>CM060905.1:456749181-459249181 GCA_030737815.1 Allium fistulosum
AGCTTGTGCCTAGTCTAGTTGCATATGAATATGTATACAAGTCTGAATGCATGCATATCCTTTGTCCTCATTGAGTACTTGCATTTGAACTTGTGTCCATTTTTGTGTGATTCTGCAATTGGTTTGGTTTCTTTTTGGAGACTGGGACTTGTTGGGTTCATGTGTTTGCATTTGACTTTGACTGTGCAGTCTGCATTGAAAATGCTATGCACTGCATGTATATATGTATACATGTGTGTCCACACATGTATATATGTATATTAGCGTGTGCAGTTTCTTCCAGTCTTTGTTGTTTGTGAATCCATGCCTCATTGTGTTCAAAATTGTTTGCAATGTTGTACTTTTGTTTCACTGATGTATGTGTGTGTCACCACTGTTGTCTTGATACATGCCATTTCTTTGTTTATGTTGTTTTCATGTGTACACATTGAATTTTTGGTCGAGGCTTGTTTTTGTGTTGCACCTTTGTTGAATCCAGCCTCGGCTCGGGTGAACAAAAAAAGAAATAGAATTAAAGTTTTATCTTATCTATATGTACATCTACTATATACATATTGTAATTTTATCTATATGAAGTCTATATTAATATTAGTATACAATACTAGCTAGCTAGTGTGATAGAAAGAACTATATAGTATAGTTCTTTCTATCACACCAGCTTAGATACTTAATAAGCTACTTCTGTTCTGATTCCAGCTTAGCGCAATCATTTCATTTAAGACTTAGAGTTTGAATTATTTTCTTTCATTTCTTGAATCATTGAATTGAATTGAACTGCTAAGAACTGAGAATTAAAGTTTCATTCAAATTAATCATTTTGGCTAACTGTTTTTACATAGATAATAAGTAAAAAAGCAGTAGGAAGTAGAATGAACAGTGCAGTAGCAATAAGTGCGAGAGACCTTATGCTCACCTGTCCCTGCAGTTTTATTAAGTGTATATCGGTGTGCACGACCTTTGGGCATGTACAGTGATACACTGTGCATGTCACAAGTTGTTCGTGTTTGATGAATTCAAAAATGAAAATGATAAAAAATAACCCAAATAACTGAGGCAAATAATATTTTCAAAATGCAGATTTTATTTTACACTGCAAAAAATATTTCTTTTTCAATTTTACTGCGTCAGTGTTTATGTGTCTGATAGCTCAGATGCTGGATTCAATATGGAATAGAGTTGAAGATAAATACGAGTGAATGAGTGATAAGTAGTGAGGTGCAAATGTATGTAACAATTTTATAGTGAAAAATTGTGTTGTAATTTGAAGTTGTATTGTAATTGAAATTTTGTATATATAGTGAGAGCTCAAATTTGTACTATTCAGAATTGTAATAAAATATTTGTTTGAATAAAATATCTATTTGAATTTAAATTCTATGTTATTTATTTTATTTTATTCAGCAAATATTTATTTAATTATGTGAAAATAAAATAGTACAATAACAAATACATTTAAATGAATATATATATATATATATATGTTTATTATCATCAAACAAAAATCATATACTAGCATATTGTACAATCTCCTCCTTTTGATGATAACAAACATATATTTAAGATTTTAAATTTATTAAATGTATTTGGTCATTGATGAACTCTATTTTCTCCCCCTATTTGAATGCTCCCCCTACACCAAAGCTCCCCTTCATATATGCATGAAAATAAATAAAAATATGCAAATAAACTTAGATGAGAATATGCAAATAAAAAATATGACTTGAATTATTTGCCAACCAAAATCTTAACTTCTCTCTCCCCCTTCTGTTATCAGCAAAAGACTAACTGTGTTTGAAAAATAGAGATAAAGTGATAGACATTAATACAACATTAATACCCAATCGAGTATAAATATTAAATTTCAATAAAAAATCAAACAAAAATCATAAATATTCTGTTAGGCGCATATTCCGCTTTAGAATGATAGGGGTGATGTCGATGTATAAAATCATATAGTTGTGTCTATTTGTGATATATTTATATCAGGAATTTGAATATCTACTAACCATGCATAACCGTTAGGACTTTTAAATGAGATTAGTAGTATTCCCAAATTTAAAAAAAACAAATGTCAAGTATCTTCTAACCACGCATAACCGTGAGGACTTTTAAATGGGATCAGAATCAACTCGTCTATTTAATAACCAATTTTGATATGTGTTCCATACATGCATAACCGTGAGGGCTTTTAAAATGAGCATGAAAGCACATAAACAAATATTCCAAATAATTCACCCATGCATAACCGTGAGGACTTTTAAATGAGAGTGAATACTTTGGATGTTTTTTTTAAATAAATAAAATAAAAACGGATAATTTCCTGTTAAAAATACCATATTTTGACATACTATATTGGATTTTGATGAGTGATGGTCGTTAGAAATATAATAGAAATAGAGATGGTCATGGAATTTTTACCCATCAAAAGTTATTATAAATCTTCTTTAAATTTTGAAAGAAATTTACTAAATATATTGTCTCAAGTCATAATATATGATTAATATCAACACTCATCACTTTTTCAATCACTATTTATCTTTTCGATAATCAGTTGGGAGTCAGATTAGTTGATGTAGTCATTTAAGATCAAATCCAAAAATAATTATACAATCAAATTTTCAAAAATGACTAATCTGAAACAAGGTCAACAAAAACTATTTTCTAGAAGGGTTTTATAAAAGAAAATGTCTGCTAATTTAAAATCATTTGAAATGAAAAATATGCAGATATTTTCTTTGAAAACGATGCAACTACTGAATGTCTCAAAATAAATCATGTTCCACTAGTAATTTTTCTATCAACTAGATTACCAATGTAATCTGCATCCGAATTTCCCTTTGACTCAAGATTATTATTAGTTGGATGTCATAGACTAGACCGTGAAGTTTGCAACAAATACCTTAAAATCTTTTTACACCTTTTAAATGAAATTCTTTTGGATTTGAATTGAAACGGTGTAGATAAGCAAACACAAAATATAATGCCAGGTCAAATATATCCACGTGTATCCATAATAATCATCAACCAATAAAACACCATCATTAATCCAAATAAATCTATATGAAATAGTTCAAAGACACTAGAGGTCCTTATAGTGTTCTCGGCATAAAAATATAATTGGCCAACAATTTTGCATACATCAAAATCAAAATCAACATTCATTTCATTATCACATAACTAGCTGATTTAAATCAGATTATGGTGCAGATTTTCACATTTTCGTTAAAGATAAATGTACCATTACCAATTTTACCTTTGCAATAATTTTTCTTTGTTACCCATTGTGATTCTTCCACCTTTGCACTAGGCTAAGGAACTTTGATTCATCGCCCGTCGTGTGCCTGGAACAACCAAAATCCAGATAACACTGTTGTTGTTCCTTAGCCTGCCACCACACCTACATGAGAAAAGATTTTTGGGACCTATTTGTTTCTATAGGTCCATGGTTGTTAGTGGCAAATGATTTTGAAAAATACATTTGAGTAGACCTAAGACTATTCATATTTGTTCCTTTTGGCACCCAGATTTGTTTGACTTTAAGGGATTGACATTTGTGCCTTTTGGAACCCAAATTGGAATGGTTTTAACGTGTTTGGGTCTACACCAGCAAATATTGTGATTGTGTCCAGTTTTTCCACAAATCGTGCACTTTGAATTGACTTGATTAATTTCACTTCTAATACGTTCAGATTGATTATACCCAAGTCCTTATCTAACTGGATTAACGATTTGTTTTCCTAATAGCATATTTAGCGATCTTTCTCCTTTGGAAAATTTTCCTAAAGTTGTGGACAATTGTTGGACTTGTGTTTTGAGAGATTCATTTTCATTCAATAATAGAGTGCACCTTTTAATAGAATATTTTCTCCTGGTGTTTTCACTTTCTTTCAAAATCAGAATTTCATTTTCAAGTGATTTAATTTTAATTTCTGATTTTTTAATTTCTTCTTCGAATGATGGACAATTATCACACTTAGGGCTCTTATTTTGATAGTTTTTAACAAATTGATCAAGCTGTTTATTTAGATATATCAAACTATCTCTTTGTGATTCAATTTTAGCGTACTTCTCCCTAAGTCTTTCAAAACAGCCATTTACTTCGTGAAAATATATAAGTAATTCTGAGTGAGTAAGTTTTGATACCTCGTTTGGCTCGTCATCATCGCTGTCAGTTGTATCACCTCGAAGACCCAGATCTCCTTTTTCACTCTCACTGCTAGTGCTTTTATTATCATCATCACTTTTACTCCACGTGGCTGCAAAACTTCTCCTTTTCGGTTTCTTTCCTTGGCTGAGTCGATTCTAAAGACAATTTGGCTTAATATGACTGGGTTTATTGCACTAGTGACATATAATCTCCTGCTCTTCTGGATTATCTAGAACTTTGACTATTCTGCTTTTCAGTTGTTGATTTAGAGATGGATTTCCATACTTGTGGTTCCACTTTTTGAATCTCTTTATTAGTAGTGCCAGCTCAGCTGCTCCATCATCATCATCATCATCATCATCAGTTTTCGATGTTCCTTTAAGAGCTATTGATTTCTTTTGAGTATCACCTCCTTCTCGTTCTTCCTTTAATTTCATTTCTAGCTCATAAGTGGAGAGATTTCCAATGAGTTCTTCAACTTCGATTCGTTTCAAATCCTTTGATTCTTGAATGGCAGTAACTTTTGCTTTAAAATTTTGTGAAGGACTCTGAGGATTTTTCGGACTAATTCCAATTCTATGTATAATTTTCCAAGAGCTTTTGATTTGTATATGAGATTGGAATGTCGTCCATACATCTCTTTGACATTTTCACCCTTGGCCATTGTGAAGTTCTCGTATTCACTACTAAGCATGGCAAGATGGGATTCTTTGGCTTGAGATGTTCCTTCGTGAGTCACTTCAAGTGTGTGCCATATTTCCTACGTAGTTAGACAATGTGAGACACGATTAAATTCAATTTGATCCAATGAACAAATAATAGAAATCATAGCTTTAGCATTAGCATTTTGTAGTTTATTTTCTAGATCAGTCCATTGATCCATCGGTTTATCTATTTCCTGATTATCTACCACTATAGTTGGTTTCCTATATCCCGTCTCAACAATATTCCAAGCATCAATGGTTTTCAGAAATACTTTCATTCTACTTTTCCAATAATATTCACCATTGAACATAGGTGGTCCAACTATGGATTGTCCCTTAGCAAAAGCATTATTAAAAGAAGCCATTTTAAAAAATCAAAATTTTAAAAACACAATAATCAAATTTTTAAAACCAAAAATTGACTTTTGTCCCTAGCTCTGATACCACTTGTAGGATCGATTTCACTCTAGAGGGGTGGGGTGAATAGGGTGATTCTAATAATTATAACAATTAATGTGGAAATATATAAAATAATTGCAGCACAGATAATAGTAGAATAATAAAAAAGAAGAAGTAGAACAACACAGATTTACCCAGCTTCGGCAAAACCTTGCCTACGTGCTGCCCCCAAGGTTTCTACTAGAAATTAAGTAGTCAGACGCTTACACACGTAAACTCGCGACACCCGCTATCAACTAACCTAACTCTACGCACAAAACCCTGCCACAACTCAGCCACTGAGTTGCGAATTCTCAAACTACATCACCGTAGTTCGTCCCCTAGTCACACGACTAGAATTTTACAGAATTTTAAAAGTAAATTACAAAATAAAAAGAAAATACAAAACCCTAAATAAAATTTAAGCCCAAATTAATAATAAAGGAACCGGCCCAAAAAATTAAAAGAGAACCCCCTTTTCTTTTTATCTTCTTGTATATCTTCGGCCCGTTTCTTTGCTTTGTAAAATGGCTGCCTCTTCGAGAACTTTCGTTTCTCTTTCCACAATTTAGGGTTCTAGAAATTGATGATGTCGCTTGTAAATTGGAAGCTCGAGTTCTTGGATGCTTTTGTTTCTGCCTTGCTGCTTCTTCTATCAGTGATAAATGATTGCGGCTGCAATTATATCGAGCTCGAATGTATGAAATTGGTATGTGAGTTTTGCCCCTTTTTAATTTTTGATTGCGCTCGACTTTGATTCGAATTTCGTGATTTATTGTTCTGCTATTTGCTTGAACTCGAATGAATGATAATGCTGATGATGATTGGGTTTTATAGGGTTGAAAACCCTAAATTAACGTTTGTATTTTTCGAGTTGGATTCTTCAATTATTTTTCGCTTGGCCATTTGATTTTTCTTGGATGCTTGCGATTTCTTTAGACTAGTTCAATTCAAATATTTTCTGATGTGCTATGCTTGATTACCATAGCTTTGATTCTGACTTGTTCGATTCCTTGGTCACCATGGCTTTGACTTTGGTAATTAAAATTGTGATAATCTTTTGAGATGAGAACTTGCTTCGACTTGTTCAATTGTGTGTTACCTGCTAGTTACCTTCCTTGACTGATTCCTGACCCACGTCTTAATTTGTGTTTTTTCATATCTGTTATTTAAATTTGTGAAATTCTGTACTTTGCTTCATATACACTGCTAGCTTTGACTTGTTCATTGTTTCCTTGTAACTTCTAATTTTGTCCAAAAGCTTTACTCATGGCTTCACGGCTTTTACTTTATATTTATATGTCACTCCATGTATATACATACATATATGAATGTACATATGTGTGATGGCTCTGGTATCATTTCTGGTCGTTCATGTATACACATGGTGTACTTGAAACTGAGCTTGTACTTGTGTGCATGTTATGTTGTTATTTAAAATCTGATTCGAGTAAAACTGAGTTATGATAGTCTAGTTTCATTTGTGAACTGCTATCATTTTTATTTGACCTAAGCATGTTTATAGCTTTCCTTGTGTATGTTCTGGTCTAGTTGAGTTTTGTACATGTAGAGCCTGCACTTGATTCTCTGTACATGTTCAAAATGTATAGAACTAGTGTGGTTTTGCCTTTAATGTTGTAGTCTGGTTCAAGTGTTTTTATGCTCCATTAGGTTCACCACTGTTTGATTTTGATCAGGTTCATCTTGAAATATACATGTGAGTACATTTTATTATGGTGCTGGTTTGACCTGAACGGATTTGTTGTTTTGGTCGAGACTATGTTGCATGCTCATTTGAGCTGCTGTATTGACTTGAAAACTTTTTCCTCTGAGTTTAAGCTTGTGCCTGCTCTGGTTGCATATGAATATGTATACATGTCTGAATGCATGCATATCCTTTGCCTCTTTGAGTACTTGCATTTGAACATGTGTCCATTTTTGTGTGATTCAGCAATTGGCTTGGTTTCTTTTTAGAGACTGGGACTTGTTGGGTTCATGTGTTTGTATTTGACTTTGACTATGCAGTCTGCAATGAAAATGATGTGCATTGCATGTATATATGTATACATGTGTGTTCACACATGTATATATGTATGTTAGCTTGTGCTGTTTCTTCCAGTCTTTGTTGTTTGTGAGTCAATGCCTCATTGTGTTCAAAACTGTTTGCAATGTTGTACTTCTATTTCACTGATGTATGTGTGTGTCACCACTGTTGTTTTGATACATGCCATTTCTTTGTTTGAGTTGTTTTCATGTGTACACATTGAATTTTTGGTCGAGGCTTGTTTTTGTATTGCACTTGTGTTGAATCTAGCCTCAGCTCGGGTTTGACCTTGTGCTCACATGTCCCTACTGTTTTTATCAAGTGTATATCGGTGTGCACGGCCTTGCGGCATGTATAGTGATACACTATGCATGTCACATGTTGTTCGTGTTTGATGAATTCAAAAAATGAAAATGATGACAAACAACCCAAATAACTGAGGCAAATAATATTTTCAAAATGAACATTTTATTTTACACTGCAAAAATATTTCTTTTTCAATTTTACTGCGTCAGTGTTTATTTTTCTGATAGCTCAGATGCCGGATTCAATCTATAATAGAGTTGAAGATAAATACGAGTGAATGAGTGATATGTAGTGAGGTGCAAATGTATGTAACAATTTTAGAGTGAAAAATTGTGTTGTAATTTGAAGTTGTATTGTAATTGAAAATTTGTATATATAGTGAGAGCTCAAATTTTGTACTATTCAGAATTGTAATAAAATATTTGTTTGAATAAAATATCTATTTGAATTTAAATTCTGTGTTATTTATTTTATTTTATTCAACAAATATTTATTTAATTATGTGAAAATAAAATAGTACAATAATAAATATATTTAAATGAATATATATATATATATATATATGTGTGTGTGTGTGTGTGTGTGTGTATTATCATCAAACAAAAATCATATACTAGAATATTCTACAAATCTCAACAATTTGTTACCGACCACCACATAGAGGAGTGGATTGTTAAGAAGGAAAATGGAAAACAGAGGTTACAAGACTTGGAGAAGATGCCTTTCTACACCGGACCATTTTATCCTATTCACCGTTTTATCCACTACAATACAATTGATCTACTTGAGGATGCTCAGCTCGAGTCAACTACGACGACAATGCTTGGAAAATTGACCAACTAGCTGTATTTCTCTTTTTAGTTAATCTTTGTTCTTTAAGATTTTGGAATCCTTCCGACGAGGATAACTGGATTTGGACCAGTGTCTATGGTCACTTGATAAAGTTTAATGTTGAAATGCTTGGGCAAATCCTTAACTGTTCTTATGAGGGGCTTCGATTACAAGAAGTTCCCGATACATGCTATGCCCCCAGAGATGCTATTATCATCTTATCTAGGAAGACGACATGCGGAAATTAAAACCGTCTAATTTCCATCCACGAGCAAGACTTCTTAACCGAATGCTCATAAACACTATCGTCCCCAGATTAGGTAGTCACGAACAAGTCTACAAAGATGATCATAAAGCTTTATATGCTATTTTTGGTCAAATTAAAGTAAATTGGGCCCAGTATATTTTTGACTAAATTAAAAGCTTTTGGACACCTACCCATCATAGCATTGTTTACGCTCCCTGCATAATGAGAATTCTACGGTCGTTTGGAATTCCTTCATATCTCTCCCAATATGAAGAAATCTCCGTCAAAAATAGTGACATTAGATTTCTCTCCTTGATGCATCTCCCAGAAACACCGCCAAACATAGTACCCTTTTCCCAATACCGACAACCTCAACAACAACAACAACAAGCACCTCCAACTCGACCTCCCCAACCTGCCAGAGGTTCAGTATCTACAGAGTATTACTCCGATTCCGAAATTCAAGAAGCTAGAACTACAGCGGGACCGGGAGAATACTATCGAGATGTTGCACTTCAAAATCAACGTCTCCTTTCCTTAAACCAATAGGTGTTAGATAAAAAGATGTCTTGTTTGGAACGATCTTTTTCTACTCACATGACCAAGGTAGAAAATACATTATAAAAGATCGTTTCAACTTCGGAAAAATTTCTAAGAAAGGTTCGCGGTCGTTCCTCATCTCATTCTTCGTCTTCTCCGTCCCCTACACCACCACCACCACCCATGTTTCACTCAGGCCCATCTTCAGGCGCAGGGCCTTCACAAGAACCACCACAACACTCTCATCATGGAAAAGCGCCTATTTGTCTTGCTACCAAAGAGGGTGAAGGTTTATCGTTTCCTTCAAAATATCCTCGAGCTCCATAAGACCCTCATGACTATAGTTACTACACATCATTCCAAGGTCTCTCTATTCAGGAAGATGAGGAGTATAATGACCAGTCTCAATGGCAACAAGGTTCATATAATCAAGACACATCAAACTTCTGGGGTTACTACCACTATTAGTAAGCTTTTTATTTATTTGTAAATCCGGTAGTGTTTATGTATCCTTATTTTGATTTGTTCAAAAAATTTGTCTATATGACTGTTACAACTTATCTGTTATTGTATCTCGACTTATGTTCTTTGGCTTTCCATATTTTGTTCTATCTATATTTCTTTTTGATAATGCCAAAGGGGGAGAAATATCATACTACATGTATATAGGGGGAGGAAACACATTCCACGGGAGTTATATTTTTTTATTTGATAAAGTGATTGTATAGTTGTCATCATCAAAAAGGGGGAGAATGTTAGAATCTTTATTCTATGATTTCAATGACAACAACTATACAATCATAAACATACAGTATATATTCCATCTACTTGCAGGAAAAAGCTTTCAGAATTCAACTTGAAGGCGACCAACGAAGGAGAAGAATCATCGGTATTAGAAAAGCTAATATAGAGTGTTATTGTCATAGATATATAGCTTGTAAAATCACCTTTAGTAGTTCTCAACACAAACATTGCGCGACAAAACTTTTCAACTCTTCATATATCAAACATGCTGAGTTATAGAAAATAACATAAGTTAGACGTCTGACATTATATATCAGACGTCTGACTGTAGTTTCTGATTTTAAAATGCATGCATATCAGATGTCTGTCAATACATTCAGACGTCCGACTCTTACCCCTGTTAAAAAAAAAATATACACACAGACGACTGAATGTAACTGACAGATGTATGTGCTAGGTAACGGCCATAACCAATGAATAGTCACCTGCTTCATTCTAACGGTTGCTTCCATAACTCTTCACCACGTCTATTCCTCCTCAATGATTGCAACTTTTAGACTGAAATAGAAAACACTAATGGATGCTACTCCTCGGGAAAAATCTTCAACGTCTATAAATATGTAAAGATTTTAAGAAACAACTTACTTGAATTTTCTGAATCTCATATCTATATTCTTTTCATATTCTGATTTCTAAAAGCAAACAGTATATCAGTCTTTATCACTTCCTAAAAGAAAAGCTTCACGTATACATACTACTCAAAGGAGATTATAGGAAGATTTGTACTGTGTGGCCAAAATCAGTGTTTCCTAGAACACATACTTGTCTTAGAAAGAATTTTTGTATCAAGCCTACTCCTCCAGGCAAAGCGAGGGTTGTTTACTAGTTAAACCCGAAGAGGAGCTTTAAGACTGGACGTAGAACGGGAGGTCTGAACCAGTATAAAAACTCTGGTATTATTGTTTCTTTAATGTTATTTACTTTACTCTATTAGTATTAAGTTAGCTTTTTATTACAGTTGCATATGAGATATAAATACACGATCCATACACTCTTTCATAAATTGGCTGTCACATGGACATATATTTGAGCGGTTGCAAATGTAATATATATTCCTCTTTGGACTTTGATCAGTTATTTTTGTATATGGTATATTGTTGACATACTAATTAATGTATTAAATACTATCACCCAACATTTTGGCTTTGGGGACTTGGGAACCGATGACCTATTATGGTTGTTCCAGTGGTGTGTATGGTCGACTTAAACTACTGAGTGATTAAAATTGCATCCAGGAGATCAGATAGATCAAATTGTGTTAGGATGCCCAAGACTGATCAAAAGTCATGACTCAAAGGATATTTTTAAACCATATTTTGGATGGAGACTGGGCTAGGGTCATGACCTATCCTCCAACCATTAATCCCTCAATTGGTCAGGTCCACCGTTCGAATGCATAGGGCTTTGCCAATATTAAGGCTAAAAAATTGGATTTACGCATCCGAAGGAACACAGTTTGTTTACCTTTGTTTTTCTCCTACCATTTTAAGGAGACCATCGTTATTTTCTCTTACCATTTTTAGGAGACCATGGATATTTTCCCCTACCGATCTTAGGATACCGTTAATTTTTCTTTAGAATAGACTAGAAAACAATTGGATTACTTGATAAATCTTGGCCCAAGTTAGCCAATATGTTTTTAATTGGCTTGAGAAAACTAATATATGTTCATAATAATCTTAAGTAAAAAAATTCCATTGAATGGACCTTTTATGGGATTGGGTAGTGGGAATGAGTAACCCTTGACCCTTATGAATGATGGACTATTCATTTTAACCCGTAAATGCATGATATATTATCGATGTTATAATTGTTTTCTAGTCACTTTGGATGCAGGATATGTTATGAATGACATATTCTTTGATAGGGTATTGGTAATGGGAAACCCGTACCACTCAGTGTCGTGGTCTCACTAAGCATCCATATTTTTGGTTTGAGATGGACTAATATTATTCACAACAGACTATTTATCTGATCTAAAGTTTTTTATTTCCCCTAAACTCTCGGGGTACTTAATTTGGAATTTGGTAGGTAGAGAGTAGGTTATTTTAGGTTTTTGACAAATAAGTTTTCGGAGATGTGCAGGAAACAAGCTACTATTTAAAGTTTATTTCCACCCTACAGTATTCTAACTACTGCTTATTGTTGTTAGATGTATGTAATGATATGTACTATAACCCTGTAAGTAGACTGATCATCCAAAGGGCCATCTTCATATGTCGCTTTTGGAATTATATATGTAATTATTATATTTATCTGAGCAATGTAATCTTAGGGTTATGAGATTAAAATGTAATGAATTTGCAAATTAATGAATGATAATATTTTGTGAAAACTTGTAAATTCTTGTGCTCTTGATGTTAATGATATAATAACCGATTTAATTTTGTAATTGGAAAATAAATCTAAAGATGACTATAGCATAACTAGTATCTCTTTTCGAGCCTCAAAATGAGGGATGTTACACATAGTATTCCTGATAGTGTATTTTTCGAAACAGGGGCATCACATTCTTTTATCTTTAGATGTTTGATAAATATGTTAAACCTTAAACTCACATAAGTAATTAATTCATTGATGACCGCGAATCCGACAAGTGATTATGCAACTATTTGAATGATATATGACTATGTAGAGTTTGATTTATTAGGTTATATGTTCGCATGCAATTTGTATGTGTTTGATTTTTTGGGTTTTAGAATAATTTTAGATATGGATTGGGTAAATCGATATGACGCTAAGGAAATTTGCCAAGACAGTGTAATATCCTTAAAATATCCTAATTGCCATGATCGAATTATATACTTAGTTGAAGAGTCGAGTCTTAGGTTTGTGCAATGTTGGGTGCTATAGAAAGCGTGAGGATAAAATTAATTGGGTCTTCATAGTAAGAGAGTATGTTAATATTTTTTAGCCCGTTATGGTATTACCGCCGAAACTTTCCATATAGTTTCGAATAGATCTCGTACTTGGAGCAGAACCCAGGTAGACCACCTAGCAGAATGACACCTACCGAGATGCGGAGTTACAGGTGCAACTAGTGGATTAAGAAGGGAATAAATTTACTAGACCGAGCAGTTCACCTTGGGGAGTGCAGCGGTATTAATGCAGAAACCAGATGGGTTGTTGAGGTTGTGTATCAATTATAGAAAGTTGAATGAGAGGATGATAAGGAATCGGTATCCTTTGCCTAAAATAGATGATTTGTTCGATCAATTGAGTGGAGTCAAGGTGTTCTTACAGTTAGATTTAGTGATAGGCTTCCATCAATTGAGAATGGTGGTGGCAAATATGTTATTAACAGCGTTTCGAACAAGGTATGGTTTATTGACTGACAACGCGCCTGCTTTCTTTGTAGATTTAATGAACTGGATCATCCGAGTTCATTTAAATAGATTTGTGTTGGTATTTATCGATGACATTTTGGTATATTCTAAGAATGAACAAGAGCATGAAGTTTATCTCAGAATAGTGATAAATACACTAAGTGAAACACCTCATGCCCCTTAATATACCCAAAAGGACACATTAATAGGCGTGGTGCGTTGTAGGTATAACTAAAGCTAACAGAGACTAAGATTCACAATACAAAAATATATAAAAACAGCGGAAACATAAAATAATGACTTAATTAAAACAAAACTTCATAATTGCTTCATAAATAAGTCAAATACCAAATACCACATACATGTCTAAAAATCCAATATGTCTCATGAAACAAAAACTCATAGTCTCAAAAATTAGAGTACATAATATCCCTCATAATAAGCCAGTACATAGAAAGAACAAAAGCTGAAAATAAAAGAAATACATAGTAGAAATCTCCTCCAAGAAAACTCCAAGCAACAGCAATCTACTAACTTCTCCCTTGATTTCCTATGAGGGAAAAGGGAAAAATAGAGGAGTGGGTCAGACTAAAAGTCTGGTGAATGATAGTAATTACTAGAGTCTTTAAGCAAGATAAAAGTAATAGACTCTACAAAGTGTTCCAGCATAAATAAGGATAACAAAGGAAATAGGAAAGAAATAAACTGGAAATAAGCATAATTAAATATTGCTCCATTTATAAGATATGTTAACTTTGATTTATTACACTTATCCTTGAGTTCTGCTTTGATTAGGCTGAATTCCTAATCATGTAATTAGGATGTAACCCCAATTCTATCCTTTTTGATCGGCCTACTACTCCATAGACCTTACTGCGGACCAGATGCTATATAACTCCCTACACAGTAGCCAATGGTATCTATGAAAGATGCACAGAGCAACCATTGTGGATCCGGACGACATATATAGCTCCTTGTACAGAAGGCAATGGTGTCTATGAAAGACACTCATACTAAGCACTTGGAACTCATAGTGATTACTGAGCACCCGAATGGAAGTCACATGCGTAACTGCCACCATGCCCATGCTACCTTTTGCTCCAACTATTGGGTCTTCTTATTACCTCAAACTCTAGCATAAGCGTGTCCCTCATCCCACTTCAAGCTAACGTGAGATCATCGTGTGTCCATAGAATCTATAGGGGAAATGCTATTGGTACTAGCCCGTCATCCAAACAATATCTAGTTGCGCCCCGTATCCAAATCCCCCGTGATTTGGACTTCTAATTGACTAATTACTACCATTTATAGCATAAGCGTGCCCTCGTCTCGCTTCAGGCTAATGTGAGACCACCGTTTTGTCTAATAAGGAATGCTATTTGGTATAGGTCCTACTTTCATCTTTGCTTATTAACTTAGGTAAATTATTTAAATAAGCCTATACACTTTTCTCTACTATCCGTGCTTATTATGTTCTTTTTCTTATTATAACCTACGTTATAATGATGCTTATTACTTAACCTAAGGTCTAAGTGTGAAAATACGCCTCTTTCATCTTTTACTCTTTTTAGTTATAATTCTAAGATATAACTAGGCCAATCTTTTTAATTCAGTCCAATTAACGTCATAATTAGGCATAATTTCAGTCCAATTTCATTTATATTACAGTCTTTGAAATTTACATCTTATATTCCATTATTTCAGTTTTCTTACAATTTAATCCATATTCGCGTTAATCCTATTTTAATTCATACGCGAAGAAGGAGGAATAAAAGAAAACTGAAAATAGAAGAAAATCCGAAGCATAGAAAGAAGATGTAAATAACGTATAAATAACAGTAAATAAACTAGAATACTGTAAATAAACTGTAAATGAACGGAAAATATATAATTAATAGGAATAAACTAAAATTACTAAAAAGAATAGCTGAAAGGAAATAGATTGAAAATAATTCTAAAAACTGTAAATAAACTACTGAAAAGGTTATTCCGAAAATCGTAGTAAAACTACAACTATTGGAAACTCTATTATTTTAAATTACTTAAAGAAATCCAAAATAATTACAATCACTCACCTCTGGTCCTACGCTCTTCCTTTGGTCTTCTCGGATCCACTTGGTGTTGTAAAATAATTTAATTTATAAAGATTTTCTCCTTTGGAAAAATTATTCTGTTTAGGGTCCTTCCTAGAAAGGTGAACCCAATTGGAGAAAACCTAGAATGAGAAAAAGCGTTAGGTCTAGAGGTCTATTTATAGTGGTAGAAGTGGATCTCGGACCGTTGGATTTAGGGATTGAATAGGATGCGTCATAGGCTGAATAGGAGCCATCGGATGCAAGAATGGAGGGAATGGATTAAAATAAAGAATGCAAAATACGTTAGTTGGTTAAAAAAATCATACCATAATTTGAACGAATGAACAATCTTTCGTTCACCCCTAAAACAACAGGCGGGTCGACCGGGCGGTCGACCGCCTGGTGCCCAGGTCGACCGTCTGGTCGACCTGCCTATATATATATATATATTCTGCTTATTTTGTTTATTTTATAACTTGGTCATATTAGCTCGGTTTTTGACGTTCTATATATGGTTATGAACAGAAAATTACCACGAACACAATGGTGCAACTTCTGTGGCTCAATTCTAATAATTTCACAAATTTTCTTTATTATTTAGTTAATTAACGAATTAATTATTATGGAATAAATTTCGGGTTGTTACACTAAGGCAGCATCAGCTATAGGAAAAGTTTTTTAAATGTCATTTTTGAGAAAAAGAATGGAAGTTACTTGGACATGTAGTTTTGAAGAATGGATTGTCTATGGATCCATCCAAGATCGAAGCTATTAATAGTTAGAAGAGACCCGAGGCCGTGACTTAGATTAGAAGTTTCTTGGGGTTGGATGGCTATTATCATGGATTTATTAAAGATTTCTCTTGTATAAATGCATTGATGACTAAGCTAATAACGAAGGACATAAAGTTTGTTTGGACTAATAAATGTGGAGAAGTATTTCAAAATATAAAGCATTTCAAAAGTTATGCAGATAGAAGGCGTAAGGACATGGAATTCTGGATTCGAGATTATGTTTTTACAGAAGTATTACCGATGAAGGGTGTTATATGATTTGGGAAGATTGGAAAGTCGACACCTAGATATGTTGGTCCGTTTTCTATCATAGAGAGGACTGGGAAACTCGCTTATCGTATCGAGTTACCAAATACTTTGGCAGGAGTCCATGATGTTTTTTCACATATCTTAATTAATAAATTACATGTGTGCTTAAAAGACTATTGTAGAGGCAATGTTTTTGGAAGACTCAATAATCGAGCATAATATGACTATCATTTGGCAACCTATTTGTATACCTGATAGAGATATGGAGTAGTTAAGGAATAAGACAATCAAGTTATTAAAAGTCCAGTGGAGCCATTATGACAAAGGCTGTGCTTAGAAGACCGATGCTAGGATTAGAAAGGCTTATCATGAGTTATTTTGATTGTATGATCTACAGGTTTACATAAATTTTGACAAGTAGTTATGCTAGTATTGTTGATTTTATGTGCTTATGACACATGTTTGCATGATTGATGTGCTTGTTGTTGTTGTTGTTCTACTTATTAGAATTTCGAGGACAAGTTCTGTAAAAAGAGGAGCCTATAATACCCCTAATTTTTATTGCACATTATTTTGAATATTTAATCATGAGATAACGGAAAGTTAGGAATGTGGGATTATCCATATTAATTAATTAGTTCAGTCATTAATTGTGTAGCAAAGAGAATGTTTTAAAAGAAAGAAAATAAACATGAGTAAAGAAGTATAAATATGGAAGGGAAAATCTTATACTATTTTCTCCCCTTTCCCTTTGTTCATTTTATTTTTGTTCTCAAATTAAACATAACAAAGAAAGGACAAGCACCGTTACTATAAAACACTATTCTGCTAAAAAGAGGAAGAAAAAGCTTAAGGAAAGAAGCTTAAGGCAAATCTCATCATTTTAATAAAAAAAAGGTGAATTATATTTCCATCTCCATGATTTTTGTGTATTTGATTCGGATTCAAGGGTAAATACGAATTTTATTTGATGTTTATCATGTACGAGGATTAGATAATCATTTATATGGATTATGGTTATCATTTGAGATTTTAAGGAATTTTCCTAAACGGTTTTGTTGTAAAAAATGAAGATTTTGATTTCCAAATGTTTTGAATCTTTGCTATGATGTATGGAAAGATATTTTTGAGATGGGTTGTAATTCCAAAATTTTTGAAATTATTCTAAATTTACTATAAATTTTCTAAGTAATAAAATGAGTAATTTTGAAATTTAATTATTTAAAATGTGAAAATTAATTATTTTGCTCTGAAACATTTATATGGTATTAAGGAAGTAAATTCTGATTTTTGGGGATTTTTGCCAAGCAATTAAAATTTGATACAAATTGTTTTAAGAAGTGGAATTTAATTGCAAAAAGGTAAATAAATGGCAAAATTAAAAGGAATTAATATTTTGGGAAATGGGAAATAAGAGAAACCTTTCTCTTTGATTAGCTTTAAAACATTTGAAAAGATATTGATTAACGGATAGGAATTTCATAAAGAAATTGGTTTGGTACAAATTTATTACTTTTAATGGAAGTAAATTGATTTTGCAAATAATTATACAAATGCTATTATTCAACTTGCGATAGCCTCTATTTCTCAACATGCAATAGCTATATTTTATTAACATGAGACAACATGTGTTTTTCAACCAGCGATAGCCATCACGTTTTATTTACTTACAATAACTATAGAATTTTCAACTTGCTATCTGTTAGCGCCAAAATTGGTCACTAACACCCAAATCCAAGCAAAAGCACCCAATCATAGTCACAACTCACAGATAGGATATATGTAGAGAGTAATAATGTGAAGAACAGTCAAAACTCGAATGAAAGCAGTAAATAACAACAGATTTTATAGTGGTTCGGCTAACTCCGGCCTACGTCCACTCCAGAAGTTTCCTTTTTATTGCTGTAATAATCGATTACAGTTACAAAAATGGTATAGTAGCCTTAGCCTTAGAAAGTAGAAAATCAGAGAGTAGAAGAGAAGGTTCCTTTTCCGAAGCCCTACGTGCTGTATTTATAGGCAAAACCAGGTAGTTGGGCTTCTCAAGTGATACAGGCCCATTAAGATTTTGGCCGAGTTCACACCCTTCACCTCAACCGACCCCAAGTCCTCCATAGGCCAACCCGAAGTAACCATGGTACTGACCCGAAGTGATATGCTCAGCGACTCGAAGTAACATGACTCACCTTCAAGTGCCGAACCACCCAAATGCCGAGTCACCATCGATGCCGAACCACCCAAATGCCGAGCCACCATCGAGTACCGAACCACCCAAATGCCGAGCCACCATTGATGCTGAATCACCCAGATGCCGAGCTACCATCAGTGCCGAACTACCCAAATGCCTAGCCACCATCAATGCCGAACCACCATCAATGCGGAATCACCCAAATGCCGGGCCACCATCAAGTGCCGAACCACCCAAATGCCAAGCGGCCATCAAGTGCCGAACCACCCAAATGCCGAGCGACCATCAAGTGCCGAACCACCCAAATGCCGAGCGACATCTGCCAACCTACCTAGGCCGAGCCATGCATATTGAACCATCCCTGACTGACCATCTATCCATCCAGTTGACTAAATCCGTTATGAACCAACCTCGATGAACGAGTAGTCAAATAGTTAAGTCCGCCTATCTGCGGCCTTGCCAAAAGGCGGGTTAACACTTTCCCCCTAAAACATTCCTTGATTTGAAAGGTGTGTTTTGAATAGCCTCAAGTCCGATATTCGAAGTCTGTATGTTATCCACATCCATACTTTCCGATTCGTAAGCCAATCCATTTTATCCAAGTGCCATCGTCGTATCCTTAACCGAATTTACGACTGTTCTGAGTCGATATCCGATTCTGAATCCAATGACCAAACCCTGAGCCAATTCCATAGCCATCCGAACCCGTCAACCGAGTGTTATTCCATCCATAACCAATAGCCAAATCTATGACCTTCCTGGGTCGATATCTGAAATCGGGACGGCTCAGAGCCCTTTGCCAAATCCAGGACCTCACCGGGTCAATCTATCCTAAGCCGAAATCTGAATCCCTGACCTCTCCAGGTTTAACTTTGAATCCGTAGACCTCGTCGAGTCGCGTTATCCAGCCTCGACTCTTCAGTCAAGGGCTTGTATGTTCTCCGGCCTTGGCTCTCCGACTGAGGACTTCCAACCTAGGGACCGTCCTAAGTACCAAAGAAGAAACCAGAGTTTGCAGAAAAATAGAAAGAAAACAGGATTTTATAGATCCAAGCAGTACGGTTTTTCGTCATCTCAGATCACGCCTAGGGACCGTCCTTTATCCCGTACGTGTGTAAGTGACCTAGCCATATTACTTTGAGTTGTATTACTAATTCAGAACCATAAACTCATTCAGTTGATAACAAGATGGCGGTGACTAGATCCAACGCCACCTTCGTTCGAGGTAGGCGGTGGCCGCTCCTATTCCACTGCTACAGCTCAATTCCTTATGTACTGTTGCAGGTGACCATTCCTTACATGCTCCTCAATGATGTCTTTCAAATGCCTACAATCATTTGTGATGTGCCCATCTATCTCATGGAATAGGCAATGCTTTCCTGATGCCCGCTCTTATTCCGATGGTTCCCTCCTAGCCGGTCTTCGATATTAGAGGCGCCCTCAAGTATCCAAGTAAATCCTTTCTAGAGTCTCAGTTAAATCTGTGTAAGAAGAAAACTTTGACTCCCTTCGAGGCCTCTTCAAAGTGCCACTATTTCCATTTGTTTTCATTTTTCCTTTATCGTCTTTACTTGGATCCTCCCTAGGTGGACCTCCACCCCTCACTGCATAAGCTTCATCCTCTCTCCCTACTCTCTTAGCCTGTGCATCTTCCTGCCTAATTAGGAACCTTTCTGCCTCATGGTAGTACTCTCCGAGATCCCTCGATGGGTCCCGTTCCAACGATATCTTGAAATCTGAATTATCTGCAATTCCTGAAACTGCTGCCATCAAAACCATCAACGGATCGGGTCGATCCACTAAAGCTACCGCTGCGTTGAATCTGGTTAAGAAATCCCTGAGCGACTCTCCCTTCCATTGTTTCATCGATGTCAAGGTCATTACGTTCTTGGGTCTGACTATGTGGACCCGAAATTGCCTCATAAACCTCTCAATCAGCTTTGTCCAAGTGTCAATAGAACCAATCTCTAGCTGTATGAACAAGATAGCTGCGATACCCGTCAAATACAAAGGGAAACATTGAGCCATGACCTCATCTGATGCCCCCAGTACCTCCATATGCCTCATATACCTTGTCAGGTGAACGGCGGGATCCGTTCTCCCATCATACATCTCTAACGTTGGTAGCTTAAAATCCGGAGGGTTCCTAGCTTGCCTGATAGTAGGAGGAAAGGGACTCCTATTCACATCCTCCAAGTCTTTATTTACCAATCCACCTCTCACAGCTCGTTTGACCATCTCCGCTAATCTATCATTGTCGCCAAACTGTAATCCTTGTCCGCTACCTCTGATCTGTCCCCCGAGTTCACGAGGGAATCCTGGCACATACTCCTCATCACGTACTCCTACACTCTTGTTGGCGTCGGGTTTCACAGCTTCACCTGGTATCCCTCCATGGATTGGTCCAGCATTTCCTGGTGGTGTGCCCCCGAGTCTAGGTCCATCCAGATTGATAGCCGTTTTCTGATTGGGGGCTGCCCCCTATTGAGCCACTTCCTCTGCTTGCTGGTTGAGCGCTTATGATCCAGCTGCACGAATCTGAGCTCCTGCATTTCCTGCTTGTGCAAATTATCTAAGAAGAGCCTGCATCATCTCCTATTACCTTTTCAGCATCGCTTCCATCTCATCTCTGGTGATGTAGATGGATGCTTGACCTGCTCCAATTCCAAAGGAAACCTTTTGACTTCCCTCTTGATTGCTACTTTCTGTCACTTGCTTCCTTGTAGGTGGCCTAGCCATTACTTCCTAGAATCCAAGTTCCTAAACTTTTGAATCCAAAATCCTAGCTCTGAAATCCCTGAGTTCAATTCTCAGTGAAATCACCAAAATGTTAGCGCCAAAATTGGTCACTAACACCCAAATCCAAGCGAAAGCACCCAATCATAGTCACAACTCACAGATAGGATTTATGTAGAGAGTAATAATGTGAAGAACAATCAAAACTCGAATGAAAGCAGTAAATAACAACAGATTTTATAGTGGTTCGACTAACTCCGACCTACGTCCACTCCAGAAGTTTCCTTTTTATTGCTGTAATAATCGATTACAGTTACAAAAATGGTAGAGTAGCCTTAGCCATAGAAAATAGGAAGTCAGAGAATAGAAGAGAAGGTCCCTTTTCAGAATCCCTATGTGCTGTATTTATAGGCAAAACCAGGTAGTTGGGCTTCTCAAGTGATACGTGCCCATTAAGTCTTCAGCCGAGTTCACACCCTTCACCTCAACCGACCCCAAGTCCTCCATATGCCAACCCGAAGTAACCATGGTACTGACCCGAAGTGATATGCTCAGCGACTCGAAGTAACATGACCCACCTTCAAGTGTCGAACCACCCAAATGCCGAGCCACCATCAATGCCGAACCACCCAAATGCCAAGCCACCATCGATGCCGAACCACCCAGATGCCGAGCCACCATCGAGTGCCAAACCACCCAAATGTTGGGCCACCATCAATACCGAACCACCCAAATGTCGAGCCACCATTGAGTGTCGAACCACCCAAATGTCGAGCCACCATCGATGCCGAATCACCCAGATGTCGAGCTACCATCAGTGCCAAACCAACCAAATGCCGAGCCACCATCGATGCCGAATCACCCAGATGTCGAGCTACCATCAGTGCCAAACCAACCAAATGTCGAGCCACCATCAATGCTGAATCACCAAAATGCCGAGCCACCATTAAGTGCCGAACCACCCAAATGCCGAGCGGCCATCAAGTGCCGAACCACCCAAATGCCGAGCGACATCTGCCAACTTACCTAGGCCGAGCCATGAATATTGAACCATCCCTGACTGACCGTCTATCCATCCAGTTGACTAAATCTGTCATGACCAACCTCGATGAACGAGTAGTCAATATAGTTAAGTCCGCCTATCTGCGGCCTTGCCAAAAGGTGGGTTAACACTATCGCTATTACTTTATTAAATTTTGATGACTATATTTTATCAACTTCTGATGGCTATATTTTGTCAATTTTCGATGGCTATATTTTCTAAACTTGTGATGGATAATATTTTATCAAATTGCGATGGCTACGTTTCATCAAACAGCGATAGCTATTATTTTTTCAACCTATAGTGACTATGTTTTGTTAACTTGCAACAGCTAGGTTTTGTTACTTTCAATAGTTGTGTATCTTTTCAACTTGCGATAGCTAAGTATGTTTTTTCAACTTGCGAATACCTATATAGGTTAATATGCGATAGCTATAGATGTCAATATGCGATGGCTTGATGTGGTATCAACATGCGATAACTATAATTCTCTTTGACATGCAATAGCCTAGGTTATCAACATGCAATAGTATAATATATTTCAAGGTGCGATAGCATATGTTTTTGGAAGGAAAGATCGCTGGTTATATGACACTTGGTTGTTTTTTACTCCACGTTGGGCTAAGTTTTTCATGAACAAAATGGATGGTTTTTGTTGAGTATTTATAAGTTTTGAAAAGAAATAAAAATAGTTTAGCCCACTTTTAAAAAAGTTTACAAGAAGAAAGGTATTATTTTTTTATAAGTAATTTTATATGTAAATTGGATATCATATAAACATATATTTATAATGGTTGTTAATGTGTTACATGTTCATCTTTATACCTTGATCAATTACTTTTGCATATGATAAATTGTTAACGTAGAATTATGTGTAAAGTGCTAGATTGGGAACTTATGACCAGTTATGGTTGGTCCAGTAGTGGGTATGATCAAACTTAAACTTGTGAGTGTGTAGAACTGCATCCGGGGAAGATCAAATTGTACTAGGATGTCTTGGACTGATCAAAAGACACGACTCATGGATATTTTAAAACCATATTTTTGAATGGAGACTAGGGTAGGGTCGCGCCCTATCCTCCAACTTTAAAGCCCCCAGTTGGTCAGGTATGTGATTCCAATATGTAGGGCTTTGCCGATACGGAGGCTAACAATACGAGTTACGCATCCAAAGGAACTAGTAGCAGATTTCTTACCCATGATTTTCTCCTAACGTTTTTAGGAGACCGTTGTTATTTTCTCCTACCATTTTTAAGAGACTGTAAACATTTTCTTCTACCGGGCTTAGGAGGCCGTTAGTATTTTCTTCTAAGTCGACTAGAAAACCATTGTGATATCTGATATATCTTGGCCCGAGTCAGCTGTTAGGTTTTTAGTTGGCTTGAGAAATATAGGTGTATAGTGACCTTAGGAAAACTATGCCATTGAATTGACCATTTTATAGGATTGGGTAATTATGGGAATGTGTAACCCTTGACCCTAGTGAATGACGGATTATTCATTTTAACCCATACATGCATGATATGATATTGATGTTATGATTATGTTCTAATCATTTTGGTTGCAGGATATGTTATGGATGACATATTGTTTGATTGGGTATTAGTGAAGGGAAACCTATTCTGCTTAGCGGCCTGGTCTTGCTAAGTACCTATCTTTTTCTTTGATATGGACTAAAAATTTTAACACCGGACTTTTTGTTGGGACTGAAGTTTACGATTTCCCGCTAAACTCTTGGGTACTCAATTGGGATTGGGTAGGCTGAGAGTATGATATTTCATGTTAGACGTATAAGCTTTCGAGAACTTGGAAGAGGCAAGATTCTATCTTGGAGTATTATTTTCGTTATGTAGTATTAAATTATTTTTTTATTGTTGAATGTGTGTAATAATGGGTATTGTAACTATCTAAGTAGTTATGTCTGTAATCATCCAAAGGGGCATCATCATATGTCACTCTTGAAATTATATTTGCATTTATTATATTTTATCAGAGCGATGGAATCGTGGAGTCGTGTTATGTACTATAATGAAATTGGAATGAAATGAATTTGCAAATCAATACATAGAAATATTTTGTTAAAATTTGTAAATTTTCTTGCTCTTGAATTTAATGATACAACAATTGATCTCATTTTATCATTGGGAAATAATACTAAGGATGACTACATCATCAATAGTACCTTTTTTCGAGCCTCAAAATGGGGGATATAACAGTGAATCAATTAATAAAGAAAATTAAGTGGACGTAGGCCAATGATTTTTCCGAACCACTATAAAAAGATTATGTTTTACTTCTTTACTATTTGATTTCTTCATTTTTGTTTTTGTTTAATTCATTTTT
This sequence comes from Allium fistulosum, assembly GCA_030737815.1. Classification (NCBI taxonomy): domain Eukaryota; kingdom Viridiplantae; phylum Streptophyta; class Magnoliopsida; order Asparagales; family Amaryllidaceae; genus Allium; species Allium fistulosum. The sequence continues at coordinate 456,773,996 of CM060905.1, forward strand.
TAGTGATACTGGTGTGTTGTGTCAATTTTTGGTGTAATAGTATATGTATTGTACACATGTAACTTATGTGGTAGTGGGCATTACCTCCTTTAGAAGGGGAGAGTTTTGGTTGTATATTTCAGCTGTTGTATATATTGTGATGTTTTCTATGACGTTCCACACTATGTGGTAGTTATGATGTATATAATTGTATATGTTGACTTTCCACTATGATTTATCTCTATCACTATCTTATTTATTTTTGATATATGATTTATGCAATAGCTCGATCCTCACAACTTATGTATATTGCTTTGTGTCGAGATGAGATATGTATTATTTCAGATGTGATCGAGTATTGTAACGTATTTATATTGACCTAAAGTAGTGTATACGAGAGATCGTTCCTCTGGAGCCATTTGATCTAGGCCATCAGACAATGGTTTCACTCATTGATTATTTGGTCACTAGGATGGGGAGTCACACTAGTTATTGTACAAGATTATTTTAAATTCATTAATCGATCACATTAATTAATGTAAATAAAAGATGTATTTTGAACATATCATGTATACATTCGCTGATATAGCAACATAACATAATAAAATGTAAACATATGTATAACTATACACACATATATAGATATACATATTGGGATTTATATCTATTGTATATACATATATGTTATACTTAAAAATAGATACGTTAATTTCATATGAATATAGGGAATATAAATGCCCAGGCATATACCTATGTATAACATACTAGAATATGAGTGTTAATCCACAAACTAGATCAACACCTTGGATTGAGTATGAAAGCACCATCCATGTTCTTACAAAGTAATATATATAAAATAAATGTAAAAAGAGCAGAAATAGTAAAAAGACAATAAGATTTTTATAGTGGTTCGCCTGTTAATGAAGCCTACGTCCACTTTATAATTTTATATTAACTGACTGTTGTAACAAGTTGAATCGAATTACAATATGATTAAATCTTCTAAGTTAGATCAAGTCACAAGTACAAGTGTTCATTGGAGAATCACAGTGAACCCCTAGATGACTATTGCATGGGAGGAGAAGAGTGAAAAATAATCTTTATAGAGTTCCGCTAGCTAGTCCAAAAGATCTACTTTATGTTGTAGGTAGGATTGTACTTTTAGGCACATAAGAGCAATTGGGTTAGGCCGCTTTGCCAGAAGCCTACACTCAATGATACAAAGGTTCTCTGAAAATTTCATAACGATCCAAAATAATGTGATGTATCACTAGTGATCCATAGGGCATGGATCGATAGTGATCCATGTACTTAGAATATTTTTGGGCTTCTTCCTTTGGTTTGCACTCCCTGTCTTATATAGGTGCTCTTCATGTAATTTCGTAGCTAGTTTCCCTATTTTGATGATGATTCATACATAGGTTGGATTGAACTATGAATAGAATCAGATGGGTCTTTGCTCCTCGAACTAGGTTGTTTGGAAGGCTATGAAACTTGGCAAACCTACTTAGAAGAGATATTTATTCATGATGCAAGAGGCTTGAACGACCTGTGAAGCTTCCTTATAGATTGCCAGCGATCCATGGGTGATGGATCGCTAGCGATCCATCCCTTTAGTGGATTTTTGGGTTATTCTTCTTGAGTGCTTTTGGCTTGTTCTTTTGGATGCCTTGTTCAAGTTTCAAGTCATTCTGGCATAGTCCCTAAGTTCTAACTCCTATTGAATTCTGCTGGGTTAAAAACCTGGTTAACATATGCTCCCCAGAGTATGCTTCCGTTAGAAACAAAGTGTGCTCTGGACCTGGAGGTCCTTGAATTCCTATTCCATGAAATCCGGTCGATCGTATTAGGCTTACCGTGAAGTATTATTTTTGACTTTTCAATTTTTGTTGGGTTTGGGACGTGGATCATCATTATTCATGGAAACATATTAATTTCGACTCTGTAATTTCCAAAGTGTTTACGAACGGCAAGGGGGTTGAGTTTGAAAAGTTTGAGCAAAAATTAACGTGAGATGATGGATCGCTAGCGATCCATAGGTGATGGACCATTAGCGATCCAATCACTTTGATTTTTTATTCGCTGAAATCTTTCCTATTTAGTAATCTCTTCAAGCCGACCCTTCTTACTTTTCCTCACTTTCTTTTCTTGTGACCCGAACCAACCAGGACCTAACCAACTTTTGCCGCTGCCGCCATTGATCAATACCGCCAGAGCCTACCGCGGTCGACCTCAGCTACCTCTGTCATCACCTCAAGCCAAACCCTAGCACCAGAATTGTCGCTTGCTTGGATTGCTACTGACCTTGTAGACTGCTAACCCTAGCATGGATCGCCATGAGCCCGAAGTTGAACTCATTTTCCTTCGATCTGAGGTTGGTGATGATGTGGTTATCGTATTGGGTGTGGTTGCTAGTGAATTTGGGGCGATCGAGGAGAATGGCGAACGAAGCGGGTTGATTGCAATTTATTAGAGGTAGATAGTGGATTCATGTTTTACACTTGACCCATTCTACTATATTCGTCCAATAAATCAATATCGATTAGCTAATGGCCTCGATGGTTCCGACGAGGCGGTTTACTATGGACTTGATCATCCTGGATTATCTTACTATCGCACGCTCGGTGTACCTAAGGATAGAACAAGCTTTCCATGTCACTTTGGACAACGGATCCATTATCGGTCGTCGACCGATAACGGGTAAGTGTATGAGGAATAACTTCAATGAATGATATGAAAAGCTTTTTCCTTTTTCTGCTGCGAGTAAACTATCTACACAGGATAGAGCATTCATAGTGTTCAGGACATTGAGCCCACCTCACATAGATAACACACTGCACTTGCCTCAGTCTTGGATTCCGATGAGTCGGCACAAGTCAACGTCTTTTCGAAATTCAAGCGTTAAACATAATGGGATTTCTAGTTAAAAATAGGGTTACCTGACCATGTTGGATACAAGTTCTATTATGTAGAATGAAGCTTCCGTCATCTCGACGTAAATCCAGTGGAGGAAGCCCGGTATTCTTGGAAGCAGAATCGACATCAGTTATGCCTTTGCAAACGATTCCAACAACGCTTACATCTTTGGCACCACGGGCTTAATATGGTCAATTGGTGCTGATTGGTCTGGCTATCGATCGAACTCCTTCGAACTTTAGAGTTTTACTTAACCCTCCGGAGAGAGCTTCTACTTTCATTTCTGCTAAAGTTTTGCACAATATTTCTTTACAACATGGTATTTCGGATGATGATGTGCACCTTTCACTGAAAAAAGAGTTTGCACACATGCCACCTTCGGGGTACACCGCCTGCCATCGGTACATGTGCTTGAATGGTGCAGTGTCCCCATTAATCCATTTCTTGAGAGACACGCTTTTGAATTTAGGAATAGCCCCATTTCAGATTCATCCCAATGGTTATGCAATTTTGACTTGTATTCATGTTTTGGTTATGCGGACATTTAACCGTACCTAAGCTTCGACGAATTGAGATACTAACTTTCATTCAAGAAGAGAGAGGAATGTTCGTCTCTTATGGTTATTGAGGCTCAGAGAAATCGCGAAATCATGTTGCAACTCCAAAGCAACTTATCCCAGTTCAACACCCAATATTTCTTCGTTAGATGTCCTGAAGGGTTTAATCGTCTTTGGACGATTGGGTGTAAGTTTTCTTTTCTCTCTTTGAGACTTATTACGATGGTGCGGTGTTTTAATAGACTAAATGCTTGTTACAGTTATTCCAAGGAAAAATAATGATCCAACACTGGACTCTATCTTCCATACTCTAAAGGCCATAGATGCTAGAGAGATCAGTCAAACTTTCGCTGACGGATAAGAATTTGCATCGGTACGGATTGTTACACCCCGGGAGGTCTATCGTCGCTTTTGAGGTTCCATACCCTACCTGTTCCAGGATTAGAACATGCTCCACTACTTCATCACACAACTATGAAGAGAGCGGTCTACAAGGAGAAGAAGGTCCATCCGGTGGATCAATTGTGGAAATTTGTGAAGAAAATGGCGTTACGACTAGAGTTATTAGTCCAAACAGGATGCCCCCAATCTCGGAGGAAGGCGAAGAGGAGTTCAAACAATAAGAAGGAAAAGCTACGGTGATCATAGAAAAAGAGGAAGGTGAAACTGAGAGTAGAAGTGACAATAACCCTTCCTCTGGCGATGAGGAGTTTGATGCACGTTCCAGCTAAGGAGATCTTGAATCATGTGATGAAACTACGGGAATGAGTCCTGTTCTCCCGGATTCTCCTCCTTAAGAGGTTATTGCTGAAGATGCTCCCCAAGCAACTAAACGACTTCATGGTTCTCCACCTAAGGAAACCGATATCAACTTTAGGGACTTGAGAAACGTTTATGTGGACTTTGCAGAACTCATGGGAGATGATTTTAAGTCCGTTGGATTATCCCCTCACTTCGGTCATGTTGTTTCTAGAATTAGCCTGACTCCCACTATAGTCGCTTCCTGATCCAGTTCAGGAAGTCCCTTTAAGATTCCTACGACACGTTACATACTTCACTAGGGTCACGTACACTCATATATGCATTATTTGAGCTCATTTTCTACTGCTAAAGTTACTTCATTTTTTTCTTATATTTGGTACTATGGGAGGTCAAGGAATTTATGAAGATCTTGACAAATTTACAGATGCACAACGTAGGTCGAAACAGACTTTAAGTCGCCACCGGCCCTAAGAAACCGAGAAAGATTGGGAAGCTACTCATCGTCGGGATGATAGGGACATAGGCAGAGTTCATAGGGGTGGTTACGAGAAGAGAAAGACTGCTGATGATTGGGAAAAGCTATCCAAAAAGTCAAAAGTAGATCGTGATCCTCATCCTTCCGAGCACCATACATCTGCCCCGGCTCCAGTTTCTATCGGAATTGAGGTTTCGACTTCTACTATTCGGGTCGCTCCATCAACCCAGACTCCGTCAACTCATGTTTTGCATACTTCTGGTAATTCACGCCCTCGTAGAAGGCCTGGTTATATTCTCCCATCTGGTCTACTTAAACTTGAAGCCGCGTTCCCTAGCTGGTTCCTAAAGGGAGTTAAATTCGATCATGACCTGCGTCTGATTCGTAAGGATTCTTATGTACCCTATCTTTAGGCGATTTAGAGCGACTTAGATCAAGCTGAAGGATGGGAGAAATTATGTAAGCAGATGGCAGACACAAATCATAACAACTATCAAGAGATTCTTTCTTTCTAGTCGGAAAAGGATGATTACGAAAGGATGCCGACGAAACGTGATGCCAGAATTGGTCAATTGGCAAAAGAGAGAGTGCTGCCATTCGAGATAGTAAGAGCAACGCTAGTTTGCTAAAGAAATTTAAGAAGGCGCATACAAAAATTGAAATCGTGCTCAGAGATGAAATCAAGAAAGCCCATGCTGATAAAGTCAAGCTGAAAAAGAAGCTTGAAACTCTAGATGAGATCATCAAAGCTCAAAAGAGAACCATTGCTGGTCATGATGAAATTGTCAAAGCTCATAAAAAAACAATTGCTAATTATGCAGGAATAGTGGAATCCCGAGATAAGACCATCTCCAACCAGGCTCTAGTGATCGCTTTGCTTCGAGAAAAAGTTGTGCAACTCGACATTGAAAAGACCAAAGTCGAAGTTGAGAAAGTCGCTGTGATGGCGGAGTACTTGGAGCTGCAGGATACCTTCGAAAGGAAGATGGCGAAGATGGATAACACCATCTTGAACTTCCAAGTCAACTTCCTATTACATCAGGGCAGTCTTTGTTATCTGGACCCCAAATCCCCGTTACTCTTGTTGCGGTTTGGGAAGAAATCCTGGCCGATTTCTGAAAAGATAGGGATGTGTACACTGAATAAGAGCTGGAGGATGTCTATCTGAACAAAGAATCAAAGAGGGATTTGGTAAAGGGTCGAGAGATTATTCGGGTTGAAAGGGAGCGAGAAGCTGCCGATGCTACCGCATCTACAGCTGCTAGAGCACTATTAGAGCCCTTTAGTTCTGGGCTTGGCGAATAATCCAACCAGCCTCATGATCAGAAAGAAATTATTTCGGCTTCGACCAGTACTGCTTTGTCATCCACCCCTTCAGTAGCTATCTCCAAAGCCTTGGGTGGTCCTGAAACTTCGCCCAAGATTATGCAACCATCAAAAGAAGGAAATGGTGGAGAGTAGGAGTTTGAGATTCATGGTTACACTTTTGATGTAGGTAACTTTCTCGTTTTTCCCGATTTTGAGGACTTCCAGTTCACGCCGCAAGAACAGGATGAACTGAATGCTTTCCCTTTTGATCTTATAGGTCCGTCTTCATTGCCTGTCGAACTACCAATTTCTCTGGTCCTGGAGCCTACTGCTATTTCGACTACTTCAATGCTTGTTTCTGTAGCTACTTCGATCACCACGCCCGTGTCTGGCTCACAACTAGGGCCCGAATCTGAGAAGATCGCTGCGTTGCATGGCCTGGACGACCCTTCCATATCTCTAAAGGGCGATTTAATAGCAGCTGACACTTGAGAGCAGGCAGACCAAGCTATTCGGCCAGGTAAAACTGAGCAGCAGATGGTGACAGTTAAGAAGGAAAAGTTATATGAGAAAAAGTCTTTGAGGAGCTCCCGCAAGTCCTACAAGCACAAGACCAATGTGGAGTCTTCCTAGAGGGCAAAAGAACAAAAAGGAGACATAGGCACGAAACCTATAATCGATATCTCTAGCAGCGATGCGACTACTGGTGGGGATGCTGAGGGGAAAAGGAAACTCTCGACCAAAGGCGAGAAAGGAAGTGGTGGCAAGAAGCACTGACGGGCTTGAGTGACAGTGGAGCCAGATTATGTAGCATTTTGATTTATTTGACATGTATTTCGTACAAATACTGAGTCTGCACTCATTGCTTTTGTTGTTGTAGCATCTGTACTTTTTTTGTTGGCCGATATTATGGGGGTATGGCCCCTACATTTTGACTTTGTACAGAAAATGTTATGAGAAATGAAAAGATTAATGTTTCTACTCCTATCTCTTCTGTTTTCTTTCACATTTATCACATACTTAGCTTGTTTTTATCTTACTTATGTGTGTATATGACACGATTGCTTGTTCTGCAATTTCTATACTTCATACTGTCGTGCCGTGTTTGGTGGTATATGATGCCTTTATTTTCGTGACCTCATGCATTAAGTATGCATTTTTTTTCAGTTTTATAACTAGATCCGTTATGATTGCCATAATTCTTTGTTCAGTGTAATAGGACCGTGGATTAGTTTTCCTTTCAACTAAGTGTTGTGTGTGCCCCTTATAGAGATTTTATCGCTCAAAGATCGGAATTCTTTACTGATTTCTAGTTTTGCAACATTACTAGACTCACGTCGACTCTTTTTGTTAGTGGGAATTGATCCTTGTTAGTTCTACAATGGACAAGTTTCTCGGTGTTATCAAGAAAATACCAGTACTTAGAAAATATTAACGGTTTTCTGATGATGCCAGAGCACCATCAAGTAGTGCTTGAGTGGCTTATGAAATGTGTGGCCTTTAAGAGTGCACGACTTACAAAATACGCGGCTTTCGAGAGTGTGAAACTTACAAAATGTGCGGCTTTGGAGAGTGTACGGCTTACGTAATTCGCAACTTACAAAATGTGTGGCTTTTTAGAGTGCGGGGCTTATGAAATGTGCGGCTTTTGCGAGTGCATAGCTTACCAAATGCACGGCTTTTGATTTTGAGTCCATTTACTTTTGTCAACTTGGCAAGTAGGCAGAGCGTACTTGGGTATGGTTTCACTTTCCCAAGCAGCTTATGAATGATTTTGAGTCAGTTCACATTCGTCGACTCGACGAGTAATTTATATGAATATGGTTTTATTGAATCAAGAAACTTAAAGAGATTTCATTGATGAAATGGAATGTAGAGCAAATTTTGCCTATTTACAATGCCTTTAGTATAGTCGGATAGCTTATTTGCAAAAATAGGAAATACATATTAAAAGCTAAATAAAGTAATGCCGAAGCGAGTTGTTGTTCCAAGCATGGGGAATCTGAATTCCATCAACTTTGGTCAGCTTGAAAGTGCCATCTTTGAGCTTTTGCTCGATTGAGTAAGGCCGTTCCCAATTTAGTCCGAATGTTTCTATAGTCGGATAGATCCGTTTCAGGATGAGATCTCCCACTTCGAAAGTACAATTACGAACCTTGCTGTTGAAGTGCCGTATTACCCTTTTCTGGTGAGCCACGGTCCTTAACTCGGCCTCCTCTCGTTTCTCGTTAATCAGATCAAGTGACTCGAATAGGAGCTGCTCGTTCTCTTTTTGATTGAAGTGTCATTTCCGATGGGAGGGACCTTCCAATTTGACTGGGATCATTGCTTCAGATCTGTATGTTAGGGTAAATGGCGAGTGTCCAGTTGCTGACTTGTGCATCGTCCGGCAAGCCCATAGTGCAAGTGTGAGCTCATCAACCCGGTTTCCTTTGGCTTTTATCAGTCGTTCCGTGATGGTGGACTTGATGATTTTGTTCACCACCTCCACTTTCTTGTTAGCTTGAGGGTGTGCCACTATGGGAAACTCTTTTCGATGCAGAAACACGTGCAAAAGTCCTTAAATACGGGGGTTTCAAATTGAGTTCCATTATCTATGATGATTTTCTATGGCACTCCAACCTGCAAATAATATTTTTAGTAAAATGTTATTTACTTTCTTACTGGTAATAGTAGCCAGCAGTTTCGCTTCGACCCATTTTATGAAGTAATCGACAGCAAAGATAGCATATTTGGCTCCTCCTTTAGCAATTGGGAGCACACCGATTAGGTCAATTCCCCAGACTGCAAATGGCCATTAGCCAGCCATTGGCATAAATTCTTTGGATGGAGTTCTCTGTATTTTAGCAAACTTTTCGCATTACACACAGTGCCTAGTGTAATCCGCTGCGTCATGGTTGATGGATGGCCAAAAGTAACCGTATTGGAGGATCTTCTTTGCTAGAATCTGCCCTGCAATGTGGTTTCCACAATCGCATTCATGGACTTCCCTGAGGATCCTTTGGCTTCGCTATTCGTAACACATCTAAATAGAGGAGTAGAGAATCCCCTCTTGTAAAGGATTCCATCCTGCAAGACAAACTTTGATGCCTTCCAAAGTAGCTTCTTTGGCTCATTCTGGTCTCTGGGGAGTGTAGGTTTGATCGGTGTCATCCATGATTCCTCTTCCTCTATGGTTTCCATAATACAACCGATATCCATATCATCTATGCTGGGTGATGAAAGCGTTTTGACTTAGGCCAGTCCCATTGACTGAGCATCTCTGGAGCTGTCCAGTTTCTCTAGGTAATTCATTTGCATATTCTGTTCCCTCGGAATGTGACTTACATTGTAGTGCTCGATGTCCTACATCAATTCTCGTGCTATTGATAGGTAGAGGGCGAGGCTGCCCCTTTCCCGTTACTCTCCTTTCACTTGGAAGATGACTAGCTGAGAATCGATGTAGATATGTAAAACTTTTGTTCCTAATTCTTTAATGATTTTTAGTCCTACCATCAAAACCCATATTATGCTTCATTGTTGGTGGCAGGAAATACCATTCTTTGAGTGTAGAAAATAGATCATCCATTGGGGGTTTTCAGTATTACCCTTGCACCTGAACAGGATGCATTTGATGCACCATTAACTAACAACTTCCACTGTGGCACGTTGTCCGAATTGCTTTCTTCTTCACTATCTAGCTCGATAAATTCGGCAATCAAATCTGCCAGTGCCCGTCCGTTGATAGGTTTTCGAGGGTGATAAGTGATTTCATATTGGCTTGACTCGATATGCCATTTCAAAAGTTAACCTGATGTCTTTGGGCAATACAATACTTGTTTCAAAGGTTGATCTATCAACACCTTGATGGGATGAGCCTAGAAGTATGGTTGTAGCTTTCTCGATGTGATCAACAGGCAATAGGCGAGTTTTTACAACTTTGGGTAATTCTTTTCAGCTCCAACAAACCGCTTACTGATGTAGTAGATGGGTCGTTGGACACTAGCCTCTTCATGTACTAATGTTGCACTTGGAGCATAGGTCGAGACAGCGAGATAAATGAACAAATCTTCCCCATTTATCGACTAGGATAAGACCTGTGGGATTTCCATATGATGGAGTAATTCTTCTAAGGCCATCTGACAGGCTTCGTTCCATTCGAAATTCTTCTTTCCCTTCTTCAATGCATCGAAGAACGGTATGCATTTGTTAGTTGCTCGGGAAATGAATCGGCTCGGCGCTACGATCTTTCTATTTAGACTTTGTAATTCCATTTTGGTTGTAGGGGCTTTAACGCTCCTTATGGTGGTAATTTGCTCCGGATTAACTTCAATGCCTCTTGCATTTATAATGAAACTATGGAATTTGCCAGAAACAACGCCAAAAGAGCATTTCAACGAGTTGAGCTTCATTCCATATTTCTGCAATATTTCAAACATCTTGGCAAGGTTGTCTAAGTGATTCTCTAATACGCGTGATTTGAAAAGCATGTCATCCATGTATACTTCCATCGTTTTCCCGATTTGTTCTTTGAACATTATGTTTACTAGTCGTTGGTAGGTTGCCACTCCGTTCTTTAGTCCAAAGGGCATGACTCGATAACGGTATAATCCAAGGTCAGTAATAAAACTAGTATTCTCTTGATTGGGGTACATGCATCATGATTTGGTTATATCCAGAGTAGGCGTCCATAAATGATAGTAGCTCGTGGCCTGCCGCGGCATCAACAAGCTGATCGATCTTGGGCAATGGGAAGCTATCCTTTGGGCAAGCTCTGTTCAAATCTTAGTAATCAATGCATGTCTGCCACTTCCTACCTTGGACTTCTTTACCAAAACCGGAGTTGATACCCATTCGGAATAGGTTGCATCGCGGATGAAGCCATTTTCCAACAGCTTATCCACTTCCTCTCTTATTGCAGCAAACCGTTCCGGTCCCAGGGTGCGCCTCTTCTGCCTCACTGGAGTGTAACTAGGATTGATAATAAGTGTGTGACACGCTATATTTGGCGATATTCTATACATATCGGAATGCGTCCAAAAGAACACGTCCAGATTGGCATGAAGAAACTTGACTAATTCTTGTCGCGTCTTGGTTCCAAGATGTGATCCTATTTTTAGTACCCTTGTCGGGTCATTCATGTCCAAAGGGACATGCACTGTAATCTTTGCCGTTGCTGCCCGTTCCTCCCCTGAACTCTTCTTTCTAGGGTCCATAGCCTTATTGAATTGGTTGTGGTCCCCAAGCCAGGGATTTCTGCAGTTTCTATGCTAACAGTTCGCGGACGTGGAGAGCTTTCCCCACACTCTTCCTCTTTCCTTACTTTCTTGTTTCACGCAATTTAGCAATGTAGCATTTCCTTGAGGCAATCTGGTCTCCCTTTATCATTCCAACTTCATTTTTCATAAGGAATTTCATAGTGAGACACCTTTGTGCCAGGATAATTCGGAAATCGGCGAGGGCCGACCGTCCCAATAATGCATTATAGGCTGACATCTCATCAATTATCGTTTGGATGAGAACCACTCTCCGATCTCCTATTCCAAGTTCAACAGGAAGATCTATTGTGCCAACCGATTGTAGTGGATGGCGTGAATCCTTGGATTTTGGTTCGGCATGCAGATATATCCTTCATGTTAAGCTTCATTTGGTCGAACGTATGTCCAAATAGAATGTTTACTGATCCTCCGGTATCGACCAAAACCCGTCGTATGGCTGTAGGTCCGATTCCTATCATCACCACCATTGGATCGAAAGTTGGAGCTTCTATTCCTTCACTATCCCGGTTTCGGAACACGATGTCGTCATTGAGAATCTTCTGCTGTTTAGCATGGGTACCATCTTTGATCTCAAAGCAAGTTTCCTTTGGAGCACGTTTGAGTGAACTAGCATATCTTTCCATCTCTCCCTACTTTTTTATGCTGGATGAGGAACTCCCGAAATGGTATCGATGACAAGTCTCTGTTCAACTCATTTGGATCCATCTCCGCTAGATCCAGATTGGTTCCTTAGGTGCTAGGAGCATGAGGTCCAGTTGGCTGATTATAATTTCGGGGCTTCTTCACATACTGTTGGAGCTTGTTCTCTCTAATCAGTTCTTCGATCACTTTCTTCAAATGGTGACACTCGTTTGTGTTATGACTGTGGGTTTCATGGAAGCGATAGAACTTCCCCAACTTCCTTTGTTCCTTAGACTCTTTTTTCCAAGGCGGCTTCGGTCACTCTTCTATTGCCTGAGTTACTAGGTAAATATTCTCCAAGCAATCGTTCAACGGAGTGTATTCCCCACGTTTCAGACCTCTGAGTATCTTTCCCCCACCATTGCATTTACCAGTGTTCATATACTAGTTCTTCCTTTTATGGTCCTCATATTTTCCAGTAGTTACTTCAGAATTCTTGTCGCTTTGATTAACCGCCACATTACTCTGAATCGATTCATTTGGTTGCATATTTGTATTTTTACCTTCTAACATATTTTCCTTTTGATTGAATTCTTTTATGGTAATCGGTTGCTTTATTTTAATCCATCTCCCAAAATCTGTCTCTGGATGGATCGAACGGACTAATGCCATGAAAATATATCGTCATTTGGATTACTTACTTCAGTGATGGTTGTATTAAAGCGGTTCATGAATGATTTTAGTGATTCTTTGGGTCCTTGGACGTAACCGGATAGAGACATCACGTCCTTTGGCTGAGTTGTGTGCAGTCTAAATTGTTCCAAGTGCTTTGTTGCTAGCTCATCAAAGGTTGAATAGATCGCGGAGGAAGTCTAGTAAACCACACAGAGGCTACTCCTTCCAGATAGATGGAGAAAAATTTGTAACGAATTGCATATGTTGCCCTTTCATCATACATATTCCAAATGTACTTATACGAGTGCTCTTAAGGGTCGGTAGTTTCCATTGTAGGAGGGCATAACTGGTGGCATGGTGAATTTCTTGGGTAATCTGCCCTTAGGATATTATCAGTGAAGGGGGTTCGGCTCGGAGTGAAACCCCAATCATTATCCTTTTTACCCTTATTTTCTTCCATCAAGCATCTGACCATGTCCGCAATGTATGCCTCACTTGTCCTTTCATCTCCAGATCAGTTATAAGTAGCTGCGTCAAGTGTTTGACTTTGCAAACGGTCTAGGTTGGCTGGTTGAAGCCAAGGCTCTCCAGTCTTTGGGTGAGTCACTCCTGTAGAGTTCCGTTTGCAGGTGGTTGATCTTGCGGGTTGAGTTTGATCATTTGAGTTCAATTCTCCTTCCTTAGAGATAGTATCAGCTACTAGTATATCCTCCCATGGAGTTTTTACTCCTATGTTCAGGTTTGTAGTAGGCGCTTTTACAGTGGGTGGAGTATTAGCATTTTCAACTATCGTGATTCTTGGAGCTCTACCCATTACCTCCTTTTGCTTCTGTTTTCTGTCTTCTACTTGAGCCAGAAATAGAAAAAAGCTCTTGCTCCGTAGCAGCCACAACATTGAGTGCCATTCTGGGAATAGTTAGTGATTAGAGCTCCAAGTGAGCATCTATCTTTTTCATAAGAGCCTTTTGACTATTTGTCATTTTCTGGTTAATTTCATCAACCATCTGGTTCAATTCTCCTTTAGTCATAACTTCATGTTGAGTGGAGGATCCCAGCACTTGATCTCCAGTGTTAGCTCCAAGTTGCAGGTTGTTGGGGTTGTTGACTTCAACTTGCTAAGGGCTTGTTTCATCTCTAGCAATAGCAGCTCCTATAGATCTTCCGGAGGTAGTTCTCTTCCTCCCTGGTGCCGTTGGTTTTCAACAACAAATCTTTCAAGTAGAATTTGATGATCTAACTTCTGGACCTATCCGATCGAAAGTAGAGAGCTAGATCTGAGCCTAGATTCAGGTTTCTCAGTGAAAACACCAAAATGTTAACCTAAAAAATGGATCAACACCCTAGATTGAGTGTGAAAGCACCATCCATGTTTTTACAGAGCAATAATATAGAAAATAAATGTAAAAAGATTAGAAATAGTGAAAAGACAAGAAGATTTTTATAGTGGTTCGGTTATTAATGAAGCCTACGTCCATTTTACAACTTTCTATTAACTAACTGCTGTTGCAAGTTGAATCGGATCACAATATGATTGAATCTTCTAAGTTAGATCAAGTCACAAGTACAAGAGTTCAGTGGAGAATTACAGTGAACCCCTAGATGACTATTGTGTGGGAGGAGTAGAGTGAAGAATAATCTCTATAGAGTTCCAGCAGCCAGTCTAGAAGACACACTTTATGTTGTAGGTAGGATTGTATTTATAGGCAGAGGAGAGCAATTGGGCTAGGCCGCTTTGCTAGACGCCTACACTCGATGATACAACAGTTCTCTGAAAATTTCATAACGATCCAAAATAATGTAATGGATCGCTAGCGATCCATGTACTTAGAGAATTTTTGGGCTTCTTCCTTTAGTTTGCACTTCCTGTCTTATGCAGGTGCTCTACATGTAATTTCGTAGCTAGTTTTCTTGTTTTGATGATGATTCATGCGCAGGTTGGATTGAACTATGACTTGAATCAGATGGGTCTTTGCTCCTCAAACTAGGTTTCTTGGAAGGCTATGAAACTTGGCAAACATACTTAGAAGAGATATTGATTCATGATGCAAGAGGCTTGAATGACCCATGAAGCTTCCTTATGAACCGCTAACGGTTTATGGGTGATGGATCGCTAGCGATCCATCCTCTTAGTGGATTTTTGGGTAATTCTTCTTAAGCGCTTTTGGCTTGTTCTTTTGGATGCCTAGTTCAAGTTTCAAGTCATTATGGCATGGTGTCTATGTTCTAACTCCCATTGAATTCTACTGGGTTGAAAACCTGGTTAACAATGGGTATATGGTTTACATACAAATATTTGTATTACAATATATATATGGTTTAGACATAAATTTACATATATGCGATGTTTATGTTGCCATTTACACACACACATATATATGTATATATAGATATGTATGTGTGTGTATGTGTATGTATGTATGTATGTATGTATGTATGTATAAACACTCACATAAAAACAAATATGTGTCATAAAACTATACATTTTAAAAATAAGAGAATGCTTAATGGAAATGTGAAGATGGAAATAAATTTTACATTAAATCTTATATCTAATCAAATCAAAATTGAAAGGGAAATAGAATAAGTTAATATTTGAGATTTACTCATTTACAAACACCAACCAATAATAGGTTCAATATCTATGTGGAAAGAATTCTATGCTTAATCATAACAAAATTATTTTAGGTTTAAAATTATAGATCTAAAAACATAGATCTAAAAACATAGATTCAACACGAAAACAAAATTATATATAGTATTTTCAGAACTAATATATAGTCTCAATAACATGATAATTTTAAAACATTTCAAATATACATATACACATATATGTATATTAGAATTTAAGAATTTAGTTTGGAAAAACAATAAACATTGAATATATTAGTTTGGAAAAACAAAATTAATAAACCAAAAGATTTAGTTTGAAATTGGTTTACAATTTGGGTAGCATGAATATGAAGCATATGAATACGCACATACAATTAAATTAGTTAAATATTAAGTCCCTAACACAAGTGAATTAAGTTATGATAATAAATATAAAATATTATTATAACAATTTAGATCTACGTTAACTAGTAATTTCATATCTAACAAATACTTTGAATGGAAAAAATAAAGTAAACACAAGACAAATTTTGTAATTAAACAATACTACAAGAGATTTTATATTACATTTAATAAATGGAAGTCTATATGCACATAAATTTGAATTTGTTTAGGGTCGAACATCATAAATAAGATTTCTCCTCGGATCTCTAAGTAAATCCACACCCAACTTTGTAAGAGACAGATGAGCCACCTATCATTTAATTTTATTTGATGTCTGGTTTGATTTAGAGTTGAAAATTATTAGTAAATGATGAAGTATTTTCAGCCATGACTAGACAAAAGGGAGGAGGAAATGAAGCAAAGAGAATAGGATCATGAAATTAATAAAAAGAATTTGTTTTGAGAGAAGAATACAAACCCTTCATATTCTTTCTTTAAAATCTTAACCTTTAATTCTTACTCTATTTTCTGTTACTCCTCCCTTCTCTCTCTTGATGTGGGTAGGCCTAGATTGCCATTGTATGACACAAAGTTTCGAAAGATCCCTTCGAGCAATTATCTTTTATTTAAACCCATTTAAATTTACACGGATACCGTACATCAATGCATGTGAATGTAACTTTATATATACATAAAATAATTCTAAACAACTCCAATATATCAAATAAATTAAACAATAATCAATATTTCTCAAATATTTATTAATTTAATTAATTTACAATATTTTATAAGTAATTAAATCATGTGGTTTTTCAGAGAATTCACAAATATAGTTGTATGACTTAGATGTGAATACAGTTAATAATCAATGTTAAATAATTCAAATATTAATGTTCATATATTATCTTAACTGGTGGTGTGATAGTTTGGCTGAATTCATTGCTTACAGACCTTTTCGATTAAAATCATATTCTATGTTATCTTAAGCGTTGGTACCAATAGTAATAATAATTTACATATGTTCTCTTCGCCAATACTATATCACTGTAGGATGTGTGTAATTTGGAATTGGTCAAGCTGTAATATTATCCACATTCAACTTGATTTGTCTATAACAATGTCATTGGTTCAATACTAACATTTATTATTAACCGTTATACTCCAGCCAGATATTTTGACTTTGGGTTGACTATAGTTGTACATGATACTAACCTTGTATAACTAAGGTGGCAAACTCTCTATGGATAATGCTTCACTTCCATTGCTTCAATTTAGATCCAACATTTTTTGCTCGATGGATCAGCATGTAATGGTTTGACTGTAATCAAAGTGGAGTATTCACATTAATGTTCCACGGTAATCTCAAGTTAAGGGAACTGTGCAACTTTATACCACTGAGATTTCCTGTTTGGCCTAATTGTTATCAACCGAAAAGAAATTCTCGAACAAGTCATTCCATAGTTATCCAATATTTATAAGTACGTAACCCCTTGGTTCCCTCTAGCAGCCATAAGTAATACACTGTCCAACATTTTGATAGCGTTACGTTCTGGTCTCAACAGATGTATCAATATCTTTTTTCAAAATAATTTTACTAGGAATATTTAAAAAAAATTATCATTTCATTTTGTGATTCATTACCCACGATTGCAACTATAATCGCATAACATTTTATTTAAAGATTTTCTTATCATATAAATAATTAGTTACCTAATTAATTATATTACAATATAACAAAGTATATAACAGAAAACCAACACTGTCGGTACACATAATATTGACTAAGAGTTAGGTATACATAAAAAACTACATAATTACTCCTAGGGCATACCACTTACTCTTTCAGTAATAGCCAGCATGAAAGACTCAACAGATGGCTCATTAGAATCAACTACGAAGGACCTTTAGTCATTGCAGAAACACTTTCTAATGGCTCATGTCGCATATCTAGGCTAGATGGAAATTCCATGCCGTAAGCATTGAATTCAAAACATCTTATACGTACCTTACTTTGATTGAGCAATTTTGTAAAGGAATATGATGTACTGATTATAATAATCAAAGGTAATTAAGATGATAAGTTAAATTTATGGATGCTAAACAACTTAAACCATTATTTAAATCCATATGCCATTGTTCATTGCTTAAAAAACCTCAAACTAGAGTTATAAAAACATAACTCAACTTTTCAGCCAAATTGCTGTATATGTGAGGATATTAGACGACCTGAACCACAGTAAAAAATACGTGTATATAGAAAAAGTAAGGGCTATAAACACACAACCTGGTTACTCAACCAAACACACTCAAACTACTCTATGCCAAAATGAAGCAGATTCATGCTATTGCATAAATTAAAAAATGTTAGGAACTAAAAGACGGCACAACCTAGGTGCCTAGACCAAAGTTCAGGAAACACGTTATAATACAACGAACTAAACTTAGCATAACAAATGTCACGCCCCTAAGCTTAGAAGTTGCTAAAGAGAGAAGATTCACTGTATAACAAAACATGTTGAGATGTATGAGGAGCATAACAAAGGATATGTATGAAGAACTTCATAAAAAAAGTAGAAAGGTAAAAGAAAAACACCATTATTCATTTTGTTTTAGATATCATAGTTTTTACATGCTACCATTTTTATACATTTATATAAGTAAAAGTTCCAAAATTATATACACACAACATTATGCAAATAGCCATAAAACCCAAATTTCGACTTTGAGCTAAGGTCTTCAGCTGAAATTCTCTTCTCTGTTCAATGTAAAGATTAAGTCGACATAGGAGATTGGGTGGTAGGCGCATCCTCGATTCTTAAACCATGGCACGAGTCTGTGGGTACATCCGAATCTTTAGTAATTATCATGGAGGAGCACCAAGGTCTACTGATGGGTGCAACACTTGGACCATAATAAGCTCTTGCCCATTGGTCTTTGTTTCCTGGAGATTTGACCAGGCAACTAGTACTCGGAATTGTACTCGGCGTCCATAGTGCTCGGCATCCATAGTGCTCGGTATCCGTAGTACTCGGCATCCAGAAGACTCGGCGTTAAGTAGTGTTCGGCGTTCGGCGTAATACTCGGCGTTAAGTAGTGTTCGGCGTTCGGCGTAATACTCGGCGTTAAGTAGTGTTCGGCGTTCGGCGTAATATTCGACATACAAAACTACTCGGCGTCAACCAGTGCTCAGCGTCAGCTAGCGTTCGGCACCAATAGAACTCGGCGATAGGAGAACTCGGCAACAAGAGCGCTCGGCATCAAGTAGATCCTGGTAATAGGAGTACTCGGCATCCCATGGTACTCGGCGTAGTACTCGGCAACGGGAGTACTCGGCATCCTATGGTACTCGGCGTAGTATTCGGCAACGGGAGTACTCGGCATCCAGAAGACATTCAGTATGCACAACTACTCAAGGTAACAATATCGTTCGGCCTGCATGCATTATTCGGTCAAGAGCTTCGGACAGTGGTACGTTCGGCTTCAACTGCAACCATCCTGCACTTCCCACACATCAAACGAACCATTCAGCATAGAAATGACCGTTCAGCATGGAAGGGACCGTTCGGCATGGAAAGGACCGTTCGGCATCAAAGCGTTCGGCATACCTGGTTCGGCATGTAGCGACCACCACACCTGGGCTAGAGCGTTCGGCTACCAAGCCCACTTGGGAAGTCCAGCCCATCTTTGTCTATAAATAGAGGGGCAGGGTCACAGTGAAGAGGATCCTTTTTTGGAGAGAACACCGGGGAGACTCTGCCATTTTTGAGACTCATCTTCTCTACTTAACAACTTCATTCAAGCATTTGATTCACGAATTGTATCTGTAATCAACAATAAGGAAGATCAATAAAGTTTAATCTCAAAGTGGACGTAGGCAATTACGTTGAACCACTATAAATTTGGTGTTCTTACTTTCTGCATTTAAATTAGCATTGTCTTCTCTGTTTAATTAACTTCATCACTTACATCTCTACACAATCTTTCTCAACGAGGTTAGTGGCCAATTTTGGTGCTAACACTTTGGTGCTTTCACTGAGAATTGAATTCTCAGACCTCAAGGATCTGGTTTGAAGTTACTGGGTTGAACAAATCCCCCAAAGAAGATCTGACTCACTGATAGGACATCCGTTGATTCTACTCAGAGTTCATACCAATAACTCTACAATGGCAAGACCACGTACCAGGTGAGCTTCTCATAATGCGGATGCCCGCGAGACTGCTAGCGTGCAACAAGCAGGACCTAGCAATCAACCAACGATTCCGAGTGCAGGAATTGCCGCTCAAGAACAGACTCCAGTTGTCACCAGAGTAGAGTTCAATGACTTGATGAGAGAACTTAGGGAAAGCAGGAGACAACTAGGTGAGCAGATGCAAGCTAACGCCAACCTGATGGCACAACTCACTCAACAGCAGCAACAGAATGCTGGGGGCAATCCCACTCCTTACTCTTAATCTGACAGCTCAACTTCCTCTGATGAACCTCCCAAGCGCAGACGACGTAAGACTGAAGCTGCACGAGCAGAAGCTGATGTTCAAACAGCTGGAGACCGTAACCAAGCAAGAGCTGGAAACTTCAGGACCGGAGTGCAAACGGAGGATGGAGGCCCAGGCCATCAAAACGCTAACGATGTCGAACCCCAAGACGCGCGACTGGAAGATCACCAAGAGAGGAGGCATCAGCATGGATAGGCACGTAGAACAGACTCTAACCTTCCGCATTCCATACAGACACCAGACCTGACAGCCATGATCAGGCAATTAATGAAAGAAAATCAGGGGTTATCGAATGATGATTGGGGAGTGTCAAGAAGTCACACTCCGTTCACGGATATTGTGTTGCAGGCGGAGTACCCCAGGAAGTTTAGTATGCCTACTATCCCTTCGTATGAGGGAAAGACTGACCCCAGACAACATGTCATGAGGTACGAATGGATGATGGATTCAGCTAGAGCAAATGATGCCACCAAGTGTAGATGCTTTCCGATTACTCTATCTGGGATCGCTACTATGTGGTTCACCCGACTTCCTCCGCGGTCCGTATCAAATTTCGAAGAGTTGGCAAGGAAGTTTATTGAGCAGTTCAGAATACACACTACATGCCCAAAAGACGTAATGTCTCTGTCAAGTGTAATCCAAAATCCCGGGGAGTCATTGAAGGAATATTTACAGAGATTCCACGTTGCGGCAACTGAAGTCAGTAACCCCAATGACCATGCAATTCTAATGGCTGTAATGAGAGGTGTGGATCCAGATTCTGAGTTCGGAGACTGGTTGGAAGGAAAACCTCCGACTACACTAAAGCGTTTCTACTCAAAGGCACACCAATTCATAAGAAGAGAGGAAGCTAGGTGGGTACGACGAGATAAGACACCAGGACCTGTCCAAGAATCTATGAAGAGCAACATTGCTGTGAAGCAGTCCGGAGACAGCTAGAGAAAGGTCCAAGTCAATGTCCAGAATAAGCCTGGGCAGTCTAAGGAGTCCGGAGGAAGAAATCAAGGGAAGAAGAGAGAAGCGGGGAAGTGGAAGTCGAGAATTCCAAGCTACAGCGAGTATACTCCACTGAATGCACCGCTTGAGAACATTTACCTATCCACCTACAATACTTTTCAATACAGAAAGCCATGTCCAAAAGAATCAACCGAGGAACAGAAGCGGACCGGGAAATATTGTCGCTTCCATGAGACTTATGGGCACAATATGGAAGAGTGTAGACACCTGCACGACGCTATCGAGAAGTTGATCAGGCAAAAGAAGTTGCAAGAATTTATGAAGGATCCACAGGAAGGAGGACAGGGAACGTCCAACCCAGGTCGTGCACCAGCTCCGCGTCATCCCGAGGAGCCTGCCCGAACCGTAGGTAGACTAGTCATAAATACAATTATCGGCGGACCTCACCCCGCAGATAAGAATTGGCAAGAGATGGAGCGATATGCAAGTTCCCAGAGGAATGCCGATTTTGAGTGTTGTTCGAACGTGGAGGATGGGACCCCTGCTAAGCAGTAGCGCGTAATGACAGACGATATTGTGTTCAGAAACAGAGACGCTGATCAGGTAGAGGCTTCGACCATCGACCCGATGGTCATATCTGCAACGATCGGACCAGCATATGTAAAAAGAATTCTGATTGATTGCGGGAGTTCTGTCAACATAATCTTCAAGAAGGCTTATGATCAAATGAAACTGGAAACAAAAGACCTGAAACCGTCCAAGGCTCGTATACACGGCTTTAACGGCGCAGCGACCAACATCGTGGGGTACGTTGAGTTACCAGTTGAACTGGGACAAGGCGAGCGTCGGAGGGTGCGAATTCTACCCTTCGTAGTTTTGGATGTGGATTCTCCATACAATGTTTTCTTGGGCCGGCCGGCCCTGGCTGAGTTTAGGGCAGCGTTAGCCCCGTGGTGTTTAACTTTGAAGTTCCCAACGGACAAAGGAGTAGGTATTGTTCATGGCGACCAAGCAGCTGGTCGTTCCTGTTATGTGGCTGAGCTCCGTGAGGCCCATCGGAGGGAGAAGGGGAAGGTCGCGGACAATCCCGTCTGCATCCTTAATGCGGATAATTGACAAGTAGTGCCCGAGCCCTGGCTCGGGCATAGTTCTCGGATCTTCAGAGATATAGATCCGAGAGACGACGATGAGAAACCCAGGGAAGAGAAGGCAGCGCCGGTTGAATTAACGATTGACATTTCAGTTAGCCGTGACGACCCTTCGCGAATACTGAAGATCGGATCACAACTTGGCCCCGCAATGACTGAAGACCTTAGCGACTTCCTCCGGGCGAATCTTGATGTTTTCGCCTGGACGCATTCTGATATGTGTGGGATTTCTTCCGCCATCGCGAGTCATATGTTGAACATAGACCCGAAATATGTCCCGGTTAAACAAAAAAGAACAGGAATGGACCCGGAGAGGTCTGCTGCTCTCAGAGAGGAGGTAGACAAACTCAAAGCAAATGGGTTCGTCCGCGACGCCCTCTACCCTGAATGGGTATCCAACCCCGTGCTGGTAAAAAAGGCGAACGGAAAATGGAGGACTTGCGTAGATTATTCCGACTTGAACAAAGCATGCCCAAAGGACAGTTTCCCGTTGCCAAGGATCGATCAGTTGGTCGATTCCACCGTAGGAAACGAGCTGTTATCATTCATGGACGCGTACTCAGGGTACAACCAAATCCCGATGCATATTCCAGACCAAGAACACACCAGCTTCGTCACAAATGTCGGACTATATTGCTATGTAGTGATGCCCTTTGGATTGAAGAACGCAGGAGCGACTTACCAGCGTTTAGTGAATCGAATGATCAAAGACCAGCTGGGTAGAACGATGGAAGTCTATGTGGATGACATGCTCGTGAAGTCACGACGGTCAATCGACCACATTCGAGACTTGGCTGAAATGTTCGACATACTCAGGTATTATGGGATGAAGATCAACCCTCTGAAGTGTTCCTTCGGCGTTGCATCGGGGAAATTTTTGTGATTCATCGTCAATGCTAGAGGAATTGAAGCCAACCCAGAGAAGATCCAAGCTATTCGAGATGTGCAAGCGCTCCAGACTATAAAGAAAGTGCAGAGTTTGAATGGAAAAGTAGCTGCGCTAAATCGATTTATATCCAGGGCAACTGACGAGTGCATCCCATTCTTTGATATAATAAAGAAGGGGAAGAGAAATTTTGAATGGACGTCTAGTTGTGAGGAAGCATTCCAGAATCTGGTGAGGCATCTGGAGAGTCCACCAATGCTGTCAAAACCAGTTGACCATGAAATGTTATATGTATACTTGGCTGTATCCCCACATGCGATAAGTGCGGCTTTGGTTCGTGAGGAGGATCGAGTCCAGAAGCCGGTGTATTATGTTAGCAAGCGTCTAACGGGGGCAGAGAGGAATTACCCTAAGATCGAGAAATTGGCTTATTGCTTGGTGATTGCATCACGTAAGCTGCGCCCATACTTTCAAGAACATTCAATCGGTGTTTATACCGATCAACCCCTGAGGCAAGTACTCCAACGGCCGGAAACTTCTGGAAGGTTGCTAAAATGGAACATCGAGTTGAGCCAATTCGATATCGCCTACTTACCACGGAGAGCCATCCGAGGGAAAGCGTTAGCAGAGTTCATCGTTGAGTTTACCATACCCGTCAAACCGGATGACCACGACATCACTCCCCCCGTTCGATGGAAATTATACACTGACGGTGCATCAAACGACCGTTGCTCCGGCGCGAGCATAGTTCTTATGACTCCGGAAAACCGATCAATCTATTATGCCCTGAAGCTTCATTTCCCGGCTACAAATAACGAAGCAGAATATGAAGCACTGATCGCTGGCTTAAAGCTCATCAGGGAACTCGGTATCAAATCAGTCGAAATCTTTTGTGACTCAGAGTTGGTGGTTTACCAAGTACGGGGAGACTACCAAGCAAAGGGACGAAAGCTCGCTCCGTACCTTGTTTAGGTCCAAGAACTACTCTCGAATCTCGAGCGTTATGACATTTCACATGTCCCGCGCGAACAGAACAAACAAGCCGACTTGTTGGCTAAGTTTGCGAGTACCGGCGATGCGCAGCAAATGGGATTGTATCCCGTTGAAGCCTTGCATGCCCCGAGCATAGACGAGATAAAAGTCGATCGTGTGTTGGAAACAGAGATCGAGAAGGAATCGTGGATAACCCCATTCAAACTGTACTTAACGATCGAAGCCTTACCAGAAAGAAGAAGCGAAAGACGGCAAATCCTTCGAAAGGCCGCGCGATACGTAATGCAGGATGGGTCAATGTATCGAAAAGGATTCTCAGTCCCATTATTACGATGCATCGCTCATGATGAGACAAAGCGGGTCTTAAGAGAAGTTCATGAAGGGGAATGTGGTGACCATACTGGGGGGCAGACGCTAGCAAAGAAGATCCTCCGCTATGGATATTACTGGCCAACCGTAAACCGGGACGCCGCAGACTACGCGAGAAAGTGTGACAAGTGTCAAAGATACGCAAAAATCCCGAGGACTCCATCAACGGAACTCACGCAAATGGTTAGTCCCTGGCCGTTTGCGATCTGGGGGATCGACATAATCGGCTCTTTGCCTATATCCAAAGGTGGTGCGAAATACGCGATAGTTGCAGTCGACTATTTCACAAAGTGGGCTGAGGCAGAATCTTTGGCCACAATCACCTCTAAGAAGGTCATTAACTTCGTTGTACGAAACATTATATGCCGCTTTGGCCTTCCTCGCACCATCATTACGGACAACGGGACGCAATTTGAAAGTAAAGAGTTCAAAGAGTTCTGTTCAAAGTACGGCATCGAGAAAAAGTTCGCCACCATTGCACACCCAAAAGCTAACGGACAAGTCGAGGCCGTTAACAAAATAATCAAGTCCATACTGAAGAAGCGTCTGGAGAAGGTTGGAGGCAAGTGGGTAGATGAACTCCCGACAGCATTATGGGCATATAGAACTACCCACAAGTCCGTGACCGACCACACTCCATTCGCCTTGGCATATGGCTCCGAAGCCGTTATACCTGTGGAACTTGAAGTTCCATCACACCGAGTGACATATTATGATCCCAAGACAAACAAAAATCTCTTGTTGGAATCACTGGACTGCATCGATGAAAAGCATGAAGAAGCCGAATTAAGGGCGGCAGCGCATAGGCACCGAGTCAAGCGCTACTATGACGGCAGAGTCCGCCCAAGGATCTTTGATGTGGGTGATCTCGTTCTGAAACGAGTTTTCCCGGTACCATCACGTATGAATCCCAGCTGGGAAGGTCCGTACGCCATTGAACGGAAGCTTGGAGAGGGAACATTCAAGCTAGCGACCGTTGATGGCACGACACTCCCCCGAGCATGGAACAGTGAACATCTGCGGCACTACTACATTTAGCATTTTCTTTCTTGTTTTAGGCACTTTTATTTCCTGCATGTTTTCGTTCAGTCATAACTTAGTTTCTTTTTAAAGTTGTAATCGAGCAGTTTAGTTGATTTTCATTAATAAAGGCTTGAAGCCGTATTTCCCATGAATCACTAACGTTTCTATATCTCATAATTGAATGACGAACTACATTATCTTGTACGACGTACAGACTCGTATAAACAATTTCAAATCTTCGAATCCCCAGAGCGCGGAGCAGAGTACTCTAAGTCCCCGGAGCGCGGACTAGAGTATAAACGATTTCAAATCTCCGAATCCCCAGAGCGCGGAGCGGAGTACTCTAAGTCCCCGGAGCGCGGACTAGAGTATAAACGATTTCAAATCTCCGAATCCCCAGAGCGCGGAGCGGAGTACTATAAGTCCCCGGAGCGTGGACTAGAGTATAAACGATTTCAAATCTCCGAATCCCCAGAGCGCGGAGCGGAGTACTTTAAGTCCCCGGAGCGCGGACTAGAGTATAAACGATTTCAAATCTCCGAATCCCCAGAGCGCGGATCGGAGTACTCCAAGTCCCCAGAGTGCGAACTAGAGTATAAACGATTTCAAATCTCCGAATCCCCAGAGCGCGGAGCGGAGTACTCTAAGTCCCCGGAGCGCGGACTAGAGTATAAACAATTTCAAATCTCCGAATCCCCATAGCGCGGATCGGAGTACTCCAAGTCCCCGGAGCGCGGACTAGAGTATAAACGATTTCAAATCTCCGAATCCCCAGAGCGCGGATCGGAGTACTCCAAGTCCCCGGAGCGCGGACTAGAGTATAAACGATTTCAAATCTCCGAATCCCCAGAGCGCGGATCAGAGTACTCCAAGTCCCCGAAGCGCGGACTAGAGTATAAACGATTTCAAATCTCCGAATCCCCAGAGCGCGGATCGGAGTACTCTAAGTCCCTAGAATGCGGACTAGAGTATAAACAATCTCAAATCTCCGAATCCCCAGAGCGCGGATCGGAGTACTCTAAGTCCCCGGAGCGCGGACTAGAGTATAAACGATTGCAGATCTTCGAGTCCCCAGAGCGCGGATCACAGTACCCTAAGTCCCTAGAATGCGGACTAGAGTATAAACGATGCGAACTTCCGAGTCCCCTGAACGCGGATCAACTTACTCTAAATCCACGGAGCGCAGATTTAGAAAAAAGTCCAAGTACTCGGGAGATGTAGAACAAGAAATATGCCACGTCCGGAGATGTTTGAACAACACGAAAATGGACTGGGAGATAATGCGACTACAGTTAATCATCAAACAAAAGAAGAGCAAGAGAATCATTCAAACAAAAAAGAAACTAAACTTCATTCAAATAGTTCAAAATGGGGTTACACAGTTACTCCTAAAAAATCTATACAAGCTACAGGACTTAAGCAAGAAGCTCGTTGAACGAGTGTATTAATTATTTCTTCGGTTTCTTCTTCTTGTCTACCTTTGCTTTTTCCGACGACTCCTCTCCTTCACGCTTTTTCTTGGATTTCTTGCTTGCTAAAGAAGCGGAGTCAGGAGTAGGAGATGGAACATCTAGTGGTTTGGACCTGCCCGGGAGAATGATTTTCAAAGGTCTGTTCCGCGGGTCGGTAAGTTCCAGGATTCCAGGTTCAACTTTGACCTCGGCCTTTTTCTTCTCCTCTGCGGCGAGGCGGTCCTTCATGCTCATCTGTGAAGTATGCTCAGAGGCGTCAGTGATTTCAATTTCATCACTACCTTCGGCAGGATATGAAGTGTCAAGCTTATCGTCATCTAGCGCCCCAATCACTTGAGCATCGGGACCAGGAATCACTCCCGCGTGGACAACATCGCTAGTTTTCTCTGCCTCCTCCTTGGCGTCATCGCTCCTCGGAGTTGGCTCGGCGTCAGAACAACCTACATGAAAACATAAAGGATGGGCGTTAGAACGAGTAACCACCGCTGAAAAATGACGGGATCTTTCAACTTTTAGAGAAAGAAGAATTTCCTACCAGGTTCCAGTTGGCTATCGGTGGCGCGTGGGGTTTCACCCTCCAGGATAGGGGATAGCACATGAGCACTGAGCCCGTAATCTTCGGGGTCATAACCAGCATGCTGCTCGAATGGATCAAGTGTCGGCCGATTGAGCAGCGGGAGGAGCAGCAATATGAGGAGCAGAAGTATTGGCCCCGGACGGGCCAGCTTCATCATTTTTCTATTTTGGAAGGGGAGAGCCTTTGCTATAAAGTACCAATGCTGCGGATAAATCCGATGGCTCATTCCCCCTAACGAACTCCTTCACCAAGGCATCCTCATCGACCTCTTTGGAGCCCGACTCGATCTTCCCGATCCTTATCAAAGTTTCCCAGGCCTCAGCTAGGGATTCGAGATAGCCGTCGCCCAAGAACGTTAAGTCGCGATGCATGAGGACGCGGGCTCCATATTCGGCAATCAACGGGTCAAACATGCATTTGACCTCTTCCCTGCCGGCTTCTGCGGCCGCCTCGAGGCGAGAATCAATCTCCTCCGCAGCCTCTCTTTTGCCCTCCTCACGGGCCTTGTCCTTCATTCTCTCAACTCCGGCAAGTTCGTCATCAAGCTTCGTTTTCAGGAGACAAGTAACGACAATTTCATCACAGTATCACTGTGATTCTTCTTGAGCAGCTACCTTGTCCTCCCTCTCCTTGGAGAGTAATTCTTTCAGCTCTCTGACTTGCACGACGAGCGCGTCCCTCTCTTTTTGGACAGAGTCTTTTTCTAGGGCGAGGGCACCGCTGCGCTGGACTGCTTCATCAAGCTCCTTCTTGTGAGCCATCTCTAAGCAAGTAACTGCCTCAGCAGTATCTTTTGCACTTTGTTCAGCGGCTTCCAGCTTCGACTTGTACGAAGCGAGCTCTACGTCTTGGTGCTCAATGATGTTTTTGTCGCAGCCAGCCTCCAGTTTCAGGCGATCAATCTCATGTTGACGCTCAACGGACACCTCCGAGATCTTCTCCACCAAGTGCACAAACGCGTCATGTTGAACATAGACGTCGTTATTGCAGGCAATGGCACTCTGCTTCACGTGCCCAGGAATATGGTGAATAGCCGGGAGGAACTTCAAACCGTCAAAGCAAATTTTCGAAAATTTGGCCCTAAGATCGACCATCTTTTCCGCGACAGTTGGATCAACCGCGGGAGTAGGGGGAGGGGGCTTTGGAAGTTATGCCCTTTTTCGTTGTTCCCGAACTTGCCTCGTACTCGATGAACCGGAGTGTTGTTCTCGAGGAGCATCAGAGTGGTAACCCTTCTGTGAAGTTTTCTCTTTATCCGGCACAGTTGGAGGAAGAGGATCACGGGACTGCGAAGATTGAGAATATGCCTTCTTGCGGTGAGACGACTCACGGGGACGATTGTCTCTATCTTCATAATCGTCTCTGCCCCTGCGTCTGCCTGAACCAGAGTCCTGCCCAGAGTGATGAAATATGGAAGATCCATGAAGGCGATCGAGTCCGTGAGAACGCCCCATATCACTTGCAAAGAATGGAGATAACAACGAGTTATGAAAAATCCGTGAGATAAGAAAAAACTTGAAGTGTATGATGGAATGCGTATCTGCGTGTGTGTCCTAGTGTTTCCCCCGACAGACCAGTTCTTTTGTCTTTGCTAATTGGAGTATTGTCTCCTTGGGTCGGGAGTTGAACTCCCGCGTTGCCTTTAGCAGGCGAAGAAAACTTGAGGGCGTCAGGATCGTCAAACCCGTAATTAAGAATATCATCGGGAATAGACAGGTTCGACAGGCCCCTCAAGGAACTTTCCAGGTGCTGCGAGGAAGCCTCTTTCTCAGGCGGGATAGGCATAACTTTTGAAGTGCCACCAACGTTCTCCTTTTGAACTTTATATTTTAACTTCTTCTTTCCCTTCGAAAGGGAGGATGACGTTTCAATGTCTTGGACTTTGACCGCCGGATTCCAAGCGGGACCCACATTCTCGTCTTGTGTCTCAGGAGCTTCATCTTCTTTGCGCCCACCTTCCTCGTGCATATCGGGAGTGCGACGCGTCGACGATCCGGCCTGTTTTTTTCCTTTACCGGACGGAGGTTTGGGAATGATGACACCTTCTGGAAGGCTGATCCGACGACCAGGGGCCAGCAAGCCAAACCCCGACAGTGATTCATTTGAAATGATAGTCTGGATGTCTCGTTCCTCGGCAGGAAGAGCTCTAATGGCTTGAACAGCCTCAGAATATCCTCGGCCTTCAGGATGCGGGTTGATACCTGAAAAGATGAAACAAAGAGTTAGGAAAAGCATGACTTCGGTTAAATGCGAATAGTGACTCGGCAGAGAGACTTACTGCCTTCAACCCATCTCCTCGCAAAACCAGGAGGGCAGCGCACATAAAACCATTCTTGTTTGTACAGGGCGAATTTACTGCATGCCCCTGTCAAGATTTGGCATTTGTGGTACGGCTCGAGGAACATAAAGGAAGGACTGTCTTTTCGTCTCTTGATCATATAAATGTATCTGATATCGCCAG
Organism: Allium fistulosum; assembly: GCA_030737815.1. NCBI lineage: Eukaryota > Viridiplantae > Streptophyta > Magnoliopsida > Asparagales > Amaryllidaceae > Allium > Allium fistulosum. The sequence continues at coordinate 456,803,921 of CM060905.1, forward strand.
CGGTTGGAGGTCTAGAGAAGACGGCCATGAAAAGTAAGTAGGTCCCGTATAGAAACGCATGGCCGTTCGGGTGCAGCTGCGACGGAGCTATGTCAATATACTGCAATACATCCCGGAGAAATAAATTGAACGGAGGCATGCTGCCCATCCAACACATGAACTTGTTACAGGCGGTATATCCGACTGGGGGCAGATGAGGGCGATCGTGTCGCGAAGGGACCAACACGTCGGCGAAAGGGATCCCATGAATGGAGCATATCCGTCGGAGAGCGACTTCGTTGATCTTAGAAGCTTGTGAATCGATCAGATTGTCTAGAAGAATTGCTGCCTCCAAGGCATCAGGTGCTAAGTTATGAGCAGGAGAAGTCGACGGATTAGAAGTATCAGCAGCTTCTGGCCTTGATGACGGCCCAGGCATGTCGGATATAGTGGCGTAGCTAGACTTTCTTGACATCCTCAATAAATAACGAACCTAGCAAAGTGCTTGAGAAAACTATACTTGAAAAACGTTGAACGTTAGAATTGGAAACACGAGTTTTCCCCCCCACGTGGTGTGTGAACTAGTGCAAGCAGTTGTGTACAAGCAATAAGAATCTAAAGATTTCAAAAATCTAAAAATGAGCTTCGAGTCGTCGCCATCGAAGACCATCATCGCTGACCGTCTCAAAAAGCCCGCCTTGAGGTGATTACGGTTTCAAATTCAGAAAATGAGTGTTAATCAAACCCATATTTAAGTCTACTAAAGCTAGGGAGTTAATGATCCGGGTCAGTGTCATACGATGGTGTGCTTAGATCTTTTGACCTTGTGTAGATTAGGCAAGGCAATTGTTCGTTCGGCATTTACGGTGTTCGGCCTAAGTATGTTTCAATATTTATCATTGTTCGGCATTTATGATTGTCCGGCATTTGCATTGCTCGGCCTTGATATGGTTCAGCTAGGTTTTGTTCGTCATTTGGATTGTTCGGCCTAAGTATAGTATTCGGCATGTATGTTTGTTCGGAAGGTCAGTTGTTCAAAACGTATACCGTTCGGCATTTAAAATGATGTTCGGCAATTTTATTGTTCGGTCTAAATTCTGTTCGGCATTTGGAGTGTTCGGCCTAAGCATGGTTCGGCATATCAGTTGCTCAATATTTATGTTGTTCGGCCTTGATATGGTTCGGCATTTAAGTGTGTTAGGCTTGGGTTCGGTTCGGCTAAATTATTGTTCGGCATTTAAACAAGTGTTTGGCTTGGGTCCGGTTCGGCTAAGTTATTGTTCGGTACTCTAAACAAGTGTTCGGCTTTGGTTTGTTCGGCTGATTTGTTGTTCGGCACTGTTTACTCGGACGAAATACTGTTCGACAGCCCTCCATTCCACCATTCGGCGCATGACAACATACGCCGAACCAGAGCTGTGCCATCCAACACCCTTACCACCTCCAACGTTTTCATTTCCTTTTTAACTTTGGTTCGGCGCGAAGAAGCTAAATCCAGTAGCCATATGTGCAAACATTCCAAATCGTTCCTCCTCGCCTCGCATCATCATTCGACAATAAGGATAGCCTACTAAAAAGCTTCCTACATGACACACTTGGCCATCTCGTTTGAAACCTATTCGAGTTGTACGAGGAACAGTACCTAGTTTGCAGATTGGAGCTTAGGAAGGAATGGTCAAGTTTCGAATCTGATCGCCAGGCGAGAATTGCAAATCTTTGAAGAGTGACAGAAGTAAAAAGTAAAGGGGAGAAGAAGGAAAAGACCTGGTTTTATAGAGAAGGGAAGTGGAAGTCGAAGGGGCTATAACCGGTGGAACCGGTCAAAGCCAGAGTGTTCGGCATCGGAAGGCAATATCGTTCGGCATGAGGAGTGTTCGGTTTCGAATGCTTCGTTCGGCATCTGTACCGCGCTCGTCATACACCTCCACCACTGATATTCTCAAGAAAGCGTCTCCCAAGAGAGTAAACCTAGATTCGAAGCGAAGTACGGGCGATATGCAATTCAAAGCGTATCACGATTCAGCCACGTAATACACTTTGGGGGGCAAGTGTTTCCTGGAGATTTGACCAGGCAACTAGTACTCGGAATTGTACTCGGCATCCATAGTGCTCGGTATCCGTAATACTCGGCATCCAGAAGACTCGGCGTTAAGTAGTGTTCGACATTCGGCGTAATACTCGGCGTTAAGTAGTGTTCGGCGTTCGGCGTAATATTCGGCATACAAAACTACTCAGCGTCAACCAATGCTCAGCGTCAGCTAGCGTTCGGCACCAATAGAACTCGGCGATAGGAGAACTCGGCAACAAGAGCGCTCGGCATCAAGTAAATCCTGGCAATAGGATTACTCGGCATCCCATGGTACTCGACGTAGTACTCGGCAACGGGAGTACTCGGCATCCCATGGTACTCGGCGTAGTATTCGGCAACGGGAGTACTCGGCATCCAGAAGACATTCAGTATGCACAACTACTCAAGGTAACAATATCGTTCGGCCTGCATGCATTGTTCGGTCAAGATCTTCGGACAGTGGTACGTTCGGCTTCAACTGCAACCATCCTGCACTTCCCACACATCAAACGAACCATTCAGCATAGAAAGGACCGTTCAGCATGGAAGGGACCGTTCGGCATGGAAAGGACCGTTCGACATCAAAGCGTTCGGCATACCTGGTTCGGCATGTAGCGACCACCACACCTGGGCTAGAGCGTTCGGCTACCAAGCCCACTTGGGAAGTCCAGCCCATCTTTGTCTATAAATAGAGGGGCAGGGTCACAGTGAAGAGGATCCTTTTTTGGAGAGAACACCGGGGAGACTCTGCCATTTTTGAGACTCATCTTCTCTACTTAACAACTTCATTCAAGCATTTGATTCACGAATTGTATCTGTTATCAACAATAAGGAAGATCAATAAAGTTTAATCTCAAAGTGGACGTAGGCAATTACGCTGAACCACTATAAATTTGGTGTTCTTACTTTCTGCATTTAATTAGCATTGTCTTCTCTGTTTAATTTAACTTCATCACTTACATCTCTACACAATCTTTCTCAACGAGGTTAGTGACCAATTTTAGTGCTAACAGTCTTCGACCTATGCTTGAGGAAATAGGTTAGGTTGGTTGCGTAAGAATGACATGTCCAAGTCAGGCTAGAAATAACGCAAGACGTCATAGATTGTCTCAATATGATGTCTGTCATAATATTTTTCACCTTTTCATGATACAGCTCATCAATTAAGAAAGAGAAAGCAATAGGTAAAGGAGGTAGCATAGGAGAACAAGTTGACGTGGATAAAGGAACTAACTCTGAAGGCTATACAAGAGATAGAGACTTAAGGAAAACAATTTCAGTATTGAGAGCATGAATATGTTTGGAAGCCGTTTCCTTCAAGCATTCCATCCGAGAAAGAAGATTTACCTTTGTCTTCTTGTATTACCTGAGAAGGGTCCAAACAGATCATGCGCACTTTTACGCATCTGCACTGCATAAGGTTTCGATAGTATATTTTCATAATAAGCCCTAAGCTCATTGATCCTAGATTGGTAATAGTGCACAAGATTGTTCTTTTATGTCGTTGCCGAACTCACATCCATATCATCTAGGGGAGCAGGAGCTGCTTCTGGCTTTGAAGCATTATGATGATCCACAGGAAGCAAATGTTTCTCGTTTTGGAATTTCTTTGCTAACTCCAGTGATAATTCATCTATAATTGTTTTTAATTTCTTTATTTCATCTTCATGGGAAGCTGCATATACGTCTTTCATGTTGTCACTTCAGCTTCTAATTCCAATACGAGCTTCTGTGCTACCTTTAACTCAGCATTTTCCTTCATGTTAACTATAATGGTCTCTAACTCCTATATCCACTTTTATGCTACTTTAAACTCAATCTCTAACCATTTAATTTATTCATACTGCCTTTTGTTGACACCTTTAGTATTCTTCTCGATGCTTGCATTCTCTTCGAATTCTCTAAGCATAAACAATCTTTGTGTTCTCATCAACCAGCTCATCATTTAGTGTTGAAGTGTTGAAGTTGTTGTTCATCGTGTTCATCGCAAATTGCAACAAAGGAGGAGTTTTCGATCCACATCACTTTGGATCTAAGTTCGAATTGTGTTTGAGTTTGAAGTGTGAAGAACTTCGGCCGAGATAAGCAAGTGAAGGCCGTGTACATCATTTGACCGAGAATTGAAGAGTTTTGTGAAGTTTCCAAGTATGCCGCCGAGAAGAGCTAATCGTCACCAAAACGTAGAAGCTTTGTATCGAAGAGAAGAAGCTGATGAGATGGAGCAAAGAATCAATGAAAACTTTAGTGAAAAGCTTAACAAAGGAATTGGTCGATTAGAGAAGATGATGTTAGAGATGAATCAGAATCGGAGAAGGGTATCACCTGAATCTAACCATGGGGGAAGTAGAGTCTCACCACAATCCAATCGAGAAAGAAGTGTTGATAATGATCAAAGGCGTTGGAGGAATGTGAATGATCGAGAACGGAGGAATGTAGATAGAAGGGATGAAGGTGGAAGACGTGATGGTAGTAGAGATGTGGGTGGATGAGATAGACAATGATATACATCTGATTTTGAAGAGGAGTATGATGGTGGTAGTGTTCGAGGATAAGGACGAGGACAAGGAAGAAATCACTCTGAGTATGATCACAAGTGGGAGTCGGGGATGAAGACTGAAATTCCTGAATTCAAAGGGGGTATGCAAGCTAAAGAGTTTTTAGATTAGGTGGCTAATGTTGAAGAGATTTTTGACTTCAAAGAAGTTCCAGAACATCGTAGAGTGAAGTTGGTTGCTACGAGGTTGAGGGGTAGAGCTTTGGCATGGTGGCAGCAAACCAAACTTACACGTGAACGGATGGGAAAGTTAAAAGTTGAATCTTGGGAGAAGATGAAGAAATTGATGAAAGCAACGTTCTTACCTTACAATTATCAATCTTTGATGTATCAACGTTTGCAGAATTTGAGGCAGGGCACAAAGAATGTTAATGATTACGCAGATGAATTTTATCAGCTTATTGCGAGGAATGATATTATGGAAACGGAAGAGCAGCTGACATCTAGATTCATTGGGGGATTGCGAATGCAGATTCAGGATATGGTTAATATGTTTGATCCTAGACCTGTAGCGGAAGCACACCAGAAAGCGTTAGCCTGGGAGAAACAGGGAAGACGAGGAGGTGGTATGTTTACAAATTCCAACAATCAAGTGAAGGGTGTTAGTGGAAGTTCTAATGTTTCAAAAGCTGTTGCAAAACCAGTTGTGAATGAGGTTGGAAAGATGAAAGTTGTAATGGTTTCAAGTGTTATAATTGCCAAGAAATGGGCCACAAAAGTAGCGAATGTCCAAAGCCGAAGAAGAGAGCTATGATAGTAGAGGTTGAGGATGAGGATGAAGAAGCTGAATGTTCCAATTCACCACCTGATGAGGAGGAAGAAGAAGTGTCGGGAGACGAAGGTTATAATCTAATGATGAAGAGGTCCTGTTTAACACCAAAGCAAGAGGAGGATTGTAGTTGGTTAAGGAGAAATATTTTTCAGTCAACATGTACCATTCTGGGGAAGGTTTGCAAATTTGTTATTGATGTTGGAAGCTGTGATAATATAATTTCTTCAGAAGCTGTGAGGAAGTTGGCGTTGAAGACTGAGAAACATCCGAAACCATACAAGCTAGCTTGGTTGAGGAAAGGTGGGGAGGTGAAGGTTGGACGAAGGGCTTGTGTGAAGTTTTCAATTGGAAAGAAATACAAGGATGAAATCTGGTGCGATGTGGTAGATATGGATGTCTGTCATTTGTTGCTGGGGAGACCGTGGCAGTATGATAGGGCGGTGCAACATGATGGGCGTACCAACAGTTACAGTTTCATGTTTGAAGGCACAAAGATTACTCTAGTTCCAAAGAAGCAACAACAGGAGGAAAACAAGTTGGAGGAGATTGAAGAGCTTAAAACTTTGTTATCTTTGAAGGAGTTTGTGAAGGAAGTAGAGGAGGAGCCTGAAGTGTTTTTGTTGATTGGGCGAGAGAGCAGTGAAGAGGATGAAATTCTGGAAGAAGCGAAGCCAGTTTTGAAAGAATTTGATGATGTATTTCCAGAGGAGTTACCAACGGAGTTGCCACCGTTGAGGGATATACAACATCAAATAGATCTTGTTCCAGGTGCTGTGTTGCCACACAGACCACATTATCGAATGAGTCCAAAAGAACATGAAGAATTGAGGAGGCAAGTGGAAGAATTGCTTGAACAGGGGCGTGTGCAGGAGAGTTTAAGTCCTTGTGCTGTACCAGCTTTATTGGTACCCAAAAAGGATGGAACGTGGAGGATGTGCACAGATAGTAGAGCATTGAATAAGATCACAGTCAGATACAGATTTCCGATGCCGAGGCTTGATGATTTATTGGATCAAATCAGTGGGTCCATAATCTTTTCTAAGATTGACTTGAAGAGCGGTTATCATCATATTCGCATTAGACTAGGGGACGAATGGAAGACAGCATTCAAGACGAGGGAAGGATTGTATGAATGGCTGGTAATGCCGTTTGGTCTATCGAATGCACCAAGTACCTTCATGAGGGTGATGAACCAAATTTTCAGACCATACATTGGGAAATTTGTGGTGGTTTACTTTGATGATATTCTGATCTACAGTGCTAGTACAGAAGAGCATGTTCAGCATTTGAAGAAAGTGTTAATTATTCTTCGTGAAGAACAATTCTATGCTGCTACAAAGAAGTGTGTTTTTATGGCGAGGAGTGTTTTATTTCTGGGGTATGTTGTGTCGGAAGAAGGAATACAGGTTGACCAAAGTAAAGTCGAAGCTATCCGAGATTGGCCGCAACCCAAGACGATAACGGAAGTTCGTAGTTTTCACGGGTTGGCTTCATTTTATCGAAGGTTTATTTCACACTTTAGTAGTGTGATGGCGCCTGTGACTGATTGTATGAAGGGTAAACAGTTTGCATGGACGGAGGAAGCCGGGGTTGCTTTTGATCGAATCAAAGGACTCTTAACGTCTGCACCAATTCTAATATAACCAGATTTTCAGCTAGTGTTTGAACTACATACTGATGCATCCAAAGTTGGGATTGGAGGAGTGTTGAGTCAGAGGGGACGTCCGATTGCATACTTTAGCGAGAAGTTATCAGGAGCAAAGATGAGATACAGTACATATGATGTGGAATTCTATGTTGTTGTGCAATCTATTAAACACTGGAGACACTATCTATTTCAGAAAGAGTTTGTTCTTTACACTGATCATGAGGCATTAAAGCATTTACAAGGGCAAGACAAGATTTCAGCGAGACATGCATCATGGATTGCATATCTGCAACAGTTTACATTTGTTGTGAAACACAAATCGGGAGTGACGAATCGTGTTGCGAATGCTTTGAGTAGAAGGAATCATTTGTTAACAACAATGAAGATTGAAGTAACGGGATTCGATGTGTTACCAAAGTTATTTGACGAAGATCCTTACTTTGCAAAGTTTGTTGATAAAGTCAAGAATGGGGAGACGGATGAGTTTTTGATGGTAGATGGTTTTCTGTTCAAAGGAAATCGATTGTGCATACCTGATTGTAGTTTGAGAATGAAGATTGTAAAAGAGCTACATGAAGAAGGACATGTTGGGAGAGACCGTACATTACAATTGATTGCACAGTCTTACTTTTGGCCTTCAATGAGGAAAGAAGTGGAACGGTTTGGGGAACGATGTCATATCTATCAGGTTTCGAAAGGAACTGCAACTAATGCTGGTTTATATATGCCGTTACCTGTACCAACTAAACCATGGGTTGATGTGAGTATGGACTTTGTGTTGGGGTTACCGAGAACACAGCGTGGTAACGATTCCATTTATGTGGTGGTTGACAGATTTTCCAAGATGGCACATTTCATCGCTTGTAAGAAGACAGCTGATGCCGTCCGGGTTGCTGAGTTATTCTTCAAAGAGATATATCGTTTACATGGTTTGCCGGAATCCATTGTTTCTGATCGGGATACTAGATTTCTAAGTCATTTTTGGCTAAGTTTGTGGAAGATGGTGGGAACGAAATTGAAATTTAGTAGTGCTTATCACCCGCAGATGGATGGACAGACCGAGGTTGTGAACAGATCATTGGGTAATTTATTGAGATGTCTGGTGAAAGATAATCTGAAGAGTTGGGATATGAAGTTATGTCAGGCAGAGTTTGCTCATAATCATGCAGTGAATCGTAGTACGGGATTCAGCCCATTTCAGATTGTTTATTCTGGTATGCCAAAAGGACTGTTGGATTTAACGGTAATACCACACTCGATGGGGACAGTTAAGAAAGCTGCTGATTTTGTTGAAGGATTGACAGAGTGTCATAGAATCGTTCAAGAACGATTGGAAAAGGCGAATGAGAAGTACAAACGTTCTGCAGATCTGAAGCGAAGGAGCGTTGAATTTAACGAAGGTGATTCGGTTTATGCAGTGTTAACAAAGGATCGTTTTCCGGTGGGAACATACAATACATTGAAAGCACGGAAAATTGGACCAGTAAAATTTTTGAAGAAAATCAATGAGAACGCATATCAATTGGAATTGCCGGATAATGTTCATACGTCGGATGTGTTTAACGTCAAACACTTAGTTTCGTACCATGGGAATGAGAGTGCTACGAAGGAGGAAGATGCAAATTCGAGGACGAATTTCTCTCAACCAGGGGAGGATGATGCAGCCCAGGTTGAAGTCTTAGGTTGTGTACGACCTAAGGAAGTGATAGGTCGCGAACGACCTAAGTTTGCAGTACAACTTGGTGAAAGTTTAAGTCACAAACGACCTAACTTGTTTTTAGGTCGCATACGACCTAACTGGTTACTACGACCTAACAAGCAGATAGGTCGCGTAGAGGAGGTACGACCTAAAGTGAAACAGGATGAAGCGCTTGGGTTATGCCATAGGTCGCTAATGAGTGACGACCTAACGAAGCCGCGATCTAGCGAGGTAACAAATCTACACAGTGAAAAGGCGGAAGCAATGGAAGTGTTAGGTCGCGTACGACCTAACGAGGGTTTTAAGTCGCTCCAGCGATCTAGTGGAGAATCGCGAGCTATCGAGTTAAGACCAACTTTAGGTCGCAGAGATATGTTACGACCTAAGTTAGGTCGTGGAAAGCTGCAGAGAGATAGGTCGTTTACTTTAAGTCTAGAGGCATTAGGTCGTGAGGAGTTAAGTCGCAAAGAAGTGATACGACCTAAGGTAAGTCGCTCCGAAATTCTGAATAAGATATGTCTCGACCTACGACCTAAATTAGGTCGCATACGATCTACGACCTAAGTTAGGTCGCGAGAACTTTAGGTCGCCGATTGCTACAGTTCACTGCCGCCTGGATTCTTGGAAGATGCCATGTATTTTAGGTCGTATGGTTTAGGTCGTTGCCGACCTATGTGTTGTAAAGTGCTGTGTTGTATTTTTCTTATGTTGTAATCTTTTAGATCGTTTGTCCTTAAGTCGAGTGTTTTGTTAGGTCGCGTCTGTTTTTAGGTTGCACCATTTTAGGTCGTAGGTCATTCACGACCTAAGTGTTGTTGAAATATTTGTTCTGTTTTGGGCGTGTTGAGTTGTAGCCTATAAATAGGCAAGTGGTGTCATTTTGTAAAAGTTAGTTGATTTGAAATAAAACTCTTGTTTTGTTAGCTTTGTGCTTTCGCCAAATTGGTAGTTGAGTGTAATCTCCTATCTCCTCTTTCGGTTAATCGAGTGCGCTCGATTCAACGACTGCAGAAGCCGATTCACGGAATCTAGTGCGCTAGATCAACGTGTGAAGAATCGCAGATCTTTGAACCCGGTATCGTGCGCGATCAACGAGTTCGGGATAGCTAGAATTCGGTATCTTCGGATCAACGAATTCGGGCATTTCAGTATCTTCCAATCCATCGATTGCTACTCTCATCAATCGACATTGTTTTTGATTAATCCGCTACGTCACATCTTCATGGGAAGCTGCATATACGTCTTTCATGTTGTCACTTCAGCTTCTAATTCCAATACGAGCTTCTGTGCTACCTTTAACTCAGCATTTTCCTTCATGTTAACTATAATGGTCTCTAACTCCTATATCCACTTTTATGCTACTTTAAACTCAATCTCTAACCATTTAATTTATTCATACTGCCTTTTGTTGACACCTTTAGTATTATTCTCGATGCTTGCATTCTCTTCGAATTCTCTAAGCATAAACAATCTTTGTGTTCTCATCAACCAGCTCATCATTTAGTTCCTATAATTCTTTGCACCTCTCTTAATATGTTTGAGAAGTATGAGTTAGAGTCTAATATTTGGTAGAAGGAACTAAGGGAGTAGTGGAAAGACTGGTAGCTTTCTTTTCGAGCAAAAATAAAGCTCGGAATATGAGTGAGAATATGACTTTTGGCAATGATCGAGTAATTTGAAGCTTGAAGTTACTTTGGTTTTTTCCTATTTTCCTTTTGAATTAGGGTAAAACAAAGTACAACTTGAGTTGAATTTAACTAATAGATAAATCTCGGGATACCATCATCATTTACTGATGCCTCCCCTACAATATATAAGCATGGCATCAGCAAAGAGGGATGCGTTGACGGAGCATAAGACGTAGGGAATTCCTTAATCCCTAGGCTCCATTGTTTAATTGGTCATATATTTTCAAGGTAATTTTAGATAATGAGACAAAGGAATTCCTTATGCATCCCTTTAGCAAAAAATTCCACGACAACTTTAAGGCGCCTATATTGAAAAGGTGATGGGAAATTTCTTACAATACAAAATGCATTTGGAATTATTCCCTATTCTTTTCCCACGCCACTCTCACTAGCATTTCCTAAATCTCCTTTTGCTTACATCTTCCCTAGGTATCCTATGATTATTATTATATATTTCTCTTATATTATTTAATTTTACTATTTTATCATTATCCTTAAAAATTCCATTTTTGAATAGTGTGTAATTTATTATTCTTATAAGTAGCTATTGTTGTTCGTATATATTTTTTGAAACTTATTAAGGAGTTTTAGAATTAGTGAAGGACTAATAGTTCAACTAGTTAAAGGTATGATGCTCTAGACATAAGTAGAGGTCATGTGTTTGAATCACCAAGAAATCAAAATGAGTACTCTACCTTAACAAAGTACCACTCTTACTGCAAATAAAGAATTTTTGAAATAATGTTTTTCCAAATTTGCTTAAGGTCAAGGATCAAATCGTGTCCAAATTTCATGATATTACATATTTAAGCTTTTTATATAATAGTAAATAAACTTGTATGATCATATATCAAAATTTTCATAACGTAAACATGATATTAATCTAAAATGGTCATTTTAGAACGTAAGTTACCAAAAAAAACAGTTTGAAGTGACAGTCTTGTTTACATTAGGAATTTTTGATATCCAGCCATATAAAATAAGTGTTCTCATCCAAAAAAACTAAAACATATAATATCATATTGTTTGATCTTGTTTTGATCCTAGTATAGGATATGTGAAGTTGTATATGATGGAGTTAGGTGTATACCATAAGGGCAATTATGTAATTTGTTACATCTATCTAACTCGATAACCAATCATTTTCAAAATAAAAGGTGTTTCCATTCTATTACATACTTATTATATTGTAATGTAATTAATTAAGTAATTAATTAAAGTGTATTAAAATGAAAATCCTCAAATGTATGTTATGTGATAGTAATTACAATATATTGTAATAATGATAATTTTATCACATTAAAAAATATCATATTGTTTTTAAAATTCCTAATCAAAATATTTCTAGAAAGGATATCGATTCATCCGTTGAGACTAAAGTATGCAACGCTCTCCAAATGTTGGGCAGTGTATTACTTATGGATGTTGGTGGCACCAAGATGTTACATACTAATGGTTATTGGGTAACTGTGGAATGAATCACTCGAGAGTTCTCTGTAGGTCAAACATATAATCTCAAGGTGACGATGTTACACAATTACCTCAACATGAGAATACTGTAGAACATTAATGTGAATACTCACTTTGATTATAGTTATATCGTGGCATGATGTTCAACTGATGAATGTAGTTCGGTCTGAGTTGAAGCATTGGAAGTGAAACACTATTCAATCATCTCCTCAGTTATAAGAGGTTAGTATCACGCTCAATTGTAGTCAAGTCAAAGTCAAAAACTTTGGTCAAAGCAACACGGTTGATAATAATTGTTATTATTGAACCAAGAATTTTATGTTTGGACTAAGCAAGTTGAATGTGGACGATATTGAAATTTTGAACAAAACTAAATTCAATGAAACCTAATGTAATATAGTATTGGCGAAGAGAATTTGGTGTAAATACTCATTACTAATAAGTATCGCTTAAGGCAATATAAAATATGATTTTATTGAAAATTTCCATAAGTGAGGAATTCTACTATTATACTGCTATCTAAGGGAAGTGTGAACATCAATTTTTAAATTGTTCAAAATTAATCATTGACTGAATTCACACCTCTGAGTTACACAACCGTATTTGCGAATTCTCTGAAAAACCATACGATTTAATTAAATTATAAAATGTTGTAAATTAATTAAATAAAATAAAATAATTAAGATTTGGGAAATATCAATTATTATTAATTTATTTGATGCTTTGGAGTTGTTGGTGATTATTTAAATGCTTATATAAATATTATACTTGCATACATTGATATACAATATTGGTATATTTTTTAAATGGGTTTTAAATAATAAATAATTACTGGGAGGATTTTTCTAATTTTTCTCTCCTTATTAAAACATGATAGGGCCGACAACATTTTAGGGGATGAGGGATGGATTAATTGACATATTTAAAAGGAACTGTATAAGAAAGTTTAATGAGGAGAATGCAAAAGGTTACCTTTACCCTTAAAAATAAGTCTCTTTATTTATTAGTTTTTGAATAGTAATTTTTTTCTCTCTTCCTCACCATCCATGGTTAAAATTTCTTTAACCCATTTTTGAAAATCAACAACTTCAAATTAAATTAAAATATCAAATAAAATAAAGAGCTTTATGGTCTATCCATCTCTTGCAAAGATTGGATGTTGGTTTTAGAAATCTAAAGAGAATTCATAGGCAGAGGTGTAATTTATTGGCTAGACCCATAAGGTAAGTTCTATTTTATATGTATAACTTTACTTATTTTTGCTCCCCATTATGATGATTTTATGTAAATATTGTTGCCTCCCCCAGATCTGAAATTGACATCATGAATTAAACAACTATTTGACTAACATGGTTTACTTTAATTTGTCTGTTCAAAACTAAAATGTTTATACATATATAAAATTATAATTTTATCTATACATATGATTCTATACATACATAATGTTTTGAAGGTAATTTATATGTAATTTATTCATAGAATATAATATTCGAAATATAGATCTGTAACCAAACAATAGAATCAAATCAAACTGCAAGTACAATAGGAGTTGTCTAAAAACTTATGTATATGTTTAGAGCTTGATATTTCTTTGGATTATTCTATTTTAGATTGGATTAATCTTAAGAGAAAAAAATTAAATATTATATATATACCCCATATATGTGTGTGTGTGTGTGTGTGTGTATATATATATCTGTGTGTGTGTGTGTATATATGTGTGTGTGTGTGTGTGTGTATTTGTATGTGTATGTATGTATGTATTTGTTACAGATTTATGGATGAAAGGCATTTAGAAATATATGAATCCCATGTTTATATCGAAACTATTTAATTGAAATTGTTGAAATCCTTTGTTCACTTTGCAAATATGGTTGAACAAATTTATTTGATTTAAAATAGATACGTGTATTTTAATGTTAATATTTAATTCATTAAGATTTTTATTTATCAACTAACTTTAGATCTTAATTATAAATAAAACTTGCCAAAACAAACTTAGATTCCTTATTTTGTCTGAGAAAAATGAGTGATCCTCTATTAAAAGAGGAGGGCTCTCATGTATTTTATTCTACACTTGAAAATAAAGTCGTCGATATGCCTGATAAGTAGTGATACCCACCGCGTACATTATGAAATAAAGATTAAATAAACCCCAATCCTAGAAATCTATGATTCATAACAAAATAGTACAACACTATAATCCATTAAATATGATGAGTGACCATATCCACAAAATCAACTGAATCCATCCGGTCCAAGGAGCATATCGAAAGCTGCAAAAAAAACTATACCAAATGTGTAAGACCAATACGTATATACATATATATATATATATGTTTATATATATATATATGTATGTTTATATATATATATATATGCAAAACAAAAATATACTAATCTAATAAAAAAATAAAACAAGCAATATTATGATTAAAATCGAGTAAGAAACAATAAAGGGTATAACAAAATCAAATTATATAAAATCAAACAAATTAGCAAGGACTCTAATTCAAAGATAATATCCTAATAATAGTGAAGTATCAAATGTGTCACTAGTAAAGGTGTCCAAGGAAACTAAATTTGGTTCATTGCTATTTTTCTATTATTGAGAATGATTTTGTCCTTTAAAAAATTAATATGATATTTTTTTAAGAAAATCTCTAAAACTTAAATATCAATTTCATTTATAGCTAGGTTTGAAATCTAATTAAAACTAAATAGAGAAATTACATATATCAAATTTTCTAAACCAATGCTAATATTATTAAACACTCGTTAGTTTCTTTCAAATCAAATATACCAACAAGTTATTATGTAAATAGCGTCAAATAAAAAGCTATCACCCTTATAATAAAACCTAAGACTATGCCAATATGACTCACTATTAATATCTCTATTAATTATATTAAAATCAAATGTATTGAGAATTTTTAAAAGAATAAATGTAGTTATATTACTTCAAAATATAAATGCATAATATTTTCCACTTTATTATTATAGAAATAACTGTTTTTATCGCTAAATATATTTTCCTTTTTTTAAAAGTTCTACAATATTCAATTTCCCATGTAAAATTAACCATATATGCGCTTTTGTTTTAGGCGGAACACTAACATTCCAAAGGAACTTAAATATGTCTGATTTTGCTCCCGAAAAATCTAAAAAATTATAAACTAAATGAGATGTATAATTTTACTCTTATCCCAAGATCATATTTTAATGCCTTTTTCATTATCAATGTTGTTTAGTTCTAGTTTAGCATACAATAATGCAAATTGTGATAAAGTATTTCCCGCCAGCATATGATTAAAACTAAATTCCCATGGAAAAATTTATATTTGGCCTATATATTTGTGAAATCGGTACATTTTTGAAATTACATATTTCATATATTTCTCGAACTTCCACTTTAAGTGGAATAACTAATATCCAACAATCATGTCAAAATGAAGTGTTATTCCCTGAATGCACTACATTATTAATTCCTAATTTATAATTATCAAAATTTATGGTTATCAATTTCCAAAAGTGATATATATTATTGATATTACTAATAGCAGTGTGGTACAAATTAATATACCACCATAATATTGATTCGATATTATTTCTTTCCATAGCAAATTTCATTATTATCATTAAATTTCTATAGCCACTTTCCTAGTAAAGATATATTTAAGTTATGTAAGTTTATAATTCCAAACCCTCACTCATTTTTAGACTTACAAATCATTTCCCATTCAACAAGACACTTAGAACTACTATTTGGATTATCTTCACTCCATAAAAATTCTCCCCTAATTTTATCTATTTTATCAATTACCCATTTTGGAAAAAGATAAAACGACATCCATTATGTAGATAACGTGGATAAAAATGAACTAATGAGAACTATCCTACCTGCCCTCAATAAATATTTACCATTCTATTTGAAGAATCTTATATTTATTTTATCTATTATAGTTATCCAATCATCATGTTTAAGTTTTTGTGGTCTTATTAAAAATCCTAAATATTTCAAATCATCACGGAATTTAATGAGAAAAGGATGGGTTTGATTGGAAGAGGACGGAGAAGAAATATTTAAGGAGATTAGAGATGATTGATGGAGAAATTGGGGGATTTTGAGTGGGTTTTGTTGTGATTAGAAAGGAAGAGAAATGGGCATAACTGAGTTAAAGGTACAACATATTCTATAGAGAATTTCATCATTTTACAACCCAATGTGCATGCAATTGATTTTCTATGTTATCTATGCCATTTAATACCAGTAATGAACATTTGTTAAAATTAATCTTTAATCCAGAAAGTAGTTCAAAACTATATAAAATGAATTTAAGCAAAATAATGTGTTTAAGCATATGAGACGGAAAAATCATTGTTTCATCTGCAAATTGGAGAACACAATGACTATTACTTGTGATCTCATTTCCTACATTATCTAATATCCTATTACTAGTGGCCAACTTGGTAATCCTAGCAAAGACGTTCGCTACTAAGTTAAATAATAAAGGTGAGAATGGATCACTTTGCCAAAGTCCACGTTTTTATTGAATTTTATTTCCTACTATACCATTAACCATAATACTTGAATTACAGGTTTTAAGTAAAGACATAATCCATCCCACCATCTAGCACTTAAACCCCTGGCCATTAATAAATCCTTAAGAAAACCCGATCAATTAAATCAAAATCTTAAGCAAAATCAAGTTTTAAAAGCGTACAAATGATATTATTTTTATACTAGTAATTAATAAATTCTTGAACAATAGCTACTCCATATGTTTTATTTCTACCCTTAATAAATGTTTTTTGGGTATTATCTATTAAATCATTTATTTTTTCTACAAGGCAAGCTGATTTTTATAGTGGACCATCCACTTTCATTTTCAACATATCATCATTTAATACAGGAGAAAGGCAGAATGCCTTAACTATAAATAAAAGGAAATAAAAAACAGGAGTTGGGTGAAGATGCCTAAACTACTATAAATGACCTAATGCTAGACTATCTTAGAATAGGATGAAACACCTCCAAAGTTTGAAGAAACAGGGCCAATGACATGAAGAAAAACATCAAAGAGTGTGACAATGTTTGGAATATATCCATAGAAATCCTTGCAATTTATAAACTTCCTATCCCTAGCTTTCATCATCAAGAACAACCCTATTCATAGAACCAAGATCACTTCCAACTGAAGGTATGATACCTTTCCCATTTATAGAGTAAAAAGACGTTTGGATTTTCTTTCATCTTTACTAACAAACATTTGGAATTCATTTCGAACTAGGTCATATCTCATCTAAGATGGCTCGTGAATCCACGTTTTCTCATTATGGTTCCACACAATAACCAAGGCTTAGGTATTCTTAATTCAATCATTCATTTTATAATTTAATCTATTAGCAAAAACCTTAGAAATGATTTTAAAAGAATGGTTTGACAATGAAATTGGTTTAAAATCTTTCAATTGATTAGCACCTACTATCTTATGTAGTAATATTAAATTTGTGAAATTAAACCTGTCTAACTATAATGAACCATCATAAAATTCATTGAACATTTTTATTATATCTTCTTTTAAAACATGCCAAAATATTTCAGAGAATAAAATAAGAAATCCATTCAGACCTGGAGATATATCATTAGGAATATCCTTTATAGCCCTGAAATTCTCTTCTTCTATAAATGGATCATCCAACCCTACTAAATCAATCATAGTGTCTTTAGTGTACAACACATCCTATTTAGCCTTGATTCTATGCCCTTTCTTATTTCCAAAAATTAAATTTGGATTTTGATGTTTATTGTTTGTACCAAAATTGGGCACAACACTCTTCGGAAGTTTTTGAAGAGATAAAATGAAGAAATTAAATGGAAAGAGAGGAATTATCTAACAAAAACTCCAGATCTCATATATGAAAGTAATTAAAATGCAAGGAGACACAAGAATTTAGAGTGGTTCGGCGTATTGCCTACGTCCACTATGAAGTTGTTAGCTTTATTGATCTTTCTTTGATGTTTATAATTGATTTCAGCAAATTGCAGCGAATAATTATGATTTGCAGCAGTGAATCTCGTTGGTAGAAGCATCAATGGAGCTCAGATCTGGATCCGACAGAGTCTGGGCGTTGGAGAGCTCAAAAGAGAAGAAGAACCCCTTTTCTATTGGCTTTGGGGGTCTATTTATAGGCGTAGGAGGCTGGTATTTTGCTCAGATCTCGGGAGACCCTCTCTGGCACGTGACCAGGCCCGCGTGCCCAAGCCCGTGAAGTTTCGGTCCGATCTGTGATGGATACGAACAGATTTCGTATCGATCAAGATTTCATCCAATGGAGTCGAAATTTGGCGTGGACATTCTCTAGCATGCACGTAGTCTTCTGTGAAAATTTCATAGCATTTGGACTTATAGATTAGGAGATATGATCGATACGAAATGAGATTCTCGGTTGGCTGTTTCGTTCGACTCGCTCTGTTCGACTCGCTTTCGTTCGACTCGGTGACGTGGCGCTTGAATCTTTGGATCACTTTTGCCTTTGATGCTGTTTTGAGCGAGTCGAAGTGTGCACTGATTGAGCGAGTCGAAGTGTGCACTGATTGAGCGAGTTGAAGTGGAGCGTTCTGAGGGATTCGAATGAAGGCTCCGTGACGGACACGAAGTGGTCATTGTTCGATCGATTTGAATAGTGGCTTTGCCAATGGAGTCGAACACGATGGAGTCCAACAATGGTTCGAGTGGAGCGAGTCGAAGACGGCATCTGATGGAGGCGAAGCGAAGCGAGTCGAAGAAGGCATCTGATGGTTGCGAAGCGAGTCGAAGTAGCCGCTTCTGATGGTTGCGAAGCGAGTCGAACTAAGCGATTCGACCGGTGGTTGGTTTTCATCCAATTTTGTATCGTTCATAACATGAGCATACGAACTCGGATTGACTTGAGATTTGGAACGTTGACTCTCATAGCTTAGCTTGTCATGTCATACCAATTTTAGCCCGATCCGGACTCGGAAAAAATTCGTCGATATCCATAGTGAGCCTATGTATAACCGATCTCTGGGATGGATCGTCATTGGTTTACTAGTCAATTCCTTGGTGTCACGGCCTTGCCAAAAGGCGGGATAACATTTGCCCCCCAAAGTATGTCTTGTGGAAACATGATGTGCTTTGAAATCCTGCCATCTCTACTCTGAATAGTTATTGGCTTTTCGGTGAAAGCTGTAACCTTTGACTGTTCTTCTTGGTAATGTAAACTGTTGACTGTCGACTACTGTACCCTGTATTGTTGCAACTGATTACTGTATGCTAGTGGTTAGCCGTTTGCTGTTGTAATCGTTATTAAATGAGTCTCTGATTCCTGTAAATCTGGAATATTGAATATTAGTCTGACATACATGCATATATGTTAACCTGACTCTCGTTGACATTTGTATGTTCACGAGTCGTTGCCAGTTTATTTCATATTGAATTCTGTATCGATCCTCTCCTGAACCGACATGAAATTCGTTGTAACAACGCTCAATGGCTGTTTTAAGTCCTTCCTTTGTATCGATCCTCTCCTGGATCGATCTGAGATGTTGGAATGTATGTTTCGTATCGATGGATACATAATATTGGGTCTCGGATTGATGGCTGCAAAATTAATGCTTTGTATCGATGGAGTCGAACGATCGAGACATAATCATGCAGTAATGCTTCATGGAGGATATGCCATTTCTCATTCCTTTATTCAATAAGAATACCCGATTGTGGATAATCTTTGATAGAAGTCATCCATGACTCTTTTTCTAGATATGTCTCCAAGATCTAGTTGATCTTCATATGTCAATGCCTGGAATAATAAGCATTTCAACTAAGACAAAGTCTATTTGTCGTGCATCCCCAGAACTGGCTAGCTTGGTGAGTGATTCGGCCTTTTCGTTTAGTTCTCTGAGGATTTGTGTGGTGGTGTAATAGTCGAAGCCGGCTAGTAGCTTTTGGACCCGGTTGAGATAAGGAGCAAGACATTGCCCCCTAGTTAGATAATCTTCCCTGACTTGGCGTACTACTAACCAGTAATCACATAAGACATGTAAAGTTTCGACTTGTCGTTTTCTTGCAAGTTTGAGCGCCAAGGCTTCATACTTAGCTTCGTTATTTGTTACAGGGAAGTTGAATTTCAGGGCGTAGCAGATCGTTCGTTCCTCAGGAGTCATTAACGCAACTTCGATGTTAGAAAGCCGATTATTGGAAGTTCCATCGGTGTACGTTCTCCATCGGTTGGACGGTTCTCCACTGTTCTTCGGATAATCGTCTGATGTGGTGGATTCAGATATGAAGTATGCTAATGTTTGACCATGGAGAGCTCTCCGAGGGAGATAAGTGATATCAAATTGGCTTAGCTTGATACTCCATTTGAGTAACTTTTCAGACATCTAAGGTTTCTATTGGACCTATCGTAACGGTTGGTCGATATGGACGTTAACGGGGTGAGCTTGTCAATAGCCATCCTTCATCATATACTGGTCTTTGGATTCGTTTCTCTTCACATAGCATTGCGACGCTTATGGCGTGTGTTGACACGGCCCAATTGATGTATAAAACTTCGCGATCAAAAGGTTTGGGTAAATGGGAAGTCTCTTTAAGCGATCTATCAGAGCTGGAAGTGCATCAACACAGTTGTTAGTTCTTTCAAAAGTTCTCTTCCCTCTCTTGGTCGGGTTGAAGAAGATAATTCACTTGTAGATGGTCCTAGAGTCAAATCAACTTAAGACGTAATCTTTTGACTTAGGCTCCGTACCTGCTTAGTTGTCCTTGGTACATGGGTGTCTCTAACTGTCGGAATTTTCTAGAAATTAGTCTTGATTCCATTAGAATTGGTGATGAAAACAAAGAATCTTTCTGATGTAATGGTGAAAGAGCATTTCAAAGGATCGAGTTTCATCCTGCATATTCTAGAGAGCGCTGAATACCTCTGTCAAGTCATCGATATGGTCGTTTGATAGTCATGATCTCACGAGCATATTAACCACATCTACTTTCATCGATCGGTCGATATGATTTTTGAATGATCTGTTAATCGTCTTTTGGTAAGTAGCATAAGCATTCTCAAGTTTGAATCTGGGGGTTGCAACATAGCACTATAAGCTCAGTTCAGTAACGAAACTGTTGTATTCCTGGTCTGGGACATGCTTCAGTATCTGATTATATCTGGAGTTTGCATCCATGGATGAGAGTAATTCATGTCTGATGGTCGGGTCCATCAGTTGGTTGATCATTGAAAGTGGAAAGTTGTGCTTTGTCATACCCCATGCAAATCTGAGTAGTTGACGTATGCCCTCCACTCTCTGTTCGTTTTTCTTATAAGTAAAGGATTGGATACTCATTTTGGTTGGAGGGCATCATGGATAAACCCACTGGTTTTGAGTAGATTTACCTTCTCTTTAAGTGCAACAGATCTCTCTGGATCCACATCGCATCGTTTTTGTTCACCGAGACATGCCTCGGGTCGACATTTAATGCAGGGTTCTTCATGGCTGGCGAGAGTCCATATATATAAGATCGAGTCCAAGCGAACACATCAAAATTCACCTGAAGTAAAACAGTTGACTCTTTCATCATCATTGTGTAGAGTTGTAATCTGATCTACAATATTCGTGATGGATTGTAGGCGCTTCATGTGTTTATTTGCAATGGTAAATGATCAGGCTTATAAGGACGTTGAATTAAAGGATTAGTAGAACTTAGCCTTGTACTCCATGCTGCTACATAGCTGGCTCCAGCTTTGAGATTGAATTTACTTATGTTTCTGAATGATGCGCTTTTCATGCAATGTAACTGCGATCCATTGCTCATCGAAAGGGTCAGAATGATGATCAGTTGCCCATAAGTCCGGGTATTGATCTGATGACTCTATCTCTAGGAATCCTTTCGGTCGCAACCTAGAGCTGTTATGAATATCAGGCATGGGTCATAGGTTCAAGTTGTCATAGTCAACTCTCGGATAATTACTCTTTTGCCCCCAGTCTCGGGTTGCCGGATGCATTACGCGGACGGTCTAGTCCCGTCCTAGCTGTGTCTATGTTGTAGTTCAAGTTTTAAGAACCAGAGTTGACTGATGAATGGTTGAATCGTATTAATCTTATCTTCTTGTTCGTGCCCCCAAGTCTGGGGAATATCTCGATAAGTGGCAGGGTAGATAATTTCCGCTTCAATTTTGTATTCTATCCCATTGAACCACTGGATCGAGTTAACCGATGGAAGGATGAGTTGTGCCTATCCTGTAATATGCTCTAGTTCTTTCCTCTTGGCGGAATACATTGTTACTTTGCCGACATTCGGACATAAGCTAGATTCTGGACGGTCAATGACATTCACATCGCTGCTTATGTTGCCATATTCTGGGCAAAAACTAAAGAGTGAATCGTCCAGTCAGATCCAATGCGGGATTGATGCTTCCCTTGCCGAATCCAGGGCAAGAATTGGTGTGCAGATGTTTAGGTTGCACTTGTTTTGAATTGCTCTTTTACTCGGATCATGGTAAGAGTCAATGAATGAATGGTCGTGTTGCATTCATTTGGAGTTGGGTGATCAACCATGTTCATTTCGATTTACGTTCTCCCGACAGATTTAGGGATAAAGTTAGCTCGAATGCGGTCATGTCATGCTCATCTGGTCTCATGCTCTTCCTGACGGATCAAAGGAAGGTAACGGAGGACGAATGGTCGAGTCACACCCATTCGTGGTTTATTCTTCTATCCATGCTCTGTTGGTCAAAGGTATTCGATGGACGTTTGGGTCACATCGATTTATAGTCGAAGAGGATCGATATTGACCGTCGATTCAACGGCACGATGTAGAATGCTCGGACCTCATTTCCTATCAATCCAATGGTATGCTATGAAAGGTGCAGATCGATATTGCTTGTCGATCCGACGGTACGATATAATTGATTGCCCTAAACTTCGGGCATCATTCTGATTGGTTAGCATTAAGGTCTCCTTGTAGTCATTTCTTTAAGTTGTAAAGGACGCTAAGCTGGAGATGTAGCTAGTCACCTTTCTCTTCTTTCGGTGATTTGTACTTCTGCCCCTAGTCTTGGGTTAGCAGAGTTAGTTCGTGGATGATCTAATTGCACCTGTAGCAAGTTTACACTCCTCACGTCGAGTTCAGGTCAGAGTTGGTGAATGAATCGTCGAATCACATTCATTTGTTTGTCTATTCTTGTAGCCACACTTTGGGGATCAAAGTCAGTTGAAGGGCCATTCATCACACCTATTTGATGTTTATACCCCTGTCCACACTTTGGGGACTAAGTTTTTTTTGTAGAAAATGGTCAGAACGCGTTTTCCTCGGTCAATTCCTCTGCCCCTAGTCAAGGGCAAAAGTGGAAGTGTGGCCGGTCAAATTACAACAACTTTAGTTTGATGCTTCTCCCACTGAACTGTAGGAAGGAATTGATTGGCGGATGGTTAGGTCACATCCGCCCATGTTGCACGCACAACCCGTCGGATCATAGGCGAGAGTTAGCAGATGAACGGTCATGCCACGTTCATTTGCGGTTGGATGGTAGTAATATCAATTCAGAATAGGACATCCAGCTAGGTCCGTTTTTCGAATCTACGCCTCCCTGTCGAATCAAGGAAGAAATTTTGTCTTGTAAGGTTGGAGTGCATCCCTATAAATTTACGTTATGGGTCCCATGCCGGGGACAAGAGTTGATGCATGGACGGTTGTGTCACGCTCGCTTAGTGCTGGATGGTCGGATCGCATCCAATTTTGTGTGTTAAGTGTGTCCCCATGTCAGGGGAAGATTGGAAAGCAGACGGTCGAACCACATCCGCTTTTTGTACTACAGAACTTGATGGGGAACTATAGCTGATAGATGGACAGTCGAATCACATCCCTTTCGGTATTCATATTCCAAACCATGCATTGAGGACTGGAGTTGGTTGTTGGGTTGTTAGTCACACCCATTTGGTGTTTATACTCTAGCCTGCGCTCTTGGGACCGAAGTAAGTTGATGGGTGGTCATTCGCACCTAGTTGGTGTTTATACTCCAGTCCACACTCTGCGAATTAGAGTTAGTTGATGTTTATACTCCAGTTCGCTTTCTGGGAATCTGGAGTTAGTTGATGTTTATACTCCAGTTCGCACTCTGGGAATCTGGAGTTAGTTGATGTTTATACTCCAGTTTGCACTCTGGGAATATGGAGTTTGGTGATGTTTATACTCCAGTTCGCACTTTGGGAATCTGGAGTTTGGTGATGTTTATACTCTGTTTCGCACTCTGGGAATCCGGAGTTGATGTTTATACTCCAATTCGCACTCCGGGAATTTGGAGTTTGGTGATGTTTATACTCCAGTTCGCACTCTGGGAATCTGGAGTTTGGGGATGTTTATACTCCGTTTCGCACTCTGGGAATCCGAAGTTGATGTTTATACTCCGTTTCGTACTTTGGGAATCCGGAGTTGATGTTTATACTCCAATTCGCACTCTGGGAATTTGGAGTTGATGTTTATACTCCAATTCGCACTCTGGGAATTTGGAGTTGGTAAACAGACGGTCAGTCACATCTGTTGCATGTTTTTGGATTTCCCTCGCACTCTGGGAGCGAAAGGTGTGATCGGATCAAGGATGGTCGGATCACATCCACCCCGAGTTAACAAGCGAGGTCGTTAGATGGACGGGTCCATCCTCCTCAAACTTGGTTTAGATACGGACGAGGTCGTTAGGTGGACGGATCCACCCTCCTCGTATTTGTAAACTTATACTCCAGTTCACGCTCTGGGAATCTGGAGTTAAGTGAAGGATTGTCGTGTATCAATCCTTTTTTGACTTTGGTGTGATGGCTTGCCCCCGAGCTTGGGATTTCACTTTGCGAGTGATCGGTGGGATCCCGATTACTTTCCATTTATCTGCCCTCAATGAAGGATGATATTTAGTTTATGGACGGTTGGATCGCATCCATGTTCATTTGGATTCCGCTTTTGCCAAGCCTAAGGAGTGAGATTAGTGTTCTGGCAAGCTTTATGCTCGAGCATAGGAAAGGATGGTCGAACTACATCCACTTTGAGTTGTGTATTTTCCCTTAAGTCGGGTGCAAGAATTGGAGAGCAGACAGTCAAGTCATGTCCAATTTATACTTCGCATTCTTTCGATCGAGCTAAGGAAGAGAGTTGAAATGACAGCTCGTGATGGTTAGCGAGTAGGTAGTCAGTCGTTGATGACTTTAAATTGAGGGTTGGACCCTGATGAAGTTGGTTTAAGGCATGACTGTTTTTCCTAATTACAGAAGCAAACTGGAGAGTGAACGGTCAAATCATATCCACTTTAAACATGTGTTCTCAAATAATCCCAAGTGTCTAATGTAGGATTGGATGCATGGATGGTGACGTCACGTCCACCCTTGGTGTTATTTCGACTTTATCAGGCATCAGAAGAAGCATAAGTATTTTGGCGAGCTTCAAGTACGAGATGGAGAGTGCATTGTTGGGACATATAACTCCAAGTCTTTCTTACATCTCCTAATTAAATTGCATAGGCAGATGAGTGGATGGTCGGTTGCATCCACTTTATACTAGAGTCCTGACCTTGTCGGTCTCTTCCGCTTTGATGAATTGCCCCCAGTCAGGAGCATATAGTAGCCGATGAGTGGTTGAATCATGCTTGTCACGATGATACCTCAATGATTTGATCACAGTCCGCGGAGGTTGTTTTGCACCCAATCTTAAGTACTCGTTTACCTACATCATTTGCAAGTGGTTTAATTCAAGTAGGTCATATTTCGCAACGTAAACGAAATTGAAATAGAAATAATTCAAAAGAGATCGGATTAAATCTCATATTGTCGGAGCTATCCTTCCCGGAGCAGCCTTATGGCGTTGGCGTTCACGGTAGCCATCTAGAGAAGAGGAGTTTTCCGATCTAGAGTATGGAGTAGGTCCCCTCCTTATCTTGCTATGTTGATCCTTCATCTGATTCACCAACTCAATATTAGCCTAGACATGTTGATGGCATTCATCACCCTTGGAGAAATCCACGCGCCATTCCCACTTCATAGGGTAGTGTCGGGGGTTGTATTTCCATAGTACACCGACATAGTTAACATGTTGAATTTTCATTGGAAGTTCTACATGTAGGATGGTTTCAACAAATAGGTCTCGACTGGGAAAGATTCTCCAATCGACATTATGATCAGGTCCATTTTATTGCCAAGGGGTCTTGTAACACTGGTGAATGATGTATGCACGATTGCCCGATGTTCGAGTGGTTTGGTGATGCCGATTGGATGGTGAGTTGGTAAAGATGGGCTCATAGATTGGTGATTATTTCTTATTTCACCCAGGTAGGAGGCACATATAAGATAGTGAGGAAGTCCTCTTAAGGTTGTATGTCGTGCTTCTAGTCATATGGACACGGTATGATTAGGACGCGGGCATTTGAAGATGGTTCAGCGGTGACCAACTATGTTTTGAGTTAGCAGAGTAGACAGCGTTGGGCAGTCGTCATATTAGCCATCGTACCATAGTTGTCAATTCAGGAGTTTAAAAGCTAGTCAATTGGGGAAAGTTGCAGTCCACCTTAGAAGCATGACATATTAACCAACTCTAGTTCTTGGCGTATTAGCCAGGTTCTCCAGCCTCTGGGAGCACCGGTTGAGTAGTATTCCTTTACCCATTCCTTGATTGCAAGTCAGCATTTGTTGCCGTGATCTCATGTGTCTTGTTCAGTCATGGAACAATCGGAAGCACGGATGGAATGTTCCTTCATTAAATTGAGATTTGAATTCACTATGTGGGTGCTCTACGCTGCGGCTAGGGTTCGGGGGGTTTCCCTTGAAATTTTTTATTTTTTTTAAAAAAATTTCGTATCGATACGAATTGGACGCAGATGGATCGATACGAATAGCGTGTGAGTATCGATACGAATTGGAGCAGTTGCGATCGATACGAACAGAGCACAGGCGATCGATACGAACAGAGCGATGCGAAGCAGATCGAGACGAACAGAGGCTCTCTGATGGATGCGAAGCAGAGCGAGTCGAACAGAGGCTCTCTGATGGATGCGAAGCAGAGCGAGTCGAACACATGCTCTCTGATGGATGCGAAGCGGAGCGAGTCGAACAGAGGCTCTCTGATGGATGCGAAGCAGAGCGAGCCGAACAGAGGCTCTTTAATGGATGCGAAGCAGAGCGAGTCGAACAGAGGCTCTCTAATGGATGCGAAGCGGAGCGAGTCGAACACATACTCTCTGATGGATGCGAAGCGGAGCGAGTCGAACAGAGGCTCTTTGATGGATGTGAAGCAGAGCGAGTCGAACAGAGGCTCTCTAATGGATGCAAAGCGGAGCGAGTCGAACACATACTCTCTGATGGATGCGAAGCGGAGCGAGTCGAACAGATGCTCTCTGATGGATGCGAAGCGGAGCGAGTCGAACATAGGCTCTCTGATGGATGCGAAAATGATCATATTTTCTGGATACGAAATGATGGATACGAAAATGATCATATTTTATGGATTCGAAATGATGGATACGAAAATGATCATATTTTCGGGATACGAAAACATGGATACGAAAAACACCATATTTTCTGGATACGAAAACATGGATACGAAAATCACCATATTTTCATGGATACGAAAATATGGATACGAAAATCACCATATTTTCATGGATACGAAAACATGGATACGAAAATCACCATATTTTCATAGATACGAAAATATGGCTACGAAATTCATGATGAATGTAGTTCCTCTTAGATCTGGAGCAATCTGAATAGAACAGAAGGAACTACTGATCGACAGATCTGGATCTTCTCCTTAGATTTTTGCAATCCGACGACGGTAGTAGATCCATAGAGCAGGAGAAAAGCAGGGTTTTCTCAGTGAAAGCACCAAAGTGTTTGTACCAAAATTGGGCACAACACTCTTCGGAAATTTTTGAAGAGATAAAATGAAGAAATTAAATGGAAAGAGAGGAATTATCTAACAAAAACTCCAGATCTCATATATGAAAGCCATTAAAATGCAAGGAGACACAAGAATTTAGAGTGGTTCGGCGTATCGCCTACGTCCACTATAAAGTTGTTAGCTTTATTGATCTTTCTTTGATGTTTACAATTGATTTCAGCAAATTACAGCGAATAATTATGATTTGTAGTAGTGAATCTCGTTGGTAGCAGCAGCAATGGAGCTCAGATCTGGATCCGGCAGAGTTTGGGCGTTGGAGAGCTCGAAAGAGAAGAAGAACCCTTTTTCTTTTGGCTTTGGGGGTCTATTTATAGGCGTAGGAGGCTGGTATTTCGCTCAGATCTCGGGGGAACCTCTTTGGCACGTGACCAGGCCCGCGCACCCAAGCCCGTGAAGTTTCGGTCCGATCCATGATCGATACGAATAGATTTCATATCGATCAAGATTTCATCCAATGGAGTCGAAATTTGGCGTGGACATTCTCTAGCATGCACGTAGTCTTCTATGAAAATTTCATAGCATTTGGACTTGTAGATTAGGAGATATGATCGATACGAAATGAGATTCTCGGTTGGCTGTTTCGTTCGACTCGCTCTGTTCGACTCGCTCTGTTCGACTCACTTTCGTTCGACTCGGTGACGTGGCGCTTGAATCTTTGGATCACTTCTGCCTTTGATGCTGTTTTGAGCGAGTCGAAGTGTGCACTGATTGAGCGAGTCGAAGTGTGCACTGATTGAGCGAGTCGAAGTGGAGCGTTCTGAGGGATTCGAAAGAAGGCTCCGTGATGGACACGAAGTGGTCATTGTTCGATCGATTCGAACATTGGCTTTGCCAATGGAGTCGAACTCGATGGAGTCGAACAGTGATTCAAGCGGAGCGAGTCGAAGAAGGCATCTGATGGAGCCGAAGCGGAGCGAGTTGGAGAAGGCATCTGATGGTTGCGAAGCAAGTCGAAGTAGCCGCTTCTGATGGTTGCGAAGCGAGTCGAACTGAGCGATTCGACCGGTGGTTGGTTTTCATCCAATTTTGTATCGTTCATAACTTGAGCATACGAACTCGGATTGATTTGATATTTGGAACGTTGACTCTCATAGCTTAGCCTGTCATGTCATACCAATTTTAGCCCGATCCGGACTCGGAAAAAATTCGTCGATATCCATAGTGAGCCTGTGTATAACCGATCTCTGGGATGGATCGTCATTGGTTTACTAGTCAATTCCTTAGTGTCACGTCCTTGCCAAAAGGCGGGATAACATTTATATTATCAATTTACACTAAGTTTATTCTAAACAATCATTGTTACTAATTTTTTAACTTATCATATTTGCAATTAATTAAATGTCCCACAATAGATGATTTTATATAA
The DNA here is from genome assembly GCA_030737815.1 of Allium fistulosum. Taxonomy (NCBI): domain Eukaryota; kingdom Viridiplantae; phylum Streptophyta; class Magnoliopsida; order Asparagales; family Amaryllidaceae; genus Allium; species Allium fistulosum. Next base: position 456,833,112 of record CM060905.1, read on the forward strand.
CTAAATTATTTTGTTTTCATTGGATTTCAAACAATACATATAAATTAGCTAACATCAATGATTTTAAGGAGTTCCTTAAAAAGAAAAAATACTATATTGATGCCTTACGTCAGAGAATTGCTATCAGTAATAGAAATAATAAAGTGTTTGTGTAATTGACTTATATGCATATATATATATATATATATATATATATATATATATGTTCAAGTCTCATATTATCTATTGAGTTTTCCATATTTAATTGCTGAGGTGGACCGTTCGGATTGGGCATCCTCCTTCAGAGGATTAGCTAGTTTCAATATGCTGCAAGGCCTTTTACAACTCCATTGGACGTTCTGAATAGTTATTCATACGGTCAACTTCTTCTTTAGGTTCTAAACGAGGACTTAGTCTCATCGAGGCCCCTTCTCTGCCGTTGGATTCCTCTTTAGTTCCTCCTGAATTATTTTGTCTTTTTTTCTGTTACATGCTTTCTAGTTTTTCTTAGGCTTTTTGGGGTTTTTTCTCTCATTTATTGTATGGTTTCATAGGAAAAAGCAATCAAACAAGCTTGTTTGTAGCTCCTTTTAAAGTGTGAAATAAAATTACATGAGTGCTCTCCTCCTCATAGAGGACCACTCATTTTCCTCAAAAAAAAGAAAAAAATAAACATCTCATAAGATAAAACTAAATCGAGGAAACTAATATATATATATATATATGCATTTATTGACTTTTTTGGTGCCTGTTTTATTATTTTCATGCAATTAATATCTATACATGTATATCTTATTTGTCATGTTAACCATTTATTATCATATTTCTTTTGAATAATAATTTGGCATAATTATAGTAGAATATTTAAAAGTTACAATCAATTATTGATACCACATTTTCATCTTTCCTTTTAGATCTTAATGTTATTATATTTAGGTCTAGTATTAACATGTTCATCCCCGTTATACACCATTAGGAATAAGAATATATTTGATATATTTATAGATTTAAACTTTATACTTAATGAACATAAATTTAATAAATTAAATCAAAAGGTTAAATAAAACTAGATTTCATTTAAATTAACTAGATTAGATTTAGTGAAATCTATTAGACTTCATAGACCCACTATGATCCAAATGGGATTTCTTTTAAAAATACTTATTTCATCTGCTTTCGACGAGACAGGTTCCTTCAATGGTATCATAGCCCAAGCTGTGTATGTTGTTAAATTAGCAAAATAATGGCTAACTGATTAAAGCCTACCCATTTTGTAAGGTGTCCAAAAAGTTAGTATCTAAGGTTGGAATTAGGTGAAAAATACTTTGCCCTACCTTGCTACTCATTGCTAAAAGGATGTAGTAAGCTCAAAGATCATCCTAATATGAAGTCCTAAATTGGTTTTTGACCTTGGGCCTATTTCAAAATACGTTTAAAGTTATAAAATGTATTAAAAATTATCAAAATTATTTTTAGAAATTAAATAACTAATTATGGAACTTTGAAATTCAGATTTTATTTAGTATAACTAATTAAATTAAATTAAATAATTAATTAAAAGTAACTGATTAAAACATATATATTAATATATGTGTGCATCTATAATTGTTGTAGTCATTTATTTATCATAAAATTGTTTATGATAAATTAAATTAAAATTTTAAATTAATTAAAATATACACATATATTGATACTACATATAAACAAACTATAAATATTATAGTTGTTCAACCATCTTAAATAGTTTAAGATGAGTAATGTAATATTTTAGAAATTCTATATAAAATTAATTAATTATGATTAAACTGCGCGCAACGCATCCACATCGGCCGCACCCTCCTATCTTCCGCCCCTCCCCTTGGCCTTGCGCCTAGTCTACCAGCATCACACGTGCGGGCAACCCAAACCGCCCACGTGTCAGCCTCCACCTCTTCCTCTCCGACACCTCCGACCGAGCCCAGTTCGTCGTTCTTCTATTGCTTCTTCTGAGCTTCCTTCACTTCTTATCTGTGTAGGTATATATATTTATATATATAAATTCTAATATGTGTGCTTTGTTAGTATACTTACAAATTTATGCAAGTTGTATAGATTAGCTATAATCTGTTCGTATATATGTTTAGCCAATATATTATTATTTGTTGTAACTTTATGTAGTATATAGATTATTATTTTAGTTATAGTACTATATATATATTGTTTATAGTATTTTGTAAGAAACAGGGTTATATATATATATAGTTTACAGTGCTATACGTAGTATATAAAGTTCTATTTGATATATATAAGTATACAAGTTTTAGTTTCTGTTATATAGGAAAGCTTATATAATTTGTATGCGAAATGTTGTATATGCAAAGCTAGACAGGTTTGGATATAACCTATATTTATGTATGTAAGTTTTACTAAATGTGTATGTTTATTGTATATAAAAGTCGTATCAGTTGTGTTTATATAGTGTCAGTATATACGCTTTTAAGGTATTGTATGTAGGCTGTTTATTTTGGAGTTCTTTTAGATTTCTAAAATATAATATATATGATGATATGGATATGTATTTTAAGAAATTATGATATGAAATATAACCTGAAATGATTATATAGGTTTTATATTGTCTGTTTGAATTTTTCAAAGATAAGATATAAAGTTTACTTTATGTCATATAGGTTATAAATCGAATATTGAGAAAGTATATGTTTTGATTTTTAATTTAAATGTAATATATAGGTTACAACATTTTGCATAAAGTATATGTGTTATATATATAGTTACAGTTATAGCCTATATGTAGTTCTTGTGTGTCACAATATAAGTTTTACCAGGGAAGATTATATATATATATATATATATATATATGACTATGGATTTTAAAATATAAGTTTATCTACGTTTAGGTAAATTTTATTATCTGTTTGGGAATATATATGTACTAGTTTATATAAGTTTAATATAAAAGTTGTTGGTATTATTTTATATATGAACTTGTTTAAAAGAGTATAAGCTATTAGTATATTATAATAAATTGTTTGTATTGATTTTATAATAAAAATTTGATAATTGGATTTTCTCTAGAAATATATATATTATTTTAAATATGGGTCTAAAATTTTATATTAATTTTAGAAAATAGATATATGAATATAATATTTATTTTGTTTTAGTTATATCTGGATGATTCTGATTCATTTCCATCAATTCCTATTTATCAGTTTCATTTGTCGATTCGAGTTCAAATCTTGCCTTGTTGATTTCGTGCCTGGATTCGTAATTCATTTCATCGTCAAATATCTCTAGCCTCGAAAGGTGAGCAATCACTCACGATTAACGTTCTTATATTTATTAAATTTGATTTCAATTGGAACGACAATTGAAATATTACTACTGTTAGTTATTTTCATTGCTATATATATGTTGTTATCTCCATCTGTTCACCTGTGACATTTGACTCCATTACCTGTTATTTACATTTATTTGATATGCCTGTTATATTATTGTTCATATCTGTTATCACTCTGCAAGTTCCATGTTAGTATAGAATTCACTATGGGTTGAAATAATACATACCCGAACGATTTTGTAGAATAGGAGAAAATTGTTATGGGTTGAAATGATTGACCCAAGCGATTTTCATTGAATTGAATTTGGGATTGCGGGTTGAAATGATATATATACCCGTATATATATTAAAGTTCGGATTGAAATGATAAATATCTGTATCACTTGACTATAGGATAGAAAATTTTATACAGACACCGTTGGTCTATATATAAATATTTAGAAATGATTTTTATGGTTTTGACAGGAAAATATATGGTTTTATTTAAATTCGAAAATATTATGTATATAAATAAGTTTTAATATAAAGTAGATTTAATAATAAGTTTTAATTTAATAAAGTATGATTTAATTAATATATAATATGTTTAAGTATTTATTTAAAAATTTAATTTAAAAATAGATTTTAATGATTCTATAAGTTAAGGTTGGAGAGATAAATTTGAACTATTCGAAATTGTATTTAATTAAGAATTTTGTTTATTTAAATCGATTTGAAACTTATTGAATTTGAGGGTTTTAAGATAAGATTTTTATAACTTGATTATTTTAATTAAAGTGACTAAATGGATATTTCAAGTTTTAAATAAATTGAAGGAAATATTTAGTTTAATGTAATTTAAGGTTATTTAAATGATAATGGATTTATTAAGTGAATATTTCAAAACTAAATAATAATGAAGTTAAAATAAGATATTTATGAATTTACCAATTTAGTTTTGAAAGTGCTATAATTTGGAAATATATATATTTGAAATGGAAATGAGATTTTGGTTTTGAAGTATAAATTATTTTGAAATGACCACGGTGTTATAATGACGTTTGGTTGTCAATAGTGTATATTTCTACATGGTAAATAGTTCCACGGATCCTTAAAGGATGGTTATCCCAAACATCCTTTAAGTTACTTGTATGTCAGTCGATATTTCACTTGAGTTGGATTTATTGATATAAGAATGTTAATCCTGACTCGAGTGTTTTGTGTTTTGCTTTACGCTCGGGTCAGACTGAGTGATACAACATTTGAAACTCACCTTTGGAGTTTGGAGCTTCGTTTGGAGATCCAACTGTCGATTCAGCTTTTCCAGTGGATTTGGTCAGAGAGGCCATCTGTTTGTATTGGAAACTTCACTGTATCTGAGATATTCTGTTGTGTTTTACTTCAAACTCTGCTGTTTATATAGTAGCTTCATGAACTACTATTTATCTATTTCGCTGCATTATTATTATATTACTCTGTGTCTGTGATTCTGTGATTTATTTATTTACTGTGTATGCTGAGTTTTACCAAATATAAATTAACAATCTGATATTTTGAGCAATTCAAGTCCGACATGTGCGGATGCGAATGGTTGAAAATACCGGGTCGTCACAGTTGGTATCAAAGCTCTGGTTTTAGGCAAAACTTAGCATATGTAGTAGATTTAATTACAGAATTACTTTCGTTCGTGCTTGAACCTCTTCCTCTTTGATTCGGTTTCCTTTGAATTTTGGAACGCTCCCACTTGTTCTGAAATCCATTCTTGTCTCCCCCTATTTGTATTCTTTTGATTCTGGAGCATCCCATAACTCCACTTCGAATGATCTCTATAAAAATCAGCGATCCCGCCAATCTTTGAATGATTTGTAAAGGAGTGAAACTCATTTACAATTGGCATTGATTCACCGGAGATTTCTATACCCTAGGTTTAGATGCTGCTCTATTTTACTACACCGAATTCTATCTCTGGCGATCAAATGTCGATTTGCCTTAGAATTCTGCATCGATCATATTCCTGAAGTCACGGTTGACCCGGTTAAGGTCGCCCACGATTTATATAAGTATATTCATCTTCTATTTTGTAATTTAATTATCTCACCTTCGTTCGAGCCTATCGTCGAATCAGAATTCTATTTGACTAGAGTCCCTCTAATTTGAATCTCTATCCTTGTTTGGAATCCATTCTTGAATCATCCTTTGAAAAATCGTGTTTGTTTGTATTTTAGATATTGTTTTATATATAGAGATTATTATTTTGATAAGTATGATTATATTCTATATATAAAAGTGAAAATGTTTTCGATAAGGATTATATACCTTTTTAAAACGAGAATTTGAAGTTTCGAAAGGATTTGAAATTCTGAAAATTATATAAGAAATTGATTTATAAAAAAATGGTTTATAGCTGAAAGGTTTTGAATTTGAAATTCGAGAAATTGAACTCCGGTATTCTGAAATTGGTTTTAAGATTTTGAAAATATATAATAATACGATTTGAAAGTATTTTCCGAATAAGAAATGTTTCAAATGACTTCAAATGAGTTCCGATGATTTTGAAGAAATTTCAAAGAAGTTTTCAAGAAAATAGAAGTCCAGAACTCACTTATGTCGCTGAAGAATAATTTCGGTGATGAGTGCACACATCATCGACATTGATTTTCGAGTTTCAGAGTGGGGGATAGGCCACTTTAGTAGCTTTGCTATGCGATTGATTTTGTGAAACCAATTTTGACTTCAAAATTCTGAAGTATGATTTGATATTCGAAAAATATATGTATATATATTTGAAACGGTTTGAATGAGCCCGGTGTTCAGTCCTCGAGTTTCGGATTTGATTTGGTATAACCCTATCTTTAGAAATTGATTTACTGATTGGTTGCGGATTTCCAACTCTTGGATTTGGAAATTTAATTTCTCCGACTATTTTGAATGTTCAAACACTTCCAAATCGAGGTTTAATTTTCAAAACTAAGAAATTTCGGAAGGTATAAATTATTTGATAAAGTCTATAAGTTTAGTTTTGTATGTTTAAAGTATGAAGTAATAAGATTTAAATAAGTTTGAAGCTGTTTTGTTAAGTAAATAAATAAGACTATTTTGAATTATACTAATATGAAATTTAGTTTTAAAATATTTTGAATAAAATTTAGTTTAAATTTTTTTAACTTAGTAACATCTTTTATAAAACCATATATATATGTATAGAATAATAATTTTCAAAAAGGTAAATTAGATCTTTCAAATAGAAATAAATAGTTTAAAGGTTTTAATGGGATGATTATAAACTGGGTAATCATTTTTGCGTATAATTGATTTTTGAGAAAAAGATTTGGTTTCGAAAATAGATTGGGATTTAAAACCCAGTATTTATACGATGATATTGGAAATTAATTTGTTTGACTTAAATTATGTTGATTTGGAAACTTGGATTTTTTTCTAAACCAATTATTTGGAAACTTAGAAACTGAAGATATTTAATTTGAAAGAAATAATTTGGTGAAATCGTATATGATTTTGAAACTGAACTAATATTGAAACGAATTGAAATTGTGAACCTTATTTTACTAAATACTTGATTTGGGAGTTATCGAACTTATATAAAATTGATTTTTATATGTTATCTCGCCTTTTGGCAAGGCCGTGACACCAAGAACTTGACTAGAGATCAAAGACAGTTCTTCTAGAAAATCGGTTATACGCAGGCTCACTATGGATATCGATGAATTTTGTCCGAGTCCGGATCGAGCCAAAATTTATATGACATGACAACCTAAGCTATGAGAGTCAATGTTCCAAATCTCAAGTCAATCCGAGTTTGTATGCTCAAGTTGTGAACAATACAAAATTGGTTAAAAAAAGCCTCCTTTGACTCGCTCCAGTTGGAATCCATAGGGAGTGCACATTTCGACTCGCTTCGCAATAGACAGAGGTGACAACTTCAACTCGCTCCGCAGCCATCAGATACCTTCTTCGACTCGCCCAGTTCGTGTCCCACAGGAAAGCGTACTTCGACTCGCTCTGTTTGCCTACTTCGACTCGCTCCGTTTGCCCACTTCGACTCGCTTCGTTTGCCTACTTCGACTCGCTCTGTTTGCCTACTTCGACTCGCTCCGTTTGCTTACTTCGACTCACTCCGCCTTCTTCGCTTCAACTCCAACACAGAATCACACTTCGACTCGCTCCGCATCCTTCTGAAAACAACACTTCGACTCGATCAACCTCGCATCCATCTGAAGACTTCTACTTCATATCCATCGAAGAGAAGCGAAGCACACAGCCGATACGAACAAAGCCTATCGCCATCGATACAAACAAAGTGAGATTCAAGAATGACTCGGCCAAGGAAGTGGATCAACATGAGGAATGCTCGCCACGTCATCTGACAATCGCGCCCAGCTATCGAGTCGAACGAAAGCGAGTCGAAAGGGGAGCGAGTCGAACGCAACAGCCAACCAAGAATCCCAATTCATGTCGATCATATCTCCCAATCTTCAAGTCCAAATGCTATGAAATTTTCACAGAAGACTACGTGCATGCTAAAGAATGTCCACGCCAAATTTCGACTCCATTGGATGAAACCTTGATTGAGTAGACATCTGATCGTGTCGATCACGGATCGGACCGAAACTTCACGGGCTTGGGCGTGCAGGCCTGGTCACGTGCCAGAGAGGGTCTCCCGAGATCTGAGCGAAATACCAGCCTCCTACACCTATAAATAGACCCCCAAAGCCAACAGAAAAGGTCTTCTTCTTCTTCTTTGAGATCTCGAACGTCCAGACTCTGCCAGATCCAGATCCAAACTCCATTGTTGTTGCTACCAACGAATTCCACTGCTGCAATTCATAATTATCTATTGTAATTCATTGAATTCACTTGTAAACATCAAAGAAATATCAATAAAGCAAACTACTTCAGAGTGGACGTAGGCAAGATCACCGAACCACTATAAATCTTGTGTCTCTGTCTACTTCTTTCGGTTTTAAGTTTATCATTCTTCATCTTTATCCTCTAAAATACTTAGATCTGAGATCTGTGATCATATATTGCTGATTTGTGTTCATACACTAGTGCTTTCACGATATTTGGGGTTTGTGACCAATTTTGGCGCAAACACTTTGGTGCTTTCACTGAGAAGAACTAGCACCCGCTATACCAGATTTAAAAGCTTGAAGAATTCATATCTATAAGAGCTATGACAAGGCAATCAAATAGAAGACAAAGGCCAGAGAGAAGTCAGCATGAAGGGAGTCAAGAGGCTTCCTCAGGTGCAAATCAAACATCAATCTTCATCACTAGGGATGAGATGGAGACAATGATGAAAAGACAAGAAGAAATGATCCAAAATTTGCTTCTTCAGATTGGGCAGCTTGGAGCGCAAAATCAAGGAGCAACCAGAGTTCAGAACGAAGCGGGACCGTCTGGCACAGCGCCAGAACTAGGGGCAATAACCCAGAGCATGTTGGCCCAATCCCGGGCGGAGTACCAGATGGAACTGCGCAAGGCGACATTGACAGAGAAATGAATGCTCAGCCAGGAGAGCAGATCCCAGGAATCCCCCGTGAACTCGGGGGGCAAATCAAAAACAACGGACAAGGGCTATAGCTTGGAGATAGTGACAGATTGGCGGAGATGTTCAGACGCGCCATGAGAGGCGGACTAGTGAATAGAGATTTGGAGGATGTGAATAGGAGTCCCTTTGCTCTTACGATCAAGCAAGCCAGGAATCCACCAGAATTCAAGCTACCAACATTGGAGACGTACGATGGGAGGACGGATCCTGCAGTTCATCTGACACGGTATATGAGACATATGGAGGTATTTGGGGCATCGGAGGAGGTCATGGCCCGATGTTTCCCATTGTACTTGACGGACATCGCAGCGCTATGGTTTAGACAGCTGGAGAGTGGCTCCATAGGAACATGGACCGATCTGACTGAGAGGTTTATGAGGCAATTCAGGGTCCACATTTCACGACCCAAGAATGTGATGAGTTTGGCAGCACTGAAGCAAAGAACCGGGGAGTCTTTGAGGAACTTTCTGACGCGATTCAATGCAGCGACAACATCAGTGGATAAACCCAATCCATCCATGGTTTTGATGGCGGCTGTATCTGGCATAGCTGATGGCACAAAATTCAAGAATTCATTGACAAAGGATCCACCCAAGGATCTGGGAGAATTTTATCACGAGGTTGAAGGATTTCTACGATTAGAGGATGCAAATGCTGAAAGAGAGGAAGGAGAAGGAGTTGTTGTTTATGCAGTCAAGAGTGAAAACCCTCCCAAAAAAGATTTAGGCGACGATAAAGGAAAACGAAAAGCTGAGGATAATGGCGATGGACCGGCGCGACCACAAAAGGAACCAAGATTCACCTCTTATACGGAGTTGAATGAGACTTTGGAGCGAATCTACCAAGACACTAGGGGGCAGATTCCCTATCGAAGGCCGATGAGAAGAGATCCAACCAACAATGAAAGAAGATCCGACAAGTATTGCTTATTCCACGAGCTGAATGGTCATAACACGAACGACTGCAGACACTTGAAGGATGAGGTTGAGGGACATATCCGGAATGGTATGCTATCACAGTATGTAAGAAGGGGAACGACAACGGTGGAACGGGAGCGACCACCACCTGCACTTACTGGGGACGACTCAGGATCAAGGCATCGGCTTGTCATCAATTGATTGGGGTAATGACGAATAAGTAGCAAACTCCACACCAACGCGATTAAGTCATTTACACATGTACAGGACCGTGAACGATCCTCAGGCATGCTCTGATACGACTACCAATCGCAACGGTGTAGGTGTTTGCACTTTGACGTCCTTGTTTTCCTTTTATTTTCCATTTCTAATATTTGAACCTGATTTTGTTGAACATTTCTGTTGAAAAACTCATTTTGATTAAAATCATGCCATCTGTGATACCATGACGGCTAAGCCATTTACACATGTAAGGGATCGCGAACGGTCCTCAGGCATGCTCTGAGATGGCGATAAACCGCCACCACAAACAACTCAGAAACTCACTCGAACGTGAAATCTGACGTTGTTAACACTAAGTCCCCCCCGGGCACACAAAAACCACCGCGAACGGCACCCGACCGCGAACGGCACCCGACCGCGAATGGTCACAATTCGCCTTGAACGGCACCCGATCGCGAACGGTCACAATTCGCCTCGAACGACACCCGACCACGAACGGTCACAATTCGCCTCGAACGGCACCCGACCGCGAACTGTCACAATTCGCCTCGAAAGGCACCCGACCGCGAACAGTCACCTTTCGCCGCGAATGGCATCCGACCGGGAACGGTCACATATCACCTCGAATGACATACGATCCCGAACGATCGTCATTCGTGGTCAAATAAAACAATCAATTTCTTTGCAGGTCATCAACGGGAAATGAACATCCAGCTTATGGCATTACAAAACACACCTTCTTATCACAAGGCATGTTTTGGGGGGCAAATGTTATCCCGCCTTTTGGCAAGGCCATGACACCAAGAACTTGACTGGAGATCAATGACAGTTCGTCTAGAAAATCGGTTATACGCAGGCTCACTATGGACATCGACGAATTTTGTCCGAGTCCGGATCGAACCAGAATTGATATGACATGACAACCTAAGCTATGAGAGTCAACGTTCTAAATATCAAGTCAATCCGAGTTCGTATGCTCAAGTTGTGAGCGATACAAAATTGGTTAAAAACAGCCTCCTTCGACTTCGACTCGCTCCATTTGCCCACTTCGACTCGCTCCGTTTGCCTACTTCGACTCGCTCCGTTTGCCTACTTCGACTCGCTCCATTTGCTTACTTCGACTCGCTCCGCCTTCTCCGCTTCAACTCCAACACAGAATCACACTTCGACTCGCTCCGCATCCTTCTGAAAACAACACTTCGACTCGATCAGCCTCGCATCCATCTGAAGACTTCTACTTCATATCCATCAAAGCGAAGCAAAGCACACAGCCGATACGAACAAAGCCTATCGCCATCGATACAAAAAAAGTGAGATTCAAGAATGACTCGGCCAAGGAAGTGGATCAACATGAGGAATGCTCGCCACGTCATCTGACAATCGCGCCCAGCTATCGAGTCGAACGAAAGCGAGTCGAAAGGGGAGCGAGTCGAACGCAACAACCAACCAAGAATCCCAATTCGTGTCGATCCTATCTCCCAATCTACAAGTCCAAATGCTATGAAATTTTCACAAAAGCCTACGTGCAAGCTAAAGAATGTCCATGCCAAATTTCGACTCCATTGGATGAAATCTTGATTGAGTCGAAATCTGATCGTGTCGATCACGGATCGGACCAAAACTTCATGGGCTTGGGCATGCGGGCCTGGTCACGTGCCAGAGAGGGTCTTCTGAGATCTGAGCGAAATACCAGCCTCCTACAGCTATAAATAGACCCCCTAAGCTAACAGAAAAGGTCTTCTTCTTCTTTGAGATCTCGAACGTCCAGACTCTACCAGATCCAGATCCAAACTCCATTGCTGCTGCTACCAACAAATTCCACTGCTGCAATTCATAATTATCTGTTGTAATTCATTGAATTCACTTGTAAACATCAAAGAAAGATCAATAAAGCAAACTACTTCAGAGTGGACGTAGGCAAGATCGCCGAACCACTATAAATCTTGTGTCTCTGTCTACTTCTTTCGGTTTTAAGTTTATCATTCTTCATCTTTATCCTCTACAATACTTAGATCTGAGATCTGTGATCATATATTGCTGATTTGTGTTCATACACTGGTGCTTTCACGATATTTGGGGTTTGTGACCAATTTTGGTGCAAACAGTATATGTATGATGTTGATTCGAAAAATGTTGATTTGGAAAGGTACTCAATTTGAAAAGCAAAATCTTATATAATCGAAGTCTATATAAGTGTGATTTGATATACTATCGATTTGGAAAGTATTCGATTTGAAAATGAAAATCTTATATGTAATGGACTTTATATAAGTATGATATTTGAAATTGATTTGAAAAGGTACTATATGATACATATTTTCGACGTAAAGATATGGAAAGTGCCTTCTGCTTGATATCCTATTTGTGGCCACATTTGGGATTCATTCTATCAATATTATTCTCTCTGATTTGGTTTTTCGGATATGATACTCGAGTGTCCATCGAATTCCATGGCGTTACCCATGGTCTTATGAACTCGACTGCATAGCGTAATTCACGGGGGCTGTGACGACCTACGGGTATGGATGTTTCTTGGGGGATCCAGGCGTAACCATTGTGTATCTACGACCTATGGTCGTTTTGTAGCATAATCCGCAGTGGCTGTGACGGCCTACGGGTATGGATGTTTCCTGGGGGATCCAGGCGTAACCATTGTGTATCTGCGATCTACATTTGTTATCATGGTGTAATTCACAGGGGCTGTGACGGCCTACGGGTACGGTTGTTTCCTGGGGGACCCAGGCGTAACCATTGTGTATCTGCGATCCATGATTCGATTCGGTTGATTTGTTTGGATTGTACTTTCCATATCAGTTTGAAGGTTTTTCCAGTATTTTCACTGGGTGTTGAAACAGGTCTACTAAGTACTTGGAGAATTCTAGCTTTGCGCCTGATCAACGTATAGCCAGAGTCTGCAGGAACGAGGATAAACTTGTTGAGACATCGAGTTATAAAAGTATTTTTGAAAGGAAAATTTGTTTCGATATAAAAGTATTTTATTATAAAGGTATTTTCAACAAAGAAATTTTGTATTAATATTTGAAATTGAAATTTTGTGGTTTTAAATTAATTATGCGTGCCTGACACTATTCTTTTTAATCTACCTTATCTGCTCAGCCTTATCTACTCTACTTTACCCTTTTTCTCCTGTCTTCGTTCCTTTTCGAGGACGAAAAGTTTTGAGTGGGGGACAGTGTAACGACCGTTGTTTTGCGAGAGAGAAGAAAATCCAAATTTTAGAATTTAGTACAGTAAGAAATTAAAATTTTATGATTTTAAGTAAAATTTACTTTGAATTATAACATCTGATTTTGATTTAATAAAGTGACAACTATTTTATGGGATTTCAAACGTATGGTTTAGTAAAAGTTTAATTGGATAGATTTAATATTGTGTAAAGCATGAAATAAATTTATGATTAACTGGAATTGGGTTTTAATTATAATTTAACTTCTAATCTTTTTGTAAACAATAAATGTATAATTATGTATTCAAACTTATTTAAATTTTAGTCTTGGTTTTTGCTCATCTTACATATCAACCTATTGAAATTAATTTGTTAATGAAATTTAGTATAATGGGATTTTACATAAAAGTAAAGAAATATAAATTTTAATTTAATAAGGCTTAATTAGTTAAATGATTCAAAAATTGAGAATTTAATACTGTATTAGTTAATATTAGCTTTTTAATTAAGGAACTAGAAATTTTAAACCAATGAATATTCAATTATATTAATTTGAAATATAGTTATTTTGAAATTTAATAAAGGTGAATTTTATTGAATATAATAAACTAAAATCTACCATTTAAAACAAACAATAGTATTTTATGATGGAAATTTGATATTTGCTATGCGTCCATCTAGACATAGCAAATGGCAAATTTTCGTCGAATAATATAGATGTTCTATCGGTCGCTAGAAATTCGGTTTAAATCAGTTAATAACAATTGAATTTAAAAGTGTTCCGAAACCTAAATATGTCAACATGAGAAAATTTATTTAGAACACTCTGAATAAGACCGCGTAAACCGTTTCGCGAAATTCGGACGTTTCTAGCTCCGTTTGGATTTTTCCGTACGGGATAGCAACATATATCAGTGTCCGTATGGACTTTTGATAGGAAGATCCTGACACTGATATTTCTGTTTCCTCTTGTCCGACACATCATGCTGATCACCATGATATATTCATTGGAGTATTTCAGAGTCCGGTGCGCGACGGAATAAACAAAATGCAAAATGTGACGATTCGCCAAATTGGGTCCATTTGCAATTCTGTGTCCTCCATCTGGTTCAGCTTGGTGTGTAATCACATATCTAACCATGTCCTTTTCTATTCTTCAGTTTTGACACCCAAAAGTCAAAAATATGAATAGACGCAAGGGGTTCGGCGGTCACGTATATTATTTCACTTCTCTTTTATCTCTTTCCGTTTTCATTTCTCACGCAACCTACCTCCTTCCCCATTCCTCTCTCTCTCCCCTGCCTCGTCTCCCACCTCCCTTCCATTCACCGGCCAAACACTGAATTGTCCCTCCACGTCAAGCATCGACCACAGTTCCAGACTCATCTACCCACACCGCCTAGCGCCACCTCAACCTGTGCGCAACGCATCCACATCGGCCGCACCCTCCTATCTTCCGCCCCTCCCCTTGGCCTTGCGCCTAGTCTACCACCATCACACGCGCGGGAAACCCAAACCGCCCACGTGTTAGCCTCCACCTCTTCCTCTCCGACACCTCCGACCGAGCTCAGTTCGCCGTTCTTCTATTGCTTCTTCCAAGCCTCCTTCACTTCTTATCTGTGTAGGTATATATATTTATATATATAAATTCTGATATGTGTGATTTGTTAGTATACTTACAAATTTATGCAAGTTGTATAGGTTAGCTATAATCTGTTCGTATATATGTTTAGCCAATATATTATTATTTGTTGTAACTTTATGTAGTATATAGATTATTATTTTAGTTACAGTACTATATATATATATATATATATATTGGTTATAGTATTTTGTAAGAAACAGGGTTTATATATAGTTACAGTGCTATACGTGGTATATAAAGTTCTATTTGATATATATAAGTATACAAGTTTTAGTTTCTGTTACATAGGAAAGCTTATATAATTTGTATGCAAAATGTTGTATATGCAAAGCTAGACAGGTTTGGATATAACCTATATTTATGTATGTAAGTTTTACTAAATGTGTATGTTTATTGTATATAAAAGTCGTATCATTTGTGTTTATATAGTGTCAGTATATGCGCTTTTAAGGTATTGCATGTAGGCTGTTTATTTTTGATTTCTTTTAGATTTCTAAAATATAATATATATGATGATATGGATATGTATTTTAAGAAATTATGATATGAAATATAACCTGGAATGATTATACAGGTTTTATATTATTTGTTTGAATTTTTCAAAGATAAGATAAAAAGTTCACTTTATGTCATATATGTTATAAATCAAATATAGAGAAAGTATATGTTTTGATTTTTAATTTAAATGTAATATATAGTTTACAGCATTTTGCATAAAGTATATGTTATATATATATATAGTTACAATTATAGCCTATATGTAGTTCTTGTGTGTCAGTATATAAGTTTTACCAAGGAAGATTTTATATATATATATATATATATATATATATGACTATGGATTTTAAAATATAAGTTTATCTACGTTGTGTCTAACCTGTTTGCTATAGGTAAATTTTATTATCTGTTTGGGAATATATATGTACTAGTTTATATAAATTTAGTATAAAAGTTGTTGGTATATATTTTATATATTAAATTTTTTAAAAGAGTATAAGTTATTAGTATATTATAGTAAATTGTTTGTATTGATTTTATAATAAAAATTTGATAATTGGATTTTCTTTAGAAATATATATATTATTTTAAATATGGGTCTAAATTTTATGTTAATTTTAGAAAATAGATATATGGATATAATATTTATTTTGTTTTAGTTATATCTGGATGATTCTGATTCATTTCCATCAATTCCTATTTATCAGTTTCGTTTGTCGATTCGAGTTCAAATCTTGCCTTGTTGATTTCGTGCATGGATTCCTAATTCATTTCATCGTCAAATATCTCTAGCCTCGAAAGTTGAGCAATCACTCACGATTAACGTTCTTATATTTATTAAATTTGATTTCAACTGAAACGACAATTGAAATATTATTGCTATTAGTTAATTTCATTGCTATATATATGTTGTTAGTGATTTTCGTTGCTATATATATGTTGTTATCTATATCTGTTCACCTGTGACATTTGACTCCATTACCTGTTATTTACATTTATTTGATATGCCTGTTATATTATTGTTCATTTTTGTTATCACTCTGCAAGTTCCCTGTTAGTATAGAATTCACTATGGGTTGAAATGATACATAACCCAAACGATTTTGTAGAATAGGAGAAAATCGTTGTTTCCTAGAGATTTGACCAGGCAACTAGTACTCGGAATTGTACTCGGCATCCATAGTGCTCGGCATCCATAGTGCTCGGTATCCGTAGTACTCGGCATCCAGAAGACTCGGCGTTAAGTAGTGTTCGGCGTTCGGTGTAATACTCGGCGTTAAGTAGTGTTCGACGTTCGGCGTAATATTCGGCATACAAAACTACTCGGCGTCAACCAATGCTCAGCGTCAGCTAGCGTTCGGCACCAATAGAACTCGGCGATAGGAGAACTCGGCAACAAGAGCGCTCGGCATCAAGTAGATCCTGGCAACAGGAGTACTCGGCATCCCATGGTACTCGGCGTAGTACTCGGCAACGGGATTACTCGGCATCCCATGGTACTCGGCGTAGTATTCGGCAACGGGAGTACTCGGCATCCAGAAGACATTCAGTATGCACAACTACTCAAGGTAACAATATCGTTCGGCCTGCATGCATTGTTCGGTCAAGAGCTTCGGACAGTGGTACGTTCGGCTTCAACTGCAACCATCCTGCACTTCCCACACATCGAACGAACCATTCAACATAGAAAGACCGTTCAACATGGAAGGGACCGTTCGGCATGGAAAGGACCGTTCGGCATCAAAGCGTTCGGCATACCTGGTTCGGCATGTAGCGACCACCACACCTGGGCTAGAGCGTTCGGCTACCAAGCACACTTGGGAAGTCCAGCCCATCTTTGTCTATAAATAGAGGGGCAGGGTCACAGTGAAGAGGATCCTTTTTTGGAGAGAACACCGGGGAAACTCTGCCATTTTTGAGACTCATCTTCTCTACTTAACAACTTCATTCAAGCATTTGATTCACGAATTGTATCTATAATCAACAATAAGGAAGATCAATAAAGTTTAATCTCAAAGTGGACGTAGGCAATTACGCTGAACCACTATAAATTTGGTGTTCTTACTTTCTGCATTTAAATTAGCATTGTCTTCTCTGTTTAATTTAACTTCATCACTTACATCTCTACACAATCTTTCTCAACGAGGTTAGTGACCAATTTTGGTGCTAACACTTTGGTGCTTTCACTGAGAATTGAATTCTCAGACCTCAAGGATCTGCTTTGAAGTTACTGGGTTGAACAAATCCCCCAAAGAAGATCCGACTCACTGATAGGACATCCGTTGATTCTACTCAGAGTTCATACCAATAACTCTACAATGGCAGGACCACGTACCAGGTCAGCTTCTCATAATGCGGATGCCCGCGAGATTGCTAGCGTGCAATAAGCAGGACCTAGCAATCAACCAGCGATTCCGAGTGCAGGAATTGCCGCTCAAGAACAGACTCCAGTTGTCACCAGAGTAGAGTTCAATGACTTGATGAGAGAACTTAGGGAAAGCAGGAGACAACTAGGAGAGCAGATGCAAGCTAACGCTAACCTGATGGCACAACTCACTCAACAGCCGCAACAGAATGCTGGGGGCAATCCCGCTCCTTACTCTTCATCTGACAACTCAACTTCCTTTGATGAACCTCCCAGGCGCAGACGACGTAAGACTGAAGCTGCACGAGCAGAAGCTGATGTTCAAACAGTTGGAGACCGTAACCAAGCAAGAGCTGGAAACTTCAGGACCGGAGTGCAAACGGAGGATGGAGGCCCAGGCCATCAAAATGCTAACGATGTCGAACCCCAAGACGCGTGACTGGCATATCACCAAGAGAGGAGGCATCAGCATGGACAGGCACGTAGAACAGACTCTAACCTTCCGCATTCCATACAGACACCAGACCTGACAGCCATGATCAGGCAATTAATGAAAGAAAATCAGGGGTTATCGAATGATGATTGGGGAGTGTCAAGAAGTCACACTCCGTTCATGGATATTGTGTTGCAGGCGGAGTACCCCAGGAAGTTTAGTATGCCTACTATCCCTTCGTATGTGGGAAAGACTGACCCCAGACAGCATGTCATGAGGTACGAATGGATGATGGATTCAGCTAGAGCAAATGATGCCACCAAGTGTAGATGCTTTCCGATTACTCTATCTGGGATCGCTACTATGTGGTTCACCCGACTTCCTCCGCGGTCCGTATCAAATTTCGAAGAGTTGGCAAGGAAGTTTATTGAGCAGTTCAGAATATACACTACACGCCCAAAAGACGTAATGTCTCTGTCAAGTGTAATCCAAAATCCCAGGGAGTCATTGAAGGAATATTTACAGAGATTCCACGTTGCGGCAACTGAAGTCAGTAACCCCAATGACCATGCAATTATGATGACTGTAATGAGAGGTGTGGATCCAGATTCTGAGTTCGGAGACTGGTTGGCAGGAAAACCTCCGACTACACTAGAGCGTTTCTACTCAAAGGCACACCAATTCATAAGAAGAGAGGAAGCTAGGTGGGTACGACGAGATAAGACACCAGGACCTGTCCAAGAATCTATGAAGAGCAACATTGCTGTGAAGCAGTCCGGAGACAGCTTGGGAAAGGTCCAAGTCAATGTCCAGAATAAGCCTGGGCAGTCTAAGGAGTCCGGAGGAAGAAATCAAGGGAAGAAGAGAGAAGCGGGGAAGTGGAAGTCGAGAATTCCAAGCTACAACGAGTATACTCCGCTGAATGCACCGCTTGAGAACATTTACCTATCCACCTGCAATACTTTTCAATACAGAAAGCCACGTCCAAAAGAATCAACCGAGGAACAGAAGCGGACCGGGAAATATTGTCACTTCCATGAGACTTATGGGCACAATACGGAAGAGTGCAGACACCTGCACGACGCTATCGAGAAGTTGATCAGGCAAAAGAAGTTGCAAGAATTTGTGAAGGATCCACAGGAAGGAGGACAGGGAACGTCCAACCCAGGTCGTGCACTAGCTCCGCGTCATCCCGAGGAGCCTGCCCGAACCGTAGGTAGACTAGTCATAAATACAATTATCGACGGACCTCACCTCGCAGATAAGAATTGGCAAGAGATGGAGCGATATGCAAGTTCCCTGAGGCATGTCGATTTTGAGTGTTGTTCGAACGTGGAGGATGGGACCCCTGCTAAGCAGCAGCGCGTAATGACAGACGATATTGTGTTCAGAAACAGAGACGCTGATCAGGTAGAGGCTCCGACCATCGACCCGATGGTCATATCTGCAACGATCGGACCAGCATATGTAAAAAGAATTCTGATTGATTGCGGGAGTTCTATCAACATAATCTTCAAGAAGGCTTATGACCAAATGAAAGTGGAAACAAAAGACCTAAAACTGTCCAAGGCTCGTATACACGGCTTTAACGGCGCAGCGACCGACGCCGTGGGGTACGTTGAGTTACCAGTTGAACTGGGACAAGGCGAGCGTCGGAGGGTGCAATTCTACCCTTCGTATTTTTGGATGTGGATTCTCCATACAATGTTTTCTTGGGCCGGCCGGCCCTGGCTGAGTTTAGGGCAGCGTTAGCCCCGTGGTGTTTAACTTTGAAGTTCCCAACGGAAAAAGGAGTAGGTATTGTTCATGGCGACCAAGCAGCTGGTTGTTCCTGTTATGTGGCTGAGCTCCATGAGGCCCATCGGAGGGAGAAGGGGAAGGTTGCGGACAATCCCGTCCGCATCCTTAATGCGGATAATTGACAAGTAGTGCCCGAGCCCTGGCTCGGGCATAGTTCTCGGATCTTCAGAGATATAGATCCGAGAGACGACGATGAGAAACCCAGGGAAGAGAAGGCAGCGCCGGCTGAATTAGCGATTGACATTTCAGTTAGCCATGACGACCCTTCGCGAATACTGAAGATCGGATCACAGCTTGGCCCCGCGATGACTGAAGACCTTAGCGACTTCCTCCGGGCGAATCTTGATGTTTTCGCCTGGACGCATTCTGATATGTGTGGGATTTCTCCTGCCATCGCGAGTCATATGTTGAACATAGACCCGAAATATATCCCGGTTAAACAAAAAAGAAGAGGAATGGACCCAGAGAGGTCCGTTGCTCTCAGAGAGGAGGTAGACAAACTCAAAGCAAATGGGTTCGTCCGCGACGCCCTCTACCCTGAATGGGTATCCAACCCCGTGCTGGTAAAAAAGGCGAACGGAAAATGGAGGACTTGCGTAGATTATTCCGACTTGAACAAAGCATGCCCAAAGGACAGTTTCCCGTTGCCAAGGATCGATCAGTTGGTCGATTTCACCGCAGGAGACGAGCTGTTATCATTCATGGATGCGTACTCAGGGTACAACCAAATCCCGATGCATATTCTAGACCAAGAACACACCAGCTTCGTCACAAATGTCGGACTATATTGCTATGTAGTGATGCCCTTTGGATTGAAGAACGCAGGAGCGACTTACCAGCGTTTAGTGAATCGAATGTTCAAAGACCAGCTGGGTAGAACGATGGAAGTCTATGTGGATGACATGCTCGTGAAGTCACGACGGTCAAACGACCACATTCGAGACTTGGCTGAAATGTTTGACATACTCAAGTATTATGGGATGAAGATCAACCCTCTGAGGTGTTCCTTCGGCGTTGCATCGGGGAAATTTTTGGGATTCATCGTCAATGCTAGAGGAATTGAAGCCAACCCAGAGAAGATCCAAGCTATTCGAGATGTGCAAGCTCCCCGGACTATAAAGCAAGTGCAGAGTTTGAATGGAAAAGTAGCTGCGCTAAGTCGATTTATATCCAGGGCAACTGACGAGTGCATCCCATTCTTTGATATAATAAAGAAGGGGAAGAGAAATTTTGAATGGACGTCTAGTTGTGAGGAAGCATTCCAGAATCTGGTGAGGCATCTGGAGAGTCCACCAATGCTGTCAAAACCAGTTGACCACGAAATGTTATATGTATACTTGGCTGTATCCCCACATGCGATAAGTGCGGCTTTGGTTCGTGAGGAGGATCGAGTCCAGAAGCCGGTGTATTATGTTAGCAAGCGTATAACGGGGGCAGAGAGGAATTACCCTAAGATCGAGAAATTGGCTTATTGCTTGGTGATTGCATCACGTAAGCTGCGTCCATACTTTCAAGCACATTCAATCGGTGTTTATACCGATCAACCCCTGAGGCAAGTACTCCAACGGCCGAAAACTTCTGGATGGTTGCTAAAATGGAACATCGAGTTGAGCCAATTCGATATCGCCTACTTACCACGGAGAGCCATCCGAGGGCAAGCGTTAGCAAATTTCATCGCTGAGTTTACCATACCCGTCAAACCGGATGATCACGACATCACTCCCCCCGTTCGATGGAAATTATACACTAACGGTGCATCAAACGACCGTTACTCCGGCGCAGGCATAGTTCTTATGACTCCGGAAAACCGATCAATCTGTTACGCCCTAAAGCTTGATTTCCCGGCTACAAATAACGAAGCAGAATATGAAGCACTGATCGCTGGCTTGAAGCTCATCAGGGAACTCGGGATCAAATCAGTCGAAATCTTTTGTGACTCACAGTTGGTGGTTTACCAAGTACGGGGAGACTACCAAGCAAAGGGACGAAAGCTCGCTCCGTACCTTGTTCAGGTCCAAGAACTACTCTCGAATCTCGAGCGTTATGACATTTCACATGTCCCGCGCGAACAGAACAAAGAAGCCAACTTGTTGGCTAAGTTTGCAAGTACCGGCGATGCGCAGCAAATGGGATTGTATCCCGTTGAAGCCTTGCATGCCCCGAGCATAGACGAGATAAAAGTCGATCGTGTGTTGGAAACGGAGATCGAGAAGGAATCGTGGATAACCCCATTCAAACTGTACTTAATGATCGGAGCCTTACCAGAAAGAAGAAGCGAAAGACGGCAAATCCTTCGAAAGGCCGCGCGATACGTAATGCAGGATGGGTCAATGTATCGAAAAGGATTCTCAGTCCCATTATTACGATGCATCGCTCATGATGAGACAAAGCGGGTCTTAAGAGAAGTTCATGAAGGGGAATGTGGTGACCATACTGGGGGGCAGACGCTAGCAAAGAAGATCCTCCGCTATGGATATTACTAGCCAACCGTAAACCGGGACGCCGCAGACTACGCGAGAAAGTGTGACAAGTGTCAAAGATACGCAAAAATCCCGAGGACTCCATCAACGGAACTCACGCAAATGGTTAGTCCCTGGCCGTTTGTGATCTGGGGGATCGACATAATCGGCTCTTTGCCTATATCCAAAGGTGGTGCGAAATACGCGATAGTTGCAGTCGACTATTTCACAAAGTGGGCTGAGGCAGAACCTTTGGCCACAATCACCTCTAAGAAGGTCATTAACTTCGTTGTACGAAACATTATATGCCGCTTTGGCCTTCCTCGTACCATCATTACGGACAACGGGATGCAATTTGAAAGTAGAGAGTTCAAAGAGTTCTGTTCAAAGTACGACATCGAGAAAAAGTTCGCCGTCGTTGCACACCCAAAAGCTAACGGACAAGTCGAGGCCGTTAACAAAATAATCAAGTCCATACCGAAGAAGCGTTTGGAGAAGGTTGGAGGCAAGTGAGTAGATGAACTCCCGACAGCATTATGGGCATATAGAACTACCCACAAGTCCGCGATCGGCCACACTCCATTCGCCTTGGCATACGGCTTCGAAGCCGTTATACCCGTGGAACTTGAAGTTCCATCACACCGAGTGACATATTATGATCCCAAGACAAACCAAAATCTCTTGTTGGAATCACTGGACTGCATCGATGAAAAGCATGAAGAAGCCGAATTAAGGGCGGAAGCGCATAGGCACCGAGTCAAGCGCTACTATGACGGCAGATTCCGCCCAAGGATCTTTGATGTGGGTGATCTCGTTCTGAAACGAGTTTTCCCGGTACCATCACGTATGAATCCCAGCTGGGAAGGTCTGTACGCCATTGAACGGAAGCTTGGAGAGGGAACATTCAAGCTAGCGACCGTTGATGGCACGACACTCCCCCAAGCATGGAACAGTAAACATCTGCGGCACTACTACATTTAGCATGTTTTCTTTCTTGTTTAGGCACTTTTATTTCCTACATGTTTCCCTTCAATCATAACTTAGTTTCTTTTTAAAGTTGTAATCGAGCAGTTTAGTTGATTTTCATTAATAAAGGCTTGAAGCTGTATTTCCCATGAATCACTAACGTTTCTATATCTCATAATTGAATGACGAACTACATTATCTTGTACAACGTACAGACTCGTATAAACAATTTCAAATCTCCGAATCCCCAGAGCGCGGAGCGGAGTACTCTAAGTCCCCGGAGCGCGGACTAGAGTATAAACGATTTCAAATCTCCGAATCCCCAAAGCGCGGAGCGGAGTACTCTAAGTCCCCGGAGCATGGACTAGAGTATAAACGATTTCAAATCTCCGAATCCCCAGAGCGCGGAGCGGAGTACTCTAAGTCCCCGGAGCGCGGACTAGAGTATAAACGATTTCAAATCTCCGAATCCCCAGAGCGCGGATTGGAGTACTCCAAGTCCCCAGAGTGCGGACTAGAGTATAAACGATTTCAAATCTCTGAATCCCCAGAGCGCGGATCGGAGTACTCTAAGTCCCTGGAGCACGGACTAGAGTATAAACGATTTCAAATCTCCGAATCCCCAGAGCGCGGAGCGGAGTACTCTAAGTACCCGGAGCGTGGACTAGAGTATAAACGATTTCAAATCTCCGAATCCCCAAAGCGCGGATCGGAGTACTCCAAGTCCCCGGAGCGCGGACTAGAGTATAAACGATTTCAAATCTCCGAATCCCCAGAGCGCGGATCGGAGTACTCCAAGTCCCCGGAGCGCGGACTAGAGTATAAACGATTTCAAATCTCCGAGTCCCCAGAGCGCGGATCGGAGTACTCTAAGTCCCTAGAATGCGGACTAGAGTATAAACAATCTCAAATCTCCGAATCCCCAGAGCGCGGATCGGAGTACTCTAAGTCCCCGGAGCGCGGACTAGAGTATAAACGATTGCAGATCTTCGAGTCCCCAGAGCGTGGATCGCAGTACCCTATGTCCCTAGAATGCGGACTATTGTATAAACGATGCGAACTTCCAAGTCCCCTGAATGTGGATCAACTTACTCTAAATCCCCGGAGCGCAGATTTAGAAAAAAGTCCAAGTACTCGGGAGATGTAGAACAAGAAATATGCCACGTCCGGAGATGTTTGAACAACATGAAAATGGACTGGGAGATAATGCGACTACAGTTAATCATCAAACAAAAGAAGAGGAAGAGAATCATTCAAACAAAAAAGAAACTAAACTTCATTCAAATAGTTCAAAATGGGGTTACACAGTTACTCCTACAAAATCTATACAAGCTACAGGACTTAAGCAAGAAGCTCGTTGAACGAGTGTATTAATTATTTCTTCGGTTTCTTCTTCTTGTCTTCCTTTGCTTTTTCCGACGACTCCTCTCCTTCACGCTTTTTCTTGGATTTCTTGCTTGCTAAAGAAGCGGAGTCAGGAGTAGGAGACGGAACATCTAGTTGTTTGGACCTGCCCGGGAGAATGATTTTCAAAGGTCTGTTCCGCGGGTCGGTAAGTTCCAGGATTCCAGGTTCAACTTTGACCTCGGCCTTTTTCTTCTCCTCTGCGGCGAGGCGGTCCTTCATGCTCATCTGTGAAGTATGCTCAGAGGCGCCAGTGATTTCAATTTCATCACTACCTTCGGCAGGAGATGAAGTGTCAAGCTTATCGTCATCTAGCGCCCCAATCACTTGAGCATCGGGACCAGGAATCACTCCCGCGTGGACAGCATCGCTAGTTTTATCTACCTCCTCCTTGGCGTCATCGCTCCTCGGAGTTGGCTCGGCGTCAGAACAACCTACATGAAAACATAAAGGATGGGCGTTAGAACGAGTAACCACCGCTGAAAAATGACGGGATCTTTCAACCTTTAGAGAAAGAAGAATTTCCTACCAGGTTCCGGTTGGCTATCAGTGGCGCGTGGGGTTTCACCCTCCAGGATAGGGGGATAGCACATGAGCACCGAGCCCGGGATCTTCGGGGTCATAACCAGCATGCTGCTCGAATGGATCAAGTGTCGGCCGACCGACCGATTGAGCAGCGGGAGGAGCAGCAATATGAGGAGTAGAAGTATTGGCCCCGGACGGGCCAGCTTCATCATTTTTCTCTTTTGGAAGGGGAGAGCCTTTGCTATAAAGTACCAATGCTGCGGATAAATCCGATAGCTCATTCCCCCTAAGGAACTCCTTCACCAAGGCATCCTCATCAACCTCTTCGGAGCCCGACTCGATCTTCCTGATCCTTATCAAAGTTTCCCAGGCCTCAGCTAGGGATTCGAGATAGTCGTCGCCCAAGAACGTTAAGTCGCGATGCATGAGGACGCGGGCTCCATATTCGGCAATCAACGGGTCAAACATGCATTTGACCTCTTCCCTGCCGACTTCTGTGGCCACCTCGAGGCGAGAATCAATCTCCTCCGCAGCCTCTCTTTTGTCCTCCTCACGGGCCTCGTCCTTCATTCTCTCAACTCCGGCAAGTTCGTCATCAAGCTTCGTTTTCAGGAGACGAGTAGCGACGATTTCATCACAGTATCGCTGTGATTCTTCTTAGCAGCTACCTTGTCCTCCCTCTCCTTGGAGAGTAATTCTTTAAGCTCTCTGACTTGCACGACGAGAGCGTCCCTCTCTTTTTGGACAGAGTCATTTTCTAGGGCGAGGGCACCGCTGCGCTGGACTGCTTCATCAAGCTCCTTCTTGTGAGCCATCTCTAAGCGAGTAACTGCCTCAGCAGTATCTTTTGCGCTTTGTTCAGCGGCTTCCAGCTTTGACTTGTACGAAGCGAGCTCTACGTCTTAGTGCTCAATGATGTTTTTGTTGCAGCCAGCCTCCAGTTTCAGGCGATCAATCTCATGTTGACGCTCAACGGACACCTCCGAGATCTTCTCCACCAAGTGCACAAACGCGTCATGTTGAACATAGACGTCGTTATTGCAGGCAATGACACTCTGCTTCACGTGCCCAGGAATATGGTGAATAGTCGGGAGGAACTTCAAACCGTCAAAGCAAATTTTTGGAAATTTGGACCTAAGATCGACCATCTTTTCCGCGACAGTTGGATCAACCGCGGGAGTAGGGGGAGGGGGCTTTGGAAGTTCTGCCCTTTTTCGTTGTTCCCCAACTTGCCTCGTACTCGATGAACCGGAGTGTTGTTCTCGAGGAGCATCAGAGTGGTAACCCTTCTGTGAAGTTTTCTCTTTATCCGGCACAGTTGGAGGAAGAGGATCACGGGACTGTGAAGATTGAGAATATGCCTTCTTGCGGTGAGATGACTCACGGGGACGATTGTCTCTATCTTCATAATCGTCTCTGCCCCTGCGTCTGCCTGAACCAGAGTCCTGCCTAGAGTGATGAAATATGGAAGATCCATGAAGGCGATCGAGTCCGTTAGAACGCCCCATATCACCTGCAAAGAATGGAGATAACAACGAGTTAAGAAAAATCCGTGAGATAAGAAAAAACTTGAAGTGTATGATGGAATGCGTATGTGCATGTGTGTCCTAGTGTTTCCCCCGACAGACCAGTTCTTTTGTCTTTGCTAATTGGAGTATTGTCTCCTTGGGTCGGGAGTTGAACTCCCGCGTTGCCTTTAGCAGGCGAAGAAAACTTAAGGGCTTCAGGATCGTCAAACCCATAATTAAGAATATCATCGGGAATAGACAGGTTCGACAGGCCCCTCAGGGAACTTTCCAGGTGCTGCAAGGAAGCCTCTTTCTCAGGCGGGATAGGCATGACTTTTGAAGTGCCACCAACGTTCTCCTTCTGAACTTTATATTTTAACTTCTTCTTTCCCTTCGAAGGGGAGGATGACGTTTCAATGTCTTGGACTTCGACCGCCGGATTCTAAGCGGGACCCACATTCTCGTCTTATGTCTCAGGAGCTTCATCTTCTTTGCGCCCACCTTCCTCGTGCATATCGGGAGTGCGACGCGACGACGATCCGGCCTGTTTTTTCCCTTTACCGGACGGAGGTTTGGGAATGATGACACCTTATGGAAGGCTGATTCGACGACCAGGGGCCAGCAAGCCAAACCCCGACAGTGATTCATTTGAAATGATAGTCCGGATGTCTCGTTCCTCGGCAGGAAGAGCTCTAATGGCTTCAACAGCCTCAGAATATCCTCGGCCTTTAGGACGCGGGTTGATACCTGAAAAGATGAAACAAAGAGTTAGGAAAAGCATGACTTCGGTTAAATGCGAATAGTGACTCGGCAGAGAGACTTACTGCCTTCAACCCATCTCCTCGCAAAACCAGGAGGGCAGCGCACATAAAACCATTCCTGTTTGTACAGGGCGAATTTACTGCATGCCCCTGTCAAGATTTGGCATTTGTGGTACGGCTCGAGGAACATAAAGGAAGGACTGTCTTTTCGTCTCTTGATCATATAAATGTATCTGATATCGCCAGCGGTTGGAGGTCTAGAGAAGACGACCATGAAAAGTAAGTAGGTCCCGTATAGAAACGCATGGCCGTTCGGGTGCAGCTGCGACAGAGCTATGTCAATATACTGCAATACATCCCGGAGAAATAAATTGAAAGAAGGCACGCTGCCCATCCAACACATGAACTTGTTACAGGCGGTATACCCGACTAGGGGCAGATGAGGGCGATCGTGTCGCGAAGGGACCAACACGTCGGCGAAAGGGATCCCATGAATGGAGCATATCCATCGGAGAGCGGCTTCGTTGATCTTCGAAGCTTGTGAATAGATCGGATTGTCTAGAAGAATTGCTGCCTCCAAGGCATCAAGTGCTAAGTTGTGAGCAGGAGAAGTCGACGGATTAGAAGTATCAGCAGCTTCTGGCCTTGATGACGGCCCAGGCCTGTCGGATATAGTGGCGGAGCTAGACTTTCTTGACATCCTCAATAAATAACGAACCTGGCAAAGTGCTTGAGAAAACTATACTTGAACAACGTTGAACGTTAGAATTGGCAACACGAGTTTCCCCCCCCCCCCCCACGTGGTGTGTGAACTAGTGCGAGCAATTGTGTACAAGCAATAAGAATCTAAAGATTTCAAAAATCTAAAAATGAGCTTCGAGTCGTCGCCTTCGAAGACCGTCATCGCTGACCGTCTCAAAAAGCCTGCCTTGAGGTGATTACAGTTTCAAATTCAGAAAACGAGTGTTAATCAAACCCATATTTAAGTCAACTAAAGCTAGGGAGTTAATGATCCGGGTCAGTGTCATATGATGGTGTGCTTAGATCTTTTGACCTTGTGTAGATTAGGAAAGGCAATTGTTCGTTCGGCAATTACGGTGTTCGGCCTAAGTATGTTTCAACATTTATCATTGTTCGGCATTTATGATTGTCCGGCATTTGCATTGCTCGGCCTTGATATGGTTCAGATAGGTTTTGTTCGGCATTTGGATTGTTCGGCCTAAGTATAGTATTCGGCATGTATGTTTGTTCGGAAGGTCAGTTGTTCAAAACGTATACCGTTCGGCATTTAAAATGATGTTCGGCAATTGTATTGTTCGGTCTAAATTCTGTTCGTCATTTGGAGTGTTCGGCCTAAGCATGGTTCGGCATATCAGTTGCTCAATATTTATGTTGTTCGGCCTTGATACGGTTCGGAATTTAAGTGTGTTCGGCTTGGGTTTGGTTCGGCTAAATTATTGTTCGGCATTTAAACAAGTGTTTGGCTTGGGTTCGGTTCGGCTAAGTTATTGTTCGGTACTCTAAACAAGTGTTCGGCTTTGGTTTGTTCGGCTGAGTTGTTGTTCGGCATTGTTTACTCAGACGAAATACTGTTTGACAGCCCTCCATTCCACCATTCGGCGCATGACAACATACGCCGAACCAGAGCTGTGCCATCCAACACCCTTACCACCTCCAACGTTTTCATTTCCTTTTTAACTTTGGTTCGGCGCGAAGAAGCTAAATCCAGTAGCCATATGTGCAAACATTCCAAATCGTTCCTCCTCGCCTCGCATCATCGTTCGGCAATAAGGACAGCCTACTCAAAAGCTTCCTACATGACACACTTGGCCATCTTGTTTGAAACCTATTCGAGTTGTACGAGGAACAGTACCTAGTTTGCAGATTGGAGCTTAGGAAGGAATGGTCAAGTTTCGAATCTGATCGGCAGGCGAGAATTGCAAATCTTTGAAGAGTGACAGAAGTAAAAAGTAAAGGGGAGAAGAAGGAAAAGACCTGGTTTTATAGAGAAGGGAAGTGGAAGTCGAAGGGGCTATAACCGGTGGAACTGGTCAAAGCCAGAGTGTTCGGCATCAGAAGGCAATATCGTTCGGCATGAGGAGTGTTCGGTTTCGAATGCTTCGTTCGGCATCTGTACCGCGCTCGTCATACACCTCCACCACTGATATTCTCAAGAAAGCGTCTCCCAAGAGAGTAAACCTAGATTCGAAGCGAAGTACGGGCGATATGCAATTCAAAGCGTATCACGATTCAGCCACGTAATACACTTTGGGGGCAAGTGTTTCCTGGAGATTTGACCAGGCAACTAGTACTCGGAATTGTACTCGGCATCCATAGTGCTCGGCATCCATAGTGCTCGGTATCCGTAGTACTCGGCATCTAGAAGACTCGGCGTTAAGTAGTGTTCGGCGTTCGGCGTAATACTCGGCGTTAAGTAGTGTTCGGCGTTCGGCGTAATATTCGGCATACAAAACTACTCGGCGTCAGCTAGCGTTCGGCACCAATAGAACTCGGCGATAGGAGAACTCGGCAACAAGAGCGCTCGGCATCAAGTAGATCCTGGCAACAGGAGTACTCGGCATCCCATGGTACTCGGCGTAGTACTCGGCAACGGGAGTACTCGGCATCCCATGGTACTCGGCGTAGTATTCGGCAACGGGAGTACTCGGCATCCAGAAGACATTCAGTATGCACAACTACTCAAGGTAACAATATCGTTCGGCCTGCATGCATTGTTCGGTCAAGGGCTTCGGACAGTGGTACGTTCGGCTTCAACTGCAACCATCCTGCACTTCCCACACATCAAACGAACCATTCAGCAAAGAAAGGACCGTTCAACATGGAAGGGACCGTTCGGCATGGAAAGGACCGTTCGACATCAAAGCGTTCGACATACCTGGTTCGGCATGTAGCGACCACCACACCTAGGCTAGAGCGTTCGGCTACCAAGCCCACTTGGGAAGTCCAGCCCATCTTTGTCTATAAATAGAGGGGCAGGGTCACAGTGAAGAGGATCCTTTTTTGGAGAGAACACCGGGGAGACTCTGCCATTTTTGAGACTCATCTTCTCTACTTAACAACTTCATTCAAGCATTTGATTCACGAATTGTATCTGTAATCAACAATAAGGAAGATCAATAAAGTTTAATCTCAAAGTGGACGTAGGCAATTACGCTGAACCACTATAAATTTGGTGTTCTTACTTTCTGCATTTAAATTAGCATTGTCTTCTCTATTTAATTTAACTTCATCACTTACATCTCTACACAATCTTTCTCAACGAGGTTAGTAACCAATTTTGGTGCTAACAATCGTTATGGGTTGAAATGATAGACCCAAGCGATTTTCATTGAATTGAATTTGGGATTGCAGGTTGAAATGATATATATACCCGTATATATATTAAAGTTCGGATTGAAATAATAAATATCCGTATCACTTGACTATAGCATAGAAAATTTTATACAGACACCGTTGGTCTATATATAAATATTTAAAAATGATTTTTATGGTTTTGAAAGGAAAATATATGGTTTTATTTAAATTCGAAAATATTATGTATATAAATAAGTTTTAATATAAAGTAGATTTAATAATAAGTTTTAATTTAATAAAGTATGATTTAATTAATATATAATATGTTTAAGTATTTATTTAAAAATTTAATTTAAAAATAGATTTTAATGACTCTATAAGTTAAGGTGGAAAGATAAATTTGAACTATTCGAAATTGTATTTAATTAAGAATTTTGTTTAATTAAATCGATTTGAAACTTATTGAATTTGAGGGTTTTAAGATATGATTTTTATAACTTGATATTTTGATTTAAAGTGACTAAATGGATATTTCAAGTTTTAAATAAATTGAAGGAAATATTTAGTTTAATGTAATTTAAGGTTATTTAAATGATAATGGATTTATTAAGTGAATATTTCAAAACTAAATAATAATGAAGTTAAAATAAGATATTTATGAATTTACCAATTTAGTTTTGAAAGTGCTATAATTTGGAAATATATATATTTGAAATGGAAATGATATTTTGGTTTTGAAGTATAAATTATTTTGAAATGACCACGGTGTTATAATGACGTTTGGTTGTCAATAGTGTATATTTCTACATGGTAAATAGTTCCCCGGATCCTTAAAGGATGGTTATCCCAAACATCCTTTAAGTTACTTGTATGTCAGTCGATATTTCACTTGAGTTGGATTTATTGATATAAGAAAGTTAATCCTGACTCGAGTGTTTTGTGTTTTGCTTTACGCTCGGGTCAGACTGAGTGATACAACATTTGAGACTCACCTTTGGAGTTTGGAGCTTCGTTTGGAGATCCAACTGTCGATTCAGCTTTCAGCTTTTCCAGTGGATTTGGTCAGAGAGGCCATCTGTTTGTATTGGAAACTTCACTGTATCTGAGATATTCTGTTGTGTTTTACTTCAAACTCTACTGTTTATATAGTAGCTTCATGAACTACTATTTATCTATTCCACTACATTATTATTATATTACTCTATGTCTGTGATTTTGTGATTTATTTATTTACTGCATATGCTGAGTTTTTCCAAATATAAATTAACAATCTCATATTTTGAGCAATTCAAGTCCGACATGTGCGGATGCGAATGGTTGAAAATACCGGGTCGTCATAATATTGAGCGAAGTGAAGTGAAGAAAGAGTGGTCGCTGTGCATTTCATAGTCTTATATGCTTGTTTAAAATCAAAAGTCATATTCAAGGTAAAGGAAGCAGTAACATGTACAAGTCAAAAGGTCCAAAAATAGTCACTTGTGTAAACTATGATAAGTACAAGTCCTTGATTACATAGTTCTCAATTCCATTTGCCCTTATAGCCATGAATCCCAAATTTAAAACTCATTTTATAGTGTTAAAAGAAAATTGAAAAATGAAGGAAAAGAAGACTAGAGATCTGTCCTTTTTTAGGTTAGGGTACATGGTTATTTACGGAAAACCTAGATCATTGGATCTTTGACATAATGTGCCTTGCTTAGAAGGGACGGTCGTTGTAACACCTCGAAAATTTAACCGAAAATTTAATAAAAGAACTAAATTTAAATATAACAAGGGTAAAAATGGAATTTTCATAAACATATGAATTTGATACTAAACTTGCACCGCTGCATTTGTAGCGATTTTCTGGACAATTTTTATATATAATGTTTTGAAATCGAAGCTAATATGATAAAGTTATTAATGTTTGAAAATTTGAAGTAAGAAATAATTAAATAATTGAGATAGGAAATAAATATTTTATACAAGAAACCCACTAGTCGACACCCCAGATTAGACTGTTAGACACTTAGCGATCGACCGCTCCAACCTAAGAGGTCGACTGATCATGTGTATTGGGCAAGGGTTTGGGCAGGACAACGACCCATATTTAATTAAAATTAAATCAATGGTCAATAATAATTGTTGATGCTATAAATAGGATGCTAAGCTAAACCCTAATTCATTGATCAAAAGCAGTACATCCAAATTCTACCCAGATCTATATCTCCTCAAAACCTAATTTCTAAAATAAAAATTTATAAAAAAAATTGAAGCGGAAATCAAGCAGAGGGAAGGAATCAACGATAAGGAGGGATGATTATGCACAAATCAAAGGAGTATGGCTTCTTAGAGGTGAGTATGTTCATGAACAGTATGGGGATTTTCATATAATTGATTTTTTTATACTTAATTGACCCAAAGTTGTTTAATTTGATGAATTGGGAATTTGTTAGTAATTTAATATACAAATCTAATCCCTTTCTTTAAAATCTAATTTCGTTGAAGATAGACACGTTAAATAAGTATTGATTTAAGTTGGTTACACACACTTTTTGTTAAAGTAAATAAGGATTGATATAACCTTGTAAACACTAAACCCGAGTTAAGTTTATTTATTGAAATTGTATATGAAATGAAACATGAAATTAGGATTACAAAGTGTAGATCTACAAACTAGGGTATCATTGTGAAGAACAAACTGTAATTAAAAGTTACTATAATCGATTATTGAAATCAATAGTTTGTAACAATGATGATTAGATTAGTTTAAAATACATGGTGATTAATGATAAAATATTAAATAAAAATCGCTATGACCAGTCAACAGGCTCACTATAGCTGGTCGAGAATAAGTGGTCGACCGCTCTAGTGAACATCAGTCGATCAGCTAACATTGTATGGCCGGGATTGAACCTCGACCTAAGGCCTAAGTTATTAAATTAATTATATTTATTATAGATGTATATATAGATGTTAGTATAGTAGGAAAGTTAGTTTCCTATGTAGGCGACCCTAGGACATTACGAGACAAAACATATGTGTACGTTGGCAACAAGTCCCATATACTATTTATTAGGTGTAGTCGACTTTTGACTGGGGTGATTCTATCGCATATGAGGTTCTATGTTGTACGCGCACATAGATGATGATGCATGTAGACATGTGTGGCCTGGCACCAATGAGAGTTCCTTGGTATGCACGGCTACGCGAACGTGATACTGCATTGTTGATGGATCCCGGTGCATTGTGGTAAGAGGCGTTAGATTACCTTTAAGAGATGGACATGGATGCAGCAAATGCCTTTAGCATGAGTTGGCATTGTGTGCTCCCCCTCAATGCATAATTAGGATACATGTTGTTGTAATTTGGGATTCCCAACGTTGGTATTGTAGGTTACCCTATGTTGGAGTAGTTTCAATACCTATTAGTCGATCCATAGTAGTATTAGGGCTCAATTGGTTGTTCTAACCTAAGTATAAGTCTTGACAAGAGGTGGTGTAGGTGTGTTTAGAACTATATCCTTAGGTTAGTAAGACTTTCCTTAATAGGAGGTTTGTGAACACAAGTATAACATCCTAGGTCACATAGAGTATTAATGAAGTTAATTGTATGTGATCACTATATTTTAATGATGTAACTCATTAACCAAACTTTTGTCTGACCCGCTCCTTTCCTTTCTTTTTCCCCCACCATAGAAGGATAGGGTAGCAAGTGATAGGCCTAGATATTAGTACATGGATAGGCGAGCTTGGCATTGAAGTTGATTTTTTTTTCCATTACTCTCCACGTAACTATTTATCATACCTAGTACTTATAAGACGCTATGCTTTACTTCTGTAAACTTTGGATTTTGACTAAGTACTATTTCTAAGAATGTGTTTTTTTGAGATATTTTCTGAGATGGTTATTTTCTGTATTTATATTTTACTCCTTCCGCTATGAAATCTGAAAGTGTAGAATGTCTTAGATTTTATCCTTATATTCTTAGTCTTTTTAATGCTGAGAAAACCCAATAGCTCATACTCCTTGGCACCGATGCGAGTCCAAAAGTCACCCTAGTCATTGGGTTGGTGTGTCGGGAGGTGCGTGTTATCACTCTTGGTATTAGAGCTTAGGTTTAAAAATTCCTTAGGGATTAGGTGCATATTGATAGAACATACCTGAAATGTTTTTGAAAAAAAAAGAGTTTTCCAAAAAAAGGTTTTTAAAAAGTTTTTCAAAATGGATTTCTAAAATTATGTATATGTATAGATAAAAATATTTCGAAGGAATATAAATATATTTATATATATAATACGAAAACGCTTTTCCTTCTTCCTACCAATACTATCTATGGAAAAAGTTGCTAATAAATTCCTAAATCACAAATAGAAAGGACGAGCGATCCTATTGGTTGTGGCTCTGGTGATGGAACTGAGATTCCTAGCATGAATGCCCTGATTTGGTTCCACCAGTATCTGCAAGCAAGAGGATAGGCCGAACTTAACCCTAATAGAGGACCTATAGAGCAGGCGCGAGGTTAGTTCCTGCCCACCCACCCACCATCAGTTTTGCCAAGCTATGTAAGGACTTTGTGAGTCTAGGAGGGAAGCCGTATGTGGAGGCCGAGTTGTATGTGTTAGGTGTGTTTCCAACCCCATCGAACCAAAAGAAAAGAAGAAGCTAAGCCTCTCCTCCCCGATATCGAACCAACTCCAACCAACCTCGCTACTGACCGAACCAAGAGGCAAGACCATTGCCAGAACCCTTCCAACACAGGTCCGGTCTCACCACCGAACCAGTCGAGACCGGACCAACCCTCTACATGCCTACCGGACCGGGACCTCACCCACATCCCACCGAACCAGTCGAGACCGAACCAACCCGGCTCCACATCCCACCGAACCAGTCGAGACCGAACCAACCCGGCTCCACATCCCACCGAACCAGTCGAGACCGAACCAACCCGGCTCCACATCCCACCGAACCAGTCAAGACCGAACCAACCCAGCTCCACATCCCACCGAACCAGCTGCCACCGGACCGAGGCGTCCCGAACCAAGACCATGCCGAACCAGATGTGCCAGGCCAGATACATCAGCCCAGGCCCACCAGCAGCTATATACATTCAAGACCCCTGCCCCCAACCTCACTCTATAAATAGAGGGGCAGGGGTACAACAATGGGGACAAGTTTGAGAGCTCAAGCACGGAAGGAACTTTCAAACAACTTTCTTTTACTTGTATCAAAGCTTTGTACTTGTAATCAGAATAAGAGAAGAGAAATAACATATAAAGTGGACGTAGGCACATTCTGGCTGAACCACTATAAATCTGCGTGTCTTTTTTACAGTTTAGCCCCTGTTCTTTATATATTTGCATAAATCGCTCAAATCACTAAGAATAACACAAGATCCACTAAATCATACGACTTCGAGGTGTTTGTCCATTTTTTGTACAAACATTTTTGGTGCTTTCACTGAGAGTTAGAAGCTCGAAGCTTCAGCTTCATCTACTTAACAAGTTTTCCTAACAGCATCGTCCGCCACTTGGAAAACATGCCTCCCAAACAGAGAAAAGATGTTAACAAAGGAAAAAACATCTCATCCAGCAGTCTTCCAGATCCAGCTGTCACGAATCAAGTAAATCGTCCTCCTCCAGCAACGGTAACAAATGAAGGACAGGCTAACCCAACCACTCCTGCCACAGAACAGCCTGCAGCAATTACTAGGGCAGATTTGGACAGAGTTGTTGTTGAAGTAACTAACCGCTTCACGTCCAAGCAGGAAGCCTTGGTGGACCATCTCATGCCACGCTTGAGGGACGCTGAAGAATCCAACCGCAACACTGAATCATGGGGCGAGTCCCAGTCTGGAGGATCTCAGAGACAACAAAGATCTTCCTTCTTCGAAGGAGCTAACGGCAGAAGTAGCCGTGGTAGGAGCCGAGACCGAGCACAGCCCGAAGTTAGGCCTGAGGAAACGTTTGGTACCGAACCCAACGGGGAAGGTACCGGGCGAAGGTCAACTATAGCTGAGCCTGTCATGCTGCCTAACCACAGAAACACCAGTGAACGGGGCCGAGCTAGAGTTCAGCCCGAAGTTGGACCCGAGGAAGTGCTTAGATCAGAACCCAACAGGGGGAGATCAAGGCAAGGGCCAACTGTAGCTGACCCAAGCATGCTCCCAGAAGATCAAAGGCAGCCACTGGAAAATATGAGGAATGATAGATGATACCATCCCTACAGGTCATCTGGACGGAATCAATCCCACAGAACAGAACCAAACTCATTTCTATCTGCTCCAAGTTCTGATGAAAGGATGGCACACTTATTCAGAGAGTGTGTCCAACGGGAGCAAAGAGATCGAGGGATAGGCGCTAGGGTAACCAGCCCTTTCGCCCACAATATCGAAATTGCTATCACCCCCCGAGAATGGAAGATGCCAACAATGGAACCCTACAAAGGAACCTCCGATCCCGTTGTACACTTACAGAGGTACACGCAGCATATGCTCATGAGTGGAGCAACAGAGGGAGTACTGTGCAAATGCTTTCCGCTCTTCTTAGCAGATCTTGCTACCTCCTGGTTCTGTCATCTACCCCAAGGATCCATCAGCTCATGGGAAATGTTGAAAGAAAAATTTATCAGTCAGTTCCGCATTCATGTGGAGCAACCTAAGGACGCTTATTCCTTATCCAGCGTCAAACAGAAACTTGGAGAAAAGCTGCAGCAATACCTAACCAGATTCAACGCCGCAGCAGCCGCAGTTCAAGATGCCGATGAGAAGCTTATCCTAATGGCCCTCTGCAGTGGAGTGCATCCGAACACTAAATTTGCTAGAAGATTGACAAAAGAAAAACCAGCTACTTTACCCGATTTCTTCCATGAAGCCGGGAAATACATGAGGCTTGAGGATGCTGCCGTTGAGGGGCAGTCAGGACAGCAAAATAAGACGACCCATGGCAACGCCCCTGCTGTGGCGAGGGACGTTCGAAGAAATGATTCCAGAGACAATGCTGGGGGCAAGAAGGGAGAAAAGCGCCTATATCGGCCAGGGCCAAGATTCGACACTTACACCCCTTTGAACGAGACCGTCGAAAATATCTTCCTTGCCACCCAAGGCGAAGTTAGATACAAACGCCCACCATACAAGAAAGAATCAGATAACGCACAGAAGTCTGGAAAATTCTGTCGCTTCCACGAATCTCACGGACATGATACCAACGAATGCCATCATCTCCGAGATCTGATTGAGGAACACATCAGAAGAAAGAAACTGGAACGTTATGTAAAAGGTCAAGACAGGACCCCAGCTCCTGCCAATGAAAACCCAAGGCTACCCTCACCAGGGGCCGACAGAGGAAACCGCAACGCTAGCAGCTCTAGCCAAGAAAAGATAGTGGTCCATACCATCTCAGGAGGGCCACACGTCGCAGACAGAAGCTGGAAAGAGATGGAAAGATACGGAAAGTCGCTTAGAGACAATAAAGACTATGTCAATTCAGTTATAGAAGAGCGCCACCCGAAGCGGAAAGAAAGTGATGACATCACATTCGGTAAGCGTGACCTAGAAGGAAGGCAGTACCCTCACATGGATCCCATGGTCATCTCTGCCCGGCTTGGTCCCGCCGAAGTATACCGAATCCTGGTAGACACTGGAAGCTCGGTAAACATCCTGTTCAAACACGCATTCGACAAAATGAAGCTATCAATGAAGGATGTATCCCCCTGCGATAAACCACTACACGGCTTCACTGGAGATGCGAAGATGCCCCTCGGGCAACTGGACCTTTTTGTTGAAATTGGAAGCCATCCCCGCTCTGCTGTCCGGAAACAAACGTTTGTGCTAATAGAAAACCAATCGGCCTACAACGCCTTCTTAGGAAGGCCATCCTTGTCTAACTTCCAAATTGTATTAGCCCCATGGTGCCTAAAGATGAAATTCCCAACAGACAATGGAGTGGGGGAAGTGGAAGGAGACCAGGACGTTGCTCGAGACTGCTATGTGACTGAACTTCGCAACAACCACAGGAAGGATAAAGGGAAGGGTGTAGAGATTGCCCTCTGCACAAAAAGCCTAGAAGCATAGCAATTAAAGAAAGCCCCTCCTCTTCGATATACCAGCGACCCTTTCAATGAATTAGACCCTAGGGACAAAGAGGAGGAGGTCACCGCCGAGCCTGCAGAGGCTATGGAGTTTATATCTGTAGACAAGCACGACTCGAGTAGACTATTGAAAATTGGGTCCCAACTAAAAGCCGAATTGAAGGAACAACTCATCGATTTTCTCCGCCACAACTTGGATGTATTCGCTTGGTCACACGCTGACATGACTGGAATCTCCCCCGACATAGCCTGCCACGTATTAAACATTGATCCTACCAAGGCGCCTGTAAAACAAAAAAAGAGAAGTATGGGGGCAGAGCGATCAGCAGCACTCGATGAAGAAGTAAAGAATCTACTCGCCAATGACTTCATACGAGAAGCTATCTACCCGGAATGGATCGCCAACCCGGTGCTGGTAAAAAAGGCTAATGGGAAGTGGCGAACCTGCATTGACTTTTCCAACCTAAATGACGCCTGCCCAAAGGATTGCTTCCCACTTCCCAGAATCGACCAACTTGTAGACAGCACAGCCGGGCACGAACTCCTATCTTTTATGGATGCATACTCAGGATATAACCAAATTCCTATGCATGCTCCCGACCAAGACCACACTAGTTTCATCACCGATCGAGGTTTGTACTGCTATAAGGTAATGCCTTTCGGACTTAAAAATGCAGGAGCCACCTACCAGCGCCTCGTCAACAAGATGTTTGCAGGGCTAATAGGACAAACTATGGAAGTATATGTGGACGACATGCTGGTGAAATCACGGAAAGCCAAAGATCACGTAAGCCACCTAGGCGAAATGTTCCAGGTACTTCGACAGTATGGAATGAAGTTGAATCCACTAAAGTGCTCCTTCGGAGTGTCATCGGGAAAATTCTTAGGGTTCATCGTCCATGCCCGAGGGATTGAAGCAAACCCTGAACAAGTCCGAGCACTAAGGGATATCAAGATACCTTCCACCCGAAAGGAAATGCAAAGCCTAAATGGAAAAGTGGCCGCCCTAAGCCGATTCATCTCCAAGGCAACGGACAAGTGCATCCCCTTTTTCGAAGCTCTAAAGAAAGATAAAGGAAAGTTCGAATGGACGGACGAATGCTTAACCGCTTTCCTTAACCTAATCGAACACCTCCAGAAACCACCGGTACTCTCGACCCCAAGCGAAGGCGAAGAATTATACCTTTACCTTGCTGTGTCATCTCACGCTTTAAGCGCTGCCTTGGTAAGGGAAGACAACCGCACGCAACGACCAGTTTACTTCGTCAGTAAAAGGTTTACTGGGGCAGAAGTCAGATATCCTAAACTTGAAAAGTTAGCATACTGTTTACTAATCACTTCACGAAAACTACGTCACTACTTCCAATCCCATTCCATCAAAGTTCTGACCGATCAACCACTGAGGCAGGTACTCCATCGTCCCGACACTTCCGGGCGACTACTTAAATGGTGCATTGAGCTGAGTCAATATGATATCACCTATCACCCTCGCACCGCCATCAAGGGACAAGCCATGGCTGATTTCATTGCAGAGTTCACTACCAACGAGGATAAGGAGCAACTGGAAATAACAGAAGATATCAAGTGGAATCTCTTTGTGGACGGTGCATCTAACGAACAGGGCTCGGGGGCAGGTGTGGTAATAATCACTCCCAGGGGAATTAAACTGCACTATGCTATAAGGT
Source organism: Allium fistulosum (assembly GCA_030737815.1). Taxonomy (NCBI): domain Eukaryota; kingdom Viridiplantae; phylum Streptophyta; class Magnoliopsida; order Asparagales; family Amaryllidaceae; genus Allium; species Allium fistulosum. The sequence continues at coordinate 456,873,733 of CM060905.1, forward strand.
TGGAGTTCGCTGCCACCAACAACGATGCAGAATATGAAGCAGTGATAGCTGGACTAGAAATTGCCATAGAAATCAGAGCCAATTCTTTGTGTCTTCACAGCGATTCTCAACATATTGTTAATCAAATACTAGGAGAATTCCAAGCTCGAGAGGAACGACTCATAGCATATCTAAAGAAGACCAAGTTGCTTCTCAGCCAATTGGATCAGTACTTAGTCAAACACATCCCTCGGGAAGAGAACCAAGAGGCCGACGAATTGGCAAAGCAAGCGAGTATGAGAGACATCGCCATCTTCGGGGCAGTAACCATCTCAAAGCAAACGGTCCCAAGTTTTGAGCAAGTGAATCTGATAGCTGCAGCCGAAGAAGCAACTTGGATGACTCCCATCCGAGACTACCTACAGAATGGCACACTACCCAACGGGCGTAACGAAGTCAAGAAAATCTTGAGGAAAGCGTCACGCTACACAATACAAGAAGACATCCTCTATCGGCGCGGATTCTCTAACCCGTTATTAAGGTGTGTCGCTGGGAGAGAAGCCAAGGAAATCTTATCCAACATCCATCAGGGGAGCTGCGGAGATCACACCGGAGGGCAAACATTAGCAAAAAAGATACTCCATTACGGATATTTCTGGCCCACCTTAAGCAAGGACGCCTTAGATTTCGTCAAGAAGTGTGACAGATGCCAAAAATTTGCTAAGATCCCACGGCTACCAACAACTGAGATTACTCAAATGACCAGCCCTTGGCCCTTCGCAATATGGGGAATTGACTTAATCGGCGAGCTACCGATGGGCCGAGGCGGGGCCAAATATGCTATAGTGGCGGTTGATTATTTCACCAAATGGGTGGAAGCGGAACCTCTGAATAAAGTATCTTCAGCAAAAGTTATTAACTTCTTGATCAAAAATGTTCTGTGCAGGTACGGAGTCCCACTCAAAATCATATCAGATAATGGACTTCAGTTTGACAGCGAGGAATTCGCCAACTGGTGCCGAGAGCACGGAATTCATAAAAGCTTCTCATCCGTAGCGTATCCCCAGGCAAACGGACAAGTCGAAGCAGTCAACAAAATTCTGAAAACTCTGATCAAAAAGAAGCTCAAAAAGTCAAAGGGCGCTTGGGTGGATGAACTCCCTACGGCACTATGGGCCTACCGCACATCTTTCAGAACATCAACAGGGCACACTCCTTTCTCTTTGGCATACGGATCGGAGGCTATGCTCCCAGTTGAAACCATCGTGCCTTCCCACCGTAGGATCCACTATAACCCAGAAGAGAATGAAGAACTCCTCCACATGTCTTTGGATCTAGTTGAGGAGAGAAGGAATGATGCAGTCCTTAAAGCGGCGGCCCACAAGCAAAAAGTGGCAGCACAATACAACTCCAAAGTCAAGCATCGTACCTTACAAGAGGGGGATCTTGTCCTCAAGCGAATCTTCCCTCGCCCCGGAGCACTAGACCCGATCTGGGATGGACCATATGTAATTCATAAAGATCTCCACAACGGAGCCTATATTTTGTCAACAGTGGACGGAGAGGTGTTCCAGAGGGCATGGAACATCCAACACCTCCGTCGATACTTTTCTTAACTTGTATTGCCCATATGAAGTGAATTAACAAAGAGAATCAGTGGACGTAGGCCTTTTCATGCCGAACCACTTTAAAAAACCTTGTCTCTTTTTTAACTTGTTCCTTTATATCTTGGCTACTTGTTAACTTTATCCTTTTCTGTTGAACAAAATCCTACGCGTATAGCATCTCCACTCAAAGCACCTCACGGCGCAACTTCACCTGGGCAAAACCCAACAGGTACTATGCGAATCTATGCCCTCGCCTATGAGACACTTTTGCCCCAGCATCCCTCTGCTGCGGGTTAACTCATTGCTCGCGACGGCCCTTAAAGCCAACTGTAATGAGCCGATTATAAGCCACCGAGAAGGCCGACTATAGCCGAGGCAGCTCATTACGGCGTTAGGCTCGCTGGCAACTGTGAACCGACTATAAGCCCCAACATAAGGTGTGGCCAGCCAGGGGCAGTTCACAGTTGACGATCGGAACCCACGCTAGCTGGCCACAGTAAATCGAATAATACCCACGATTACGGGCCATAATGGCCCGGGTAGTTACTGTGCGCGATCTCGGCTCCGATGTGTCTTAAGTGCGGCTATGGTAAAATAGAATTAACTCCCCGCGGAGGCGTAAGATGGGTGACAAATGTCTCCAAGACCCACAGCTAGGGAAAGTGACTACAAAACCCGTTTGCCACGAACTTAAGCACATCGAAGGCCTTCCGTGATTGGAAGTTTTACTATTTCACATATTTCAATTTTACTTAAAAAGCTTTCCTCCTATCCTCTATAACAATCCATAAAGTACAGGATACGGAGTAGAAGACACTCACCAATGGATGCGGGGATCCACAATCAGATGGCAGGGCATTCAACTACTTTCCATGCTCAATCATACAAGATATTCGAAACTGCCATCTACAAACAGAACATGAAAGGCGGTATTTTCTTCCTTTATGTACAGATGCATGACTATAATTTGTTCACACCATACACTAATATTAAAAGTCATGAAATTATGTTTTAAAACCAAAACCTGACATCAAACACAATTCAATTGCAAGAATATGCATAGCTATATTTCTCATACGACATGTCGAAAAAGCAACAAACATTCAAGAAAATCAGCCCAAGTTAAAGAATTACACGTCAAAAATAAGACTATTTATTACAAGTGGCAAAATATTATAACCCAAAGGCTACTTTACTATTTTTCGACTAACATGTACAACCCTGTCAAACCCACAAAAAGAGTTTTTTCAGATATAATCAAGGGGCCGGCTGTAGTGGAGCTTTATCCTTGTCCTGTTGACCCCCTGTCCAGTTAGAGAAAGGATTCATTAGCAATAAGCAACCAAATTGATGGGGAAACTAAAAAAGGGAGACTTACCAGCGCCTGCTTCATGACTATCCTGATCGTCATCCTCTACCTGCACGCCTACCTCCTCAGCAGCAAGCGACCGCATACCTTCCTTCACCGCCACCTTCTCCTCCTTGGTAAACTGGGCAGTGACCGCATCCATGCTAAAGACCACGCCACCATCTTTATCCGCATCGGCCTTAGCTTCCTCCAAAGCCCGGAGATAAATCTTAGCCATAACCCTGGGATAATCATCCATCCAGGATAGGTTGCCCTGCTTCCAAGTTCGGAAGTACATGTCCTGAAGCATTTCATCCATCATCCCCTCATTCTCCTCAAACTCCCTCATCCGGGCCTCGGAAGCCGACAGCCTTTCAACGGCAGCATCTCTCTCCAATCGGTATCTCGAGCAGTCAACCAGAAGGGAACCCCGCATTGCCTCCATCTCCTCCCTCAACTTGGCTTGAGCAAGCTCTGCAGCCTCAAGTTTCCTGGACAGCTCCTCCACCTGCTCAAGATCCGCTTTCCGAACCTCGTCCACCGTAGCAATAGCCATGTCAATCCGTTCTTTGCAAGTAGCTTCCATTTTCCGCAGTTCGGCCCGGCTAGCCTCTTCCATGGATTTCTTTAGTCGTCCAGAAGCAGCCTCATGCTGAGAAATCTGAATAGCCTGATCCGCAAGCTGTTTGGCCTGATCCGAAACCACCAATCGCAGTCGAATATTGGCACTCCCAATCTCCTCTCCAGCCTTAACCAACCGGGCATGATGCCCCATCAGTTTCTTAGTCTCCTCCGCCACCCGGTCAATATTAGCCTTGGCCTCGTCTCCCATAGTAATTATACTAGTAGTGAGTAAATCAAGATCTAAGGACTTAGCTTCATCAAGTACCCGTACCATGGGGTTGCGTGGAAGAAGGTGCTCACCAGTGACCTCGTCAAAGGTAATATCATGGGAGCTTGGATCCAGGTCAGGATGACCCGCAAATGGATTACGAGCCAAGTCAGGACGGTCGATGTGGATAACGGTAGGGTTTCCGGGTGGGCGCGGAGAAAGTGCAAACTCGCTATCCTCCCCTGTGATATCATGAAGAGGCTGAGCCGGGGGATGGGGACCAAGTGAAGGCTCGGATGAAGAATGACTCCTCTTTCTCCGTTGAATACCCTCTTCGATGACCCCGAGAAGAGGACGGTAGCCGACTACATCCCCGGAGCGGTGGGTCAAAGGTTTCGGCTTAGTGGAAGTTTTTGAAAGCTTGTATTGCTCAAGCCTGTGCCGAAGATCCAAGGCCTTGGATGCCTTACCTGCCCCTGACATGAAGAACAAGTGTCACAAACTTACATCGCTATGTAATTTGAGAAACGCGGCGGATTAAAAGAAGAAAGAAAGCACGTCTGTTATACAAACCCTGGGGAGAAGTAGGATACTGCAATAAGTCCTGGATTTCATTCCAGGACGGGAGCGGATCATAAAATATCCCTAAGTCCCTATCATTAATGAAGCACGCAGGAGTCAAGAGTTCACCTTGATTCGTCGGAGCCACCTTGGCTGGAATGGTCTGAGAAGACTCACGTGCACCGGTCCCGGCCTTGTCCGCTTTCCCAGCCGGATCTTCGTCCAGCCCCTCGAAAGCCTGGTGGAACGCATCGTCCGTCCACTCCTGAATCTCGCCCGCTTGCCCAGGAAGCAAGGCCCCGATGCCATCGCCACCCCTATCACCTTCCCGACCATCTCCACCCTCACCTCTTTCCTCCTCTATGTCTTCCTCCTCCTAGGTAAGTGGACAATTGCTGGGGGAGGGACCGTCCGATTTCTTGAGTTTCTTACCTCCGACGGCTGGAGGTTTTGCGAAAGGTTTCCTCTTGCTACTCTCTACCGTGACGCCTCCCTTAGTCTGAGCAGCCACCCTCTCCTCCGCCGTTTCCCTCAGCTTGACTACTGACTGCTGTGGAAGGATTAAGTTATACTCCAGGAGGGTCGCATTTCTGATCAGGAAGGCAGATGATCTATACTTTCCGAGGATAGCTTCTATCTCAGCCGCTGTCTGAACCAGGCGGTCAGTCTCCACAACCGCAAAGCCACCTGTCGCTAGCAAAAAATGAAAGCGTATGAGAAGAAGCATCGCAATCGGAATGGAAATTATAAGTAAAAGCATCAACTTACATCCAGAAGTAAAGCGCCGAATTGACACGGAGTCGTCCCTGACAAAAAACCACTCCTTCTTGAACATGCTAAATTTAGAATACAAATCCAAGACCGGCTTGAAGGTCACAGCTGACTCCAAGCTAATGTATGGAGACCCCTTCTTATAGCCCCTAAGATTATACAGATACCGGATCTCCCGGTTGGAAGGAGCACGACCATACTTCCTCTGGAAAATGACGAAGAGGCTCACCAATATAGCATAGGAGTTGGGTTGAAGCTGGAATGGGGCCACCTTAATATATGTGAGGAAGCTGGCTATCCAAGCGTTAAGAGGAGGAATGGCACCACACATGCAGTGGTATCTGCTGTAGGTGAAGTACCCTTCGGGAGGATCATATGGCATAACGTCTCTCCCAGGCAATAGCAAGCGCGCCCTATCGATTCCAAAGGATCGGGAAATGACATCAAGCTGCTCCTCCTTGAGGGAGCTAGGAGAGCAATCGGGCGGGGAGTTCAGAAGCTCCTGAGGGCCGTACCCGTCCACTAGAGATCTCGGGGAAGATCCGCGACGTTCTAGTCCTGGCTGAGCTAGGGGCACGGTAGAAGAACCTCCTTCGCCCTCAGACTCCTTCCTCTTCGATCGAGTTTCTACCCTTTGAGACATGTATCTACGACATAAGAAAAGCATGATATTAGCACAAAGAGTATGGGAATATAAACGCATAATTATCAAGTGCCATTCGGTGTTTAAATCTTCAAGTTTCGTTCGGTTGGTCAAACTTCCGAGTTTCGTTCGGCACTAGCTCATTCGGCGATACAATACAAGGAAGCATTCGGCATTTTCGTGTTCATTCGGCAAAAGGATATGTACTTGACTCAGCATGAGATGGATTCGGCAAGGGGTTGATTCGGCAGGGGTTTGATTCGGCAAGGGTTTGATTCGGCAAGAGTTGATTCGACTCTCTTTTGATTCGGTAAAGAATAACGAAGGAGTGTAGCCCCTATTTATAAACATACCCAGAACAGCCGAACCAGATGGTTCCGCACTCGGAATCGAATAAAGCTATACCCAATTCAAAAAAAAAACAACAAAGCGCGACATATGCCGGCATATGCCCCACTTTGGGGGGCAAATGTTAGGTGTGTTTCCAACCCCATCGAACCAAAAGAAAAGAAGAAGCTAAGCCTCTCCTCCCCGATATCGAACCAACTCCAACCAACCTCGCTACTGACCGAACCAAGAGGCAAGACCATTGCCAAAACCCTTCCAACACCAATCCGGTCTCACCACCGAACCAGTCGAGACCGGACCAACCCTCTACATGCCTACCGGACCGGGACCTCACCCACATCCCACCGAACCAGTCGAGACCGAACCAACCCGGCTCCACATCCCACCGAACCAGTCGAGACCGAACCAACCCGGCTCCACATCCCACCGAACCAGTCGAGACCGAACCAACCCGGCTCCACATCCCACCGAACCAGTCGAGACCGAACCAACCCAGCTCCACATCCCACCGAACCAGCTGCCACCGGACCGAGGCGTCCCGAACCAAGACCATGCCGAACCAGATGTGCCAGGCCAGATACATCAGCCCAGGCCCACCAGCAGCTATATACATTCAAGACCCCTGCCCCCAACCTCACTCTATAAATAGAGGGGCAGGGGTACAACAATGGGGACAAGTTTGAGAGCTCAAGCACGGAAGGAACTTTCAAACAACTTTCTTTTACTTGTATCAAAGCTTTGTACTTGTAATCAGAATAAGAGAAGAGAAATAACATATAAAGTGGACGTAGGCACATTCTGGCTGAACCACTATAAATCTGCGTGTCTTTTTTACAGTTTAGCCCATGTTCTTTATATATTTGCATAAATCGCTCAAATCACTAAGAATAACACAAGATCCACTAAATCATACGACTTCGAGGTGTTTGTCCATTTTTTGTACAAACAGTTTGTGGACTCGAGGGCATGGGTTCGTACATGTGAGAGGATTTTTGGGTTGATGGGTCTTGGAGATGACGTTAGGAGATAGCTTGCCACTTGGCATTTGCAAGGGAGGCTTTGAATTGGTGGGATGTGGTAGTTGCAGAGACTGATGAAGGAGAGATTACTTGGGGAGAGTGTAGGATGCGTTTTGAAATGAAATTTCTTTCAAAGGCCGAGGAGAGAGTATAGTTAGAGAAGTTCATATATTTGCAGCAAGGATGTAACACACCATAAATTCAATGATAATTGATGAAAAAGAAATTAATTAATGCTTAGTAACACCAAGTATAGAACTTTCACAAACATCAAAATTTGGCTTCAAAATTTTCACCATTGCGTTAATGGCGTTTTATGGTTAATTTTCATATATAAAGTTTTGTGATCGAAGTTCAAATAAAGATGTTATTAACGTTTGAATAATTCAGATCAGAAATAATTATATATGTAATTAATGAAATAAATATAGTTAATTAACGTTAATCGATAATTAAAGTTTAAGTAAGTTTAACATTAATCAAATCTATATAAAACGGTATCAAATAAATTAAAAAAGGAAACAAACCAACGTTAACCAAATAAACACGACATGTCAACACCTAAGATCAACTGGTCGAGCGATAGATATAGAGCGGTTGACCGGTAGTGATACGACATATATGAATTAAACCTAGGCCGAATGGCTTGGATTTAGAAGAATATAACCTAATGGTTGGCATTGATTCCAAGCCCTATAAATACGGGCCTAACCCTTCAGTTTTCTTCTCATATTTTTTGAAGCATGGTGAAGCTCTATCATTTTCTTTTCTTCACAAAATTCTTAAGTCTAAATAAAATTATAATCTATATATACATATATACAGGTGGGGAATAGTTGAGAATAAAAGAGATGAAGAATAGGATTAAATCAAGTTGCCAAAGCCATGGTAAACTATAAATCCAAACCTAAATTAAATTCAAATCTCTTCTCTTATCTCAATTTCTAATACATATGTATATGCCTGCGGTGCATATTCCATTTGAAAGAAAAAAGGAGTCAAACAAAAATAATAGGGTTTTGGTCTGAAGATTTGGAAGGCTTAAAAGGTGAATGAGAAATTATATATTATTGGATTTATTTTGTTGTATATCTATTCCTTGTATGCCTGAATATAATTATTTTGGAGCTGTAAGCTTAATTATATGCGTAATGAACAACCCAAAATTTAACCCATAATAATTAATTCATTAATTAATGAAATAATTAAATAACTTTTCGAAATTATCAGAATTGGGCCATGGGAGTTGCACCATTGTGTCCATGGTAATTTTCTAGTCAATTTCCATATATAGAACGTCGAAATCCGAGTTAATATGAGAGAGTAACAAAATAAACTAGAAAAGAAAAAGAAAATAAAATGGGCTAGGTCGACCAAAAGGTCGACTGAACCGCGACCTAGGTCGACCGACCAGTCGACCTAGGGGGAGGGGCGGTCGACCGCCCGGTCGACCCGCCTTGGGTAATGGACGAAGGAAATTTCCCTTCGTCCTGACATTCGTTAGCAGATTTTCTTCGTTATATGCATTCTTTCAGCTCATCTGGCCCTTTCGTGCTTCCATCTGATGGCTCCTATTCAGCCTATGACGTGGTTGCATCCTATTCAATCCCCAAATCTAACGGTCTGAGATCCACTTCTACCCCTATAAATAGAACCATAGGCCTAACACTTTTTCTCATTCTAGATTTTCTCCAATTGGGTTCACCTTTTCAGGAAGGACCCTAAATGGAATAATTTTCCAAGGAGAAATTCATTTTAAATTAAAATATTTACCAACCCCAAGTGGATCCGGGAAGGCCTAAAGGGAAGAGCTAAGGACCAAAGGTGAGTGATTGTAATTATTTTAGATTTCTTTAAGTAATTTAAAATACTAGGTTTTCCAATAGTTGTAGTTTTACTACGATTTTTGGAATAACCTTTTTAGCAGTTTTATTTACAGTTTTTTTTAGAGTTATTTTCAGTCTATTTCTTTCTAGCTATTCTTTTCAGTTAATTTTAGCTTATTTCTGTTAATTATAGCTTTTCCATTTATTTACAGTTTTTTTACAGTATTTTAGTTTATTTACTGTTATTTATGTGTTATTTACATCTTCTTCCTACGCTTTGGATTTCCTTCTATTTTCAGTTTTCTTTTATTTCTCCTTCTTCTTCGCGTATGGATTAGAATAGATTAAACGCGAATGGATTAAAATTATAAGAATACTGAAATAACGGAAGATAAGATGTAAATTGTAAAGACTGTAATAAAAACGGAATTAAGATCGAAATTGAGCCTAATTATGATATTAATGTTAGAATTGGACTAATTAAAGATAATTGGCCTAGTTATAACTTAGAATTATAACTAAAAAGAGTATAAGATAAAAGAGGCTTATTTTCACACTTAGACCTTGGGATAAGTAATAAGCATGATTATAACGTAGGTTATAATAAGAAAAAGAACGGAATGAGGCTTATTTTAAGACTTAAGATAAATTAATAAGCAAAGATAGTGAAGATAAAAATAAAGTCTTATTTAAATAATTTATCTAAGTTAATAAGCAAAGATGAAAGTAGACCTGTACCAAAAAGCATTCCCTATTAGACAAAATGGTGGTCTCACATTTGCCTGAAGTGAGATAAGGGCACGCTTATGCTAATAATGGTAGTAATTGGTCAAATAGAAGTCTGAATCAAGGGGGATTTGGACGAGGGGCGCAACTAGATATTGTTTGGATGACGGGCCAGTACCAACAGCATTTCCCTATTTTTCTATGGACATGGTGTTTCACATAATCCTGAAGTGAGACGAGAGGCGCACTTATGCTGGAGCACAGGTAATAAGAAGACCTAATAGGTGGAGCAACAGGTAGCATGAGCATGGTGGCAGTTACGCATGCGACTTCCATTTCGGTGCTCAGTAATTGCTATGAGTTCCAAGCGCTTAAGTACGTGTGTCTTTCGTAGGCACCATTGCCTTCTGTGTAGGGATCTATATAACGTCTAGTCCACAATAAATACTTTATGTGTATTTCGTAGACACCATTGTACTTTGTGCATCTTTCGTAGATGCCATTACCTTATTTGTAGGGAGTTATATAGCGTCTAGTCCGCAGTAGGTACTATGGAGTAATAGACCGATCAAAAGGGTAGAATTAGGATTTCATCTTAATTATAGGATTAGGGATTCGGCCTAATCAAAGCAGCAATCAAGGATAAGTGCAAACAATCAAAGTTAACCAATCATATTTAATAGTGTGTCCTTTTGGGTATACTAAGGGGTGTGGGGTGTTTCACTTGGTATCAGAGCCTAAGATTACAGGATTCCTAAATTTTTGTTTTAAAGGAAAATGTATTTTTCAAAATAACTTGTTTTAAAATATTTTTGAAGAAAAACTCTTATAAATAGTTTTCAAGTAATAAAGAATTGTTTTCTTTAAAAATCCCCTCAAAGGTCTAGTACAATCTCCTTTCGACTCTTTCCTAAATGATCTCTCTTTATTTTCGTAGAATGGCGGATGCGCCGAACCTTCCCGAGGGCATTCTAATACTAGCCTGGTTTCATATGTATCTACAAGCCATGACTCCAGAGGTGCAGGGCCAAGTGCCCAACCCAGCACCAGCGGGTGGGAATCCCATCAACCCGCCTACAGCAGTTATTTCTCTAGGATCTGTAAGGATTTTGCAAGTTTAGGTGGAAAGACTTTTTCGGTACAAAGATTTTTGTAGAGGCGAGGGCTTGGCTTAGGGATGCCGAGAGGATATTTGGCTTATTGGGATTAGAGGACCAGCAGCGGGTTCAGCTAGCCACTTAGCAGCTGAATGATGAGGCTTCTTATTGGTGGGAGGTTGTTCAGTTGGAAGGAAGAGAAGTATGTTGGAATGGGTTTAGGCAGAGGTTTGAGAGGAAGTTTCTATCTCAAGCAGAAGAGAGTGCTCAGCTGGAACGCTTTATTGGCTTGAAGCAAGGGAGCTCGTCTGTAAAGGAGTACATCAATCAATTTAACGAATTGTTGCGGTTTGGAATGGATTTGGTAAATACACCGCACAAGAAGGCTGTGAAGTTTGCGTAGGGATTGAATCAACCCCTTCAAGGGTTATTGCTGACTCATGTGCCGATGGGAGCTACTTATGGGTCGTTGGTAGAGATGACACTCATGTTTGATACAGTCAAGGAGGGAGAGTCCAAAGAGGTTTTTGTTAAGATGGAAGGTCTAAAGAAGAAATGGTGGAATAACAATAAAGAGAAGAAGAAAGGTGGAGGCCCTCAGAAGCAAATCAAGAAAGTTATAAACTGCAATAGTTGTGGAATTGTTGGACATGTCTCCAAGGATTAGATGAAAGATAAGATGAAGGGAAAGTGCTATGCTTGCAGACAGTCCGGTCATATGAGTAGGAATTGTCCCCAGACAGCGGGGCAAGGGACGAGTGCACCAGCAGCGCAGATTCAGGCGTTAGATGCGGCACCTTCGGGCAGCGTTCCAAATAGAGGTAGGAAAGTCACCGTCGAAGGTTTAATTTCTATTTCTGATTTTCCCGTTCGGACTCTATTCGATTCTGGAGCATCACACCCTTTTATCTCTAGTTCTCTTATGGATTGTTTGCACCTAGACATATCATTAGTAGTAGACCCCATTGTTGTTTCAAACCCCATAGGAGGATCGGCTCACTTATCTATGGTTTGTAGGGGTTTGAAAATTTATATTCTAGGCGTAGAATTTGACTGCGATGCTTATGTATTGGATTCTCGGGGTATGAGATGATCTTGGGGATGGATTGGCTATCTACATATGCAGCTGTATTAGATTGCGAGAGGAGAGTCGTTAGACTAGAGACATGCAACGGTAGGACTCTCGAGGATTCTTGCGACCCGTAAGGGTCAGTTATGTTGAGCTTCCTTTATTCCCTCGATTCATCATCATCAGAGTTAGATTCAGTTCCTGTCATCAGAGATTTTCCAAACATCTTTGAGGAAGTTAGGGGACTACCTCCTAAGAGAGAGATTGACTTCAGGATTTATTTGACTAATAATGCTATGCCAGTAGCATTACCCGTGAGGCACATGGCACCAAGGGAGAGGAAGTAACTAAGCAAGTAGATCCATGAGCTTTTGCAAAATGGATTTATAAGAAGGAGCATATCGGAGTGGGGAGCGCCAGTCGTCTTCGCTACTAAGGCGGATGGTTCCCTTCGACTTTGCGTAGACATAGAGAATTGAATAAGCTCACGAAGAAGAACCGATATCCACTCCCCAGGATAGATGACCTTTTTGATCAGTTAGTTGGCTCTGCAGTATTCTCTCAGCTTGATTTAGCCACTGGATTTCCTCAGCTTAGGGTCGCTGATAACAACATTGATAAGACCGCATTTAGGACACCCGACGGATTCTTTGAGTGGTTGGTTATGCCTTTTGGGCTAACCAATGCCATAGCCTATTTCGTAGATTTGATGAGCCGTGTTTTTAGAGATGTCCTATATAAATTCGGGGTGGTATTCGTGAACGGCATTTTGGTGTTTTCTAAAAGTATGGAAAAGCATGCTATTCATCTTGAGGGGGTTCTTCGTATGCTCCACGTTCATCGATGGAAGGCAAAATTCTTATAGTGACACTTTTGGCATAACGAAGTGTGTTTCTTGGGCATAGAGAAGGTCTACACATGGGAAAGAGTTTGAGAAACGGTTTTTTACATTTAGGTTCGGATTGTGAAAATCCAAAGAGTGGTACAATAGATGCAGTTGTTAAGAAAAGGAGAAAGGCCATGTGTAGATAATTGCAGAAATTAAAATTGCCTCAGAAAAGTGGATTTAACGGTAATGCCATAAGTAAAATATAGGCATACAAGAGGAACAAGAATAAAAGACTTTGGTAAGGAAATGGGATTACCAAAATTTAGGAAGGGTACTTCTAGGGTAGTGAGATGAAAATCCACCTTATGTTTAGCTCACTAGGATATAATTGTTAGAATTGAAAATTTTCATTGTTAATATTTTCTTTTAGGAAATAAATATTGGGTTTTTGAAAAATGGTATGAAATTTAAATTGGTTTTTATATGATATAAATTTTGTTAAAAGTAAGATTCTTCTTGAAGAATTATAGCTCGCTAGTTTCTTTGTAGACAAAAAATGATTTTAAATATAAAAACCTAGAGGTTATTAAGTATCGAAAACGTAGGTTACAACATTTATTGTTGTAATGGATGTATTAATGAAAAGTAAAGGGAGCATAGACTATAGCATTATTGTTATAGTAGGTGACTTCCAAAGGAAATGTTTTTACATAGTATATGAGGTTTATTAGTATTTATTTTAATTGAATCCATACACTGGTATTTTTGGGTTATAGTAATAGTGTTTTACGCAACATCTATTTTGACCCACACAAAAACGTGTTTTGAAGAAAAATTTCAAGTATAGAAATAAAGTGGTTTGTAAATACACTAAATATTTAAATAAGTATGAGGAAATGTTTTCTAGTTATGGATATATTAAAAACAGTATTGAAAATGAGTTTTTCTAAAATGAAAAGTGTAAGTTAAATATTAGGAAATTAGTAAATTTCATAGAAATTGTCTATGGTAAGGGAATATAAATTAAAAATACTTTAATCTATTGGAACGAAATGAATAATGATAAAATTTTCTATGAAACCAAATTATAAATAAAAATGTTTTGTGCAAGTTACAAGGAATACATGAAAGAGATGTACAAGGTATGGGGAGCACCATATTTTGTATAGCCTATTTCAAAAAAAATAAAAATAAAAATACCTCGTAATTTCACAAAAACATGAAATCCTCTTTTAAAAGATTCCTAGAAGATTTTAGCGTTAATAATTTCTCATAAGAGAAAGCAGTTCCAATACATTAAGGTATGACACTGTTAGGTGTAATAAGAAGATGTTTTGAAAACACAAAAGGATATTTTAAAGATATTTTAAAGGATAATGGTTTGGTGAAAAAGTAAATAAGTTTTTGGAAATGAAAAACTTAATAAAATTAAAATTTGAAAATCCAAATTTTTATAGAAAGCTGTAAAAGTCTTTAAAAGAAAACGAGGAATAAGGTTTACACTTAAATTTTTGGAAGTTTTCCCCTCTAGGTTTGGGGAATAATGTTAAGTAACCAAGTATTTTTGAATTTAATAGGAACTTAAAGATAACACTTTTAAAGACAAATATTTTGGGATTTGATGTTTTAAAAATTTAGTAACCTCGGTTTCTTTTAAAATAAAGTGATAAATACCAAACCAAGCTATTGAATGTGGAGTAGATAGGAATCATTTCCTAGGTGTAACGGAAAAAGTGCAAGGCTATAGTAGTGATTCCTTTTAAAAGTAATGATAGGAGTTCCCGTGGAGTGTGTAGGACACTAGTAAGAACCTAGGAATGTTGATTCATGTGTGCAGACTAAAGGAGAACAGTAAACTGAAATTAGTAAGATAGTAAGACACGCATGGTGGAGAATGAGTATTCTTGATTTTGAGAAACTTGGGAGAAGCATCCTCCTTTAGTGGAATTCCCATATGATAGTAGTTTTCTAGCTAGCATTGGAGTGGCACCTTTCGAAGCTCTTTATGGAAGACCGTGCAAGTCGCCTTCGTGTTGCTTAGAGTCTATAGAGAGGTTGCTAGTTGGTCCCGACATGGTTAGAAAGACTTTGGAGAAGATTGGTTTGATTAGGAAAAAATTCGTATCTCATATCCTTATCTTTTCGATAATAAGTTTTAGAATTTTCTATTTCCATCTTTAGTTTTGAATAGGTTCTTTCCTTTATTATCCTTTAGGAGGGTAGAACTTAAGACTTAACCTATGGATGGTAGGATTTGATGTAAACATGTTAATAGAACATGTTATGAATAATGTATGCTAATGGTTGCAAGTGTTCGCTAGTAGATGCTATGGATGTATATACTTACACTAGGCACTATTTTCCTTTAGGGATCGGTCTAACTAGGACACCAGAGCATATGCATATGGATGTGTGCGCATTTTATTCTATTTTCCATGATTGCTATAAATGGATGATTTTCACACGATTGTTGCATTTGGATGATGTTTGTAGCACACATATAGAACTATCAGTTATCATTGAAATTTTTGTATTCATTTGGATACATGGCATGGACATGATTGCATAAAAGGAGGTCAACTGAATTAGTAGACCGCCTAATCTTTTGCATTAATTAGGGACATTAACACTACACCAGTTGCATAAGTATCATAAATTGCATTAGAAAAACAAAACTTAAGGACAATGGATGAATGGTTGATGATTAAATAGTTGGTTATAGAACTTGGATGAAAATATTTAGTTAAGTCTTTTATCCTTAGAGATTTCGGGGACGAAATCCCTTAAGGAGGAGAGAATGTAACAACCCGAAATTTAACCCATAATAATTAATTCGTTGATTAATGAAATAATAAAATAACTTTGTGAAATTATCAGAATTGAACCATGGGAGTTGCACCATTGTGTCCGCGTTAATTTTCTGGTCAATTTCCATATATAGAACGTCGGAATCTGAGTTAACATGAGAGAGTAACAAAATAAACAAGAAAAGAAAAAAAGGGGCTAGGTCAACCGATAGGTCGACTCAACTACGCCCTAGGTCGACCGGCCGGTCGACCTAATGGGATGGGCGGTCGACTGCCCGATCGACCCGCCTTGGGTAATGGACGAAGGAAATTTTCCTTCGTCCTGTAAACATTTGTTAGCAAATTTTCTTCATCATATGCGTTCTTTCAGCTCATCTGGTCCCTTCATGCTTCCATCTGATGGCTCCTATTCAGCCTATGACGTGGTTGCATCCCATTCAATCCCCAAATCTAACGGTCTGAGATCCACTTCTACCCCTATAAATAGAACCCCAGGCCTAACACTTTTTCTCATTCCAGATTTTCTCCAGGGTTCACCTTTTCAAGAAGGACCCTAAACGGAATAATTTCCCAAGGAGAAAGTCATTTTAAATTAAAATATTTACCAACCCCAAGTGGATCCGGGAAGGCCTAAAGGGAAGAGCTAAGGACCAGAGGTGAGTGATTGTAATTATTTTAGATTTCTTTAAGTAATTTAAAATAATAGGGTTTCCAATAGTTGTAGTTTTACTACGATTTTTGGAATAACCTTTTTAGCAGTTTTATTTATAGTTTTTTTTAGAATTATTTTCAGTCTATTTCTTTCTAGCTATTCTTTTCAGTTAATTTTAGCTTATTTCTGTCAATTATAGCTTTTCCATTTATTTACAGTTTATTTATAGTATTTTAGTTTGTTTACTGTTATTTATGCGTTATTTACATCTTCTTCCTACGCTTTGGATTTTCTTCTATTTTCAGTTTTCTTTTATTTCTTCTTCTTCTTCTTTGCGTATGGATGAATAGATTAAACGCGAATATGGATTAAAATTATAAGAATATTGAAATAATGGAAGATAATGTAAATAGTAAAGATTGTAATAAAAATGGAATTAAGACTGAAATTGAGCCTAATTATGATATTAATGTTAGAATTGGACTAATTAAAGATAATTGACCTAGTTATAACTTAGAATTATAACTAAAACGAGTATAAGATAAAAGAGGCTTATTTTCACACTTAGTCCTTGGGTTAAGTAATAAGCATGATTATAATGCAGGTTATAATAAGAAAAAGAACGGAATGAGGCTTATTTTAAGACTTAGGATAAATTAATAAGCAAAGATAGTGAAGATAACAATAAAGGCTTATTTAAATAATTTATCTAAGTTAGTAAGTAAAGATGAAAGTTTGACCTGTACCAAAAAGCATTCCCTATTAGACAAAATGGTGGTCTCACATTGGCGTGAAGTGAGATGAGGGCACGCTTATGCTAATAATGGTAGTAATTGGTCAAATAGAAGTCCAAATCATGGGGGATTTGGACAAGGGGCGCAACTAGATATTGTTTGAATGACGGGCCAGTACCAACAACATTTCCCCTATTTTTCTATGGACACGCTGTTTCACATAATCCAGAAGTGAGACGAGGGTCACGCTTATGCTGGAGCACAGGTAATAAGAAGACCCAACGGGTGGAGCAACAGGTAGCATGAGCATAGTTACAGTTACGCGTGCGACTTCCATTTCGGTGCTCAGTAATCGCTATGAGTTCCAAGCGCTTAAGTATGTGTGTCTTTCGTCGGCACCATTGCCTTCTGTGTAGGGAGCTATGTAACGTCTAGTCCACAATAAATACTTTGTGCGTCTTTTGTAGACACCATTGTACTTTGTGTGTCTTTCGTAGATGACAATACCTTATGTGTTGGGTGTTATATAGCATCTAGTCCACAGTAGGTGCTATGGAGTAGAGACCTATCAATAGGGTAGAAATAGGATTTCATCCTAATTATATGATTAGGGATTCAGCCTAATCAAAGCAGCAATCAAGGATAAGTGCAAACAATCAAAGTTAACCAATCATATTTAATAGTTAGTTCGTATTTATTTCCAGCTTATTCCTTTTCCTTTGTTTCTTTTTATATACTAGAACTGTTGTAAAGCCTATTACCTTTACTTTACTTAAAGATTCTAGTAATTACTATCATTCACCAGACTTTTAGTCTAACCCACTCCTCTATTTTCCCCCTTTTCCACCCATAGGCAATCAAGGAAGAGGACAGTAGCTTGCAGTTGCTGGGAGGTTTCTTTGAAGGAGATTCCACTATGTACTTCCACTTCTTTTATTTCAGCTTTTTGTTCTTTATTTGTACTGGCACATGTTGGGGAATAGTTGTACTCTGACTTTTGAGACTATGGTTTTCTTTGATTTCATAAGACATATATGTATGGTATTTTGACACGTGATGTATTTGGTATTTGGTGACTTATTTGGTTTTTAAAGCAATTATGAAGTTTTGTTCTAGTGTGTCCTTTTGGGTATACTAAAAGGTGTGGGGTGTTTCACGTAATGAAATTGAAAACCATGCCTACTGTTTGCACAAAAAATGGACAAACACCTCAAAGTTGTATGATTTAGTAGATCTTATGTTGTTCCTAGTGATTTGGGTGATTTATGCAAATATATGAAAAGCAGGGGCTAAACTGTAAAAAGACACGTAGATTTATAGTGGTTCAGCCAGAATGTGCTTACGTCCACTTTATATGTTATTTCTCTTCTCTTGTTTTGATTACAAGTACAAAGCTTTGATACAAGTAAAAGAAAGTTGTTTGAAAGTTCTCTCCGTGCTTGAGCTCTCAAACTTGTCCCCCATTGTTGTACCCCTACCCCTCTATTTATAGAGTGAGGCTAGGGGTAGGGGTCTTGGAGGTATACAGCAGCTGGCGGGCCTGGGCTGATGTAATCTGGTCTGGTGGAGCGGGTCTGGCTTACTTTGGTTCGGTGGTAGAAGCATGGTGGACCGGTGTGCTTGGTTCGGTGGGAAGTATGTTGAGTAAGTTGGTCCGGTGGTTCGGTGGAAGGATGTGAGTAGGTTGGTCCGGTGGTTCGGTGGAAGGATGTGAGTAGGTTGGTCCGGTGGTTTGGTGGAAGGAGGTGAGTAGGTTGGTCCGGTGGTTCGGTGATAGGGGATGGTTCGGCAGGTTGTTCTAGGTGGTTCGGTAGGAGCTTGAGAAGCTGGTTGGTTCGGCAAAGGTAGGAGATGAGTTGATTCGGCAGAGGTGATTGGGTTTGTCTAGCCTTGGACCGATGGTAAGAATTTAACCAACATTTGCCCCCCAAAGTGGGGTATATGCTGGCGTATGGCCTACTTTGTTTCCTTTCATTCGATCGCTGAGTGCCGATCCAACTAGTCCGGTATCCTATATTTGCCTATAAGTAGGGCCTGTATACTTTCGTTATTCCTTTCCAATCCAAGATAGCCGAACCAAACATCCCTGCCAAATCAAGCTCTCTGCCGAATTGCTTCAGAAACACCGAATCAGGTACTTGACTTCCCTTCACCGAATGAAACTCGTATGTTGCACCGAATGAACTTTAGCTGTGAAAGCTGAATGAGCCATTTGTGAATGAGAATACCGAATGGACCTTTGAGAGTGAGAATGCCGAATGAGCCATTTGTGAATGAGAATACCGAATGGACCTTTGAGAGTGAGAATGCTAAATGAGCCATTTGTGAATGAGAATACCGAATGGACCTTTGAGAGTGAGAATGCCGAATGGACCTTTGAGGGTGAGAATGCCGAATGGACCTTTGAGAGTGAGAATGCTGAATGGGCCTTTGTGAATGAGAATGCCGAATGAACTTGATACACTTGATTTTTTCACTTTTTATATCGCGAGCGAAATTTCAGACTGCACACACTTGCTCCTTTACTTCCTCTATTCTAACGACGTTCTTCTTTGTGTTTGCAGATAAATGTCTCGAAAAGCAGAAACTCGGTCAGATAAAAAGAGGTCTCAGGGCGAAGGAGAATCTTCCGTAGTGCCCCCTGCTCAGCCAGGACTGGAACGTCACGGATCTACCCCGAGATCACTAGTGGACGGGTACGGCCCTCAAGAGCTTCTGTACTCCCCGCCTGATTGCTTTCCCAGCTCCCTCAAGGAGGAGCAGCTTGATGTCATCTCCCGTTCTTTTGGAATCGATAGAGCGCGCATGCTGTTGCCAGGGAGAGAAGTTATGCCATATGATCCTCCCGAAGGGTACTTTGCCTACAGCAGATACCACTGCATGTGTGGTTCCATTCCGCCTCTTAATGCTTGGGTAGCCAGCTTCCTCACATATCTAAAGGTGGCCCCATTCCAGCTTCAACCCAACTCCTATGCTATACTGGTGAGCCTCTTCGTCATCTTCCAGAGGAAGTATGGTCGTGCTCCTTCCAACCGGGAGATCCGGTACTTGTATAATCTGAGGGGCTATAAGAAGGGGTCCCCATACATCAGCTTGGAGTCAGCTGTGACCTTCAAGCCGGTCTTGGATCTGTATTCCAAATTCAGCATGTTCAAGAAGGAGTGGTTCTTCGTCAGGGACGACTCTGTTTCTATTCGGCGTTTTACTTCTGGATGTAAGTCGATGCTTTATTTATAATTTCCATTCTGGTTGCGATGCTTCTTCTCATACATTTTCATTTTTGCTAGCGACAGGTGGCTTTGCAGTTGTGGAGACTGATCGCCTGGTTCAGACGGCGGTTGAGATAGAAGCTATCCCCAGGGTTTGTATAACAGATGTGTTTCCTTATCCGAATCTTCACTTGGTCCTCAGCCCCTGGTTCAGCCTCCTCATGATATCATGGAGGAGGATACTGAATTCGTGCTCTCTCCGCACCCGTCTGAAAATCCTACCGTCACTCAGATTGATCGTCCTGACTTGGCTCGGAATCCATTTGCGGGTCATCCTGACCTGGATCCAAGTTCCCATGATGTCACCTTTGATGAGGTTACCGGTGAGCACCTTCTTCCCCGCAATCCCATGGTATAGGTGCTTGATGAGGCTAAGCCTTAGATCTCGATTTACTTACTACTCGGATAGTTACTATGGGAGACGAGGCCAAGGCTAATATTGATCGGGTGGTGGAGGAGACTAGGAAGCTGATGGGGCATCATGCCCAGCTGGTTAAGGCTGGAGAGGAGATTGGGAGTGCCAACATCCGATTATGATTGGTGGTTTCGGATCAGGCCAAATAGCTTGCTGATCAGGCCATTCAGATTTCTCAGCATGAGGCTGCCTCCGGGCGGTTGAGGAAGACTATGGAAGAGGCTAGTAAGGCGGAATTGCGGAAGATGGAGGCTGCCTCCAAGGAGCAGATTGACATGGCTATTGCCACAGTGGATGAAGTCCGGAAAGAGGATTTGGAGCAGGTAGAGGAGCTGTCGGGGAGGCTTGAGGCCGCAGAGCTCGCCCAAGCTAAGCTGAAGGAGGAGATGGAGGCGACGCGGAAATCCCTTCAGGTTGACTGCTCAAGATACCGACTGGAGAAAGAAACTGCCCTTGGAAGGTTGTCGGCTTCCGAGGCCCGGATGAGGGAGTTTGAGGAGAATGAGGGAATGATGGACGAAATGCTTCAGGACATGTACTTC
Organism: Allium fistulosum; assembly: GCA_030737815.1. Lineage (NCBI taxonomy): Eukaryota > Viridiplantae > Streptophyta > Magnoliopsida > Asparagales > Amaryllidaceae > Allium > Allium fistulosum. The sequence goes on from CM060905.1 coordinate 456,894,807, forward strand.
CGAACTTGGAAGCAGGGCAACCTATCTTGGATGGATGATTATCCTAGGGTCATGGCTAAGATTTGTCTTCGGGCTCTGGAGGAGACTAAGGCTGATGTGGATAAAGAGGGTGGCGTGGCCTTCAGCATGGATGTGGTCACTGCCCAGTTTACCAAGGAGGAGAAGGTGGCGGTGAAGGAGGGCATGCGGTTACTTGCTGCTGAGGAGGCAGATGTGCAAGTAGAGGATGACGACCAGGACGGTCAAGAAGCAGGTGCTGGTAAGTCTTTCTTTTAATCTCTCCATTAACTTGGTTGCTTATTATTAATGAATCCTTTCTCTGACTGGACAGGTGGGCAACAGGACAAGGATAAATCTCCAATGCAGCCGGTCCCTTGATTAGACCTGGAAAAACTCTTTTTGTGGACTTTGACAGGGTTGTATATGTTAGTCTTAAAATAGTAAAGCAACTCTTAGGTTGTAATATTTTACTACTTGTAATAAATAGCTCTATTCTTGACGTGTAATTCTTTAACTTAAGCTGATTTTGTCGTCTTCTGAATGTTTGTTGTTATTTTGACATGTCTGTATGAGAGATATAGCTATGCATATTCTTGTAATCAAATTGCGTTTGATGTCAGGTTCTTGTTTAAAACATAATTTTATGATTTGCAATGTTAACGTGAGGCGTGAATGAATTATAGTCATGTATTTACATATGAAATGAGGAATACTGCCCTTTTTATTTTGCTTGTAGATGGCAGCTTTGAATATCCTGCGTGACTGAGTAAAGGATGCGGTTTGGTATCTTGTCGTGAGCATCTGCTTCCATTAGTAAATGTTTCCTGTCCTGTGTCATGTACTTCAGGGATTGTTACAGAGGATAGGGGAAAAGTTGCTTAAGTAAAATTGAAATATGTGAAAAAGTAAAACTTCCAATCACGGAAGGCCTTCGATGTGCTTAAGTTCGTGGCAAACGGGCTTTGTAGTCACTTTCCCTAGCTGTGGCTCTTGGAGACATTTGTCACCCATCTTACGCCTCCGCGGGGAGTTAATTCTTTTTTACCACAGCCGCACTTAAGACACATCGGAGCCGAGATCGCGCACAATAACTACCCGGGCCATTATGGCCCGTAATCGTGGGTATTATTCGATTTACTATGGCCGGCTAGCGTGGGTGCCGATCGTCAACCGTGAACTGCCCCTGGCTGGCCACACCTTATGTTGGGGCTTATAGTCGGTTCACAGTTGCCGGCGAGCCTAACGCCGTAATGAGCTGCCTCGGCTATAGTCGGCCTTCTCGATGGCTTATAATTGGCTCATTACAGTTGGCTTTGAGGGCCGTCGCGAGCAATGAGTTAACCCGCAGCAGAGGGATCCCGGAGCGAAAGTGTCTCATTGGCGAGGGCATAGATTCGTATAGTACCTGTTAGGTCTTGTCCAGGAGAAGTCGCACTGTGGAGCGCCTTGAATGAAAATGCTATTTGCACAGGATTTTGTTCAACAGAAAAGGATAAAGTTAACAAGCAGCCAAGATATGAAGGAACAAGTTAAAAAGAGACAAGTTTTTTTTAAAGTGGTTCGGCACGAAAATGCCTACGTCCACTGATTCTCTTTGTTAATTCACTTCATATGGGCAGTACAAGTTAAGAAAAGTATCGACGAAGGTGTTGGATGTTCCATGCCCTCTGGAACACCTCCCCGTCCACTGTTGACAAAATATAAGCTCCATTGTGGAGATCTTTATGAATTACACCATCCCAGATTGGATCTAGTGCTCCGGGGCGAGGGAAGATTTGCTTGAGGACAAGATCCTCTTCTTATAAGGTACGATGCTTGACTTTGGAGTTGTATTGTGCAGCCACTTTTTGCTTGTGGGCTGCTGCTTTGAGGACTGCATCATTACTTCTCTCCTCAATTAGATCCAAAGACATGTGAAGGAGTTCTTTGTTCTCTTCTGGGTTATAGTGGATCCTATGGTGGGAAGGCACGATGGTTTCAACTGGGAGCATAGCCTCCGGTCTGTATGCCAAAGAGAAAGGAGTATGCCCTGTTGATGTTCCGAAAGATGTGCGATAGGCCCATAGTGCCGTAGGGAGTTCATCCACCCAAGCGCCCTTTGACTTTTCGAGCTTCTTTTTTATTAGAGTTTTCAGAATTTTGTTGACGGCTTCGACTTGTCCGTTTGCCTGGGGATACGCTACGGATGAGAAGCTTTTGTGAATTCTGTGCTCTCGGCACCAGTTGGCGAATTCCTCGCTGTCAAACTAGAGTCCATTGTCTGATATGATTTTGAATGGGACTCCGTACCTGCATAGAACATTTTTGATTAAGAAATTAATAATTTTTACTGAAGATGCTTTATTCAGGGGTTCTGCTTCCAACCATTTGGTGAAATAGTCAACTGCCACTATAGCATATTTGGCCTTGCCTCGGCCCATTGGTAGTTCGCCGATTAAGTCAATTCCCCATACAGCAAAGAGCCACGGGCTGGTCATTTGAGTAATCTCAGTTGTTGGTAGTGAATTCGGCGATGAAATCGGCCATGGCCTGCCCCTTGATGGCGGTGCGAGGATGGTAGGTAATATCATATCGACTTAGTTCAATGCACCATTTACATAGCGTTCCAGTCTCCTTCTTCTGATGTGTTCTTCAATCAAGTCCCGAAGATGATGGCATTCATTGGTATCATGCCCATGGGATTCGTGGAAACGGCAGAGTTTTCTAGACTTAATTGCGTTATTTGATTCCTTCTTGTGCGGGGGGCATTTGTATTCAACTTCGTCTTGGGTGGCAAGGAAGATATTTTCGACGGTCTCGTTCAAAGGAGTGTAAGTGTCGAATCTCGGTCCTGGCCGATATAGGCGCTTTTCTCCCTTCTTGCCCCCAGCATTGTCTCGGGAATCATTTCTTCGAACGTCCCTTGCCACAGCAGGGGCGTTGCTGTGAGTTGCCTTATTTTGCTGTCCTGACAGCCCCTCGACGGCAGCATCCTCGAGCCTCATATATTTCCCAGCTTCATGGAAGAAATCGGGTAAAGTAGATGGTTTTTCTTTTGTCAACCGTCTAGCGAATTTAGTGTCCGGATGCACACCACTACAGAGGGCCATTAGGATAAGCTTCTCGTCGGCATCATGGACTACGACCGCTACGGCATTGAATCGGGTTAGGTATTGTTGCAGTTTTTCTCCGAGTTTCTGTTTGATGCTGGATAAGGAATAAGCGTCCTTAGGCTGTTCCACATGAATGCAGAACTGACTGATAAACTTTTCTTTCAACATTTCCCACGAGCTGATGGATCCCTGGGGTAAATGACAGAACCAGGAGGTAGCGAGATCTGCTAAGAATAGTGGAAAGCATTTGCACAGTACTCACTCTGTTGCTCCACTCATGAGCATATGCTGTGTGTATCTTTGTAAGTGTACGATGGGGTCGGAGGTTCCTTTGTAAGGTTCCATTGTTGGCATCTTCCATTCTCGGGGGGTGATGGCAATTTCGATATTGCGGGCGAAAGGGCTGGTTACCCTAGCGCCTATCCATCGATCTCTTTGATCCCGTTGGACGCACTCTCTAAACAAGCATGCCATCCTTTCATCAGAATTTGGAGCAGATAGAAACGAGTTCGGTTCTGTTCTGTGGGATTGATTCCGTCCAGATGACCTGTAGGGATGGTATCGTCTATCATTCCTCACGTTTTCGAGCGGCTGCCTTTGATCTTCTGGGAGCATGCTAGGGTCAGCTACAGTTGGCCCTTGCCTTGATCTTCCCCTACTGGGTTCTGATCTAAGCACTTCCTCGGGTCCAACTTCGGGCTGGACTCTAGCTCAGCCCCGTTCATCGGTGTTTTCGTGGTTAGGCAGTATGACAGGCTCAGCTACAGTTGACCTTCATCCGGTACCTCCCCCATTGGGTTCGGTACCAAACGTTTCCTCAGGCCTAACTTCGGGCTGTGCTCGGTCTCGGCTCCTACCATGGCTACTTCTGCTGTTAGCTCCTTCGAAGAAGGAAGATCTTTGTTGTCTCTGAGATCCTCCAGACTGGGACTCGCCCCATGTTTCAGTGTTGCGGTTGGATTCTTCAGCGTCCCTTAAGCGTGACATGAGATGGTCCACCAAGGCTTCCTGCTGGGACGTGAAACGGTTAGTTACTTCAACCACAACTCTGTCCAAATCTACCCTAGTAATTGCTGTAGGCTGTTCTGTGGCAGGAGTGGTTGGGTTAGCCTGTCCTTCATTTGTTACTGTTGTTGGAGGAGGACGATTTACTTGATTCGTGACAGCTAGATCTGGAAGACTGCTGGATGCGATGTTTTTTCCTTTGTTAACAACTTTTCTCTATTTGGGAGGCATGTTTTCCAAGTGGCGGACGATGCTGTTAGGAAAACTCGTTAAGTGGATGAAGCTGAAGCTTCGAGCTTCTAGCTCTCAATGAAAGCACCAAAAATGTTTGCACAAAAAATGGACAAACACCTCAAAGTTGTATGATTTAGTAGATCTTATGTTGTTCTTAGTGATTTGGATGATTTATGAAAATATATGAAAAGCAGGGGCTAAACTATAAAAAGACACGCAGATTTATAGTGGTTCAGCCAGAATGTGCCTACGTCCACTTTATATGTTATTTCTCTTCTCTTGTTTTGATTACAAGTACAAAGCTTTGATACAAGTAAAAGAAAGTTGTTTGAAAGTTCTCTCCGTGCTTGAGCTCTCAAACTTGTCCCCCATTGTTGTACCCCTACCCCTCTATTTATAGAGTGAGGCTAGGGGTAGGGGTCTTGGAGGTATACAGCAGCTGGCGGGCCTGGGCTGATGTAATCTGGTCTGGTGGAGCGGGTCTGGCTTACTTTGGTTCGGTGGTAGAAGCATGGTGGACCGGTGTGCTTGGTTCGGTGGGAAGTATGTTGAGTAAGTTGGTCCGGTGGTTCGGTGGAAGGATGTGAGTAGGTTGGTCCGGTGGTTTGGTGGAATGATGTGAGTAGGTTGGTCCGGTGGTTTGGTGGAAGGAGGTGAGTAGGTTGGTCCGGTGGTTCGGTGATAGGGGATGGTTCGGCAGGTTGTTCTAGGTGGTTCGGTAGGAGCTTGAGAAGCTGGTTGGTTCGGCAAAGGTAGGAGATGAGTTGATTCGGCAGAGGTGATTGGGTTTGTCTAGCCTTGGACTGGTGGTAAGAATTTACCCAACACCTACATATTCTGTGAAATGTTAACTTCAATTAAATGTTGCATATACTTGAATCTGGAAGGTTAGGGTGTAAGTAGTAGTCCCTTAATTAACAAGATTGTATAAAGATTCCAGATTTGTGGTTCAAATGGCATACGTTGGTTAATATGAATTAGAAGTTGTTATAAAATTTGTTGGGATTTAAGTAGTATTTTAATTCACTGTAATGAAGTCTATTGCAATGTAAATTTCCGTAAATTATCTAGTTTTGACAAGGAATATGCCTAAAAGAAGGAGATGTATAAAATAGGGATTTTTACCATAGTTTGCACCGTCTATTTCAATAAAAAAGGATAATTCATTGTAATTCCAAACGTAACACATATCCCCTTTTTGATAAGTTACTGAAATTTACAGTATTAACATTTCCTTTTTGAAGAAGGTGAAATTCCAACGAATTAGAATACAAAAATCCCTAAGTATAAATTAAAGAATTGTAAGTAGTAATAATAACAATAGTCTAATTATAAAACAAATATATGCAATAAAAACAAGTTATAGATTAAATAATCAGTGATAAAATGTAGGTAAAATAATGAAATGAGTAAGGAAGTAAGTAGTAATCAAAGAAAGACAGTAAGAATTGAAAAAAAACGGTAAAATAGATCTAGTGAAATAAAGGGGAAGTAAGTAGTAAAAGATAGGCAATAAAAGATATTTAAATCTTTTAAGTTAAAAGTAAGCGGTAAATGACATTAATGAGACAAGGAGTCCTTACGTAAAAATAACTAAGTGTTAATAGTTGAACATTGGAGGCGTAGTAAATAAATAAGTATGGATATATACATAGCCTTAAGTATGCATTTATGACTGTTGTGAACTATTGAATTTAGCCAATAACTTAGATTAAATAAGAATGACAAAGTCATTAAAATAGGTTGGAATTCGAGGTCTGTAGTGTTACATAACAGAAGTCTTTCTACTACAAAGGGCTATAAGAAGTTGTATATACATTGTACTAATGTAGGACGTATCAACTATAGGACCCGTGGAATCGTACGTCCACGTATAGGTTAAGGGAATATACCAAAGTAGGAGGGTTCATTCTAGTCGAAGTGTCAAAGGACAAGTATAGTCTGCTTCAACCTTTCTATTGGTGCGTTTTAAGTAACCAAATCAGAATTTCCTTAATTGCATTAGGTAATCTAAATGGGATAGAGATCTAGGGTCGGTGCTATAACAATGAGATTGGTACCATACATATAAGGAGTATGAGCTGTTTACATAGGTGGAGATCGTCATCGGCCCTGAGCGGTCAATGGAAAGTTAGGGCTTACTCCTAAGTAGGCTACACCTTCTACTAGTGTAGATCGTGTTTAGGACATGCATCGCCTTACAGTAGTTTGTTAGTTTTTTTAATTGTTAGGAAGCAAGACTAGATAACCTTTCAGTGGAGATATTTCAAAAATGAACATAATAAGGCTAAATAGTTGTAATGTCATTATTAGGCCCTACAGGAGTTCCTTGGTATGCACGATGACGAGGACATGATATTGTGTTGACGATGGATCCTGACGAGATGCAGAGTTACAAATATACTAGCAAGGGAAAGTATCAAGATCCAAATGGGGATTGTGGAACTTACTTATACACATACACAAAAACAGATACGCGCGCGCGCGCGCGCACACACACACACACACACACACACACACATATATATATATATCTATCTATGTGTGTGTGTGTAAGTATTGTCTACCTCATGTAAATAGAGTGTATCATACGTGTATATAGAGTTAGGACGATAAAGAAAATAATAGACATAACACGTAATGGAAGGCAATCAATATAAACTAGTGTTATGTATAAAGTGTGTAATTTATCAGTCACCAGAACATTGTTATGACCTTGCGATAACTGCCCTATACCTCCGATGCTCATATAACCGAATAGTGGCTGCTGGAGTATTTACTCGATATAGGACGATTGTCAAGGGAAAGAAAAATAAATAAGAAGAGGAATAGAAAAGATGAGAAGAGAATAGAATAGAAGAGAAAGAAACAAAACATCAGACGATCACATAACCTGTCATATATCTCATGGCACATTAGATAAAATATAACAGTCGTCACAGATATAAAATTAGCGAGACAGAAATAACTACATGAACCACAGAATCAGAGTAAATGGCCTCATATAGTTATACAAAACAATAATAGAGTTTATACAACCGATAAATAAAATCAACTGATAAACTGTCTCTTATAATAGTAAGTCAACATCCATAATGTCACACAGCGGAATAAACAATAATAAGTCCAAAATATAATTATGAGAAAGCATCACCTTCTGCTAGTCCATCTGCACAGCTCCATGTATTATTTACACCTGCTATCTAGTCTACTCATTTAAGAGTATCCGAGATAATAAGAAGTAAAGCATAAAACCTCGAGTCAGACAACATTCTGATGTAAGCGATAAATAATCTCAAAACACTATAAAAGTTGATTTAGTATACGAAACAAGGGTATGGAGAATCATACATGACCTGTCCCTATATCCAAAGAGTTAGCACATAACACAAGATATATGCTACTCTATCATAGTCATCATGGGTGTGTTATACGTCAAAGTACTAATGAGTGTCCAGGTATCTATGTCAAAGATAACTAAATCTTGTGACATCCCTAGAGTGATAATAACCAAAGTAAACATATCATCCATCATCCATCCTCACATTACTCACTCAGTGCATTGGATATATGACTCTCGTGTGACCCCATCATATAGTCAAGGACTTGTCACTGTCCCGGTTTCTCGGTACTCGAATCCATGCCACTTAGATGGCCAGGAACTAGGCTGCACACATCATAACAATCCAGGGTAAATGGATCGGGTCATCATTTGATCTAGGGAACACATCATAGCCCAAGTGAGCGTCCTTACATATCCCTACTTTACGAGTACACTACGAAACCTATGAATATCAACGATCCCTTTGCACACATCATCTATAGTAGAGCTCATCCTAGAGCTGTCCTTACAGCTCCCGCCTGAATTCATTACAGTTGGGAACTACTCTAGACAACCATCATTAGTCATAGAGTGTCATCATGCGTCCCGTAACCTTCCTCCGATTGTTCCTTCAATCTAGCTCATCATCGCCTACTCTGCATCTCGAAGTACAGCTGTCCATCATCAAAGATGTCACTTCCCATCATGTAATCATCATCGTCAAATCACGAAGTAATTGCATCAAAGCTCGTCCTTGCTTTAGCACCAAAACGCTAATCGAAGAGCCATAGCCTCAAATCAAACGTCGAACGAACGATCCAACCATCACATCATGCTCTTCGAAGCCTCTCCATTATCCACGTAATATTAGTCAAATTAGCCATCATCAATAGTGTTTGATATCGAGCACTCTAGATTAATCGATAACGACAACTTTGGTCATGTACTTAACCAAAAATTGTTAAGTACAAACCAAATGAAAATGTCTAGCATCTATCTTGAATTCAAAGCACATCCTCAAGTCCATCTTCCGCCTTCAAATAAATTGATGTTTACGAATCTTTGTGTACGAAATCCTATCTTATGGGATATTTCTAATACTATATCGCCTTCAAACGGCATTCTCAACCAAACTAAGCATACATGCAACCAACAAGCATATAAATGTCTATAATAACCTAACTACATCTGTAATAACACACATGCAATACATCCAATCAACCAATGAGGGATTGATACCAACATAGCCTAAATCTATCAATATCGTCAAAATAGCGCGTCAATGAGAAACATGTGATATTTAGTTTAAAATCATATTATAACACTTTCAAATTCTTTTATAAAACAAGATATAGGTTTTAGAAATCACATTTTAAAGTTAGAAACCATTTCAAAACATCATTTCTATACTATACTAACAATCATAGTATATTAGAGACAATATCACTCACCTCAACCAATTATTTTTAAACCATCGCCAAGTCGTAAAGCTCTCTATCATGAGTGCAACGTAAGAAACAACATCCAAAATGGACGTCGTATGCAAAAGATATGGCATTTATAAAGTATCGGATTATTTAAATAATTAATTTTTTTTAAATAATTAACAATTAACTAATTACCTTTCTTAATTATCTTCTTCCAAACTAATTACCATGCATACGCATGTGCTAGTATACGATAACAACTTCCTTCAATCACTGATTGCTCCTTCATCTCCCAACGAAATTTCGAACCGACGAATATGTTGCTCTTCTGTTGTGAGCTCGTCCTTCATGCCAAAAATCGTCGCCTGTGGTTCCCCCTTCAAATCATGTATGTACCATAGCTTTAGCTCATGCCTATGTCACGTTTTACCATGGTTAGCTAAGTGACCTCGCGTTAATTGAATCCCATCGCAAATGCGATACTCATCGGGTTGGCGTGCTCCGTTTAATCACTCGTTGTCTCTAGCTCTGTATCCTCAAAAAAACCTACATAACCATGATTGGGGATCATCGGAGAACGATGACCATTCAACTCCTCGTTGGTGCCAAAATGACAGCCTTGAAACAAGGAGAAATGGGTCTCAATCGAATCTTGATTTCATCGAATGGTTGATTTTTAATAATTTTTCAAAGGGACAGGGTGAATGGGTTTGAAAGTGCGGCCATTTTCTTTAATGGAACAGTAACCGATCACGATGGGAGAGTGAGGTGGGTTTAGTAATATAATATAATATTATTATATTGTTTGTTTATTTAAACTCTGAAATAAACGGTCGTACATTTTAAGCTTTAATGTTCAAACAGTGCGTCTGATCGCAATGAGACTCGTCTACATACATCACTTCATTTTTTCGGTATCGATGGTAGAAATTTCATCGCTATTCGAGATAACACTCCGGGATAATAATTTCATGTTATTCGAGACCGTTTTGGTCATTGGATTGTCCGATCTTCAAATATAACGATCCTTATACTCATTATAATTTGCAACATCGATATGAACTCAACGAAAGTGGTTACGAGTCCTGATCCAATCGCATGCGAAAAGTTACATTTTTGGGACCATCAATTAATTAATGATTCAATATTTAAATCAATTATTTAAATACATTAGTGTTAAAAATACGGATCATTACATTCTCCCTTCCTTAAAAGGATTTCATCCTTGAAATCCCAGGACGAAGCAAAACAACCCAAAACCCTCACATAAGCAATGATTCAAGAAAAATCATCACTTATCGACTCACCACAACAATCACTAAAAGCGATTACAAAAGGTAATAGACTAGGAATCAGCTGGAGCTACTATCCTCATCCCTAAGTGCAATTACTATTGAATTCGAAATTAATATGGCTATATCAAACGTCTAAGTTATGCACTTATTCCCACAGAAACAGGCAATGAAAAACAAAAGCGTCAACTCACTAGTCGGAAGGCAAGTCAACTAAATTTATACATTACCGACTCTCTCAACTATCAACAACATCTAATGTCCTATACATTGACTTTTCACTCAATTTTGGCTTATGTCATGGAAAATTTTGGCAACACTTTCTTTGGGCGGCTAGGTGAGGGAAAAATCCTAGTACAATATAGATATATACATCTCATATTTGTGGCATCTCATATCTGAGGCATCTCATTTTTGAGGACAACCAAGCATATATATCCAAATCTACACTACAGATGTTACATACCTCTTTTATAGCAAAATCATAGAATTTAGATGCGAATAAAAGCAGGTAAGCATCCAAATAACCAACACTTGCGTCCATGTACCTGAATATGTACTTAACAAAGAGGATTAAACACAATAGCAACATCATCATGTACTTAAGCATACTAGATCATATATATGGAAATCATCTCAAATAATATTCTATATCAAATCATAGTTATCCCGCATGCTTAACAACCATATAAGCATAAGTAATCATAATAAGTACCAACAATCAAACATCAAACAAGCACCTATATGATCAAACATCAAAAAGTAACATCCATGTTTACCTAGCATGCAGGTTACTAAACTATCTGGTATAAGACATCAAATATGAGACCAAATATGAAAGATGACGAAAAATGGAAATCTCCTTTGGTGAAGAGCTCCGGACAGGCAGTCCTCATACACTCATCACTCTCCCATATGAAATTGTCTTTTCTTTCACTCAACTAAACCTTTACTGCTTCACCACCTTCCTCCTAACCTACTTCGTATCACGTCTCACAATACGAATGGGTCTCCGAGGTCTCAAAGTTCCTGGTTCAGTCTCGATATCATCTATTCAATTTGGTGTCAAATTTCCAAACGCCTCTTGTAAGTTCTCCTAGAACCCACCAGTGAACAACGGGTTTCAGCCATTTACAATGCTCTTGGCACACAATGGAATCGTAGTATCCATTCCACATATAACTCGACTAATTTGGATGTCGTTCTACTAGACTTAACGAATATAAATCTAGTATTCTTCGTCAATTTATCAACTGTGACTCAAATGCTATCATATTCTCTTCTAGTCCTTGGCATTCCATCAATGAAGTCCATCGATATCTATTCCCATTTCCTCCTAGGAATGTCAAGTGGTTATAGTAACCACTTGATCTCTTCTATTTAGTATTTACTAGCTAGCAATTCATTCATCTCAAAGTAAATGCCTAACATCCTTTTTCATCCCTTCCCAATAAAATGTCTTTCTTGTATCGTGGTGTGTTTTATTATCATCAGGATGCATAGTCAATCTCAAATGAGATCACTCTCATAGTATTTCATCCCTCAATCCATCGACATCGGGAACAAAAATATCTCATCCTTGCGGAACAAACCATCTCGGTCGAGTCCGCATTATATCATCTTTACAGACACTACTCATTCCTCTAATTTAGCCATGTTCTCTGTGATTCTAGCTTCACGCTTCTGACTAGTACCAATCCATTAAATCCAAGTAGGTCTGATGGTCAAACCCCTATGTCAGACTCACTAACGCATGTCAACACCTTGCTTTCTCAAATAAAAGTTGATACTCCCTCGTCAAATTGGTTAACGGTGCTGCTACCTTTAAGAAATCCTTGGTAAAATGGATGTAGCATCTCGTCAACCCAAGGAAACTTCTAATCTGTAGAACTATTAGGTCTATTCAAATCATAGATTGTCGTAACCTTCGTAGGATCTACAGCGATGTCCTAATCCGAAACAACATGATCCAAGCATCTGACGTCCCTCCTCCAAAATTGATACTTCGAAAATCACCATCAATCATTGTTTTCTAGACACCTACAATACAACTATCAATCGTGTCTTATGCTGCTCTTTCATCCATGAGTAAATGAAAGTATAATCAATGAGCACAAGCACGGACTCACTCAAGTGATCCCTTGAAACATGGTTCATGAGACCAACAAAACATGCCGACGCGTTGGTTAGCCTGAATGGTATAACTAACCAATCAAAAATCAAAGTAGCGTATGAAACACCATGTTCGACACACTCTCTCTAAATACTCTCAGTAGATGAAATCCCATTGCAAGATCCAACTAAGAGAACTCCTTTATACCAAAGAGCCGATCGAACAAGCTATCAATAAGTGGGAGTGGATACTTGTTCGTCATCTCATTCAGCTCATGGTAATCAACATACAACCTCAAAGAGTTATCTGCCATACTGGCGAACACTATAAGTGTATCCACTCAAATGTGCTCCTATGAATAAACACTTGCAACAATAGGTCATCCACTCACAGCACTAGTTTTCTCTACTGTTTAGGTGTCATATACCTTAAAGACATAACTACTAGTCTTATACCTCTAACTAGATCGATACAAAAATCATTCCCTATATGGTAGTAATCTGGTCACCTCATCGAATGTGTTCGGACACATGCTAGCTATAGGTACAAATGACAACTCACCATGTGGGGTATCGAGCGAATATAGAAAGCTAACACCACCTCATCGATGGGTGAGCAGTCGCATACTACCTGTTGTTCATCGTCAGTCCCTAAAGTCACCTACGACCTCTCACAATCCACCACTATTTCATACCCCTTTAGCCAGTCGGTTCCCATACTATAATATAGAAACTAATTAAACCCAAAACAAATCAATAACAAATAATCAGGCATCCATGACTTGATAAGGCTAAGTCTAGAAAAACCATGTACATGATGGTTGAGCCCCCAACAAGGTTTGTCATATTTAAAGGTCAGTCAACAATTTCGGGTCTTAATCCCAATCTATCTTCTAATCACTATATATAAAGGACCGTGAAACCTTAACATCAAATAAAATACATATGGAACACCATAAATGGAAAGCATACCCTAGATGGTAATGCCGTTCCCTTCTCTTTCGTCGATGGAGCACTCAATGAAATCGGAACCGCATTCGATGCATATGCTTCCATTTTCTACCACTACTCAACTTGCTTGAGAGAATCCTTCACACTGGGTATAGACTCTCACATCATAAAGCCTTTTCGATCAAATTATCGAGTCTCTTATCAATATGACCAATCAATTGCTTCCCAAAATGATCACTCAACCTATTGATAAATTCTTCATTCTTTCTGAGTGGAGTATCAATGAAAGATAAATCGTACTCCATCCATATATCAAATTCGGCCACATACTCCGAACATACATATCGCCTTTCTCCAAGTCGGCAAACTCTCTAAACTATACCGACTTTTGAAAAGTCAGAGTAAATTTCTCTTTGATGCGAATTATGAATTGATCCCAATTAAAATGATCCTCATGGATCGCAACTGTAAGGGCACTCCATAAGTCAATTGTCCATCCCTGGAGTCATCTAGAGGTCAACCCTACCTTATTGCATTATCTAACTCCAAGTCATCGACGATCCTTTCACAAATGTTCATCTCGTCTTGCAGTTCAATAGTGGACTCCATTCTAAGGAACAGTCTGCCTCATAGACTCTCGTAGTCTTTATACAGCTCAGCAACATCGACTCTAGGCATCTGCACTTGAGCACCATAATCATTTAGAGTAACTTAGGCATTCTAGATAATGACTCACACCATTTCAGCGAACATATTCTGTAAATCAAGGTAAGTGTTCCTCGGTCCTGCCCACTCCTCTACTCCAGAGATGGAGGCAATAACAAATTTTCTCATATGAAAGGTCATTCATATTTTATAATAAGTATGATACGTCATTCATAGAGAAAACTGCATCAATATTTCTCATATGTGCAATTCAACTTATATACTATATATACTACTATATAGTTTTGAATATCAAAATATATAACAGATACGCACTCTCCCGTATATAGTATACTCTCGATCTGTTCTAAGGTGAAAACTCCTACCCTGTCTCCACTAGATTACGGTATCAACTCAGGTTAATCATGTAACATATGCATTGATACAAATGTGACGATCGTCCTACACCTCCGATGCTCATATAATCGAATAGTGCACTGCACAAGCATTCGGTCGATTGATGATGATTGTCAAGGGAAAGAAAAAGAAATAAAGAAAAGGAATAGAAAAGAAGAGAAGAGAAATAAATAAAACATCAGACAATCACATAACCTGACTTATACCTCATAACTTATCAGATAAAATATAACAGTCATCACAAATATAAAACAAGTGAGACAGTAATAACTACATAAACCAGAGAATCATTGTAAATATGCTCATACAGTTATACAAAACAGTAATAGAGTTTATACAACTGATAAATAAACTCAACCGATAAACTGTCTTTAATAATAGTAAGTCAACACTATTAAGGCTCCACAGTGTCGCATAGTGGAATAAACAATAATAAGTCTAAAATATAAGTATGAGAAAGCGTCACCTTTTGCTAGTCCATCTGCATAGCTCCAAATGCTACTTACACCTGCTTTCTAGTCTACTCATTTAAGAGTACCTGAGATAATAAAAAGCAAAGCATAAAAACTCGAGTCAAGAAACAGTCTGGTGTGAGCGATAAATAATCTCAAAACACTATAAAAGTCAATAAAGTATATGGAACATGGGGTATGGAGCATCATACCCAACCTGTCCGTGCATCCAAAGAGTTAGCACATAACATAGGACATATGCTACTCTATTATGGTCATCATGGGTGTACTATATGTCAAAGTACTAATGGGTGTCCATGTATCTATGTCAAAGATAACTACATTATATGACATCCCTAGAGTGATAAATAACCAAAGCAAACATAGCATCCATTATACATCCTCACATCACTCACTCAGTGCATTGGATATATAACACTCGTATAACCCCATCATATAGTCAAGGACTACTCAACGTCCTGGTTTGTCAGTACTCAAATCCATGCCACTCAGAAGGTCAGAAACTAGACTGCACACATCATAATAGTCTAGGGTAAATGTATTGGGTCATCAATTGATCTAGAGCACACATCATAACTTAAGTGAGCATCCTCATATAACCCTGCTTTACGAGTACACTTTGAAACACATGAATATCAACAATACCTTTGGATATGTCATCCATAGTAGAGCTTATTCTGGAACCATCCTTACAACTTTTGTTTGAAGTCGTTGCGATTAGGAACTACTCTAGACAACCATCATTAGTCATAGAGTGTCATCATGGGTCTCGTAACCTTCCTCCAACGGTTCCTTCAATCTGGCTCATCATCACCTACTCTTCGTCTCGAAGTACAGTTGTCCATCATTGAAGTCGTTACTTCCCATCATGGAATCATCAACGTTGAATCATGAAGTCATCATGTCGAAGCATCGCCACCGGTTTAGCGCCAAAACCGCTCGTCGAAGAGCCATAGCCACAAACCAAATGTTGAACGAACGAACAAACAAACCATCACATCATGCTCTTCGAAGCCTCTCCATCATTCACGCCAAAATTGGTCAAATTGTCCATCATCGATAGTGGTAGATATCGACCACTCCAAAGTAGTCGATAACGACCACTTTGGTTGTGTACATAATCAAAAATGTTTAAGTATAAACCAAATGAAAAACGTCCAACATCTATACAAAAATCCCAAGCACATCCACAAGCCCACCTTTCGCCTTTAGATAAATTGACACGCACAAAACTCTGTGCACGAAATCATATCCTATGGGATATTTCTAATACTATACCGCCTTCGAACGGTATTTTCAACCAAACTAAGCAAACAAGCATACATGCAACCAACAAGCATATAAACGTCTATAATAACCTAACTATATCTATAATAACACACATATAATACATCCAAGCAACCAATGTGGGATTAATACCAAAATAGCCTAAATCTATCAATATCGTCAAAATAGTGCGTCAATGGAAAAAATATGATATTTAATTTAAAATCATATTAAAATACTTTTAAATTCTTTTATAAAATAAGATATAGGTTTAAGTTTTTTAGAAATCATAAAGTTAAAAACCATTTCAAAACGTTGTTTCAATACTCTAGTAAAAATCATAGTATGGTGAGAGACAATATCACTTACCTCAACCAAATCTATCTAAACCATCGCTAAGTCGTAGAGCTCTCTATCACAAGTGCAAAAGCAAGAAACGATGTGCAAAATGGACCTCGTATGCAAACGTTACGACATTTTTAATATATCGGATTATTTAAATAATTAATTCACTTAATTAATTAACAATTAACTAATTACCATTCTTAATTATCTTCTTCCAAACTAATTACCGTGCACACTCTTGTACCAATATATCATAGCTGCTTCCTTCAATCACTTATTGCTCCTTCATCTCTAAATGAAACTTTGAACCGAGAATCCGTTGCTCTTCTCTTCGTGAGCTCGTCCTCCACGCCAAAAATCGTTGCCTACGATTCCCATTTCAAATTGCATATATGCCCTAGCTATAGCTCGTGCCCATGTCATGTTTTATCATGGTTAGCTAGGTGACCTCTTGTAAATTGAATCCCATCCCAAATTCGATCCTCATCACGTTGGCATGCTCCATTTTTTCGCTCGTCGTCTCTAGTTCCCTATCCCCAAAAACCTACATGGCTATGATTGGGGATCGTTGGAGAATGATGACCATTCAACTCCTTGTTGGTGCCAAAACGTCGGCCTCAAAGCAAGGCAAATTGCGTCTTAATCGGATCTCGATATCATCGAATGGTTGATATTTAATAATTTTTCAAAGGGAGAAGGTGAATGGGTTTGAAATTGCAACCATTTTCTTTAATGGAACAATATCTAATCACAATGAGAGAGAGGAGGGTTTGGTAATATAATATAATATAATATTATTATGTTGTTTGTTAAATTAAATTCTCAACTAAATAGCCGTACATTTCGAGCTCACACGATCAAATGGTGCATCTGATTGCAGCAAAACTCGTTTGTATACATCACCTCATTATTCCGGTTCTGATGGTATAAATTTCTTTGCTATCTAGACAGCGCTCTAGGATGATAATTTTGCGCTTTTTGAGACCGTTTCGACCATCGAATCATTCGATCTTCAGATATAACGATCCTTACACTCATTTAATTCGCAACATCGATATGAACTCAATGGAAGTCGTCTCGAGCCCTAACTTGATCGCATGCGAAAAGTCTCATTTTAGGAACCATCAATTAATTAATGATTCAATAATTAAACAACTAATTTAAAAATATTATCATTAAAAATATGGATCATTACAGACCTCCTCCTTATTATAACCCACAGGATAGCTTTAGAGGGAAAAGTACTGGTACAAGGTAGGAATGGTGGAGGAGTATGTTTCCTTATGCATGCTTGACACTGACAAGGGCACTAAAGATTAAAGGTGTCAACCTTGGTCGATGATCATATGTTTTATTGTACTTTAGTATTCCGCTATGAGTATATATTGATAGTGCTCTGATGTGCTTTTTTTATTTTCTAGATACCAAACACTAATAATCCGTACTTTGGTGGACTAGGGTTTTCGATTTAGCGAAAATGCATGCCCACTGGGGTGCGGGTTATAGCATTTGGTATCGGAGCGTAGTTTAGTCGATCTTAAAAATTAGGATACTTTGAGCGAACATATTTGTATTTTTACTATAATTATATATATGACATATGCCAACTATACAAATTTCGACTATAGAAATATTTGCAACCATATATTGAAAGATGGATAATGCTACTATAAGTTAGAAAAATAGATGTGGTTGAAGATATACACCTATCCTGATCACCCATTGGAAGTAGGTCGTATTGGAAGGCATAGACTTAAGAAGAGCATTTATGCGACACATAGAAGGCTCCTTGAAGCTGGATGGTATGTGACTCCCTTGAGGGCCTAGATTGCCCAATTCTTGTAGATCCTTGTAGAATTGCTAATTAATGATGTATATTAGATCCAAATAAGCATAAACCAAGAATCTGCATGTTGTAGATATCCGAAAGTAGGATTTAAGATAAGTGCTAGAAAGAAGGTGTGTAGTAATCACTCCAAGATGATAGTCGGATTTTTATATTCTATGAGAAGATTTGTCAAATAGTAAGTAGAATAGAAGAAAGGTCCAAAGAGGAAATTAAAACACACTCTGAGTCCGACCCCATATGAAAGAATTTAATATAAAAGTTTTAAAAAAGAGGGTTTTAAGAAAATATATAAATAACATATTTAAAATGATTCTTAAAGGATTTGTTTGAAAGTAGAGAAACCCTATTTTTGAAAAGTTTGTAAATATTAAATTTTTCGAAAAAAATAAAATATTTATATTTTATATAATAAAAAGTTCTGTTAGAAATTAAATTGGTAAGATCAAAAATTTCAGTAAGTAGGCTTTCAATCAAAAGGTGTTTCTTTTGAAAAAATAGTAGAGCATATATAGCTCGTTGGTTTTTCTGAGATGAAAAAATTTAAGTTGTAAAACTCTTTTTAGTGGTGGACAATAGGAAGGGGTACAAGTTTAAAATGGTGTAAATTTAATGGGAAAGAAGAATAAAACCGATAAAATAAAGCGGTAGGAAAATGCACCGCTACGGATAGATAGGAATTTTGGTAGATAAGGATTTTTCAAAGAAGTCAAAATGAAGATGAAGAAGACAGAGGTGGAATAGAATGACATTAGCTAAAATTAATATTTATTATTAGTAATTACGATTTCACCCCTCATGAAAAGGTTCCGGTTCAACCTGGGCCAAATAGACCAGGAGTGGTCAGCCTCTTGGGAACGATCGGTCGACTGCCGCAAGAAATAGCGGTTGACCTGTTATGGATATCGAACGTGACCCGAACCTCGAACGCAACGTATGGTCGCATCCAAGGTTTGAGACACAAATCATTTCATCGATTACCCCCTTCCTTCAGCCCCAACCCCTTGCCTCCTTGCTCCAAAAACTAAGCGACCACCTCAGGTACTGTAACACCCTGAAAAATCAGTAAGAATTAAATGAGTAAATTTAACTGACTTAAGTAGGGTGAAAATGGAATTTTTTTTAAAATATGGAATTTTGTCACAGAAGTTGTACCGTTGCGTTCGTGTCGAAATTCTAATTTTTTTGCATATATAATATGCTGAAAATGGAGCTTAAATGAAGAAGTTATAAGAATTTGAAGTTTTCAGGTTTAAAATAATTTATATCAAATTCAAACAAATAATTAAATTTAAAATTTGAAAATTAGTTGAGATTAGACTTGGGGGTTAAGAAATCTTTAATGTTAAAAGTATAATAAAGAAATTGAATAAAAAAATAGTACAATAATAATTATGTTCCCAAAATAGGTGGAGGGGTCGACCGTCGACCCCATTTGGTCGACCGCTAGTGGTTGATCGGTGCCTATAGGGCAGTCGACCACTCCTTTTGGTGGCGGCTAGGGTTTTTCTTTCAACAAATGTTCCAAATTTATCTGTTTTTAACCTATTTCCATCCTACAGTTTTGGTACATTTCAACGCCTATAAATACGACCCTACCCTCTCCACTTTTATTCACAAAAATATTGTAGAATTCAGTGAAACTCTGCCATTTTCTCTCTTCAGTCAGATTCAGAAATTCAATTAGGAATTCAAGTAAGAATTCTATTTCGTTTCTTCCAACCTCTCTGAATCTAACAAAATTATATATACCAATCCCTTGCTTTGGCACTGCAAATCCTACAAGAAAGGCTAAGGATAATCTATGAGTGGAAACCTTAGTTTTTTATTCCAGTAATTGTTTTGTATATTATTGTTCACGTATAATACTGGCTATCAAGCGATGATTGGTATGGATCATTTTGAAGCATTTTATGGAAGGTCATGTAAATCGCCAAGTTGTTGGTTGGAAATCACCGAAAAATTTAGCACGTACCCGATTTGATTCGTGATATGATAGAAAATTAGAATTGATCAGGCAATGAATGAAGGCAGCGTAAGGTCTCCAAAAATCTTATGCGGATAAGAGAAGGAAAGAGCT
This sequence comes from Allium fistulosum, assembly GCA_030737815.1. Classification (NCBI taxonomy): domain Eukaryota; kingdom Viridiplantae; phylum Streptophyta; class Magnoliopsida; order Asparagales; family Amaryllidaceae; genus Allium; species Allium fistulosum. The sequence continues at coordinate 456,915,314 of CM060905.1, forward strand.
AGTATTTGTGGTAGAAGATACGGTATTTATCAAAGTCTCCCTTCTTAGATAGGTTGTTAGATTTAGCAAGTCAGGAAAATTAGCGCTTAGATTTGTTGGACCATTTCGAGTTTTGGAAAGGATAGAAGGTCTTGCTGACTGTGTGGGGCTTCTGAACCTATTGGCAGGAGTCCATGATGTTTTTTTATATTTATCACCTTAGGAAATGCCATCATGACACCGCCATTGTAGTAAAACCTGATTGGTTGGGGAATATAGAGACAGAGCCAATAGCTTCTTGTGTCACCGCACGCATTGTGGAGCACAAAACTAAGAGGCTCTATAACAAACAAATTAGATTGGTCTGAGAGCAATGGATAGGTAACCTAGCAGAAAGCACATGGGAAATCAAAAAAAAGATAAAGATCTCTCATCCAGAGTTTTCACTGGTAAATTTTCTCTCCAAAATTAAGATTTTGGTTGCATCGTGGTTGCTATATTAGATGGTAGAAGATGATTGCTACACCTTCTCACTACCCCTTTACACTTATGTAGAAATTTTTATGCATATTTAGGGTATTTTCATACATACTTGCATGACATGATTACACACTCATGCTATGATCGAGCTCACTTTAGTATGTCTACCGTACATAATCACATTACACTTTGGTTGAGTAGATTGATGGGTTGATAACATGATTGTATAACATGGATGTTATTATGCATTACACTGTTAGTCACTTGGAGAGATTTCGGGGACGAAATCCTTTTTAAGGAGGGAGAATATAACGCCCCAAAAATGGGTAAGAATTAAATAAGTAAATTAAATTAAATTAATTAGGGGTAAAAATAGAAATTTTGTAAAAGATGGAATTTGGCCATAAAAGTTTATCATTGTGTTCATAGCGAAATTATGATCTATTTCCATATTAATATGCTAAAACAGAGCTCAAACAAAAAAGTTATTGGCATTTGTAGTTTTCAGATCTAAAATAATATAATTCAAATTCAAATAAATAATTAAATTTGAAATTTGAAAATTAACCGAGATTAGACATAGGGTCAAGAAATCGTTAACATTAAAAATTAACATTAAAAGTATAATAAATGAATTAAATAAAACAACAATACAAAGTTAATTACATTTTCAATATAGGTGGAGGAGTCGAGCGCCGACCCCTACCAGCCGACCGCTGGAGGTCGACCACTCCTATTGATGGCGACTAGGGTTTTCCTATCAATGAATGTTCCATATTCATCAACTTATAACCTATGTTTATCCTATGGTTCTGGTATGTTTTAACCCCTATAAATAGGATCCAACCCTCTCCATTTTATTCACAAAAATATTTGGGAATCCAACGAAACTCTATCATTTTCTCTCTTTAGTTAGATTCAGAAATTCAGTTAGGAATTCATGTAAAGATTCTATTTCGTTCCTAATTATTCTTTAATTCTATTCTCTTCTCTTCCAATCTCTCTGAATTTAACAAAATTATAGAACCAATCCCTTGCTTTGTGTGTGTGTGTAACAACAGAGAGATCTAGAAAAGAGTGATTTGGCGTTGCAAATCCATACAAGAAAGGCTAAGGATAATCTATGAGTGGAAGCCTTAGTATTTTTATTCCAGTAATCGTTTAGTATATTATGGACTCGAATATGCCTTAGGGGTTTTGGATTTATGAAAAAAATGAAACTCCCAAAAAGTCCTATAATTCGAAATGTCAATTCTTGTTAGAATTCTCAATTGTTTACATTAAATTGTTGGGATATGTAGTTTTTGCAGTTTTTGGTGATTTCAAATTCTATTCCACTCCTCTTTAAATTCTAATTTGATTATGAAGTTTCAATTAAGGAATAGGGTGTGAAAGTATGAACCTATTTGTAGTTTACACCGTTTATTCCATATAAAAATAAAAGAGGAATCCTATTATTTAAATTCTGTGTAAAAGCGGGTTTGAATAGAGATTGAAAATAGAATTGCAATTTCTATTTTCGAGATTATTCCATGATTTGATGTGACAGATAGAGTTGAAATTTTTGTATACCTTATTACAATATTTGGATATGAATGTTGAATCCTTTGTTAAGGAAATTGAAATCCTTTGCTATGGATATTGGAAATTTGGCACCATTGATAATATGGAAAAGGACATAATATTGTTATTGAAAAGGAACTGATATTTAAACGTTAGTTGGGGCAAAATCTCTACACGCATAAAAAATAGTGGGTGCGCGTATTTAGTTATATATTAATTACCGTAAACAACGTACAATTATAACGTATAAATTGCGTAGTTAATTAGGTAATAATTATCATTAAATCCCCCTTAGGAAGGTAATTGATTTGCTAAGGTAAAATAAGAAGGAATTCTAATATAGCCTAATTAATGGACATGGTGAGGTGTTTGATAATATATTATGAGTGTTGTAAAATATGACTAGGTCATAAGTGGTGTGAGGTGTCAAAAGACACATGGAAGTCTACTCAGCCAATGTGGCTACCAGCAGTGTGACTTTGGGGCTGATGTGAGACATCACCTATGATAAATAACTACGATGACGTGAGGTTAGTCCTAACTCTGTAGGGTAAACCCATCCAGTTAATCTGGCTAATAGTACCTACGGATAGTCGGGCTTATGTGAGACATCACCGTGGGTATAAGTCATAAGACGAAGGGCCTACTTAAGGTTTATAAGGTATTAAGTTGTTATTTAAGGGCCCACCTTCTTCTCCAAATGAAGTATTAGATGGTCAGGATTGGGTTTTGGCACGGTTAAGGATATCTCAGAAAGGTCCTCTTTAATAGGAAGTATTAAGTGTTCGAAGACATTTTCGTGCAATGTCAGCCAGATAGATACCTATATGGAATCTTCCTTGGGAATGGGTATTAAATGATGAGGGTCTACCTCAAATGAGGTCTTAAATGGTCAGAGTCTGCCTATTTTTTCATTAAAAGGTAATAAGTGGCTTGGGTTCTATCTCTCGCATTGTTTGACAATTATGACGTAGTTATGGATTATGGGATTAAGAAACCTGCTTCGGGATTGGAAGGTTGTTTGAAGGCCCGCCTCCTTTCCTTATATGAAATATTAGTTGGTTTTAAAACACGTTGACATATTCCTATTTTGGCATATACCGCCCAATTTGTGATGAGCCGCCATTTTGGATGATTTAAGCTGACAATAAACTACACATGCCTAACCCAACTGTCCAAAAGTCATATTATCATTGGGGTTTAAAATATGAATTTAAAGAAAAGAAGAAAAACAATACACATAATCTCATAATGGAAGGACAAAATATAATAATAACATAAACAGTTCATAAAGATGTTTTATAATATACATTTAGTTTCATTTTACAACATAATCAAAGTTATATAATTAACAAACATAACAAAAATAATGCAGCGGAATAATACTAGTAAATATGATCCACTAATCTCCATCCTCATCTTTAGAACAACGTCTTCAAACACTAAAATACTAAGGCTAACTCGAGCGTAAAGGAAAACAATACTCTCGAGTCGGAACTAAAAATCCTTATGTAAGTTAACTCAAATCATGTGAAATATAGGTGCAAATAACTCAAGAAATGTAACATAAAAGGTTTTGGAAGTCAAAATAATTATTGTAAAAAACTTTCGTTCATTCAAATAAAGCCATTTCCAAATTTTATATTATAAAAATATTCGAACTTCAAAATTAAATATAAGTACTTTTAAATAATATTTTTCTTTGTTATATAAAAGTTACAAAAAAGGTTTTTAAGTCATTTTATTATAATTTCACAAAATATCATTTTCAACGCATATATTCCAAAAATTCATAATTATATTAAAACTAATTTTTAGGCAAAACTAATTAAGCAATTTTTTCTAATTTCCAATTATTATAACATATGAAATTTTCAAAATTAAAATCACATTTCTGAAATTTTTTCAAATAAGTACAAAATAGCAGTATTTTCCAAATTTGTAAATTTTGGCCAAAACAGTAAATATTCATTTCCAAATTTATTCATGTGTCAATGTCATATGTCTACAAGGGATTCGACACTTATTCACTATTTTGCGATGTCCAGAATATTGACATGGCAATTCAAATCAAATTTCAACAAATGGCAAAAATGTGACATATCTCAATAAATAACCAAGGGCATAAATTATTCTATCCACTAAACATGTCTATAACAATTAACAGCATAAACAATTTAATACATATCACAGGTATCAACTACACATCATTTTACACCATTAATATATCAATTTGCTAGTTTTAACTTGCAATTCAAATCATTTCAACGCATAAATAATAATAGCATATCATCCATTAGCATCTATAGGCATACACATGCAACCAATATCCTAATCAACCAATTAAACATATATCACGACAATATTAATTGTCACATATTGCAGTGTTCAGCTAGCAATGATATTCAATTTCAATGCCAATTGAATTTCTGAACAGCAAATCAATAAATATCTCACATCATTACTTAGTTTAACTTGTAATAGAAATTTTTAGTATTTCATGAGTGGGTTTAAACACTTACCTTTATACAAATTTGAAAATTTTGCACAAACGAACGACAAAAAATCCTACTCCAGGACGAAGATAACATCATTACAAGTCCAATGCAAAAAACCGCGTCCAAATCCGACCTCATATGAAGTAGTTGTTAAATTTAGAAGATTGAGATTAAATAAAAATTAATTAACGGTTATATGCTAATTACCTCTCTCCCTCACGCATTAACCCTCACCATGTATGAACCAAAACTGGCCGTCGATCTCAAGTCCAAGTCGTCGTCGTCTCGATCCTTTCCGTCCAGATCGGCCACCGCCACCGTGGTCCCCACTCGAAACCGAGCCGGTAGCACCCTTCAGCGCCACCCCAAGCCACCACCTCGCCCAGGTCCAGCTCAGCCGCCGTCGTTTGTAATCATTTTCCCGTCAACTCTGATGCCTTCAGAACAACCAAAGACCATAGATCTCCTCCTCATGGCCCTTTCTACCTACTGCTACCTCCGATCGTCCTATGGTCGTAGATCCACCGTTAAATCAAAACACTAGAATGAACGGTCGAGACTTCTTCATCGATATCTCATCAAATTGAGCCCCAAATTGAAAAAAAAATTCAGACGTCAGTTTGTTTCGTCGAGATCTTTCCAGCGATATAAAATTTGACATAGTTTGGACAGTCTGAATTTTCAATTGGTTTGTAAGTAGTCAATAAGAATTATGGATAATCTCCATTAGAAAGAAGGAATTTGATCTGAGAAGAGACGCTAGATCTGAAATAAAATAAAGTAGAAATAGATTTAGCTTCTAGGGTTTCACCGTAACAATATATTTAAAGGCCCGAAAATCAGTTTTCGCCCTAAACGAAAATATGTCATCTTATATATTGAAATATACGTTAACGATATTTCTAAACCCAATGAAACTATTAAAACCCTCAAAACACAATCCTACTCAAATTTTCCTTTTGCCATCAATTTTTTTTAATTTTAAATAGCTATTATAAAAATTTATAATTATTCAATTTAGAAGTTACAAACAAACCTTATGTTCTCATTTTAAAATAAGACGTCATAAAACCAAGTCATTTCCTTAACAATTGATTTCCTATTATTATTACATTTGAATCAAATTTGAATATTTACATTTCAAAATTAAGATTCCTCATTAAAATATTTACCGCTTCTAATTAAATTTGAAACGGAATAGGTTTCAATATTTCACAACTAATTAATTTCTTTTCACATTAAATTTACTAAAACACGTTTTAATCATACAACTTTAATTTATTAAAATTTTAAGTTTAACGTTGAAATCGCTACCGTACCGCCTACTAATGTTATTTAATGGCTGTATGAATTTTGTTTAAAAATTCAATTTTTCTCTTTTATAAAATTATACTTAAATTCAAAATGAAAAAATTCATTTAATTTATCTTAAAACATTCTTCTATTTCATTAAAAATACTCATTCAGTAATTGCAATTCAGTAATGAAAACATTCTTATATTTTAGAATAATCAACTTATATAATATTAAATTCATTCTTATATTAAGTTCATTCTTATATTTCAAAATAATGTACATTCAAAATGAAAACATACTTATATTAAATTCATTAATTGCAATTCATTTCTCTTTCTTTTAATTGAAAGATACCAATAACTTTAATTGCAATCAATTTCAATATTAAATTTCAAAATGGATCTTAATTAATAGGTAAAATAAAACAACTGTATTCCTTATGTATTGCAATTCAGACTTTATATACAACAAGAGTCATGCAAGACTTTTCTGTTACATTAATTAAGTTATATATATATCAAAAGAAGAGATCTAGAAAAGAGTGCTTTGGCATTGCAAATCCATATAAGAAAATCTAAAGATAATCTATGGCTGTAAACATTAGTATTTTTATTCTAGTAATTATTTAGTATATTATGGATTCGAATATGCCTTAGGGGTTTTAGGTTTACGAAAATAAAACAAAATGAAACCCCAAAACTCCTATAATTCGAAATGTCAATTCTTATCGCAATTCTCAATTTTTTACATTAAATTGTTGGGATATGTAGTTTTTGTAGGTTTTTTTGGTTTTAATTTCTATTCCACTCCTTTTTAAATTCTAATTTGATTATGATGTTTCAATTAAGGAATAGGGTGTAAAAGAATGAATTTATTTGTAGTTTACACCATTTATTCCATATAAAAATAAAAGAGAAATCCTATTGTTTAAATCTTTGTAAAAGAGAGGTTGAATAGAGATTGAAACTAGAATTGCAATTTCTATTTTTGAGATTATTCCAGGATTCCATGTGATAGAGTGAGTTGAAATTTTTATGTACTCAGTTTATTAGAGTTTTTGGATATGAAAGTTGAATCCTTTGTTAAGGTAATTGAAATCCCTTTTTATGGATATTGGGAATTTGGCACCATTGATAATATGGAAAAGGACATGTATTATATTTATTGAAAAGGAATTGACATTTAAACATTAATTATGGCAAAATCTCCACCCGTATAGAAAATAGTAGGTGCATATTTATTTATATATTAATTACCATAAACAACATATAATTATAATGTACAAGTGCATAGATAATTAGGTAATAATTGTCATTAAATCCCACTTTGGAATTGATTTGTTAAGGCAAAATAAGAAGGAATTCTTATGTAGCCTAATTAATGGACACGGTGAGGCATGTGATAATATATTAAGAGTGTTGTAAAATATGACTAAGTCATAAGTCGTGTGAGGTCTGTCGAAAGACACACGGAAGTCTGCCCAGCTAATCTGGCTACTAGTAGTGCGACGTTGGGGCTGATGTGAGGCATCGTCTATGATAAGTAAGTATGATGACAAGAGGTTAGTCCCAATTCTGTAGGGTAAATCTACCCAGTTAATCTGGCTACCGGTACCTATGAACAGTCGGGCTAATGTAAGATGTCACCGTGGGTATAGGTTATAGGACGAAGGACCTACTTTGGGGTTTGGAAGATATTAAGTGGTTGTTTAAGGTCCCATATTCTTCCCCAAATGAAGTATTAAATGGTCGAGATTGGGTTTAGGCATGGTTAAGGATATCTCGAAAAGGCCCGCTTTAGTAGGAACTATTAAGTGTCCGAAGAGATTTACATGCAATGCATACTAGATAGATGCCAATATGGAGTCCGCCCTGGGGATAGGTATTAAATGATGGGGGTTTACCTCAAATAAGGTCTTAAATGGTCAGAGTCTGCCTATTTTTCCATTAAAATGTATTATGTGGCTTGGGTTCTATCTCTCACATTATTAGACATTTATGACATTGGTGGATTATGGGATTGGGAAACCGGCTTTAGGAATGGAAGGTATTAAGTGGTTGTTTGAGGGTCCGCCTCCTTTCCTTATATGAAGTATTAAATGGTTTTAGAACACGCAGACATATTCCTATTTTGACATATTTTTCCTAAGTACTGAAATAATAAGGCTCGAGGTTTTTATTCACCAAACACTTGCTGTTATGACTCCCACCTCATTACAACACAGGTTAAGGAAGGGGTGATGACAATGATGATGCTAGAAGACGACATGAGAAAAGCTTGTGGCAATTATTATTATTTATGATAATCTTTATTGTATCCATGAAAGAATAGTTTTGAACAAATGATGTAACGATTATTGTGGAAACTATGTTTTGTTTTGTATTATGACATTTGAATTTATTTTGAAATAAATGGATACGGTTTGTTATTATACTTTGTTCCTTACGCTATGAGTTTTAAAAGAATAGTTATAGCTCTGTATTGTTATTACTTTTACTAACCAATAGCCAACTTTGGAATGAGTCTAAGTTTCGATGGGCTTTTTTGGGTGGGAATTTAGGCTTGTTTCAAGATGGGTTGTTGTAGGCACACCCAACTTTGACGGTAACCCCTCCCGCACTCCTTAGGCAACCATGTAGTAGCTCCACGACCCCAAAAATCGACCGACGCTCCACTTTTCATAGCCTCTCCTCCCACCACCCGGGTTTGAACCTACAAGATATAGCATATCTTTAAACCGACAAAGCGAAGGTTCAAGGGTACTTAGAGGCGACGGGTTTTGCATTTCTCCAAGGCTGTATGGTGAAGTTTGAGGACTTCACCACCTATGATTTGGAGGGTCTATTTGCGGCTATAGGATTATTTTCGAACCTTAGCCATGATACCTTCGAGCGGGAGTGCTACTCGAGATGCATACGTCTATTTGACGCTAATTTGCGTTCGACGAGGATGAGAACAACTTCACATCCGAAGTCAAAGGAATAGATATTCGGATGACGGACCGGAAATTTGGAGTGATTATACAAATCTCCGTAATAGGAGAGGATCTAGAGGACATTAAGACCGCCGATCCAGGTACACTTCAGTAGATCTTCCATAAGGATGTAGGTGTCTAGCGAATAACATGTAGGACCAAGCCCGTCTGGTCACCCGTATTATTCAGCACAACATTATCCCCAAGACAGGGAGCTTCGCCCAAATCTACCCCCTCATTCAAATGGCCACTTATGCCATCATATGTGGTATTTTGGTGAACTAGGCCAAGGCCATCATGTGTAATTAGCCCCAGGAGTTGGTACAAGAAAGAGCTATCTTTCGTATTGTCATCTTTTCACTCCTATTTTTAGACAGTCTGGAGTTAGCTTTCAAGGAGAGCCGATACAGAAGAGGGCAACTGCACCATTGGATAGGTCCTCCCTTAAGATGATGGGAATAGAGGCGACACCTGTGGATTTTAGAGCACAGTAGGAGGTAGGACAGGCATAGATGGATTGGGCCCCGTGGCTAGATCAGGCGGCCGCAAATCCAACTCTACAGGCTTGCGAGTATGGAGCGATACGAGATTTTGAAATCTGAATTAAGGCCGAGCGGTGAGAAATGCGGTCGCAGCAGCATGAGATACAGGCAGAGCAGCAGTGCCAAGGTCGCGAGCTTTAGTGCATAGCTACCATGCTGTTATCATTCGGTAATGGTAGTGGTTCGAGCTCTCGTAAGGGAGCAAGGCCATCCCCCAACCCTTATGTAGTAGTAGTATTGGTAGTAGCAGTTGTTATATCCTACCAGCATTTGTTTACTTTTAGGCTTGGGTTGTAAAGATTAGTTCTTTCTGTTGCATAAAAACACATACAATGTTAATGAGAATTTTACATTTTTATTTGTTTTTTGTGGACTGTAGTATTTATTAGAAAATGGTAAAATGAGGAAGTCTCATAAAAGATACTTGACTAATGCAAAAGAAAATAGGAAATGGCTTGAAGTTTATAAAATAAATTACAGAATTTATTTAGTTAGGTACTAAAAAGGAAAATAAATTTAAGTATCAAAAAGTATAAAATCTTTGGGAGATAAATTTTTGACGGGTGAAGGACAGGGAAAGGTTGTTGCAAAACCATAGGTCACTGTCCCTACGCCTTAAAAGCTAAAATTTATAAATAAACATATGTTTTGGTTGTTATTTTAAAATAAAAAAGAGTTCTTGAAATCGAAAATTTTACCATGCAATAGGATAAAGTCAATTATGGATGTTAAAACATTGACTAAATCCCGAGTGCATGGGATGTGGCTTAATTTGTTTTGAAAAACTAATACTTTGAAAAAATTTGTTCTAAATCCTCTGATTTTAAAAATAAAATACTTTTATGAAACATTTTGAAAAATAAATTTAAAAATTTAATTTAAAAGAATTTTGTATGGAAAAGGAGAATTTCTGATTTTTGAAATGCCACATGCTTAGCTTAAGGGAATGTCGACGGGTTAACAATTATGAATTTTACTGTACAGAAGAAGTGACAGTAAGTAAAAATATAGTTTGTGACAAGGGATCTTTTTCCATACCTTGTTCATAAGAGAACAAAACTGGGTTTAAAATAATTTTGTTTTAAAAATTTAAAGATTTAAAATTAAATTTTCTTATGCTGACTGCACTTGGAAAAGTTGAAAAAAGGATATGGGCATAAGAGAAGGTTCCAAGGTACAATGGAAAAATGGTACAGAAGAGAATGACGGAAATATGGAATTCTCCATCTAAACCCTTTCCTGGCATAAGAATATAGGTTTAGAAAATTGAATTTTTCAAAATTTTGGATGTTAGAAATGGTAGGGATTGGATGTGAAATTGGTTGAACCATACTTCTATTCAAAGAAGTGTGGTAAATTTTGGATGCAAAAATAAAGATATTGATTTTCAAAACTTGCATACATATAGAACTGCAAGTATATATAGGTCGTTTGCACCATATTTTTCAAAATTGTTTTAAAGAATGCATTTATATAGGAAGCTCTAATTTAGTGTTATTCTACGTACATATAATATATGTGGTGATACACCATGCACTGGTATGCGATTGGCCATAAAACCGGTTGTGCACTAATTGGGTGGATAGCTTAGATTGGTTGCGCGTTATATTACATGATTCAGTCCTTGAGGGATTTCGAGGAAGAAATTCTGTTAAGAAGGGGATAATGTAACACCACATAAATTAAACGATAATTAATTAAAAAATTATTTAATAATTAATGATGCCGAAAATATAATTTTCACTAACGTCGAACTTTAACCAAATAAACACGACTGATCGACACTTAAGACCAACAGATCGACCGCTACCGGTTGATCGGTAGATGTAGAGCGGTCGACCAGTAGTGATACGGCGGTTGTGAATTGAACCTAGGCCGAACGGCCCGGATTTAAAAGAATATAATCTAATGTCTTGCATTTATTCGAACCCCTATAAATAAAGGCCCAACTCCTCATATTTTCCAAAGCACGGCGAAGCTCTGCCATTTTCTTTTCTCCACAAATTTATAAATCTAACTATAATTATAGTTTAGATACGTATATACAAGTGGAGAATAGCGGAGAATAATAGAGAAGAGGAATAGGATTGAATCGAATTGCCAAAGCGAAGGTAAACTATAAATCCAAATCTAAATTAAATTCAAATCTCTTCTCTGATCTAAATTTCTATACGTATGTATATGCTTGATATAAATATTATATTAGAAAGAAAAAGGGAGTCAAACAGAAATAACATGGTTTAGATTTGGAGATTTGGAAAAAATAAAAGGTGAGTGGAAAATTATATATTTTTATACAATATTGGATTTATTTCGCTGTAAATCTGTTCCTTGTATGCCCGAATATAATTATTTTGGAGTTATAGGCTTAATTATATGCATAATGAAATTGAAAACTATGTCTACATATTCTGTGAAATGTTAAGTTGAATTAAATGTTGCATATACTAGAATTGGAAAAGTTATGTGTAAGTAGTAGTCCTTTAATCATCAAGATTGTATAGAAATTCCAGATTTGTGGGTCAAATGGCATATGTAGGTAAATATGAGATAGAAGTTATTATAAAGTTTATTTGGATTTAAGTAGTATTTTAATTCATTGAAATGAAGTGTGTTGAATGTAAATTTCTATAAATTATCCAGTTTTATAATTTTGAATAAAAGTGTATCGTTTGAAGTAATAAAGAATATGCCTAAAAGAAAGAGATGTATAAAATAGAGATATTTACCATATTTTGTATTATCCATTTCAATAAAAATGAAAAAATAATTCATTGTAATTTCAAATGTAACACAAATTACCTTTTTGATAAGTTACAGAAATTTACAATGTTAACGTTTTCTTTTTGGGGAAGGTGTAATTACAACATTTTAAAATGCCGAAATCCCTAAGTATAAACTAAAGAATTGTAATTTGTAGTAATAACAATAGTATAATTATTAAAACAAATATATGTAATAAAGACAAGTTAAAATTTAAATAATAAGCAATGAAATGTCGGTAAAGTAATGAAATGAGTAAGTAAGGACGTAGTAATCAAAGGAAGATAGTAAGAATTGAAAAGGAACAGTAAAATAGATCTAATGAAATAAAGAGGAAGAGGGCAGTAAAAGATATTTAAATCTTTTAATCTAAAAGTAAGCGGTAAATTACATTAAATTGACATTAATGAAACAAAGAGTTAGTTATGTAAAAATAACTAAAAATTAACAGTCGAACATTGGAGGCGTAGTAAATAAATAAGTATGAATATACACATATCCTCAAGTATGTGTTTATGACGGGTGTGAACTATTGAATTTAGCGAATAGCGTAGATTAATTAAGAATGACATAGTCATTAAAATTGGTTGGAATGCAGGGTTAGTAGTGTTACGCAACAAAAGTCTGCCTACTGCAAAGGGCTATTAGCAGTTGTATACACATTATAATAATGTGGTACATATCCAACTGTAGGACCCGTGGAGTTATATCGATGAGGACATGATACTTCATTGACGATGGATCCTTACGAGGTGCAGAGTTATGGATACTCGCGGGGGAAAGTCTCCTGGCCTAAAAAGGGACTGTACTATGTATACACACACACGTATCTAGTTGTTGTCTACCTCGTGTAGATATGGCATATTATATGCGTACGTGGATTCAAGACGGTTAAGTAAAATGATAGACATAACACGTAATGGAAGGCAATCACCATAAACTAGTGTTATGTATAAAATTTGTAACTTACCAGTCACCAGAACGTTGTTCTGACCCTCTCCTCATTACAACTCACATAATAGCTTTAGAGGGAGTACTTGTACATGGCAGGAATGGTGGAGGAATGGGTTTCCATATGCATGCTCGACACTAACAAGGGCACTAAAGATTAAAGGTGTTAGCAGTATTCCTATGTTTAATTACACTTTAGTGAGTTTATATCGATAGTGCTCTGATATGCTTTGGTAATTTATAGGATACCAAAAACCAATGATATGTACTTTGATGGACTTGGGATTTTGATTTAATGAAACTTCGGGCCCACTAGTATGCGGGTTGTCGCAAAGGAGATATATCAGTGAAGAAATACGTGAATCAGTTCAATGAGTTAGCTAGGTTTGGTATGAAGCTGATAAATACTCCTCATAAGAAAGCTCTTAAGGTTGCAAAGGGACTAAATCAACCTCTTCAAGATTTGGCTCTTAGTCATATTCCAATGGGTCCAACTTTCGAGGGTTTAGTGGAGATGGTCTTGTTGAATACTGTTTCCAAGAAGGAAGTAAAGAGTGAGCCCAAGAAGTCTGGAGGAGAGACGTCCCAATAGAATTAGCACAAGGGTGTAATGGGACCTAAAGGGAAGATTAAGCAGCAAGAGTTGCAGTGTAGGAGATGCAGTAAGAAGGGGCATTTTGTAAAGGAGTGCAAGACGGACAGCTCAAAGATCAAGCGTTACAACTGCAATCAATTCGGGAACATGAGGCGGGAGTATCCAGCACCACAGAAGACCTCTACCTAGGTGGTTTCAGCCTACACACTAGACACTATTCCTAGCTCGAGTGCACCTCCAGTATCGGACAAGGGGAAGAAGGTCATAACCGAAGGTATATTAACTTTATCCGATTTACCTGTTTGTACCTTATTTGACACGAGGGCATCATACCCTTTTATCTTGAGTAGACTTTTAAATGAGTTGCACTTAGACACTGGCATTATTACAGACCATATAGTTATATCAAACCTTTTTGGAAGATCAACTTATTTATCTATGATATGTAGGGGTTCGAAATTGTTTATTATGGAGGTCAAGTTCGACTACAATGCTTTTGTCCTAGGATTTTCTGGGTTTGGGTTGATTTTGTGTATGGACTGGATGACCATGTATGGGGATAACTTAGATTGTGATAGGAAGGTTGCTTGTTTAGGTACTTGTGGTGGACGCAGTCTAGAGGTTTATTGCGATCCTAGAGGTTCATTAATGTTGAGCTACCTATATTCTTTAGACCTATCACACAATAAGTAAGATTCAGTGCCGATAGTTAGAGACTATCCGATTGTTTTTTCCAAGGTCACCGATCTTCCACCGCAGATAGAGATCGAGTTTCGAATTTATCTTGTGGAGAATGCCAGATCTGTTGTCTTACCATGGATGCATGTGCTCCTAAGGAGAAAAGCGAGCTAAATAAGCAAGTGAATGAGCTGTTGGAGGAGGGTTTCATTAGGAGTAGTATTTCAGAGTGGTGAGCATCAGTTGTTTTTTCCACTAAGGCAGATGGTTCTCTGAGACTTTGCATCGGTTATCGTGAGCTGAATAAGCTGACAAAGAAGAATCATACCCATTGCTCCGTATAGATGATCTTTTTGATCATATATTTGGAGCTAAGTTGTTCTCTTAGCTTGACTTGGCTATCAGATTTCATCAGTTGCGTGTGGCCGAGGATAGTATTCAGTAGACCGCTTATTGTATACCTGGCAGACTATATGAGTGGTTAGTCATGCCCTTTGGACTGACCAATGCATCCGCCTACTTTGTTGATCTTATAAATCGAGTTTTTAGAAGGTTGTTTAATAAGTTCATGGTGATATTTGTTAATGACATATTAGTCTATTCGAAAAGAAAGGAGGAGCATAGGTTACATTTATAAGAAGTGCTCAATACACTCCATGGGCATAAGTTGAGTGTGAAGTTTTCAAAATGTCACTTTTGGCATGAGAAGGTATGCTTTTTGTTACACGTTGTCTCTAAAAGTGGGTTGCTGGTATATCCTAGTAAATTTGCTGCAGTACAGGATCGACGGATGTCAAAGAATGCCATAGAAGTAAGGAGTTTCCTTGGTTTAGCGGGCTACTATCGGAAGTTCATTAAGGGCTTCATTGAAATCTCTACCCATCGACCCGCCTTACTAAGAAGAATTTGGTTTTCTCATAGGACTCAAAGTGTGAGGATGCTTTTATCAAGCTAAAGGAGGCATTGACTATTGCACCAGTTTTAGTATTACCCAATAGTACAAAGGTATTCACAGCGTATACCAACATTTGCGATATGGGGTTGGGCGTGATCTTGATGTAGGAAGAGAGAGTTGTGAGCTATGCTAGTCGACAATTGAAAGTCCATGAGGGAAACTATCCTACCCATGATTTTGAGTTGGCAGCCATTATCTTTGCACTCAAGTCATGAAGACACTACTTATTAGGAGAGCGGTTTGAGCTGTATACGGATCATAAGTCTTTATAGTGTTGATTCTCCCAAAAGGATTTGAATTTAAGACAGTAGAGATAATTGGAGTTTTTGGCATCGTATGATTTCGATACTCCTATACTCCAGTAGGAAGTTTGTGGTGTTGATTCCTATGTTCTTAGACTGTATGAACATGGAGTTCATTTCTATGTTCGATTTCTAACCATCGTCAAACATCATGAGATAATTGGAGTTTTTAGCATCGTATGATTTCAATATCTCCTATACTCCATTAGGAAGTTTGTGGTGTTGAGTCCTATATTCTTAGACTGTAAGCACTTGGAGTTCATTTCTATGTTCGATTTCTAACCATCATCAAACATCACTTCGGGGTTGTTAGCAGCTTTGGATATGCAGCCTACACTCATGAACCGCATTGACTCAAGTTAAAAGCACGATAAGAAGTTAGTGAATATTTTTGAGAAGCTTAGTAGAGGAGAGCAGTAGAGTCACTTGAGGTGCTATGCCACTGACTCGAAGGGGTGGCTACAAAGAGATGGTAGATTATGTGTTCCTCTCACTGTGGACTTGATTAACATGGTACTAGCATAGTCTCATCGTACTAGGATGACCATTCATCCCGACGGAGACAAAATGTACCATGACATGAAGAGAGTCTTTTATTGTCCCGGTATAAAGAAGCATGTGGTAGAGTATGTGGCCCAATGTATGACTTGCCATAGAGTAAAGGCGGAACAGAAGAAGCTGGGAGGATTGTTACAGCCACTAGATATTCCGCAGTGGAAGTGGAAGAGTGTTTCTATGGATTTCATTGATGTACTACCTAGGAGTAGGAGGAGGAATGAGAGTATTTGGATCATGGTGGATCGATTGACCAAATACGCTCGTTTTGTTTCAGTTAGGAGTACGAGGACTGCTACGTCTTTGGCGACACTATACGTGAGGAAGATAGTTAGGTTACATGGAGTTCCTTCTAGCATCATTAGTGATCGAGATCCGCTTTTCACCGGTGAGTTTTGGAGGAGTCTGCAGGAGGCTTTAGGCACTAAGTTGAGCTTGAGAACTACTTATCATCCATGGACAGGCAGACAGATGGAGAGTATGAACAAGGCGTTGGAGGACTTGATTTGGATGTGTATCTTGGATTTTGGAGGCTCTTGGGAGGATCACTTTCCATTAGTGGAGTTTACTTATAATAATAGCTATCAGGTGGGTATTGGGATGACACCGTTTGAGGCGTTATATGAGAGGTCTTGTGGATCACCATCTTGTTGGTGGGACAAAAAAGATAAGACTATTCTTGGATTGGAAATGGTAAAGGAAACATCGAAAAAGGTAGACTTGATTCGTAGGAGGATGAAAACCGTGCAAGGTAGGCAGAAGTCTTACGCTGACAAGAGGCATAGGGAGTTGGATTTCACAGTGAGTGACATGGTTTTTTGGAAGGTCTTACCACTTAGGAATGTTATGAGATTTGGTAGTTTGGGAAAGCTAGCACCGAGGTTTGTAGGGCCTTTTGCGATCACTGGAAGAGTTGAGAAGTTGGCTTATATGGTGAAACTTCCTGAGAAGTTAGCAGGCATACACGATGTTTTCTATATGTCACACTTGTGAAAGTGTCTATGCGATACAACCGTTGTAGTCGAGCTGAGTCAGCTAGAGGAGATAGAAGTAGGGAGGGAGTCACTTGTTTGTCGTGCACCCACTCGTATTCTTGATCATGGTACAAAGCGAATTCGCAATAAAGTTATCAAGCTTGTTAATGTCCAATGTGGAGACAATCCAGTGGAGAGCACATAAGAGCCCGAGGAGAGGATCCGAGCTACCAATCCGTAACTCTTTTTTGGTACGTTTCCATTTTTAGTTAAATAGTTATATACTACTTATGTGTTTCGGTTCTAGCTTAATATACCCAAACATAAGAGACAATTGGATGCTAGGAATGGTTGTGAACGTGTCATTAAAACATGTTCTGGATAATGAATGCTAATGGATGTATTTATTAAATTGATTTTTACACACTTGGGAAAATATATTCTCGAGTTAGCATACACTCACACCAGCAATGTTTTTTATATTACTAATTTATATGCATATGGCTATTGCATATGGATTGAATGGTTACGCATATATATAGAATTGCTAGTATATTTTTATAGGATGTTGAATATAGTTTGGACACATGGCATAAGCAATTGCCTTTCAGGAGGCTGACTAGATAAGGAGACCACCTAATTCTTGCATTAGTACAGGTTCATATGCATTCCATGCCTATATGTACATATTGCATTAGAATTTGAACTAAGGACAATGATTACCAGTGGTTGATGGATGAGTAGATGATTGTAATTGTTAATTTCTATACATATGAGTTATAATTTTCCATCCTTGAAGATTTCGGTGACAAAATCCTTTTAAGGTGAGGGAGAATGTAACACCTCGAAAACCCGGAAATTTAATAAACGAATTAAATTTAAACACAACAAGGGTAAAAATGGAATTCTCATAATTGTTAGAATTTGGCTATGAAACTTGCACTATTGCGTTCGTAGCGATTTTCTAAACAATTTTCATACATAATGTTTTGAAATCAGAGCTAATATGACAAAGTTATTAACGTTTGAAAATTCGCAATTAAAAATAATTAAACAATTAAGATAGGAAATAAATATTTTATATATGGAAACCCACCAGTCGACACCCTAGATTAGACCAATTGAAACCTAGCGGTTAACTACTCCAATCTAAGCAACTGACCTGTAACGCTCCGTATTTTACATATCAAAGGATCGTACAATATTTTTATTTTATTCATATGAGGTTGTATGATCCTATAATTTTGGGATATGACTCTAAGGGACATTTTACACACCTGTGATTTTTCCCAAATTTCTGTGTGACCATTTTGACACTAGAAATCTTGTTTGGGCTATTACTTTTGATAGGAGTTGAACTAGAATCACAAACCAGTTCCATTGCTTTAGGATGATGGTTTTTGATTCCGTAGAGTGGTAATAATAGAAAAACAAACTTAGGGTTAGAAAGTTATGCCTATTTTAAATTTTTAAAGCTGTTGACCAGTTAGTGAAGCCCGTTAGTTGGCCTATTAGTCTAGCTAGAAAAAACAATAAATAGAGGGTTGAAAGTCAAGTTAAAACATTTCCCTCTCATTCTAAATTAGGTATAAACCCTACTTAGCCCTAGATCCACACTAATTTCATCCAAAATCATCCAAACTACTCTCTAAATCAAACCGGATTGTGGATTAGAGATTAGATCATCAACTAGAAGGTCGAGGTCACCGTTTTGCTTGATTTGAACTACATTCCATTGCTGTCTGAATTGGATTTACATTCATATTGTTTGAATTTGTAATTGGTGGGTGGTTAATGCCTTCTCACTATACTATGCATGTTTATATGGTGGAATCATAGGATTTAACATGCTTTAATTTGGCCATAAAACCTTTTCCAACTTTATTTACATGTTAAACTATGTATATGATTTAGATTTATTAGAAATCACCCTTGCTCATGCTCATATATTCATGCTATATGTAGATCCATGTTAGAAATTGACTTGTTTGTCTTATTTTGATGGATTGCATGTTTGATTGGATGAACTTGCTTGTTATTCTATGTTGGATGATATGATTTGATGTTGTCCGTTTCTGTTGTGATTGCATAGAAAGTTAGGTCGTAGAATTGAGCAAATCCAAGGTAAAGTTGGTCGAAATTGGACGAAACTTGGAGGGGATGCTCTGGAGCATTGGAAGAGTTCGTGGTCAAGGTGCAAGTTCCAATTCATCAACTACACAAGCTGGCACCAGGTTGAGAGGTCGGTACCAAATTCTATATTTTGGTCTATGATGGTGACAATTTCAGGGATAGCAAGGATGTTGCTGGTAGAGGTTGCCTGAGGTGATGGATCGATGATTGGATAAGTTTTGGAGGCTATGACGGCTTGTTTCTATAATATGAAGTAGGGTGCTTTGAAGAGAGCTTGTTCTATGACGACTTGATTTTTGTAGGAAAGTCGGGGTCAAAGCATATGTGCATGGAGTACTAAAAGCAAAGAAGGAGTAGAAGAAAACTTAGCAATGAATTGGCTAAGTAGAGAGGTCGGTGCCGAGTTCAGAGGTCGATGCTGACCTCTAGGGTTAAGCCTAAATGGGATGAAACATCTAGGAGGTGAAGTAGAGGTTCTGTAGATCGTGCTGGAGGTGTTGGCTCATTTTTATCAGGTTGGATGACGATCTAATAGCATGATGAAAAGTCATGGTCTTTTGATGTTGGCTCATGTTAGGAGTAGGTTCCGAAGATAGGGGCTCGCAAAGAGGGTGGGTCGTAGGATAGGGGAATATGGAAGGGTTTCTTATGAATAATGGAAACTGGATTGAGCAAGAAGGGCTCGACATCCAAATGGAGCAAAGTATGGTCGGGTGTGTG
Source organism: Allium fistulosum (assembly GCA_030737815.1). Taxonomy (NCBI): domain Eukaryota; kingdom Viridiplantae; phylum Streptophyta; class Magnoliopsida; order Asparagales; family Amaryllidaceae; genus Allium; species Allium fistulosum. The sequence continues at coordinate 456,935,272 of CM060905.1, forward strand.
TGCTAAGGAATCATTGATGCTCGGGGTATTTTCTGTTGTACTCGAAGCGGGGGGATTATAAGTGGGGACCCTCATGGGTCAATGAAGGGACCTGTATACCATGAACATGTGGCTTTGGGTCTAGGGTCTAGTTTTGGGCTGCGAGACACGTATCCGGCTTTGGGCTGCAAGATACGAGAATACAATAGAGAATAGGGATTTCCATTAGTCCCTGGTAGAAAGGAGGCCCTACGAGCTGTCATATATTTAGAGCATATAGAGTGATAGTTAGGATTATTTGATGGATGTTATGGCTGCTTTGGTTAGTCTCTTTAGTTGGCTATCACTCATAGGTATTATGGGAAGTAGGTATTGGAGTAGGAATACCCGAAAGACCGATATCCTTTATTTGGTTTGTGGTATATCTTTATGATATTATAGAGTATCATGTTATAATGTCGTATGCTAACTCTTTATTTGCAAGGACTATTGTTTGACCCAATGTTTTATGCTTTTCCTCTTATTATCTTGGATACTCTTAAATTAGTAGTCTGGATAATAGATCTAGGTGGTGCAGTAACTATTCGAAGGATGAGCTGGATGAAGCTGTCTTGTATTTTATACATATATAAAGTCTACCCTTATTCCGCTAGGCAACACTGTGGAGCATGTGATGGTGCTTGCTTATTACTATTTATATTAGAGATAGTTGTTGAGTTTGTTTCCATTGTATAAACTTTACTATTGATGTATAACTCTGTGGATATTATATTCTGATGATGATGGTCTATTCACATTATTAATATTGTCTCTTCTATTATATCTATGATATTATGTTTTATTCATATGTTGTGAGATATGATAGGTTATATTGGTTCATTCTAAACCTTGATGATTGTCCAATATCGACTGAGTACGACAACAGCGCACTATTTATATAGTATTGGTGCCGGTGGAACAGGACGGTCATCACATTTGGTATCAAAGCTTTGGTTACATGATTAACTGGAGTTGATATCGTGATCCAGTAGAGATAGGGAAGATGTTATCGCCTTACCCTGGGTCGAGAGTACATACTTGTTATAAGTTTTGTTTTCCAAACTATATAGTAATATATTATAGCATAAATCGCATGCATATGAGCACTATAGACACAGTTTTCTTTATGAGAGACTGATCATTCTTGTTACAGATAAGAATGAGTCGGCATACAAGGAACGCTATGAGGAAGGGCGGGATCAGGAGCTGCTATGCCTTATGTCCAAGCTATGTTTAGTACTATGATGGCTAATATAATGAGGAATGCTCCTGGAGCGGTGATAGGTGGAGGTTCTCCAGTGCAAGCGCATAGGGCTGATTTTGCCAAGCTGAGCAAAGATTATTCTACTCTTGGAGGGAAGCCCTTTCATGGTTCGGTGTCGGCCATAGAAGTGCAAGATTGGTTGGATTCATGTGAGGGCGTCTTCGGTGATATGAAGGTGGAAGATGTTATGAAAAGAAAGTTGGCTTCGAGACAGCTTCAAGGTCGAGCCATGAATTGGTGGAATGTTGTTACTATTGCTACTCTAGAGGATCAATTCGGTTGGGATCAGTTCAAGGCAAGGTTCAAGGAGAAGTTTATTCTTGCTGCTCAGAAGTCGGTTCTATTCAGAAAATTTGAGATCTCAAGTAGAGAGAGTTGATATTTTTTGAATACGTGGTAGAATTTAATGCTTTGTTTAAGTGTGGTATGTCGTTCATTGACACTCCATTGAGAAATAATGAGAAATTCATCATTGGTTTGGATGACTGCTTCGGGAAAAAGCTAATGGACCATATAGATGAGACATTTTAGAAGCTTGTAGAGAAGGCACTTTGCCATGAGAACTTGTACCCTAAGACTAAGACTGCTATTGTTGTTTCCTCTGAGAAAGAGGAGCCAAAGCCATAGCAAGGCGGTGAAGGCAATAAGAAGTGGAATGGAAAGATGAAGTAGCCTCAGGGTAAGGGTGGCAAGAAGAAGAGTAAATGGAAACATGATTGCTTCAGATGCAACGAGAAGGGTCATCTAATTAAAGAATGCAAGACGAGTGAGAAGAAATGTTACGACTGTGACAAGCCTGGGTATTTAAAGAAGAATTGTCCAAAACCGGTAAAGGATAAGCAGGTGGTGAAGGCATATGCTTTGGACGCAGTCCTGACTTCGTCGAGTGCTCCCTCGGCAAAGCAGAAGTGGAAGGTCGTCATCATTCAAGGTGTGCTTTCTATTGGTGATGTTTCTGTTCCTATTTTATTTGATACCGGTGCTTCTCATTCAGTCATCTGTAGTGACCTAGTAGATAGATTGGGATTGGAACTTGATATAGTAGACCGACTCCAAATCATGACGAACCCTGTTGGAGGCTATACTAGTCTTTGCATGGTTTGTTGTGGCCTGGTTTATCAAGTTATGGATGTATTTTGATTTGTGATTGCTTTGTTTTGAACTTTGTTTTGTTTGGGGTTATCTTGGGTATGGACTGGCATAGGAAGTATGGGGCCATAATGGATTGCGAGAAACAATTAGTGACAATTGGAGATGTGGATGGGCGAACGGTAGTATTGGCTGCCTAATAGAGGATGAGGTGATTGTTAGATTTTTATATTATCTTGAGGTCCTATAGGAGGGATTGTCTTCAGTGCCTATTGTTAGAGAGTATCCGGATGTCTTCGAGGAAGCGACTGGATGGCCGTCACATAGAGAGATCGAGTTTTGGATAGACTTGGTGAAGGAAGCCAGACCGATAGTTATGCCTTTAAGGTGCATGGCACCCAGAATTGAAGGTGCAAGTGAATGGCCTATTGAGAAAGAGTTCATTCAAAGAAGCATAACTAAGTGGGGCGCACTTGTAGTATTCGCAAGGAAGGTGGATGGATCTTTGAGGTTGTGTGTGGATTATCATGAGCTAAATAAAGTGATGAGGAAGAATAAGTATTCCCTCCCACGCATTGATGACTTGTTCGATCAGCTGCACGGTGCGAAGGTGTTATCTCAAATGGATTTGGCAATGGGATTTCACCAGCTTAGAGTAGCAAAAGAGAGTGTGCCTATTACCGCGTTTCGTATGTCATTGGGTTTCTATGAGTGGTTGGTGATGCCATTTGGATTGACCAATGCTCCAGCATACTTTATAGATCCCATGAATCGTGTGTCCAGAGACCAGTTGAATAAGTTCATGCTTGTGTTCATGGATGATATTTTATATCCTCCGGGACTGAAGAAGAGCACAAGACACACTTGCGGATTATGCTAAAGAAATTGAGAGAGCACAAGTTGAGAGCAAAGTATTCTAAGTATCACTTCTGGAGAGAAGAAGTGAGATTTTTGGGTCACGTCATTTCAGGACAAGGTATAAAAGTGGATCCTGCGAAGATGGCAGTGGTACAAGATTGGAATCAGCTCAAGAATGCTCTGTATGTGAGAAGTTTTCTAGGATTGCTAGGATATTATGGACGCTTCATAAAGGTCTTCTCGAAGGTAGCAGCACCATTGACCAATTTGACGAAGAAGAATCAAACCTTTGTATGGGATGCAAAGTGTGAGCATGCATTTATGAGTTTGATAGAGAGGTTGACGAATTCACCAGTATTGACCATTCCAAGTGGAAATGAAGAGTTGATAGTATACACCGATGCTTGCGGTACTGGAATGGGTGCGGTGTTAATGAAGAAGGGAAGGGTTTTCGCTTATGCTAGTCGATAGCTAAAGCCGCACGAAAGGAATTACCTAACTCATGATTTGGAATCGGCGGCAATTGTTTTTTGCTTTGAAGATGTGGAGGCACTATTTATTGGGTGAAAGGTTTGATCTATTCACAGAACATAAATCCTTGAAGTACCTCTTCTCTCAGAAGGATCTCAACGTCCAACGGCAATGGTGGTTGGAGTTTTTGGCCTCTTATGATTTCAATATTTCCTACACTCCAGGAAAAGGGAATGCAATCGCCGATGCATTGAGTAGAAGAAATTCTGGGTTAGGAGCATTGTTCTTGGAATGGAAGCAGATTGAATACATTGCTGGATTTGATTTCAGGCCTCACTGTGAGTTAGAACCTAAAATGTTGGCAAGTTTGTCAATTAGACTACTCTAATTGAAAGGATCGGTACTAGTCAAAAATGGGATGTTAGGCTAGAAGAAACCATAGCAAAGATAGAAGAAGGAGTAGAGTCCGAGGACAGGAAGCAATATGAACTTGACTAGGAAGGTTGGCTTTGTAAGGATGGAAGATTATTTGTTCCCGATAAATTGAGACATGAAGTGCTAAGAGGGTGTCATCATTCCAGATTGACCATTTATCCCCATGGTAACAAGATGTATCGTGATACGAATCGAACCTACTACTGGGAAGGTATGAAAAGGGAAGTTGGGTCATTCATCTCGATGTGTATAAACTATCAGTTAGCAAAGGCAGAGCAGAAGAAACCTAGTGGATTATTGCAACCATTAGAGATCCCTGAATGGAAATGGGAACAAGTATCGATGGATTTTATTAATGGATTGCTGAGGACTCGAGAAGGGGACGATGGAATTTGGGTCATAGTAGATCGGCTGATCAAGAGTGCAAGATTTATACCAGTCAAGTCAAGTAGAATGGCATCCAAGTTGGCAGAGTTGTATGTAAAGTGGATAGTATGATTTCACGGTATGCCAAAAAGCATTGTGAGTGACTAAGACCCGTTGTTCACTAGTGAGTTTTGGAAGAACTTATAAGAGGCGTTAGGGACAGAGCTGCATCTTAGTACAGCTTATCATCCGTAGACTGATAGGTAGACCAAAAGAGTAAATTGTGTATTGGAAGATCTCTTACGAGCATGCATTATAGACTTTGGTGGATCATGGGATGATCATTTGCATTTGGTGGACTTTGCATACAGTAACAGTTATCAGTCGAGTATTAGTATGTCTCCATATGAAGCATTGTATGGCCAACCATGTAACGCTCCTTCATCAAGTAGGCGAGGAACTGATACTTAGGCCAGATATGATTAGAGAGACTTCGGAAAATATTGAGGTCATTCGGCAATGAAAGAAAGCTGCTCGGGATCGACAGAAATGCTATGCTGATAAGAGATGAAGAGATTTAGAGTTTTCTGTCGATGATATGGTATTTTTAAAGGTTTCTCCTATAAAGAATATAGTTCGACTCGGTAGAAAGGGGAAGTTGGCACCGAGATTCGTAGGACCTTTTTCGATAGTCGAGAGAATCGAGAAGCTAGCATATAGGATCGACTTACCTTAGAAGATGGCAGGTGTGCACAATGTTTTTCACGTCTCTTATCTACGAAAATTTGTGCATGAATTAGGTGTTAAAATCACACCGGACCAACTAGAAGATGTTGAGGTAGAACTGGAAGTTTCTATACCTCGTATGTCGCTTTGTATTGTTATGTATGATACGAAACAACTTAGGAGAAAGACGGTGAAGCTAGTGAAGGTACAATGCAGCAAAACTAAGGATGATTGTACGTAGGAGATGGAAGAGAGCATGAGGACTTCTTATCCGGAGCTCTTTGAATGCCAAGATCCACTATTTATTGTATCTACTTTCACCATTGTATGTTATATTTGATAGGTTAGCATTCCGCGTGTTAGGATATGTCACCTATATTATTGATTGAATGGCTTCTTGTTTGATACGTGTGATGGTTGCTTATACTTTCGCTTGTTTGGGGATTTCGAGGGAGAAATATCTAAAGGGGGAAAATGTAACGACCCATACTTTACATATCGAAGGATCGTAAAATATTTTTATTTTATTCGAATGAGGTCGTATTTCTAAAATTTTGGGATATGACTCTTAGGGATATTTTACACACCTATGATTTTTCCCCAATTTATTTGTGAGCATTTTGACCCAGGTAATATTATTTGGGCTATAACTTTTGATAGGAGTCGAATTAGGGTCTCAAACCAGTTCCATTGCTTTAAGATAATGGTTTCCCATTCCGTAAAGTGGTCATAATAGAAAAATGGACTTAAAGTTAGAAAACTATGCTCGTTTTAATTTTTTAAAGCTATTGGTCAGAATCAGTGTGTAATTAGTGAAGCCCATTAGTTGGCCCATTAGTCTAACTAGAGAATACTATAAATAGAGGGCTGAAGATCAAGTTAAACTTTTCTGTCTTATTCTAAATCAGGTCTAAACCCAACATAACCCTAGATCCATCCTAATTTCATCCAAATTGTTGTCTAAATCATACTAGATCACAAGATTAGACCGTCAACTAAAAGATAGAGATCATCGTTTTGCTTGATTTAAAGTGCATTACATTGCTGTCCGAATTGGGTTTACATTCATATTGGTTGAATTTGGTAATTGGTGAGTGGTTTACGCCTTTTCACTATACTATGCATATTTATATGGTAGAATCATAGGATTTAACATGTTTTAAATTGATTATTGGTCATAAAACCTTTTCCAACTTTAGTTACATGTTAAACTATGTATATGATTTAGATTGATTAGAAATCACCCATGCTTATGCTTATATATTCATGCTATATGTAGACCCATGTTAGAAATTGACTTGTCTTATTTTGATGGATTGCACGTTTGATTGGAAGAAATCGCTTGTTATTCTATATTGGATGATATGATTTGATGTTGTTTGTTAGTTTTTTGATCACATAGAAAGGTCAGAGAATTAAGCAATTCGGAGCCAAAGCTGGTCGGAATTAGACGAAACTTGGAAGGGAGGCTCTAGAGCATTGGAAGAGCTCGTGGTTTAAGGCACAAGTTCCAATTCATTAACTACCCAAGTCGGCAGCGAGTTAAGAGGTCGGTACCAACATCTGTAGTTTGGTCCATTATGGTGGCAATTTTGAGGATAGTAAGGATGTTGCTAGCAGAGGTTGCCTAAGGTAATGGATCGGTGATTGGCTAAGTGTTGGAGGCTTTGACAACTTGTTTCTAGAATATAAAGTATGGTGCTTTAAAGAGAGGATTTGTTCTATGATGACTTGATTTATGTAGGGAAGTCAAAGTCAAAGCTTCTGGGCATGGAGTACTAGAAGCAAGAAAGGAGTGGAAAAAAACATAGCCATGAATTAGGTAGGTGGAGTGATCCGTGCCGAGTACAGACATCAGTGCAAACTTCTAGGGTTAAGCCCAAATAGGATGAAACTACTGGGAGGTGAAGTAGAGGTCCTGTAGATCATGCTGGAGGTGTTGGCTCATTCGTATCGGGTTGGATGATGATGTAGCACATAATGAAAAGCTATGGTCTTTGGATGTTGGCTCGTGTTGGGAGTAGGTTCCGAAGATGGCAGCTCACAAAGAGGGTAGGCTATAGGATCTGGGAATGTGGAAGTGTTCCCAGTGAATAATGGAACTGGGTTGAGAAAGAAGGGCTCCGTATCCAAATGGAGCAAAGAATGGCTCGGGTATATGTGCTAAGAAATCGTTGATGCTCGAACTATTTTCTATTGTACTCGAAGCAGTGGTATTGTAAGTGGGGACGCCCATCGGTTAATGAAGGGGCTTGTATACCCTAGACCTATGGCTTCAGGTCTAGTGTCTAGCTTCGATGCTGCGAGACATGTATCTAGCTTTGGGTTGCAAGATATGAGAGTACAATAGAGAAAAAGGATTTCCATTAGTCCTTGGTAGAAAGGAGGCCATACGAGCTATCATATATTTAGAGCATATGGAAGGATAGTTAGGATTGTTTAGTGGATGCTATGGTTGCTTTGATTGCCCTCTTTAGTAGGTTATCACTCATAGGTATAAGGGGAACTAGGTATTGGAGATAGGAATACCTGGAAGACTGGTATCCTTTATCTGGTTTGTGGTATATCTTTATGATATTGTAGAGTAGCATATTATAGTGTTGTATGCTAACTCTTTGGTTGCAAGGACAAATCAGGTATGGTTTGTTTACTCTTGTTCCTTACCATATTTACCTATTTAGTATTTTGAGTCTCATTTACTACTCACACCAGACTGTTGTTTGACCCAAGGTATTATGCTTTGCCTCTTATTATTTTGGGTACTCTTAAATGTGTAGACTAGATAACATGTCTAGGTGACGCAGTAGCTGTTCGAAGGACGAGCAGGATGGAGCTATCTCGTATTATATACTTATATGGATTCTACGCATATTCCGATGTGCAGCATTGAAGAGCCTTAGTTGTGATTGCTTATACTTGTAGTTAAGATAGTTATTGAGTTTTTTTCCATTGTATAAACTGTATGACATTTGACGTATAACTATGTGGATTTGTACTCCGATAATTTGTTCACATAGTTCTTACTGTCTCTTCTGTTATATCTATGATATTATATTTAATCCATGCGGTATAAGGTATGATAGGTTATATGCTATGTTTGTTATTATGCATGTTGATGATCGTCGTATATCAGCTGGGCACAACTGTAGGCACTATTTAGTTATTATCTGTGTTAGTGGTAAAGGGCGATCGTCACATTTGGTATCAGTGTGGTTACATGATTAACCCGAGTTGATACCGCGATCCAATAGAGATAAGGAAGAAGATATTGCCTTAGACTTGATCCTGAGTGTGTGTGTGTGTGTGTGTATATAAGAGAGAATGCGTACTTGTTATAAGTTTGGTTTTAAAAATGATATAGTAATATATATTATATAGTATAAGTCGCATGCACACGAGCACCATAGATACAGTTTTCTTTATCAGAGACTGATAATTCTTGTTACAGATGAGAATGAGCTAGCATACAAGGTATACTATGAGATTTGCATCAGGAGTTGAAGTGGGAGCAGGATTAGGAGCTGGTACGCCTGATTTCCAAGCTATGTTCAATGTTGTGATGGGAACGATGATGAGGAATGCTATTTGTATGGCTGTTGGTTGAGGTGCTCTAGTGCAAGCGCCTTGGGCTAATTTTGCTAAATTGAGCAAGGATTACTCCACCCTTAGAGGAAAACCATTCCATGGAATGGAATCAACTATAAAAGTGCAAGATTAGAGTGATACTTGTGAGCACATCTTCTATGAAACGGAAGTGGTTAACGCTATGAAGTGAAAGTTGGTTTCTAGGCAACTTCAGGAGTAAGCTATGAACTGGTGGAACGCTATTACTATTGCTACTCTAAAGGACCAGTTTTGTTAGGACCAATTCAAGGCAAGGTTCGAAGAAAAGTTTGTTTCGGTTGCCCAGAAGTCGGTATTGTTTAGAAAGTTCGCCTAGCTGAAGCAGGTAGAGATGTCAGTCTCGAAATATTTTATGGAGTTTGATGCTTTGTCAAAATATGGGATGTCATTTTTTGATACTGCCTTGAGAAAGACTGAGATATTCATCATTGGATCGGATGACTACTTGGGAGAGAAGCTAGTGGATCATATTGATGAGGCCTTTAAAAATCTAGTAGAGAAGGTTCTTCGCCATGAGAGTTTGTACCCTAAGGCTCATACTATTATTGTTTTTTCGGGTGAAAAAGATTAGCCAAAGGCATAGCAAGGCGGTGAAGGCATGAAGAAGTGGAATCGAAAGAGAAAGCCGTCCAAAGGAAAGGGTGGTAAAAACATGGGTAAATGTGAACCTACTTGCTATGGATGCAATAGGAAGGGTTGGGTAATTAAAGACTCCAAGATGAGTGAGAAGAAGAAATGCTACCATTGTGATAAACTTGGGCATTTAAAGAATAATTATCCAGAGCCAGTAAAGGATAAGCAGTAGGTGAAGGCATATGCTTTGACGCAGTCCCAACTTCATCGGGTGCTCCCTCGGCAAAGGAGAAGGGAAAGGGAGTCATCATTAAAGGTATACTTTCTATTGGCGATGTTCTTGTTTGAGTTTTATTTGATACTAGTGCTTCTCATTCATTCATTTTTTGTGATCTAGTGGATAAATTATGATTGGAACCCCAGATAGTAGACCGACCCTTAATCATGATAAACCTTATTGGAGGCTCGACTGCTTGTGCATAGTTTGTAGTGGTTTAGTTTTATCGAGTGATAGATGTTCTTTTGTTTTTGATTGCTTTGTTCTGAATTTCGTTGGGTTCCGGATTATCTTGGGAATGAATTAGCTAAAGATTCATGCGGCTATAGTAGATTGCGAGAAGCTATTGATGACAATCAGAGATGTGGATAGGCAAACGGTAGTGATTAGCTGCCTACCAGAGGAAGGGGTGATGGTTAACTTTCTATATTCGCTTGAGGTTCCATAGGAGGGATTGTCATCAGTGCCTATACTAAATGGAGATATCTTGTATTATATATATATATGGAGTCTACGTTTATTCCACTGGGCAACGCTATGCAGCCCGTGATAGTGCTTGCTTATTAATATTTGTATTAGAGACAGTTGTTGAGTTTGTTTCCATTGTATAAACTCTATTATTGATGTATAACTCTATGGATATTGTACTCTGATGATGATGGTCTGTTCATATTGTTATTACTATCTCTTCTGTTATATCCGTGATATTATATTTTATCCATGTGTTGTGAGATATGAAAGGTTATATTGGTTCAATTTAAACCCTGATGATCATCCTATATCGGTCGAGTACGACAACATGCACTATTTATAAACTATCGGTTCCAATGGTATATGACGGTCGTCACACAACCGATCATGCGTATCGGGCTAGGCTTTTGGTACGCCAACGGTCTGGATTTAACTAAAATAAAATCAATAGTTGATAATAGTTGCTGCTGGTGTATATAGAAGGCTAAGCTAAACCCTAACTCATTAATCAAAAGTAGTATGTCCAGATTTTGCCAAATCTCTATCTCTATGAAACCTAATTTCTAAAATAAAAATTTAAAAAAAAATTGAAGCGGAAATCAAGCAGAGAGAAGGAATCAACGACCATAAGAGGGGATGCTTCTGTGCAAATAAAAAAAGAATAGATTCTTAGAGGTGAGTGGGTTCATGATTGATATGGGGATTTTCAAATAGCTGATTTTGTTATACCTAATTGATCCGGAGTTGTTTAATTTGATGAATTAAAAATTTGTTAATAATTTAATATACAAATCTAATCCCTTTGTTTTAAATCTAATTTCGGTGAAGATAGACATGTTGAATTAGCATTGATTTAAGTTGCTAACACACAATTTCTGTTAAAGTAAATAAAAATTGATATAACCCTATAAACCCTAAACTAGAGTTAAGTTGATTTATTGAAATTGTATATGAAATCAACAAGAAATTGGGATTATAAAGTATAGATCTACAAACTAGGATTTCCCTATGAAGAACAAACTGTAATTAAAAGTTACTGTAGTCGATTATTGAAATCAATAGTTGGGATAAATGATGATTAGATTAACTAAAACTTCACAGTAATTAACGGAAAAAAATTAAACAAAAACCACTATGACTGGTTGACAGGCTCACTAGAGCCGATCGACCGCTCCATTGACCAGCAGTCGACCGGTTAACGTTGTGTGGCTAATTGAACCTCGGCCTAAGGCCTAAGTTATTAAATTAATTATATATATTATATATATATATATATGAATGTTAGTATAGTAGGGAAGTTAGTTCCTTATGTGGGCGACCCTAGGACATTACAGGACGAAACAAATGTGTATGTTGGCAACAAGACCCAGATACTATTTGTTAGGCATGGTCGACTTTCGACTGGGGCGACTCTATCGCAAATTTCACTCATATGAGGTTCTACAGTGTACACGCACACTGACGATGACGCTTGAAGAAGTATGGCCCGACACCAACAGGGAATCCATGGTACGCACGGCTGCGTGGACGTGATACTGTATTGTTGAAGGATTTGGGCATAATGCAATAAAAGGCGTTATGTTTCCATTGTGAGGTGGACAAGGATTTAGAAGACGTCTTTGGTGCGAGTCGGCATTGCGAGCTCCCCATTAATGTGTAATTAGGATACGTGTAGTCGTAATTTGGGAATGTGGTCCCAAGGTTGATGTTTTAGGTAACCGTATGTTGGAGTAGCTCCAGTAGCTATTAACCAGCCCATAGTAGTATTGGGGCTCGACTAGTTGTTCGAACTTGAGTATAAGCCTTCATAAGAGGTGATGTAGGTGTGTTTAGAACCATACCCTTAGGTTAGCGAGACTTTTCTTAATAAGAGGTTCATGAACACAAGTACAACACCCTAGGTCCAATAGAGTATTAATGAAGTTAATTGTATGTGATCACCATATATTAATAATATAACTCATTCATCAGACTTTTGTCTGACCCACTCCTTTCCTTTCTTTTTCTCCGACCACAGGAGGAGAGGTGGCAGGTGATAGGCCTAGAGATTAGTACATGGAGAGGTGAGCTTAGCATTGGAGTTGCCTTTTATTTTCCATTAATCTTCATCTAGTTATTTATCGTATTTAGTACTTAGGATTTTGACTACGTACTTGTTTACCGACGAATTTTCTATCGGTTTGAAAATCGCCGAAAAATATAATAAAAATAACCGCAAGCACGGCGTACAATTTTAGTATGTGGCGAGTACGGGCCGATCCGTAGGGAAATGAATTGATTTCAAATTCTACTCAATCAAATTAACCCAAGTGTTTAAGTTTGTTTTAAAACTAAGAAATTAGCAAAAATTAGACTAGACAAAAGTGAAGAAAAATATGGGATTAAAAGAAAATTTAGAGGCAAATCCATTCTCATACTTTCACATAATTTAACACAAAATTTTATCAATGATCTCACATTTTAATCTAAGTAGAATTAGTGATGTATTTATCATAAGTATGGTCTATTTATGTTATTAATTAACATAACTTAAACCATCAAACTTTTGTACAACAACTAATCCACTTACTAAATGTCATGAAAATGAATATGAGACAAAAACAAAATCTATTTTAAGCATGGTCTATTTACTATTTTTGATTAGTAACATAGATCGTCAAATTTTGATTCTATTCTAATTCCATGATCAAAATCACTTAGTTAGATGTTAATGTAAATTGTGTTTATGTTTGAGTAAGAATAGCCTATTTTTCATAAACAGCATAGGCTATCAAATTCACTAATAAACTTACATCAACATTTAAGTATCCATGAAGCATAAAAAGAGATCATAAATTAGCAAATATGTCGAATCTACCCCTAAATTGAAGGGGTTTAGCTTCTATTTTTGTTACCATTTCAACACATGTAGATTACAACATTAAAAAGCAAGGAAAGTAAGAGCTAATAAAAAGAACTAACTACTTGCATAAAAATAAAACTAATCTAATTCAATGAAAAGAAAGCTAATCTACTAACATGAAATAGAAGAAAGCGTGTAAATAAAAATGAGCATAACATAAAATAAAAGCATGAAAGAACAAGAAGAAGAAGAGGCTTAGGAAGCCATTTTATTTCTCATTTGTTTTATGGCTATAACTTGCATATATGATAAGGTAATGAAAAAAACTCCATTACATGAACATAAGAGGGTTATTTATACATGACTAAAACCGTAATTCATTTTTAGGGAGCTACCCAAATTGCCCTTTAGGAAATGTAACCTCCAAGTAATCATTAGCATGAAATTAATCCTCCATTAAATGTGCATGTGACTTTAATCCCCACTAACATGTGTATTAGCTCTTAATTGTAGTTCATGGTTAGTCGGTAGGTGGGGTCCTCCATAATTTCATGAATTATTTTATTTCTTCATTTCTTTGTCTTCCAACCTTTGTGCATGCATACATACATGAAGCGTCTTCCATTTTCCATCCAAATTCCTACAAATAAAAATAAAATGTGCAAGTGAATTTTATCAAATTAAATCATACACAAAATTACCATTTTACCCCTATGTAGATGCATGAATGATGACTTGAAAGCATTTTTGAAATTTGGTTTTAAACATGTAAAAACACCCAATTATGACGTTTATTTAAAATAAAAGTAGATAAAATATGGAAGTAAAAATATGCACATTTACTTGCATATCAAATACCCCAACGCTTATCTTTTTATTCATCTTCGAATAAAGAAAAACTAAGATAAATCCACTTTCGTAGGGAGCACGATTGCATTGAGCGTATGCAACAAGCCGTTAAACCTCAAGGTTTCCCTAGTAGGACGAGTGTTGTCTCGTGAGGGTTTTTAACGGATACTAACCACAAAATCCAAATGCAACATGAAAAATAACTAAATGCAAGGTTTATTTACAAAGGTATGAATGGAAGTTTTTGAAAATATTTACAAATGAAGAATTTACTTTTAAATTGACACGGGTAAGTTAAACATAAGTTCTGGTCACTATCAAGAAATTTAAGTCCTTTTAATCGTCAAAACTTTTAACAAAAACTAAGTTATCATCACAATTAGAGTCTAGTTTGGCTAGCTGTTTCGGTTGATAACATAGTGCAGCTGTGAAATGGATCCTTAGTTGATTATCAAAGGTTTTCAAAGTGGTTTTTTTATTTCTTTTGAATAACAAGTCAAATCTAATAAGTGAAAATAATGCTTGGATTTTAATTTCTTTCTCTCTCTATTTTTTGAAAGTATTAGCATTATTATTATTTACACACCTAACTCGGATAAACTGAGGCCAGATATACTGATCATGCACTGCCTTTCGGGCATACGTGAAAAGAGTACAGAGTATGGCGAGTGTACACACTTGCTTATGAACACATGACTTTAGGTGGTTATTTTTATTAAAAATTTATTATTTACACACCTAACTCAGATAAACTGAGGCCATATATAGCGATCATGCATTGCCTTTCGGGCTTATGTGAGAAGGGTACAGAGCATGGCGAGTGTACACACTTGTGTGTGAACACATGACTCTAGGTGGTTACTTTTATTAAAAGCCTTTTTATTTTTTTTCTTTTCTGTTTTTTTATGAAGAGAGAGTTTTGCAATATCATCTTAGCACCACTTAACTAAGAAGATTGAAAATGTTATCGCCTTTACTTTAAATCAACCACTCTTTTAAACAAAGATTACAATTAGGATATACTACATTATCACCCATGAACCTTCCTATATACTAATTAAACCATAGTTTCTTGTAATCAAACTTTATTTTTATTTTTGTTGAGATAAATAAATTTTCAAAAATTTCAATTTAATAACCAAAATCATATACTTATCCTATAATGTTTCTTCAAAGTAAATCAATATGCTAAAAAGAAAATTTGTTTTTGTTTTTTGTTTTTTTTTAAGTTTTGAGCTTTGGAAAGAAAATGCAAAAAATAAACCATGAAAAATCAAAAATGAACATGAGACTCCACCACACTTAATTTTGACTGTGTCCCCACAGTCAATGCATGATATAATGAGTGTAACGGGGAAAAATACGTAAATTTACAAAAGAGGGTTAACATTTCTTACTAGAAGTAGTATGGCTCATGAAGATTCATGAGCTCCTCCTCTTGATCACTTGGCAATCCAAGTATGGTTTCAAATGATGACTATTGACTTTGAAAATTATTCCATCCTTACGGTTTTGTATTTCAATGACACTGTGTGGAAAAACAGTGCGTACAATATATGGTCTGGTCCATCTTGATTTTAATTTTCCAGGGAATAAGTGAAGTCTAGAGTCATACAAAAGAACTTTTTGGTTTGGCGAAAATGTTTTTCTTAGGACAGACTTGTCATAAAGATCTTTTGTTCTTTCTTCATAAATTTTCTCGTTTTCATACGCATCGTTCCTAATCTCCTCTAATTCATTGAGTTGCAATTTTCGGTTTACGCCGGCTTTTTCAAGATCAAAGTTTATGTTCTTAATTTCCCACAACGCTTTAGTCGGTTTCAACTGGTAAATGGCACACTTTCCTGTAGACTAAATGAAATGGGGAGATCCCAAGGTTAGTTTTAAAAGCGGTACGATAAGCCCAAAGTGCATCCGTTAGTTTTTTAGACCAATCTTTATAATTTTTATTAACGGTTTTTTCCAAGAATTTTTTTCATTTGGCGTTCTGAAACTTCAACTTGACCATAAGTTTGAGGATGATACAGAGTGGATAACTTATGGGTTATCGAGTATTTCTACATTAGAGTTTCAAATGAACGATTACAGAAATGGGTTCCATTATCGCTTATTATTATGCGAGTTGTTCCAAACCTCGAAAAGATGTTTTCTTTTATGAATTTCACAACAACTTTATGGTCATTATTTTACAAGGAATGGCTTCGAACCATTTGGAGACATAATCGATAGCAAGGAGAATGAAAAAATTTCCAAAGGAATTGGGAAACGGTCTCATAAAGTCAATACCCCAAACATTAAAGATTTCGATCGTAAGGATGGGGTTCAAAGGCATCATGTTTTGTCGAGAGATTCTTCCTAACATTTGGCGGAGATCACAAGTTCTACAAAACTTGAATGCATATTTGAAAAGTGTAAGCCAGTAAAAACCACATTGAAGCACCTTTTCCACAGTTTTCTTAGAACCGAAGTGACCACCACAAGCTTGGTCGTGACAAAACGAAAGAACACTTTTGATTTCACAATCCGGGATTCAACGTCGAATGATTTGGTTGGAACAGTATTTCAACAAGTTTGGATCGTCCCAATAGAAGTATTTGACTTGGGAAAGAAATTTATATTTATCTTGTTTCGACCAAAATGAAGGGGTTTGCTTAGTGACTAAATAGTTCACTATGTCGGCATACCATGATCGACGGAAACTAAAAGGAGTTATTCATCGAGAATGTTCTCGTTGATTGGTAAAGAAGATGGTGCATTTGGAAGACGCGACAGATGATCAGCAATGACTTTGTCGGATCCTTTTTCTCTTTAACTGTAACGTCAAATTCTTGGAGTAAAAGGATCTAACGGATCAAACGAGACTTAGCATCCTTTTAGTGAAAAGGTACCTAAGAGCGGAATGGTCAGTGTAAACAGTAATGTGTGAGCCAATCAAATAAGGTCGGAATTTTTCGAGCGCAAAATCTACCGCTAGAAGCTCTTTTCCAGTGGTTGTGTAGTTGAGTTGAGCATCGTTAAAATTCATACTAGCGTAGTAGATTACATTAAGGATTTTGTTGATGCATTTTCCTAAGATAGCACCAACTGCAAAGTCAAAAGCGTCACACATTATTTCAAAAGGAAGATCCTAATTAGGTGAGCAAATGATGGAAGCAGAAATGAGTTCATCTTTGGGACATTCGAAAGTAGAAACACAATCAGTTGACGTCAAATGGAACGTCTTTTCCAAGAAGAATCGTAGGAGGTTGAGCAATTTTATTGAAATCCACAAAGCATCGATAAAAACCAGTGTGTCCAAGAATTGAACGAATATCTTTGACAGACTTAGGAATGGGTAGATTTGCAATTACGTCAACTTTTGCTTTATCTATCTCAATGCCTTTGTTTGAAATGACATGCCCAAGGACAATGCCATGTTTGATCATAAAATGGCATTTTTCCCAATTTAATGTTAAGTGTTTGTCCTTGCATCGATTCAGAACCAACTCGAGATGGTGGAAAAAGAGTTTACAAAGATGGAAAAATCATCCATAAATACTTCCAGAAAGCGTTCAATCATGTCAGAAAAGATGTTGACCATGCATCTTTGAAAAGTAGCTGGAGCATTGCAAAGGCCAAATGGCATACATCGATATGCAAAGGTACCAAAGGGACATGTAAAAGTCATTTTCTCCTGATCGGGAGTGATTAGAATTTGGTTATAGCCGGAATAACCATCAAGAAAGCAATAGAATTCGTGGTCGGCTAAACATTTAAGCATTTGATCGATGAAAGGAAGAGGGAAATGATCCTTACGTGTTGCAGCATTTAATTTTCGATAATCAATGCAAACACGCCAACCTGTTTGAGTACAAGTTGAAATGAGTTCGTTTGACTCATTCTTGATAACGGTAAGTCCAGACTTTTTAGGCACGACATGAATTGGGCTAACCCATGAACTATTGGAGATTGGATATATGATTTCGTTATCGAGGAGTTTAAGAATTTCGTCACGAACTGCATCCTTCTTTTTTGGGTTAAGCCTTCGTTGCGCGTTACGAACAGGCTTGGCATCGTCAAATAAATGGATACGATGTTGAACAAGAGCATGACTAATTCCCTTTATATCAGTTATCGACTATCCAATTGCTTCTTTGTTTTTAGACAGAATTGAAAGTAAGGAAGTTCTTGATCAAGAGAAAGAGTTGAAGAAATTATGACAAGAAACACTTATGCGTACTTAAGGTGATCGAGGAGGGGTTTAAGGTCCAACGTCAGGGGTTGCTCAATCAACGAATTTGGTTGAAGTTTTGATTGAATGGTATGGGGTTCAAATGGAAGCGCGATTTCTATTTTGTTAGGCTCATCTTGAAACAGTTGTTCATATTCGGTCTCGCATTCATGGTTTAGGTCAACTGTTTCGTTATCAAAATTTTCTTGAATGAAGCTAACTTCCAACGTTTTGTTATATGGTTCATTAGATTGATTTTCAAGATTGAAGATGTTAAGATCCAAAGTCATGTTTCCAAAAGAAATTTTCATAGAACCGTTTTGACAATTGATTAAAGCATTTGAAGCAGCCAAGAAGGGTTGGCCTAAAATCAATGGAATTTGGCTCATTGGATTATTCATGGGTGATTCTCCAAAATGATGAAATCGACGGGGAATATGAATTGGCCAATTTTCATGAGTACGTCCTCGATTTCTCCCACGGGTTTCTTTATTGAACGATCGGCAAATTGAAGAGTTACTTTCGTTGGTTTTAGTTCACCCAAGCCAAGTTGCTGGTAAACTGAATAAGGAATCAAATTGACACTCGCACCCAAATCGAGTAGGCATTTGTTAATCGTTCTGTCTCCTATCATGCATGAGATCGTCGGACATCCAGGATCTTTGTATTTGATGAGACTTGATTGGGACAAGACTTCGCTCGGCTAAGAAAAATTTCTTGGGTACACGAGTGTGTCGTTTTTGAGTACATAAGTCCTTGAGAAACTTAGCATAAGTTGGGACTTGTTGAACGATATCAAGAAGTGGGATGTTAACTTTGACTTGTTTAAAAATTTCCATCATCTTTTTCATTTTGTCAGAATGTTTCTTGGGCCGAAGGCGATGTGGAAATGGAATACAATACTCAGTAGGTGGGTCTACTTGAGTAGAAGAAGAATTTGGAGTGGAATTTGGTTCGATGTTTGGTTCAACGTTCTGTTCAGATTCGTTTGTCATTTTTGAAGTGTCGAGAGGGGTTTTCGGTAAATCATTTGGATTTTCAACTTGATTATTAATTTGTTTACTAGAACACAAAGTTGTGATAGCATTCATTTGGGTTACGTTGCTATCTTGAACAACATGGGCTTGATTCGAATTCGTGTTTTGATTTTTGGGGTTCAGAACTGGTTGACATAGGAATGTGCCTCATTCACGTTCACTTATAAACGTGGCTAATTGACTCATTTGCATTTCAAGTTTTGCAATCGATTGACTTGTATTCTGCATGTACGAGGTTAATAAATTTTGTAAATTGTTAGTTGATTGGAGGCTTTGAGTGGTTGTTTAGCCAAAGTTTTAAGGCTTTTCTCAAGTGAAGTTAATCGTTTATTGTCTTGGGGACCGAAAGATTGTTGTGGTTAATTTTGAGATGGACCCGCAAAATTTTGTTGAAAATGGTTGAGTAGAAAGGGAGGATTTGAAGCATTGTTTGGAAATGCTTGAAAATTGGGACGAACCAAATTTGCGTTGGGATGATTTTGGTTCCAAGCAAAGTTTGGATGATTTCTCCAACCAGGATTGTACGTTGGAGAAAAAGGGTCATTCTTAACCTTATTGAAAGCATTGAGTTGTTCTATCAAACTAGGGCACTGATCGACAATGTGGTTCGGATCGTTACATTTATAACACATGGGTTGGGAAGCTTGGTTTATTTGGTTGGATGAGAAAACGTTGTCGAATTTATTAATCATTGCATTGATTTTAGCTTCCAAAGCCAAAGATGATCCTATCGAGTGTGCGCTCGATCGTGAGTAATTGGATTTTTCATTAGAACGTTCCCGTTGGGACGATTTTTCAACTAGGCTTTCAAGAAATTGCCAAGCATTGTCATGATGTTAGGCGAGAAAATTGCCTTGGCACATCAATTCAAGCATGGTTCGTGAGCTATTTTCAAGTCCATCGTATAAGATTTGGTAAAGGGTTCATTTCTCGAAATTATGGTGTGGACATTTTATCAAAAGCTCTCTAAATCTTTCAATATATTTTCCGAATGGTTCACCCCTGAATTGATGAAAATTGACAATTTCATTTCGGATTTTAATTGTTTTTTCCAAGGGTAGAACTTTTTTAAGAAAACTTTAACAAATTCTTTTCAAATTTTGATTGAGTTTGAAGGTATGTTGTACAACCATTTTTCAGTGTAATTAGCAAGGGCAAATGGAATTAATCGAAGTTTGATTCAGTCATCAAAAAGTTGTTAGGGTTTAATGGTTGCGCAAAATTATTTGAATTTCGTTAAGAAAATGTATGGGTCATAGTGTTCAAAATGGCCAAATTTTAGGAGCATGGCAATGTGATTTGAATGAATTTCGAAATGGTTACCCATTGGGACGGGTAGCGATGCAAGAAGGAATAGAAACTCTATCGGGAAAGATTCTATGTTCAAGGGGCGTTCTCATTCGCCATTGCTGGAGGATCGTTCGTTCGAGCTAAACAGATCATTGTTGCATCACGAGTCTAAGTGTTTGTTGTTGTGTCACAAGTCCAAGTACTCATGCACAAGTGAAAGTCAAGGAGAGAAAGAAATGAGAATTGTGTTTAAGAGAAAGAAGCAAGGTTTAGAAAATGAAGTGAAAATTTGTTTTTTTATATATATTTTTTTTATATAAAAGGAAAAAAAGTATTTACCAAAAATGATTTATTTTTCAAAAGGAAGATTGATTTTTGGGTTCTGGATTTTCAAATTTTTTTTATATGTTTTTTCTTTTTTTTAAGATTTTGTTTTTTTTTAAGATTTTTTTTGTAAATTTTTTTTAGTTTTTGATTTTAATTACTTTTTTTTAAATATGCTTGAACTAATGCAACTAAATTAATGCAAGGGCGTAATTACAAATTTTATGTCCTTAGTAGCTCCTAACCCAAAATTGTATAATCACGCTTTGTCTTAATCCAACAAAATATTCTTAGCCAGGTAACGGATAGGAGTTATCGGTGCACCATGAATCACCGTAGCAATGCAGCCGAAGGTTTAAGTACCTTTAGAGAAACAATCACTATAATATTTACGAGTCATCGTAATATTTATAAATGATTATTGCTCCGCCGTAGTCTAGACACCAAAAAAATAAATTGTTCAACGAAGACAACTTGTCAAGATACAATTAAGCCC
Source organism: Allium fistulosum (assembly GCA_030737815.1). Classification (NCBI taxonomy): domain Eukaryota; kingdom Viridiplantae; phylum Streptophyta; class Magnoliopsida; order Asparagales; family Amaryllidaceae; genus Allium; species Allium fistulosum. The sequence goes on from CM060905.1 coordinate 456,956,492, forward strand.
TAGGTGAGCTCGTGACGCTCTTAAGTCTAATGTCTAACCATTATTATTAGTTAATTTCTAGGATGATATGCAATTTGTGAGCCAAGGAAGGGGTGATGAAATCCCCCACCTTATGTGGATTTGGGTATTGCCCTTAGAAAAGAAAATAAGATGGTATGAATGCAAAACAGAAATTAAACGGGAATTAACGATGCAACTACGAATGAAATTTGTTTTTGCTTTTGTTTTTGAATTTTTTTATAAAATGCAAGCAACCAACAATGCAAAGAAAATAAAAACAAGAGATAAGAGCACGATACCAGAGCGTGCGGAATTATTAGCAATTTTATTTTAAAGCGGCAATTTTTTTATAGCAAGCAAGCTGAGCAATGCAATTATTTAGCAAGCAATTCCTTTTTGCAATCCTGATTTCTTGAAATCTGCAACCGGAAAATTTGTACAAGAATTTTTTTTATATATAAGGTTAAAACAAAAACAAAAGCAAATTTTTTTTATTCAAGTGAAAACTAAAGCCCTTTTTTTACTAAAAAAATACTTCCTTTTAATAAAATAAAATAAAGCAAAACTTATAATCAAACAAATGCCAAACCAAAACCCACACAAGCCCAATTAAACAAATACCATACTCTCTGTTCTCTCAGTAAAAAAAATAAAAGTCAAAATCAAACAAAGATCGCGGAAGACAAGCAAAAGAAGAAAGGAAAAAAAATTATTTGCGATTCGAATCATAGAATTTTGGGGAAATTGGATAATTGCAGTGATGTTTGAATTGTTGATTTGGGTAGCGGTGTTCGATATAGGCAATTGGGTTCATCAATTCGTGATTGCGGGTTTGAAGGTGGTCTGAAGTTTGGTTTTGGGTTATGGTTGGTGTAATCTGGCGATTACGATTCAGGTGCTTAGCAGAAGTTGTATGAAGGAAAGGTTGATGAGGTGTAGTTGTTTGTTGTAGGATGATGGCTGAGGCTATGGGTGTTTGCGAATTATTAGCGATGATGATGTTGATGGCACGGAATGGTTACTGGGTACGGTTGAAGTGATGGTTTATAGTAGGGAAGTAGTGATGATGGTGTGGTGATTGAGGAAGAGGGCAGAGGAAGTGCCATCAGGTGATGAGTTTGGGTTATGGTTGGTCGATTGTTGCAGTAGTGAGTTAGAAAGGTGGAAAGAGTTTGGTGAAGTGTTTAATGTGAAGGTAAATGAGAGAAGATGTTGGCTGAGTGAATTGTTGAACTTGTAGAGGCAGGTGAGTATACCAGTCGTTGTGTTGATGAAGGCTGACGATTTGTTGTGTATTGAAAGTGGAAGGTGGTAGTGATGGTTAAATGATGTGGATTTAAGGAGGGTGGTGGCAGGTTAGAAGAAGTGTAATGTTGTGGATGGAGATGTTGATGGAATGATGAAATGAAGTTGGTTGTAGGAGGTTGAAGGTGATGGATGAAGGAAGGATGTTTGCAGAAGGTGAAGTGCAGCAGTTCAGTTGTTTGTATTGGTGAATGCAAGTTGCACAGAAGTAAGAAGCAAGTGTACTTTTGATATTGGTATTGCAAGTGTATGTAGTTATAGGTGGAGCAGAGATGGTGGTATGGAAGAATGATGATGGTGGAGGTTCTGTTGAAGTGGATGTGAGGTTGGTTGTTGCTGCTATGGTTTGCAGCAAGGTAGAGTGGTTGTTTGATATGATGATAATGAGGTTGTGGTTGGTTGATGAAGTTGGAGTTGTGGTAAGGTGCAGTTTCTGGAAACAGCAGAGGTAGGTGGTGGTTGAGTGATGAATTTGGAAAGGCAGATGGATGGTAATGTGCACTGACGAGGCAAATCAGATGGTGATTAATGTGATGGAGTTTGTGAATGGTGGAACAGTTGGTTGAAGTTGGTTACTGGAGGGGAAGTTGCACTGTGATGTGCACAGAAATGTGCATAGAAGTATGTAATGTGCAAAATGGAACTGTAGTTGGCAGATGATGTTTGAGTGGATTTGTGATGTTGTTATGATAGGGAAAGGTGGTTGTTTTGTGGTATGTTGCTGGTATGGAGATGATGGTCGGTACTGGGTTTGTGGTATGTTGCTGGTTTGTAGGGAAGTGGAGATGAAGCTTTGGACAGAGGCAAGTTTTTTGTATGCAATGGGATGGATGGATTGTATGATGGTGTTGTTGGTTGAAGTTTGATAGTGAAGCAATGGATGGATGGCAATGACAATGGATGGTTCAGGCAATGGTTATGGAGATGGTCGGGGCCGGAGTTGCTGATGTGAGGTATGGTGGTGAAGCAATAGTGGGTAAATGGAATTGGTTGGATGGTGGTTATGTGGACAGTGAGGATGGAAATGTTAGCAGAAGTTTTGGTGGGTTGCTGTTGTGGGTTGTAAGGGAAGGTGGCAGTGAGTTTGCATGAGGATGTTGTAACGACCCCGAATTTTATATAAGTTTAAATTGATAATTAAATTAATTTTTAAATAAAAATTGTGAAGTAATTGGTAATTAATATAAATTTTAATATAAATTTTGAATTAATCGAGAATTAAATTGGATATGGTTAAATTTAATGTTAGATAATTAAACTTTAAAAAGAATTCAAATAAGTGTTTATGTCGAACAAATGTTTCAAATAAATTTATAATTATGTAAAATATGAAAGGAACATATAAAACTTCTAGAAATAAATCTTTAAGTTAAAATAGAAGTAATAATACAAAGTAAACATTTGATAAAATCTAACAACAAATTTAAAATAGAAACTTATATTATAAAGTAATATTATAAAAGACAAGTCAAAAAGAAAAGAAACAAACATATATACATAGTTAAGTATGAAACAAAACCAAAATAACTATGTACAAAAAAGCAAATGAAGATAAGTATGCAAGAATGACAACAATAATTAATATAAGTATCCATCAGCCGAAATGAACAAAAGAAAAATAAAAATATCTTTGGCTGCAAAGGAAAGAAAGCAAATACATTCAACTAAGTATTCAAATATACATACAAATATCCATTAGCTTGTAAATGAAGACAACATTCTATTCATCTATGTACAAATAAAATAAAATAAGGGAAATTGTGCAAAGCTAATTAATGCTGGCCACCACAATAATCTATCGGCCAACAAAGAAAGAAAATATCACTGATCAAATTTGTACAAACAAATATATTACCCTGCACAAAACCTATCACCTATAAACTCATTCTTTTATCAACCTTTCTTCATTTCAAATTCGTTCATTTCAAAACTGAGATAATATAACTTTGTAAACAAACAAACTACAACTTAAAACAACAACAATATGTTCTAATACAAACCAGAGATCAAAAGATTCTAGCTTGACTTTCAAAGCCAGTGTTAAAGAAAGCTTTGTTCTTCTTCTTCAAAACACCGTGAGTAAAAAAATTATTCCATGATCTAAGTTGAGTTAAATACGTGTGTATGATCTATGATTAATATGGTGCTTTGCTTGGATATTTCTTACAGTTTTAACTCTGTATATATATATATACATGCCTGAGTTGTGTACTTCTTCCTTCTCTGTTTTGGTTACAGGTTAGAAACTAATAAGAAAATTTCAATTTCACTTCATCTGATCATTTTTAGGTTTCGAGTTTAAAACAAAACTAGTTTGTTTTCACCTGAATGAAGATTTAAAAAAATGGTTTCAAGCTATATGGTGATATACAGTATTTAAAAATTTAATTTTTACAGGGAAACTCAAACTTATGATAATTTCGAATATGATGAATCATTGATTCAAGTATATATTGTGAATTGTTGTTCGAAAACATGATTTTTAAAACAAAAATTGTGATTTTTCATTGATTATATCAACAGCAGTTTGTATTTGAACAGAAAATGACTTTCTACCAATTTCCAGCGATCGAAAAATTATTTTGTGTTGAAACTCTGTATGAAGAAAGTCTGGTAATCAATCATATCAGGAAAAATGTTAAACAATTTTTCTAATGAGGGTGTTGTTGTCTCGAAGCAATTATAGGGTTTTGCTGTCGTTTTTAGTTGAGGTCGGAGATGAGGCGTTTCCTCTATCTCTGGTTGATCGAGCTGTGTGGCAGTGCAGGGGAGGGTAGTTCGAGGGTTCGGCGAGGCTAGGCCGGAGCTGCAGCATCTTTGATGGTCGGAATTTGCGTGGGCGAGGTGGATTTTGACGAGGATGGAGTTCGAGCTTTCGAACTGGAAGCTCTATTTCGCTTTGGGTTTGTGATCGTCGATTTGACCCTTGAAATCGAATGTTGGGTCGATCGTCGATGTGTGGAGCGCGTCGCCGGAAGTGACGATGCCGATGATGGCCTGTGCACGTGCACGGCATCAATGTTCATGTCAGAGGGATGGGCTTTTCGCGTGTCTCGAAGAGATACTCGAGATTTTTGTGTCTGCGCTCGAGACTTCATCTGGTTTCGCGTGAGAGGTTAGAACATAATTCTAAAATTTTAACAGCTGATGATATGGAGAAGAAGAGGGAAAAAACTCGGGTAAAGTGTGAAGAAACTCGAGTAAATCTGAGATTTTCTTGGGTCAAGTTTTGTCCCAGTTTTCAACCTGAAAACCGTTCTCTGTTTTAAAGATTTTAAACCAAATTCAAATTTATCAAGCAAGGATTTAAACTGAGTTTAACCTAAAATGTAAATAAAATTCAAGTTGAATTGAAATTTAGTTTGAAGATAAATAAAAGTTTTAAATTCCATTTATTTTAATAATTTAAAGTAATTAAAGGTATTGAAGAAAATTTGGAATTCAAAATAGAATTGAATTGGAAAATTAAATTTAAACAAATTTAAAAGTAAAACCTGGAACTAATTTTAAATCAGATTTTAAAATTTTGAGATTTAATTAATTTTTATCACTTAAGTGTGGCAATGAGATAAAATGTTAAAATTAAAGAAAAATTGATTTTTAAACTCTTTAAAATTTCTTTTGTAATCAATGATTATTTTACTATGTAAATTTAAAATGTTAAGGAAATTTGTTTTAAACTTTATTAAAAAGTAAATAAGGATTTATTTCAAATTTTAAATCTAAATTGGGATTAAAAAAAGGAAATTTGAAACGATGTTTCAAAATATGGTAAACAAATAAATCAAATCATAAATATGGATGAGTTGACTTTAATTTATGAAGATTAATGATTGATTAATAAGTCTTTAATGGTTAATCAAATTTTAATCAACAATGATTAATATAAGTAAATTTCTTTAGAAAGGTAATTAAAGAAATTTAATAATTGATAAAGGTCATTAACCAAGATTTTATTTGAATAATTACTTAATGACAGTAATTGTGGAATTAATTATTCAGCATAATTAATTGAGTTAATCGAATTTGTTCAAGTTGGTTACTTAAGTTAATTAATTCAGAATAATCATTTGATAATTTGGGGAAATATAATTACTTAAAGAAGTAATTAATAGATAATTACTGAATGTAATTAATTGAATGATGATTTGAAATTTGAGTAAATTATTTATTAAATTTGAATTAAAGGATTAATTAATAATGGTAATTAATTAAGATTTATCTAATAATTAAAGATTAATTGATTCATTAATTAAGATTGATTAGTTAATATTAAGGGTTAACTAATAAATTTGAAAGGAAGATTTATTTCAAATAATTTGTAATTAAATTATGATAATTAACCTGGATTAATAATTGATACATCCGATTTAAATTAATCAGTTGATTAATAAATTCATTTGTGAATGTTTGGACTTAACTCAATGTTTTGAATTGTTTGATATTCCCTGATCTGTGATGCTTTGTGATATATTTTGATTTGTGTGTGATCTGTACTGTAGTTCATTTATCTGGGATGAATGTAAATTATTATCTATAACTTATATACATGTGATCTGTGATTTGTAAATAAAAGATAAGCGTTATAATCTATACCGCTTATCAACTATATTTATGTATTCTGATCTGTGATGATTGAATGATGTTGCACTACTGTGTGGAACCCCTGGACTACACCATACACACACAAATATGGATTTCACGTGGAAATCAGTTAATTCGGAGATTTTTGACAATTTTAAAGGTTGAATTCTTGAATCCAAATGGTTTTGGAAATTTAAATTGAGAGCTTTGTAAATGAGTTTCAAATGTAAAAGTTATTTTAAATAACTTAATAAAACTTGATATTTTAATAATTTGATTTAGATTTGAATTCAATATTTGAATTGAATTCAATGATTTGGAAAACTAATTGTTTTCACTTGATAAAAGCTCTTATATAAGAAATGGATTTCCAATTTGAATTAAAGGATTTTCAAGTTTGAATTGAAAGTGGTTTTCCAAGTTACGTATAAATCTTTGGAAATGATTTTTGAAAGCTATGAGTTAAATCTTTGATTTAAAGATTTAATGAGTAATCCAATTGAATTGGAAATTGATTTGGAAAACCTATGACTGTATCTTTGTGAAACTGGGTGAACTTTGTGAATTGAATCTTTTTGTTTAAAAGGATTAAAATGGTAATGTGTTTAAACCATTTGAAAGAAAAGTTAGGTAATAAGTTGTGACTTAACTGAAATCCCAATATCCATATGTTTTTTTAAATATTGCGCTCATTATTCGGTTTAGCCGGGAGAGGACCTCTGTGTCATATAACCCGTTCCGAATAATGATACGTCGTATATGGATAGCATTTGAAGACCGGTGGTGAAGACCAGATATTTTCGAAAACAAAAGGACAACTCGTCGAATGTCTCTGCATTGACTTTTCCCCGGTATAGAGATTTTAGCACCCTTTGTGATGGGAAGTCCGAACGTGATTAGAAAATTATCCGGATTTGCAAGGGCTTCTTTGGAAGTGCCTTCGGTTCTGTTCGAACCCGGAACAGACTTGTATGGTTGTATGTCTGACACTACACTTTGAGATATAAAGCTGATTTCTTTCAAATACATTTCTGTTTGGTGGCAGAGAATTTATTCTCTTCGCTTAACACCCTTCTCTGAGACGTACGAGCTCAGAGGTTATGTAGTTGAAGGTTATCAGTGATATACTCCCAAATTTGGTAGTGTGTCATGCTGAGTGCTGCTGTGTGTTGCTGATCATTTGTTGATCAAAGCATGGCTTTGTGAAAAAGCGTAGCTTTGTGGACGAATCGAGCCTCACAGATCGGAAATGGTCGAAACAGGAATGATGCGGCAAGGTTACGAGGGTCGCGCCCTTTAGGGTATGTCATTTCCTTCTGGAAAAGAGTGGTATCATGGTATGGAGCCCAGATACTTACTCATGTGGACACACTTTATTTATTACTGTGTGATGTTGGTTATCGAGCGCTCGGATAAAGGTCCCAAAGGACCGGGGGGTGGCATATTCGTGTAGTAGTTACCTGGTGTCAGAGGTAACCCGGCCTTATGTTGGTAGAGAGTTAGTTAGTTCTATGGACGTCCATCCAGAGGCGATCCCATGTGGCGTAGGAAGTTCCTTAGCCTGACCATTTGTTGGAAATGCAAAGAAACAATACGAGCCTTGTACGGTTTTAGTTGTATAACCTGCCATGGAATGTGGCGGTAACCTGCTATTGAACATAGTAGCTATAGTAGGCATAAGTGCAGAATGCCTATGCTGGCTAAGAATAATATTATACTTTCGAAATGTTTTCTGCACTATGCACTAGTAATAATATGGAAAAGAAATTCTCTCGTATCAAGCATGTTTGACTATCATAAGAAGAAATCTCCTCCAATTCTGCGTTTGCATTGTGTGTGTGGCGGGAGGTCTTATGGTAGTTTCATTTTCCAAAAGCATTTCGGATTTCAATGTTTAAAATCCTTTTGTGTTTGTTTTAAAGATAAACTCTTTTTGTTACTCACACCAGTCCCACGACTGACTCGGAGTTTATTGTTCCCTTCCTAAACTCTGGGTGCCCACAATTTTCCACACGGGCAGTCTAGAGTTGGGTTTCTTTTTCAGATAATCAGGTTCAGTTGACATTGGAGCTAGTTCAGTTCTGGAGATCACGATTGACATTGCTTACCTTTGTCTTACGTGAGGATGGTTCAAGCTTGATATTTGAGTGATTGGACTCAGCTTCTCTGACGGATCATTTGGAGTTATCACTTCTGATATTTCCGCTGTATCATTATTCATCTCTGATATTGTTGTATCATATTGATTTCATTGTTGTATATCATACTGGATATTGTATTCATTAGAGTTGTATATGATATCATCTATTTTTATTCCGCTGTGTTGTTATACTTAATAGTGTTATAAGCTCCGGGAAGCCAGATTCGGCGTTTGAATCTACGGCATTTGAGTACAAGTGAAGTACGAGTGCCGATTTTCGAAGGCCGAGTCTAGGATCATCACAAATGTAGAGGTCAGTGAAGTGGTTTTGATGTTTGTACTATGAGATATATATATGAAGGCTTTGAAGTGGGCAAGGCAATGGGACAGTGGAAAGGTGGATGTAGATGTGGTTGTTTGGCAATGTGATGTACATGTTGAAGTTTGAAATGTAAATTGTAGAAAAAAATGAAATGCAAATTGTAACGTAAACGAAATAAAATATTTTTGTTTTGTTTTGAAATGCACTTGTGTCTATTTTTTTTATAAGTTTAAGTTTTAAATGTAAACAAAATAAAACCAAACACAGCTAAGTCAAAACAATTGAAAACAAAACAAATGCACAATAATTTTTTTGTTTTTTTTTGTGTTTTTAAGAAGAACAAACACAAAATGACAATAAAATAAAGTAAAACAAAAATAATACGAAGAGTAAAACTAAAATCGAATCAATTCTCCGGGAACGTCGCCAAAAACTTGTTTAACGATGAATTTTCTATCGGTTAGAAAATCGCCGAAAAATGTAATAAAAATAACCGCAAGCACACGACGTACAATTTTAGTACGTGGCGAGTACGGGTCGACCCGTGGGGAAATGAATTGATTTCAAATTCTACTTAATCAAATTAACCCAAGTGTTTAAGTTTGCTTTAAAACGAAGAAAAATAGCAAAAATTAAACTAGACAAAAGTGATGAAAAATATGAGATTAAAAGACAGCTTAGAGGCAAATCCACTCTCATACTTTCACATAAATCAATACAAAATTTTATCTATGATCTCTCATTTTAATCAAAGTAGAATTAGTGATGTATTTATCATAAGTATGGTCTATTTATGTTATTAATTAACATAACTTAAACCATCAAACTTTAATACAACAACTAATCCACTTATTAAATGTCATGAAAACGAATATGAAACTAAAACAAAATCTATTTTAAGCATGATCTATTTACTATTTTTGTTTAGTAACATAGATCATCAAATTTTGATTCTATTTTAATTCCATGATCAAAATCACTTAGTTAGATGTTAATGTAAATTGTGTTTATGTTTGAGTAAGAATAGCCTATTTGTCATAAAGAGTATAGGCTGTCAAATTCACTAATAAACTTACATCAACATCTAAGTATCCATGAAGCATAAAAAGAGATCATAAATTAGAAAATATGTTGAATCTACATGAATTAGAGAGCTTCATTACCCTTAAATTGAAGGGGTTTAGCTTCTCATTTTTGTTATCATTTCAACACATGTAGATTGCAACATTAAAAAGCAAGGAAAGTAAGAGCTAATAAAAAGAACTAACTACTTGCATAAAAATAAAAGTAAACTAATTGCAATGAAAAGAAAGCTAATCTACTAACATGAAATAGAAGAAAGCATGTAAATAAAAATGAGCATAACATAAAATAAAAGCATGAAAAAACAAGAAGAAGAAGAAGAAGAGGCTTAGGAAACCATTTTATTTCTCATTTGTTTTGTGGCTAAAACTTGCATAATATGATAAGGTAATGTAAAAAACTCCATTACATGAACATAAGAAGCTTATTTATACATGACAAAAACCCTAATCCATTTTTAGGGAGCTACCCAAATTTCCCTTTAGGAAATGTAACCTCCAAGTAATCATTAGCATGAAATTAATTTTCCATTAAATGTGCATGTGACTTTAATCCCCACTAACATGTGCATTAGCTCTTAATTGTAGTTCATGGTTAGTCGGTAGGTGGCATCCTCCATGATTTCATGAATTCTTTTATTTCTTCATTCTTTTGTCTTCCAACTTTTGTGCATGCATACATACATGAAGCCTCTTCCATTTTCCATCCAAATTCCTACAAATAAAAATAAAATGTGCAAGTGAATTTTCTCAAATTAAATCATACCCAAAATTACCATTTTACCCCCTTGTAGATGCATGAATGATGACTTGAAAGCATTTTTAAAATTTGGTTTTAAATATGTAAAAACACCCAATTATGACATTTCTTTAAAATAAAAGTAGATTAAATATGGAAATAAAAATATGAACATTTACGTACACATCAGTACTATTTCTAAGACTGTGTTTTTCTGAGATGGTTATTTTCTATATTTATATTTTAATGCCCTCCGCTGCGAGATCCAAAAGTCTAGAATGTTTTAGATTTTATCTTTATATTCTTAGTCTCTATAATGTTGAAAATAACCCGATCGCTCGTACTTTCTGGCACCGATGCGAGTCCAAAAGTCACCCTTGTCTTTGGATCAGTGTGTCGGGAGGTACGGGTTGTCACAGTCATGATTTGTTGACATGGCACACGTCCGAAAGGATTTGAGGCTTATCTCCTGCAATTTTATGGCTTGATTGATCATCACATGATAGCTCCATAATATCACACGATGGCTCTACTTAATCCTTATTTGATAGCTTTGTTAATCTTCTCACGGTGGCTTTAGAATCATCACATGGTGACCCATAACATCACCTGATGGCTCTACTTCATCCTTATTTGATGCTTTGTTAATCTTCCCACGATGGCTTTAGAATCATCACATGATGACCTATAACATCACCTGATGGCTCTACTTCATCCTTCTTCAATAGCTTTGTTAATCTTCTCACGATGGCTTTAGAATCATCACATGATAGCCCCATAACATCACATTATGACTCTACTTCATCCTTCTTTGATAGCTTCATTAATCTTCCAAATGATGGCTTTAGAATAATCTTCCATATCTTATCAATGATAAATTTAGAAAACATTTAACGATGACATTTACCAATCGTCTCACGTTGGCAAGGCCACCTCGTTCCTTAGAACACGATAACTTCATTAGCTCAAAGCATGATAGCTTTCTTGAGTTACTTTTAGAAAATCATTCATGACATATCATCAACCTACGATTGCTATAACGATCATTACACGATAGATTCTTTATTTCCATCTAGAATGACTACTGGAGTTTCTTCATGACATCTCTTGTGCATTAACTCACAAAGGCATTCATTATTACCACATGATGGTTCTCAAGAATCAACCTACTCTAGCTCCCTCTTTTCCAATGCTTCTTTCTTTGTTGACCTGCGATGGCTAATATATGCCCCCCTCGGTTTTTACAATGTTGCTTTATACTTTAGTATAAAATAATTCTTCATTTTCCTATGTTTGCTCATCCTAACTGTTTATTCTCTTTCGTTTATGATCTAATGTTTGATTTTATTTTCCTTTTTCCCTATAAATAGTACGCTTCCTTCTCTCATTCCCTTTCTACTAGCTTCGTTAAAAAGAAATTGATCTGCTCTCATTGCTTAATCTCTATTTCCTTAAATTTTCATTTGGTAAGCAGTTGTTACACTGTTAATTTATTTATTATTCGTTTGGCTGCCGCTATTCGATCCGATTTGGCTACTTTTGATTTTGATGTTAAACATGGTTTAGTTGTTTAATTTTGGCATTAATGATGTTCTTTGTGTTTTCTTCCAAAAAAATTATTTTGGTCTAAACTTATTAACTTAGGTCGTAATTTTTTGTTTGTGGATTTTAGGTCTTATTGCTTAGATATTCATTTTTGATTAACTTGACTTGTTGTTATATGATAAGTTATCGTTCGAGGGCTTAATACATAAAAGCCATGTTTTATATTTTACATGTGAAAGCCATGCTTTGGCTAAACACACAAATGCTTATGTTTTAAATTCTACACACGAAAGACATGCTAAGTCTTAACGCGCGAAGGATTTCAACTTTACATACGAAAGTTATGCTTAGGCTTAACTCTATGCAGTTAAAGTGCTTAGCGGTTCTATAACAGTGGAGGTGCAAAAAGTTATAGCGGGGATATAGTGGAAAGTAGCAGAGGTGCAAAAGCTTCATTAGATATAAAATCAAATATTTAAAGTTAGTTTTATTCTCATTTTCACATCATTTTATGTAGAAAAAATAAATATTATTTAATCTTATATAACAAAACCAAAGAATATCATGATTTATACAGACTAGATTTGGTGACTACAATAGATTTCTATCTTATATTGAGTACTTATGCCTCGAAATTAGGTCTCTACCTAATTTTATTGATTTGTTTAAAAGAGAACTTTAAATTAACCTTTTGTTTATTAATGTTGCTAAAGCGGGTGCTAAAAAGCATTGATTTCGCAAATGTAGCAGAAAATAGCAGAGCTTAAAGCGGGTTTATTATTTAGTAGTACTAAATTAAGTCAGTATAGCGGTCGAAGAGTGCTATGCGCTATAGCGGGAATTTTTCAAGGCTTTAGCAGGTCTTTAACTGCACAGGGCTTAACACACGAAATCTCTATTTCACACTCTACTCACGAAAACTGTGTTTTATGTTTATGCACGAAAGCTTTATTTCAAACTGTACATACAAAAGTTATGCTCAAGCTTAAGACATGAAGTATCTGTGTATTATTATTATTTTCTATAATATTTGACTTTGCGCCACTTGTTGTCCATCATATGGCAACTTAACTTTCGATTGATCAACATTCTCACGGTAACTTTTACTCAATGACTTTAGGCTCGAAAGCTAATCTTATTGATTTATGACGATTCATCAAGTGATGACTTCATATTTGCATGCGATGGCTTGATTTTTGACAATCATCACATACCCAAATATGACATTATTACACAATAACTAAACTCATAACGGCTCAAGGCTCGATAGCTGTTTTTATTGATCATAGTTATTTATCATACTATGACCCCATGTTTAAAAACCCAATTTTATTTACTATTACTAGTGCATGATACTTTATCACACAAGCATTATCCATTCAATTCAATTTTTTATAAATTAAATACGTGCTTTACAGCTAAATGTTTACTTTGCGGTAATCTAATATTAAAGACTTGTCTTCTTTAGCCATTGTTGAGTCATAAATGTATTGGCATATGCATATGGTTTACTGGTACATACATTTGAACACGTGGACATGGTTTTTATACATAAGAGAGGTAGGTATATACATATATGTTGACTTATCAACATATACAGAAGGGATGGACGTGTTGCCATAGTTTAATATGCATATGAAGCAAACTTGACATTAAAAATATTTTAGAGTGTGTGTGTGTTCATACTACTATATTTTATTACTTCTCATTCATTTCTTTGAAATTCTTGTTTATAATGTTCCCTCTTTGTTAATGTGGCTTAGTTTTATACCTGAAGTTTAACCATTATAGGTACCATGGCCGGAGGTAAAAAGAGAAACTCCTAAAGGAACGACCAAATCTTATAAATCTCTCAAGGTTAAATGTTCTTTATAAGAGAAGATGTACATCTCTCACCAATCCTATTTTACGAAACAAGAGGATGTCGACTCTATTTAGCATTACTTTGGCACATGAGGGATTGAAGCTAGGGCTCTAAGCCTAGATGACAGAATGAACTCCCCTCCAAAAGGGATTTTTGCCTTTACTCCTCATCATATTTATTATTCTTGCTATTCACCCTTTAGTCCAATAATATCCAGTGTTTTATCTTATCTTAAGATTTCTCCCATCCAATTAAATTTGAATTCTAACAACTATATCAACTCTTTGTTCGTATAATTTAAGGAGCATAAATAGGACGATTTGTCTCCATCTACCCTATGCTCTCTAGTCACCCTTCAGAAGACAAAGCACCAACCTGAAGGTTTCATTTACTATCTTAGTTATGTGTGTAGCAGAGTAGTTTCCTATTTAATCAACAGGCATAGAGATTGGAGTTGTCAATTCTTCTTCATTAAATGTTATTCTCTATATATTTCCAGAAAGTTTTCTATTCTTGGTAAATTTCCTTGCTTCAATTATTTTCGTTTAATTGTTGCTTATATTAGTCTAATAGATTTTTGTTGAGTTATCATTGATGGAAATTATCAACTGCTAACTCAAAGAACATAAATCCTAATATTTTGGCTAAGGTTAATCGCTTTGGTAATGCCTTGGAATTCTCAAGGAGTCGATGAGATTCCTTATAAAGAAAAGCTAAAAGAAGTACTCTTTAATTCAACTATCTCATCGCCTTTTGGGTGAACCTCCGATGATGAAGAAAAATAGAAACTGCCCCTCGACCCTTATTGCACTCAAACTTGATGCTTTTTCCATGAATTCTCTAATGTAACGCCTAACCGTTAACATCCATGAATATTCTCTAGGTTTCATCTCTTACTTTTTTCCTTTCTTTACACAAAACAAGTTTCCCTAAGACTTCTTATTTTATGAAAAGATCTTCCCAAAGTACATCTGGTTGGCATGGGTGCTTTATCATTTTCTTTTGATTTGCTTGCTTCTTCTAAAGATGTTGAGAAGTCAACACCATCAAAAGACACTTTACTTTCTATTTTTTCTACTGCATAAGATGCTTTGGCACTAGCTAGAGCAAAGAAATGAAAGGGTTCTAGTGTCTAGCTTGTTTCCACTTAGGCTCCCTTCAAAAAACCTAAAGAAGTCGAACTTACTACATCTCTGCCCTTAGTTCCTACTTCCAACATCATCACCATTGTGACTACTCTTCCGACCTAAGATATTATCATTGATATCTCTTGTCTTTCTCTCCATAAGCCTATGGCATCCTTACACCTTGGGGCTCAATTCTCCTTCTTCTGAAGATGTTCCTCCTCCACCTCATTCAGGAGTAGCATCTCCTTCTAATGTAGATTTTATAGAATTGCTAACAAGCATCCTCTGCCTCTCTGTCTTAGCTTTGTCGGGACCTTTAGAAGTCTCTTCTTCCCTTCTTTCTAAAGAAACTTAGGTTTACCTCTTATAACATCTCGATCATGTATGGATTCTTTTATATATATATTGGAAGTTCCCTATCTCTTTATTAATCTCATGCCATTATTCTTTTCAGATTGGGCAGTATTTATCAAATTTTTAGCAATCATCCCTACTTTCTTTGCAAGGCATGTCCTCACTACGGGAATTAAACTCCTCACCGTTTGCAAAGGTATCAACTCTTGAAACCTAGCTTCGCGATCTCCAGTCTAACAAAGAGTTTCATTCTTCTGCAAAGGCTACAGCTACAACTCTTTTGGGGTCTGAAAAGAAAAGATCCCACAATCTGGAAGAGTAGGTAAAAACCTTAGAGGATAAATTTTCCCAAGTTTAACTAGATGTTTTTTAGCTTCAAACAACTTCAGCTCGAGTTCCTATCTTAGAGAAGAACTTAGACAAGAAAGATCTTACCATTGGCAAACTAAAGTCATCCTTGCATGCTATAAAGTATACGGTTTCTTCCTTTCTGAGTGATACGCCTCCCTAATGGAAGGAGTAATGTGCTAAAGCAGTTCTATTTACCATTTATATGGACAACGTTGACCAATGCCCAAATTTGGACTTTCCTTCATTTAGCAGAAATAGATTACAAAAGGAAGTTCAATATTATTTTAGACTACATTCCTGGAGATTATTTTGTCCTTATAATGAAGCTATTACCGATCCTTTTACGTCTTTGGCTCTTGACGATATCCCTTCAGACAACGATGATGACGAGTTAGAGAGTGATGAAGCGGATGATACGGATGATGACAATGACGATGACGATAACAATGATGGAGATGGTGGTGCTAGCGGCTCTACCCAAGGTAACTCGCCTAGAAGGGATCACTACAAAAAAATATATTTTTCACAGCACGCTTTAGCAGCCTTTTACCAAAAAATGTTGTGATTATCTGGATCGATTGTTTAAAAAAACAACGTATAAAACGCTGCCCATATAGGTCATCGTGAAAAGGCGGGGGAAATAAAAATTTGTCGCACGCCTCTATTACTCAACGTCTCCCTCTCTCCCACATATCCCTGTCCCTATCCCTAATCTAATTGAAAAATCACTCTCCAATGCATGTCGACCTCTCCCTCTCCCCCACGTATCCCTGTCCCTATCCCTAACTCCGTCGTCGATCTCCATAATGCACCATAACTCCACCCTCGATCTCCAGAACGCGCCACCACTCTATCATTTGATTAGGTATGTTTCTTTATTAACAATAACTATTATAATGTGATAACCCTGATTTTATGAACAAGTTTTATAATTTAATTTAGTATATTTGTTTGAAATTTTGGTTGCCTAGGAAAAATATATATGATAAGTTGACCACATAAATGCATTGGGTAAGTATTGATATGTATGCAAGATGGTATAATACACATGTACATACTTCTCTGAAAAAAAAGAAGTAGAAAATTTATTTGTAAGTTAGAGTAAACTATAAATACATGAACATGACATGATTATTACAGATATGAATGTGCCATTGAAACAAGTCTAGAATAAGGAAAATAAAGGCTTAGGCAGAAATAGAAACATAGGTATTAAACAGGTATTTTAAACAAAATGCTGGCTAAAGAAAAATTATTAGAAATTGCATGAAAATAGTATGAGTTGTTGAATAAATACTTTATCCACTTTTAGCAATTTTCTTAGCTTTTAAAAAGAAAAATAGAGATCATGCAAATAAGGTGACCGGGGTAAGGTATAATTTCTGTTAATAGAAACAGGGACCATTTACCCAGTTGCTCTTAGAATAGAAAGAGAGGCTGATCATAAGTGGTAGGGTAAAATTGACATTGGGTAAATTTTAAAACCCTAGAGGCAGCCAAGGTCTTGTATAAAAGAGGGTTTAAGGATGAAAGGATCTGTCACCATTTTCTTTAAAATAAATATACAGAAATATAGATAGTTAGCAAAAGGAAAAATGAGAAGCACTGGCTATTAGAGACAAGTAGGAGATAGCAAATCAAAGGAAAAGGATTAAGGTGAGTAACCTCACTGAAAATTTGGCATTAAGTCCTGAATATTGAGGCAGCCTAAATGGTTTTATATTTTTAATTAATCTGTGCTTATTTTATGATATTGGTGTGTTGATGATCTGTTTAAATATTTTGTGTTGATATACCCAGAAAATATATTGATGGCTTTCATGTTTGAATGATTATTGTGTCATGAATTATCTTTGAGATGAGATGCTCTCTTTATGTGACTGCTGCATATAGATTAATTCATGGAAACTCCAGGGATATATGTTATAAATCTATGGTCTAAAAAAATGAAAAAAAAATGGGGCTGTAGCATAAAGTGGTTGCTGCTTATGTCTCCAGAATAAACATGGTAACATAGAAGTGCAATGTTATACTTGTGCTGAACTTCTATGATTACAAATAAATCCAGATAAGAACAAAAGCTTATGGTTTAGTCAGATCTTAGGAATCTGTGAGTATTTGATTAAGCCAGAGGTAAATGGATGCATCAAAGTAAACTATATGTATGACCATATATTTATAGGCATGACTCCCCAAAACCCATGATTTAAATAATATGTACACTGAGAAATCAAACTAGCTTGTATGAATAAATCTATGATTATTAAAACATGATCTTTTATTCTTTGAACACATGCATGATGGTTGAGTTATTTATTTTCTCTGATTAATTTATGAGATGCAGAAGGGAAAAGCATAAATGGGGGAAAGAGGGAAAATGAACACTTAGTAATAAAACTAAGGATTTGGATCTTAGGGCTACAAAGTATGGCTTGGCAAGGGAAATATTGCAAGCTCACACATGGTATGATTATACCCAGGGGCCTGAGTGTGCTGGGTTAACAGTGAATATGCCCCAGACAGTGTGTGTTTTAATAGAAGGAAACTAGCTAAAGTCCATCATAAAATACCTGAGATTGAATTATGAGAATAAGTTCACAAGTAGGTTTGGGTAAAATCCCTGATAGCCAGAAAGTTATGGATGAGGAAAATGATTAAATGATGACCATATTGGTTGGCTTAGAGTATTCTATTGGGAATTATATGTTTGTGCTCTCTAATACAATCCATTGAATTATGTATGATTATGCTATGCATTAATGAACATGCATAGATGGTAGAGGAATGTATACAAGAGGAATATTGCTTTACTTTATCTGTTTTAAAAGTTATTTAAATTTAGATTTTCAGTAAGATTATTCATACCAGACCATTTAGTCTGACCCTTTGTGTGTTTGTACACCATTGGGTGTCTCATCTTTTTATGAGGCATCTCGTGGTGATTGTGCAGGTAAATAGGCACTTTCTTGATCAGGAATTGGATGAATTTAGCTGCTAAGGAATTGGATATAATAGTTACAGACTCAAGGATATTAAAATAGATGTTAAATTGAACTTATGTCATGAAATGTTATTATGTTAGTTAAGTTGCTTGGGAAGAAACTAATGTAATGTTATTTTCTGTTTGCAAGTATTGAACTACTCATGAGACTTCTGATGAAAGTTGTGAGATGCTTTTGAGAATGTTTTATTAAGTGATACAATTTCTAGTTTTAACTCCCTGAATACTTAACAAAAATGTGCAATGCTAAGAATAATCTGGAATGATCTGTAGATTGGAAATTAAAAGATTAACCTGATATCTGTTGTAAGAATTTATGGAAAAATAAGGGTAGGATGGAAAGAACTGAGAGACACCTAGAAACCCAGATTACTTTGTATGTTATTTCTGTAAAGTGGCAAGAGAATTCAGGCTAACTTGACCAACTTTGCCTAGCCTGAATTCAACCAGTCTAATATCCTAATCTTATTGGTTAGGAAAGGTAACAAATAAAGAAAACTTGTAAACCAGGAATGTTGTATTGAAAAAATATAGTACATGAAATCATCCAGACACACACATGCACACAGAATACAGATACACACATGCACACATAATACATATACACACTGGCACAAGGGATATCTAAGGATTCAATAGATCTGAATTCATGGAAAATAAACAAACTCTAAAACTAGAGAAATAACATCTAGAATCTGCCTAGAAATTAAGCAAGACAGAAAAGCTTCTTTGGAAATTATTTTGTCATGAGAAATTATATAGTGAATTCCAAAAATGAATTCTCTGCTTCCAAAACTCTTCTGCTCTGATTTAAAAAGAAAGAGAAAAACTAAAAGTATCATCTATGTATGGTTTCATACATATGAGTTAGATGATTTGATTACAACAATATTTTTATATTGGTTGAAAGATCCTGGATAGTAGAGAAATGGGAAAGGATGTTCTCTTGAGTAGATGATCACTGAATAAAAACTAGTTAAAAAAAATTAAAATAGAAAAGTGGGTCATCTCATCTAATCCATTGAAGTAAACTTTATTTAGCAATAGGAGAAGATCATAATTAGGTATTTTTTCAAATGTTGGTCAAGATCCAAATTGATGGTTAGTTGAAGCACCTAGTTATCTGACTTGTAAACATTCATTATATCTACCGATCTTGAGTGTAGGTACTATTTTATTAATATTTTGATATTCTTCTTCTTCTAATGATAAGGATATTGCATTTTTGAGGCTTTCTTCTTGTCATCGGATGTATAGTTTTCAATCCTGTTAAGTTATCACATTTTTTGCGAGCTACAAAACATATCGGTAATATAAGTATTTACTTAAAAGATTTGGAAGTTAACTTAGATATAGAAGAACTAAAGATCATTTAAGAGAAGTTGAATACTGAAAAATTAAATTCAACTGGCTTAATACTGATCTCAGCTATGAAAACAGAGAAGAAGAAAGTAACTTTGTTTGCTTTGCAAAATCCAATTAGGGCAGTTGATATATTTCACCCCATATTGTCCATCGCCTATGCATTTGTACACTTGGTATAATAAGTCTACATATAAGAAATGCATGGATTTTACAGAATGTATATAATTTTCTAGCATTTCATTTTCTCTTTTTTCATTTGATATAGATGTATCTTCTAAGTGATTTGTTGTAACGACCAGGATTTTTAGCCATCCGATATTGGGATAATTAACTAATTTTAATCATTGGAATATAAATTTTTATAAGTCGAATAAATAAATTCTCTGATATTGGAAATATCTGAATCTATAAGCCTTGGAAACTATATTTAATTTTAAAATGAAATTTTTTGAATATGATAAATTTTATAGATATATGTATATAAACTCCACCATTAAAATTTAAGATAGAATATCCATATATGTATATATATAAATATATACAAGCTTTATGATGTTAATATATATAAGTATATATGTCCATATGAAGTAATGTATATAAAAATATGTATAAATGTGAATTTGATAAAACAAATATGTATATTGTATATGTATGCATAACTATATATTTATAAATGTATTTATGGTAGAAGTAGTGTATATGAAGTTATATACAGATATATATATATATATATATATATATATGTAAAAGCTTCATGATGATAAACTCCTAACTTTTAATGTAAATATATGTATATGATGACAAAAAGGTATATATAAGTATAGATATATATGTTGGAAAAATAGAGTATATGTAAGTTATACATATGCATGTATATATATATTCATAGGAAAACATCATCATGGTAAAACTTCAAATCAAATCACAAAACATAAAATCAAGTCACACATAAAATCAAATCCACATAATAAATCAAATCAAAGATGAAATCAAATCATCAAATCAATAAAAGAAAAATCAAATAAAAATCAAATGGAATTGTAAAGCCTATAAAAAAAGCATCAGCCGCCTATGGGCATAAAACTCTGTTCACTTCATCTTCTATATATAAACATAACCGAGCTTGTTCACTTATTCATACTTGTACAAAAAAGAGAGAATAATCTGCCATTAAACATAAAAGATCCGGACAGTAAAAGCTTGAAGCAAGAGGAAAACAAAGCAGCAGTTCAACATATCAAAAACAGTGAGTAAAACTTTATTTTGATAACTGGTTATATGATATATACATATATACGGCTGTGAATTATGATATGTGTTAAGTATATGTGTGTTTGTATGTAAACATGAATGTATGATTGTGTTCGAAATAAGCTAGCCCACCTGCACAACCAATGCACTATTTTTCATTCAGGAAAACTCTGTTCCATGTTTGTTTTGTTCAAAAACAGTTAAACAATCTACTTCAAAAATCAAAAGCTCAACAACTATTTAGTTTTAGCCTATGATTTCAAAACAAAAGTTGTATGTTCTAGAGTGTAGGTTATTTTAAAAATTGTTTCATTCAATTTCATCATGTATAGGAAAAGAAAACCCATGTTACAGTAAGTGTCTCAATTATGGTCAAAATTCAAATATCAAATTTTAACGAATGGATTATATGTTTGAAATCGTTATTGAAAATCATGAATTTTGGAGATGGTTTGGTAATTTTTAGTGGTGTATGGAATGAGAAAGGGGAAGATGAACAGTTTTTTAGTGTAAAGTCAAATTCAGGTGATGTAGTTGATTTCGTGACTTGTGATTTGACATAGAGGAGGCTTGGGTGATGGGGAGTCAACGAAAAATAGTTCGACGATTTTTAGATGCTCGTGGTGGCTTGACAAGGTGGTTTTAGGGTTTAATGTGGTTATAATGGGGGTCTCGGCTTCATGGAAATGGCGACAAATGAAAGGAGGCGGAGGCATGCGCATAGAGGGGGATTGGAAGAGGATGTGATGGCGGTGCTCTGGGCGTAATCTGGTGGTGGACGGTGGTATGTATTGTCGCGGCGAGGTGTTTAAGTGACAGGGTTTTCATTCGAGTTTGGGTTGAGGTATTCGAATTTTTGAACTGCAGTTGGGTCGCATGTTCAGGTGGGTAGCAGTGGATGTTGGGGTCGTGGGTGATCGGCGGCGAGGGTTTTGGTCAGAGGTGGGTGTGTATGTGCACACGTACGTGCACGGTTGGGTTGAGTAGATAAAGGAAAGCAAGAAAAAGAAGGAGAAAGGAAGAAAAACTGGGGAAGGAGAAGAAAAGGATTCGGCCTTGATTGTTTTTTTTGGACCGTGAGTTTTTGGTTTGGGCTGGGTTGGAAACAAAACTAATAAAGGAATTTTATGTAAAATTTTATAATTTAATAAGCTATAAACTTAAACTCTATTTTTCTCACACGTTTAAAATGCAAATGACGAGCCAATTGTTGTACCAAGATTCTATAGCCAAGTAGTTCTATCTGAACTAGTATCGTCAAGTTTTTTCAATATGAAGAATTAAATGATTTAAATGATTTAAGTGAAATAACAAGGAGTACCTTATTTGATTTATTATATGTTAATAAATCAATTAATTATTTAACGAACTGTTAATTTTAAATGAATTAAGAAATAAACATTTATTTAATTTCTTGGATTGACAAATACCCTGGATTTAAAATATAGAGCTTAACTCGGTTATTTGGGATTAGTTCAGTTCTGATGTATAAATGGATTTAATATTTATCGTTGATTAGGTTAATAATCTATGCTTTGTAGCTTTTGGAATTTGCATATATTAATATATAAATATTAGTGGTATATTGAAAGTTGAGTATAATTAAAAGGAAATTGAATTGGATAAAATTAGATGGCTTGGGAAATAGCCTAACTACGAAATGGTTTATATGGGATGTTTTTCCAAGGAATGGATTACAAATTTGAGATTGGAAATATCTCCAAGTGTTAGAAATATCCTGTTATGGATATAACAATTTTGAATTTTTTTTAAATATTGAATATTGACGAGATATATATATATATATATATATATCTTATAAAGGTTTTTTGAAAATAAATGTTTCGAAGGAATTATAGAAAGGGGCCTAGTGAGTGTTTATGTGTGTAAATTGATAGTTAAATAACAGACTTTCTTGTCTGGCCAAATTCGTTGACCGTTCGAAGAGACCGGGATCGGATATCAGCATTATCCAGAACCACTTCGACCCAATAACCACCGCGAACCTTTACGGTATGGATTGTAGGGCCCAGTATGCTGGAATTAATTAATGTAACAAATTTGGTTATTTTATGAAGTATTTATACTTAGACACTATTATAATATCATCGGATTTTCTATAGAAGTGTTTTGGTTATCGTAAGATAAAAATCCGTCGTGTTTATGTGTGACGCGGTCTTACGAGATACCTTTGTTTTCAAAGGATTTGGATGGCTTATGTATTTCAAATTAAGTGTGTTTACTCACGATGGTTTCTAGCCTGACTCGGGTGTTACTTTATTGTAATGCTCAGGTCAGACTGAGTATTATAGATTCGGGTTAGGATGCTTTGGAGTTAGGAGACAACCTGGATAGCAAAGACGTATTGCACGTATTTGATTATAATCTGCTGTGTATTGTAAGCTGTATATTGAGCATTTTTTAGGACAAGTTATTATAACTGTCCAGGTTTCTATGTTGATGGTTGTTCTCTGATAATTTGTATGTATGTTAACTGATACAGCTATTTCGAACCATTCGCATCCGCACATGTCAGACATGAATTGCTCAAAACAACATATTGTTAATTTATATTTGGCAAAACTCAGCATACACAACAAATAAATCAATCACAGAATCACAGACACAGAGTTTTACAACAATAAGCAGAGGAATAGATAAATAGTAGTTCATGAAGCCACTATATAAACATCAGAATCTAAAACAAGGTACAATAGATAATCTCATGTATAGAGTAGTGGCAAATACATAAGCATACGACAAGCCTGAATATAGGCAACTGAAATAAGCTGAAAAGCCGAAAGACATATCTTCAAGCAAAGCTCCAAGCTCCAAAGGTGAGTCTCAAATCCTGTGACACTCAGTCTGACTCGAGCATAAAGCAAAACACAAAACACTCGAGTCGGGATTAACATTCTTATATCAATAATTTTAACTCAATTGAAATGTCAACTGAAATACAAATAAGTTAAAGGATGTTTGGGATTTCCATCCTCCAAGGATCCGTGGAACTATCTACTATGTAGTAACATACGCTATTATAATATGTCTATCAGTAAAGTAAAGTATTAAAATAGCGTTAAGGCATTAGCCATATCTCCCTTAACACATTTTATATATTCCCGTAGTCTATACAATGCCGTACGCTCCACCAACCCGGTGGTTTACCCAGAGGACACCCCATAGGTACGGTACAAAACAAACTCATAGAAGGCGCGATAAGGCATGCGACAAGGCACACGAGGTAATGCCCAGGGTAGATATACCATTTGCGGATCCGGACTGGTGGTAACGCATAGCAGCTACTACCTCCCACCTCGAGACACACTCCAAAATCAAAGGTACACCCAATCAAATCACAAAGTAATAGAATGGTATCGAAGAAATGTGTCCGATATGAGGAATGACCTCACTTGGCCCGGCATGGCTCCTGTTTTAGCCACATCAAGCTGACTCGCGTGATTTAGGGCTACGTTAATACCTCATATAGAATCGTCGCCAACCATCCTACTTCGTTCTGGAATCTCCACCACGTGCACAGTTGTTAAAGTGGTTTTCGGTATTGGCAGAGAGTATGACAATATTCAATCCCGATCTCTTTAACAACCAAATGCTTATTTCATGCCGTGGTCATTTCATTCCAAATAGTTCATACTTCATATCAAAATATGGTATTCATTTCAAAACCATATCAATTCAATATCATTATTCACTTTAAATAATATGCATTTCCAGAATCGTAGCACTTTCAAAACTATAACACTTCCGAAATCATAACACTTTTGAAATCATAACAGTTTTGAATTCATAACACTTTTGAAATCATAACACTTTCGTAATCATAACAATTCCAACTTAAACAGTTTAGATATTTAAATAGTATATATATTAAAATCGTTATAAATAAAATAGTTTATATATATTAAAATACTTTATATAATAAAATTAGTTTCCTCCAATTTCGTGAATCGATTCAAATCATCTTGAATTCCAAAATTCAATTTAAATCAATTCCAATTTAACCATTTCAAATTTAAAGTTCAAAGATTCAAGTTTATATATTCAAACATTTACAATATAAATTTCATTTATATTTCAACATTTAACTTAATTTATTTCAAATAAAAATATATTCACTTAATCATTTAATAACAATTTATTTGAATCCCAATTTATAAATTTAAATCAATATTAAATATTCAATCTCAATTTTATTTAAAATTGAGAATATTCATTTAAACGCTTTTTTATCAAATCATGTTATCAATCATATCTTTCAAAATCTCAAAAATCAGTAAGTTCAAACCAATTCTTATTTAAATTTAATTATTAACCAATTCAAATTCCAAGCCAACATTGATTTTTCTTCCCAACCTCTATTAGTAAAGTTATAAAAAAAATCAATTTTTAAAATATTAATATAAATTTAAATAAATACTTAAGAAAAATTTATTAAATTTGATCTTATTATTAAATTTATTTTAATTAAATCTTATTTTATGTAATTTCAAAAATAAAATTATAAGAAAAATCTTAAAAATAATATTTTCAAAACTAACTAATAAATTTAAAATTTCCAAAACATATAATTTTAAAAATCTAAATTTTGCACATATATTAAAATAAATTCTTTATATTATAATTTAAAAATCAATATTTAATACAATCCATATATTCCCTTTCAAACTTTGGAAATCATTTTTCAAAATAGACCAACGGTGTCCGTATATAATTTTCTATCCTATGGTCAAGTGATACGGATATTTATCATTTCAATCCGCAATAATTTATATTTACGGGAGTATATCATTTCAACCCGCAATCCCAAAATTAAAAATCAATTAAAATCGTTTGGGTTTATCATTTCAACCCATAACAATTTTCCCCTAATCTATCAGATCGTTTGGATATGTATCATTTCAACCCATAGGGAATTCTATACTAACAGGGAACTTGCAGAGTGAGAAAAAATATGATAAGAATATAACATATCAACAACAGGCATATATCATCAATAACAATTTAAATCATAATATAAATGACAGGTTATGGTGTCATATGTCATAGGTGAACAGTTACAGATAATGTCATATCATACATAGCAATCAAAAATAAACAGTTCAAATTTAACAACATATTTCAATTGTCATTTCAATGTGAATTAAATTTATTAAATATAAGAAGGTCAATCGTGAGTGATCGCTCACCTTTCGAGGCTAGAGAACAATGAGAGATGAACACGATAAGCTACGGATTGTATCATGAACTAGACAATTGACCAATCCAAACGACTAATCTCAAAGTAAAGCAAGGTGAACACGAATTCGACAAACAAAGCTGATAATTACAGATCGATGAACCAAATCAAGGTTATGTAGAGATTGATGGAAACAACATATATATTTATATGAATTATATATATATACACCTTATATTTAAAATCGTTCAATTTTAAAACACGTATCGAAGTAAATCTTCATTATTATATATATATATATTCCAGTGTTTATCAAAATACATATTTAACATCAAAATATTCTATATATCTGTTCTAAAATCAATATCCTATTTAAACACATATTCCCTTTTCATTCCGATGCACAAGTCAATACAAACTAACTATATGTGTATATATATTAAAATATACTTTCTTTGAAAAGAGAATTGTAAGTGCAAACCATGCCTACATAATATAAAAATATTTTATAAAACAGGACAAAAGCATAGGACTTTAATATGTATATATATACATAATTATATATATACAACTGCAAACAAAATATATATGTGCGGGCTAATAGATATGCACACATGTTCAGATATAAAACATATATGAAAACATATAACTAAACATATAATATAACCAAACCTATATATATGTACAGGCTACTATATGAAGACATGAATAAAATATAACTAACATACATGCAGCTTTTATATGTAACAAATATATGCAAAGGAAAATATACTCGAACTATATGCAACGAAATATATAGAATACAAGTATGTATAACCTACCAAAAAAAAGACATGCAAACCAATGAAAAAGTAGAGGGTTTGGTCGGGGAGTGGGTTGCTTCGTGGGCGGCTGCATGTCATAGGCGGAGCACGACTAGATTGGCTTGGGTATGAACGTGGGTGGCGGTCAAATGATATTGGCTATTGTTGTGAGGCGGGAACGTAGAGGGGAGAAGGTTAATGGAGGAGTTTGGGAAGGCTGAGGTTGGAGGCTGAGTGATGAGAGAGAGGGACGTGAGCGAGGATTAGGGCTTGGTGGTCGATGTGGGCTGAGTTGTGGTGTTGGTTCGGTCTGCTAGGTCGTGGGTCTGGAAGTGGATGAAGCGGTAATGGTCACGCATGGGATACTAGCGGTAGAGCTGCGAAGGTGGAAGGGATCTCGGTTGCGTGGTGATGTTCGCGTGAGGGGCAGAGGGGTGTTGCGGCAAACGTAGCAGAGCATGGGAAATGAGGACGATATGGAAATCACGGCAGATATATGAGCAACAGTATTAATTATATATCTGTATATTATTTTCTTAAATTGAACGAAGAAGAAGAACGAACAGAGGGGAGAGAGGAGACCATCGATTAGAAAAGTTTCATAAAGGTAATAAGGCAAATAAATATATACAAATGAATGGGTGAGTTGGCTTCTCCGGTTATAAATGCTTTGTATATAAACTTATATGCGTTATATATATTTTAATAGAACAAGAACAGAACTAAGAAAGCAACCCGATAAAGAACGAACCGATATATAATTGGAAATAGCAAAAGCCAGAGAATGGCAATAGTCAAGATGCTGAAGTCAAGGATCATTTATGGTTAGTGGCTATTGGATTTTGTGCAGTAGATAATTGAATGGTCACGGAAAACAAATGGACTCGAACGGGTACCGATATGGCTGACCGTTTCGCGGTTTTCACCCCGTACCGGACACCGAAATGCACAAATGAATATACTACGGAGATCAGCACGACGAGACGAACAAAGTGGTACACAAATATTGGCGATACGACTGTCCTTTCGAAAGTCGATGTTTCGCTACCAAAGTGCTGCGATTTCGCCAAAAATAAGATAAACGGAGCTAGAACAGTCCAAATTTGGCGAAACAAATTTTGACGTCTCACTCAGAAAATGATTTACAAATTTATTATACAAAAATATTCGGATTTCGAAAATGTTTTATTTCATCAAAATTTAATTGATTGAAATTGAAAATTACACAACATAACTAACTTCCATATTTACCAATGAAAATTTGTCATTTGTTATGTTTGAACAGATGCATTCCAAATATCAAATTTTCATTATTAAATTTAATTGTTCATTTTTCATGAAAATTTCAGTTAATTACGTTATAAAACCGTTAAAATTTACGGGTCGTTACACTCTCCCCCACTCAAAACTTTTCGTCCCCGAAAAGAAAGGAGATAGAAGACTAAAAACAACTAAAAAGAAAAGATAGATTGAAATACAAAGTACAACAATTAATTTAAAACGATATAAATTTCATCAGTTTTAAATTGATTAATATTCAACTAATTAATTTCAATCCATTTTATTTAATAAATTAATATTCACTGTATTCACATTTTGTTGACTCCAATTAAATATATTTCATTCAATTGATTTGATTTTAATTTATTACATTTGTTACAAAATTTTCTTTCAAAACAAAATTTATTTTATTCAGCTAATTTATTTATTCCATTTGATTTCACTTAAGTTAATTCCTCATATAATTCATTTTCAACTATTCTTTATAATTTACCATTTATTTACAAAGATATGAATTCTTTTATTACCTGTCTAGTTTCTTAAGTTTACATTTATTTACTCATTCTCTATTTATTATTCAATTTGTTTCAATTTACATTTCTTATAACATAAATTAAATATATAACATTCATTATAACAACACAATTCTTATTTATAAATTCCCTTATCAGAATTTATTTTTGCACATTTTATTTCTTACATTTTATATTGCATACTGTTCAACTACATATTCTTATTACATTTTAAACTTTTGAATATTTCAGGTAAGTTTTATTAATGTTTCATATGTAATTGAGCACTCTACCAATTTACTTGTTATTTATAGTATTTTTATTAAGCAAAATTTAGTTTGAACAATTTATTACTTAAGTTTTCTCTTATATAATCTCCAACTATATATTCTCCCTAACATTCTAACTTTTGAATATTTTAGGTAAGTTATATATATTAGAATGCAATTTACTATTATACAGATAAATTTTTATCCTAGTTCAACCGTTTCAAGTTGTTTAAATTCCAATTTAAATTTTTAAACACTTTAAATATTTCAAAACTTTGATTTATTTCAATAATTGAAAACCCTAACTTAACACAGAATTTAAGAATTAAATTTTCAGTTTCACTTCCCACTATTTTGAAATAAATTTACATATATATACGTTGTGAATCAAATCATATTCAAGAAATTCAAATCAGAATCCATTTTCCAAAACAAAAGTGTAGCAAAAATACTAAGTGGTCTCTCCACTTTGAGACTCGAAAATGAATGTCGATGATGCTGCAGTCATCACCGAAATTATTTTCCAGTGACCAATAGGAGAGTACTGACTTACTTCTTTTAAAATTCTTTGAAAACAATTTCCATTCGAAAATACTTCCAAATAATATAATTTCAAAACTTTGAAAACCAAATTCTGGAAGGCACCGGA
The DNA here is from genome assembly GCA_030737815.1 of Allium fistulosum. Classification (NCBI taxonomy): domain Eukaryota; kingdom Viridiplantae; phylum Streptophyta; class Magnoliopsida; order Asparagales; family Amaryllidaceae; genus Allium; species Allium fistulosum. The sequence continues at coordinate 456,986,233 of CM060905.1, forward strand.
AATTTAATTCTTAAATCTTAAATTTAAAGTCATTTCATTTACAAATTAGATTTATAAACCATGTTTATAAAATTTTCAACTTCTTATACAACAATAGTTAATGATTTATGAATGTTAACAAACGATAAATGATAATCTAGTACTGTCATTTCTAACAACCAATTCATTTAACTATTTAATTTAAGAAAATTATATAAAATATAAACATATATAAAATTATTCATTTACCAATTTCGAAAAAAAATTGTGCCAGTTTGCTTTGTTCAAGTGTTTTGGAATTCCTATCGATAGCGTTGGCCAGACGAATCGATTGAAACCCCAATTCAACCTTAACAACTCAAACAACACAATATAAAAAAAATGTATATTAATTACAAATACACTCCCTCACAGGATGATTCAAGAATGGATTCTGAAACAAGGATAGAGATTCAAGTTTAGATGAAACCTAGTCAAAGAGAATTCTAATTACGAAGATAGACTCGAAAAGAATATAAGATAATTAAATTACAAAAGAAGAAATGGATAGACCTATTTTTTCCACGGCGACCTTAACCGGGTCAACCGAGATTCCAGGAATAAGATCGATGTGGAAATTCAATTTCCCTCTTAAAGGGAAGAGAAGTGACCTTACCACAACATCAGGATAATCCTTGACTATAGAGGTGGAGTCGAGATCATTAGATTGAACACTAGACCAAAGGTAGAACTGCCTACTTAATCCAGAGGCATTCGACATTCAATAAGAAGAGAATTACCTAGGTCGTCTACTAGAGAAACGATTCGGCTTTCATGAAATAACAGCATCATAACTGAGGACGTAGAAATCTCCGGTGAATCGACGCCTGTTATAAAGGAGTTCACTCCTTTACAAATCATACTAAGGTTGTCGGAACAGAAATGGAGTTATGGGATGCTCCAGTATCAAGAAGAACACGAATAGGGAGAGACCAGAATGGATTTCAGTACAAAGGGGAAAGTTCCAAAATTCAAAAGGAATCCTAATCAAAGGGAATCCTAACAAAGAATTCCAAGCTCGAACGAATATGATTCTGTAATTAATTTTTACTCCATATGCTAAGTTTTACCTAAACCAGAGCTCTGATACCACTTGTAACGACCAGCTATTTCGAACCATTCGCATCCGCATATGTCGGACTTGAATTGCTCAAAACAACAAATTGTTAATTTATATTTAGCAAAACTCAGCATACACGGTACATAAATCAATCACAAAATCACAGACAGAGTGTATTACAGCAATAAGCAGCGAAATAGATAAATAGTAGTTCATGAAGCCACTATATAAACATCAGAGTCTAAAACAAGATACAATAGATAATCTCATGTACAGAGTAGTGGCAAATACATAAGCATACGACAAGCCTGAATATAGACAACTGAAATAAGCTGAAAAGCCAAAAGACAGATCTTCAAGCAAAGCTCCAAGCTCCAAAGGTGAGTCTCAAATGCTATGACACTCAATCTGACTCGAGCATAAAGCAAAACACAAAACACTCAAGTCAGGATTAACATTCTTATGTCAATAAATTTAACTCAAGTGAAATGTCAACTGAAATACAAATAACTTAAAGGTTGTTTGGAATTTCCATCTAAGGATCCGTGGAACTATCTACTATGTAGTAACATACGCTATTATAATATGTCTATCAGTAAAGTAAAGTATTAAAATAGCGTTAAGGCATTACCCATATACCCCTTAACACATTTTATATATTCCCGTAGTCTATACAATGCCGTACGCTCTACCAAACCGGTGGTTTACCCAGAGGACACCCCATAGGTACGGTACAAAACAAACTCATAGAAGGCGCGATAAGACATGCGACAAGGCACACGAGGCAATGCCCAGGGTAGATATACCGTTTGCGGATCCGGAATGGTGGTAACGCATAGAAGCTACTACCGCCCACCTTGAGACACACTCTCAAATCAAAGGTGCACCCAATCAAATCACAAAGTAATAGAATGGTATCGAAGAAATGTATCTGATAGGAGGAATGTCCTCACTTGGCCCGGCATAGCTCTTGTTTTAGCCACATCAAGGTTACTCGTGGGAGTCAGGGCAACGTTAATACCTCATATAGAATCGTCGCCAACCATCCTACTTCGTTCTGGAATCTTCACCACGTGCACAGTTGTTAAAGTGGTTTTCAGTATTGGCACAGAGTATGATAATATCCGATCCCGGTCTCTTTAACAACCAAACGCTTATTTCACATCGTGGTCATTTCATTTCAAATAGTTCATACTTCATATCAAAATATCGTATTCATTTCAAAACCATATCAATTCAATATCATTATTCACTTTAAATAATATGCATTTCCAGAATCGTAGCACTTTCAAAATTATAACACTTCCGAATTCATAACACTTTTGAAATCATAACACTTTCGTAATCATAACAGTTCCAACTTAAACAGTTTGGATATTGAAATAGTATATATATTAAAATAGTTATAAAATAAAATAGTTTATATATATTAAAATACTTTATATAATAAAATTAGTTTCCTCCAATTTCGCAAATCGATTCAAATCATCTTAAATTCCAAAATTCAACTTAAATCAATTCCAGTTTAACCATTTCAAATTTAAAGTTCAAAGATTCAAGTTTATATATTCAAACATTTACAATATAAATTTCATTTATATTTCAACATTTAACTTAATTTATTTCAAATCAAAAAATATTCACTTAATCATTTTAATAATAATTTATTTTAATCCCAATTTATAAATTTAAATCAATATTAAATATTCAATCTCAATTTTATTTAAAATTGAGAATATTCATTTAATCACTTTTTTATCAAATCATGTTATCAATCATATCTTTCAAAATCACAAAAATCAGTAAGTTCAAACCAATTCTTATTTAAATTCAATTATTAACCAATTTAAAATCCAAGCCAACATTGATTTATCTTCCCAACCTCTATTATTAAAGTTATAAAAAAATCAATTTTTAAAATATTAATATAAATTTAAATAAATACTTAAACAAATTTTATTAAATTTAATCTTATTATTAAATTTATTTTAATTAAATTTAATTTATGTAATTTCAAAAATAAAATTATAAGAAAAATCTTAAAAATTATATTTTCAAAACTAACTTATAAATTTAAAATTTCCAAAACTTATAATTTTAAAAATCTAAATTTTACACATATATTAAAATAAATTCTTTATATTATAATTTAAAAATCAATATTTAATAAAATCCATATATTTCCTTTCAAACTTTGGAAATCATTTTTCAAAATGGACCAACGGTGTCCGTATATAATTTTCTATCCTATGATCAAGTGATACAGATATTTATCATTTCAATCTGCAATAATTTAATATTTACGGGTGTATATCATTTCAACCCGCAATCCCAAAATTCAAAATCAATGAAAATCGTTTGGTTTTATCATTTCAATCCATAACGATTTTCCCCTAATCTATCATATCGTTCGAGTATGTATCATTTCAACCCATAGGGAATTCGAAACTAACAGGGAACTTGCAGAATGAGAACAAATATGATAAGAATATAACATATCAACAACAGACATATATCATCAATAACAATTTAAATCATAATATAAATGACAGGTTATGGTGTCATATGTCACAGGTGAACAGTTACAGATAATGTCATATCATATATAGCAATAAAAAATAAACAGTTCAAATTTAACAGCATATTTCAATTGTCATTTCAATGTGAATTAAATTTATTAAATATAAGAAGGTTAATCGTGAGTGATCGCTCACGTTTCGAGGCTAGAGAACAACGAGAGATGAACACGATAAGCTACGGATTGTATCACGAACTAGACAATTGACTAATCCAAACAACTAATCTCAAAGCAAAGCAAGGTGAACACGGATTCTACGAATAAAGCTGATAATTACAGTTCGATGAACCAAATCAAGGTTAGGTATAGATTAATGGAAACATTATATATATTTATATAAATTATATATATATATACACATATACTTTTTTTTCAGAAAAAAATATATATAGCAAAAGGAGGAGAAGGCCTTCCTCCAGAGGCGCACACATAAAGGCGAAGCATATGGAGAACATATACCTCCCAAGACAACTACAGAAACATAATACAGACACAAAGAAACGAAACAAAGAAAACAACCCCACAGACACAAAGAAACCTGGATGAAACAAGCGAAAGGCCAAAAAAACAGAACCATCACAAAGAACCACCACTCCCGCCACAACCGAAAGGTGTAGGCCTGTCCACCCAAGACGCTACCAACGAACATCAAGCCTAGAGCAATAGAAAAAAGCAGCAACACCCAATCCGAGTAGCAAAAACCACGGTATAAACAACACAACCTCCGCGGCTAGAAAGAAGTCATCCCGGAAGGGGCCAAAGAGACCGTCAACCTGACATCACCATCGAGCTCTGGCAAGGCAACCACCCAAATGTGGTGATAGAAAACACCAAAGATGAAGCAAAAGCTCTCTGAGACTACGGAGGAAACCACGTAGAATGGCCGAAACAGAATAACGGAATCCAACCCAAGCAACACAAGCGCTAACCAAGCACAGAAGGATAAGCTCGACGGCTGGATAAGGCGGAAGAGGACCCGAACGCGAAACCCAAGAGGACAGCCACAGAAATCACTAGACTAACCATCCGAAGTGAATTTCGGGCCAAAGAAACACCAAAGACACCTGAAACAAGAAAACTAGCAACCAAAATAAGATAAAAAAAAGGGGGTGGGGGAGAGAGTGGTGGGGGAAGGCCACCACCCGCCAGCATAGGGTCAACCAACTCCAAGTCTAACAGAAGTTGAAGAGCAGGAAATCGAAAGAAGTGCCACTAGCCGCATAGAACGGTGGCTCATGGATCCCCTGAATGGTCTTCCACGGAAAGCTAGGAAGACGTCATTCCTCACACGATGAATAATGGACCGATGGTCCATAGGAGTACTGTCGAAGGTAGACTTATTCCGCGCACACCAGACGTGCCAACAGATGAGACAAGGAATCAAGCGGAACAGGATAGACCGAAGCGATTTTCCAGAGCTTCCAGCCCACCAGGAACTCTGAAGTTCTAAAGGCGATGACGCAATACTACGAACCCCAACCAGGTTACCGAAGTAATTCCAGCAAGCTCTGGCGGAGAAACCACCAAAAAACAAATGGTTCAAGGATTCCGTTTCGCCGTTGCCACAGCATCTACAGCGGGAAACAAATGGGATGCCGATCTTTTGGATATTCTCGTCAAGTGGCAACCCATCATGAAGGATACGCCACATCAGAAGTGAGACCTTGGGGGGAATACGAGAATCCCAAATGAACGAAAAGACAGGTCGAATGGGGTTGGGAATTCTGACGGAGGACCAGGCTTTCAGAATTGAAAACGACGCGCCATCCCAGCCTGACAAGCCGCCGTGAGAGTCAGTGAAAGGCTTCACCGATTGCATGTGCTTCCAGGTCTCACTAGCATAGGACGGAGAGCCCGTAAAATTGGAGCCAGCAAGTATTCGGTACTTAGCATGGAGGAACGTCGCCCATAAGGAGTTGTTTGCCCCAAACCTGTACCACAACTTACAAGCAAAAGCTACACAAAGGTCTTTAGGGTTGCGCAATCCCAGCCCACCTTCATTTTTGGGACGACAGACCGCATCCCACAACACCCAGTTGTGACGACGGCCGTTGTCCCTGTTTCCCCAGAAGAAAGACGATGCCAAAGACTGATAAGACCGAAAAAAGGAGGAGGTAGGGGTCATAGTCGCGAAAATATGAGATCCCATCGAATCTAAAACAGACTTGATAAGAACAAGTCTGCCGGCCTGGGAAAGAAGAGACGCATTCCAGCGCACAATCTTACCCCTCACTTTATCTGTTAAGGGATCGAAAAGAGCGTTGAGCTTTCTACCCCGGTACAGGACAATACCTAGGTAAGGAAGAGGAAGGGAAGTTTCCTTGAAACCATAGATAGTCTCAATCCAGGAAGCACGAGAGGGAGACATGTCCTTCGAATGGACGAAGCAACATTTGGAAGGGTTAACGAGTTGGCCCGAAGACCTCTCGTATTGATGGATAAAGCTAAGAAGCCGCCGAACAGAGGAACGACTGCCATCAGAGAAAATGACAATGTCATCTGCAAAGGATAAAGAGGATATAAGGGGGCAACCCCTCGGAATCCCGAAGCGTTGGATTTGACCGTATATGGTTAAGGATTGGAGACCCCGAATAAAAGCCTCCGCCGTGATCACAAAAAGAGAAGGCGAGAGCGGGTCTCCCTGACGCAAGCCCCTTCCAGCTCGGAAGTACCCATGGGCCAAACCGTTAATGAGGACAGAGAACCAGCAGTTGGAGATGAGCCTCCACACCAAGTCAATCAAGGGTTCTGGAAAACCGAAGGTCCTTAAAACCTTGATGACGAAAAACCAGGACATGCGATCGTAGGCCTTAGCCATGTCCAGTTTAAAGACAACATTAGAGCCCCTAACTTTCCGATCAATCTGGGAGATCAGCTCCTGGGCGAGAAGGACGTTCTCAGAGATAAGACGCCCCTTGACAAACCCCTCTTGAGACGGAGAAATAATACGCTCAAGGAACGGAGCCAAGCGATTGGCCAGGATTTTAGAGATAACTTTATTCGAAAAGTTGCAAAGGCTTATAGGCCGAAAATCCGCACAAGACCTAGGGTTTTCGCACTTAGGAATGAGAATCAGGTTGGTGGAAGTCCATCCAGCTGGAAGAGTCCCCCCAGAGAAGAAGAACTGAATAGCAAGACAAAAATCAGCCTGGATAATACGCCAGGAACACCTATAAAAGACACCATTGAAACCATCTGGGCCACTGGCACTATCCTTGCTCAGTGCAAAAACACAAGCACGGATCTCCTCAGGGGACGGGAGATCTGCGAGAATGGCACTTTCCGTAGAAAGGACCACACGGGGAATGAAAGCTAACAGGGCCGGATCTGAAACCGAGGCAGATGGAGAGCCCAGAAATGATTGGAAGTGGGATAGGATGATATCTTTGACTTCTTCCTGCGAAGAAGCCGAAGATAGATCAGGCCGTAAAATCTCTCGAATCGAGAGCAGGTTATTCTTCTTCCGAATAGATGAATGGAAGAATTTGGAGTTCGCATCTCCGTCAACAGCCCACTTGACCCTCGCCTTTTGGCGAAGGTAGTCATTCTCGACACGAAGTTCCAAGGAGAAGGACGAATGGGCTAAGACCCACGCCTCCTTGTTGGCAACAGTCGGTTCCTCGTCTAACAAGGATTCGGCTACGATAAGAGACTCTTCGGCCATACGAACGCGATCGAAAATGTTCTTGAAAACTTGAACGTTCCACACCTTAAGGCAAGCCTTGAGACGTGAAAGCTTACGCCCGAAAGCTGCACAGGGAGAGGCAGTGATAGGATAGCTCCAAGAGTTAGAAACCACTTGAAGGAAAGAGTGGTGGGATCTCCACATGCTCTGGAACTGAAAGGAAGAGGGGCCCGAAAGGGATAGAGGTGAGCAGTGGACAATCATAGGAGCATGGTCCAAGAAGGACCGATGAAGATGAGCGATTGAGAAGGAGAAAGGAAGGCGAAACCATTCCTCCGACCCGAAGACACGGTCAAGTCTAGAGAGGATATGATTTGGGCCTTCTTAGTTGTTGGACCAAGTGAAAGCAGAGCCGACAAAGGGGAGCTCCGAGAGGCCAGAGGAGGCAATGAACGAGTTGAAATCCGCCATCGCCCCTCGGTTGATGGTCGCTCCTCCCCGTTTTTCTGCTTGGCAAGCGACGATGCTAAAATCGCCGCCTACCACTGAAGCAGAGATGCCCAAAGAATCGAGAGCAAGAATGTCAGACCAAAGAACAAGTCTTTTCGAGCGCTCGCATTTGGCGTAAACGGCCGAGAAAAGAAAAGGAGCGACAATGGAAGGAGACATACACGTCACCGAAAAGAGTTGAGCGGAATCGAAAGCAGGTCGAACCGCAAGAGATTTGGACCATAAAATCCAAATCTTACCCGAGACATTAGCGAAGCCACCGCCAAATCCTAAGGATAAGGCGATTTTGGTAATGCCTTCCGGGACAATAAGAGGTTCCACGAGAGCGACCAAACCAACAGAGTGCTTCCTGACAATGCGTTTTAGCCTGGCCAAAGACGCATCATTGCCAATACCACGGACATTCCAGAATAGAAAGTTCGCCATGAAAAGAGAAGGTGGAGGATGAGGAGAAGGAGGCGAAAGCAAGGAACAAGCTCAGCCTCAGACAAGATACAGCGAGAAACGAGTAGATCGATCGATCTGCTCGGACGCCGCTATAGAGCGTGTGCGAATGGTGCGAGGGGTAGAAGGGACTCTTCGCGGCCTGCGACGAGTCGATCATGGAGGGGGGTCGGACGGCTCAAAAGACACCTCACCCCCGATCCCAAGCAAGGGGGAACCAACCAAAGAAGACGAAGGCGAGGAGTTCCTAGCTAAGCAATCAAGGCGCTCATTAAGGAGCGCAATCTCTGCCTTACTCATAAGCGGAATGGAGATGGACAGAGGACACGCAGAGAAGGGACGGGAGCACTCCGAAGAACAGTGCAGAGGCGAGAGGATCGACCGATCCGAGTGATCATAAGGAGATCATAAAAAAGTAGGGATGCGGTCCAAACGCGATCCATACTGCCTTAAGAACCAGTCAGCAGAAGGAAGGAAATGAACCACGGTGGGGGATGAGGAAACGATGAAGGAGCAACCAACAGAAGAAAAATCCGAAACAACCGACGAGGGACAAAGACACGAAGAGAGAGACGAGGGGATGGGAGGCGCGAAGAAGGGAATAACTGACGGAAGGCATAAAAGTGTGGGGGAACAAGCAAGTTGCTTCCCATGTTGCTGTGGGAGTCTTACCAATGCTGGACTGTCACTAATCAAACAGTCCCGCTCAACGGGTAAGACACGCGACTCGGACCAAACAGGGGCAACAACAGAGCAGAACAAAGCTGGATGGCAATAACCCAGGCTGTCCGTATAGCGGTCAGAGCTGATCGCTATACAACCAGAGCTGGGAGATCGCCCTAACCAACCGCTCCATGCTCGAGGCATCCACCGAATGGGCCGATGGCTTACCGACCAAAAGGAAACACAATAAAAAGAGTGAGTCACTGACGACACATAACAGGCCTCGTCATGACTCAACACTAGAAACCAGCACACGGATTCCAATCGATAGCTCCATACTATATATATACACATATACATTATATTTAAAAATCGTTCAATTTTAAAACCACGTATCGAAGTAAATCTTCATTATTATATATATTTTTTTCCAATGTTTATCAAAATACATATTTAACATCAAAATATTCTATATATCTATTCTAAAATCAATATCCTATTTAAAAACATATTCCCTTTTCTTTCCGATGCACAAGTCAATACAAACTAACTATATGTGTATATTTATATATTAAAATATACTTTCTTTGAGAGAATTGTAAGTGCAAACCATGCCTACATAATATAAAAATATTTTATAAAACAAGACAAAAGCATAGGACTTTAATATGTATACATATATATACATATAATTATATATATACAACTGCAAAAAAAAAATATGTGCGGGCTAATTGATATGCAGACTTGTTCAGATATAAAACATATATGCAAACATATAACCAAACATATAACATAACCAAACCTATATATATGCGCAGGCTAGTATATGAAGACATGAATAAAATATAACTAACATATATGCAGCTTTTATATGTAACAAATATATGCAAAGGCAAATATACTCGAACTATATGCAAACGAAATATATAGAATACTAGTATGTATAACCTACAAAAAAAAGACATGCAAACCAATGCAAAAGCGGAGGTATTAAGATTTGTTAAGAGAATGTTGTTATTTTGATAAAAGCAGAATTGATCAAATACAAGAATTATATTGTATATATTACAATGTTAAAGCAGAGAGCAGTATTTATATACAATTGTATTGGGCCTAATATAACAGCCCATGATCTAAAGTAAATCTGAGATGATTAACAGCCGTTGATGAAATGAATGGCTTGGATGAGAGGAATAGATTGAAGCGGATTATTAATAGCAGGAGAAGAGAAGCACACTTCATTTTTTCCCCTCTCGAACCCTATCCCGATATCTTTTAGGGTTAGGGTTTGTGAAACTTCTCGAGTGATACTCGGTTTGCTTTCCTCTCTTCATCTGATTTTCCTCTCTTCATCTGATTTGAGCTATGCTGCTCTATTTCTAGAAGATTTGAGTTGTTCCGAGTAGTTGAGTTATCTCGAGTAACAGATTCGATTGCAAGGTCGAAGCTTTGAGGCTGACTTTCCCTCAGATTGGTGCTTTGTGAAGGGTCGAGAACTCCGATTTGAGAAGTAGCTGTATTTTCCTTGATTCCTAGCTCAGATCTGAACTTTACGAAGTTCTTCTTTGACAGAGATTTGGTAAGTGTGTCTGCCTTCTGATAGGCAGCAGGTATGTGATTAATTTGCAGTTTTCCTTTTAGCACTTGATCTCTAACGAAATGTAAGTCAATTTCGATGTGCTTGGTCCTTGAGTGTAATATAGGATTTGCTGCCATGTAAACTGTGCTTTGATTGTCATACCAAAGTGTTGTTTTGATATTTGAGTCGAGATGAAGTTCCTTTAATAGTGATTGTAACCACATTACTTCGGCCACGGCACTTGCTACACTTCTATACTCTGCTTCAGTACTTGACCTTGAAATGGTTGGTTGTTTTTTTGAACTCCAAGATATTAAGTTTTCTCCAATGAATATACAGTATCCAGTGACAGATTTCCTGTCATCTGGATCTGTAGCCCAGTCAGCATCTGCATATCCTGTTAGGTTGAGATTGTTGCTGGCTTTGATTGATAATCCATGATTTATTGTCCCTTTTAAGTATCTGAGAATCCTCTTGGTTGCCTTCCAGTGCTCGTCTAGTGGATTCTGCATAAATTGAGAGAGTTTGTTAACACTGAATGCAATATCAGGTCGTGTTATAGTAGCATATTGTAATGCTCCTATAACACTTCTGTATTGTTTAATATTATCTATGATTTCTCCCCTGTTTTTAGATAAGTTTTGATTGCTTATCATTGGAGTAGACATAGCATTAGCTCCATCCATATTTGTTTTGGCAAGCAGTTCAGATATGTATTTTCTTTGACTCAGTATTATTTCTGATTTTGATATTTTGTTCACTTCAATTCCCAGAAAGTAACTGAGCTCTCCAAGGTCTTTAATTGAGAACTGTTTGTTTAGATAGCAAATGATTTTGTCTATTTCCTTCTGATTGTCACCTGTAATAATTAGATCATCAACGTATATTAGTATGTAAATGGTTGATGATTGTGTAAGTTTTATAAACAAGGAAGTATCTGATTTGGTAGACTGATATCCTATTGCCATTAAGGTTGATTTCAGTCTATCAAACCATACCCTTGGTGCTTGTTTAAGGCCATAAATTGCCTTATTCAACTTGCACACGAGGTTTTTATTCTGCTCATAACCAGGTGGTTGTTTCATGTAAATTTCTTCTTCCAAAACACCGTTTAGGAATGCATTGTTGACATCCAACTGCCTTATATTCCAACCTTTATATAAGGCAATAGATAGAATGAGCCTTATAGTTGTATGCTTAACAACTGGGGAGAATGTTTCTGTAAAATCAAATCCATACTGTTGGGTATACCCTTTAGCCACTAGTCTGACCTTATATTTGTTTATGGTGCCATCTGGATTTCTCTTTATCCTGTATGTCCATCTGCAACCTACAATGTTTTTGTTTGCAGGTGGGCATACAAGGTCCCATGTTTTGTTTTTTTATAAGAGCATTATACTCTTCATTCATTGCTGTTTTCCAGTTGCTGTTTCTTGCAGCTTGCTCATAGGATGTTGGCTCATCTGTATTTGAGTTGGCCATATAAGCTTTTGGTTTGAAGATGCCGCTTTTGGCTCTTGTTATCATAGGATGACTTGGTCTGACAGGGACTTCAGTATGAGGTAAGTTTTCTGTTGCTCTTGAATTGTCTTGCTGTTGATCGTTTTCACTTATAGTGTTGGATGACTGTGCAGGTAAGTGACTGGCGTGACTGAGATCATCTGTCCATTCATTATCCTGTTGGGCTGATACTGAAGGATTTGGATGATTATCAGTAGTCCTCCTTATCTCTTCTGAAGTCTCATTACCATGATATATAGGTAACTCAGGTATAAAAATATGAGGATTGTAGACTTTGCTTGTGGTTTTCGCTTTAGAATCTTTAAATGGAAAGATACTTTCATTGAAAACAACATGTCTACTGATAAACAGTCTTCCACTATCATCAAGACATTTATATCCTTTTTGATTAGTGGTATATCCAAGAAAAGTACATGGTTTAGATCTAAAGTTTAGTTTGTTACTATTGTATGGTCTTAAGTATGGAAAACATAGACATCCAAAAGTTTTTAAGCTATAGTAATCTGGTTTGACACCTTGTAATCTTTCAATAGGACTGATATTTTCTAAGGTTTTAGTTGGCAATCTATTTATAAGATAGACTGCAGTGTTAAAAGCTTCAGGCCAGAACTTTAGGGGTAAGTTAGCATGAGCTAATAGACTGAGCCCTGAATCAACTATGTGTCTGTGCTTTCTTTCACTTAGACCATTTTGTTCAGATGTGTAGGGACAGGTAGTCCTATGAATTATTCCCCTTTTTTCAAAGTAGTCTTTGAGGGTTTTATATTCACTTCCACCATCAGATTGAATGATTTTAACATGAGAATTTAGTTGCTTTTCAACCATAGTAATAAATCTGATCACAACACTATGTGTTTCAGATTTATTTTTTAAGAAGTATATCCAAGTGTATCTTGTGTGTGCATCAACAAATGATATATAGTATTTATATCCATAATCAGTACATATTGGTGCTGGTCCCCAAAGATCAGTGGCAATAAGTTCAAGGGGTTTAGAATACTTGGTTAAGGAGTCATTGAATGGTAGTTTATGACTTTTACCCATTTGACAGTGTGTGCAAACATAAGGAATAGAAATATCATCATAAGATATGCAATTTTCAGTAAGAACTTGTTTAACAACTTTAACACTTGGATGACCAAGTTTGTAATGCCAAAGATCAAATACTCTATTGCAGTTTGTCTTTTCACATTGATTACAACAACTTTCCCTTTTTATGGGATTTGTATAGCTGACAGATTTAAACCTATAAAGTCCATTTGCAGCATCACCCTGTAATAAAATATCCTTAGTTAGTATGTCTCTAACAAGGCAGTATTTAGGATAAAATTCAAAGTAAACTTTGTTATCATTAGCAAATTGAGACACACTTATGAGGTTTTTCTTGATCTTTGGAACTCTTAACAAGTTATGCAAAAATAATTGTTTCTTTCCTTTGATAAAAGCATTACCAACATGAGAGATTTTGATGCACTTACCATTCCCCATGCAAATTGATTGTTTACCTCTATACTCCCTGTTGCCAAGATTCAGATTGTCTAGATTATTGGTTATGTGGTTTGTAGCTCCTGAGTCTGGATACCAGCAGTCATCTTGTACGTGATCTTGTTGAGTGTTTTCACTTGAATTGTTGTCCTTGTTGTCAGTATGATTGCTAGATTGAGCTACATTTGCACTGTAGTTGTTGTTTCTTTGATTGCCATTGTTTTGATTATTGTTGCTTTGATTAGCATATCTGAAATAACACTTTACTGCAGTATGGCCAATTTTCTCGCAGATCTGACATTTTGGTCTGTTAATGTTGTTATTCCATCTGCCTCTTCCTCTGGATCTGTTAGAGTGGTTTCCTCTTTGTGATGATGTCTCACCCTTGTTGTTACTTTGATTCTTACTTTTGGCATTGACTGTATAATTGATTGCAAAATCTGAATCTTGAGGTTTCTTGTTATCAAGTCTAGCCTCATGAGCCTGTAGGATAGAATGAACATCATCAATTGAGGGTAAAACTTTGTTAGATGAAATAACAGCGACCACTGCTTCGTAATCGTCACTTAACCCATTTAGAATGGTTAAGATTTGCTCAGAATCAGATACTTTGTGTCCTCCTGCTTCAAGAAGATCACAGATGGTCTTGATCTTGTATAGATACTCTCTCATTGAGCAGTTGTCTTTTCTTATGCTTTGTAGCTGTCTCTTATGATACATGACTTTGGCTGCTGATTGAGTGTTGAACACTTTTTCTATTGTAGACCATATTTCACTTGCAGATTTACATCCTATAACATGTGACAAGAGATTTGTGTTTATTGATGATAGTAGCCATAAACATATTAATCTATCCTGTCTGTGATGTTTGACATAATCTTCATTGCTAATAATTCTGTTTTCTCCCTCAGTAATGCATTTTGGTGGAGTTGGTGTTGTGCCGAGGAGAAAATCTTCAAGGCCATAACCCTGGATTGCAGTTTCAATCTGCAGTTTCCACAATAGATAATTGTTTTCATCAAGACGAACAGTAATGAGTTGGCTCTGTGGGTTGGTGACAGATTTGATTAGCTTTGCAGTAGACTCAGTTTGCTGCTCAGAATGGGCATTGTCAGAGGTAGCAGATTGATCATCAGTCATGATGAAGTATCAATATCAGATAACGGGGAAGGAAGGCTTTAGATGAGGTTCTTGAACAAGAAAATCCTCAAGAAGTTAGTGAAACAGGTATGATGCAGCCAGATCCAGATGATGAGAGTTATCTGATGGATCTTGGCGTGGCACTGATCTTGTTTTCTGATTTGCTGAGATGATCTTTTTCTTGAATTTGATTTCTGCTGCTTTCTTGAAACAAGATATCTTTAATGATAATCTGAATGCAGCCAGTGTATGGCTTGGCAAGGCATTTAGATTTGAGAAGATAATCTTGTTCTTACCCAAATGATGATTTATACAATCTGATGGGTAAGGATTTTCCAAATGATGAATCACTGATGGAATAGTTTTTCTCTTGAATCTTTCTTTGATCTAGTGCTGTTAAGCAATTTGCTCTGATACCATATTAAGATTTGTTAAGAGAATGTTGTTATTTTGATAAAAGCAGAATTGATCAAATACAAGAATTATATTGTATATATTACAATGTTAAAGCAGAGAGCAGTATTTATATACAATTGTATTGGGCCTAATATAACAGCCCATGATCTAAAGTAAATCTGAGATGATTAACAGCCGTTGATGAAATGAATGGCTTGGATGAGAGGAATAGATTGAAGCGGATTATTAATAGCAGGAGAAGAGAAGCACACTTCATTTTGGAGGGTTTGGTCGGGGAGTGGGTTGCTTCGTGGGCGGCTGCATGTCATAGAAGGAGCACGACTGGATTGGCTCGGGTATGAACGTGGGTGGCGGTCAAATGATATTGGCTGCTGTTGTGAGGCAGGAACGTGGATGGGAGAAGGCTGGTGGAGGAGTTTGGGAAGGCCGAGGTTGGAGGCTAAGTGATGAGAGAGAGGGACGTGAGCGAGGGTTAGGGCGTGGTGGTCGATGTGGGCTGAGTTATGGTGTTGGTTCGGTCTGCTAGGTGGTGGGTCTGGAAGTGGATGAAGCGGTAATGGTCGCGCATGGGATACTAGCGGCAGAGCTGCGAAGGTGGAAGGGATCTCGGTTGCGTGGTGATGTTCGCGTGAGGGGAAGAGGGGTGTTGCGGCGAACGTAGCAGAGCACGAGAAATGAGGACGATATGGAAATCACGGCAGATATATGAGCAACAGTATTAATTATATATTTGTATATTATTTTCTTAAATTGAACGAAGAAGAAGAACGAACAAAGGGGAGATAGGATGAGCAACCATCGATTAGAAAAGTTTCATAAAGGTAATAAGGCAAATAAATATATACAAATAAACGGGTGAGTTGGCTTCTCCGGTTATAAATGCTTTGTATATAAGCTTATATACTTATATACGTTATATATATTTTAATAGAACAAGAACGGAACTAAGAAAGCAACCCGATAAAGAACGAACAGAAATATAATTGGAAATTGCAAAAGCCAGAGAATGGCAATAGTTAAGATGCTAATTCAAGGATCATTTATGGTTAGTGGCTATTGGATTTTGTATGGTAGATAATTGAATGGTCACGGAAAATAAATGGACTCGAACGGGTACCGATATGGCTGACCGTTTCGCGGTTTTCACCCCTTACCGAACATCGAAATGCACAAATAAATATACTACGGAGATCAGCACGATAAGACGAACAAAATGGTATATAGATATCGGTGATACAACTGTCCTATCGAAAGTCGATGTTTCGCTAACAAAGTACCGCGATTTCGCCGAAAATAAGATAAACGGAGCTAGAACAGTCCAAATTTGGCGAAACGAATTTTGACGTCTCACTCAGAAAATGATTTACAAATTTATTATACAAAAATATTCGGATTTCGAAATTTTTTTATTTTCATCAAAATTTAACTGATTGAAATTGAAAATTACACAACATAACTAACTTCCATATTTACCAATGAAAATTTGTCATTTGTTATGTTTAAACAGACGCATTTCAAATATCAAATTTTCATTGTTAAATTTAATTGTTCATTTTTCACGAAAATTTCATTTAATTACGTTATAAAACCGTTAAAATTTACGGATCGTTACAAAAATTGCATTTTGAAAAATCAATTAACAAAAATTAAGTATGCATTAATAGGGATTCATTCATTACTAAACCATTCACAAAATTACTGCACATATTAAAATCAACATGAAGTATTGTGATATACTTAGTAGTGATGAAAATTGCATATTGAAAAATCAATTAACAGAGATTAAGTATGCATTAATAGGGATTCATTCATAACTGCACTGTTCACAAAATTACTGCACATTTGGCTTATGGACATAGATGATGGCTTGTATTGGCCTTGTGAAATTTAAAATAGAAGATAAACTGAACTTCCTTATTTTTTTTGTTTTATTCTTTTTGCTGCTCCATATTTGCATTTTGATATTGTAATGCATAAACTAAGCCAAATGTATTAAACTAGGCTGTTTGATGTATTTGAACTAAGCCTAGTAACATAACTCTCATTCTTTATCACTTTCTACGTACAACAAGTACTTCTTTGCAGAAATGAAATATATGAGGATCCCACACACTTGTTTTTTGGCTATCCCTAAGCATTATAATATATTATATTTCATTATTGCACCAAAATTTATTCTTATGTACTTTATATTCTCTAGGTAGTTATTTAACTACCGAAAGAGAGACCATAATTGTCACGTACTGGATTTTCGACTTTCGAAAATTCGACATCGATACTCACTTTATCGACTGTCGAGCAATCGAGTGCCGGAAACTCCAATAGTGAGGGTTTAAGAAAGAAGAAAAAGTAGAAGAAGAAGAAGATAGAAGAAGAAAGAAGCAGAAGAAGAGAAGAACAAAAGAAACAGAAACAGAACAATATCAGATATCCAATATGAGAATCTCACACATCGCAGCGGAACAATATATAATAGATAAATCAGTAATCTTTTAAACAAAGAATTTTATCAGTTTATACATACATCAACAGAGTCAATATACAACTCAATACAACAATGGACAGTTATATAACTTGTCCTCATACAGAATACACAGCGGAATAAATACTATTAGATACAAATACTACGTCTCGTCATCCAGCTTATCTCCAAGCTCCAGAATATCCAGAATATCCTGATAACCTAACTCTAGACTGCCCGTGTGGAAAATTTGTGGGCACCCAGAGTTTAGAAGGGAAACAATAAACTCCGAGTCAGTCATGGTGACTGGTGTGAGATCGTAAAACAGTTATTTTTCACAAAGAAAATAAAATAAATTCGCAATGCTTTTGGAAAATGAAACTACCATAAGACCTCCCGCCACACACACAATGCAAACGCAGACTTGGAGGAGATTTCTTCTTATGATAGTCAAAGATGCTTACTACGCAAAAATCAAATTCTTTTTAATATTATTATTAGTGCATAGTGTAGAAATCATTTCGAAAGTAGAATATTAATCTTAGCCAGCATAGGTACCATTATAGTATGCTTGCTATAGCTACCATATTAAATGGCAGGTTCTACAACTAAAACCGTACAAGGCTCGTATTGTTTCTTTGGATTTCCAACAAATGGTCAGGCTAAGGAACTTCCTTTTCCACGATGGGTACGTCCCTGGAATAGACGACCCGAGAAATAACCTAACATTACGGTTAGATCTCTGCCAACACAAGGCCGGGTTACCTCTGCAAAAATAGGTAACTACTGACACGCGTATGCCATCCCCCGATCGTAACCGATCTTCCCGAGGATCCCCGATTTCCAACAAACCACATAGATAATAATGCAGCAACCACATAGGTTAAGTATCTGGGCTCCATACCATGATACCACCTCTATCCAGAAGGAATGACATACACTAAGGGGCGCTACTCCCTAGAACCTTGCCGCATCCTTCCTGTTTCGACCATTTCCGGGGTGTGAGGCTCGACGAAGTCTCGTCCACAAAGCTACGCTTTCTACAAAGCCATGCTTCGGGTCAAACAAAATGATCAACCTATGATCACCAAGATATAAGATCAAACAAATGATCATATCACAAATGATCAAACACTAATCATTTCACAACAACACTCAGTATGCCACGTTACCAAATTGGGAATATATCGCTGATAAATTTCAACTACATAACCTCTGAGCTCGTACGTCTCAGAGAAGGGTGTTAAGCTAAGAGAATAAATTCTCCGCCACCAACAGAAATGTATTTGAAAGAAATCAGCTTTATATCTCAAATTGTAACGTCAGACACACAATCCATACAAGTCTGTTCCGGGATCGAACAGAACCGAAGGCACTTCTCACGAAGCCCTTGCATATCCGGATAAATTTCTAATCACGTCCGGACTTCCCGTCACTAAGGGTGATAAAACCTCTAAACCGGAGATCAGCCGATGTAGAGTAACTCGACGGTAATCCTTCCATTTTCAAAAATATCCGGTCTTCAACACCGGTCTTCGAATGCAATTCATAACGACGTATCACATATTCAGAATGGGTTATACGACCCCATGGTCCTTTCCCGGCTAACCCGAATAGTGAGCGATTATTCAAAAATAAGTGTGGCATTCAAATTCATCCAATTCACAACAAATACCATTCAAGGTAATTATTGATAGTCGGTTATTTAACTATCAATAAAGATGCGCAACATCATCAGATTCCAAATAATTTTCCAAATTATTTCTTTTCCAAAATATCTTTTACTAGATATAAAATTTCCACACTTAATCATTTGAAAACAAATTTCAAATATTCACATTTCAATTTATCTTTGAAGATAAAATCTCAAAACAGTTCATTTCATATTGGAAAAACATTTCCATACTTATTTAAAAATAAGTATTTCACAAATCTATTTATCTTCAACACTTGGAAAATATTCGATATACTTAAATCAATATTAAGTATACATTTCATTCTTTAAGGAAATCATTCTCTTTCACAAATTTTATTTGAGTCAAAACGAATGTTACGTAAAACATCGTTACGACAACTCAAAATCACTAGTATAGGGATTCGAAATTTAGATAGATATATAAATCCCAACACTATATAAAACATTTCCTTTCGGAAATCATTTACTATAACAACAGTGTTATAGTCCATCATTTCCTTATTTCTCGAAAACGTCTATTTCAACAATAAATGTTGAAATCTATGATTTCGATATTTAACACGTTTTAAAACATCTTTTAAAACAATTACTTCATTTTATAATATCGTTTCTCCAGAACATATCCATTTTCCTTAAGAATATATTCACTGTCCAAAATCGTGAATATAATTCACTTAACCAAATTTCAATCATGTCTACACATTTTATTTCAATAAAGATTCGCTATCCAAAATCGCGAATATATCTTCTTTAATGACCTCCTACATTTAATTTATCAAACTCCATTGATTTTGAATTTATAAAACAACGTTTATAAATCCTATTTCTATATTTTTTTTACGACTTTGATTTATAAATCTTCTTTATTAACAATCCGATCAATATTCCATTTAAAAGCAAAAATCCAATTTATAAGTAAATTTCTTATAATCATTCATTCTACAACTTCATACTTTATAAATCTATACATTTCATATCTTTACAATTTATAATTCTATACATTTCATACCTTCACATTTTATAATTATAAATTTCATATCTTCACATTTTATAATTATAAATTTCATATCGTCACATTTCATAATTATAAATTTCATATCTTCACATTTTATAATTATAAATTTCATATCTTCACATTTTATAATTATAAATTTCATATCTTCACATTTTATAATTATAAATTTCATATCTTCACATTTTATAATTATAAATTTCATATCTTCACATTTTATAATTATAAATTTCATATCTTCACATTTTATAATTATAAATTTCATATCTTCTCATAAAACTCATTTTAAAATTCCAATAACTTTAATTGATAAATATCAATTTGATACATCTTTTATATACATTGGCTTAATAATTCAAAAATCTCAACTTAAACCATTTTATAAATTTCTTAACTCTTTATTTCAAAAGAAATTACTTTTTTGTTAAAATTCACAAAATCTTAACTTTTATAACTTTAAAGTTTTAACGTTTATTTATTTAAAGTAAATCAATCCAACAATTTAAATAAACGTATATTTTCAAAGATCACTTTTAAAATTTCACTTTTAAAATCAACATCGTTATTTTTAAATTTCAAAATTTGAATCCGATGATGCTACAGCACCAATTTGTCAATCACAACTACAACATCATATATCAACATATGATAACAGAATATACATCAATCCTGTAAATAAATAACTACTGGTGAGGAATCCAGTTGGATCCCTCCAACCTGTTTCCCTGCATCCAAAGACGTTAGCACAATACCAATTCCGCTCTAGTACGGAATTATCGCGGTATATGGGTTTTATAAAAATCCGCTTACTAACGGCGCAATAGGGTCTCATCCGCTATACGAGGCGGGAAATCATCAATCCAATATATACATATGCCAATATGTATATATTGCTATATATATAGATATATCCTACTATACCTAATATCACATCCAATAGCAATCATCAATAACTGCAATCCAAATTTAAATCTGAGTGAGAAGATCTCACCTTAGCATTTATTTTGCAATCCATTCCATTTTGACTTGATTTCATCCTTTTTTAGACCTAGTATAAACAATTATACAGTTTATTAAATTTCGAATTAAATTGAGTAACTAATTTTCATTTTGTAATCTTCAATTCATCGGTGATTTCGTTTTAAACAGTTAATTTTAAATTTTAACTGATTTCCGTTTTGAAATAAACTTATTTAACTAAGATTTTATTTTGTCCCAATTTCTTTTTATAAATTTATCTAACAAAATTTAAATCAAAACTATCCTTCCTTTAAATAAATATTTCACTAAAATTCTTCTGTCCATATAGATTGAAAACTAAATAGGCCTTACTACTATTATCATTTTCATCCTTCGAGAATTTTAAAATAGAACTAGCTTAACAAATTATAGATAGAGATTGGATACTTACTGCAATTTCGAGAACCAGTCGACTCCCCAAAACATTCGACTTCGACCTTGCCTCGTACGAACAACCAACGTCGACCTGCTCCCCACCCCAAATCGCCAGCACGTCACCACCAAACCCAACCTCATCCTCGACACGACCATCACAGTCGCGGCCTCCAATCCGCCATCGCCATCGCCACTCGACTGTCTCGTTCACGTCGCGAACGCCAAACCCCCAATCCCTCAAACTCGCGTACGCGAGCGCGATACTTCCTACTCAACTCGAGCCTCCACCAGTTGCCACGCGAGCCACGCGACCATCGCGACTTTCCTCTCTCGTGCGCCAGTCTCCCATCGAAGCCCAGTCGAATCGCGGCATCGCTCGCCACTCGAACATGCCGTGAACCCCACCGAGTCGCCTCGCCACGACCTTGCTTTTCGAACGCAGACGTGGCCCCACCTATTTGCGACCAGGCGAGCAACTCGCGATCGAAGCTCTGACTTGGTTCAAATCGCAGTCGCCATTAATCGATTTTGTTTGTTCCTTCCTCTCCGATTTTGTGAATAGCTGAAGAGAAGGAGGAAAGGAGATAGATTTGAAAAGCTCGGCATTAATTTGATTTTGAACGAGATTTCTTTCTTTGTTTCTGTAAAAGGAAGTCGCGTGATGATATTAAAAAGAAATGGGGAGGAGACAAGAGTACGCGAATAACAGAGAGTAGGTCGACACAAATCAGAGACTAGGGTGGCTGGTGTTGATTAAAAATTTAAATTTTAAATTTAAATTTGAATCTGATTTAATTTCAACGCGTTTATGTGTTGTACGTTCACATAACAGCTCCGATAAATACGAAATTTGAAATCCGACAATAATTCAATATTACGGACCCAATGGAACTGGTTTCGTCGAATTCCGAGACTGTTTGAAAAACGACTATTTTTAAATATCGGTCAAACGATATAAATTTCAAAACTGATCAAATCAATTCGAAATTGGATTATGAAGCTTCTGTTATCTTCAGAATTATCAATATAAATTTTACAAGCGTTTGAAATATTTTTCTTCAACTTTAAATTGAGGATTCAAATTTTTATTCAACTCTCAATCGATTAAATTTTTAAAATTTAATCGTCAAATTCAAAGTTACATTCGGGATTCAAATTAAATCATCGTTCAAATATTTAAAATTAATTAAATATTCTCAATTTAATTTGTTCAAAATTCTGGGTCGTTACAAACTTCCCTCCTTAAAAGAATTTCGTCCCGAAATTACAAGTTAGGAAAAATGGTCCTTAACTCGTCTATTATTTTTCACAACTCAATAGTTTTATCAAATTTCTCAAAACAAATTTTTTTTTTCTACAAAAGATTCGTTTATTGATTCAACTAACTTTCCAACACTTTTCATAGTTTTCAACCAATATTGCTTTACTTCAATTCAAATTCAAATTCAAATTTCAAATTTAAACTTTCAAATTTTCTCAAAAATTTTCTAACACTCGAAATTTTCGAAAAATTTCGCCAGCGTCTCCTTTGCGTGGCTAATACGGTACGACTACAAAACGTCCCTACGGACTCTCAGATTTCAAAAAGAAAAAGAAAAAGCCAAGCGGCTAGAGAAATAAGTCATCAAATCTCATATTCAAATTGAAATACTTACCTTTTGTCGAGCAAATCAAATTTATCTTTGAAAATCAAATCCAATTCCTTTTTCCTGTATATCCTACTAGCCATAATATCTAGTTACATATATTCAAACCATTTCATACATTCAATTACAAAATTTTCAATATAACTGCTTATATCATCTTTAAGTTTGCTATTGAAGTTATATATCCATTATGATTCAATTTTACATTTCGATTTCCATTTGAATTCTATTTACAATTTCAATCTAATTTGGATTCAATTCAACTTCTGAATATTGACTTTCATTGATTAGCTTTCATTTACAACTGCTTATTTTAGCTTAGTTTCAATTACTAATCCATTTCAAATTCTAATTCACTTACAAATTCAGATTTGCTTTCAACATTAAATTTCAATTCCAGTTTTATTCACTTTTGTTCATTTCCAAAATTTGTTTTCAATTTACCCTTCGGTTAAATCTACTGTCATTTAAACTGGATTTCCAATTTGAATTCAATTTACTTTTCTTTTATAATCATTGACTTTAATTCGTTCATCTATTGTCATTTCACTTTCATTGCACTTACAGTTGCAATTTATTCATTCATTCTGAAACTCCTTCACTGATTGTTTCATTTCCAATTGGAATCTCATTTCCAAATCAAATTTCAAATATTTTATAAGTTATCAATTTCATAATATTTCATAAATATTGTTATATAGTATTCCAGAGTCTTTTCAACCTTTTAAAGCCATTTTGAAAACAATTCAAATTATCCTTTTGAATTTCCAAAACAAAACCCAAATTTTTCAAACAACTTCTATTTAAAACAATTTGGCAGCAATTTCTCTTCTGGAAACCCGAAAATGAACACCGGTGATGTCGCGATCATCATCGGAATTATTTTCCAGCGACCGAAAAGAGTTTAGAGCTTTTCATTCCTTCAAAACATTTTTCAAAACCTTTGAAATTCATTTTCAAATCAAAAAGGAATTTTAAACTTTCCAAATCTCCAAAATTTTCAAATTCTTTTCAAAACATTTCCAAAACCTCTCTGGAATTCCGTTTAAATTATAAGTCACAATTATAATTTATATTCTTAAATTTCATTTATATGTGAATTTATTTCTTAACTTTGGAGTTACGATTTGAATTTCTTATTCCATTTCATACAATAATGATAACTTTCAATATTATCACTTTCCCAACAAACAAGCATCCATATACTATGATAATTCATAGAAAATCATTTCTTTTATATACAAAAATAATTTTGGGTAAAATTATTTCATTTACCCTATTTAAAACAATACTATGTCGTCTTGCCTCGTTTAAGTGTTTAGAAATCCCTATCGATAATATGGCGTCCCACATACCGACCAAAATTCATAAACATCTCAACGGATAAGCAAACACAATATAAAACATTTTTATATTCACTAACAAATACGCGCTCGTATCTATTATTACACTCAACTCATTCTAGAGTACTACTGACTCTATCTCTAATGAGTAACACCCAACAGAGCAGGGTTGTCGCTTAACCATATGCTCTGATACCACGCTGTCACGTACTGGATTTTCGACTTTCGAAAATTCGACATCGATACTCACTTTATCGACTGTCGAGCAATCGAGTGCTGGAAACTCCAATAGTGAGGGTTTAAGAAAGAAGAAAAAGTAGAAGAAGAAGAAGATAGAAGAAGAAAGAAGCAGAAGAAGAGAAGAACAACAGAAACAGAAATAGAACAATATCAGATATCCAATATGAGAATCTCACACATCGCAGCGGAACAATATATAATAGATAAATCAGTAATCTTTTAAACAAAGAATTTTATCAGTTTATACATACATCAACAGAGTCAATATACAACTCAATACAACAATGGACAGTTATATAACTTGTCCTCATACAGAATACACAGCGGAATAAATACTAACAGATACAAATACTACGTCTCGTCATCCAGCTTATCTCCAAGCTCCAGAATATCCAGAATATCCTGATAACCTAACTCTAGACTGCCCGTGTGGAAAATTTGTGGGCACCCAGAGTTTAGAAGGGAAACAATAAACTCCGAGTCAGTCATGGTGACTGGTGTGAGATCGTAAAACAGTTATTTTTCACAAAGAAAATAAAATAAATTCGCAATGCTTTTGGAAAATGAAACTACCATAAGACCTCCCGCCACACACACAATGCAAACGCAGACTTGGAGGAGATTTCTTCTTATGATAGTCAAAGATGCTTACTACGCAAAAATCAAATTCTTTTTGATATTATTATTAGTGCATAGTGTAGAAATCATTTCGAAAGTAGAATATTAATCTTAGCCAGCATAGGTACCATTATAGTATGCTTGCTATAGCTACCATATTAAATGGCAGGTTCTACAACTAAAACCGTACAAGGCTCGTATTGTTTCTTTGGATTTCCAACAAATGGTCAGGCTAAGGAACCTCCTTTTCCACGATGGGTACGTCCCTGGAATAGACGACCCGAGAAATAACCTAACATTACGGTTAGATCTCTGCCAACACAAGGTCGGGTTACCTCTGCAAAAATAGGTAACTACTGACACGCGTATGCCATCCCCCGATCGTAACCGATCTTCCCGAGGATCCCCGATTTCCAACAAACCACATAGATAATAATGCAGCAACCACATAGGTTAAGTATCTGGGCTCCATACCATGATACCACCTCTATCCAGAAGGAATGACATACACTAAGGGGCGCTACTCCATAGAACCTTGCCGCATCCTTCCTGTTTCGACCATTTCCGGGGTGTGAGGCTCGACGAAGTCTCGTCCACAAAGCTACGCTTTCTACAAAGCCATGCTTCGGGTCAAACAAAATGATCAACCTATGATCACCAAGATATAAGATCAAACAAATGATCATATCACAAATGATCAAACACTGATCATTTCACAGCAACACTCAGTATGCCACGTTACCAAATTGGGAATATATCGCTGATAAATTTCAACTACATAACCTCTGAGCTCGTACGTCTCAGAGAAGGGTGTTAAGCTAGGAGAATAAATTCTCCGCCACCAACAGAAATGTATTTGAAAGAAATCAGCTTTATATCTCAAATTGTAACGTCAGACACACAATCCATACAAGTCTGTTCCGGGATCGAACAGAACCGAAGGCACTTCTCACGAAGCCCTTGCATATCCGGATAAATTTCTAATCACGTCCGGACTTCCCGTCACTAAGGGTGATAAAACCTCTAAACCGGAGATCAGCCGATGTAGAGTAACTCAATGGTAATCCTTCCGTTTTCAAAAATATCCGGTCTTCAACACCGGTCTTCGAATGCAATTCATAACGACGTATCACATATTCGGAATGGGTTATACGACCCCATGGTCCTTTCCCGGCTAACCCGAATAGTGAGCGATTATTCAAAAATAAGTGTGGCATTCAAATTCATCCAATTCACAACAAATACCATTCAAGGTAATTATTGATAGTCGGTTATTTAACTATCAATAAAGATGCGCAACATCATCAGATTCCAAATAATTTTCCAAATTATTTATTTTCCAAAATATCTTTTACTAGATATAAAATTTCCATACTTAATCATTTGAAAACAAATTTCAAATATTCACATTTCAATTTATCTTTGAAGATAAAATCTCAAAACAGTTCATTTCATATTGGAAAAACATTTCCATACTTATTTAAAAATAAGTATTTCACAAATCTATTTATCTTCAACACTTGGAAAATATTCGATATACTTAAACCAATATTAAGTATACATTTCATTCTTTAAGGAAATCATTCTCTTTCACAAATTTTATTTGAGTCAAAACGAATGTTACGTAAAACATCGTTACGACAACTCAAAATCATTAGTATAGGGATTCGAAATTTAGATAGATATATAAATCCCAACACTATATAAAACATTTCCTTTCGGAAATCATTTACTATAACAACAGTGTTATAGTCCATCATTTCCTTATTTCTCGAAAACGTCTATTTCAACAATAAATGTTGAAATCTATGATTTCGATATTTAACACGTTTTAAAACATCTTTTAAAACAATTACTTCATTTTATAATATCGTTTCTCCAGAACATATCCATTTTCCTTAAGAATATATTCACTGTCCAAAATCGTGAATATAATTCACTTAACCAAATTTCAATCATGTCTACACATTTTATTTCAATAAAGATTCGCTATCCAAAATCGCGAATATATCTTCTTTAATGACCTCCTACATTTAATTTATCAAACTCCATTGATTTTGAATTTATAAAACAACGTTTATAAATCCTATTTCTATATTTTTTTTACAACTTTGATTTATAAATCTTCTTTATTAACAATCCGATCAATATTCCATTTAAAAGCAAAAATCCAATTTATAAGTAAATTTCTTATAATCATTCATTCTACAACTTCATACTTTATAAATCTATACATTTCATATCTTTACAATTTATAATTCTATACATTTCATACCTTCACATTTTATAATTATAAATTTCATATCTTCACATTTTATAATTATAAATTTCATATCTTCACATTTCATAATTATAAATTTCATATCTTCACATTTTATAATTATAAATTTCATATCTTCACATTTTATAATTATAAATTTCATATCTTCACATTTTATAATTATAAATTTCATATCTTCACATTTTATAATTATAAATTTCATATCTTCACATTTTATAATTATAAATTTCATATCTTCACATTTTATAATTATAAATTTCATATCTTCTCATAAAACTCATTTTAAAATTCCAATAACTTTAATTGATAAATATCAATTTGATACATCTTTTATATACATTGGTTTAATAATTCAAAAATCTCTACTTAAGCCATTTTATAAATTTCTTAACTCTTTATTTCAAAAGAAATTACTTTTTTGTTAAAATTCACAAAATCTTAACTTTTATAACTTTAAAGTTTTAACGTTTATTTATTTAAAGTAAATCAATCCAACAATTTAAATAAACGTATATTTTTAAAGATCACTTTTAAAATTTCACTTTTAAAATCAACATCGTTATTTTTAAATTTCAAAATTTGAATCCGATGATGCTACAGCACCAATTTGTCAATCACAACTACAACATCATATATCAACATATGATAACAGAATATACATCAATCCTGTAAATAAATAACTACTGGTGAGGAATCCAGTTGGATCCCTCCAACCTGTTTCCCTGCATCCAAAGACGTTAGCACAATACCAATTCCGCTCTAGTACGGAATTATCGCGGTATATGGGTTTTATAAAAATCCGCTTACTAACGGCGCAATAGGGTCTCATCCGCTATACGAGGCGGGAAATCATCAATCCAATATATACATATGCCAATATGTATATATTGCTATATATATAGATATATCCTACTATACCTAATATCACATCCAATAGCAATCATCAATAACTACAATCCAAATTTAAATCTGAGTGAGAAGATCTCACCTTAGCATTTATTTTGCAATCCATTCCATTTTGACTTGATTTCATCCTTTTTTAGACCTAGTATAAACAATTATACAGTTTATTAAAATTCGAATTAAATTGAGTAACTAATTTTCATTTTGTAATCTTCAATTCATCGGTGATTTCGTTTTAAACAGTTAATTTTAAATTTTAACTGATTTCCGTTTTGAAATAAATTTATTTAACTAAGATTTTATTTTGTCCCAATTTCTTTTTATAAATTTATCTAACAAAATTTAAATCAAAACTATCCTTCCTTTAAATAAATATTTCACTAAAATTCTTCTGTCCATATAGATTGAAAACTAAATAGGCCTTACTACTATTATCATTTTCATCCTTCGAGAATTTTAAAATAGAACTAGCTTAACAAATTATAGATAGAGATTGGATACTTACTGCAATTTCGAGAACCAGTCGACTCCCCAAAACATTCGACTTCGACCTTGCCTCGTACGAACAACCAACGTCGACCTGCTCCCCACCCCAAATCGCCAGCACGTCACCACCAAACCCAACCTCATCCTCGACACGACCATCACAGTCGCGGCCTCCAATCCGCCATCGCCATCGCCACTCGACTGTCTCGTTCACGTCGCGAACGCCAAACCCCCAATCCCTCAAACTCGCGTACGCGAGCGCGATACTTCCTGCTCAACTCGAGCCTCCACCAGTTGCCACGCGAGCCACGCGACCATCGCGACTTTCCTCTCTCGTGCGCCAGTCTCCCATCGAAGCCCAGTCGAATCGCGGCATCGCTCGCCACTCGAACATGCCGTGAACCCCACCGAGTCGCCTCGCCACGACCTTGCTTTTCGAACGCAGACGTGGCCCCACCTATTTGCGACCAGGCGAGCAACTCGCGATCGAAGCTCTGACTTAATTCAAATCGCAGTCGCCATTAATCGATTTTGTTTGTTCCTTCCTCTCCGATTTTGTGAATAGCTGAAGAGAAGGAGGAAAGGAGATAGATTTGAAAAGCTCGGCATTAATTTGATTTTGAACGAGATTTCTTTCTTTGTTTCTGGAAAAGGAAGTCGCGTGATGATATTAAAAAGAAATGGGGAGGAGACAAGAGTACGTGAATAACAGAGAGTAGGTCGACGCAAATCAGAGACTAGGGTGGCTGGTGTTGATTAAAAATTTAAATTTTAAATTTAAATTTGAATCTGATTTAATTTCAACGCGTTTATGTGTTGTACGTTCACATAACAGCTCCGATAAATACAAAATTTGAAATCCGACAATAATTCAATATTACGGACCCAATGGAACTGGTTTCGTCGAATTCCGAGACTGTTTGAAAAACGACTATTTTTAAATATCGGTCAAACGATATAAATTTCAAAACTGATCAAATCAATTCGAAATTGGATTCTGAAGCTTCTGTTATCTTTAGAATTATCAATATAAATTTTACAAGCGTTTGAAATATTTTTCTTCAGCTTTAAATTGAGGATTCAAATTTTTATTCAACTCTCAATCGATTAAATTTTTAAAATTTAATCGTCAAATTCAAAGTTACATTCGGGATTCAAATTAAATCATCGTTCAAATATTTAAAATTAATTAAATATTCTCAATTTAATTTGTTCAAAATTCTGGGTCGTTACAATAATTTACATCTGTGGTTGAGATCCTTTACCAATGTAGTAGTGGAAGATACCAACTCCTATAATCTTCTCACAAATGAACACTTGATCAGATGTGGACTTATGAGGAATTACAATGAATTATTAAGGGTCAATAAAGAGACCAAAATTTTCCTTTGGTTATAGTAAAAAGAGAAGTCAATGTTATAATCATAAGACTTATGGACAAACCATAGGCAACCCTTCTTATGATTCTGATATTCATTCCATTATCCAATCTTTATCCATTAAAAGTTTTACGAGGGATAAAATCGTTCAAGCGACTTGTGATGACCCAACATTTACGATATCCGGAACTAGTGTCAAAACAACACATTTGACTCTCAAATACCATTAGTGGAGGACGTAGGTTAAATTAAAACAAAAATTATCTAACATGAAATATGTTCTCCATAAACGTGGACAAACATTGTCGAAACGGGTATTATGATCTCAAACTTCGCCCGTTACTAGATTTGGATGTGTTCTCTTAGTAAAACCCAATCTTCGTCAAAGACAAATTTTATCTGAAGCCCGTCTCTATTCAAAATGTTAAATATTTAGTGTATTTTCCTTGGTAAAAGGTATCACAGGCACTGTTGCTAATTATTTGGAACCCAGCAGATTGATTTTTTATTTGAATCTACACTGCCCACTTCAGGCTACATACGATCATCTAGAATATATATAATGTTGGTGTTGGGTAAATTCTTACCACCGGTCCAAGGCTAGACAAACCCAATCACCTCTGCCGAATCAACTCATCTCCTACCTTTGCCGAACCAACCAGCTTCTCAAGCTCCTACCGAACCATCTAGAACAACCTGCCGAACCATCCCCTATCACCGAACCACCGGACCAACCTACTCACCTCCTTCCACCGAACCACCGGACCAACCCACTCATCTCCTATCACCAAACCACCGGACCAACCTACTCACATCCTTCCACCGAACCACCGGACCAACCTACTCACATCCTTCCACCGAACCACCGGACCAACCTACTCACATCCATGCACCGAACCACCGGACCAACTTACTCAACATACTTCCCACCGAACCAAGCACACCGGTCCACCATGCTTCTACCACCGAACCAAAGTAAGCCAGACCCGCTCCACCAGACCAGATTACATCAGCCCAGGCCCGCCAGCTGCTGTATACCTCCAAGACCCCTACCCCTAGCCTCACTCTATAAATAGAGGGGTAGGGGTACAACAATGGGGGACAAGTTTGAGAGCTCAAGCACGGAGAGAACTTTCAAACAACTTTCTTTTACTTGTATCAAAGCTTTGTACTTGTAATCAAAACAAGAGAAGAGAAATAACATATAAAGTGGACGTAGGCACATTCTGGCTGAACCACAATAAATTTGCGTGTCCTTTTACAGTTTAGCCCCTGCTTTTCATATATTTGCGTAAATCACTCAAATAACTAAGAACAACATAAGTTCTACTAAATCATACAACTTTGAGGTGTTTGTCCATTTTTTGTGCAAACATTTTTGGTGCTTTCACTGAGAGCTAGAAGCTCGAAGCTTCAGCTTCATCCACTTAACGAGTTTTCCTAACAGCATCGTCCGCCACTTGGAAAACATGCCTCCCAAACAGAGAAAAGATGTTAACAAAGGAAAAAACATCGCATCCAGTAGTCTTCCAGATCCAGCTGTCACGAATCAAGTAAATCGTCCTCCTCCAGCAACAGTAACAAATGAAGGACAGGCTAACCCAACCACTCCTGCCACAGAACAGCCTACAGCAATTACTAGGGCAGATTTGGACAGAGTTGTGGTTGAAGTAACTAACCGCTTCACGTCCCAGCAGGAAGCCTTGGTGGACCATCTCATGTCACGCTTAAGGGACGCTGAAGAATCCAACCGCAACACTGAATCATGGGGCGAGTCCCAGTCTGGAGAATCTCAGAGACAACAAAGATCTTCCTTTTTCGAAGGAGCTAACGGCAGAAATAGCCATGGTAGGAGCCGAGACCGAGCACATCCCGAAGTTAGGCCTGAGGAAACGTTTGGTACCGAACCCAACGGGGGAGGTACCGGACGGAGGTCAACTGTAGTTGAGCCTGTCATACTACCTAACCACGGAAACGCCAGTGAACGGGGCCGAGCTAGAGTCCAGCCCGAAGTTGGACCCGAGGGAGTGCTTAGATCAGAACTCGGCAGGGGAAGATCAAGGCAAGGGCCAACTGTAGCTGACCCTAGCATGCTCCCAGAAGATCAAAGGCATCCACTGGAAAATATGAGGAATGATAGACGATACCATCCCTACAGGTCATCTGGACGGAATCAATCCCATAGGACAGAACCAAACTCATTTCTATCTGCTCCAAATTCTGATGAAAGGATGGCACGCTTATTCACAGAGTGTGTCCAACGGGAGCAAAGAGATCGAGGGATGGGCGCTAGGGTAACCAGCCCTTTCGCCCGCAATATCGAAATTGCTATCACCCCCTGAGAATGGAAGATGCCAACAATGGAACCCTACAAAGGAACCTCCGACCCCGTTGCACACTTACAGAGGTACACGCAACATATGCTCATGAGTGGGGCGACAGATGGAGTACTGTGCAAAGGCTTTCCGCTCTTCTTAGCAGATCTTGCTACCTCCTGGTTCTGTCATCTACCCCAGGGATCCATCAGCTCGTGGGAAATGTTGAAAGAAAAATTTATCAGTCAGTTCCGCATTCATATGGAGCAACCTAAGGACGCTTATTCCTTATCCAGCGTCAAACAGAAACCTGGAGAGAAGCTGCAGCAATACCTAACTAGATTCAACGCCGTAGCAGCCGCAGTCCAAGATGCCGATGAGAAGCTTATCCTAATGGCCCTCTGTAGTGGTGTGCATCCGGACACTAAATTTGCTAGAAGGTTGACAAAAGAAAAACCAGCTACTTTACCCAATTTCTTCCATGAAGCCGGGAAATACATGAGGCTTGAGGATGCTGCCATTGAGGAGCAGTTAGGACGGCAAAATAAGACAACCCATGGCAACACCCCTGCTCTGGCAAGGGACGTTCGAAGAAATGATTCCAGAGACAATGCTGGGGGCAAGAAGGGAGAAAAGCGCCTATATCGGCCAGGACCGAGATTCGACACTTACACTCCTTTGAACGAGACCGTCGAAAATATCTTCCTTGCCACCCAAGGCGAAGTTAGATACAAATGCCCACCATACAAGAAGGAATCAGATAACGCACAGAAGTTTGAAAAGTTCTGCCACTTCCACGAATCTCACGGGCATGATACCAACGAATGCCATCATCTCCGAGATCTGATTGAGGAACACATCAGAAGGAAGAAACTGGAACGTTATGTAAAAGGTGAGGACAAGACCCCAGCTCCTGCCAATGAAAACCCAAGGCTACCCTCACCGGGGCCGATAGAGGAAACCGCAACGCTAGCAACTCTAGTCAAGAGAAGATAGTGGTCCATACCATCTCAGGAGGGCCGCACATCGCAGACAGAAGCTGGAAAGAGATGGAAAGATACGGAAAGTTGCTTAGAGACAATAAAGACTATGTCAATTTGGTTATAGAAGAGCGTCACCCGAAGCGGAAAGAAAGTAATGACATCACATTCGGTAAGCATGACCTAGAAGGAAGGCAGTACCCTCACATGGATCCCATGGTCATCTCTGCCCGACTCGGTCCCGCCGAAGTTTACCGAATCCTGGTAGACACTGGAAGCTCAGTAAACATCCTGTTCAAACACGCATTCGACAAAATGAAGCTATCAATGAAGGATGTATCTCCCTGCGATAAACCACTACACGGCTTCACTGGAGATGCGAAGATGCCCCTCGGGCAACTAGACCTCTTTGTTGAGATTGGAAGCCATCCCCGCTCCGCTGTACGGAAACAGACGTTTGTGCTAATAGAAAACCATTCGGCCTACAACGCCTTCTTAGGAAGGCCATCCTTGTCTGACTTCCAAATTGTCCTAGCCCCATGGTGCCTAAAGATGAAATTTCCAACAGACAATGGAGTAGGGGAAGTGGAAGGAGACCAGGATGTTGCTCGAGACTGCTATGTGACTGAACTTCGCAACAACCACAGGAAGGATAAAGGGAAGGGTGTAGAGATTGCCCTCTGCACAAAAAGTCTAGAAGCATAGCAACTAAAGAAAGCCCCTCCTCTTCGATATACCAGCGACCCTTTCAATGAATTAGACCCTAGGGACAAAGAGGAGGAGGCCACCGCCGAGCCTGCAGAGGCTATGGAGTTTATATCTGTAGACAAGCACGACTCAAGTAGACTATTGAAAATTGGGTCCTAACTAAAAGCCGAATTGAAGGAACAACTCATCGATTTTCTCCGCCACAACTTGGATGTATTCGCTTGGTCACACGCTGACATGACCGGAATCTCCCCCGACATAGCATGCCACGTATTAAACATTGATCCTACCAAGGCGCCAGTAAAACAAAGAAAGAGAAGTATGTGGGCAGAGCGATCAGCAGCCCTCGATGAAGAAGTAAAGAATCTACTCGCCAATGACTTCATACGAGAAGCTATCTACCCGGAATGGATCGCCAACCCGGTGCTGGTAAAAAAGGCTAATGGGAAGTGGCGAACCTGCATTGACTTTTCCAACCTAAACGACGCCTGCCCAAAGGATTGTTTCCCACTTCCCAGAATCGACCAACTTGTAGACAGCATAGCCGGGCACGAGCTCCTATCTTTTATGGACGCATACTCAGGATATAACCAAATTCCTATGCATTCTCCCGACCAAGACCACACTAGTTTCATCACCGACCGGGGTTTATACTGCTATAAGGTAATGCCTTTCGGACTTAAAAATGCAGGAGCCACCTACCAGCGCCTCGTCAACAAGATGTTTGCAGGGCTAATAGGACAAACTATGGAAGTATATGTAGATGACATGCTGGTAAAGTCAAGGAAAGCCAAAGATCACGTAAGCCACCTAGGAAAGATGTTTCAAGTACTTCGACAATATGGAATGAAGTTGAATCCACTAAAATGCTCCTTCGGAGTGTCATCAGGAAAGTTCTTAGGATTCATCGTTCATGCTAGAGGGATAGAAGCAAACCCTGAACAAGTCCGAGCGCTAAGGGATATCAAGATACCTTCCACTTGGAAGGAAATGCAAAGTTTGAATGGAAAAGTGGCCGCCCTAAGCCGATTCATCTCCAAGGCGATGGACAAGTGCGTCCCCTTTTTCGAAGCCCTAAAGAAAGACAAGGGAAAGTTCGAATGGACTGACGAATGCTTAACCGCTTTCCTTAACCTAATCGAACACCTCCAAAAACCACCGGTACTCTCGACTCCAAGCAAAGGCGAAGAATTATACCTATACCTTGCTGTGTCATCTCACGCCCTAAGCGCAGCCTTGGTAAGGGAAGACAACTGCACGCAGCGGCCAGTTTACTTCGTCAGCAAAAGGTTTACTGGGGCAGAAGTCAGATATCCTAAACTTGAGAAGCTAGCATACTGTTTACTAATCACATCACGAAAGCTGCATCACTACTTCCAGTCCCATTCCATCAAAGTTCTGACTGATCAACCACTGAGGCAGGTACTCCATCGTCCCGACACTTCTGGGCGACTACTTAAGTGGTGCATTGAACTAAGTCAGTATGATATCACCTATCACCCTCGCACCACCATCAAGGGACAAGCCATGGCTGATTTCATTGCAGAATTCACTACCAACGAAGATAAGGAGAAATTGGAAATAGCAAAAGATATCAAGTGGAATCTCTTTGTGGATGGTGCATCAAACGAACAAGGCTCGGGGGTAGGTGTGGTAATAATCACTCCCAGGGTAAACAAACTGCACTATGCTATAAGGTTGGAGTTCGCTGCTACCAACAACGATGCAGAATATAAAGCAGTGATAGCCGGACTAGAACTTGCCATAGACATCGGAGCCAATTCTCGATTCTCAACTTATTGTTAATCAAATACTAGGAGAATTCCAAGCTCGAGAAGAACGACTGATGGCATATTTAAAGAAGACCAAGTCACTTCTCAGCCGATTGGACCACTACTTAGTCAAACACATCCCTCGAGAAGAAAACCAAGTGACGAATTGGCAAAGCAAGCAAGTATGAGAGACATCGCCATCTTCGGGGCAGTAACCATCTCAAAGCAACTGACCCCAAGTTTTGAGCAAGTGAATCTGATAGCTGCAACCGAAGAAGCAACTTGGATGACTCCCATCCGAGACTACCTACAAAGTGGCACACTACCCCACGGGCGTAACGAAGTCAAGAAAATCTTGAGGAAAGCATCCCGCTACACAATACAAGAAGACATCCTCTATCGGCGCGGATTCTCTAACCCATTATTAAGGTGTGTCGCCGGGAGGGAAGCCAAGGAAATCTTGTCCAACATCCATCAAGGGAGCTGCGGAGATCACACCGGAGGGCAAACATTAGCAAAAAAGATACTCCGATATGGATATTTCTGGCCCACCTTAAGCAAGGACGCCCTAGATTTCGTCAAAAAGTGTGACAAATGCCAGAAGTTTGCTAAGATTCCGCGGCTACCAACAACTGAGATTACTCAAATGACCAGCCCTTGGCCCTTCGCAATATGGGGAATTGACTTAATCGGCGAGCTACCAATGGGCCGAGGCGGGGCCAAATATGCTGTAGTGGCAGTCGACTATTTCACCAAATGGGTGGAAGCGGAACCCCTGAATAAAGTATCTTCAGCAAAAGTTATTAACTTCTTGATCAAAAATGTCCTGTGCAGGTACGGAGTCCCGCTCAAAATCATATCAGACAATGGGCTTCAGTTTGACAGCGAGGAATTCGCCAACTGGTGCCAAAAGCATGGAATTCACAAAAGCTTCTCATCCGTAGCGTATCCCCAGGCCAACGGACAAGTCGAAGCCGTCAACAAAATTCTGAAAACTCTAATAAAAAAGAAGCTCGAAAAGTCAAAGGGCGCTTGGGTGGATGAACTCCCTACGGCACTGTGGGCCTACCGCACATCTTTCAGAACATCAACGAGGCACACTCCTTTCTCTTTGGCATACGGATCGGAGGCTATGCTCCCAGTTGAAACCATTGTGCCTTCCCACCGTAGGATCCACTATAACCCAGAAGAGAATGAAGAACTCCTCCACATGTCTTTGGATCTAGTTGAGGAGAGAAGAAATGATGCAGTCCTTAAAGCAGCAGCCCACAGACAGAAAGTGGCTACACAATACAACTCCAAAGTCAAGCATCGTACCTTACAAGAAGGGGATCTTGTCCTCAAGCGAATCATCCCTCGCCCCGGAGCACTAGACCCAATCTGGGATGGGCCATATGTAATTCATAAAGATCTCCACAACGGAGCTTATATTTTGTCAACAATGGACGGAGAGGTGTTCCAGAGGGCATGGAACATCCAGCACCTCCGTCGATACTTTTCTTAACTTGTACTGCCCATATGAAGTGAATTAACAAAGAGAATCAGTGGACGTAGGCATTTTCATGCTGAACCACTTTAAAAAACCTTGTCTCTTTTTTAACTAGTTCCTTTATATCTTGGCTGCTTGTTAACATTATCCTTTTCTGTTGAACAAAATCCTATGCATGTAACATTTTCACTTGATGCACTCCACAGCGCAACTTCACCTGGACAAGACCTAACAGGTACTACGCGAATCTATGCCCTCGCCAATGAGACACTTTTGCTCCAGCATCCCTCTGCTGCGGGTTAACTCGTTGCTCGCGACGGCCCTTAAAGCCAACTGTAATGAGCCGATTATAAGCCACCGAGAAGGCCGACTATAGCCGAGGCAGCTCATTACGGCGTTCGGCTCGCCGGCAACTGTGCACCGACTATAAGCCACAACGTAAGGTGTGGCCAGCCAGGGGCAGTTCACAGTTGACGATCGGCACCCACGCTAGCCGGCCACAGTAAATCGAATAATACCCACAATTACGGGCCATAATGGCCCGGGTAGTTACTGTGCGCGATCTCGGCTCTGATGTGTCTTAAGTGCGGCTGTGGTAAAAAAGAATTAACTCCCCGCGGAGGCGTAAGATGGGTGAAAAATGTCTCCAAGACCCACAGCTAGGGAAAGTGACTACAAAGCCCGTTTGCCACGAACTTAAGCACATCGAAGGCCTTCCGTGATTGGAAGTTTTACTATTTCACATATTTCAATTTTACTTAAAAAGCTTTTCTCCTATCATCTATAACAGTCCCTAAAGTACAGGATACAGAGTAGGAGATACTCGCCAATGGGTGTAGGGACTCACAATTGGATGGCAGGGCATTCGACTGCGTTCCATGCTCGGTCATACAAGATATTCAAAACTGCCATCTACGATTAGAACATGAAAGGCGGTATTTTCTTCTTTTGTGTACAAATACATGACTATAATTTGTTCACACCACACGCTAATATTGCAAGTCATGAAATTATGTTTTAAAACTAGAACCTGAAATCAAACACAATTCAATTACAAGAATATACATAGCTATATTTCTCATACGACATGTCAAAATAGCAACAAACATTCAGAAGACGACAAAATCAGCTTAAGTTAAAGAATTACACATCAAGAATAGAGCTATTTATTACAAGTAGCAAAATAATACAACCTAAAAGCTACTTTACTATTTTAAGACTAACATCTACAACCCTGTCAAGTCCACAAAAGGAGTTTTTCCAGGTATAATCAAGGGGCCGGCTGCATTGGAGTTTTTTCCTTGTCCTGTTGCACACCTGTCCAGACAGAGAAAGGATTCATTAGTGAGAAGCAACCAAGTTAATGGGGAAACTAAAAAGGAAGACTTACCAACATCTGCTTCTTGGCCATCCTGGTCGTCATCATCTACTTGCACCCCTGCCTCCTCAACAGCAAGCAACCGGATACCCTCCTTCACCGCCACCTTCTCCCCCTTGGCAAACTGGGTAGTGACCACATCCATGCTGAAGGCCACGCCACCATCTTTATCCGCATCGGCCTCCTCCAGAGCCCGAAGATAGATCTTAGCCATGACCCTAGGATAATCATCCATCCAGGATAGGTTGCCCTGCTTCCAGGTTCGGAAGTACATGTCCTGAAGCATTTCGTCCATCATCCCCTCATTCTCCTCAAACTCCCTCATCCGGGCCTCGGAAGCCGACAACCTTTCAACGGCAGCATCTCTCTCTGATCGGTATCTCGAGCAGTCAACCAGAAGGGATTCCCGCATTGCCTCCATCTCCTCCCTCAACTTGGCTTGAGCAAGCTCTGCAGCCTCAAGTTTCCCGGACAACTCCTCTACCTGCTCAAGATCCGCTTTCCGAACCTCGTCCACCGTGGCAATAGCCATGTCGATCCGTTCCTTGCAAGTAGCTTCCATTTTCTGCAGTTCGGCCCGGCTGGCCTCTTCCATGGTTTTCTTTAGTCGTCTAGAAGCAGCCTCATGCTGAGAAATCTGAATGGCCTGATCAGCAAGCTGTTTGGCCTTATCCGAAACCACCAATCGTAGTCGGATGTTGGCACTCCCAATCTCCTCTCCAGCCTTAACCAGCCGGGCATGATGCCCCATCAGCTTCCTTGTCTCCTCCGCCACCCGATCAAAATTAGCCTTGGCCTCGTCTCCCATGGTAATTATCCGAGTAGTAAGTAAATCGAGATCTAAGGACTTAGCCTCGTCAAGCACCCGTACCATGGGATTGCGGGGAAGAAGGTGCTCACCGTTAACCTCGTCAAAAGTAATATCATGGGAACTTGGATCCAGGTCAGGATGACCCGCAAATGGATTCCGAACCAAGTCAGGACGATCAATCCGAGTGACGGTAGGATTTTCAGATAGGTGCGGAGAGAGTGCGAACTTAGTATCCTCCTCTGTGATATCATGAAGGGGCTGAATTGGGGGCTGGGGACCGAGTAAAGGTTCGAATAAGGGATGACTCCTCTTTCTCTTCTGAATACCCTCTTCAATAACCCCGAGAAGAGGACGGTAGTCGACTACATCCCCGGAACGGTGGGTCGGAGTCTTCGGCTTGGCGGAAGCTTTGGAGAGCTTGTATTGTTCAAGCCTATGCCGAAGGTCTGAGGCCTTGGCCGTTTTACCTGCTCCTGATATAAAGAACAAGTGTCACAAGCTTACATTGATCCATAATTCAAGAAACGCGGTAAATTAAAAGTTAAAAGAAGAAAGGAAACACATCTGTTATATAAACCCTGGGGAGGAGTAGGATACTGCAATGAGTCCTGGATTTCATTCCAGGACGGGAGCGGATCATAAAATATTCCTAAGTCTCTATCATAAATGGAGCCTGCAGGAGTCAAAAGTTCACCTTGAGTCGTCAGATCCACCTTGGCTGGAGTAGTCTGAGAAGATTCGCTTGCACCGGTCCCGGCCTTGTCAGCTTTCCCGGATTTCTCTACCAAAGTCGTTTCTCCGTCCAGCCCCTCAAAAGCCTGACAGAATGCATCATCCGTCCACTCCTGAATCTCGCCTGCCTGCCCAGGGAGCAAGGCCCCGATGCCATCGCCACCATCATCACCTTCCCGACCATCTCCACCCTCACCTCTTTCCTCCTCTACGTCTTCCTCCCCCTGGGTAAGTGGACAATTGCTGGGGGAAGGACCGTCCGACTTCTTAAGTTTCTTACCTCCGACGGCTGGAGGTTTTGTGAAAGGTTTTCTCTTGCCACTCTCTATCGTGACACCTCCCTTAGCCTGAGCAGCCGCCCTCTCCTCCACCGTTTCCCTCAGCTTGACTACTGACTGCTCTGGAAGGATCAAATTACACTCCAGAAGGGTCGCGTTTCTGATCAGGTAGGCAGCTGATCTATCTCTCCCGGGGATAGCTTCTATCTCAGCCGCCGTCTGAACCAGGCGATCAGTCTCCACAACTGCAAAGCCACCTGTCGCTAGCAAAAATGAAAATGTATGAGAAGAAGCATCGCAACCAGAATGGAAATTATAAATAAAGCATCGACTTACATCCAGAAGTAAAACGCCGAATAGAAACAGAGTCGTCCCTGACGAAGAACCACTCCTTCTTGAACATGCTGAATTTGGAATACAGATCCAAGACCGGCTTGAAGGTCACAGCTGACTCCAAGCTGATGTATGGGGACCCCTTCTTATAGCCCCTCAGATTATACAAGTACCGGATCTCCCGGTTGGAAGGAGCACGGCCATACTTCCTCTGGAAGATGACGAAGAGGCTCACCAGTATAGCATAAGAGTTGGGTTGAAGTTGGAATGGGGCCACCTTTAGATATGTGAGGAAGCTGGCTACCCAAGCATTAAGAAGCGGAATGGCACCACACATGCAGTGGTATCTGCTGTAGGCAAAGTACCCTTCGGGAGGATCATATGGCATAACTTCTCTCCCTGGCAACAGCATGCGCGCTCTATCAATTCCAAAAGAATGGGAGATGACATCAAGCTGCTCCTCCTTGAGGGAGCTCGGAAAGCA
Source organism: Allium fistulosum (assembly GCA_030737815.1). NCBI lineage: Eukaryota > Viridiplantae > Streptophyta > Magnoliopsida > Asparagales > Amaryllidaceae > Allium > Allium fistulosum. The sequence continues at coordinate 457,028,016 of CM060905.1, forward strand.
ATCAGGCGGGGAGTTCAGAAGCTCCTGAGGGCCGTACCCGTCCACTAGTGATCTCGGGGTAGATCCGTGACGTTCCGGTCCTGGCTGAGCAGGGGGCACTGCGGAAGATTCTCCTTCGCCTTGAGACCTCTTTTTATCTGACCGAGTTTCTGCTTTTCGAGACATTTATCTGCAAACACAAAGAAGAACGTCGTTAGAATAGAGGAAGTAAAGGAGCAAGTGTGTGCAGTCTGAAATTTCGCTCGCGATATAAAAAGTGAAAAAATCAAGTGTATCAAGTCCATTCGGCATTCTCATTCACAAAGGCCCATTCGGCATTCTCACTCTCAAAGGTCCATTCGGTATTCTCATTCACAAATGGTTCATTCGGCATTCTCACTCTCGAAGGTCCATTCGGTATTCTCATTCACAAATGGCTCATTCGGCATTCACAGCTAAAGTTCATTCGGTGCAACATACGAGTTTCATTCGGCGAAGGGAAGTCAAGTACCTGATTCGGTGTTTCTGAAGCAATTCGGCAGAGAGCTTGATTCGGCAGGGATGTTTGGTTCGGCTATCTTGGATTGGAAAGGAATAACGAAAGTATACAACCCCTACTTATAGGCAAATATAGGATACCGGACCAGTTGGATCGGCACTCAGCGATCGAATGAAGGGAAACAAAGTAGGCCATACGCCAGCATATACCCCACTTTGGGGGGCAAATGTTGGGTAAATTATTACCACCGGTCCAAGGCTAGACAAACCCAATCACCTCTGCCGAATCAACTCATCTCCTACCTTTGCCGAACCAACCAGCTTCTCAAGCTCCTACCGAACCATCTAGAACAACCTGCCGAACCATCCCCTATCACCGAACCACCGGACCAACCTACTCACCTCCTTCCACCGAACCACCGGACCAACCCACTCATCTCCTATCACCAAACCACCGGACCAACCTACTCACATCCTTCCACCGAACCACCGGACCAACCTACTCACATCCTTCCACCGAACCACCGGACCAACCTACTCACATCCTTCCACCGAACCACCGGACCAACTTACTCAACATACTTCCCACCGAACCAAGCACACCGGTCCACCATGCTTCTACCACCGAACCAAAGTAAGCCAGACCCGCTCCACCAGACCAGATTACATCAGCCCAAGCCCGCCAGCTGCTGTATACCTCCAAGACCCCTACCCCTAGCCTCACTCTATAAATAGAGTGGTAGGGGTACAACAATGGGGGACAAGTTTGAGAGCTCAAGCACGGAGAGAACTTTCAAACAACTTTCTTTTACTTGTATCAAACCTTTGTACTTGTAATCAAAACAGGAGAAGAGAAATAACATATAAAGTGGACGTAGGCACATTCTGGCTGAACCACTATAAATTTGCGTGTCCTTTTATAGTTTAGCCCCTGCTTTTCATATATTTGCGTAAATCACTCAAATCACTAAGAACAACATAAGATCTACTAAATCATACAACTTTGAGGCGTTTGTCCATTTTTTGTGCAAACAGTTGGTGTACTATTGTTTGTGTAGTCTGGTTGCATTAAATGAGCATGCGTCTTCCTGGACTACATAGGCCTTTTACATTTGAACTGTAGTGAACCAGATTTTGAATGTGTAGTCCTCCCAGTTCTTAATATTTTGTTAGTGTCGAAAGTTCATCCTGATTCTGGATCTGAAACATGTAATAATGCTATGTTTGAGGGTTGGCTACAGTTACATAGTTGTAGTTTTAAATTTATTGACTACTATTCAGGTGACATCATACTATGATTTGATGGTACCAGGCTTAGTTATGTAATCTTCTTCTTCCACCTTAATCAATTATTAACAGATAAAAACAAAAATCAATCTACTAGGCAGTTTGATGTATTTGAACTTGGTCATTGTGTAAACTGCATTTCATATATTAAACTCTCCCATCAGTTGCGACTGAACTACGTATAAACCAGTGCTGACGTTTTTATTTAATTCTTTGTTGCTTGTTGATTTGAAGATGTGTAAGAAGTTCCATTTTCAGTATTTGCTGAATCCCTTACCATATTTGAACTGTCATTGTATACTTATTTTTGTTTTGATATCCATATTTTAGTTATTTGACACTGAGTTTCTTTTTGTTAAAAACAGTGACAGTTGTTGCATTTGGATATGAGCCATTTTGAAGTATTTTGTCGCAGTCTTGTTTTGATCACCAACTTCTGCTCTGACAAGAAGGGCTCTTTCTATTGGGTCAGAGGTGCGAGCTTTCTTTTATCAAGAAAAGAGTCACAGGTCCCTGTTTTTGATGTTGTTATACAAAAAATCCCTGCAGAAATGAATATGTAAATTTGGTCCCTATTTTTCAAAAATAAAAAAAGCAAAGTGTCTTGTACTTTTCTGACAGAAAATGCAAGATAACTTACATTTTTCTAATTTTGAAATATTTTTCGAAAATTTTGAAATTTTGAAAATTCATAAAAGCGCAAGCTAGTTTGCGCTTTCTAATTTTGAAATTTTTTTGAAAAATTTAAAACTTTTAAAATTTTTGAAAAGCGCAAGCTGATTTGCGCTTTCTGATTTTGAAAATTTAAGAAACGCAAGCTAACTTGCATTTTCTTATTTAGAAAAACAGGAACTTAATTTACATACTTATTTCAATAGGGACTTTTCTTGTAACACCATCAGAAATAAGGACCTTTCGTGTAAAGCCCCTTCTTTTATTTTACCATTTTCAAAATAATAACGTGTTATAGTATATTTGTTTCTCTATGTTGAAACATAGTTAATTTAGTAAAGTATTACAATTTATTAAGGTATTATCGATCACAAAATATTTAAGCTGTTAGCGATAGTCCAGTCTGTTGGTGAAAAATAAAAAGTAGTTGAAAGATGAATTTGTCAGCTGCTATAATTTAGTATAATCAAGTATAGGCTAAAATTTTGTGTTTAGGGGCAATATCATCAAATTGTGATATTGGATTTATACCAATACTTTGTAGGAAGATGTACATGTAAATACGTATATTTTACGAATTTCAAAACACCGTATGTATGAACTTAACTTTTTGAGTACTTTAGAAAGTATAAAAAACCCTATTGAGAATCAGGCCATAGGTGTTGTAATTCCAAGAACTAACCCGGTATATTTGATGGATTTTATGGACAACATTAACACGCTGACACATCCACCATTGAGTAATTGATATGTAGTTTCCAACGAAAATTATCTTATCACTATATGTGCAATTATCCACTTTTTTTAATTTGTAGTTTTGTTTTGCCATAGTAGAAGCTTGGTTAGGCAATTTTATAGTCGTGTAAAGAGTATATTCAATAAATAATTCGTGTATTTGTACTTATGTATTTTGGAGATCATAGATAAACACTATGTTTTTTCATTGAAACGCACCAATACAATATTCAAGTTAGCTTGTTTACACATATTTCTAATGTCTTATGATAACATGAGCAACTCTTTACAAATCAATATTAGCCAATTAAATTTAATACGTATCATTTCCATAAAGAGCAAACAATTGTTAACCTGACAAAAATGAATTAGGAGATAATTAAAAGCTCAGTTATACAAAAATATATTCCTTTCACACAAATATAATGTATAAACTATGAATCCACTTCTACTGTCATAAGCAACCATTTGCAAATTAGTATTAACTAATTGAATTTAATACTACCAAATCCATGAGCAATAAAAAATGATAACCTGGCAGCAGTAGATTAGGAAATAAGTCAAGCCATAATAATGAAGAAATATATTATTGTCACACTAATAAACTCCAATGAAAGAATTTTATAAATAACATTGACAACATCCAACCTTCATGTCACTATCATTTCTGTGCAGTAACAACAAAATAATAAAGTGTATCCATAGTTCATAGAATCACTTGGTATTGAGCCTGCTATTTTACGCTATTCATGTCAGCTCATCAAATGCAATATATATCAGGTGTTGTCACTGGTCAGCTATACTACATGAAATAAAATCATAGCATTCCTCTTACTGTTCTTTCTTCATTAATTTTATATTCCTATAAATCAAATCCGGATACCTGTATCTATATCAAATACACTTATTTTCATTAGTATATGTTAATAACAAAATACAATCATCCTACCTTGCTGTACTTAACATAATATATCGCTAAAGCAACCAAAACTCGCAGTAGTCGTAGAAAAAAAAGTCTTAAACTGTATCTGAAATTAGAAACAAATAAAATATGAACTAAATTAACAAAAAATAAAGTTAATATTATAATTAAACTGCCTGACATGCAACTCATATTTCAATCTCATTTCCAGCGGATGCTGAAAGTAGCGTGGGAATAATGCTGAAAATATAACCCAATATTAGGCAATAATGCAGCTCTCCTTGCCAGTCTTATTGTAGAAGACACAGCAATAAGAGAATCAAGGCAAAGCAAAAGACCAAAGTTTAAATCCTCGTCTAATTCTAAAAGGTATTTTAGTAAAAAAGAAACACTTTTTTTAACATTTTTGCTTGATTTGCAATGATTTAAAACTGCCAGCTCTTTTATTTTGCTGTAGAAAAAGGAGGTTAAGGAGGCAATCAACTGATTCAATACCAGTAGTAGTTCTTTGTTTAGACGATGAAGAAGACGATGTTGGAGTCGGGATTTCAACGGGAGACCACTCAAATCGAAACCCCACAAGCACAGCGGAAGACGGTGTCGTGGTAAGAAGTGTAAAAACAACCAATCAATAACACAATTCCAATCTCAACCAATCCAAAAGCAATCACAATCTTAAACAAGCAATTCAGAAATCAAAACAATAACGAAAAAATAAACCAAACGGCGATTTATAGTGGTTCCATTAACGTTGTGTTAGCGTACATCCACTTTAAGAGGGAGCTTTTATTAATATTGATGAGAAGAGTACAAAAGATTGATTACAATGATCAAAATTCTAATTAGAAATTGATTTGTGGAGAAGAGAATTGAAGTAAATTAGGTTTTGATAAACCCTAATTAGTGGAGGCTAATCTCTTGCAGTTGCTTGCACGCATGCTCTCTATCTGATCTGGAACCTGAAGCTAGCTTATATAGAAGAATAGAAACCCTATGCAATGTTCCGAAATTGCCCCTACAGTTGTCACATATCTTCACGCCAAGTCCGTACGAAAAAACAGGCAGAAAAACGCCGCAGACGTCTGGCCAAATTGGTCAGACGTCTGACCTAAGCTTCTGGAAAGAAATTCGCTTCAGCTTAGACGTCTGACTGAAAGCTCTAGAAGCATTTCTGCCCAGATTCAGACGTCTGACCCTTTTGGTCAGACGTCTGAGCTGTATCAACTCAGCCCACTTCGCCTTTTCCATTATAACTTTCACCTCCGAACTCCGATTTGCGAACTGTTTTCTCCGTTGCGAAGCTACTTCCGACCTCTACAATTCTCCCTATAGTGTCGCCAGAATTTAACACTCCACCTCGACACTATATCCATCTCCAACTCTAATGGTACCATACCATCAACAATAACCGATAGCACCAACTATCACTTCTTCTACCTTCAACCAAACATGAATGATTTCCCAATGAGCTCCGGCAAAGCCACCGTCCATTGCACTTCACCAACGAGCTCAGGCAAAGCCCCCGCCCACCAATGAAATGTTGAAAACATCCAAATCCTAAGCTATCTCACCAAAGACTAGCACTTACCCAGAAGATGGAACCTCAATCTCTTATCGATACTCTTCCTCATCTACCACCAAGCTCCTCCCTTAAACGTGCCACCCCGTGGCACCTAGCACTTCTCCAAGCGAATCAAGTTCGAGCAATGCTCGAACTTCCTAACCGGCAATGCCTTAGTGAACATGTCTGCCGCGTTATCCTTTATGTGCACTTTCCGAAGATATACTTGCTTACCCTCATCCATGGCTACTAGAAATAACTCTCTCACCTCAATATGCTTAGTCTGTGAGCTAAACGCCAAATTCTCTGCCAAGTGAATAACACTCTGGCTATCACATCGAACATCAATACTATCATGCTCGAAACCCAAGTCACACAACAATCGCTTCAAATAGAGTGCCTCCTTTACCGCCTCCACCGCGGCTATCAACTCCGCCTCCGTAGTGGATAAAGCAACTACGGTCTACAATCTTGATCTCCAACTTATGGCTGTACCCCCAAGTGTGAAGACATATTCGGAAGTTGATTTTCTACGATCCTTATCACCGGCGTAGTCCGAATCACAATAACCAACCAACTTGCAATCCATCGCCTTACTACCGCAAAAAACAAGACCATGAGATGATGTGCCTTTAAGGTATCTCAATATAAGCTTCACAGCTTACCAATGCGATTTCCCCGGATTAGCCATGTATCGACTAACCATCCCAACGGCATTTGCAATATCGGGCCTTGTACACACCATAGCATACATTAGACTTCCAACCGCACTAGCATATGGCACCTTTGCCATATAAGCCTTGTCTTCCTCCAAGATAGGTGATCCTTTACTCGAAAGCTTCATATGAAAAGGTAAAGGTGTATTTGACGCCTTTGCATTCTCCATGCTAAACCGACAAAGCACTTCCTCAAAGTATTCCTTTTGAGTTAGTTTCAACTCAAAATGCTTTCGATCCCTTACAATTTCCATGCCTAATATCCTTCTTGCTTCTCCAAGATCCTTCATTTCGAACTTCGATTTCAAACTCAGTTTTAGCTTGATGATTTCGTTCTTATCCTTAGAAGCAATGAGCATGTCGTCCACATACAAGAGTAAATACACCCTACAATCATTTCTCAACTTCTTGAAATAAACACAAGAATCCTTGATGCTTCTATCAAAACCATTTTCAAGCATAAAATGATCAAACCTATCGTACCATTGTCTAGGTGATTGCTTTAATCCATATAGTGATTTCTTCAACTTGCAAACCAAATTTGACTTACCATCCACTACAAAACCTTCCGGTGATCCATGTAGATGTCTTCATCCAAGTCGCCATGCAAGAAGGCGGTTTTCACATCAAGTTGCTCCAACTCCAAGTCGTGAATAACAACTATAGCAAGTAATATCCGGATAGAAGTATGGCGCACAACTGGTGCGAATATCTCATCATACTCCTTCCCCTTCCTTTGTGTAAACCCCTTAGCCACTAGCCTAGCTTTGTATCTTCCATCGTCCTTCACCTTGTATATCCATTTGCACCCAATAGCACGATTTCCTTTAGGAAGTGAAACCAAATCCCAAGTTTGATTCTTCAACAATGATTGCATCTCTTCCTCCATGGCACAAATCCATTTCGAGGTATCACTCGACTTCATGACGTCATCAAGGTCCATCGTCTCATCTTGGACTACATGAAGAGCATAGTCCAAATTATCACAAAAGCTAAGATAGTTCCAATCAACATATCTTTCGGGTGGTTTTATAGTACGACGACCAACCCGAGTAGAAATACCATCACCCAAACTCCCTTCAGCTCCACCTTGAACCGAAGCTTCTCTAGAATCATGTACATCACTGACACTACTAGAGGCACCCTGTGGACTATGTGATGTAACATCAACCGCTACCTCCTTGTAAGCATCTCCAACCACTCTACTCTCTCTACTCCTTGGACAAAATATGGAAATAACTTCCTTCTCCTTTGATTCACCATGAACCAAGTCTGGAACATCCGATGAGCTCACAATCTCCTTGAACATTGCCGACTCATCAAAAGTAACATGACGAGAATTCACTACCTTCTTCGTTTCTGAATTCCAAATTCGATAGCCTTTTACTACATCCGTATAGCCAAGCAAAATCCCCTTGAAAGCTCTAGGTTCAAGCTTATCATTTCCCGGATCATGCACATAAACCGGACTTCCAAAGACACGAAGATAACTCAAGTCAATGCTCTTTCCCTTCCACACTTCCTCCGGAATTTTGTTACCAATAGCTGAGCACGGAATTCGATTAATAATATGCACTGCGGTTAACAAAGCTTCAGCCCAAAATCCCTTCGCCAAACCCGATGTCAATCTCAAGCATCGAGCTTTCTCAAGTAGAGTACGATTCATCCTCTCCGCAACACCATTCGACTGCGGATCTCCAGGTGTAGTAAAATGCCTCCGAATACCATGATGCTTGCAAAACTCCAAAAATTATCCGAAAACATACTCTCTGCCATTGTCAGACCTTAGAACCTTCAAAGACTTGCCACTCTCATTCTCAACAAGAGACTTCCACGCTTTGAACTTTGCAAATGCCTCCGACTTGGCCTTCATTAAATACACCCAAACTTTCCGAGAAAAGTCATCTATAAAGGAAATATAATAGCGAGCTACACCTAAAGAAGCTACAAGTGCCGGTCCCTAAACATCCGTGTGAACATACTCAAGAACCCTTCTCGAATCATGCTTTCCCTCACCGAATGAAACTTTAGTTTGCTTCCCCATGACGCATTCTTCGCAAAACTCTAACTTGTTGAAACTTTCTCCATCGATCATCTCCCTCTTCCAAAGAATGTCCAAACTCCTCTCCGAGACATGACCTAACCTCAAATGCCACAACCTAGTTGCATCCAAGCCACGAGAACTATCAACTCCTATACAAGTTTCGCCTTCCACAGTCACTCCTTGAAGCAAATAAATACCATGAGTCCTAGCACCCTTCATCACCACAAGCGCCCCCTTCGAAACCCGCAAGCTATCACTCTCAATAGTGATCTTACAACCTAAAGAATCCAGCTGCCCCCAAAGAGATAAGAGACTTCCGAAGTCCCGAAACATAGCGCACATTAGTGAGAGTACGAACCACTCCGTCAAACATCCGAATTTGCACGGAACCAATGCCTTTCGACTTGCAAATAGCACCATTTCCCATAACAATTGAATTTCCTTCTTTGTCGATGTAAGAAGAAAAACAATTCTTATTTGGTGTCATATGATAAGATGCCCCCAAATTGAGCACACAATCGCTACCCGAAACATCCGATGCTACCGCCGACAAAACATCTACATCTCCCTCACCAACTCCACTCTCCACCACTACAGATGAAGATGCTACTTCCTTCTTTGCCTTCTCCTTGTCTGGACACACATTCTTCCAATGATCGGGCTTCTTGCAAATATAGCACCTGCCTTTTCTTTCTTTCGACTTTCCTCTCCAACCGGAGTTCCTTGATTTAGAACGCCCCCGATTCTCCTTCTTCACATACCTCTCCTTCTCCACAAACAAACCATGACCACTACTAGCACCACGACTTCCATCACCTAACTCCTTCATTTGATCCCGCAACTTCTCGCTAAGAAGACCCATCTTGACATCATCAAGAGTTAATGTATCCCGGCTATAGATCAAATTATTTGAGAAACCTATATAGCGATCTGGAAACGAACATAACAATATCATCGCCTTTTGCTCTTCCTCAATCTTCGAATCTACTGCCTTCATCTTCATTAGCAAATCATCAAAAGTATTCAAATGCACCTTTAGCGAAGTACCTTCCTTCATCTTATAGGTGAAGAACGTTCGCAATAAGATCAAATGATTTGTCAGTGACTTCTTCATATACAACTCCTCCAACTTGTCCCAAATACCCTTAGCGGTTGTCTCACTACTAATTTCAGAGATAACATTCTCTCCCACAGCAAGTTGAAGTGTAGTGAATTCCCACTCTTCCATCTCCTCTCTCTCAACATCCGAGATGTCCGCTGGCAACGAATGTGTGTCAAACACTACTCGATGCACCTGATTCCTCCTTAGAACTGCTTTCATCTTCCATTGCCATTTTTCAAAATCATTATCGCCATCCCACTTGTCTATTACCAATTGTGATCCTGAAGTTGCGTACGAACCACGTACATAAGGAGCTACACCACTTGGATTACCCATTGAGGAACTACTTGAGGTATTATCTGATTCTGGCATTTCTACAACCATTTACCAACACCAATGCTCCGATACCAAATGTTGGAGTCGGGATTTCAACTGGAGACCACTCAAATCGAAACCCCACAAGCACAGTGGAAGACGAGATCGTGGTAAGAAGTGTAAAAACAACCAATCAATAACACAATTTCAATCTCAACCAATCCAAAAGCAATCACAATCTTAAACAAGCAATTCAGAAATCAAAGCAATAACAAAAAATAAATCACACAGCGATTTATAGTGGTTCCACTAACGTTGTGTTAGTGTACATCCACTTTAAGAGAGAGCTTTTATTAATATTGATGAGAAGAGTACAAGAGATTGATTACAATGATCAAAAATCTAATTAGAAATTGATTTGTGGAGAAGAGAATTGAAGAAAATTAGGTTTTGATAAACCCTAATTAGTGGAGGCTAATCTCTTGCAGTTGCTTGCACGCATTCTTTCTATCTGATCTGGAACCTGAAGCTAGCTTATATAGGAGAATAGAAACCCTAGGAAATGTTCTGAAATTGCCCTTGTAGTTGTCATAAATCTTCACGCCAAGTCCGTACGAAAAAATAGACAGAAAGACGCCTCAGACGTCTGGCCAAATTGGTCAGACGTCTGACCTACGCTTCTGGAAAGAAATTTGCTTCATCTCAGACGTCTGACCATTTGGTCAGACGTCTGACTGAAAGCTATGGAAGCATTTCTACCCAGATTCAGACATCTGACCCTTTTGGTCAGACGTCTGAGCTGTATCAACTCAGCCCACTTCGCCTTTTCGCTTATAACTTCCACCTCCGAACTCCGATTTGCGAACCGTTTTCTCCGTTGCGAAGCTACTTCCGACCTCTTCAATTCTCCATATAGTGTCGCTAGAATTTAACAGACGATGATGCCAGAAAGGGTACTCTGAATAATTTGTATATAGTTATAAGTGTTAAATCCTTTATTTATGTGGATATACAAGATTTATAATGAAAAATCATAGAAGTAAAACTTATTAAGGATTCTGATTGACATAAGCATTTGAACATTGGATTCTATAGATAATATCCCGGAAAACAAAGAAAAGGAGCATGCTGTTGTTAAAGAAGAAGATCAGAAGAAAAACAAAGAAGTAGATTCTAACGAGAAAGATTCTTCTAATAAAGGAATAACATGCATGGATAAGTTGAGAGAGGAGCTTTCAGGCACGGTTAGTTGTTTTATAAACTAGTTGAGTTCATTTACATCATTTACATTATTTGTAAAGGTACTAATTTTTTTTTTCTTTCTTACGTTGATTATTTTGATCTTATAGATTTGTTTGGAGATATTCTTTGAACCAAGCACTACTCCATGTGGAAACAGGTAATTAAACTTAATACTCTGAAGGTGTATACCTATTAAGAATTAAGAAATTCTATTTATTCAAAAAGAATGCTTCAATATTATGACAAACTTTCTGGGGTTAAGAGAAATGTATGCTTCTAATGGATAGAATGCTACAAGTTAGAGAAAAGAATTAAATCAATTAAGAAGCAGAACCCTGTATACTTGTTTTTCTTTAATGTATTCTATAATTGCATTTCAATCCTCTCACAACTTGGTATAGAAAGTACTATAGAATTACAAAAGAAAAAAGAATAAATTTAATAGTGTTTATTGACTAATTAAGTTTTCGTGTGGGATATGGATGTTACCTGACATTATTCCTCAAATAAATCTTTATTGGATCAGATGATATTATGAAGATCAGTATCCATAAGCTCAATTGCAATATATACATCATGGAAAGCACCAAGTATAGGAGGTGGAACTAGTTCTTTAATTCCACCAAATTAATTTATTCCACTACTGCCAAATTAGGCCACGTCTTTGAGCTCTTATGCACATATAAAATGTCTCCCTAAATAATACAGTCTGAATCATCTATCCGTTATATTCTGATTAGATCACATACTTTCAAGAATAGTATTACAGTAGTAGGTACTAACTCTATAATAATAATTTTGATACAAGAATGTTTGTTTTTGATAACCTGAACGTGTAAATAATTTCCTAATATATTCCATGCAATCACATGCATTCTGAATTATTTTCACTACCACAACATATTTGACCATAATATACACTTATAGGAGCCTGTTCAACTTAAGACACTAAATAAAAAGACTTTTCCAGGGACCACATATTAATTAAATAATATACTACAATCCAAAAGGAAAGGGAACACTTGAAAACTGGAGCCTAGATGTTGAGATGAAAAAGATTAGTGGATGTTGGCTATGAATGGAAGGAAAAAAACATCCATATAAAAGTAAATTTCCTTGGCATGCTTATTCAAGACATGATTAGTTTATGTTTGTGCTTGTATGAATTATTTTCTATTGTTCATTGTCCCTAACTATTTGCAGTAGTTTTCAGAGCAAGTATAAGAAAACCGAGGGAGTTAAAACTAGGCATTTTCTTAGTTTCTTTCGCACGCATGTAATGATTATATTATTGAGTATAATTAGATAGAGTTGTGTTTATATTGTGTGGATTGAATTGGATAGTGGTGGGAGGAGTGTGTTGGTCGCACAGCAGTTGGTTTGGATGGGTGTGTTGCAGGTTGACTGTGCGAGTGGTTGGTTTGGATGGCGATTCACTGTGATGGAGGAGTATTTGATGGTTGTGTTTCAGGCAGGTTTGTAGTTTGAAGGAAGACAGTTTGCAGAGGAGTTTGGAGTTTGTAGTGTGTGGTACAGCAGTTTGAGGCGGGGTTGAGAAGTAGTTTAGATTTGATTCAGGTTGTGAAGTGATGCATGGAGTTGCTGGAGTGAAGGAGATGGTTGAAGGTGTGGTTCAGGTGGCTGGAAGGAAACGAAAATTTGCAGAGGAAGGAGTAATTACTGTAGCAGAGTGGTTTGGGTGATGATGTAACGATATAGATTTTTCGCGTTCGAAAATCGACATCCATACTTTACATCGTACTCGAATGCCGTAGATTCGACCGTTCAAATCCGAGTCGCCGGAGCTTATAACAACATTAAGTAAACAACACAGCGGAAAAGAAAAAGAATATAGATATACAACATCTGATACAATATCCAGATACAATGATGATACAATGAATATCTATATACATCAGAGATATGATACAAGAAATAGCAGCGGAAAAGAAAACGATAACACCAGCAGCGGATAGAATGCCTCCAACAACTCCAACGTCAAGCTCGAACCACAAGGAGAAGCAAGTGCAGTCCTGAACTCCAAGAACTGAACCAGCTCCAGATAATCTACTAAACCTGAATATCTGAGAAAACCCAACTCTAGACTGCCCGTGTGGAAAATTGTGGGCACCCAGAGTTTAGAAAGGGAACAATAAACTCCGAGTCAGTCATGGGACTGGTGTGAGCAACAAAAACAGTTTATCTTTAAAACAAGCAACAAAGGCTTTTAAACATTGAAATCCGCAATGCTTTTCGAAAATGAAACTACCATAAGGCCTCCCGCCACACACATAATGCAATCGCAGAATTGGAGGAGATTTCTCCTTATGATAGTCAAACATGCTTACTACGCAAAATCAAAACTCTTTTGATATTATTACTAGTGCATAGTGTAGAAAACATTTCGAAAATATAATATAAATCTTAGCCAGCATACAACATTTCATCGTATGCCTACTATAGCTACTACGTTTAATAGCAGGTTACCGCCACATTCCATAGCAGGTAATACAACTAAAACCGTACAGGGTTCGTATTGTTTCTTTGGATTTCCAACCGGATCTCCGCAAACAAAAGGCCGACGCTACCTCACGCTGTACAGCTGTAACTAGGTAACTAACACACTGACGCTACCTCACGCTGTACAGCTGTAACTAGGTAACTAACACACGAGTCATGTCATCCCCCGGTCGTCACCGACCTTTATCCCGGGATCCCGAAAACCAACAAAGCAACATCATACAATAATAAATTACCGTGTCCACATGAGTTAAGTATCTGGGCTCCATACCATGATACCACCCTTTATCCAGAAGGAAATGACATACCCTAGGGGCGCTACCCCTACAAACCTTTGTCGCAGCATTCCTGTTTCGACCATTACCGGGTTGTGAGGCTCGACGAAGTCTCGTTTACAAAGCCATGCTTTTTCACAAAGCAACGTTTTTTCACAAAGCCACGCTTTTTCACAAAGCCACGCTTTGATCAACCAATGATCAGCAGCACTTCGTATGCCACATTACCAAATTGGGAATGTATCACTAGTAACCATCAACTACATAACCTCTGAGCTCGTACGTCTCAGAGAAGGGTGTTAAGCTAAGAGAATAAATTCTCCGCCACCAACAGAAATGTATTTGATAGAAACCAGCTTTACATCTCAAAGTGTAATGTCAGACACACATCCATACAAGTCTGTTCCGGGTTCGAACAGAACCGAAGGCACTTCCGAAGAAGCCCTTGCAATCCGGGTATTCACAATCCTGATCGGACTTCCCATCACTTAGGGAATCTCTATACCGTAGCTACTCAGTGCAGAGACAATCGATAGGTCATCCTATCGCTCTCGCAAATTCCCGGTCTTCACCACCGGTCTTCAAATGCTATCCATATCGTCGTATCACTATTCGGAATGGGTTATATGACACAAAGGTCCTCTCCCGGCTAAACCGAATAACGAGCGCAATTAAAAATCATTTGGATACTGGGGTCTCAGTTAAATCACAGCTTAAAGCCCAAAACTTTTCATTCGAATGGTTAAACCAAATTACCATTTCCAATCTTTTAAACAAAAAGATTCAATTCAAAAACCTTCAATGGTTTAAACAATTTCCACACTTTTAATCTTTTAAACAAAAAGATTCAATTAACAAAGTTAACCCCGTTCACAAAGATTCATTTTCAAATCGATTTCCATTTCAACTCGTTAAATCTTTAAGTCAAGATTTAACTTATAGCTTTCAAAACTGGTTTCCAAAGATTCATTCATAGCCTTTCAAAACAATTCCATTTCAAGTTGGATTAATTCGTCCGGTCTTTGAAATCAAAGACTCATTTCATAGTTTTCAAAACATTTCAATTCTATTTCAAACTTGAAACCGTTCAACACAATTTGGAAATCCTTTCTTAAAATGAAAGCTATTATTATTTGAAAACAAGTAGTTTCCGTTTCAGAAAAATCCAGTTATATTTACACGAGTTAAAACCCTTGAATTAAATTCAAATTCCCAAATCAATACTTTAAAAAATGGTTTAACCCATATATAACTTGTACATCATCTTTAATCCCTAGTTTCAAATCATAGAATTCAATTTCAAACTTGAATTCAAATTTAAATCAAATTATTTAAATTTTCAAAACTCGATTAAGTTATTCGAAATAACTTTTATCTTTGAAATCCCATTTCAAAAGCTTTTCACTTTAAACCCCAATTTCCAATTTCAAAATCAATTGAAATTAAAATTTCAATTTCAAAAACATAAAATTTAATTTATCTGTGATTTAACCGATTTCCACGTGAAATCCATATTTGTGTGTATGGTGTAGTCCAAGGGTTTCACACAATAGTGCACAACATCAATCATCACAGATATATCAATATCGATAAGCGGTATAATCCACAACGCTTATCTTCATTCACCGATTCATAGATAAAATAAATTTATCAGTCACAAAGATTCACTATTACAATTCGATGTGGGTTTCGGATAACCAATCGGAATCCGACTCCCTGTTGCATCGAAATTCAAGTGCCGTTTTACGGGCCAAGGGTTTTCACAGATATACAGAAACAAACCACAAATCACAGTTCAGCATAAAGAAATTCATATCACAAAGCATCACAATTACAAACAGGGATATCAAACTGCTCAATCATCCAATAGAATCCAAACATTCATAGGTAAGGTCAGTTAATTATCCGATTTATTCAAATCAGATTAATTTCATATGAATTAATTATAAATCTTGGTTAATTAATCATAAATTGATTGTAAACCATTTTAATTAATTATCTTTTAAACCAAAAATTAATCATTTCTAATTAATTATGTTAATTAATTAACCCTTAATTAATAAATCATCTCTTAATAACTTTCATTAATTTATTAACCTTCAATTATAATTAATCAACCTTAAATTATTAAATAACTATCCTTTAATTATTTAAATTCACCATTTACTTAATTGTCTTTAATTTATTACTTTTAATTACTTTCATTAATTAACCCAAATCAAAAATAAATTAAATAATTAAATTTCCATTTAATTAACTTAATAGTTTAAGGAATTCCAAATCATAAATCCCTAATTTAAATTTTTAAGGAAAACATTATTCTTATCGTTAACAAAGTATCCAAAACAATTCACATTAAAGTTTACTTTCCAATTTCATTTTAATTTTAGAATTAAAAAGGAATACAATTTAAATTCAAAACCTTTCTTTCATTTCAAACTGATTACAGATTTAAATTCGATTCTAGATTAAACTTTGGTTTAAAACTTTACTTTCTCTCTTAAACTAAAACACTCAGGTTTTAAAACCCTGAAACTAAACATAAGTCATACTCGAGACCAGACTTTTAAAAACCCGAGCCAAGACATTATCTACTTCGAGTAAAACTCGAGAAAAACGCATGAATAACCCAACTCCAATTCAAAACAAAACGCCCAGATTCAAAACAACGTGCTCGTGCACGTGCACAGCACCGCCGATCGCTGGCGAACTCCCCTCCGGCCTCTGACAAGTCGACATCCACCCCGACAACCCCACGCAAGCATCAGATCCTTCATCCAACAACTCGAAGTCAAATTCGAGTTCAAACCAAACCTGGAACACTCAAACACATCGCGACCCCATCCCTGTCAACGTCTCACTCTCGGAGCTCCGACCATCTGACGTCACGCGACTCCAGCCACGTGTTCCCTGACCATCGACGCTCCCCTCCCCTGAATCTCGTACCACTCGATCACCTAGAGAGGTCGCGGTGGCTTCACAAATCTCGGCGACTCTAAAACCAATTCGAACCCTAAAGTTGCTTCGTTCCAAAAATCCTTCCAATAGAAAATTTTTTAAACAATTTTCCTAACATCATTGAGTCCCAAATTAGCTTCAAGCGAAATTACAACATCCAAATTTCATTTGATTTCTAGAAATTGATTAACACGTGTTTTTGGTTCAACTCCAGGCTGTTCATAGTGTACTTAACTAAAAATTTCCATTTTTGTTTTATAAATCCTATTTTCGAATGTAGTTTCAAGTTACAAGATCGAATCAATAATTTTTAACATTCGAAAATTTGCATATATTTAAGATATGCTCTGTAAACCAAAATATACAGAGTCAATCTACCACTGTCTTACTTAAACAAAATTTTAGATCATAGCCTATGCTTAAACAACTTGTTTGTTATGATACTTTAGGCCTAACAAGAGTTGGATGATAATACTTTGAATCTAGATAAAATATTTAACTCTGTAACTTCAACAGAGAAAACAATATATTTTACTGAACAAACACAGAAGCTATATTTAAAACCAAAGCATATACAAACAATATTATCACTTAATTTTGTAATGCTTTAAAATGTATGTTTACTCACAAGCATCAAGAAAACAAAACAAGTTAAGCTTCTAAAAACAAGGAGTTGCTCACAGTGTTTTGAAGAAATGAAACAGAGCTTTGAAAAACTGGCAAGTTAAAATCCTTCCTTTGATCTTTGGTTTGCTTTGATTTGTATCGTTTGTTTGAGTTGAATTTTGTGTGAGTTTTAAATAGTATTACTTCATATTTTCTCAATTCCAATGGACGAACTGAAAATGAAGAGAGGCTTGATATATAAGAAACAGGGATACTAGGTGATGATATCTTGTACAGGTGATAAATATTGTTTGTACAAGAGAAAAATATGGGTTTGTACCCTATGCCAGAGATTTTCATGTTTTTGGAGGCTGATGAACACATTTTGTATGATTTCGAATTGACCAAAATACTTTGAGCTGTGAAAGCATTTAATGCTAAGTACTTTATGTTTATACTTAAACCTCTTTGAACAAAGATATTTCATCTTTCTTTTGCCTAGCATATCTATCCTACAGGTAACATACATTATATTTTTTTTACTTGCCTATAGATATATATTTTGTTTCTTCCTTTAGCTAGTGTTCATGAAAGCATATTTTTTGTTTGTTGTTTTACTCGGCTGAAGTGATAATATGGTATTAATTTAACATGTACAACTTATCTTCATTTCGGCTGAGATGATGTAAATGTGTGCTAACATTTATTGCTATGCTATGTTCCAGGTTGTAGCTTGCTTTTATATATTTGAGATTCTATATTTACTATCTTCTTGTTTACCTGTTTCATACCTATATATATTTGTTTATTCATTTTGTAAGTCATTCATTTATTAAATACGACTTAAATATTCAAATTCAATATATACAAATTTTCAAATCCATGACTTAACATATTTTCGATTCGAATACCCGAGGAAACTCGCAATCTACTAAAATCAATTAATTTCACAAATTTAATTCAAAAATTCAATAAATTATCAATTTAAATTTAATTAAAATCCGGGGTCGTTACAGATGAGGAAGTAGGATGTTGTTGTTACAGGTCGCAGATTGTGGGTCGTTGTTTGAGGAGGGTGGTGGTCGTGTTGTTGCTGTTGTAACAATGCAATTGGTTGAGATTGAGGCAGGTTCGGTTGAAGAGGGATGCTTAGGAGGGGTAATAGATAGTAAATAGAAATTGTAAAGAAAAAGTGGTGAGGCAAATGCAAATGAAAGAACAGGGAATGGTTTTTTTGAAAGAATAGTGCAATTTTCTAGTGATGGCGATGGGGTTTCTGAAGTAGGCAAAGGTTGCAGATGTGGTTCTAGTTGGTTGTGAAGGTTTTTGTGTGTAATTGATGTAGGTTGATTTGAGAGTGGTTTTCTATTTAGTTAGGGTTGTATTTGGATGTTGAAGGTTGTAGGTTGCAGTGACAGGTCGTTGTAGTGGCAGGAAAGAGTTGAAGGTTGTAGGATGATGGTTTTGGCGAAGTGATTGAAGTAGTGTGTGGATTGTAGTTGGAGCAATTGAAGTGGATTGTAGGTGGTGTAAGTTGAGTGGATGATTGTGATTGGAAGGTTGCAATTGGGGTATTTGATGGAGTTTGATGGTTTTGGATGCAGTGTTGTGATTGATAAGGAAGGTGTTGCTGTTTAGGAAATGTAATGCTGGTCGTAGTTGAAGGAGGGTGGATGAAATGTAACAGCAACTTAACCGAGAATGAACAACTTGAACATGCCAACTACAAATGAACATAGACTTTTGAGATGTAGTTGAAGGAAGGTGTTGCTAGGGAAATAATTGTTATTACTGTGTATAGGATTTGTTACTATATCCGTCATTTCACTCATCATAGTTAAACAGATACCGTTTCAAAATTTTCATATTCTACCATATTTGTTCTCTTTCATCGCTAATCTCTAATTGCATTTTTTTATAGGCATATTGGACTTTTGAAGAAGACGAATTTGGACTTTACATGATTTACATTTTCTCTTTTAGAAAGCACTTTTTGTTAATATTTTATGTCGTTAACATTTGTGCTCAAAATATATAAAATGTTGTATATGACTAAATTTTATGGTGTATGAAATTGATGTAGCTTTGATTATGTTTAACCTTTATAACTGGTTATAATATCAGATTATATATATAAGTGTTTTATAAATTGAGCAGTTTGTTTTTGAATATGTTATTCTTGGCTTTTATAATTGTTTTAAAACTGCTATAGTAATTGTAAAATGCAGCAAAATTGTTGACATACCGTAGCGTTTCAAAAGAGCTGCAATACTAAAAGTAAAAAAACGCTGTTCGTAGACCGTGTTCTCTAAAACGCTGCTGAATATTTTGCAGCCTTTCAAAACTACTGTATATTACTAGTTCAACTTGAAACATGCGGTTAGACTACGTTTCAAAAACGTTGTTAAATGAGTATACATCGTTTAATAAACGCTACAAATTTATTTACCGCAACATTTCGTAAGAACTTCGGTAGCCTTTTTTTGCAACATTTTAGAAACGCTGCAGTATTCTCCGACTCTATTGCAGCATGGGATTAGACAGCGTTCTTCGAAATGATGTGAATGATTGTGGCAGCATTATTAAAACATTGCGAAAGTTCTTTTTGTTGTATTGGATGGAAACAATGACTCTTATCAAGGTGGACTCAAAACTCCTCAAGGTCCAACTCATACTCCCGATTCCCCTTCTTTCGGTGCTAACAAAGAATTTAACAAAAATCCTTCTTATGCACCTCCTCCCGGTAAGTTACTACATGCTGAATCAAGCAGACTAGGCCAGTCTCCTTCGATTCTCCTCATGTTCAATCCTTTAGACAAATGTTACCGCGACTCCCCTACAAGTATTTTATACTTGTTTGTTTGTTGTCAGTCTCTCTCTTTCACACACACACAGATATACATATAGTTGGTAGTTTTTAATATAACTTAATTATCAGCATAGAAGGGCAAATAAAAATTATGTGGAGACTATTATACAAAAAGAAAGAGGAAATTTTGAAACTTAACCGAGAAGGAGAAAGGTTGTGCAAGGACTCAAATGAGTCGAATGTGAGATACATGAGAATTTTAAAACGTCTCAAATATTTTAAGGATTTAAGAATAAAAAGGTCGCACCTCTACTTCGAAAATCGCGTTTTAACCTGGCCAACTTTTGCAAGGAAAATAAGGAATTGACCACGCTCTTTTGGATGCTAATTGAGGATAGAGCCAAACTGATAGAGTGTTCATATCATGTATATGACCAATTTCCTTTGACCGACTTTTTTTTCTTGGTAATGGTTGTGGGGGATTAATTAGATGCCTTCACAAGAGATACTTGGATGGATCTGACCCTTATTGGGGGGAAGGTTGTAATTTGCCCAAGGTTCCTGTCGTGCCTTTAACTATTGACATCCTACCTCCTAATAAGGTTAAATTTAATATGGATAGATTTATTACCCAGTATTACAATGAGTATGTTCTTTATGAACCCATATACTGTTGTAAATTAATTGTCTTTTGTTTTTATGTTGAAATTATAATGATCTTATGCACCTTACGTTTTAATGTAATCACCATTTATGTGTAGGCTTCTAAATTTGTTCTTGTTTATTCCTCGTCTCTCCCATGTCAAGAGATAATTTTAAAAAAATTGGATAGATTAATAAGGACTTTTAAAGAAAATTTCTCCTTCACTAATGAGTACCGCGTATCAAAATACTACTTCCTTTGTGACCTTCATAACGCGTATACTCAATTTTGAATTTAGACTTCGCTTTCTTAGGCGACCACATAGACCAATTCCTGCATAACATTCAAACCAACTATGCCAAGTTATTGTGCAACAAGCTTAGTCCTCTAGGACGATTGTGGGTTCCCCCCAGTCAACACCCCTCTTGGTATTGAGGCACCTTTTAGTACTAAATTTCTCATATTGCCCTCCTCCTTTCAGAAGATTCAAGACAACCTTTCTAATCCTAAGAATTAGTTGTGTTGTAATTCTTATGACTATTGTTATTATGAATGTAATAGTCTCGCTGATTCTTGTTTATTAATGAAAAGTTTATAATCTTTCATATTTATTCTTTATCTTTCATTGAAAGTTCATTACTATTTATTTTCTAATTAAGGAAAGAATTGCCTCTGTCTTTTGATGATCCTAATCTTAATCAATGTCTCGAGAACATTCAAACTAGGCTAATCGCAACCTTGAAAGATCAATCTTCCCATTCTCTCGTTGGCTCAAAATCTATTATTGATACGAAAGTTAATAAATGGTATGAAAATTATATTTACATGAGATCTATCCTAAAGTCTTCCCAAGAGATGGCCGAGGGTCATAAAAAGAAAGTCTCATTAAAGGAGACGAGATCATAGGACTGACTAAAAGGTTCAACTCATGCTATAATCCTCAAAAAGGAAGTTCCATTAAGGGATGACGAGATCATAAGACTACTAAAAGGCTCAACTCATGCTAAGTCCCCAACTACAACTTGATTATGATGCAAAAATTGCTCAGTTGAATCAACGCATTTTTGATTTGGAAATTGAAACGATGAAATAGAAGAATGAATGTCAATTGTATGAAATCGTATTAACCGAGGGTAAAAAAGGGCTATCTACTCTAACCGAACCTTCTAGAAAGGCATCTTTGCGTATGCTTTTTCCTCTCTTCGGGAGCGTTCGACGCGTGGTAGTAGTGCATCTGACTTGTCTTTAAAAGGTGAATCTAGTGAACTTGCAAGGTTAAGTAGATCCTTCAAGTTAGAGTGTAATCAACAAGTAAAGGACTACTAGAGAAATAAGTTTATTGGAACATTCTCAAAACTTTCAGAGGTCGAGACTCTGGAGTACGAAAAGAACGAGCTTTCATTAATGATTAAAGCACTTGAAGATGATAAAAGAAGGTTATCTCATGAAGTTTCTCAATTAAAAAGTGCTAACAAAACTTATGAGAAAGCACTATTAGTTCAGATCGACTCCATTGATTCTCTCAATGTCATTCACCACAAGGAGACTAAATTGATGAAATACCTTCTTATAGTTATCCACCATATTACCGACCCTCCTGCTGCATTAGAAACCTTGATGGATGAGGTAAAAGAGCTTAAAGATCAACTAGAATTAATGCAGTTTTATTCTATTAGGGCTTCCCAACTTGACTCTCTTGTTGAGCATTTAATTGATGTTACAGTAGCTTTTGACTTGAAAATTGACTTCACATTCTTAGGCATGGAGAGAAATTGTAGATTAAGGAAAGTAGTTATCTCTAGCTATCAACGGTATCAACACTTTTTTTGGTACGGGTGTTCTAACGTCTCATAGGAGATTTAAGGGCCTTTGATTTTATATAAGGATGCATGTTCGACTAGTGAGCAACATCTTTGTACGTTAGACGTTGACAAAAAAGGAAAGGAGCTTGTTTACCAACACCATACTCTTCCTCATCCTCTAGGGCCATGAGTTTAGAAGGAAACATTTTTTTATGAAAGGAAATTATTATATAACATTATTGTGTAGTGTTAAACGCTGTGAAATATTATATAATACCGTTGTACAAAATTATGTAATGTCATTATTTGCTAATGCGTGGTTTAATTGTTTTGTTGAATAAAATTTTATGCACCTGACTTCTCATGCTATACTACTTTGAATTGCTTCCTTTTGCATACCATTATAGTTCCTATGTTTAATAAATACTTTGACCAACATTGGATGATTAATTATTGAACATTTCTCCCTTTTTGGAGGCATGATGGCTCGCTTTAATCGTCACTTTTTAGATGAGTGCTCCAGTCGGAAGGCCTTTCGTCCGCCTCAATTGGATGGGTGCTTCGGCAGGCCCGACAACGGGACCAAAAGGCTTAATTGACCATTACTCTCTTATGGATGCTTTGACCAAGCCTTGTAGTGGCCCCAAAGGCTTTTCATCTATCTCCCTTGTATGGATGCTTTGTCTAGGCCTAGGGGTAGGGACCAAAGTCTTAATTGACCATCACACTTTAGATGGATGTTTTGGCTAGGCCTATTGGCGATACCGAAGGCTTTTCGTCCATCCCCTTGGATGGGTTATTTTGCTAGGCCTGACGATGGGACCAAAGGATTAATTGACCATCACTCTTTAGATTGGTGCTCCAGCGGGGACTTGCAGGGGGAACGATGGATTTTCGACCATCGCACTTGGATGGGTGTTTTGGCCAGGCCCAACTGTGGGACCAAAGGTTTGATTGATCATCACTCTTTGGATGGATGCCCCGGCCAGGCCTTGCGGCAGGACAGAAGGCTTTTCGTCCATCTCCCTTAGATGGGTGCTTCGACCTGGCTCAACGGCGAGGCTAGGCTTAATTGATCATCACTCTTTGGATGGATGCTCCGGGCATGCCTTGCGTTAGGACCGAAGCATTTTCATCTATCTCCCTTGAATGGGTGCTTTGGCCAGGCTCGATAATGGAACCAAAGGCTTGATTGACCCCTACTCTTTAGATGGGGTGCTCTAACTAGGCCTTGTGGTGGCACCAAAGGTTTTTTTGATAGTCCATTAAAGCCCTTTTTTGTTTGAAGATATAATTTTGATTATCGTCATCCTTTTATACATAGCTTCGCTCACTTCACATTTAACTCCTTAAACATTGAGATTCAACAAAACTCTTATAGTTCTCCTTTTCTTACATAGTATTCGATAATTCATGAAAGAACTCGACAATCGTTAGTGCAATGCCCATTAGCTTTACAGTAGTGGTAATATGCTCCTCCATCACGTCTCTCTTCTTTTCTTGAGATTTTCTTGGAGATCCAATAGCTTAACCTCTTTTTGGTATGAAGATACACGTCTTCTTGAGAAATGAGAAGAGGACTGATAATTTTGCCTTATGGCACTTTTGCAGTAGGATTCCCTTGTTCATCCTATACATTTACTAGACATTTTGAACTCCTAGGTCTTTTCTAGGTTTTTGTTTCTGTAATTGAGAGTCCCCTCTTTTGAAGGTCAAATAACCAAAATCTTTCCATTTATGAGCAAATTCTTCAAAATCATAGTTCAATTCAGTTTTAAAAATAGTTCCTCATGCTTGAAGTTGGATGCTTTGCTTGGCCTATGAAAATGGGTCTTTTCTAGGTCTTGCATTATTCCCAAATCTTTGGTTTGGTCTTTCTAATCTTGGTTTATTGGCCATTCCATTAGTTTATTTAGGCTTCATTTGGTTGGACTATATTGAGCCACCCTTTTCTTTTCCTCTAAAGTTTAAAGAGCTAGTTTTCTTAAGTTTAACTCTTGCTTCATGCTAAATTATTGACCAGTTTGTGGATAAGATATGGGATTCGAATGTGACTCGGTGGATCCTTGTTGAGATCTGATTGTTATAGAAGAAACTTAAGTGGGATAGGTTTAGCTTTATCCTTTAAGTAGATAGGTAGGCTAAAAAAGAACAGAGAAACTTCAGTTCAACTTAATATTGTGGTAAAAGTTGGGTCTTGTGTGCTTCAAGCTATTAAGTTAAGTAAAGTGAAGGAAGAGTGGGCATTATGCATTCCATAGTCTTATATGCTTGTTCAAAGTCAAGAGTCGTATATTCAAGGTAAGGGAAGTAGTCACAAGTACAAGTCAAAAGGTCCTAAAATAGTCAATTGTGCAAATTATAATAATTACAAGTCCTTGGTTATAAAGTTCTCAATTCAATTAGCCCTAATGTCCATGAATCCCCAGTTTAAAGCTCACATTACAATATTCAAAGAAAAATGAAAAATGAAGGAGAAGAAGATCTAGAGATTAACCCCTTTTTATGTGGGGTTATACGCTTATTTATAGAGAACCCAGATCATTGGATATTTGACACATGATGCCTTGCTTAGAAGGGACGGTCATGATTTGCTGAAGTGGCACATGTTCGATAGGACATGTGGATTATCTCTTGTAATTTTATGGCTTGATTAACCATCATAGGATGGCTCTAAAACATCAGACGATGGCTCTACTTCGTCCTTTTTTGATAGCCTTGTTATTCTTCTCATGATGGCTTTAGAATCATCACACTATGGCCCCATAACATCATACAATAGCTCTACTTCATCCTTTTTTGATAGCTTTGTTAATCTTCTCACAATGGCTTTAGAATCATCACACGATGACCCTAGAACATCACACGATGGCTCTACTTCATCCTTTTTTGATAGCTTCGTTAATCTTCCCACGATGGCTTTAGAATCATCACTCGATGGCCCCGTAACATCAAATGATGGCTCTTCTTCATCCTCTTTTGATAGCTTCGTTAATCATCTCACGATGGCTTTAGAAACATCTTCCACATCTTATCAATGATAGCTTTAGCAAACATTTCACAATGACATTTGTTCGTCGACGTAAATTCTATCGGTTTAGAAAACCGTTGAACGAATTTAAATTAAAAATATAACCGCAAGCGCACGGCGTACTATTGAAGTACGTGGCGAGTACGGGTCGATCCGCAGGGAATTGATGATTTTAAATTTCCTATTCAATCAAATTATACCAAAGTCGAGAGATTGTCAAGCTAGAAAGATGGGAAAACTAAAAACTAACAACTACAAATGTGAATGAAAACTATGAGAATAAATTGACAATTTAGAGATAATTCCACTCTCTAGATCACATAAATCAACAAAATGAAGTTATGATCTCTCTTTTCTTGTCATTAGTGTAATTAGTTGATGTGCTTATCATAAGTATGGTATATTTGTGCTATTAATTAGCACAATATAAACTATCAAACTATAACACAACCACTATTACACATTTAACACTCATGAAATATGACAACAAAGTTGAAAGCAAAATCTATTTTAAGCATGGCCTATTAACTATTGTTTAGAAATATAGGCTATCAAATTTTAATTTCAACAATCACTTCATTACCATCATCATATGTAGATGAAGAGGTAATCATTTTTTGTGATTGTTTAAGCATAGCCTATTTGGTGTCAACAATATAGGATATCAAATTCACATAAAAAACAACAAGTTAAACCACTTCATATTAAGCACAAAAAGAGAGCATAAACATCAAAATGTTGAAGCTACATGATTAGAGGCTTCATTACCCCTAAATTGAAGGGATTAGCCTCTCATTTGTGTTATCATATCAACACTTGTAGCTTGCAACATGAAACTAAAAAAGAAGGAAAATGAAAGCTAATGGAAAAGAAAACTATTCTAATTGCATAAAATAAAATCTACACTACTTTCATAAATAAACAAATTTACACTACTAATATGAAAGGAAATAAACAAAAGAAGAAAAGAGCATGTATTGAAAATTGCAAAAAAGAAAAGATTACATAAAAGAAATGGCTAAGTAGCCATGAAAAGAAAGAAGAGAACTTGATTTATTTTTGAGCCTAAACTAAACTAAGAGAGACTAAGAGGAGAGAGCCTAAACGGGAGACTAAGAGAGAAGAGGAGGGTTACATGAAACATAAGGGGATTTTATACATGTGTTAAACCCTAATTCATATTTTTGGGGAATGCCCAAAATACCCTCTTAGGAAGTGTGGAGGCCAAGTAATCATTAGCTTCAAATAATCCTCATTTAAGTGTACATGAAGCCATTAATTCCATAAGCATGTGCATTAGCCTCTAATTTGTACATTAAGGTAGGTGGGTAGGTGGGGTCCTCCATTATCTTCACTTTGAATTATTTCCATCTTCATTTGTTCTCTTCACTCTTGTGCATGCATATATCATCATGTAACCACTTGTAAAATTCACCAAATTTCCTACAAAACAACATAGAAAATTTCAAGTAAATTTTCACAATTTAATAAATGCATAAAACTGACCATTTTGCCCCTATATGAAGATGAATATGTGACAATTTCAAATAATTTGAATTTTGGTTTAAACAAGTTAAAATACCCAATATGATCATTTATTTAATTTAAATAGATTAAATATGGTGGTAAAAATATGCACATTTACATGCACATCAAATATCCCCACACTTATATTTTTATTCGTCCTCGAATGAATAAAAACTAAGATAAATCCATTTTCGTAGGGAGCACGATTGCTTTGAGCGTATGCAACAAGCCGTTAAACCTCTGAGTGTCCCCAGTAGGATGAGTGTTGTCTCGTGAGGGTTTTCAGCGGATACTACCCACAAAATCCAAATGCAGAATGAAAATATTTACAAAATGCAAGATTTATTTACAAAGAGATGAATGCGAGTTCTTGAAAATATTTATGAATGAAGGATTTACTTTTAAATTAACACAAATAAGTTAAATATAGGTTTGGTTATTATCTTGAAAATTTAAGTCATTTACTTGTCAAAATTTCCAACAAAAATCAAGTTATCATAACAAATAGACAATAGTTTAACTCGTTGTTTTGGTTGATAACACGGTGTAATTTGAAATGGATCCTTAGTTGATTATCAAAGTTTTTCAAAGTGGTATTTTCATTTCTTTTCAATAAAAAATCAAATCAAATAAGTTTAAATGGTGCTTGGATTTCATTTGCTTACTCTCTCTTGGTTGAAAATTTTATTGATATTAACAATATTTACATATGCCTAACTCAGGTATACTGAGGCCAGATATATCACCCACGCACTGCCTTGCGCACTGATGTGAGGGGAATACAGAGCGTGGCGAGTGAACACACAGGTGTGAACACTTATCGACTGTAGGCGTTATTAGTAAAATAATTTTTATATACACACACCTAACTCAGATAAATTGAGGCCAGATATACCGATCGTGCACTGCCTTTCGGGCTTACGTGAGAAGGGTACAGAGCATGGTGAGTGAACACACGAGTGTAAACACATGACTCTAGGTGTTTATTAAGAAAATATATACATATACACAAGAATTTTTTTTTGTTTTTTTAGGGAGAGAGTTTCACAAAATCATCTTAGCATCATTTAACTTAGAAGACAAAAAAAAATGTTATATCCTTTACTTTAAATCAACCACTTTTTAAAACAAAGATTTTCAATTAGGATATATTTCATAATTAACACATATGAATCTTCCTATATACTAGTTAAACCATTGTTATTTGTAATCAAACTTCATTTTTATTTTTGTTAAGACAAATAAATTTTCAAAAATTTCAATGTAATTAACCTAAACCATATATTTATCCTATAGTGTTTCTTTTTAAAAATAAATCAAAATGCTTAACAATTTTTTTTGTTTTTTTTGTTTTTGAGATTTTTTTTAAATTTTGGAAAGAAAAATTAAAAATAAACCATGAAAAATTGAAAAATGATGATGAGTCTCCCCCACACTTGATTTTGACTGTGTCCCCACAGTCAACCCAAGTGGAAGGAGAAAAATAAAAAGAATAAAAAGATGACCTATATTTACATGAAAATGAAAAGATTATTATTTGAAAGACTTCAGAAAGTATATCGTCAAGAAGTAAATGAAACGGTCTTCCAAAGACCGATTCATTTGTCTCGTCAAGTATACGAGACACAGCTTAAGCTCGAAAAACCAAACCGTAAAAGATTTCAAAGTTGAACGTTGATTTGTGAAAACGAATGTCGTTTTATTAAAAATCGTACGAGTTGTTTTATTTTCGATGATTTTTGAGGTTTATAAAACAATTGATTGAAATTCAAGTTTACTTTCACCAAGTTGAAGTTCAAATTTATCATTGAAAACTTCTTCAAAATTATCGATTTCAAAATCAAAATGGTGATGTAAATCTTCCCCTTCAGAATTTAACAACTCATTTTCGAAAATTCCAAAGAAATCATGTTCATTGAATTCGACTTCCTTTATTGGATTATCAACAAATTCATTGCGTATCTCAAGTTCAAAATCCAAAATTGTTGTATTCAAATTTTCGAAATCGAGAAAAGGAAGATCGAATTTTAAATTTGGTTCCACACCCTCAAAAGAATTGAAATCCAACTCAGTTACTGTGTTTTTAACAACTTCGTTAAGATTTACATTTTCAGTTTCAAAAGTTGTTATTTGAAAATCGTCGATTTGGTTAAAAGGTGGATTATCACTTGACTTGTCACACGTTGGGATTTGGTTTTGTTGTTTACGTTGTTTCATATAAGTTTCAAACAACGAATCCGTGTGATCATCGTAAATTTTTTTCATTTGTTCAACAAAATCCAATTTATAATTATTAGCTTGACGATTTTCGATTTTCATTTGTTGAGAACAAAATTTTTCACTTGCATCATAGTCGAGATTATTCCCATTGCCAAAATTATTTGAAAAGTGGATCACATTTTCGTTTTGATTTTGAAATTCATTTTGGAGTTCAAAATTGAATTGGCATGGGTTACACTCGAAATCGTTTGAATTTTGAAGTGAATTCAAATTTTGATAATTTTGAAAACTTTGATTTGAATCATTGCCCAAATATGAATTACACAAATCATTTATCATTTGATTTTGTTGTGTAGAGATTTCAATTAAAGACGAAATGCTCTTTTCAAGATTTGAGGGTTGGTCATCGTTTTGAAAATTTTGTGGTTCAAAATTTGAATCATTTAAACAATAGCTGTTGTTAAAATATCCATACGAATTGGGAGTGAAATCATATGGATTATATTGATTTTCACAACTATTGTAAAATTCAAGTGAATATGGAAATTCAGACATTTTCAAGAATGTTTTTGGTTTTTTTTATAAAGGAAAAATATTTACAAATAAAATTTACTTTTCAAAAGGGAAATTGATTTTTGTTTTGTTTTTTAGTTTTTCAATTTTTTTTTTGTTTTTGAAAAGGTTTTATATTTTTTTTGGATTTTTGATTTCCTAAAAAAAGCTAACTAAATTTTGATTTGAAAATTTTCAAAGGAGAAGGAAAAAAATAATAATAATAATAATAAACTAAGTTAAGAAATATTTACAATTTTTTTTAGTTTTGGATTTTGATTTTTTTTAAATATGCATGAGCTAATGCAATTAAATGAATGCAAAGTTAATTACAAATGATTTATCCTAAGTTAACCCAAAATTGTATAATCACACTTTGTCTTAAATCAACAAGATAGTTCTCAGCCAGGTAACGGGCAGGAGTTATCGGTGCACCACGAATCACCGTAGCAATGCAGCCGAAGGTTTAAGTACCTTCAGAGAAACAACCACTATAATATTTACGAATCACCGTAATATTTATAAATGGTTATTACTCTGTCGTAGCCTAGACACCAAGAAATTAAATTGTTCAAAGAAGACAACTTTTCAATATACAATTAAAAGTCGTCGATGTCTAATCGTTATTATTAATCAAAATCTAGGATGAAATGCAAAACTGAAATTAAACGTGTATTAACAATGCAACTACGAATGTAATTTTTTTTTTGTTTTTTTTTTAATTTTTGAATTTTTTTTAAATATATACGCAAATGCAAGCAATCAAAAATGCAACTAAAATAAAAACAAGAGATATATACAATGCAAGGCAAATAAAAACAATAGATATATCAAGCAAGCAGTTTTTTTTCTTTTTATAAAGCAAAGCGAAGCAATTATTGTTGGCAGTAGTTCCTCTCCTTTGAATTTCTGCTTCTGCAACCTGAAATTAAAAACAAGATATATACAAAAAAAAATTTGTTTTTTTTTACTGAGAAAAATTATTTTAACAAAAGAAAATAAAGAGGATTTAAAATAAAACAAAACCGACTAATTAACTTAGTCCAACAAGCATTATCAGCCCACTACCCTTAATTTAAAATAATTACACTCATAATAAATCACCGTTAAGAAAGAACAGTTCAAAATCACGAATACCAAATCACGACACCAAATCTTATTCACACATAAATTTGCAAATTGCAACCCAATTTTCTGCAATCAAAAGTCGAAATCAATATCAAAAGGAAGTGGTAAATAGTCGATTTGGGTATTCAGTTCGATTGGAGTATTAGGTGATTTGGTTTCGCGACTGGGGTTGGAGGAGTTTGTTCGAGGAAGCTGTGAAGACGGCTGGTGGTCTGAGGGTTGCGGTTATTTGGGGATGGATTTGATTGCGAAATTGGGTTGTTCGATGATTGTTGAGTGGTGATTTGGGGTGGTCGAGATTTGGAAGATGGCTTTTGTGGTGAAGTCAGTGGCAAATGCAAAGGGTTTTGGTTGGTTGTGAGTTTCGATTGAAAGTGCTTGGTGATTCGAATTGGTGGCAGGTTGTATCATGTGACTTTGGAGCTGTTTGAGTTCGAGTTCGTGATTTTTGAGCTGCTGCGTGGTCGCGGTGATTTTGGGATTTCAGGTAGTGATTGGAGATGTTGGACGTGAATTGAACCCGAAAGGCAGTGCAGTTGTCAGGTGAAGTTATGGCAGTTTGTCTGTTTTTTCTTCTTTGTTTTTGTTTGGTGAACTTGAAGTGTGGATGGTGAAGTGAATGTCGCTGTTTGTTTTGGTGGTAGCAAGCAGTATGATGGTGGCACACGGCACTGTAGTGAAGTGGGAAGGCTGATGATCTCTGATTGGTAGTTGATGATGATCTCTGGTTTGTGGAAGTGTAGTTGAGTTTGCTATGCAATTGCGTGGTTGTGAGGTTGGAAGTTTAGTGGTTGATGTAGAAAAGAAGTAGGTATGTGGATGTGGTCTATTTGCTGTTGATGTCAGGTGGTGTGTGCAGCAGTTGTTTGTTGCAATGAGGGTAGGGCATTAGTCGGCAAGGTGTATCAGTGGTATGTGGATGTTGTGAATTTGGGATTGTAGTTTGAAAAATGTTTCAATGGAGAACAGGATGACATGCAGTAATTGATGGTAGTAGTGCGACAGTGGCAGGGTTGTATGGTGTGATGGAGGAGGTGATGCGAGGGGAAGTTTTGATTAATGAATTGTTGTTGCAAGAAGTGGTTAGGGGACGTGATGTGCTTGGTAGTACTGCAATATGGTGGTGGTGCAACAGTGATGTGGATGAGCTATTGTATGCTGCTGTAGTGAGTTAGACAATGAGTTGATAAATGTGATGTCGAGGAGAAATTGAAGTTGGAGATTGTGGGGATTTGAAGATGTTTGAATGGTCAGGTCAAGGAATTGTTGATGAGGTGATGAAAGTGCAGTTTGTATGGCTTGGAACAGAGAGGATGATTTATGTTTGGCAGTGGAAGGCAGGCAATGGGGTTGGAAGTCCGTTGCTATTGTGGGTTAGGACAGAGGTGGATGAAGTTGCAGTTAGACTAGATGTAAAGCAGTGTGCACAAAGATGTACACAGAAATTTTTTATTTTTTTGTTAATGTAAAAGAGGAAAATGAAAATGTATGAAATGGAAACGAAATGAATATATTTTTTTTCAAGTAAAATTGAGTGTTGTTTTTTTAAATATATACAATACAAATGCAAAACAAAATATAAGGCAACAATCACACACCCAAAAATGAAAACGACAAACACACAAAAGTTTTTTTTTTAATGCAAACGCACAACAAACACTCAATAAATCAAACAAAAATAATTCGAAGAAGAGAAAATAAAATCAAAACAATTCCCCGGCAACGGCGCCAAAAACTTGTTCGTCGACGAAAATTCTATCGGTTTAGAAAAACCGTCGAACGAATTTAAATTAAAAATATAACCGCAAGCGCACGGCGTACTATTGAAGTATGTGGCGAGTACGGGTCGATCCGCAGGGAATTGATGATTTTAAATTTCCTATTCAATCAAATTATACCAAAGTCGAGAGATTGTCAAGCTAGAAAGATGGGAAAACTAAAAACTAACAACTACAAATGTGAATGAAAACTATGAGAATAAATTGACAATTTAGAGATAATTCCACTCTCTAGATCACATAAATCAACAAAATGAAGTTATGATCTCTCTTTTCTTGTCATTAGTGTAATTAGTTGATGTGCTTATCATAAGTATGGTATATTTGTGCTATTAATTAGCACAATATAAACCATCAAACTATAACACAACCACTATTACACATTTAACACTCATGAAATATGACAACAAAGTTGAAATCAAAATCTATTTTAAGCATGGCCTATTAACTATTGTTTAGAAATATAGGCCATCAAATTTTAATTTCAACAATCACTTCATTACCATCATCATATGTAGATGAAGAGGTAATCATTGTTTGTGATTGTTTAAGCATAGCCTATTTGGTGTCAAAAATCAAAAACAACAAGTTAAACCACTTCATATTAAGCACAAAAAGAGAGCATAAACATCAAAATGTTGAAGCTACATGATTAGAGGCTTCATTACCCCTAAATTGAAGGGATTAGCCTCTCATTTGTGTTATCATATCAACACTTGTAGCTTGCAACATGAAACTAAAAAAGAAGGAAAATGAAAGCTAACGGAAAAGAAAACTATTCTAATTGCATAAAATAAAATCTACACTACTTGCATAAATAAACAAATTTACACTACTAATATGAAAGGAAATAAACAAAAGAAGAAAAGAGCATGTATTGAAAATTGCAAAAAAGAAAAGATTACATAAAAGAAATGGCTAAGTAGCCATGAAAAGAAAGAAGAGAACTTGATTTATTTTTGAGCCTAAACTAAACTAAGAGAGACTAAGAGGAGAGAGCCTAAAAGGGAGACTAAGAGAGAAGAGGAGGGTTACATGAAACATAAGGGGATTTTATACATGTGTTAAGCCCTAATTCATATTTTTGGGGAATGCCCAAAATACCCTCTTAGGAAGTGTGGAGGCCAAGTAATCATTAGCTTCAAATAATCCTCATTTAAGTGTACATGAAGCCATTAATTCCATAAGCATGTGCATTAGCCTCTAATTTGTACATTAAGGTAGGTGGGTAGGTGGGGTCCTCCATTATCTTCACTTTGAATTATTTCCATCTTCATTTGTTCTCTTCACTCTTGTGCATGCATTTATCATCATGTAACCACTTGTAAAATTCACCAAATTTCCTACAAAACAACATAGAAAATTCCAAGTAAATTTTCACAATTTAATAAATACATAAAAATGACCATTTTGCCCCTATATGAAGATGAATATGTGACAATTTCAAATAATTTGAATTTTGGTTTAAACAAGTTAAAATACCCAATATGATCATTTATTTAATTTAAATAGATTAAATATGGTGGTAAAAATATGCACATTTACGTGCACATCAACATTCACTAATCATCTCACGATGGCTAGGCCGCCTCATTCCCTAGGATACGATAACCTCATTGGCTCAAAGCACATAGCTTCGTTGAGTTACTTTTAGAAAATCATTCATAGTAACTCATCAACCTATGATGACTATAAAGATCATTGCACGATAGATTCTTCATTTACATCCATGATGACTATTGGAGTCTCTTCTATAGCTCTTGTGCATTAACTCATGAAAGCATGTATTATTGTCATATGATGGTTCTCAAAAATCAACACACGATAGCTCCCTCTTTTGCAATGCCTATTTCTTTATTGATCTGCGATGGTTAATATATTTAGTGTATAACACATACTCTCTAGTTATTGGGCACACTCAGGCTAGAGATGTTATGTGTAGCATTATTAATATATTGTTAGAAGAGGTAAGATACTTGCACGTATTTGTTGGGTAAACTTAAGGTATGTGCATTATATTTAGGCCATCATGAAATGGTTGGTATGAGTGAATAATCTCTTTATATTTGTTGAGCAAACTCAATGCCGAGATTGATATTAGGACAAATACCATAGGCTAGGAGTTGTATATGATACAACCGATAAAGTTTTACCCATTGCTTCTGGGTTTATGATTTGTTGAGCAAACTAAAGGTTAGAATCCCAAGGCAAGCGAGTCCTAATGCTCACTAGAGAAATCAAAAGATTTCAATGTTTTTCTTAGAGTTTTGAGAAACATGAAAATCTAATTGGAGGCTTATTAGAAAACTGAAATGGTAACATTTAACATTTCTAATATTGTATGAACAATTAATAAATAAAGTTAAAATAATCTATATCGATAAATTTGTTCTATTAATAACATTGATAAAATGCTTACCAATTAAGATATACGAATGAACTAAATTAAAGATTAACAAAGAAATACAACCATTTAACCAAAGGAATTCATTTTCAAGGTCAAATTTAATAAATTAACATGAATAGTTTATTTACATTTATGTATATAAATATCGTAAAATTCTAAAATAGATCTCAATCAAAATTTTTTTTTATTAACAAACTTTCAATGCAATAGAAAATGAATTGGATAAGTTACGCATATGTAATTTCATGATAATAACATATAAGTCTAAACAACACAAAATAAATTAGCAAAATAACAAAGGAAAATGGTGGAATAAATCATATCATTAATAATGACCATATATTGAGACGAGATGAATAGCAAAAATAGGTCTGAATTTAATCAACGTAATTAATATACTTTTAATAGAGATAGTGATAAAAAAGGGTTTGAATTACTCAATATAAAATAAACCATAAATAGAAAACATATCATATAGGACCCAAACACATGAGTAATTTAAATAAATTAGACTAGATAATGACCTAGGGATGTTGCTAAAAATCATACCTTGAAACGATGAATCAATCCTCTTAGACTCTGTTGAATCAATCTCTGGATTTTGCAAGAATCAAGAGATAAGGACCACCATTTTTTTAATTTGTTTTGAGTTTGGTTTTGAAAATGTTTTAGGCTTTGGAAGCCATTAGTTTTGGCAAGGATGGAAGAGAAGAGGAATAAACGTGAATTGTTTGAAGAGTATTCTGAAATGAATGAGAGAGAAGTTGTTTTAAAGGAAACGTTAAACCCTTTCAATTCCCTTCTTTATAACTTTCTCTATTTAATTTCCAATTAAATCTCATGAAATTCTCTCTCTTTCCTTATTGTCTATGGTCAGCCATAATAGATGCCACATAGACCTCAAAATTTTCCAAAATCACTTAGCAATTAATCTATTTAAATCCAATTTAAATGTTCTGTCGATATAGTATATCGATAAGTGAGTTTATTACTTTTATATACACAATTTTTAAAATATTAATGGTATTCAATCAAATCAAATAAAATTTTAATAACTAACATTTCATAAATATTAATTAATTTAATTTATTTAAAAACCCACTTAGTATATATTCTATTTAAATCCAATTTAAATAACCTACCGACATCATATATCGATATGCGCATTTCTAACTTTTATATACGTCAACAATCATTTATTTTCTTTTTTAATTTTTTAATTGTTGCGTTCCCTCCCTTTCTTTCCCTTCTATCTTGACCTAGTTCTTTGAATTTTGATCCCCCACCTATGCCTCCTCCTCCTCCTCCTTCGGTCCTTCCTTTGACCGATCCTTCTGTCCTCATGTTTCACTTATCCCTCCCTCCTTCGACACCAACCCTCCTCCCTACTTCGTTCCTTTTGTCCTAAGCCAACCCTATGTCACTCCCTCTGTTCTTTCATCTTTTGTTCCTTATGGTGTTGCCCCATGTCAGAAAGCATGGATTTCCCTTTTCAAGAATAAACCATGCAATAAGGGGAGGTACATCCCTGTTAACTTGGTGAATGAGTTTTCTGGTGATGCATTAGTTCCTCCCTAATCAGTTTTAGAAGCTGTAAAAGAAGTATGGCAGGATTATCTGGTAGGATTTTTCCTAGACACACTGCTTTCTTATTCTGTGGTTGTTCAGCATCTTTAGAAATTATGGAAGTTGAAAGAAAGTATCAAGGTGAAATCAGATGGATCTATTTTTCTATTTCTGCATTCAAGTAATGAAGATAGAAGGAGAATTATGAAAGGTGACCCAATCTTGATGAGAAATAAGATGTTCATTGTGAAGGAGTAGGACCCCTATATTAGCCATGTTTGCGGGACTATCAAGTTTGTTCCAATATGGATACACTTGCCAACATACCATTAATTACCTAGGCTTCTATTAGAATTAACTGGTTAGCTGGTAGGATTGGAAGGTTGTAGTGCTTGGGTAAAAGCACTGAGAGAATGGAAAGACCGTCCTATGCAAAGGTTTGGTTAAGGTAACACCTTTATATGATATGGTGACCAGTTTTCCTATGTTGTTGGAGAATGGAACTGAGAAATAAGTTTGAATATTATCAGTGGAAGCCTAAGGCGTGTAGCACATGCAAAATTTTCGGCCATTCTAAAGAATGTTG
This sequence comes from Allium fistulosum, assembly GCA_030737815.1. NCBI lineage: Eukaryota > Viridiplantae > Streptophyta > Magnoliopsida > Asparagales > Amaryllidaceae > Allium > Allium fistulosum. The sequence goes on from CM060905.1 coordinate 457,065,497, forward strand.
CTTAAATGAAAAGTATGAGGAGGATCAAAAGGCTAAGAAGAAAGAAAGTGGGGAAGATGCTTTAAAGAAGAATGTTTGTGCTGGTAATGAGGTAGTTAAGAAAGCTATTTGAGCAAAAAATGTATGGAGGAAAGTTGGTATTGTTATTAAAAGCAACATGAGTAATGTGAAGGAGTTGAATAAGGTTAATGAAAATGTTTGTACCAAAATTGGGCACAACACTCTTCGGAAGTCTTTGAAGAGATAAAGTGAAGAAATTAAATGTAAAAAGAAGATTTATCTAACAAAAACTCCAAATTTCAGAAATGAGAATAATTAAAGTGCAAGGAGACACAAGAATTTAGAGTGATTCGGCGTATTGCCTACGTCCACTATGAAGTAGTTTGCTTTATTGATCTTTCTTTGATGTTTACAATTGATTTCAGCAAATTACAATGAATAACAATGATTTGCAACAATGAAATTCGTTGGTAGTAGCAGCAATAGAGTACAGATCTGGATCTGGCGGAGTCCGGGCATTGGAGATCTCAAAGAGGAAGAAGAATCCCTTTTATGTTGGCTTTGGGGGTCTATTTATAGGTACAGGAGGCTGATATTTCGCTCAGATCTCGGGAGACCCTCTCTGGCACGTGACCAGGCACCTGCGCCCAAGCCCATGAAGTTTCGGCCCGATCCGTGATCGATACGAATAGATTTCATATCGATCAAGATCTCATCCAATGGAGTCAAAATTTGGCATGGACATTCTTTAGCATGTATGTAGTCTTCTGTGGAAATTTCATAGCATTTGGACTTGTAGATTATGAGATATGATCGATACGAAATGGGATTTCCGGTAGGCTGTTTGGTTCGACTCGCTCTGTTCGACTCGCTCTGCTCGACTCGGTTCTGCGTGACTCGGTGACGTGGCGCTAACCCGTATTGACTGTTGTGCTTTGATCCTCATCGATGGACATGAAGTAGACGCCTTCAGGTGGATGCGAAGTTGATGAAGTGGAGCAAGTCGATGTATGGCTTGAGGCGGAGCGAGTCGAAGGGGGCATTGATCGAGCGAGTCGAAGTGTGTGTTGGTTGAGCGAGTCGAAGCGTGCACTGGTCGAGCGAGTCGAAGTGGAGTGTCCTAAGGGATTCGAACAAAGGCTCCGTGATGGACACGAAGTGGAGCGAGTCGAAGGAGTCATTTCTGGTGGATGCGAAGTGAGTCGAAGTAGGCATCTGAGGGATGTGGAGCGAGTCGAAGGGAGCGAGTCGACCGGTGATTGGTTTTCGTCCAATTTTGTATCGTTCATAACTTGAGCATACGAACTCGGATTGACTCGAGATTTTGAACGTTGGCTCTCATGGCTTAGCTTGTCATATCCTACCAATTTTGGCTCGATCCGGACTCAGACAAAATTCGTCGATACCCATAGTGAGCCTATGTATAACTGATCTCTAGGACGGGCCGTCATTGGTTACTAGTCAATTCCTTGGTGTCACGGCCTTGCCAAAAGGCGGATAACAGAAAATGTTTCTGAGAAGGCAGGTGGAAATGTAAATTTAGAGGAGAATGTAACAAGGGAAGAACAAGTTGAAGACAATGGTGAGGATGAATTAGTAATGGCTGATGTGAATGTGGTTACAAAACAAACCGAGGATGAAATTTTGATTTCAAATAAATTTCAAGCACTATATGATTTGAATGGTGAGGAAGGTGGGAATTGTGATGAGCAAATTAATGAGCAAACATATTTTTATTCAAATGGGGATGCACACTTATCACATGCAAGCATAGATGTACCTAAAAGCAACATAAATGGACTAAACCATCTGGTTGAGCCAGCTGCGAAAGTGTTGTGCAATCTTGAGTGCAATGAGCATCAAGGTGATGATATTGTTCAACACGTTATGCCTATTCCCCCTAATTTAAATCAGGTGGCTATGCATGCATCTGAACATGCACAACAAGAAGATTTTCACATGCATGAATCACCTCTCTTTAATGCCCTAACTAATTCCACTACAATCTGTCAACTCTTGTGCTACCAAATACACACTCTCCCCATTCTCCTCCTACCAAAACAAAACCAATCCTACATTCTGATGATATTGTCATGAATGTGCTTGAAGAAACAAATTAGTCCCCTTACTCTCACATCCCACCCTTCCTGGTTGGATTTCAACTCCAAATAATTTATCATCACATCACTTGCCAACTGAATTTGTTTCCAATACAGTAAAGCAAGCAGCTGTTGAATCTTCTCAAAGCAACAATTTAAATAAGCACAAGACTAACAACAAATTAGATAAAATCTCCTCCAAGGATCAGGACAGCGGTTAATCTATTGATTGTCAAGATATAGTGCCTGAAATTAATTCAATCAACACATCTTCTATAAGAAGAACTAGGAGAAACAAAAGCCCTCTCCCCAAATAGTTTACCTTATGTTAAAATTTTTGGACGTTGAAATATCAGAGGTGCTCACAAGGAAATCAAACTTTTACAAGCAAAGCATTTAATCAATGAAAACAAACTTGGCATCTTAGCTCTCCTTGAGACTAAACTGAACTTGCAATTAACTCTCAAAGCTGCTAAACGTATTAATCCTTCTTGGGATTTGCATCACAATTTAGAGCAGGCACCATATGGCAAGATTATGGTCCTTTTTGATCCATTATTCTACAAGCTCAACTCAATCATTGTTCATAGACAATTTATACACTTTCCTGTTCTATACCTTCCCCCCTCCTCTTCTATTTATCTTGCCTTTGTCTATGCTGACCACCAGCTTGTTCCAAGGCAAGAAATGCTTGATTATCTACCTTACCTCAGGTAGGAGACACACCAATGGTTTATAATGGGTGATTTCAATTGTATGCTCGGTGATTTCAATTGTATGATCAGTGATACTGACAGAAGTGGTGGCATCCCACTTAGACTCAATGATACAACCCCTCTAAATGAAGCTATTACTCTTTCTAATCTTCATGAAACTCAATTATCTAGTCCCATATTTACATGGAATAATAAAAGTAGACATAGTGTAAGAACTATGCGCTGCATTGACCTGACATTTATCAATTCTTCTCGCCTTGTTAAATTGCCTAACCTTGTTTCACGTATTCTCCCTCCTTTGTTATCTGATCACTCTCCAATCCTTCTTATCCAGGGGTACAGTGCCATTGAAAATAAATCAACTTTTAAATTTTTTGATACTTGGATCAAGGATCTTGATTTTTAACCACTATTATTTTGGTGTTTAGCGTTTACATATGTAATAACCCGAAATTTAACCCATAATAATTAATTTGTTAATTAACTAAATAATAAAATATCTTTGTAAAATTATCAAAATTGAGCCACGGGAGTTGCACCATTGTGTCCGTGGAAATGTTCTGGTCAATTTCCATATATAGAACGTCAGAATCCGAGCTAAAATGAACGAGATATGAATTAAACAGGACAGCAACAAAAATTATGGCTAGGTCGACCTGGGCAAGGGGGCGTTAGACCCGCCTCCCCTTTTTAGGGCGAACGTTCGTTCGTTCGTTCGAATATTTAGCCGACTTTACACGTATTTTGCATTGTTTAAACCGATCTGGTCATTCCATTCATGCATCTGATGGCCCCTATTCAACCTATGACGTGGTTGCATTCTATTCAATCCCCAAATCCAACGGTCTGAGATCCACTTCTATCCCTATAAATAGAAACCTAGGCCTAACACTTTTTCTCATTCTAAGATTTTCTCCAATTGGGTTCACTTATTCAGGAAGGACCCTAAGTGGAATAATTTTCCAAGGAGGAAATCGTTTTAAATAAAAATACTTAACAACCCCAAGTGGATCCGTGAAGGCCTAAATAGAAGAGCTAAGGATCAGAGGTGAGTGAATGTAATTATTTAGATTTTTAAGTAATTTAAAATAATAGAGTTTCCAATAGTTGTAGTTTTACTACGATTTTTGGAATAACCTTTTTAGTAATTTATTTACAGGTTTTAGAATTATTTTCAGTATATTTCTTCTAGCTATTCTTTTCGGTTAATTTTAGTTTATTTCTGCTAATTATAGCTTTTCCATTTATTTACAGTTTATTTACAGTATTTTAATTTATTTACTATTATTTATGTGTTATTTACATCTTCTTCTTATGCCTTGGATTTCCTTCTATTTTCAGTTTTCTTTTATTTCTCCTTCTTCTTCTTCGCGTATGGATTAGAATAGAAGTAACCCAAAATTGGATTAAATTATAAGAAATCTAAAATAATGGAATATAAAATGTAAATTATAAAGACTGTAATATAAATGGAATTGGACTGAAATTACGCCTAATTATGATATTAATTGGACTGAATTAAAGCGATTGGCCTAGTTATAACTTAGAATTATAACTAAAATGAATAAAAGAAGAAAAGAAGCTTATTTTCACACTTGGACCTTGGGTTAAGTAATAAGCATGATTATAACGTAAGTTATAAATTGATAAACTAAAGGAACTATGGTAAACTATGGAAACTATGGTGCTTATTTTAAGACTTAGGATAAATTAATAAGCAATAATAGTAATTGATAAAAATAAAGGCTTATTTAGATAATTTATCTAAGTTAATAAATAAAGATAAGAATAGGACCCGTACCAAATAGCATTCCCCTAATATTTCTATGGTTACGGTGTTTCACATAATCCTGAAGTGAGACGAGGTGCTTCACATAATCCTAAAGTGAGGCGAGGGGTACACTTATGCTTATAGTGCTAGTAAATGGTCAATCTAATGTAGTTCAAATCAAGGGATTTGAACAAGGGGCGCAACTAGATTTTTGTTTGATAGGGACCAGTACCAACAGCATTTCCCCTATTTTTCTATGGACACGGTGTTTCACATAACCCTGAAGTGAGACGAGGTGCTTCACATAATCCTGAAGTGAGGTGAGGTGCACGCTTATGCTGTCTAGGGTAAATATAAGGTCAAAAGAGGGAACAACAGGAACACGAGCTTAGTGGTGGTCATGTGTGCGGCTTCCGATGATGGCTCATAAATCGTTATGAGTTCCAAGCGCTTAGTAAGTGTGTCTTTCGTAGACACCAAAGTCTATTGTGTAGGGAAATGCCCAGTTCACAGTAGATTCTATGGAGTAGTAGGCCGATCAAAGGGTAGAATTAGGACTTCAGCCTAATCCAAGCAGCTATCAAGGACAAATGCAAACAATCAAATTTAACCTATCTTATTAATTGAGTATTAGTTAATTCGTATTTATTTCCAGCTTTATCTCTCCTATTTTCTTTGTTTCCTGTTATATATACTAGAACTATTAAAGAGTCTATTACTTTTACTTTGCTTAAAGATTCTAGTAGTTACTATCATTCACCAGACTTTTAGTCTGACCCACTCTTCTATTTTCCCCTTTTCCCCCCATAGGCAATCAAGGGAGAGGGTAGTAGATTGCGGTTGCTCAGAGGTTTCTTGAAGAAGATTCTGCTATGTATTTACCTACTTTTATTTTCGTTTTTCTTTCTTTGTACTGGCACTTGAGAGGGATATTTAGACTCTGATTTTTGTTGAGACTACGAGTTTTTATTTCATGAGACATATTGGGTTTTGAGACATGTACGCTGTATTTGGTATTTGACTTATTTGGTTTATGAAGCAATTATGAAGTTTTTGTTTTGAATAAGTTATTATTTTAGTTTCCGCTGTTTTTACCTATTTTTGTCTTGTGAATCTTAGCCTTTGTTAGTTTCAGTTATACCTACGACGCACCACGCCTTTTAATGTGTCCTTTTTGGTATATTAAGGGGTGTGGGGGTGTTTCACTTGGTATTAGAGCCTAAGGTTACAGGATCCCTAAAAATTTATTTTTAAAAGTAAAGTATTTTCTGAAATAATTTGTTTTAAAAAGTATTTTTTTCAAAAAAGAACTCTTAGAAATGTTTTTAAGTATAGAAGTGTAACATCCCGAAAATTTTCGACTTTTCGAAAATTCAACATCGATACTCACTTTATCGACTGCTGAGCCATCGAATGCCGGAAACCCGAAAAGTTATGGTTTTAAGAAAGAAGAAAAAGGTAGAAGAAGAAGATAGAAGAAAAAGAAAGAAGAACAACAACAGAACAAGAGCAGAACAGAAACAGAAAACAATATCAGAATCTCACATATCGCAGCGGAACAATATATAATAGATAAATGAATATCATTTAAAAACAAAAGAATTATATCTGTTATTACATTACATCACATCATATCATCAGAGTCAATATACAACAATGGACAGTTATATAACTTGTCCTCATACAGAATACACAGCGGAATAAATACTATCAGATACAAATACTACGTCTCGCCATCCAGCTCCTCTCCAAAGCTCCAGAATATCCTGATAACCTAACTCTAGACTGCCCGTGTGGAAATTTGGTGGGCACCCAGAGTTTAGAAGGGAAACAATAAACTCCGAGTCAGTCATGGTGACTGGTGTGAGATCGTAAAACAGTTATTCTTTAAAATAAATAGCAGAGAATTTTAAAGTCAATTCGCAATGCTTTTGGAAAATGAAACTACCATAAGACCTCCCACCACCCACACAATGCAAACGCAGAATTGGAGGAGATTTCTTCTTATGATAGTCAAAGATGCTTACTACGCAAAATCAAATCATTTTTGATATTATTATTAGTGCATAGTGTAGAAAACATTTCGAAAGTATAATATTAATCTTAGCCAACATACGACCAGTATCGTATGCCTACTATAGCTACCATCTAAACAGTGGTGACCACCGTACGTAAATGGCAGGTTCTACAACTAATACCGTACAAAGTTCGTATTGGAGTTTGGATTTCCAACAAATGGTCAGGCTAAGGAACTTCCTATCCACGATGGGTACGTCCCTGGAATAGACGACCCGAGAACCTAACCGGATCTCTGCCAACACAAGGCCGGGTTACCTCTGCAAAAATAGGTAACTACTGACACGCGTATGCCATCCCCCGATCGTAACCGATCTTCCCGAGGATCCCCGATTTCCAACAAACCACATAGATAATAATGCAGCAACCACATAGGTTAAGTATCTGGGCTCCATACCATGATACCACCTCTATCCAGAAGGAATGACATACACTAAGGGGCGCTACTCCCTAGAACCTTGCTGCATCCTTCCTGTTTCGACCATTTCCGGGGTGTGAGGCTCGTCGAAGTCTCGTCCACAAAGCTACGCTTTCTCAAAAAGCCCTGCTTCGGGTCAAACAAAAATGATCAACCTATGATCACAAAGATATAAGATCAAACAAATGATCATATCACAAATGATCAAACACTGATCATTTCACAGCAACACTCAGTATGCCACGTTACCAAATTGGGATATATCGCTGATAAATTTCAACTACATAACCTCTGAGCTCGTACGTCTCAGAGAAGGGTGTTAAGCTAAGAGAATAAATTCTCCGCCACCAACAGAAATGTATTTGAAAGAAATCAGCTTTATATCTCAAATTGTAACGTCAGACACACAATCCATACAAGTCTGTTCCGGGATCGAACAGAACCGAAGGCACTTCTCACGAAGCCCTTGCACATCCGGATAATTTTCAATCACGTCGGGACTTCCCGTCACTAAGGGTGATAAAAACCTCTAAATCGGAGATCAGCCGATGTAGAGTAACTCGACGGTAATCCTTCCGTTTTCAAAAATATCCGGTCTTCAACACCGGTCTTCAAATGCGATTCATAATGACGTATCACATATTCGGAATGGGTTATACGACCCCATGGTCCTTTCCCGGCTAACCCGAATAGTGAGCGATTATTCAAAAATAAGTGTGGCATTCAAATTCATCCAATTCACAACAAATACCTACTCAAGGTAATTATTGATAGTCGGTTATTTAACTATCAATAAAGATGCGCAACATCATCAGATTCCAAATAATTTTCCCAAATTATTTTATCTTCCAAAATATCTTTACTAGATATATAATTTCCACACTTAACCGTTTGAAAACAAATTTTCAAATATTCACTTTTCAATTTATCTTTAAAAGATAAAATCTCTAAACAGTTCACTTCATATTGGAAAAGCATTTCCATACTTATTTAAAAATAAGTAATTCACAAATCATTTATTTTCAACACTTAGAAAATATTCGATATACTTAAATCAAATTAAGTATATATTCATTCTTTAAGGAAATCATAAATTTCAACATCTATTTGAGTCAAAACGAATGTTGCGTAAAACATCTTTACGACGACTCGAAATCACTAGTATAGGGATTCGGATTTAGATAGATATATAAATCCCAATACTACATCAAAACATTTCCTTTCGGAAATCATTTACTATAACAACAGTGTTATAGTCCACCATTTCCTTAAATTTCTCGAAAACGTCTATTTCAACAAGAACTGCGGAAATCTCTGCTTTCGATTTTTAATACATTTTAAAACATCTTTTAAAATGTTTAACTTCATTTTTAATATCACTTCTTCAAAAATAAATCCATTTTACTTAACAATATATTCACTGTCCCAAAATCGTGAATATACTTCACTAACCAAATTTCAGTCTTTTCTACACATTCAATTTAAGGATAATTCGCTATCCAAAATCGCGAATATATTTCCTTTAATAATTTTCTATATTTAATTTATCAAATCCAATTGATCTCGAATTTATAAAACAACGTTTATAAATTCTATTTCTATTTTCTAACGACTTCAATTTAATAAATCTCCTTTATTAAAAATTCGATAAATATTCCATCTAAAGGTAAAAATCCAATTTATAAGTAAATCTCTTATAAATCTTTTATTCTACAGTTTCATCCATTTTATAATTTCATAATTTATGAATCTATAAATTCCATATCCTCACGATTTATAATTCTATAAATTTCATCTTTAACACTTATCATCTCGTTTTAAAATTCCAATATTTTAAATTTATAAATATCAACTTTTTAAATCTTTTAAATAAACTGTTCACAAAAATTCGAAAATCTCAGTTCAAACCATTTTATAAATTGCTTAAACTATTTATTTCAAAAATCACCTTACGGTCATAATTCACAAAAATCTTAACTTTTATAACTTCAAAATTTTACGTTTATAAATCGATTCAAAAATTCCATAAAACGTATATTTTCAAAAATCACTTTAAAAACCCTTTTAAAGTAAAAGTCGTTATTTTTACATTTCAAAACTGAATCCGATGATGCAACAACACCAATCAGTCCATCACAACAGTCAAATATCATATATCATCATATGATAACAGAATATATCAAAATATCTGTAAATAATCAATATGGTGAGGAATCCAGTCGGATCCCTCCAACCTGTTTCCCTGCATCCACAGATGTTAGCACAATACCAATTCCGCTCCAGTACGGAATTATCGCGGTATATAGGTTTTTATAAAAATCCGCTTACTAACGGCGCAATAGGGTCTCATCCGCTATACGAGGCGAGAAATCAATCAATCCAATATATACATATGCCAATATGTATATATTGCTATATATATATATATATCCTACTATATCTAATATCACATCCAAACAGTCAATCATCAATCAATAACTGTAAAAGAAAATCCACTTTCATTTGAGTGAGAAGATCTCACCTTGAGTTTCGGTGAGCGTTCGAAATTTAAATTAAACCGGACGGTGTCCGATTTAACTCAAATTTCTACTTGCCCGGAACGACTCCGGATCTGCACCATCTCGTACTGCTTGTCTCTGCGATTCCAACGCACCCTGATTCGTCAAATTCTGAATACGTATGAATTTGTTATGATTTTATAAAGTTCGAACAACAATTTAAAACAAATTTTCTTTTATACAATTACCAAAAATAATTAAGGCCATTCATCACGAAATTGGAACAGGACCGCATCCCTTCTTCTCTTCGCGCTCACGTACGCGCCCAGCTAAATGAAACCCATCACCGCCCTCTAGGGTTTCGAAATCGCCCCCTCTACGTCGTCGTCGAACACGATCAGATACCTTCCCTTCGAAGCTCTTCGCCACAAGACCCTCCGCCAGCAGCCGCGTTGAACTCGGTGGCCCCCTCCACTGTGAAAACGTGCTCGAGTATACAAGGAACGGGGCCGATTCCCACCTCCAATCGGCGATGATTCGCCAGATCGACCGTTAGATACCTAGATCTTCCCAAACCCTACAACTTCCATTTAGAACGTTTTTGAAAACGTAGTGTAGATCGAGAGATTTTCATGGGGAAACGAAACAAATCCTCGGCCATTGAATGAAACATAGCGGCGGCTGAGGAAAATAAAGCTAGGGTTTCGAAAAGAATACATATATAATAGTTTAATATTATTTAATTAATAAAATATCTCAATTTAACTGTTAATGCAAACGACCTCCAATTCTCACGTTCCGACAGGCTATCCTGGGGTTTTTCCGCGTTTCGATCACAATGGAACAGGTTTCGGAAGCTAATTCGGACATCTGAGCGAGATACGGAGAAAAACGATCAATTTAAATTAAACCGATTTAAATCGATTTCGAGGCGTTTTGATTTGTACCGGACAACCGGTAAATCCAAAAATTACGAAATTTGAAATCTTACAATAATATCACATTACGGATCCGATGAAACTGGTTTCGTCGAAATCCGAGACTTTTTGAAAAATGACTATTTTAACTCGACGATTTAAAATTAAAACGATATCGATGCGTTTCGAGCTGCCACGGTCAATCGACTATCCCGATTGCTACGAAAATTGAAATCCGATAATAACTAACTATTACGGATCCAATGGAACTGGTTTCGTTCAATTCTGAGACTGTTCGAAAATTGGCTATTTTTACAGTCGATAATTAAATATTAAAATATTCAATTTTCACAGATTAACTTTAAATTCAGTTCTGAAAGTTCTATAACCTTTCTATATCTCCAGTATGATTAAAGAAAATTTTACAAATCATTTTCAATCATATTAAACTCGATTTTCAATTATCTCTAGAATTTCACTATTTAATTTATCGATTAAATTATCAAATTAAATCCAATATTCGAAAAATAAATCATTCGACTTCTAAATTCCATTTATTAATATTTTAAAATTAATTAAATATTCGAATTTTAATTATCAAAAATTCTGGGTCGTTACAAACTCCCCCCCTTAAAAGAATTTCGTCCTCGAAATTACAAGTTAGGAAAAGTGGTCCTTAACTCGTCTACTATTTTTCACAATCAATAGTTTTACCAATCTATCAAAACAAATCTTTCTACTAAAGATTCATTATCATTTAATCTCGTTTTCCAACTTCAATTATAAGTTTCAACAGCATTGTTTACTTCAAAATTCAAATTCGAGTTTGAATTCAAATTTTAAACTTCAAAATTTTCTCAAAAATTTTCTAACGCCCTAAATTTCCGAAAAATTTCGCCAGCGTCTCCTTTGCGCGGCTAATACGGTACGACTACAAAACGTCCCTACAGACTCTCAAATTTCAAAAAGAAAAAGAAAAAGCCAAGCGGCTAGAGAAATAAGTCATCAAAAACTCATATTCGAATTCAAATACTTACCTTTTGTCGAGCCATTCAAATTTATCTTCGAAATCAAATTCCAATTCCTTTTATAACACCTGTATGTCCTACTAGCCATAATATCTAGTTACACATTCAAACCATTTTGCAAATTCTATTACAAAATTTTCAATATCAACTGCTTATATATCTTTTTAGCTTACTATTGAAGTTACATATTCAATTTCGTTCAATCTTTACATTTCAATTCCATTTGAATTAAATTTTACCTTCTATTCTGAATATTGAATGTTTATCAACTATCTTTCATTCAACTGCACTATATTTTAGATTAGTTTCATTTACTAATTTATCACAGATTCTAATTCATTTATTCAAATTTGGTTTCAACATTCAGTTTTAATCTTATTCACTTCATTCAATTAGCTTCACTTACTAATTTTAGTTTAATAGTTCACTTTGTTTTCCACAAATCTGAATTCAATTCAGTCTTACTTACTTACAATTTCAAAATAAATTTTAGCATTCAATTTGGTTCAACACCTTTCAATTAGCTTTGATGAATTTACACTTACATTCATTCTTCCATATCAATTTACTTTCATTAGATTGATTAACATCCAATACATTTATTTATTCAATTGATAATTCACTTAACATTTCAAGTTGAATTTCACTTATACTTACTTTAATTTAACTCCATCCTTTAAATTGAATTTATTCTATCAATTCAAATTGTATAAGTTATCAACTTAATAATATTTCATAAATATTTCTACATAGTATTCCAAAGTTTACCAACATTTCAAAACCATTTTGAAAACAATTCAAATCATCCTTTGAATTTCCAAAACAAAACTCCAATTTTTTTTTTCAAACAACCTCCATTTAAAAAAAAATTGGCAGCAATACCTCTTTTGGAAACCCGAAAATGAACACCGGTGATGTCGCGATCATCATCGGAATTATTTTCCAGCGACCGAAAAGAGTTTAGAGCTTTCAACTCTCCAAAATACTTTTCAAATCCTTCGAAATTCATTTTCAACTCAAAAATGATTTAAACTTTCCAAATTTTCTAAATTTTCCAGATTCTTTCAAAACACTTCCAAATACTCCTCTGGAATTCCATTTTAAATTACAATTCACATTTATAATTTACATTCTTTAAATTTCATTTGTATATGTGAATTTATTTCTTAACTTTGGAGTTATGATTTGAATTTCTTATTCAATTTCATATAAAAATGATAACTTTCAATATTATCACTTTCCTAACATCCATGCAACCATATACTATAGTACTTCATAGAAAAACATTTCTTTTCTATACAAAAATAGTTTTGGGTAAAATTATTTCATTTACCCTATTTAAAACAATACTGTGCCGAATTGTTCTATATAAGTGTTTAGAGATCCCTATCGATAGAGTTGTACGGACAATACCGACCAGAATCCATATACCACTCAACAAACCAATCATCACAATATAAAACAATTTTATATTCACTAACAAATATGCACTCGTATCTATTATTACACTCAACTCATTCTAGAGTACTACTGACTCTATCTCTAATGAGTAACACCCAACAGAGCAGGGTTGTCGCTTAACCATAGGCTCTGATACCAAACGTAACATCCCGAAAATTTTCGACTTTTCGAAAATTCAACATCGATACTCACTTTATCGACTGCTGAGCCATCGAATGCCGGAAACCCGAAAAGTTATGGTTTTAAGAAAGAAGAAAAAGGTAGAAGAAGAAGATAGAAGAAAAAGAAAGAAGAACAACAACAGAACAAGAGCAGAACAGTAACAGAAAACAATATCAGAATCTCACATATCGCAGCGGAACAATATATAATAGATAAATGAATATCATTTAAAAACAAAAGAATTATATCTGTTATTACATTACATCACATCATATCATCAGAGTCAATATACAACAATGGACAGTTATATAACTTGTCCTCATACAGAATACACAGCGGAATAAATACTATCAGATACAAATACTACGTCTCGCCATCCAGCTCCTCTCCAAAGCTCCAGAATATCCTGATAACCTAACTCTAGACTGCCCGTGTGGAAATTTGGTGGGCACCCAGAGTTTAGAAGGGAAACAATAAACTCCGAGTCAGTCATGGTGACTGGTGTGAGATCGTAAAACAGTTATTCTTTAAAATAAATAGCAGAGAATTTTAAAGTCAATTCGCAATGCTTTTGGAAAATGAAACTACCATAAGACCTCCCACCACCCACACAATGCAAACGCAGAATTGGAGGAGATTTCTTCTTATGATAGTCAAAGATGCTTACTACGCAAAATCAAATCATTTTTGATATTATTATTAGTGCATAGTGTAGAAAACATTTCGAAAGTATAATATTAATCTTAGCCAACATACGACCAGTATCGTATGCCTACTATAGCTACCATCTAAACAGTGGTGACCACCGTACGTAAATGGCAGGTTCTACAACTAATACCGTACAAAGTTCGTATTGGAGTTTGGATTTCCAACAAATGGTCAGGCTAAGGAACTTCCTATCCACGATGGGTACGTCCCTGGAATAGACGACCCGAGAACCTAACCGGATCTCTGCCAACACAAGGCCGGGTTACCTCTGCAAAAATAGGTAACTACTGACACGCGTATGCCATCCCCCGATCGTAACCGATCTTCCCGAGGATCCCCGATTTCCAACAAACCACATAGATAATAATGCAGCAACCACATAGGTTAAGTATCTGGGCTCCATACCATGATACCACCTCTTTCCAGAAGGAATGACATACACTAAGGGGCGCTACTCCCTAGAACCTTGCTGCATCCTTCCTGTTTCGACCATTTCCGGGGTGTGAGGCTCGTCGAAGTCTCGTCCACAAAGCTACGCTTTCTCAAAAAGCCCTGCTTCGGGTCAAACAAAAATGATCAACCTATGATCACAAAGATATAAGATCAAACAAATGATCATATCACAAATGATCAAACACTGATCATTTCACAGCAACACTCAGTATGCCACGTTACCAAATTGGGATATATCGCTGATAAATTTCAACTACATAACCTCTGAGCTCGTACGTCTCAGAGAAGGGTGTTAAGCTAAGAGAATAAATTCTCCGCCACCAACAGAAATGTATTTGAAAGAAATCAGCTTTATATCTCAAATTGTAACGTCAGACACACAATCCATACAAGTCTGTTCCGGGATCGAACAGAACCGAAGGCACTTCTCACGAAGCCCTTGCACATCCGGATAATTTTCAATCACGTCGGGACTTCCCGTCACTAAGGGTGATAAAAACCTCTAAATCGGAGATCAGCCGATGTAGAGTAACTCGACGGTAATCCTTCCGTTTTCAAAAATATCCGGTCTTCAACACCGGTCTTCAAATGCGATTCATAATGACGTATCACATATTCGGAATGGGTTATACGACCCCATGGTCCTTTCCCGGCTAACCCGAATAGTGAGCGATTATTCAAAAATAAGTGTGGCATTCAAATTCATCCAATTCACAACAAATACCTACTCAAGGTAATTATTGATAGTCGGTTATTTAACTATCAATAAAGATGCGCAACATCATCAGATTCCAAATAATTTTCCCAAATTATTTTATCTTCCAAAATATCTTTACTAGATATATAATTTCCACACTTAACCGTTTGAAAACAAATTTTCAAATATTCACTTTTCAATTTATCTTTAAAAGATAAAATCTCTAAACAGTTCACTTCATATTGGAAAAGCATTTCCATACTTATTTAAAAATAAGTAATTCACAAATCATTTATTTTCAACACTTAGAAAATATTCGATATACTTAAATCAAATTAAGTATATATTCATTCTTTAAGGAAATCATAAATTTCAACATCTATTTGAGTCAAAACGAATGTTGCGTAAAACATCTTTACGACGACTCGAAATCACTAGTATAGGGATTCGGATTTAGATAGATATATAAATCCCAATACTACATCAAAACATTTCCTTTCGGAAATCATTTACTATAACAACAGTGTTATAGTCCACCATTTCCTTAAATTTCTCGAAAACGTCTATTTCAACAAGAACTGCGGAAATCTCTGCTTTCGATTTTTAATACATTTTAAAACATCTTTTAAAATGTTTAACTTCATTTTTAATATCACTTCTTCAAAAAATAAATCCATTTTACTTAACAATATATTCACTGTCCCAAAATCGTGAATATACTTCACTAACCAAATTTCAGTCTTTTCTACACATTCAATTTAAGGATAATTCGCTATCCAAAATCGCGAATATATTTCCTTTAATAATTTTCTATATTTAATTTATCAAATCCAATTGATCTCGAATTTATAAAACAACGTTTATAAATTCTATTTCTATTTTCTAACGACTTCAATTTAATAAATCTCCTTTATTAAAAATTCGATAAATATTCCATCTAAAGGTAAAAATCCAATTTATAAGTAAATCTCTTATAAATCTTTTATTCTACAGTTTCATCCATTTTATAATTTCATAATTTATGAATCTATAAATTCCATATCCTCACGATTTATAATTCTATAAATTTCATCTTTAACACTTATCATCTCGTTTTAAAATTCCAATATTTTAAATTTATAAATATCAACTTTTTAAATCTTTTAAATAAACTGTTCACAAAAATTCGAAAATCTCAGTTCAAACCATTTTATAAATTGCTTAAACTATTTATTTCAAAAATCACCTTACGGTCATAATTCACAAAAATCTTAACTTTTATAACTTCAAAATTTTACGTTTATAAATCGATTCAAAAATTCCATAAAACGTATATTTTCAAAAATCACTTTAAAAACCCTTTTAAAGTAAAAGTCGTTATTTTTACATTTCAAAACTGAATCCGATGATGCAACAACACCAATCAGTCCATCACAACAGTCAAATATCATATATCATCATATGATAACAGAATATATCAAAATATCTGTAAATAATCAATATGGTGAGGAATCCAGTCGGATCCCTCCAACCTGTTTCCCTGCATCCACAGATGTTAGCACAATACCAATTCCGCTCCAGTACGGAATTATCGCGGTATATAGGTTTTTATAAAAATCCGCTTACTAACGGCGCAATAGGGTCTCATCCGCTATACGAGGCGGGAAATCAATCAATCCAATATATACATATGCCAATATGTATATATTGCTATATATATATATATATATCCTACTATATCTAATATCACATCCAAACAGTCAATCATCAATCAATAACTGTAAAAGAAAATCCACTTTCATTTGAGTGAGAAGATATCACCTTGAGTTTCGGCGAGCGTTCGAAATTTAAATTAAACCGGACGGTGTCCGATTTAACTCAAATTTCTACTTGCCCGGAACGACTCCGGATCTGCACCATCTCGTACTGCTCGTCTCTGCGATTCCAACGCACCCTGATTCGTCAAATTCTGAATACGTATGAATTTGTTATGATTTTATAAAGTTCGAACAACAATTTAAAACAAATTTTCTTTTATACAATTACCAAAAATAATCAAGGCCATTCATCACGAAATTGGAACAGGACCGCATCCCTTCTTCTCTTCGCGCTCACGTACGCGCCCAGCTAAATGAAACCCATCACCGCCCTCTAGGGTTTCGAAATCGCCCCCTCTACGTCGTCGTCGAACACGATCAGATACCTTCCCTTCGAAGCTCTTCGCCACAAGACCCTCCGCCAGCAGCCGCGTTGAACTCGGTGGCCCCCTCCACTGTGAAAACGTGCTCGAGTATACAAGGAACGGGGCCGATTCCCACCTCCAATCGGCGACGATTCGCCAGATCGACCGTTAGATACCTAGATCTTCCCAAACCCTACAACTTCCATTTAGAACGTTTTTGAAAACGTAGTGTAGATCGAGAGATTTTCGTGGGGAAACGAAACAAATCCTCGGCCATTGAACGAAACATAGCGGCGGCTGAGGAAAATAAAGCTAGGGTTTCGAAAAGAATACATATATAATAGTTTAATATTATTTAATTAATAAAATATCTCAATTTAACTGTTAATGCAAACGACCTCCAATTCTCACGTTCCGACAGGCTATCCTGGGGTTTTTCCGCGTTCCGATCACAATGGAACAGGTTTCGGAAGCTAATTCGGACATCTGAGCGAGATACGGAGAAAAACGATCAATTTAAATTAAACCGATTTAAATCGATTTCGAGGCGTTTTGATTTGTACCGGACAAACGGTAAATCCAAAAATTACGAAATTTGAAATCTTACAATAATATCACATTACGGATCCGATGAAACTGGTTTCGTCGAAATCCGAGACTTTTTGAAAAATGACTATTTTAACTCGACGATTTAAAATTAAAACGATATCGATGCGTTTCGAGCTGCCACGGTCAATCGACAATCTCGGTTGCTACGAAAATTGAAATCCGATAATAACTAACTATTACGGATCCAATGGAACTGGTTTCGTTCAATTCTGAGACTGTTCGAAAATTGGCTATTTTTACAATCGATAATTAAATATTAAAATATTCAATTTTCACAGATTAACTTTAAATTCAGTTCTGAAAGTTCTATAACCTTTCTATATCTCCAGTATGATTAAAGAAAATTTTACAAATCATTTTCAATCATATTAAACTCGATTTTCAATTATCTCTAGAATTTCACTATTTAATTTATCGATTAAATTATCAAATTAAATCCAATATTCGAAAAATAAATCATTCGACTTCTAAATTCCATTTATTGATATTTTAAAATTAATTAAATATTCGAATTTTAATTATCAAAAATTCTGGGTCGTTACAAGAAGAGTTTTTATAAAAATCCCTTCATAAGTCCAGTTCAATCTCCATTTGACTCTTTCCTAAACTATCTTTTCCTTTTTCTTAGAATGGTTTATGCCCCGAACCTTCCAAGGGCATTCCAGTCCCAGCCTGGTTTCGTAGGTATCTACAAGCCATGACTCCAGAGGTGCAAGGGCAAGCGCCCAATCCAGCACCAGCAGGTGGGAATCCCATCAACCCACCTGCAGCAGTTAATTTCTCTAGGCTTTGTAAGGATTTTACAAATATTGATGGAAAGACCTTTTCGGGTACGAAGATTTCTGTGGAGGCTCGGGCTTGGCTAAGAAACACGGAGAGGATATTGGGACTATTGGGATTGGACGATCAGCAGCGGGTTCAACTAGCATCTTGGCAGTTGAAAGAGGAGGCTTCTTACTGGTGGGAGGTTATTGAGTTGGAAGGAAGAGAAGTTACTTGGAATGGGTTTCAGGAATGATTTGATAGGAAACTTATCTCAAGCGGAAGAGAGTGTTCAGTTGGAGCAGTTTATTAACTTGAAGCAAGGAAGCTTGTCTATGAAAGAGTACATCAATCAATTTAATGAATTGTCGCGGTTTGGAATAGAATTGGTGAATACACTGCACAAGAAGGCTATGAAGTTCGCAAAGGGATTAAATCGGCCCCTTCAAGGTTTGTTCCTGACCCTGTACTAAGGGGAGCTACATATGAGTCACTAGTAGAGATGGCACTTATATATGATGCAGCTAAGGAGGGGGAGCCTAAAGAAGCCGTTAAGACGGAAGATTTTAAGAGGAAAGAAGAAGGCCCTCAGAAACGGATCAAGAAAAAGTGCAAAAGTTGTGGGATGGCTAGTCATTGTGCCAAGGACTGCAAGAGAGGGAAGATGAAGGGAAAGTGCTATAATTGTGGACAACCCGGTCACATTAGTAAGTATTGTCCCTAGAAGACGGGGCAGGGAGTGGGTGCACCAACGACATAGATTCAGGCTTTGGAAGCAGCATCCTCCAGTAGTAGACCAAATCGAGGTAGGAAAATTTGATTTCTATTTCTAATTTTCCCATTGGGACTCTCTTCGATTCTGGAGCATCACACTCTTTTATCTCTAGTTCTCATGTGGATTGTTTGCACTTAGACATTTCTTTAGTAGTAGACCCCGTCTTTGTTTCAAATCTCATAGGAGGATCGGCACCCTTGTCTATGGTTGGTAGGGGTTTAAAATTTATATCCTAGGTGTAGAATTCTACTGCGACGCCTAAGTTTTGGGATTCTCGGGGTATGGGATGATCTTGGGTATGGATTGGCTATCCACATATGGAGCTATATTAGACTGCGAGAGGAGAGTCGTTGGATTAGAGACATGCATCAGTAGGACTCTCGGGATTTCTTGTGACCCACAAGGGTCAGTTATGTTGAGCTTCCTTTATTCCCTCGATTCATCATCATCAGAGTTAGATTTGGTTCCTGTCATCAGAGATTTTCCAGACATCTTTGAGGAGTTTAGGAGATCGACTACCCCCCTAAGAGAGATATTGACTTCAGGATTTATTTTGCTAGCCAGTAGCATTACCCGTAGGGCATATGGCGCCTAGGGAAAGGAAGGGATTGAGCAAGCAGATCCGTGAGCTTTTGAGAAAGGTTTCATAAGAAGAAACATATAGGAATAGGGAGCGCCATTCGTCTTCGCTACCAAAGTAGGTGGTTCTCTTCGACTTTGCATTGACTATAGAGAATTGAATAAGCTCACAAAGAAGAACCATTATCCACTCCCTAAGATAGATGATCTTTTCGACCAATTAGTTGGCTCTTCAGTATTTTCTCAGCTTGGTCTAGCCATTGGATTTTATCAGCTTAGGGTAGCTAATGACAGCATTGCTAGGACCATATTTAGGACACTTGACAGATTTTTTGAGTGGTTGGTTATGTCTTTTGGGCTAACCAATGTCCTAGCCTATTCGATAGATTTGATGAACCATGTTTTTAGAGATGTCCTAAAATAAAGTTCGTGGTGGTATTCGTGGTCGACGTTTTGGTGTTTTCCAAGAAGTATGGAAGAGCATGTTATTCATCTAAAGGAGCTTCTTCGTACGCTTCGTGTTCATCAGCTGAAGACAGAGTTCTTGAAGTATCACTTTTAAAGTGCGTTTATTGGGGCATTGAGAATGTCTACACATGGTAGGGATTTAAGAAACGGTTTTGTACATTTAGGATCAGACTATGGAAATCCAAAGAGAGGTAGGAAAATATTGGGGGATGTATAATAGGTTCAGTTGATAAGTAAAGATGAAAACCCATGTGTAGATAATTACAGAAATTATAATTGTTTCATATAAGTGGATTTAACGGTAGTACCTTGGAATAAATCTAATGAAAGACTTTGGTAAGGAAATGAGATTTCCAGGGTTTAAGAAAAGTACTCCTAGGTTAGTAAGGACAAAATCCACTTTATGCCAAGCCCAATAAAATGAAATT
Organism: Allium fistulosum; assembly: GCA_030737815.1. Taxonomy (NCBI): domain Eukaryota; kingdom Viridiplantae; phylum Streptophyta; class Magnoliopsida; order Asparagales; family Amaryllidaceae; genus Allium; species Allium fistulosum. The sequence continues at coordinate 457,086,283 of CM060905.1, forward strand.
TTTGAAAAAAAAAGTGGGAATAAAATGTAATTGTTAGAATTGAAAATTTTCATTGTTAATATTTTCTTTTAGAAAATAAATATGGTGTTTTTGAAGAATGGTATGAAATTTAAGTTGGTTTTTATATAATGAAAAATTGGAATTCTTTTTAAAGAATTACAGAGTATACATATATAACTCACTAGTTTCATTGTAAGTAAACAAAGATTTTAAACATAATAACCTAGAGTGTATCAAGTATCAAAAACATAGATTACAACTTTTATTGTTGTAATAAATGTTTCGTGAAAAATAAGTGGAGCATAGGCTATAACACTAATGTTATAGTAAGTGACTCCCAAGAGAAATATTTGTACATAGGTATATGAGATTTATTAGTATTTATTTAATTGAATCCATACACTAGTATTTTTTGGGTTGTAGTAACGGTGTTTTATGCAACATCCATTTTAACCCAAATAAAAATGTATTTTTAAAGGTAATTTCTAAGTATAGAAACAAAATGGTTTATAAAGTACACTTATTATTTTTAATAAGTATAAGGAAGTGTTCTTGCAGTTATGGAAATATTAAACAGTTTTGAAGATGAGTTTTTCTGAAAGGAAAATGTGTAAGTTAGATATTAGAAAATATTTATCATGGAATAATATAAATTAAACATACTTTAATCTATTGGAATGAAAAGAATGATGCTATGATCTTCTATGAAACCAATAAAAATGTTTTGTGCAAGTTACAAGGAATACATGAAAGAGATATATAAGGTATGAAAAGCACCATATTTTGTATAGCCTATTTCGAAAAATATAAAATAAGTTCCTTGTAATTTCCAATAAACATGAAATTCTCTTTTAAAAGGTTCAAAGAAGATTTTAGCGTTAATAATTTCTCATTTGAGAAAGTAGTTCCAATATATTAAGGTATGAGACCGTAAGGTATAATAAGAAGATGTTTTGGAAACACATAAAAATAGTTTAAAGATATTTTAAAAGAAAATGGTTTGGTGAAAAGGTAAATAAGTTTTTGGAAATGGAAAACTTAATAAAAGTAGAATTTGAAAATTCAAATTTTTATAGAAAACTAAAAAGGTCTTTAAAAGAAAACGAGGAATAAGTTTTGGACTTAGATTTTGAAAGTTTTCCCCTCTAAGTTGGGAAATAATGTTAAGTAACCAGGTATTTTTGAATTTAATAGAAACTCAAAAATAACACTTTTTAAAGACAGATTTTGGGATTTGATGTTTTAAAAATTTAGAAACCTTAATTTTCAAAATAGAACTATAGACACCGAACCAAACTCCTAAATGTGAAGTAGATAGGAATCATTTCCTAGGTGTAACGGAAAAGGGGTAAGGCTACATAGGAGACATCAGTAATTACTTTTGGAAGTAATAATAGAGTTTCCGTAGAGTGTATAGTACCCTAGTGAGAACCTAGGAATGTTGATTCATGCGAGAAGACTAAAAAAACAGTAAAATTGAGTTAGTAAAATTGTAAGACACGCATGGTTGAGAATGGATATTTCTGATTTTGGAGGAACTTGGGTAAAGCATCTTCCTTTAGTGGAATTCGCATAAGATAGTAGTTCTCAAGATAGCATTGGAATGGCACCTTCCGAAACTCTTTATGGAAGACCGCGCAAGTCGCTTTCGTGTTGAATAGAGTCTATATAGGTTAAAAAGACTTCGAAGAAGATTAAATTGATTAGGAGAAAATGCGTACTTCTTCTCCACATCCCTCTTTGATAGTAAATTTCGAATTTCATGTTTCCATCTTTAGTTTTGAATAGGTTCTTTCCTTTATTATCCTTTGGGAGGGTAGAACTTTGGATTTAACCTATAGATGGTAGGATTTGATGTAAACATGTTATTAGAACATGTTATGAATGATGTATGCTAGTGGTTGCAAGTGTTTGCTAGTGGTTGCTAATGGACGCATATAGGTACACTAGGCACTATTATTCTTTAGGGATCGGCCTAACTAGGACACTAGAACATATGCATATGGATGTGTGTGCATTTTTATTCTATTTTCCATGGTTGCTATAAATGGATGATTTTCACATGGTTGTTGCATTTGGATGATGTTTGTAGCATGCATATAGAATTATCAGTTATCATTAGGAAATTTTCGCATTCATTTGGATACATGGCACAGACATGATTGCATAAAAGGAGGTCAACTGAATCAGTGGACCGCCTAATCTTTTGCATTAGTTAGGGACATTTACACTACACTAATTGCATAAGTATCATAAATTGCATTAGAAAAACTTAAGGACAATGGATGAATGGTTGATGATTGAGTAGTTGGTTGTAGAATTGGATGAAAACATTTTGTACATTCCTTTATCCTTAAAGATTTTGGGGATGAAATCACTTAAGGAGGGGAGAATGTAACAACCCGAAATTTAACCCGTAAAAATTAATTCGTTAATTAACTAAATAATAAAATAACTTTGGGAAATTATCAAAATTAAGCCACGAGAGTTGCACCATTGTGTCCATAGTAATTTTCTAGTCAATTTCCATATATAGAACGTGAGAATCCGAGCTAAAATGAACGAGATATGAATTAAACAGGATAGTGAAAAACCAATTATGGCCATGTCTACTGGTCGGTCGACCTGGGTAAGGGGGCGGTCGACCGCCCGGTCGACCCGCCTGCCCTTTTTAGGGCGAACGAACGTTCGTTCGTTCGAATATTTAGCCGACTTTACACGTATTTTGCATTGTTTAAACTGATCTGGTCCTTCCATTCATGTATCCGATGGCCCCTATTTAGTATATGACGTGGTTGCATCCTATTCAATCCCCAAATCCAATGGTCTGAGATCCACTTCTACCCCTATAAATAGAACCCTAGGCCTAACACTTTTTCTCATTCCAATATTTTCTCCAATTAGGTTCACCTATTCTGGAAGGACCTTAAGCGGAATAATTTTCCAAGGAGGAAATCATTTTAAATAAAAATATTTAACAATCCCAAATGGATCCGTGAAGGCCTAAAGGGAAGAGCTAAGGATCAGAGGTGAGTGATTGTAATTATTTATATTTTTAAGTAATTTAAAATAATAGAGTTTGCAATAGTTGTAGTTTTACTACGATTTTTGAAATAACATTTTTAGTAATTTATTTACAGTTTTTAGAATTATTTTCAGTCTATTTCTTTTAGCTATTCTTTTTAGTTAATTTTAGTTTATTTTTGTTAATTATTGCTTTTCCATTTATTTACGGTTTATTTACAGTATTTTAATTTATTTACTATTAGTTATGCGTTATTTACATCTTCTTCTTACGCCTTGGATTTTCTTCTATTTTCAGTTTTCTTTTATTCCTTCTTCTTCTTCTTTGCGTATGGATTAGAATAGAATTAATGCGAAATTGGATTAAATTATAAGAAATCTTAAATAATGGAATATAAGATGTAAATTATAAAGACTGTAATATAAATGGAATTGGACTAAAATTACGCCTAATTATGATATTAATTGGACTGAATTAAAGCGATTGGCCTAGTTATAACTTAGAATTTTAACTAAAATGAATAAAAGAAGAAAAGAAGCTTATTTTCACACTTGGACCTTGGGTTAAGTAATAAGCATGATTATAACATAAGTTATAAATTGATAAACTAAAGGAACTATGGTAAACTATGGAAACTATGGTGCTTATTTTAAGACTTAGGATAAATTAATAAGCAATAATAGTAATTGATAAAAATAAAAGCTTATTTAGATAATTTATCTAAGTTAATAAACAAAGATAAGAATAGGACCAGTACCAAATAGCATTCCTGTTTGTACCAAAAATGGGCACAACAATCTTCGGATGTTTTTGAAGAGATAAAACTGAAGAATGAGAATTGAAAATGAGAATTATCTAACAAAAACTCCAAATAACAGAAAGTAAATTGCACAGAAGACAACGATTTAGAGTGGTTCGGCGCTTCGCCTACGTCCACTATGAAGTTTGATGATTTTATTGCTTGATGCTTGAAGATTACAATTTCTTATAATGTAGTACAACTGATTTTATGATCTAAGTCTGAATCTAAGGCAATAATGGTGATCTAGAGTAAATCTGGCAGAGTCTGGGCGCTCTTTAGCTCTCAAAATTCTCCGACCCCTTCTCTGAATGACCAGGGGCTCTATTTATAGGTGTAGGAGGCTGATATTTCGCCTAAAATTAGGGGAGACCGCTTCTGGCACATGAGGGGGCCCACATGGCCGAAATCTGGAGATCCGGGCCCACTTTGGGATCGATTCGACCCTTGGTTCGAATCGATCAAGAAATCATCCAATCGAGCCGAAATTTGGTGTGAACATTCTTCATCATGTGCTTAAGCTTCTGTGAAAATTTCATCGCATTTGGACTTGTAGAAGTCGAGTTATGATCGATTCAAGTTGGTCCATATCGATTCGACCCTTGGTTCGGATTGATCAAGAATTGCTCCGATCAAGCTGAAATTTGGCGTGGACATTCCTTAGGTTGCCAGTAAGCTACTGTCCAAATTTGGTGGCATTTGGACTTGTAGATCTCGAGATATGATCGATGCAAGTTGGTCCATATCGATTCGACCCTTGGTTCGAATCAATCAAGAATTGCTCTGATCGAGCTGAAATTTGGCATGGACATTCCTTAGGTTGCCAGTAAGCTTCTGTCCAAATTTGGTGGCATTTGGACTTGTAGATCTCGAGATATGATCGATGCAAGTTGGTCCATATCGATTCGACCCTTGGTTCGAATCGATCAAGAATTGCTCCGATCGAGCTGAAATTTGGCATGGACATTCCTTAGGTTGCCAGTTAGCTCCTGTCCAAATTTGGTGGCATTTGGACTTGTAGATCTCGAGATATGATCGATGCAAGTTTGGATCTCTCAGGCGTGATCCATCAATATCTGGAGCATATGAACTCCGATTGACTTGAAATTCGGAATGTTGGCTCTCATAGCTTTGCTTGTCATGTCATATCAATTTTAGCTCGATCTAGACTCGGAAAAAATTTGTCGATATCCATAGTGAGCCTGCGTATAACCGATCTTCCAAGACGAACTGTCATTGGTTTCTAGTCAAGTTCTTGGTGTCACGGCCTTGCCAAAAGGCGGGATAACATTTGCCCCCCAAAGTATGTCTTGTGTGAACATGACGTGCTTTGAAATGCTGCATCCTTCATTTTGAAAAAGTTCTATCTGATTTGTTGAGTAGTTGCTATCTTTTCGTCAAAAGATGTAACCTTCGATTGATTTCTAGTAATATAAATTTTATTGAACCACTGTCAGTGATTATGTAGTGCAATGTTGTAACTGAGTGTCGAGTGCTAGCGATTTGTTATTCGCTGTTGTAATTGTCATCGGGTGAGCATTCAATTCCTGTAAATTTTGAAAATTGAATGTTAGTCTGTCATACATGTACGTATGTTAACCTGGCTCCTGTTAACATTTGCACGTTCACGATTCGTTGTCAAGTTCTTTAGTTTTTGTTTGGATTGAGTTTCGTATCGATCCTCTCCTGGATCGAAGTGAAATTCAAGTTGTAACAACGTTCGATGGTTGTTTTGAGTCCTTCCTTTGTATCGATCCTCTCCTGGATCGATCTGAGATGTTGGAATGTATGCTTCGTATCGACGGATACGTCATAATGGGTCTCGGATTGGAGGATACAGGAGTAATGCTTTGTGTCGACGGAGTAGAACAATCTAGACATAATTATGCAGTGAGGCTTCACAGAGGATATGCCATTTCTTATTCCTTTATTCAATAAGAATCCCCAATCGTGGATAATCTTTGATAGGAGTCATCCATGACTCTTTTTCTAGATCCGTCTCCAAGATCTAGTTGATCTTCATATGTCAATGCCTAGAATAATAAGTATTTCAACTGGGACAAAGTATTTTTGCCGCGCATCCCCAGAACTGGCTAGCTTGGCCAGTGACTTAGCTTTTTCATCTTGTTCTCCGAGGATGTGTGTAATGGTGTAATAGTCGAAGTCGACTAGTAGCTTTTGGACCCGGTTGAGATAAGGAGCAAGACGTTGCCCCCTAGTCAGATAATCTTCCTTGACTTGGCATACTACTAACCGGTAATCACATAAGACATGTAAAGTTTCCATTCATAGTTTTCTTACAAGTTTGAGCGCCAAGGTTTCATACTTGGCTTCGTTATTTGTTGCAGGGAAGTTGAGTTTCAGGGCGTAGTAGATCGTTCGTTCCTCAGGAATCACTAACGCAACTTCGATGTTAGAAAGCCGATTATTGGAAGTTCCATCGGTGTACGTTCTCCATCGGTTGGACGGTTCTCCACAGTTCTTCTGATAGTCATCTAATGTGGCAGATTCAGATATGAAGTATGCTAATGTTTGACCATGGAGAGCTCTCCGAGGGAGAAAAATATACATCTAAGGTTTCTATTGGACCTATCTTAACGGTTGGTCGATATGGATGTTAATGGGGTGAGCTTGCCAGTAGCCAGCCTTCATCATATGCGGGTCTTTGGATTTGTTTCTTTTCACATAGCATTGCGACGCTTATGGCGTGTGTTGACATGGCCCAATTGATGTATAAATCTCCGCGATCCAAAAGCTTAGGTAAAATGGGAGGTCTCTTTAAGCGATCTATTAGAGCTGCTTGGTTGTCCTCGGTACATGGGTGTCTCTAATTGTCGGAATTTTTTTAGAAATTAGTCTTGATTCCATGAGATGGTGATGAAAACAAAGAATCTTTCTGATGTAATGATGAAAGAGCATTTCAAAGGGTTGAGTTTGATCCTGCATTTTCTGGAGAGCACTAAATATCTCTGCCAAGTCATCGATGTGGTTGTTTGATAGTCATGATCTCACGAGCATATTAACCACATCTACCTTTATCGATCGGTCGATCTAATTTTTGAATGATCTGTTAATCGTCCTTTTGTAAGTAGCACAAGTGTCCTTAAGTTTGAATCTATAGATTGCAGCATAACACTATAGGCGCAGGTTAGTAGCGAAACAGTTGTATTCCTAGTTTGGGACATGCTTCATTATCTGATTGTATCTGAAGTTTGCATCGATGGATGTGAGTAATTCATGTCTGATGGTCGGGTCCATCAGTTGGTTGATCATTGGAAGTGGAAAGCTGTGCTTTGTCATACCCCATGCAAATCTGAGTAGTTGACGTATGTCCTCCACTCCCTGTTTGTTTTTCTTATAAGTAAAGGATTGGATACTCGTTTTGGTTGGAGGGCATAACGGATAAACCCACTGGTTTTGAGCAGATTCGCCTCCTCTTTAAGTGCAACAGATCTCTCCGGATCCATGTCGCATCGCTTTTGTTTACCGAGACATGCCTCGGGTCGACATTTAATGTAGGGTTCTTCATGGCTAGCGAGAGTCCATATATATATATATATATATGAGATCGAGTCCAGGCGAACACATCAAGATTCACCTGAAGTAAAACAGTTGACTCTTTCTTCATCATTGCGCAGAGTTGTGATCTGATCTACAGTACTCGTGATGGGTTGTAGGCGCCTCATGTGTTTATTTGCAATGGTAAATGATCAGGCTTACAAGGATGTCGAATCAAAGGATTAGTAGAACTTAGCCTTGTATTGCACGCTGCTACATAGCTGGCTCCAGCTTTGAGATTGAATTGACTTATGTTTCTGAATGATGCGCTTTTCATTCAATGTACCTACGATCCATTGCTCATTGGAAAGGTCAGAATGATGATCAGTCGCCCATAAGTCCTGGTATTGATCCGATGACTCTATCTCTAGGCATCCTTTCAGTCGCAACCTTATTTTCTTGTTCGTGCTCCTAAGTCTGGGGAATATCTCGATAAGTGGTAGGGTAGATAATGTCCGCTTCAATTTTGTATTCTATCCCATTGAACCATGGGATCGAGTTAATCAATGGAAGGCTGAGTCGTGCCTGTCCTGTATTATGTTCTAGTTCTTTTTTCTTAGCGGAATACATTGTTACTTTTCCAACATTCGGACATAAGCTAGATTCTGGACGGTCAATGACATTCACTTCGCCGCTTATGTCGCCATACTTTGGGCAAAAACTGAAGAGTGAATCGTCCAATCAGATCTAATGCAGGATTGATGCTTCCCTTGTTGAATCCAGGGGAAGAATCAGTGTGCAGATGTTTAGGTTGCACTTGTTTTGAATTGCTCTTTTAGTTGGATCATGGTAAGAGTCAATGAATGAATGGTCGCGTTGCATTCATTTGGAGTTGGGTGATCAACCATGTCCATTTCGATTTATGTTCTCCCGTCAATCTAGGGATAAAGTCAGCTCAAATGCAGTCATGTCATGCTCATTTGGTCTCATGCTCTTCCTGACGGATCGAAGGAAGGCGACGGAGGACGAATGGTCAAGTCACACTCATTCATGGTTTATTCTTCTATCCGTGCTCTATTGGTCAAAGGTATTCGATGGACGTTCGGGTCCCGATATTGACCGTCGATTTAACGGCACGATGTAGAATGCTCGAACCTCATTTCCTATCGATCCAATGGTATGATATGAAAGGTGCAGATCGATATTGCCCGTCGATCCGGCGGTACGATATAATTGGTTGCCCAGAACTTCGGGCATCATTCTGATTGGTTAGCATTAAGGTCTCCTTGTAGCCATTTCCTGAAGTTGTAAAGGACGCTAAGCTGGAGATGTAGCGAGTCACCTTTCTCTTCTTTCGGTGATTTGTACTTCTGCCCCCAGTCTTGGGTTAGCAGAGTTAGTTCGTGGATGGTCTAATTGCACCTGTAGTGAGTTTACACTCATCACGTCGAGTTTAGGTCAGAGTTGGTGAATGAATGGTGGAATCTCATTCATTCGTTTGTCTATTCTTGTAGCCACACTTTGGGAATCAGAGTCAGTTGAAGGGCCATTCATTACACCTATTTGATGTTTATACCCCTGTCCACACTCTGGGGACTAATAGTTTTAGTAGAAAATGGTCAGACCGCATCTTCCTCAATTAATCCCTTTAGCACTAATCAATGGAGAAAGTCGAAGTGTGGTCGATCACATTACAACAACTTTAATTTGATGCTTCTCCCACTGAACTGTAGGAAGGAGTCGATTGGCGGATGGTTAGGTCACATCCGTCAATGTTGCACAAACAGCTCATTGGATCATAGGGGAGAGTTAACGGATGAACGGTCGTGTCACGTTCGTTTGCAGTAGAACGGGTAGTCACATCCGTTTAGAATTGGACATTCAGCTAGGTTCATTTTGCGAATCTGTGTCCCCCTGTAGAATCAAGGAAGAAATTTTGTCTTGTGGGGTTGGAGTTGCATCCCTATAAAATTATGTTATGGGTCCCGTGCCGGGGACAAGAGGTTATGCATGGACGGTTGGGTCACGCCCGCTTAGTGCCGGATGGTCTGATCGCATCCAATTTTGTGTGTTAAGTGTGACCCCGTGTCAGGGGAAGATTGGAAGGCAGACGGTCGAACCACACCCGCTTTTTGTATTACAGAACTTGATGAGGAACCATAGCCGATAGATGGATAGTCGAATCACATCCCTTTTGGTATTCATATTCCAAACCATGCTTTGAGGATTGGAGTTGGTCGATGGGTTGTTAGTCACACCCATTTGGTATTTATACTCCAATCCGCGCTCTCGGGACCAGAGTTAGTTGATGTATACACTTCAGCTCGCACTCTGGGAATCTGGAGCTAGTTGATGTTTATACTCCAGTTCGCACTCTGGAAATCTGGAGTTTGTTGACTAGACGATCTATCACGTTTATTATGAGTTTCCTTTTTTGTGTTCGCACTCCGGGAACAAGTGGTGTAACTTGGTTGAGATATGGTCGAAGTCGTTAGGCGGACGGATCCACCCTCCTCGAAGCCGCATTTGTTTGATGCTTATACTCCAGCTCGCGCTTTGGGAGTTTGGAGTTAGTTGTTGTTTATACTCCGGTTCACACTCTGGGATCTCGGAGTTAGTTAATGTTTATACTCCAGATCGCGCTCTCGGAGTCTGGAGTTTGTTGATGTTTGTACCCAGCTCGCGCTCTCGGAGTACTCTGGAGTTTTGTTAATGTTTATACTCCAGCTCGCGCTCTCGGAGTCTGGAGTTTATTGAATGTTTATACTCCGCTTCACACTCTGGGAATACGGAGTTGGATGTTTATACTCCGACTCGCGCTCTGGGAGTTCGGAGTTGAATGTTTATACTCCGCTTCGCACTCTGGGAATACGGAGTTGGATGTTTATACTCCGACTCGCGCTCTGGAATTCAGAGTTAGGGAATGTTTATACTCCACCTCACACTCTGGGAGTACGGAGTTAAGGAATGTTTATACTCCGCCTCGCACTCTGGGAGTACGGAGTTAGGGAATGTTTATACTCCGTCTCGCACTTTGGGAGTACGGAGTTAAGGAATGTTTATACTCCGCCTCGCACTCTGGGAGTACGGAGTTAAGGAATGTTTATACTCTGCCTCGCACTCTGGGAGTACGGAGTTAGGGTATGTTTATACTCCGCCTCGCACTCTGGGAGTACGGAGTTAAGGAATGTTTATACTCCGCCTCGCACTTTGGGAGTACGGAGTTAAATGAATGTTTATACTCCGCCTCGCACTTTGGGAGTACGGAGTTAAGTGAATGTTTATACTCCACCTCGCACTCTGGGAATACGGAGTTAAGTGGAGGGTTGTCGTGTATCAACCCTTTTCTGGCTTGACGTGATGGCTTGCCCTCGAGCTCGGGGTTTCACATAGCGAGTGATCGGTGGGATCTCGATTAACTTCCACTTATATGCCCTTCAACGAAGGATGAGATTCAGTTTACGGACGGTCGGATCACGTCCATGTTCATTTCGATTCCGCTTTTGCCAGGCCTAAGGAGTAAGATTAGTGCTCTGGCAAGCTTTGTGCTCGAGCATAGGAAGGGATGGTCGAACTATGTCCACTCTGAGTTGTGTATTTTCCCTTAAGTCAGGTGCAAGAATTGGAGAGCAGACAGTCGAGTCATGTCCAATTTATACTTTGCATTCTTTCGATTGATCTGAGGAAGAGAGTTGAAATGATTGCTCATGATGGTTAGTGAGTAGGCAGTAAGTCGTTGATGACTTTAAATTGAGGGTTGGCCCCTGATGAAGTCAGTTTAAGGCATTATCATTTTGTCGAATCACAGACGCAAATGGAGAGTGAATGGTCAAATCACATCCACTTTAAATTTATGTTCTCAAATAACCCCAAGTGTCTAATGTAGATTTGATGTATAGATGGTCGCGTCATGTCCATCCATAGTGTGGTTTTGCTCTTATTGGGCATCAGAAGAAGCATAAGTATTTTGGAAAGCTTGAGAGTGCATTGTAGGGACATATAACTCCAAGTCTTTCTCAAATTTCCTAATTAAATTGCATAGGTGGATGAGTGGACGGTCGGTTGTATCCACTTTGTACCGGAGTTCTGACCTTGTCGGTCTCTTCCGCTTTGATGCTCTTGATGACTAGATCATAGTCCGTAGAGGTTGTTTGGCATTGAACCTTGAGTACTCGTTTACCTACATCATTTGCAAGTAGTTTAATTCAAGTAGGTCATATTTCACAACGTAAATGAAATTGAATTAGAAATAATTTAAAATAGATCAGATCAAATCTCATTGATAAGTGAGGCAGCGTCGTATGCTCGCTATTGCACATCACTCCAGCCCTTCTCAGTTAGAAGTCTAACGCAAATGGTTCAATTTGATCAAGGTCCTTGATTGATACGAGTCGGATGTTCCCGGTCCTTCGTTTTATAGGGCTTGCACATATTGTTGGAGCTATCCTTTTCGGAGCAGCCTTATGGCATTGGCGTTCACGGTAGCCATCTAGAGAAGAGGAGTTTTCTGATCTAGAGTATGGAGTAGGTTCCCTCCTTATCGTGCTATGTTGATCCTTCGTCTGATTCATCAACTCAAAAATGGCCCAGACATGTTGGCGTAGTAATTGGCGGCTATCCACCAGTTCTCTTATCAAAGTCTGGAAATAAACTCTTGTAACGAATCAATTTATGGGTATTGGCAGCAAGTGGATGCGGACTTTGATCAATTCACTAGCTGCCAGCTTCTTCATTCACTTCAACAATATAAGTAGTAGAACTGGTATGTCTAACCACGATTGACAATGTTCTTTGAGGAGTGGAGGAAGATAGCTACATTTGATGGCAGTCATCACTCTTGGTGTAAGCCATGCGCAATTCTCACTTCATGAGGTAGTGCGGGGGGTTATATATTTCCAACGTGCACTGACGTAGTCAGCATGTTGAACTTTCATTGGAAGTTCTTCATGTAGGATGGTTTCAACGAATAGGTCTCGACTGGGAAAGATTCTCCAATCGACATTATGATCAAGTCCATTTTATTGCCAAGGGGTCTTGTAACACTGGTGAATGATGTATGCACGATTGTCCAACGTTTGAGTGGTTGGTAACGCCGATTGAACGACGAGTTGGTTAAAATGGGCTAATAGATTGGTGTTTATCCCAAACTTTCATCCAGATAGAAGACCTATATAGGGTATTAAGGAAGTCCTCCTGAGGTTGTATGTAATGCTTTTAGTTATGTAGACGTGGAATGATTAAGATGCGGGCGTTTGAAGATGGTTCACCGGTGACCAGCTATGTTTTGGATTGGCAGAGTAGACAATGTCGGAGAGTTGTCATATTAACCATCGTACCATAGCTGTCAATTCAAGAGTTTAAAAGCTGGTTAGTTGGAGGGAGTTGCATTCCACCTTAAAAGCTTGATATATTAATCAACTCCAGTTCTTGGCATATTAGCTAGGTTCTCCAGCCTCTGGAGTACGGTTGAGTAGTATTTCTTTACCCATTCCTTTATTGCAACTCAACATTTGTTGTTGTGATCTCCTATGTCTTGTTCAGTCATGGAACAATTAGAAGCACGGATGGAATGTTCCTTCACTAAATTGGTGATTGAATTCACTATGCGGATGCCCTGCGCTGCGGCTAGGGTTCGGGGGGTTTCCCCCGAAAAATATTTTTTTTTTGGGTCGTACCCGAAAATATTATATTATTTTTTTTTGGAATTTCGTATCGATCAAGCAACCTGAAAAAGTCCTTCTTCGTATCATTCTTGTTCGAATCCATCATATGCGCTCGTCTTCGTATCGATATGAAGTGCGCATGGCTAGATCGATACGAAAGTGGTATCCGTCGATCGATACGAAGTAGATGCAGATGGATGGATACGAAGTACCTATGAGTATCGATACGAATTGGAGGCAGATGGATGGATAAGAAGTATTGCTTCCTGATGGATACGAAGTACAGCTTCCATCTCATGGATACGAAGTAGAGCATCCATCTCATGGATACGAAGTACAACATCCATCTCATGGATACGAAGTACAGCATCCATCTCATGGATACGAAGTATGGCATCCATCTCATGGATACGAAGTATGGCATCCATCTCATGGATACGAAGATTATGGATACGAAAAACAGCATATTTTCTGGATTCGAAAAGATGGATACGAAAATCACCATATTTTCATGGATTCGAAGACATGGATACGAAAATCACCATATTTTCATGGATTCGAAGACATGGATACGAAAATCACCATATTTTCATGGATTCGAAGACATGGATATGAAAATCACCATATTTTCATGGATTCGAAGACATGGATACGAAAATAACCATATTTTCATGGATTCGAAGACATGGATACGAAGTTCATCATATTTTCATGGATTCGAAGACATGGATACGAAGTTCATCATATTTTCATGGATTCGAAGACATGGATACGAAGTTCATGATGAACGTAGTTCCTCTTAGATCTGGAGCAATCTGAATAGAATAGAAGGAACCACTTATGAATAGGTCTGGATCTTCTCCTTAGATTTTTGCAATCCAATGACGGTGGTAGATCCTTCTCAGTGAAAGCACCAAAGTGTTTGTACCAAAAATGGGCACAACACTCTTCGGAAGTTTTTGAAGAGATAAAACTGAAGAATGAGAATTGAAAATGAGAATTATCTAACAAAAACTCCAAATAACAGAAAGTAAATTGCACAGAAGACAACGATTTAGAGCGGTTCGGCGCTTCGCCTACGTCCACTATGAAGTTTGATGATTTTATTGCTTGATGCTTGAAGATTACAATTTCTTATAATGTAGTACAACTGATTTTATGATCTAAGTCTGAATCTAAGGCAATAATGGTGATCTAGAGTAAATCTGGCAGAGTCTGGGCGCTCTTTAGCTCTCAAAATTCTCCGACCCCTTCTCTGAATGACCAGGGGCTCTATTTATAGGTGTAGGAGGCTGATATTTCGCCTAAAATTCGGGGAGACCGCTTCTGGCACGTGAGGGGACCCACATGGCCGAAATCTGGAGATCCGGGCCCACTTTGGGATGGATTCGACCCTTGGTTCGAATCGATCAAGAAATCATCCAATCGAGCCGAAATTTGGTGTGAACATTCTTCATCATGTGCTTAAGCTTCTGTGAAAATTTCATCGCATTTGGACTTGTAGAAGTCGAGTTATGATCGATTCAAGTTGGTCCATATCGATTCGACCCTTGGTTCGGATCGATCAAGAATTGCTCCGATCGAGCTGAAATTTGGCGTGGACATTCCTTAGGTTGCCAGTAAGCTACTGTCCAAATTTGGTGGCATTTGGACTTGTAGATCTCGAGATATGATCGATGCAAGTTGGTCCATATCGATTCGACCCTTGGTTCGAATCGATCAAGAATTGCTCTGATCGAGCTGAAATTTGGCATGGACATTCCTTAGGTTGCCAGTAAGCTTCTGTCCAAATTTGGTGGCATTTGGACTTGTAGATCACGAGATATGATCGATGCAAGTTGGTCCATATCGATTCGACCCTTGGTTCGAATCGATCAAGAATTGCTCCGATCGAGCTGAAATTTGGCATGGACATTCCTTAGGTTGCCAGTTAGCTCCTGTCCAAATTTGGTGGCATTTGGACTTGTAGATCTCGAGATATGATCGATGCAAGTTTGGATCTCTCAGGCGTGATCCATCAATATCTGGAGCATATGAACTCCGATTGACTTGAAATTCGGAATGTTGGCTCTCATAGCTTTGCTTGTCATGTCATATCAATTTTAGCTCGATCCAGACTCGGAAAAAATTTGTCGATATCCATAGTGAGCCTGCGTATAACCGATCTTCCAAGACAAACTGTCATTGGTTTCTAGTCAAGTTCTTGGTGTCACGGCCTTGCCAAAAGGCGGGATAACAATTCCCTTAATATTTCGATGGTTACGGTGTTTCACATAATCCTGAAGTGAGACGAGGTGCTTCACATAATCCTGAAGTGAGGCGAGGGGTACACTTATGCTTATAGTGGTAGTAAACGGTCAATCTATGGTATTTCAAATCAAGAGGATTTGAACAAGAGGCACAACTAGATTTTTGTTTGATAGGGACCAGTACACAGCAGTTTCCCCTATTTTTCTATCGACACGGTGTTTTACATAACCCTGAAGTTAGACGAGGTGCTTCACATAATCCTGAAGTGAGGCGAGGTGCACGCTTATGCTGTCCAGGTAAATAAAAGGTCAAAAGAGGGAACAACAAGAATGCGAGATTAGTGGTAGTCACGCGTGCGGCTTCCAGTTATGGCTCATAAATCGTTATGAGTTCCAAGCGCTTAGTAAGTGTGTCTTTCGTAGACACCAAAGTCTACTGTGTAGGGAAATGTCCAGTCCACAATAGATTATATGGAGTAGCAAGCCGATCAAAGGGTAGAATTAGGACTTCAGCCTAATCAAAGCAGCTATCAAGGGCAAGTGCAAACAATCAAAGTTAACCTATCTTATTAATTGAGTACTAGTTAATTCGTATTTATTTCCAGCTTTATCTCTCTTATTTCCTTTGTTTCCTTTTATATATACTAGAACTATTGAAGAGTCTATTACTTTTACTTTGCTTAAAGATTCTACTAGTTACTATCATTCATCAGACTTTTAGTCTAACCACTCCTCTATTTTCCCCCTTTTCCCCCATACGCAATAAAGGGAGAGGGCAGTAGATTGCAGTTGCTCGGAGGTTTCTTGAAGAAGATTCTGCTATTTATTTCCCTACTTTTATTTCCATTTTTCTTTCTTTGTACTTGCACTTGAGAGGGATATTTATACTTTGATTTTTGTTGAGACTACGAGTTTTTATTTCATGAGACATATTGGGTTTTGAGACATGTACGTTGTATTTGGTATTTGACTTATTTGGTTTATGAAGCAATTATGAAGTTTTTGTTCTGAATAAGTTATTATTTTAGTTTCTGCTATTTCTACCTATTTTGTCTTGTGAATCTTAGTCTCTGTTAGTTTGAGTTATACCTACAATGCACCACGCCTTTTAATGTGTCCTTATGGATATATTAAGGGGTGTGGGGTGTTTCAACATACGGTTTCGATATGTCGGTATAGACAACTGAAAGGAAAGGATGCTAGTGAGGGAATCCATTGTACTATTGAGGCACACGACCTATAGACGTGGTCCCGGAGCATTGGCAGAGAGAGATTGGAATGCCAATATAGGGTAGGTCATATTCTGTTGCATTATATGGACGGGTTCTATGATAGGATCAAAATGCCAATTAACTTTTTTTGAGGTGTTGGTTTTCAAGGGAGTCCACAATATAGTTTTGGCTCTCGATAGGTCTCTTTGGTAGCTAATGGCGATTTGATATGGGTATTAGTTATAGATATCAGTATTTCAGTTTTGGGTATGGAGATGCTATGTTAGTAGCTGTTTGTACCAGAATTGGGCATAACACTCTTTAGAAGGGTTTGAAGAGATAAAATGAAGAAATAAATGTAAAAAGAGGATTATCTAACAAACACTTCAAACAATAATCAGAAAAACAACAAAGGCATACAGAGATTTAGAGTGGTTCGGCATGTTGCCTACGTCCACTATGAAATGATTGACCTTTATTAACTTTTGCTTGCTGGTTACAGCGAATTACAACAGTAAATCTCGAGTACAACAGTGAAATGAGAACACAATGGTGAATTCGGCAGAGTCTGGACGTCAAAGAGCCAAAAGGTCCCTTTTCTGTAGGTTCTGGGCTGCTATTTATAGGCGTAGGTTGCAAATATCTCACTCAGATCTCGGGAGACCTCTTCTGGCACGTGTGTGGTCCCACGCGATCGATCCCACGTGATTTGCACTCGGTCCGTGATCGATATGAACAAATTTCATATCGATCAAGATTTGACCCAATCGAGTCAAAATTGGGCATGAGCATTCCTTAGGTTGTACGCAAGCTTTTGTGAAAATTTCGTAGCATTTGGACTTGTAGATTGTGAGTTATGATCAATGCAAGCTTGCGTTGTTCATATGCTGTTCTCTTCGTATCGATGTTGTTCGAATCGATCATTTCGTATCGATGATCATGCACGTGACGCCAATCGACGTGGCGCTTGCCTTCAGGATCGATCCGAAGTTCATGCCGAATCGATCGAGTCTCTCCAACGTTCGCGCCTTATTCGTATCGATTTGACTTGGTCCCATTTGCATCGATCGAAGCTGTTTTGTTCGTATCGATTACCGTGGCATTGTTTGTATCAATATTCATTGGCCATTTCGTACCGATAGCTGAGGGCCATTTCATTCGTATCAATCGTTGATTGATTGATACGAAATGCACGATTGAGATAGATGTGAATTAACCCCAACTAATCGATACGAAGTTGAACTAATTTGGTGGATAGAACAACTGACGTGATGGATATGAACAGATGGATAGCGTGATCGATATGAACAGATGGATGTGAAACAATATCGATTGATGGATACGAAGAAGGCGTTTCAGCCGATGGATACGAAGAGTGCAGTTCTTCTGATCGATACGAAGACGAGTGCATCCGATGGATTCGAACCAGACCGATATGAAGAAAGGCTTTCTTCGGTTGCTTGATGGATATGAACAAAGTGATTGCTTGAATTGCATCGATTATATCTTGAGCATACGAACTCTGATTGACTTGAAATTTGGATGGTGGCTTTCATAGCTTTGTTTGTCATGTCTTGTCGATTGTAGCTCGATCTGGACATCCAAAAAAATTCATCAATATCCATAGTGACCCTGCGTATAACCGATCTTCGGGACGGACTGTCCTTGGTTTCTAGTTAAGCTCCTGGTATCACGGCCTTGCCAAAAGGCGGGATAACATTTGCCCCCCAAAGTACGTCTTGTGAGAACACGACGTGCTTTGAAAAGCTGCAATCTTCATTCTGAAAAGTTCCATCCTACTCATCAAACGGTTGTTGTTTTCTCGTCGAAAGTTGTAATCTTTGATTGATCCATAGAAACATAAATTATGATCCGTAGACTGCCAATTGTCGTACTATGTACTGTTGTAATAGATCAATGTATGATAGTAATTAGCTGTTTGTTGTTGTAATCGTCATCAGGTGGGCATTCGACCTGTGAGTTTCGAAAATTGAATATTAGTCCGACATATATGCATATATGTTAACCTGACTCTCGTTAACGTTCGCACGTTCACAAGTTGTTGTTAGTTTTCTCGTATCAAATTTTGTATCGATCCTCTCCTGAATCGATGTGAAATTCGAGTTGTAACAACGGTCGATGGTTGTTGTGGAGCTTTTCTCTCATATCAATCCTTTCCTGGATCGATTTTAGAAGTTGGGTGGTCATCTTCGTATCGATGACATCGACACATACTAATAGTTCTTTGGAATACCCCGCATCGATGGATACGAGTTTCTGTGGACTCCAGAGCAATGGACATGAAGTTGTGACTTCGTATCGATGGACTTATGATGGTTACAAACAGTCCAATCGTTCCTCCGAGAATTCTTCGTATCGATGGAGTCGAACAATCCGAACATGACTTGGTTGTGGCATTCACATCGATGGAAGCCGATGGATACGAACGACTGTTGCTTTTGATAAAGGGTGCATGTATGCAAACTGCCCTCTTCGCATCGCTTTGGGAGGGTACCTATTTTACCTAACCATAGCAACAGGGAGTCGAACCATCATTTCCTTTCATCTCTTGTTTGTATAAAAGCCTTTTTGTACTTAAAAAAACTTACTTGTTCTCATTTTCTAGTGCGCCTTCGTATCGATTGAGAAACCATGAAATAGAAACTACTCTTGCTTTCGAACCAAACCAAACATCGAACCCTTGAACTAACCGCTGAAATCGGGTAATTAAACGGTAAACCCGCGTTAAGAACGACGAGATTCGAATCTAATTGCTAATCCATTTACATATATGGTCGATTTCTGGCGATGTTGAGGTCGGAATTGGCTCAGAGGAAGGCCAAGGGAGGAATGAAATGGAGTTATGGCCATTTGGGGAAGAAGGAGTGAGGAAGGAGACGAGGGAATCGATGAAAAGTTGGTCGGCCTTGATTTTGTATCGATGGAGGGTTAGAGAAACTGGATTTTGCATAGAACCTCAACCGGGAGCTTCGTATCAATCACCTGCCTTTAACTTCGTGTCGATTGTCGATCCTCTAATTTTGTTTTTTATCACTTCGAATCGACATGGATTCGAAGCATAGTTGTGGCAGATACGAACTGTATTGTACCCCGATCGATGCGAAGTCATTGCGACCTGATCGATACGAAGCTATCGGACTTCGATCGATATGAAATTGAGGCTTCGATGATCGATACGAAATGAACGTATTGGATTGATGTGGAGTGAATGTTAGTGATCGATGCGAACTCTTTGCAATTCGATAAACATGAAGTCATTAAGTTTGGATCAATACGAAGTTAATAAATTTCAATTGATATGAAATCAAAGCTCTTTGTCGATTGACCTCAATTTGGAGTTTGACGAATATGAAATTACATGCATAATCGAACTCTTGACTCCGACGAGCTTCATCTGTGCATAACTAGACTTGACCATTGAACGACATATTTGACTACCCTTCGTAGCTCGTCGATGGAACTGTAACTCAAAAAAATCTTAACAAACTGTAACTCGGATCGGTCTCTAAAGTCTGGATGGCACGGTTGTGACGATCAGCGAAGATGGTCACTCTAGTTGAATTTCGAAGTCTTGTCATTTGCATATTTTCTCAAACTCCGTAGAATTTCTCAAGTCATACGTAGCACTGCACTGCACAACACACTTATGCACTTCACACTGGGGAACGCACGGGCTTATTATCGTCTAATGATGGTTTTTAATAAGTTGATTAGCTATGGAATCCACAAGTTCTCAATAGCAGGAGCTTCAGAGTTCATCTCCTTTTGTCCTAGAGATACCAGCCATCGCGGCCGAAGTTATAGATCCAGCTCCGGACGAGCTGCTTGGTGCCACGTTTATCATGAATCCATAAGATTCTGTGCCATCTGACGTCTCCGAAGATATGCTGGGATGAATATGTCTAAGGCATGGTCTACCATTGGACGACGTATTATTACTAGGACCGAATGATAGACCGCATGCTCCCCAGAGGACTTTACGGCCTTTAATCGCCATGCATGTACAGCGGGAACACTTCCTCCGTTCAACCAATACATTAGGGAAGTGTTGTCTTTCTTCGGAATCGCCCCATCTCATTTACACCCCAATGGACATGCCCTGCTGAATAGCCTATTTATTGTATTTATGGAGCATCTTTTCCGACCGTTGATCCCGATTGAGATTAGATACTTATTTAATGTCAAGAGTCGTGGAGATAGTCCCTCGTTCATATTCCTAGAGGCAGTCAAGAGTTGTCAAGTTATGATCGGCTCCTGGACCATACTGAGTTATTTTAAAATGGAGTGGTTCTATGTCCGATGCCCTCCGGGATTTGCTAGTCGATGGTTAGTCAGACGTAAGTGCTTCGACTTTTCTGGTAGTCAACAAGATAATTGCAACCGGTATTGGGACTAAAACTCTCTTTCTTTTGCAGCCGCAATTCCATGACCTGAGGGCATGCACTTTAAAGAGATTGTGCGGGTCCTTCAAGAAGTGCCAAGCGAAATGAGAGAAATATACTCGGTGCTAACAGACTGAAACTTGAGAACCGTTGGGCTTATTGAACGAAATCAAAGCATAAGGCTTGAAGGAACGCTGAGGGTGGCCCCGACAAAGCAGGTAAAGCGCAAAGCGCCCGGGGTCGTGATTGCTGAGGAAGGTGATGAAGAGCATACACCTATGAATGACGAACACGTGGCTGGGCCTTCTGACAGTCTTCAGGGTGCAGAGGGAAAGAGAAAAGGCAAGGCAATCGCACACAAACGCCCTAAGTCTTTGAGGTGGAAATCAGTAGTGGTGTCTTTACCGGCCTCCTGCGTTAGAATCTCAGAGGCCTCTCCCTCTCCAATAGAGAGTCCTTATGAAGGGCTTGCCGACATTCCGATTCCGGACGATGTGTCGCTCCAATATGACACCGGATTGGATGGGCTTCGGAGCGCCCTAGATTTAGGCGAGGCACTTCCTGTCAATGTGGCCGACATTACCGATTGGTCTTCAAGCGGGCTAAAATAATCAAAAAGTTAGAATCTGATCTCACCCAGAAGGAACGCATTGTCCAAGTGCTTAATGATGAAGCCGAGTCCTCTCGGAAATCAGAGATAGAGGCCACCAAAAAGGCCGATGAGGCGAACTTGGCCATGGAGAGGATGAGGTAGACACACTTTGCCTTGGTGGAGCAGATGGGCCACCGAAACACCACTGTCACAGTTGAATGGGACGTTGCTCTGGAAGAACTTGTTGAGCTTAAAGCTAAATTTTCCGAAATCATCAAAGAAAAGGATGATGCAAACAAAGCCGCCCAGGAAGCATTTGAACAGGCCGTTGTGCTTCGGGGCGAACGGGATGCGGCAACGGCTAAGGTCCAAGTGGTTGAGACTGAGGTCGAGGAGAAAGTCCGAATGGCGGAGTCTAGGCTAGAAGCTGATATTGAAGATCTCCTCATTGTTTATAACGCTAACGTCTTGAAGCACAGAAATCTAGCCTGGCTCGACAATTATCCGACACATCTACACAACGCCTGGGGCCGATTGGTGGAGGATGAAAAGGCCGCCCACCAAGCCGAATCGATTATTGAGTTCGAGCTCGAAAACCGAGTGTTGAGCGAAGACAAGCAGAAAGTTCTCCATGATGCCATGATTTCATATGAGAAGGAGAAGCTTGGCGCTTAGCATTCGGAAGTTGGAGAAGGTTCTGGCGTCGAGCATTATGATACAATTTATGAAACTCTTGTGCCGACTCAGTCCGAATCTACACCTGAGGTTGATCCTTAGCCCGTTCCTTCTTATAATCTGGATCAACCGCAGATGTCTCCAGCTCGCCAGCAAGTTTCTGAGGTCGTTCAGCTGCCCACAAGTTAAACTGAGGAAGGTACTCTGAACATTCTCTATGCTTATCCAAGATCGGGATCATCATTCAAAGTAGTTATTAACAGTTCTTCTTTTGTTTTTGTCCAGTGATTGATGCTACACCGGTCGTGCCTCCTGCCACTCAAGAGTCACATCATATGTAGGAGGCCATTATAACTGAAGCAACCACCACAACGACCATGGCACCGACTGATGGAACGCAGGGGAGCACGCTTATTTTTGATGAGCAGATGATAAAGGAACTCCTCGGTCCTCACATCGATCCTTTTGTAGATTTGCCGTTCGTTATGGGCGGAAGTGCACCGATGACAAGTTCTTCGGCTCCAACTGCGGGAGTTCCTGACGATGCACCAACGCTTCATGAGGAGGAAATCATAGCTGAAATCAATGCCGAAATGGGGGCAGCCGCGCGGGGCAGTGGTTTTGGCGGTGGTATGGCTGGACCTGGTCCAGCTCCTTTGCGGATGATATCTCCGGGAGGAACGGTCATTGAGACAAGCGTGCCTACCCCGCCTCCTTCTGTTGATCTTGTACCTCCGACTCCGCCTGCAGGAAGCATTCCAATACACTTGAGTTCGGAGGAGGATGTTGATATTATGCCCCCGACTGGAGATCGGCCGCCGAAAGGCAAGGGCTCAAAGAGAAAACTAAACGGAAGCTCTAGCGGATCTACACCGAAGGGGAAACCAAAGAAGAAGAAAGAATAGACATGCTCCTTTGGTGAAATTTTTAGTAGATA
Organism: Allium fistulosum; assembly: GCA_030737815.1. Taxonomy (NCBI): domain Eukaryota; kingdom Viridiplantae; phylum Streptophyta; class Magnoliopsida; order Asparagales; family Amaryllidaceae; genus Allium; species Allium fistulosum. Next base: position 457,109,335 of record CM060905.1, read on the forward strand.
GGAATTTCTTTTGTTCTTTTTTGCTAGCCGTGTATAGATGCCGGTTCAGCCCCTGCTACTAGAATTTTTTGGATAAACTTGTACTTAGTTTCTTTCTACAAACAGTTGAAATGAAATTCCATTTTGTTTTTAACTCAATTTTCGTTTATTTGCTTAAGTATTTCAGCGTTCGAACTTTAGCCCAGTATACTTGTCGAGTTTCGACCTTTGGATTGGACCCAAGTTTAGTCATTAAGTTCTGAAATCATTACTCTGAGTGATGACTGAATGTTGAACTGGACTCCGATGCTGCACTGTCTCAATCGGTGATCGACGCTTAAGTTTTGCCCCCAATTTCAGGGACGAATTGTAGAGATCAAATGGCGATCGCACTTCGCTTTCAACTCATTGAGCGTAACATCGTCGAACTGATGCTGGAATAAAGAAATTCAAGTGGTCGAATCGCGTTCGCTCATTTATCGTCGATTGCATCCACACTCCGAGGATTTTCATTCGTACGTCAGTGGTCGGACACGCCTGCTTGAGTTTCAAGGATACGTCCACACTCCGGGGACTCAAGTCATTTTCACGGGTGGTCAATCACACCCGATTAATGTTTACGACGATGTCCACACTCTGGGGACTTTAGATGGATTCGTGGGCGGTCAGTCACACCCGATTAGCATTTACACTTTAACCACGCTCCGGGGACCTAGAGTTGTTTTACGCATGGTCAATCCCAATCTGGTTTGTGTTCAAACTTCAATCCACTCTCTGGGGATTTTGAGTTAACGTTTATACTCCACTTTGCACTCCGAGAATATGGAGTTGGTGTTTATGTTGACACTCCGGTTCACACTCTGGGAATCCAGAGCTAGTTGACATTTATACTCAAGTTCGCGCTCCGGGAACTTGGAGTTGTTCAACAGATGGCCAGTCACATTTGTTCAAACTTTAGGATTTCGTTCGCACTCCGGGAACGATGAATCTATCAGGATCGTGGATGATCGGTTCACATCCACCCTGAGTTAACAAGTGAGGTCGTTAGATGGACGGATCCATTTTCCTCAAACTTGGTCAAGGTACGGGCGAAGTCGTTAGGTGGACGGATCCACCCTCTTCGAAACCGTATTTGTAAGTTTATACTCCAGTTCACACTCCGGGAATCTGGAGTTAGTTAAAGGTTTGTCGTGTATCAATCCCTTTGTTGGCTTCAGTGTGATGGCTTGTCCCCGAGCTCGGGTTTCACTTAGTGAGTGATCGGTCGTATCACAGTCACTCCCTATTTGAATAAATTCCACCGTATGATGAAACTTAGCTCTCCGTGCATAGTGATGGTCATATGAAGTATTTCAAGTAAATCACAGCTCTGGCTCAAAGAGATTGCACTTTATTGCTGAAATAAGAAAATATAGCAAAGTCAGTTGCCTTATTACAAATTCAAATTTCGAAGTGCATAAACAAATTGCAAATGAAAAATAGACTGAATAAATAAACATAGCCTGTTATATGTAGTAGCGACGAAGACTCCCGTTGTTCCAGGCTCTCGGAAGAGTGAGACCATCAACGGTCGATAATTTGAATGTGCCATCTCCGAGCTTTCGTTCAATAACATACGGCCCTTCCCAAGTTGGCTTCATATGAGAAGGGATCAGATAAATTCTCTTGAGGACGAGATCGCCAAGTTCAAAGGTTCAGGGTCGGACATTGGCATTGTATAATCGGGCGACTCGACATCGATATGCGGCTGCCCTCAAATCAGCCTCTTCACGCTTCTCATCCAATAAATCGAGAGACTCAGCAATTAATATAGCATTTGTATTTGGATCATAGTATGTCACATGATGAGAAGGTACTTCTAATTCGATTGGAATAACAGCTTCTGAACCATAAGAGAGAGAGAATGGAGTGTGGCCGGTCGCGGACTTGTGGGTTGTTCCGTAGGCCCATAAGGCCATAGGGAGTTCATCGACCCATTTGCCCCAGGCTTTTTCCAGTCGTTTCTTCAGAATAGACTTTATAACTTTATTAACAGCTTCGACCTGTCCATTCGCTTGAGGGTGTGCAACTGTGGAGAATTTCTTCTGGATGTGGAATCGTTGACAGAAATCCTTAAATTCGATACTATCGAATTGGGTCCCGTTGTCAGTTATGATAGTACGTGGGACACCAAATCGGCAGATGATGTTGTGCACTACAAAGTTGATCACCTTCTTCATTGTGATTGTAGCGAGGGATTCAGCTTCCGCCCACTTGGTAAAGTAATCAACTACTACAATGGCGTACTTCGTACCACCTTTGGCTAGAGGTAGAGAGCCAATAATGTCAATGCCCCATACTGCAAACGACCATGGACTGACCATTTGAGTTATTTCGGTAGTTGGGGCCCTTGGAATCCGAGCATGCTTCTGGCATTTGTCGCATTCTAGCGTAATCTGATGCATCACGATTTACGGTTGGCCAATAGTATCCATATGTGAGCACTTTCTTGGCAAGGGCTTGCCCCTCGGTGTGATCGCCACATTCTCCTTCGTGCACATCATACAATACGCGTTTGATTCCGTCGTGAGCGATACACCTGAGTAAAGGAACAGAGTATCCTCTTCTATACATAACTCCATTTTGGATGGTGAACCGTGAGGCTTTTCGAAGAATCTGTCTCTTTTCACTCCTGCGCTTTGGCAGGGTTCCGTGCTTATGATAATTTCTAAACGGAGTCATCCATGAATCCTTCTCGAAAGCAACATCAAATATCCAATCAGTTTCCATCTGATCAATGCTTCGCGAAGGCAATGTCTCCACGGGAACGAGTCCCATTTGCTGTGCTTCACCTGTACTGGCTAACTTTGCTAACGAATCGGCTTTCTGACTGTGTTCTCGTGGGATGTAATAATTGGCATAATAATCGAACTGATTCAGTATCTCCTGAACCTGAACAAGGTAAGCGGCCAGTCTTCGATCTTTGGCTTGATATTCCCCTCTGACTTGACACACGACCAATTGTGAATCATAATAAATTTCCACAGCAATGATTCTTAAATCTATGGCAAGTTTCAATCCAGCTAGTAGGGCTTCATACTCGGCTTCATTATTAGTTGCACGGAAGTTGAACTTTAGAGCATAGCATATAGATCGACCTTCAGGAGTTTCAAGTATAACCCATGCACCTGAGCAAAGGTCATTTGATGCACCGTCTGTGTTCAGCTTCCAAATATACTTAGGAGACTCACTTGTTTCAGGCAAGTCCTCTGGGATGGTAAATTCAGCTATGAAATCTGCTAAGATTTGTCCTTGAATGGCTCGCCTTGGAGTGTAAGTAATGTCAAACTGACTTAACTCGATATTCCATTTGAGTAACCTACCAGACGTCTCAGGCCGTGTAAGGACCTGTCGTAACGGCTGGTCGGTGTAAACGGTGATTGGATGAGCCTGGAAATACGGACGGAGCTTCTTTGAGGCAATAACAAGGCAATAAGCCAACTTCTTTAGCTTCGGATAATTTATCTCAGCTCTGGTTAGTCGCTTGCTTATATAGTAGACTGGCTTTTGTATTCGGTCTACCTCCCGAATTAGGGCAGCACTGATTGTGTTTTCTGATACCGCCAAGTAAATGTACAATTTCTCGTGATCGACAGGCTTTGACAAAATTGGCGGTGTGGAGAGATGTTGAATTAGTGCTCGGAATGCGCCCTCGCATTCCGTAGTCCATTCCAAGTTTCGTTTTCCTTTTCAGATCAGATCGAAGAAGGTAATGCATTTGTCAGTAGACATTGAAATGAATCTGCTCAGTGCTGCTACTTTCCCGTGGAGACTCTGGGCTTGCTTTATAGTTTTCGGAGTTTCAAGATTTCTGATCGCCCAGATCTTTAAGGGATTGGCTTCGATTCCTTGAGCGTTAACGATAAACCCAAGGAATTTTCCGGATGCGACCCCAAAGTGACATTTCAACGGGTTGAGCTTCATTCTGTATTCTCGAAGGATATTAAACATTGACTCCAGGTCTCTGATGTGATGAGTGGAAAATCGTGACTTGACTAGCATGTCATCCACATATACCTCCATGGTTTTTCCAATCTGGTTAGCGAACATTCGATTAACTAACCGTTGATAAGTTGCCCCAGCATTCTTGAGTCCAAAAGGCATAACTTTATAGCAATAGAGTCCCATATTGGTTACGAAGATGGTATGCTCCTGGTCGGGCAAGTGCATGGGTATTTGATTATAGCCAGAGTATGCATCCATGAAGGATAAAAGTTCATGTCAAGCCGTTGAGTCTACAAGTTGATCAATTCATGGAAGTGGAAAACTGTCTTTGGGGCAAGCTTTATTCAAGTCTGAGTAGTCAACACATGTTCTCCATTTCCTATTTGGCTTTCGGACAAGTACAGGATTGGATACCCATTCCGGGTATAATGCATCTCGAATGAATCCATTCGTTTTAAGCTTATCTACCTCTTCTTTAAGGGCGGCAGATCTCTCTGGACCCATACCACGCCTTTTTTACTTGACCGGGACGTGTCGCGGGTCAATATTCAATGTGTGGCTCGCAATGTCCGGCGAGATCCCACACATATCAGAGTGCGTCCAGGCAAACACATCAAGATTTACCCGGAGAAATTCAACCAATTCCTCTTGCATTTGTTGGCTTAGCTGAGATCCAATCTTTATCATCCTTGAATCGTCATTATCGTCGATTGGAACATCGATCGTCAGTTTGGCCAGAGAAGCTTGAATGTCTTTACTTTCGTCCTCGCTTTCGGTATCTCTCGGGTCAAGATCTCTTTAGAATTGGTTTGGGTGCCCGGGCCCGAGCCCAGGCGTTAATTGTCAATTATCAGCAAAGCAGACGTAGAGAGATTCCTCTATGCCCTTCGCTTTTTCTTTTCGCTGCGCCTCGCACAGCTCAACAACATAACAGGCTCGTCCTACGGCCTGATTCCCTTGAACAACTCCGACTCCATTGTTGGTAGGGAATTTCAAAGTCAAACACCATGGGGCGATGGCAGCCCTGAACTCAGCTAGGGCTGGTCGGCCCACGAAAGCATTATATGGGGAGTTTATATCCAAAACAACAAACTGCAGTATCCGGACTCTCCGGCGTTCACCAGTTCCTAACTCCACTGGCAATTCCACCACTCTAGTGGGTATAGTTGCACTCCCGTTGAATCCATGAATACGGGACTGACATGGCTTCAAGTCTTTAGTCTCCATTCTCATCTGGTCATAGGCTCGTTTAAACAAGATATTCACAGAACTTTCGCTGTCTGGCAAGATCCTCTTCATCCAAGCAGGACCTACTTGAGCTGATATGACAAGTGGATCAACAGTGGGGGCTGCGATCCTGTCGGCATCCTGACCTTGAAATATGATGCCATCTACCATCGTTCTTTGTTGCTTGGCCGAAGCCCCATCTTCGGAATTACTACAACATTCAAAGTCTGCATGCCTGATAGAGCTGGCATACGACTCCATTTCCTTCCAGCTTCGGTCTATTGGATGAGGACCACCACTAACAGTGTTTATCACCAACCTCCTGCCGGTACGAGCGGGTTCTTCCTGTCTAGCCGGATTCGGTACATGATTTTGATTCGATGGACCCGCACCTCCAGACTGCGGCGCCCGCACAAACTGTTCTAACTTTATCTCCCTTATCAACTTTTCGATGAGATCCTGCAAGTGACGGCATTCATTTGTGTTATGGCCGTAGCTTTCATGGAATCTACAAAACTTTCTCATCTGAATTTGCTTCTCCGATGACTGTTTCGGAGTAGGCTTCTTGTACTGAATAGTATTGTAGGTTTGTAGATACTAATTCCCCAGTGACGTATTCAGAGGAGTATAATTATCAAACATAGGAGCCCTACGTCGTGGACCACGATTTTGATCCCGTTTCCTATTCTGATTACCATAGCCTTTTTGCTGATCTTGTTTATTCTGAATGTTCAATTGCACTTTTCCGGAGCTCTCCCCGGATTGTTTAACAGCAATATTACTTTGAATTCCTTCCACACTAGGCCCCGCATCATCCTTTTTCCTAGACTGTTTCGCATCCTCCTTTCTCAAGAACTGGACTGCCTTGGAATGGAAACGATCCAATGATGTAGGGGGTTTTCCGGCCAACCAGTTGTCGAACTCAGAATCGGGCTCAATCCCCTTAGTCAGTGCCATAAGGATAGAGTTATCATTTGGGTTGCTGATCTCAACACATGCAGCATGAAATCTCTCTAAATAACGCCTGAGTGTCTCTCCAAGAGCTTGAGTGACATTAGATAAAGTATTAACATCCTTCGGTCTTGCGACATGCATACAGAATTGTTCAATAAACTTTGTCGCCATCTGATCAAAACATGAGATAGATCGAGGTGGCAGTTGGGTAAACCACATAGTCACTATGCTCCCCAGAGAGATCGGGAAGCTTCGGCACTTAAATGCGTCATCAGCTCACGCAGCATTCATCAACCATTTAAATTTTAAGATATGTTGATTAGGATCTGAGCTCCCTTCGTAAACGGGTAAAGTCGGCATCCTGAATCACCGAGGTGGTTCGGCATAAAGTATCTCATCAGTAAAAGGAGTATGACTCCGGGAGATTCCCCAGTCGTCATTAGTGAGGCCTTGACTTTCTCGGATCATTTGACGGATCATCGTCGGGATATCCGGTACTGGTACATTTTGAGCACGCTGGGCTAAGGTATGGTCGGGTTCCACATTGCGAGGAGGGACCGGTCGCTATCGACGGTCCATGTCTTGCCTCCTTGGTTCTATGTTTTTGGGGACATATGGTTCGGGAGTATGTTCATGTTGGTGATGGTTCAGATCTGTCCGATTTCGGGCATCAACTCCCGGTTCAATAATAGTGGTGTTAGTGCGGTTGTCTGTAACATGATATGAAATAGTACCTCCTCGGGAGGATGGTCCAGTCTGATGGTTGGTTGACAGGCCAACTCACGGTTGCCCAAGGTTCTGTGCATGCTGATGTCTAGTAGCCTGAGTATAACTTCCGTCCAGTCGTGGGCGCGTGGATCTATGATGATAATCAGAAGAGGCTCAACTTTCAGTGGATGAATAGGAAGCCTGATCCCTCCTGGATCTCCTTCGTCTTTGACGGTTTAGCTGGTTGGTCAGTTCCGCATTGGCACGGAGCTGTTGAGTGAGCTGTTGGCGGCTCTGAGTATCAACTCTTGCATTAGCATATGGAATTCTACCCTAGTAACAGGGCCTTGTGGATCTGATGGTCCGAAAGCATTCTGATCAGTCGGAGGTAGTTGCACGGGATTCTGTCGATCCCGTCCTTCTAGATCTGCAGCAGTAGAAGTAGTCCTTGTGTTAACCATGATGAGTAGTGAAGCTCTTTTTTTTAAACTTGATGCAAATCTGAATAGGATGGTAGAAGTTTAGTCTTTGAGATCTGGATCTTCTTCTTAGATTTGTGCAATCCGATATTGATAGTAGATCCAACGAGCAGGAGAAAAACTGTGTTTTCTCAGTGAAAGCACCAAAGTGCTTGTACCAAAATTGGGCACAAAACTCTTCGGAAGGGTTTGAAGAGATAAAATGAAGAAATAAATGTAAAAGGAGGATTATCTAACAAACACTTCAAACAATAATCAGAAAAACAACAAAGGCACACAGAGATTTAGAGTGGTTCGACGTGTTTCCTATGTCCACTATGAAATGATTGATCTTTATTAACTTTTGCTTGCTGGTTACAGCGAATTACAACAGTAAATCTCGAGTACAACAGTGAAATGCGAATACAATGGTGAATTCGGCAGAGTCTGGACGTCAAAGAGCCAAAAGGTCCCTTTTATGTAGATTCTGGGCTGCTATTTATAGGCATAGGTTGCAAATATCTCGCTCAGATCTCGGGAGACCTCTTTTGGCATGTGGGTGGGCCCACGCGATCGATCCCACATGATTTGTACTCGGTCCGTGATCGATACGAACGAATTTCGTATCGATCAAGATTTGACCCAATCGAGTCGAAATTGGGCATGAGCATTCCTTAGGTTGTACACAAGCTTCTGTGAAAATTTTGTAGCATTTGGACTTGTAGACTATGAGTTATGATCTATGCAAGCTTGCATTGTTCGTATGTTGTTCTCCTCGTATCGATGTTGTTCGAATCGATCATTTCGTATCGATGATCATGCACATATGCCAATCGACGTGGCGCTTGCTTTCAGGATTGATCTGAAGTTCATGCCGAATCGATCGAGTCTCTCCAACGTTCATGCCTTGTTCGTATCGATTTGACCTGGTCCCGTTTGCATCGATCGAAGTTGTTTTGTTCGTATCGATTACCGTGGCATTGCTCATATCGATATTCATGGGCCATTTCTTACTGATAGCTGAGGGCCATTTCATTCGCATCGATCGTTGATTGATCGATACGAACTGCGCGATTGAGATCGATGCGAATTAACCCCAACTAATCAATACAAAGTTGAACCAATTTGGTGGATACGAACAACTGACGCGATGGATACGAACAGATGGATAGCGTGATCGATACGAACAGATGGATGTGAAACAATATCGATTGATGGATACGAACAAGGCGTTTCAGTCGATGGATACGAAGAGTGCAGTTCTCCTGATCGATATGAAGACGAGTGCATCCGATGGATTCGAACCAGACTGATACGAAGAAAGGCTTTCTTCGGTTGCTTGATGGATACGAACAAAGTGATTGCTTGAATTTCATCGATCATATCTTGAGCATACGAACTCCGATTGACTTGAAATTTGAAATGGTGGCTTTTATAGCTTTGTTTGTCATGTCCTGTCGATTGTAGCTCGATCCGGACATCCGACAAAATTCATCGATATCCATAGTGACTATGCGTATAACCGATCTTCGGGATGGACTGTCCTTGGTTTCCAGTTTTGGGTATGGAGATGCTATGTTAGTAGCATTATTATATCACAGTATTTGTTTTGCATTTTAGATGCTTTAATAGGGATCATTGAATTGATTGGTGTTTGTAGCAGACTCCGCCCATCAGTAATGAAGGGTATCAATTTATTCTCCATTCGTCATTTACCATTATGTTGTATGTAACATATTAGTTGGTTTTTAGTATTATTATGATATTTGTATCACCCTCTACATTTGTATATTAGCTTACCTTTATCACGATATATTGTTATGCATTGGTCACACTATATTAATTGTGTTGAATCGTTGATGCTAGGAGAAGAGCAGGTTATGATATGATTCTCTACCTTTGAGTTAGGTTTACTTTACTTGTTCATGGGTAGTCCAGATTATCCCTGAGCCACATTTGTGGAGAGATCCAACTATACTTTAGTAGTTTCCTTTTAATCTTTATAGGGTTTTGATATACAATATTTTAATATAGTTCCTCTCGCACCGGGCTTTATGTTAAACTCACATTTTGGCTTCATCTGTTTATGTCATGACAACTCTCGGGTACTTGATTGAGCAGTTTGAGAGACATGTGTTGTTGGAGATATGCTTTCAGGTCAGTTGGAGCACTTTGGAGGCAAAGTTGATACTTTGTGTATATACTTGATGTTGTAGTGACACATGACAGATATGCTATTTATATTTAACACTTGTATCAGATATTGTATTCTAACTTTCTATAGTGGTATTTATCATTTACACCCATCAGTAATGTCTCTTATATATTGTTCATCCTGTTATGTTCATGTATGTTCATTATATTATACATTATCATTCCACTGTGAAATTCTATCGATGTGCCTTGGTATGGTGTTTTTTTTAATTTTTACCCTGATCGACTGTCTTTTGTAGTATTCAAGAGTCAAACATTAGCATTCGACATTGCTTCAGGGTATTACGAAGGGTGGGTTATCACACTACCCCTTTCTCATTTAATGTTCCATCGACATATAGTTGCTAAAAGAATTGTTTGGCTTTGTCGTCATTTGTGGCTTTAGCATGGAACCTGTACATTTGGAAATAAAATTGAACGGTATCTATCACTTAATAGTGGTTCTCGATCGGTATACATGAAATGCTATATTGGCTAGGTTCTATAGCCCATTTAATTAGTCTCCCCAAAGTTTTAGGCTTGCTAAACACTAGCCGTAAAGGTTAGTCGTAAAGGCTAGCATGTTAGAATTTGGTAGGATAGGCCTGAAAGTAAGGCAGAGGCTTTCTAGCGGTAAAGATCAAACAATATGCCAGTTTTTTATTAGCCGAATAGTGTTTTTCGACTAGCTCAACCCTTTGCTTATGTAATATACATGGCATTGGACATTATTATCATCTCAAACTAATGCTAAACTTATGGCTTATGCCGAAGCTGCTAAATAAAGAAAGAGATTTTCTCCATCTATTGGCTTTGATAGTATTAGTGGTGTACAGAGATGTTTTTATAGATCTTCAAACACCTATTGGCACTCGGCTATCCATTTGAAGGTAACATGCTTTTTGAGTAGATTGAAGAAAGGAATGCATTTATCGGTTGATCGGCTTATAATCTTGTTTAGGGATGTGATCTTTCTGTTTAAATTCATAAGTTCTTTGCCATTCGTTAGGGCTTTCATGTCGGTTAGACCTTTCATTTGGTATGGGCTGATTTCTATTCCACTTGCATTGACTATGAAGCCTAAGAATTTTACACATTGGATTCCAAAGGAACATTTCTAAGGGTTTAGTTTCATCTTGTATTTTCGAAGGACCTCAAACATTTCGACTATGTCTGAAACTTAGCTTTCAGTCTATTTGGATTTCACCGACATGTCATCAACATAGACGTCAATATTCTAGTCTATTAGCTTTGTAAACATATGTTTGAATAATCTTTGCTACGTTGCCCTAGCTTTTTGAAACCGTAGGACATCACTTTATAACAAAACAATCCCATATTGGTGATGAAGTTCGTGTGTTCATCGTCTGGCTTGAACATAAGGATTTAGTTGTAGCCATAATAAGCATCCATAAATGGAAGTTACTGATGTTCATCAGTAGCATCGACTAGTTGGTCTATTCTCGGTAAGGGAAAGTAATCCTTCGGGCAAGATTTGTTTATATCAGTAAAGCCTCCATTTCCCATCTAGTTTCTTTGCTAACATCGAATTGGTAGTCCATTGGCCATCTCTTATGAAATTGTTCTTTAGCAAATTCTCTGCTTCTTCATGCAATGAGGATGCCTGACCTTATTGAGAGGCTGTCTATTTTGTCTCATATAATTTATATTTAAATAATGACACATGATCGAAGGGTCTATTCTCACCATATCATTATGGACCAGGAAAATACATCCAAATTATGTTGAAGTTATCAGTTTCTCTCAGACTAATGGATGAAGATAAGTCACAATCTTAATAGTTTTAGTTTTGTACTTTGAATCGATACAAATTTCCTAGAGAGTTTCAGTAGCTGTTGCCTTCTCGAACTCGGTTCTCAGATCTAAATCGAATTTAATACTTTCTCCTTCTCTCGGAACCTCTTCCACTATTTGAAAAATCTTCCTCTTTCGTTTGAAAGGCTTGCTACTTTGGCATAGCTATATTTTGTCCAACTGCTTCCGGTCACATGATATCTGAACCATTTTTATTATGGTCGCATTCTTTTGTTTAGGTGGAATTCTATAAAAAAAATCGGTTATATTTTATAGCTTCAAAGTTAGTGTTGATAATGGTTTTATCGGTTTTTTCTTTGTTTTTAGAAGAAATAGTAGTGTCTTTCAGTTTGACACCATTCACGTAAGCTGAATTCTTTCCTTTATTCACCATATTTAAACAAGCATAGTATAACTATCTTATAACCCACCGGTCTCCTCACACACTCCCTTTGCATTTTCAGTAGGGCACTTAAGCAACAGATGTTTTATTGAGACATACCCATCGTTTGCATATAAGACTGACCTCCGTAAGAAGGTATTATAAACCGAAATACGTCCATAATCACAAACATAGTTTCGAAAATCTTACAGCATGTGCTAGATCCAACCTTCACCATAAGATTTCACTCTTCGAATAGGATGGCTCCTTTGTCATTGAAGCCATAAATAGGTATCTGACTTGGTTTAAGTGCACTTTCGGGTAGACCTATTGTGAGGGTGGTAGACACCATGCTTATCAAAGTCCCCGAAAGTAATCTTCGGCTTAAGTTTCCTTATTTTCACAATTATGCATGTCTCGAACACATTTTCTTTACCTTCTCTAGCCTCGTTAATGTATCTTTTCTAGCTAGTGTTGCTGGGTCTGGCCACATGTGGGCTATCCCCAATCACATTGATAAAGTTTTAGGGTGCTGATAATGATATTGTTATTTAAGATAATTGTCGTGTGGTTTCAGTTTCATCTGAAAGTGTGCACGTTTGCACATTATCGATCCTCAAAAATTCATCACGCCTTCTGACTTTGGCATGTTTGTTGATAAAATTCTTAAGGAATCTACACTCTTCCATGTTATGGCCATTTTGCTTGTGGTAAGGACAATATCTACCACCTAAGTTAGGCTCTTGCTTATTCATCTTTTTTATTGCTGAATATTGAATTCTATCTTGTGTCAAAGCATAGATTTGGGTATAGGAATCGGATAGAGGGAGAGTTTCTACAGGTTGGAACTCTCGTCTTTGCTGCTTTGCCCGGAAAAACTTTCAGCTTTCATCCATCCAATCTTGACTGTTACCCAAGAATCTTTTTGATTCTTCAATCTGTATTTCTCCCTGGGCTCCAAAGAAGAACTCATTTAGGGATTTGCAGTATTGTCTTATTAAATCATTCCAAAACAAAGTGCTCCTCCACAATTCGAAAGTAATAGCTTTCAGTTTCGATTCATCTGACATCCCCTTAACTTTGGCGATAATGTTGTTAAACCTTCAACAATAATCTTTAAGAGAATCACCTCCCCGTTACCAAACATCCACAAGTAAACTTACCCTAGCTCGGGTATCCCTCTTAAAGCAAAAAATTGAGTCATAAACTTTGTGGTTTACTAATCCCAAGAATGGATCGAGTTTTGATTGTAGTTTTGGGACCATTTCAGTGTTGGCTCGGTAAAAAATGGTCAGCAAAAACCTACATTTAACTTCATCCAAGGCCCAAATGGCCTACATTAGTATTTTATATAAGGTAGTACGATCTTTCAAGATTGGTCGATCCATCATATGATAGTTTCGGGTTCTGAAATCCCATAGACAATGGGAACCTTATAATGTCAGTAGAAAATGGTTGGAACTTCTTGACTTCTGATTCTGCATAAGAACTATATTTTTCTTCTTAAAGCTTCTGGACTTGTTCAGATAGCTTTAATAAAAATTTCTCCATGTTTCAGTTACTGTCGAGACTTAGACGTTCAATGTGTTCACTATCGACATTTATGCTTTCGAGTTAGGCCCGTTGAGGCTTATCCTTGTAGATCTTAATGTTGGAGCCCTTTCGGGTTGGACATCTTTAGCTGCCTAGGAAGTTTCTTCCATGTCTTTAGTAGTAGTGTCATTGATAAACTCAGCCTCGAGCTCTTCCTTGGTGATATGTTGTTTACCAGGTTTTTGACCAACCCTTCGGGGCATACCTTTTTCATCAACAATAGCAGTAACTCTTCATTTCGACAGAAGCAGAGGTACAGATCCTCCAACAATAGCTTGGTTCATCATTTTAAATGGAATTTCGATGATATCTTCCTCAACTATCGCAGAGCGTGGATGCTTTCTCTGAGATGATTCACCTTTCATTCTTAAGTAGAAAATTACTAGGAATCAGGATATGAGAAGTAGTATACTAGAATAGAGGTTGGTTACACCCTCCTTCAAGGATCGAAAATGTCAGCGTGATTTTTTGTCATAAATCAACATACTAGATTTCCAAAAGCCAGTTTTGAAAGCAATAATATGGGAACAAGGATTAGCTGAAGGTAAGATACTAAAACCAAAAGCAGTAAAAAATAAGATGTTGAAAGTAAAGGTGTAGAAAATTTAGAGTGGTTTAGGAGCCTGTCCCTACATCTACGGTGGTTAAGTCTTTGTTACTTTGTCAAAAACGGCTACCGTAACTACAAACTGATACCTAAAAACTGATATCAATGACTAAAAACTGATACCGAAAGAAAGTTGTCCTTCAGGATAAAATATTGCAGGTCTGTCCTTGAGGCAAAAACGCTGATAAATTTTGTCCTTTACAATAATTTCCTGTTTTATTTATAGGTAGTTTGCAGCTATTTTACCGGCATAGAGTTTTTCTCTTGGATTTTTGACTTAGCCCGCTTGTAGAGCTATTATTTGGGCATGTGTCATCATCTGGTTGCTTGTAGATTAATGTGAATTACTGACATGACATTTTTATATATTGCTTTGGGTGTTGTAACTCGTATGCTTTAGGTAAGCTTTAGGCTATTAGAGCCGTTAATGTAGATGGAGGCTATCTTAGCCGTTAATCTTAGTTTTGTATTGAGATGCTTTAGGCCTAGAGTAGGGACAACTTCAGTCTCGTATGTTAAGTTAGGCATTATTGGCCGATTAACTTGGTTATGGCTGTTTGGAGCCGTTTGTTTAGGTAATGACCGTGGAAGGGTCTCCGCATATGATCTGAAGGCAGTATGTAGCTTAGGAATTGTAGAATGCTTTAACCCTTTTAATCTTTCGGTTGAAGGCCTGCTTTGAGGCATATGCTTTCAGTAAGATACTAACCTTGTAGTATATACTTTCGGTTAGTGCCTGTCTGGAGGCTTATGCTTTCGGTTTGAGGTTAGCTTGACGAGCATTGCTTTCGAGATGGTTGGACTTGAGTCGCATTACCACGCTTTAGGCAGTTATCTTTTAGGCATTGTCTTGATATTTAATTCTAACGAGAAACTATATACATAATAGAGTTTTCGAGCTTAAGCCGAAGAGTTACCATCTCTCGGTATTCATGTACAATGAGTATTTCTGATTACTTCCTTATTGTTTCGATTTTTAATAGTTGAATAGAATAAAGTAAAAATTATGGCATAACATAGTGTAAGCACTTTTAATGCAAATGTTCTATGTTGTTATAATGGCTGATCTCCTGCCTCTTGAGTAAGCCGCAGGTTGCTTTTTATAGCTAGTCACATCAGTCGCTAAAAAAACCACTATTGAAAATGCTCTAAGTTTATGAATTAATAGCTTCACTACACAAGCTACTTATATCACTTGTCACTAGTAGTTATAATACCTATATTGTATAATACCAAAATTGAAGAATGGACCATTCCTTCAAATTGGATCGTGGACGTCGCCCACAGGACCTAGCCCCAGGTTACATCTTAATCTGCATTCCAACTTCATATAAATAACGAATACTCCATATTTGTTATTATGATAAAAAAAAAACTACACACATAAAAAAAACAAAAAAGGCCTATTTGGCAATAGTTTATTAAAACTCCTAAAAATAAGATAGTAACTTCTAAATAGTTTCAAATAGTGATTTATAAGCGGAAGTGTTATGATGCATTTTGTCTTTTAAGTAAATTAAGTAAAATAATTTGTTACAACTAGTTACGAAATATGTTCATATGTCATAAGCAACAAATTGTTGCTTCTCATACTTCTATTTACTAATCATTTTTGTAAGATTTTTTTAAAGATATGTAAATTGCGAGAATTGAAAGTAGTTTTGGCTATAATTAATGGCAAACATGTTCCAAGATACATCACAACTAGACCTGCCACTGGTACGAGTTTTGGCCCGAACCCAGTCTGAACCCGCCCTATAAATACGGATATTGGTTTTGACTTCAACTATCCAGACTCGACCCAGACCGATTCGGTTAATATTAGAGTCTGGTACGGTTCAGTCAAAAACTCGGTCCGGTTTGGATCCGATCCGTTAAGTAGTTTTCCATAGTTTCTAAATATAAGTAAGTATGTTATTTTTTTACAATTTTGTTTGTTTTCATTTAGATGTTTCTGCATACTATTATTTTGAACTTGACTACATCACCATCAAAATTGTATGTTAACAATTATTAGTCTACATTTTTTATATTAATTGCAAATTTAAGGTATGGTTTTGACATAAAAATTATGAGTTAGGTATATGAGTATTACCCGACGGGCTTGAAAAGCACGATGGATCAGGCTCGGATGTTGGTTTTGAAATATCCAACAGGTTCGGATCGGGCTTGGCTTTTGATTATTGTAACCGGGCTTGGGTCCGGGTTTTAAGATACCCGGACCGAAGTCGTCCATTGACAGGTTTAATCACAACTACTTATTTGCCTTATGCTAGAAGATTTAACAGTTTTCTTGTTTACAGATTATAAGATCATACAAACTGCTCATCATCAGTTATGCACTAACGTTTTCGTATTAAAAAATAATAATAGTCCTTTAATATCAAATATTTACATAATTGTTATTGAGCTGGTAACATTATCCCAGTTTCTCACGAATTAGTCCTTGAACTGATCCAACCAAAGCATACAAGCTAACGATCAAGCATAGACAGCTAAAAATTTGCAATAAAATCCATTTTTTACTCCAAGCTCTAACCTTTCTTTGCACAAAATACATCTCTATTGGATAATATATACTTAAGTTCCAGAAACCAAATGCTCCAAGCACTCCCAAAACTTGATTGAAAAATGGAAATATAATTGCGACCCATGTTGTTAAAATCACATAGAGTGTTCTGAAACTCAATCTTAGTGCATTCATTTTGTAACAGGGTAACAATGGAAACTTTACTTCATAAATTTTGTTCACAAATTTGCTATTGGGAAACTTTGACGCAAACCATTTGTCGTAGTACTGGAAAATTGGCTGACTGTACATCTGTGTAAATATGAACAAAAGTTTGTTATGTTCAGATACTTCTGTACACATGCACATTTTGATATGTACAGATACTTCTGTGCATGTGCACATAAACTTTTTTAAACTTTAGTTATGTGCAAAATACAAATACGTGAGTATATGTAATTTTTTTTCTTTCATATCATACAGATTTAATGAATTAAATGTTGTAATGGTTCTGGGACAGAACAGAACCTGGTAAGCTCCCATGATGTGAATGACAACACAAGCATTTGCGAAATCAATTAGCCAGTGAGGCTCAAAAAACCCAGAACCCGACAAAAGATTTCCTTGTGTTTCATTCCCAAATGCAGCATAACCAAAACATCCGCAAGCAAGATAAAACATCGTGGATATGGAGATGGAGATCGCTGTTGCTTTCTTCATGGTTTGAGTTTCAGATGGCGGCGACTTCAAGGTATCCTTCACTCAATATATAACGGTAAACTCAGCTGTTGATTTTGTTAAGGAATAAAGAAACTCTAAAACTCAATAACAGAAACTCTAGCACAATCAACAATTGTACCTGTATCTCAAGTAGAATTGAAGTGAATGGATAAGCATATAATATGTCTCCAAGACCCAGAGAGATTTTTATCACTTTATCATACGCAGACAATGCTGGAACTCCTTTTATTGATCCTTTTATTGCTCCATTAGCTGAACACATCATGTTGTAATTAAGATCTCTACATAACAATCAGTGGTAATGAAACTAATACATGTTTCAAGATAAACTTCTAACCTATAACTTTGGCGAAGACTAGAGCAAATGCTATAGTAGAGTAGCAGAAGGACATGAGTGTCGCAAGCATAGACAGCCATTCCATGTCATGTATGTCAGGTATCAGAGATAGCACGACTTGAAATACTCCGAACAAAGCCATGAAATAATTAATACCAAACGAACATGAATAAGATTCACGTCCTTGTTCTTTATAACATATGGATTTCTGAATTGCCCTCATGCTAGAAGCAGAAGTTATAGTATAAGCAATAGCATTTCCAAACAAGCCCAACTGCTGTAGAACACCGCATATCAGCATGCTGGTCTCGCCTAAGTTGAGCTTGACTGCATCCATATATGATCTGTTTCGAATATGACCATGTTCGGAATTTGGAGATCTGTAACAGTCAGCCAGTATACTTGATTGAATCAATGTAACAGCTGCAAAAAATATTATTGCAAAGGGTCCTGCTATCCAACCCAACTGAGCCACACTCCATGCTAAGGATAGAACCCCTGATCCTATCACTGCTGTTATTATATGCGCCGATGCTGTTCGTACAGTTCCTATTTTCAGTTCCAAAAGGAAACATAAGTGTGTTTACTTGGTACGATTTTAAATTAATCTAAAGTTTAAGAGGTAATTGATTGCTGTGAATAGTCAAAATGACACCAATAATTATGAATATAAAGTATACATCATTGCCAATTAATTTAGTTGCTTCTTGGTTTTATTGTTGCAGCAAACTGACAACAGGTAAACCAGTCTTGCGGGAACTTGTTGCTTGTAGCTTAAAAAAGCCTTTGGTACAATTATTTTATACGCATGAATGCATCGTCAAACTCAATAATAGTAAGCCTTATTTGCCTCCTCTAACTCTACCTTTTCTTTTGCTTTGGTTTTAAATAATTTTCAAAGCTTTTACCACCTGCTTCAGTAAGTTTGTTTCTCCTGTTTCACCATAAAACTAGAAACTGTTTTGATAATAACCCTTTTAAATACTATTTTTTATTTATCAGTGATTATCAAAATAACGCTACAGATATGGATTGTTGATGAACAAATGTGATAGCATAGATTTTGTATGCTTATTGTATCATTAATTGTCATCATGTATAGGTAAAAGTTTATGAATTATCATCCTGTGAGAATTGAATTCAATGGTATACTTCTGTGTCTACTCTTCAAATCAGGATCCAAATTCATTATAAACACTATGATAATTCATGTAACTAAAAAGATACAGGTAAAGGGGAAATATTAATTACCTGTTCTAACTATATGATCCTTAATATCTCCAACCAAAGGAATATTTTCTTCAATCTCTGATCCATCTTCCATATCGGAGATGATTTTTGGAGATGATGATTGGGTAGTTTGTTTCACTTTCCAAAAAAGTAGAATACAAAATGAAGGCTAAACACATAACAAGAAAATATATACTTGTGTCACTGTCATGTTACACAGGACATTTTTTGTAGGCCGCCCTATTAAAATTATGTATCATTGTCACTGTCACACGTTATTTTGTTTTCAACGTTTAAAATATAATAAGTTTACCGATAAATATCACATCAATGAACCGTTTTCACCATTAAATCAAAAAATTTAAGATCTTTAAAATAATATGTATTATGCATATGTAGATATCTAATCGTCGAATTTTTTTATTTTTTTTAGGAAAATTTATGCTAAAAAATAATAAATGTGAAGTTTAAAGTCAATTTCGTATTTGTATGCAGTTAAAATTATAACTGCATTTTCTTAATGTTGCTAAATTATAACTGCATTAAGGTTGACTAAAATTATTAGTGACAGCCAAAATGATTACTACATCACATAAATGCACTTAATTTTTTTCTTAAATCCTACTCCAGATAGTAAAGCTGAGGAATTCGGTACGCCCGCCACTACCGACTCCCCTTTATGCCAGCTCTCACGGAGGCAACAATTAATTTTTTTAATGCAACCATAATTGTATAATTCAAAAAATACAATTAAATATTAACTGCATTCGCTTAATACAGTTAAATTATAACTGTATTAATTAAGTTTGAATAAAACATCAAATACAACCAAAATTATTATTATGTCACACAAATGTAGTGAAAATACTCAAATGCAGGCATGCAGCCATGCATACTTCAAAAAATGGTGTTAAATTATAACGGCATTTTCTTAATGTAGTTAAATTATAACTGCATTAATACTGAATTAAATCATCAGATGTAGCCAAATTTTTTTACTACATCACATAATTTTAGTTAAAATCATCAAATGCGGTTAAATTAA
Source organism: Allium fistulosum (assembly GCA_030737815.1). NCBI lineage: Eukaryota > Viridiplantae > Streptophyta > Magnoliopsida > Asparagales > Amaryllidaceae > Allium > Allium fistulosum. The sequence continues at coordinate 457,129,097 of CM060905.1, forward strand.
TTCAAAACATATTGTTAAATTACAATAAATGCAGATAATTTATAACAGCATTAAAATTGAATAAAATTATTATTATATCACATAAATGCAATAGAAAATTTTAAATGCGTTTAAATTAATTCAAAAAATGATGTTAAATTGTAACTATATTTTCCTAATGCAGTTGAATTATAACTGCACTAAGTTTGAACAAGTTATCAAATACATCCAAAATTATTACTACGTCAAACAAATAAATTACAATATTCACAACCGTAATTGCATAATTCAAAAATTAATTGTTTTTAATTTGGTTAAAAAAAATAACAGCTTTATCATAATTCAGTCAAAACAACAATATAAATGTTATCACCATCCAAAATGCGCTAAATACAGCTGCACAATGTGGTGATATAAAATAACTGTATTACATAAATGCAGTTAAAACTGCAATTTTAAATTATGATTTTCAAAATTTTATTTTTAGGTATCAACAATGGATATCATTAGAAATTTTATCAGATTTGTAATTTAATGATGAAAATGATTTTTGAATCTGATTAGTCTATAGAAATTGGACGAGTTAGCGAACGGTGTTTTTGGTCAGGTGTGACATTAAAGAAGTGGGGACCTAATTTGGAAACAATAATACACATGGACCCGCTTTACATTTAAAACAATAAATAGGGACCCGAAGTTAATATAAGTGGGATCTTTAATATGATAAACCATATTCTCTAAAATGCTGCATATCCAAAAGACGGTCGACAAGATAGAAATATGTAGGTGAGACCAACTATTTGGTGCAACAACTAAATTTTGGAGGTCCTTCGAAATTAGGATCAATCTAGTGCAAAAAATATCTTATTTGTTTTCGAGAAGGAAATCTAACCCATACTTGATTGCCAATTAGATTGTCTAGCAAATTGAGCACAACTTTGAATGAGAACAACAAAAGTGGGTTTAATATGAAGATAATGTAAATGACGTGCAAAGCAAAGAAAAAGAGCTGTGTACCACATAAAAACAAGTACTCAAAAATCATTCCAATTAGTGAAAATTGTGCACATATGGCTCCAATGTATACTTTTATGTGGAAATCGATCTATCTACTTTTCGTTATCCAGTTAACTACAATAAAAACTATATTTTTTGAATATGCATTCTAAAATTTGAATTTTATAGCAATATTATATATATACACACACATATATATACATATACTTACACATACATAAATAGATATATGTATATATGTATGTATAAGCGTGCATTAAAGTAATTTTTATTTTAATGCGAACGTGGTTAAATAGTCTTATACCATTTTTTATGTGTATATAAGAAAGTTATGAGTGAAGGTGATGTAGTCCAACTACCATGATTTGCATATATGAAAAATTCACATAATGTCATAAAAACATACTCAAAAGTCAAACGAGTAACACAAATTCATTCCTTCTCGATGTTGTCATTGGAAAAATTAGCAGGATTAGAATAAAAAACAATCGAGCTCAATGATATATAAAGCTTCTACCTCAATCATCGTCCAATAATAGTTTCTTAGTATGATCACATAAAAGACATAAAGTGCTAAGATGAAAATATCTTCCTTAATAGTGTAATATAACATTTTGAGATCGTCATCATTAGAAACTTATCAGATGATGTTGTCTACATGAATAAAGTATACTACTAACAAAGTTTTGCGATGCGGCTTCTTTATCATTTTATTTATTATGTTCTTCAGAGTTGGAAGTAGTTGACACGGTTATGAGTACCCATGGAGTAAGTATGTAATTTGAATATGTGACAGAGACTCATATGTAAAATTTATTAGTAGGGTATTAGGTTTTGTTTCCATTGACATATCATTGCAATTCCATGTATGGATTTAAAAGTTACAACATGCTATATAAATTCCCAAAACTCGTGTTGTGGCAATACAACTATGAAGGGATTCATAATTGTGAGTTTGGATAACAATTATCAAGAATAAGATACTGATACTCCAGCTAGACTAGCGTTGCATAAGCTCTATGAATTGTCGAATGTTGTCTCATGATTATATGTGTATAGGGACAACAATAAGGTATGTACATTTGTTGTTAATGAACAAAAAAAATCATTCAATGAGATACATATATATCTACCCAAGGTCATACAAAATGGAAGTCCAAAGAAGCCTGACTATGTGATGTGTTATCCCACCTTTTGGCAAGGTCGTGACACCAAGAACTTGACTAGAAACCAAGGATAGTCCATCCCGAAGATCGGTTATACATAGGTTCACTATGGATACTGGCGAATTTTATCCGAATCCGGATCGAGCTATAATTGACAAGACACAACAAACAAAGCCTTAAAAGCCAACGTTCCAAATTTCATGTCAATCGGAGTTCGTATGCTCGAGTTATGGATCGATCAAGATTCACTTGAAAGACCTCAATTCGTATCCCTCAACTTCGTATCCATTCGGACAAACAAGTGGTTCGTATCCATGGGAAGAAACGATCTCATTCGAATCCATCTAGTTCGTAGCCATCAGCACTAACCAACTCGTATCCGTCACCTAAAGGCGCTTCGTATCATTCCCCCAATGCACCATTCGTATCGCTCAACTCCTCCAAAAACTCGTATCAATCGGCCCAAGAACCAATACGATCCATTCAAATAACGAGTGATACGGAGTGGCTTTCCCATCAATACGAAGTGGCTTATAACAAACGATACGAGATTATCGATACGAGGTGGAATGTGATCGATGGATACGAACGAAATCACACCAATGGATATGAACAAGGCACGTTCAAGAACCAGACTCGATCACTCGGCATAAAAAGAGAATCGATCCGAGAAGATAGCGCCACGTCACCTAGCAAGCACATGCCTAGTATCGATACGAACATATCGAGACGAACTCGTTTGCACATTGAAGATCCAAACTTGCATCGACCATAACTCATAATCTACAAGTCCAAATGCTACCAAATTTTCACAGAAGCTTGCGTACAACCTCAAGAATGTACCTGATCGATTCCAGTCTAAAAAGACCAATTTGATCGATACGAACTTAATTCATATCGCTCTTAAATCGAGTCGAAATCACCTGAACTCGATCCAGTGGACCCACCCACATGAGAGAAGAAGTCTTCCGAGATCTGGGTGAGATATTTGCTGCCTACGCCTATAAATAGTGACCCTGGACCTATAGAAAATGGACTTTTGGCTTCTCTACGCTGATACTCTACCGAGATCATTATTAAACCTCTGTTGTACTATTGAAATCTCTTGTAATCAGCGAGTAAAAATCAATAAACATCAATCATTCCATAGTGAAAGTAGGCTATACGCCGAACCACTCTAAATTTGCGTGTTTCTACATTTTTTCTTATCTGTTAATCGTTGTGTTTGTTAGATCTGCCTCATTTTACATTTATGCTCTTCATTTTATCTCTTCAAACACATCCGAAGAGTGTTGTGCCCAATTTTGGTATAAACACTTTGGTGCTTTCACTGAGAAAACCCAGCTTTTCTCCTGCTCATTGGATCTACTGCCGATATTGGATTGCGAGAATCTAAGGAGAAGATCTAGATCTCAAACCTAGAAGTTCTTCCATCCTATTCAGATTTGCACCAAGTCTAGGAGAGAACTCCACTATTCACCATGGTCGCTACTAGGACTACCTCAACTGCTGCGGATCCTGAAGGACGGGAGAGGCAGAACCCCGCACAACTTCCCTCTACAGACCAGAATGCTGTCGGAACTTCGGATCCACAAGGCCCTATCACCAGGGAGGAGTTCCAACTACTGATGCAAGAGCTGACTCAAAGCCGCCAGCAGCTTACCCAGCAACTCCGTGCCAACGTGGAGTTAACCAATCGGCTGAACCATAAAAAACGAAGGAGATGCAAAAGGGATCAGGCTTCCTACTCATCCACTGAAAGTTCAGCTTCTTCTGATTACAATCATAGATCCACGCGCCCACGGCTGGATGGAAGCTATACACAGGCTACCGGACATCAGCGCACTTTGACTATTGGACAATGGAGAGTTGGTCCGTCAACCAACCACCAGACCGGACCCCCCTCCCGAGGAGGGACGGTTCCTTATCACACTACTAATAACCGCGCTGCTGTTATTGTCACCGTACTGGAAGCTGACACTCGAAACCAAACAGATCCGAACCTTCGCCAACATGATTATACTCCTGAGCCTTATGTTCCCGAAGACCTAGAGCCAAGAAGGCGAGGTATGGACCATCGACCACGCCCGGCCCATCCCCGTATTGTGGAACCTGACCACACCTTGGCTCAGCATGCTCAGAATGTCCAGATGCCAGACATCTCGACAGTGATCTATCAGATGATCCGTGAAAGCCAAGGCCTCACTAATGATGACTGGGGAATCTCCCGGAGTCATACCCCTTTCACCGATGACATCCTCTACGTTGAATCGCCTCGACGATTCAGAATACCAACTCTGCCTGTTTATGAAGGGAGCTCTGACCCTTACTAATACATTTTAAAGCATGAATGGTTAATGAACGCCACACGGGCTGATGATGCGGTCAAGTGCCAAAGTTTCCCAATCTCCCTAGATGGGCATCGCGACTATGTGGTTTACTCGCTTACCACCCCGATCTATCTCATGTTTCGACCAGTTGGCAACAAAGTTTGTTGAACAGTTTCGCATGCATGTCAGAAGACCCAAAGATGTTAATACCTTGTCCAGTGTCTCTCAAGCTCCCGGAGAGACACTCAGACGTTATCTGGAGAGGTTTCACGATGCGTGCGCTAAAATTAATAATCCTAATGACAATTCCATTCCGATGGAACTGACTAAGGGAATCGATCCCGATTCCGAATTTGGCAACTGGTTGGTCGAAAAACCCCCTGCGTCATTGGAACGTTTTTATTCCAAGGCAGCTCAATTTTTGAGAAGAGAGGATGCGAAACAGTCTAGGAAAAAGGATGACATAGGGCCCAGTGTGGAAGGAATCCAAAGCAATGTCGATGTGAAACAAACCGGGGAGAGTTCCGGAAAGGTACAGTTAAATATACAGAATAAACAGAATTAGCAGAAAGGCGATGGAAACCAAGGTAGGAAGCGGGATCAGAATCGCGGACCGCGACGTAGAGCTCCCATGTTTTACACTTATACTCCTTTAAATACGTCTCTGGAAAATGTGTACTTGCAAACTTGTAATATTGTCCAATATAAAAAACCTGCTCCGAAGCAATTGTCAGAGAAACAGATTCAGACGGGGAAGTTTTGTAGATTTCACGATAGTTATGGCCACAACAAGAATGAGTGTCGTCATTTACAGGATATTATCAAAAAGTTGATCCGAGAAAGAAAGTTGGAGTAGTTTGTTCGGGCGCCGCAGTCTGAAAGTGCGGGCCCATCGAATTAGAACCAAATACCAAATCAGGTTAGACCGAAGGAACCCGCTCGTATCGGCGGGAGGTTAGTGATTAACACTGTTAGTTGTGGTCCTCATCCAGAGGACCAGAGCTGGAGGGAAATGGAGTCGTATGCCAGCTCTATTAGGCATGCGAGCTTCGAATGTTGCAGTAACTTGGAAGACGGGGCTCCGACCAAACAACAGAAAACGATGACAGATGACATCGTATTTTGAAACAGGGATGCCGACAGAGTCGAAGCCCCAACCATTGATCCACTAGTCAATTCAGCTCAGATAGGTCCTGCTTGGATGAAGAGGATCTTAGTGGACAGTGGAAGTCCAGTGAACATACTATTTAAGCGAGCCTATGAATAAATGAAGATGGAAGCGAAAGATTTGAAGCCTTGTCAGTCTCATATTCATGGCTTCAATGGAAGTGCGACTATACCCACCAAGATGGTGGAGCTACCGGTGGAGTTGGGAGTTGGAGAGCACCGGAGAGTCCGGATATTGCAGTTTATTGTATTGAATATTGACTCACCATAAAACGCTTCCTTGGGCCGACAGGCCCTAGCCGAGTTCAGGGCCGTTATCGCCCTTTGGTGTCTAACTTTGAAATTCCCTATCGACAATGGAGTCGGAGTCGGAGTAGTTCAGGGAGACCAGGCTGCTGGACGAGCCTGTTATGTTGTTGAGCCGTGGGAGGCGCAGCGAAAAGAGAAGGGAAAAGGCGTAGAATAATCTCTCTGCGTCCGCTTTGCGGATAATTTACAGTTAACGCCTGGGCCAAGGCTAAGGCACCACAACTAATTTCCAAGAAATCTTGACCCGCGAGATACTGAAAGTGAAGACGAAGTCAAAGACAGTCAGGCTTCTCCGACAGAGCTGACGATCAATGTTCCGATCGATAATGATGACAATTCTAAAATGGTAAAGATTAGATCTCAACTAAGCCAACAGATGAAAGAGGAATTGGTTGAATTTCTCCGGGAAAACCTCGACGTGTTTGCCTGGACGCACTCTGACATGTGTGGGATCTCGTCGGACATCACGAGCCACGCATTGAATATTGACCCGTGGCATGTCTCGGTCAAGCAAAAAAGGCGTGGTATGGATCCAGAGAGATCTACCACCCTTAAGGAAGAGGTGGATAAAGTCAGGTCGAACGGGTTTATCTGAGATGCATTATATTCAAAATGGGTGTCAAATCTTGTACTTGTCAGAAAACTTAACGGGAAATGGAGAACTTGCGTTGACTATTCAGACTTGAATAAAGCTTGCCCTAAAGACAGTTTTCCACTCCCCCGGATTGATCAGCTCGTAGACTCAACGGCCAGACATGAACTCTTATCCTTCATGGATGCATATTCTGGTTACAATCAGATACCGACGCACCTACCTGATCAGGAGCACATCGACTTTGTCACCAATTTGGGACTATATTGTTATAAAGTGATTCCGTTCGGACTTAAGAACACCGGGGCAACCTATCAGAGACTCATCAACCGAATGTTCGCTAACCAGATCGGAAAGACCATGGAGGTATATGTGGACGACATGCTTGTGAAGTTGCGATTGTCCACCAATCATATCAAAGACCTGGAAACAATGTTCAACATCCTCCGAGAGTACAGAATGAAACTCAACCCGTTGAAGTGCCACTTTGGGGTCGCGTCTGGAAAATTCCTTGGATTCATCGTTAATGCTCGGGGAATCGAAGCCAATCCCGAGAAAATCTAGGCAATTAGAAATCTTGAGACTCCAAGGATAATAAAGCAAGTTCAGAGCCTCAATGGGAAGGTAGCAGCACTGAATAGGTTCATTTCAAAATCCACCGATAAGTGCATTCCTTTCTTCGATCTAATCAAAAAAGGGAAATGGAACTTTTAATGGACTACAGAGCGTGAGGGCGCATTCCGAGCACTGGTTCAACACCTGTCCACACCACCCATTATGTCAAGACTTATTGATCACGAGAGACTATACCTCTTCTTGGCGGTGTTAGAAAACGCAATCAGTGCTGCTTTAGTTCGGGAGGAGGACCGGATACAACGACCAGTCTATTACATCAGCAAATGGCTGACCGTAGCAGAAAGAAATTATCTGAAATTGGAGAAGTTAGTTTATTGTCTTGTCATTGCCTCGAGAAAGCTCCGCTCGTATTTTCAGGCTCATCCTATCACTATCTACACCGACCAGCCGTTACGACAGGTCCTTACGCGGCCTGAGACGTCTGGTAGGTTACTCAAGTGGAATATCGAGCTGAGTTAGTTCGACCTCACTTACACACCTAGGCGAGCTATTCAAGGTCAAGTTCTAGCAGACTTCATCGCCGAATTCACTATCACGGAGGATTTTCCTAAAACCAGCGAATCTCCCAAATATGTTTGGAAGCTACATACTGATAGTGCATCAAATGACCGCTGCTCAGGCCCTAGGGTTGAGCTTGAGACTGCTGAAAGCTGATATATATGCTATGCTTTGAAGTTCTGCTCGTCGGACTAAGGCTTGCCACAGACTTAAAAATCATTGCTGTGGAGATCTACTGCGTTTTACAATTGGTCATGTGTCAAATTCGGAGGGAATACCAAGCCAAAGACCGGAGACTGGCCGCTTATCTCACTCGTGTTCAGGAAATATTGAACCAGTTCGATTATTATGCCATATTTTGCATATCCCGAGAATATAATCAGAAGGCCGATTCCTTGGCAAAATTAGCCAGCACCGGCGAGGCACATCAAATAGGACTCGTTCCCATTGAGATGTTATCTTCCTCGAGTATTGATCAAATGGAGACCAACTGGGTACTTGAAGTCATATCTGATATGGGGTCATGGATGACTCCGTTCAGAAACTATCTCGAGCATGGGACCCTACTAGAGCGCAGGAGCAAGAAAAGACAAGTTCTTCGAAAGGCTTCGTGGTTCACTATTCAGAATGAAGTCATGTATATAAGAGGGTACTTTGTTCCTTTACTCCGGTGTATTTCCCACGATAAAACCAAACGAGTATTGCATGATGTACACGAAGGAGAATGTGGCGATCACACCGGGGGGCAAGCTCTTGCTAAGAAAGTGCTCCGATATGGTTATTATTGGCCGACTGTAAATCGCGACGCATCAGATTATGCCACAAAAGGTGACAAATGTCAGAAACATGTTCGGATTCCAAGAGCCCCGCCTACCGAAATAACTCAGATGGTCATTTCATGGTCGTTCACAGTATGGAGCATCGACATTATTGGGTCTCTACCTCTAGCTAAAGGTGGCGCGAAGTACGCCATCATTGAAGTTGATTACTTTACCAAATGGGCGGAAGCTGAGCCCCTTGCTACTATCACCACGAAGAAAGTGATCAACTTTGTTGTACGTAACATTATCTGTTGATTTGGTCTCCCACATACCATCATCATTGACAATGGAGCCCAATTCGATAGTGTCGAGTTCGAGAATTTCTATCAGTGATTCCATATCCAGAAGAAATTCTCTACAGTTGCGCACCTTCAAGCGAATGGACAAGTCGAAGCTATTAATAAAGTTATTAAGTCCATTTCGAAGAAATGATTGGAAAAGGCCGGTGCCAAATAGGTCGATGAACTTCCTATGGCCCTATGGGCTTATCAAACAACCCACAAGTCCGCGACTGGCCACACTCCATTTTCACTTTCCTACGTTTCAGAAGCCGTTATTCCAGTCGAGTTGGAAGTGCCTTATCATCGTGTGACATATGATGACCCGAAGACAAATGCTATATTACTTTCTGAATCTCTGGACTTATTAGATGAGAAGCGTGAAGATGCTGATTTGAGGACAGCCGCATACCGAAGTTGAGTCGCCTGATTGTACAATGCCAAGGTCCGACCCCGAACCATCGAACTCGGCGATCTCATCCTTAAGAGAATTTACCCGGTCCCTTCGCATATGAAACCAACGGGGAATGGACCGTATGTTATTGAACAAAGACTCGGAGATGGCACATTTAAATTATAAACCATTAATGGTCTCACTTTGCCGAGACCCTGGAGCAGCAAGAGTCTTCGTCGCTACTACACATAACAGGCTATATTTATTCATTCAGTTTGCTTTTCATTTACAACTTGTTTATGCATTTTGAAATTTGAATTTGTAATAAGGCAACTGACTTCGTCATATTTTCTTATTTCATCAATAAAATGCAATCTCTTCGAGCCAGAGCAGTGATTCTTAAAATGCATCATGCGACCATCACAATGCACAGAGAGCTAAGTTCCACCTTACGGTAGGACTTATTCAAATAGGGAGTGACTGTGATACGACCAGTCACTCGCTAAGTGAAACCCAAGCTCGGGGGCTAGCCATCACACTGAAGCCAAAAAAGGATTGATACACGACAATCCTCTAACTAAATCTGGGTCCTAGAGTGCGAGCTGGAATATAAACTTACAAAAGCAGGCTCAAAGAGGGTGGATCCGTCCACCTAACGACTTCGCCCGTGTTTAAACCAAGTCTGAGGAAGATGGATCCGTCCATCTAACGACCTCGCTTGTTAACTCAGGGTGGATGTGATCCAACCGTCCACGATCCTGATAAACCTATCGTTCCCAAAGTGCGAACAAAATCCTAAAATTCAAAACAGATGTGATCGACCGTCTGTTAACCAACTCCAGATTCCCAAAGTGCGAACTAGAGTATAAAAATTAAAATGGCTGTGACTGACCATCCATCGGCTAACTCTAAGTCCCCACAGCGCGGGCTAGAGTATAAACACAAACCGGGTGTGAACCGACCACCAGTGAGACAACTCCAAGTCCATGGAGTGCGGACCAGAGTATAAACGCAAATTGGGTGTGACTGGACGAAACTCTAGATATCAAACGGGTGTGACTGCAGGCCCGTAAAATAACCTAAGTCCCCGGAGCGCGGACATATCTTTAAACATTAGACGGGTGTGACCGACCGCCGACGTACGAGTACAAATCCCAGAGTGTGGATGTGATTACCAATAGATGAGCGGGTATGATCCGACCACTCGAACTCGTCTTGTTTCGGCTTGGTTTCAACTAAGTTAAGCTCTATTTATCGAAGGTGGAAAGCGACTGCCGACCGACTATTTCAATTTACCCTCGGAACTGGGGCCAAAGCTCAAGTACCAGCTACTGATCGAGATAGTGCAGTATTGGAACTCGACTTGACGTTCGGTTATGACCCGAAGCCATAACTACGGGACTTAACAACCAAACTTAGGTCCGATTCAGAGACTAAAGCTTCACAAGTATATTGAATGGAAGTTCGAGCGCTAAAACACTTAAGCAAATAAACACGAAACTATGCTGGAAACAAAATGGAATTTTATTTTAACTATTCTTTGAAAAAGAAGATAAGTACAAAAATCATTCCAAGAAATCCTACTAGCAGGAGCCGAACCCGTATCTATACACCGCCTACAGGAAGCAAAGAGAAATTCTTATCTATTAACCAAAAAAGGGAGCGAGAAGATACGTCTACTCCCTCGGTTTCTTCTTCTTCCTCCCCGGCGTCGACCCACTGGAGCTACTGCTTGGATTCCTCTTCGAGCCTTTGGCTTTTGGTGGTTGGTCACTAGCCGGAGGAATTATGGTAATCTCTTCCTCCAAACTCACGGAAATTGGAACACTTTCTAAATGCGGAGCTGGAGGAATAGGAACACTCTCGATATTGGAAGACGAGGGAGGCACACCGGTATCGACAATTGTGCCACCGGAAGAAATCGTTCGCAGAGGAGCTGGACCAGGACCCGCCATACCACATCTGATACCACTGGCCTGTGCGGCAGCTTCCATCTCCGCATTAATTTCCGCTATTATCTCTTCTTTATGAATAGTTTGAACATCCGCGGGGATGCTGCCAGTTGGGCCCGAAGAGCTGGCCATGAATGCGCCTTCGCCCATGACGAATGGCAAGTCGGTAAGTGGGACACTTTGATGACCAAGGAGCTCCTCCATCATCTGCTCGTCAAAGGTAAAAGCGCTTCCCTGCACTCCGTCAGTTGGCGCAGCGGCCATTGTTGTGGTTGCCTCCGTCATAAGGGCCTCCCAATCATGATGCGACTCTTAGGTTGCAGGGGGCACGGCCGGTACGGCTCTTATCGCTGAATAAAGATAAGAGAAAAGGTGTTAGTAACTACTTCAAACAACACTTTTGGTTTCAAGTAAATGCGAGAAATGTTTAGAATACCTTCCTCAGAATGGCTCGTGGGTGGAGCCGGAGCAGCTTTAGGGACATGCTCGCGAGCTGGAGACAACTGCGGTTGATCAGGATTGTATGCGAGCATAGATTGGGGATCAACCACATGAGTATATACGGGCTGGGTTGGCATAGGAATTTCGGAGCCTACATCATGATGCTCAACACCAGAACCCTCTCCGGCCTTCAGATGCTGAGTACTGAGTCTCCCTTTCTCAAATGTGATAGTGACGTCGTGGGGAACACTTCTCTCATCCTCATTCAGCACCTGATTCTCTAATTCAAACTTGTCGATGGATTTAGTGTGGTGCTCTGCTTTTTCTTCTTTAACCAAGTGGCACCAAGCATTGTATAGATGTGACGGATAATCTTCGAGCCAGCTTAGATTTCGATGCTTCAGGACATTGGCATTATATGTAACGAGGAGATCTTCAATGTCAGCTTCCAACCTGGCCTCTGCCGCTCTCACTTCACCCTTAACCCTGGCTTCGATTTCCTGAACCTTTAGCGTTGACGCATCCCTCTCATCCCTAAGTGCCATAACCTGCTCGCATGCTTCCTGAGCGGCTTTATTTGCATCGTCTTTTTCTTTAACGACTTCAAAAAATTTGGCTTTAAGCTCCTCAAGCTCTTTTAGCGCCGCATCTCATTCAACCATGACGGTGGTGGTCTGGTGCCCCATTTATTGAACCAGGGCTAGATGCGTTCGCCTCATCTCCTCCATCCTCCGGGTTGCCTCGTCGGCTCTTTTATTAGCCTCCATTTCTGAATTTCTCGCAGACTCGTTTTCATCGTTAAGCACCTGAATTATGCGGTCCTTTTGAGCGAGATCAGTTCCTAGTTTCTCGATTGTCTTCGCCCGCTCAAAGGCCACTACCGATACTTTGTATGTGGTCTTCATCCATTCCCGATATTGGCCAGAGATATCGTATATGTAATCATGCATCGTCTGTTCTGCCTCGTTGGGGATTCGCTTTAAGTGCGGGGGAAAGATGAAGCCGTCAAAATAGATATTCGGGAAACCCTTTTCAACTTAGCGATCCTAATCGCTACTTCCCCGGTTGGTTCTGTGATGGCCTGTTCAGTGACAACGGGAGCCTCAATTTCAGTCCTCCGACGTTGTTGGTCAGGCATGGCTGCCTGAGGAGGTGGTATTTGATGCGAAGATTCATGGGGTTGTTTGCCAGAAGCAGAAGGTTGTGCTGGACCTCTAAGTGGTGGAGAGCATGACCGGGAACGACGCCTATACTCTCTCTCTCCTTGTCCCTTTCCCTCTTGTAGCGCTCCCTCTCCTGACTAGAGTAGCCGCGATCGCGGTCTCTATCGGCCTCATGTCTGCGAGACTCATAATATGAACTAGATGAATGGCGCGCAGAACGGAGGCTGCCGAGCATAGATCCTCGCTTCGACATCGTAACTGTAAAATGAAAAGAGAAACAGAGTTGGTATTTCCCAGAAATGAATTGCTTGTGATTAGAAATTGTGTGGTGCCGTAAAGTGTGTGTATGCATGTGCAAACCCCCCGACCAACCGGTTATACCAGCCATACTCGAAGGAATTGACTCGCCTAGATCTAAGGCGCTCTGAAGCCCTACCAATCTGGTATCTTGTTGGAGCGACACATAGTTCGAAATTGGAATGTCTACAAGTCCTTCGAAAGGATTCTCCATATGTGAGGGAGGAGCCTTTGAAATTATAACATCAGCGGCTGGCAGAGTCACAACCACAAATTTCCATCTCGTAGACTTGCGAATCTTATGAGCAACCGCCTTGCCTTTTCTTTTTTCCTCTGAATGTCGAGGACTATCTGAGGGCCCGACTACGGGTTCATCTTCAGTGGGCATATGCTCTTCGCCACCCTGCTCAGCGATTACAATTCCGAGCATTCTACGCCTAGCTCGTCTTGCCGGAGCTGACCTAAGAGATCCTTCAAGCCCTATGCTCTAGTCTCTGTCAATTAGCCCAACGGCTCTCAGATTTTCATCCGTAAGTACCGCTTCGATCTCTCTAATCTCTCCCGGCACCTCTTGAAGAATTTATACTATTTCCTTAAATTAAGCACCTTCAGGTCGTGGAATTGAAGCTGTAAAAGAAAGAAAATGTTAGACCCGACATCGATTACAACTATCCCATTAGTTGCCAGAGAAATTGCAACACTTACGTCTAACTTGCCACCGTCTAGCGAATCCTGGCGGCACCGAACATAGAACCACTCGGTTTTGAAGTAGCTAAGTTTGGTCCAAGTCCCAATCACAATTTGGCAGTTTCTGACTCCCTCTAGAAATGTGAAGGAGGGATTATCTCCCCGACTCTTTATGTTGAATAAGAATCTGACTTCCTCTAGAGTCGGGGGCCGAAAAAGGTGCTCCACGAAGATGATGAATAGGCTGTTCAGAAGGGCGTACCCATTCGGATGTAACTATGACGGGGCAATCCCTAAATAAGATAACACCTCCCAAATATATTGATTGAGTAGTGGGAGCATCCCGGCTGTGCAGGAAAATCGATTAAAACCCGGTGTACCCTTCCGAAGGGGTATGTGGCTTGTCGTTTGGCCCTGGTAGCAGGACATCGTTCAACGATAGCCAGTGCCGCAAGCAAATTATCCCCAACATATCTTCAGAAACATTGGATAGTACAGAATCTTGTGGATTCCCAATGAAGGTTGTTCTTGGTAGCTCGTCAGGAGCTGGACTTATGACTTCGGCCGCGATGGCCGGCAATTTCATTATCGAAAGAGGTGGACTTCAAGCCTCCTGTTGCTGTGAACTCCCGGACTCCATAGCTAATCAACTCATCAAAAACCATCATTAGGTGACAATAATCCCGTGTGTTCCCCAGTGTGAAATGCATGAATGTGTTGCGCCGTGCAATGCTGTGAGTTACTTAAGAAAATTCTATGAAGATTAACAAAGTATTCGGACGATGAGACTTCAGCATTCAACCAGAATGACCGTCATCGCTGACCGTCACAACCGTGCCATCCAGACTTTAGCGATCGATCAAAGTTGAGATTCATTAAATTTTGTCCAGTTACAGTTCCATCGATGAGCTTCGAAAGGCAGTCAAATATGCAATGAAACAGTTATGTCCAGTTATGCAAGGTTGAAGCTCGTCGGAGTCAAATGTTCGAATATGCAAAGATTTCTTATCAGTCACGATTTGAATATAAATCGATCAACAAGGACAAATTCGTTTCGGCCAGGGTAGACATTAATTCGTATCGATCATGGAACAGCGTTTTGTATCGGTTACCAAAAATTGATTTGGTATCGATGCAAAGTCCTTTGGTTCGTATCGATCGCTAGGCCCGAACTTTCGTATCGATCGCTCCGGATCGGTACGAATGCCAACTGTGACGATCCAGATTTTCCGACGATCATAATTGGATGATAAATTGATTTCAAATATTGGAATATTAACTTTGATTGGTCGAACAAATAAATTTCTGATAATTAAAAATATCTGAACATATACATATAAATTGATTTGAAAAACTATAATAAATATTGAATTATAAAATCTTTGGATATGATAAATCTTATAGAAAATAAATAATATATATATATACTCCACCATTTAAATTGAGATAAAATATCCATAAATATATAGATACAAGCTTTATGATGTTCGAATATATATATATATATATATATATGTATATATAAGTATATAAATATACAAGTATTTGAATGTATGCCATATGAAATAATATATATGGAAGTTTGTATAAATGTGAATATATATATATATATGTATACATACATACAATGATAAAATATACTTAAGCAATGTATATCAATATATGTATAAGTAAAAATGTATGTATACGATGGTAAATAGGTAAAGTAAAAATGTATATTGTATATATATACAAATGATAAAAGATATATATATATATATAAGTGAATATATATGTGAGGCATATATGTATTTATACAATGGAAAAAGCAAGTATATACATAAGGATATATGCATATATATAAATGAATGTACATGGAATCACACAAGGGGACATTGAAATAAATATACCTCAAATCAAAGCTTACAAAACATTTTATCAATGTCAAACAAAGATCAAAATCAAACCTTTTGTAAAATATCAAATCAGCTTTTTATTAAATCAGGTCAACATATGTTCAAATCAAGATAAACAAAAGAAAATAAAATAAAAATGAAAATATATGGCCTGTACAAGCTACAGCCACCTTTCTCTAGTATAAGTAAGCTCTGCCTTGGGTTATTTTTGGCATTCGAACAAAGGTAAGAAAGTATAATACAAGCTTCCATTACACTTTAAAAAAAAGCACTGCCATTTCACAAAACTTAAAAAGAATCAAAAACAGCTCAAGTCCAGGGAATCAAAACCAAAGCTAGCAGTTTCCTCTCAAAAACATTTCTCTGTTCATAAGAGATAGACTATGAGTAAAACCTTCAAACTAAAATCTTTTTACTAATCTATGAGTATGCCTGTTAAAAATAGCAGTGTTTTGATAAGTTTGCTATCATAGAGATGGATATATATATATATATGTATGTATATGTATATGGATGTATATATTGGAGCCTGTACAACATTGTGTTCTGCTCTGTTCTTCCTATGTTTTATCATGCTTAGCTTCTAAAAATCCATATCTCTCCTCCAAAACTGTTATAGAATATGATGTTAAAAAAGTAAACTAGTTGTTGTGATTCGACCATGTTTAAAATTTAGTTTTAATAAATATTATATAGTGTAAATTAATAAAGATGCGTATTACAGTAAGGAGATCAACATTTCAGAAGAATCAAGTATTTTATCTTGGATTTTTGGTTATGAAATTATGCTCGGAGGGAAAAAAAGGGATTTATGGTGGTGAGTTTGTGATTTTTAATCAAATATATGTTGAGAAATAGGGAGTTGAACGGTTTAGGGCCATTGGTCAATTACCGGTGAACTAAGGGGTGTTAGGCGTCGGCGTTTGGTCGAGAGGAGGCTGAGTGGAAGGGGAGTGGGGGAAAAATGGTGGAGCAATTTATAAGGCGGCGCGGCGACCGGTTGGAGGAGAAGTAGGGTTTAGGGATGAGTTTTGGTCGTAGTTGGTTTTCTGGCGACTGCGGCGTCGTGGTGAGGATTCAAGGGTGTGGTGTAAGGGGGAAAGGTGGAGAGCAGAGTGGCGAAGTTTCTAGCGAGGTTTGGGAAATTCCGGTGGTCGGAGGCGACGACACGATGTAGGATGTTGATCGGTTCGTTCATTGGAAAATGGATTGCTGTCGAGTTTTCGAAATCGAGGGTTGTCGTGGAAACTGGATGGCCAGAGAAGTCGCGTGGGTCGGAGGTGACTTGGCGAAGAGGTCGGAGGTGGTCGGCATGCCTTCACCGGCGTGTACATGTGCACGGCAGAAATCTCGTGCAGGTAAAGAAAGGAGAAAGGGAGAAGGGCTGGAAGAATAAAAGAAAAAGGAAGAGAGGAAAATGTTGGGCCGGTTATGGGCCAGAAAAATAAAAGAAAATAAGTAAAAGAAAACGTAAAAGAAATTAGTAAAAGGAAAACAAAAGAAAGGGAAAGAAAATAGGAAAGAAAAGAAGAAAAAAATATAGAGTAAAAAGGAAATAGAAGAAGAGGCATAAGATAGAATAAAATAAGGAAGAACCGAGAACAAGAAAAGAAGGATAAATAATAAAGAAAAGAAAAGAAGAAAGGGAATTTATAATTTATACATAAGAGATTTCATATTCCCATTTTAATTTGAGTGAAATGATATTTTATAATTTAAAAAGATAATTTAATGGAAATTAAAATGTTATTATTATTTGGATTAAAACTTATGGACAATATAAATTTTATAATATTTATTATTTTATAAAATTGTCTAATTTGAAACTAATTTGGGATAAAAGTATAATGGGATAGGCTAAGTAAAGTTAATAAGAATCCAGGGGGAATCGTCCTGAGGTTGATCTGTATCTTTGCTTATCCCTTTTGGATTAAAGATAATAATACGTTTTATTTTGGAATAAATGTCTAGAATAGATCCCTATTATTGAATATTGTTACCCTAAGAAATAAACTATTTATTTTAAATAATTTACCCTTTAAAAATTGTTTCTTTAATTTGGAGAGACCTGGATCGGGTATCAGCGTTATCCGGAGCGGCTTCGATTGGAAAATTTCTACAAAACCTTACGGGTTAGATTATAGAGTTAAGTGGATTGGAATTGGATTAATTTAACAAAATTTAACCATTTTAAATAAGTAGTTGTACCTGGACATTATTTCACTATTAATGGATTTCGGAAGTGTTTGGTTATAAATGAGATAAAAACTCGTCGTGTTGTACGAGTTACCTTGGTTTCAAAAGATTTGTATAACTTAAGTATTTCAAATTAAATGGGTTTACTCACGCTGGTTTCCAGCCTGACTCGGGTGTTTCTTTATTGTAATACTCGTGTCAGATCGAGTATTACAGGTTTTCAGGTTAGGACGCTTTGGAGCTCAGGAGACGAGCTGGATGGCAGAGACGTATTGAGTATATTCCACTTTGTATATTGGCTATTCTATCCAGTAGTTGAGGTCAAGTTATTATAAATGTCCAGATTTATTGTACTCTGATATCTTGTATATGTACATTGACAGTTACAGCTTTTCTTGTATAAAATGCTATTATTTGTATATTATATTTTGTTTCGCTGCGATTGTGAGATTCTGTGCTGTTATTTCTGTTCTTATTCTACCTCTTTTTCTTCTTAACCCTAACAGTCTGGGATTTCCAGCACTCGATTGTTCGGCACTCTATACAGTGAACGTATTAGTGTTGATTTTCGGGGTCGAAAATCTTCGAGCCGTTACACTTGGTATCAGAGCTAAAGGTTAAGCGAGAACCTTGGCACTGGTGGGGATTACTCATTAGAGATAGGGTCAGTAGTACCTTAGAATGAGTTGATTGTAGTGTATAAAAGAAAGGAGTTAAAATGTTTAAAGACGATAAAATTTACAATATACATCGGAATTAAAATTTCTCGCTTCGTTCCTTTTCGAGGATGAAAAGTTCTAAATGGGGGAGGAATGTGACGATCCGGATTTTCTGACGTTCGTAATTGGGTGATTAATTAATTTAAAATATTGGAATATTAACTTTGATTGGTCGAACAAATAAATTTCTGATAATTAAAAATATCTGAACATATATATATAAATTGATTTGAAAAACTATAATAAATATTGAATTATAAAATCTTTGGATATGATAAATCTTATAGAAAATAAATAATATATATATACTCCACCATTTAAATTGAGATAAAATATCCATAAATATATAGACACAAGCTTTATGATGTTTGAATATATATATATATATATGTATATATAAGTATATAAATATACAAGTATTTGAATGTATGCCATATGAAATAATATATATGGAAGTTTGTATAAATGTGAATATATATATATATATGTATACATACATACAATGATAAAATATACTTAAGCAATGTATATCAATATATGTATAAGTAAAAATGTATGTATATGATGGTAAATAGGTAAAGTAAAAATGTATATTGTATATATATACAAATGATAAAAGATATATATATATATATAAGTGAATATATATGTGAGGCATATATGTATTTATACAATGGAAAAAGCAAGTATATACATAAGGATATATGCATATATATAAATGAATGTACATGGAATCACACAAGGGGACATTGAAATAAATATACCTCAAATCAAAGCTTACAAAACATTTTATCAATGTCAAACAAAGATCAAAATCAAACCTTTTGTAAAATATCAAATCACCTTTTTATTAAATCAGGTCAACATATGTTCAAATCAAGATAAACAAAAGAAAAGAAAATGAAAATGAAAATATATGGCCTGTACAAGCTACAACCACCTTTCTCTAGTATAAGTAAGTTCTGCCTTGTGTTATTTCTGGCATTCGAACAAAGGTAAGAAAATATAATACAAGCTTCCATTACACTTTAAAAAAAGCACTGCCATTTCACAAAACTTAAGAAGAATCAAAAACAGCTCAAGTCCAGGGAATCAAAACCAAAGCTAGCAGTTTCCTCTCAAAAACATTTCTTTGTTCATAAGAGATAGACTGTGAGTAAAACCTTCAAACTAAAATCTTTTTACTAATCTATGAGTATGCCTGTTAGAAATAGCAGTGTTTTGATAAGTTTGCTATCATAGAGATGGATATATATATATATATATATATCTATGTATATGGATGTATTTATTGGAGCCTGTACAACATTGTGTTCTGCTCTATTCTTCCTATGTTTTATCATGCTTAGCTTCTAAAAATTCATATCTCTCCTCCAAAACTGTTATAGAATATGATGTTAAAAAAGTAAACTGTTGTTGTGATTCGACCTTGTTTAAAATTTAGTTTTAATAAATATTATCTAGTGTAAATTAATAAAGATGCGTATTACAGTAAGGAGATCAACATTTCAGAAGAATCAAGTATTTTATCTTGGATTTTTGGTTATGAAATTATGCTCGAAGGGAAAAAAGGGGATTTATGGTGGCGAGTTTGTGATTTTTAATCACATATATGTTGAGAAATAGGGAGTTGAATGGTTTAAGGCCATTGGTCAATTTCTGGCGAACTAAGGGGTGTTAGGCGTCGGAGTTTGGTCGAGAGGAGACTGAGTGGAAGGGCAGTGGGGGAAAAATGGTGGAGCAATGTATAAGGCGGCGCGGCGACCGGTCGGAGGAGAAGTAGGGTTTAGGGATGAGTTTCGGTCGTAGTTGGTTTTCTGGCGATTGCGGCACCGTGGTGAGGATTCAAGGGTGCGGTGTAAGGGGGTAAGGTGGAGAGGAGAGTGGCGAAGTTTCTGGCGAGGTTTGGGAAATTCCGGTGGTCAGAGGCGATGGCACGACGTAGGAATGTTGATCGGTTCGTTCATTGGAAAATGGATTGCTGTCGAGTTTTCGAAATCGAGGGTTGCCGTGGAAACTGGGTGGCTAGAGAAGTCGCATGGGTTGGAGGTGACTTGGGGAAGAGGTCGGAGGTGGTCGGCAAGCCTTCACCGGCGTGTGCATGTGCACGGCAAAAATCTCGTGCAGGTAAAGAAAGGAGAAAGGGAGAAGGACTTGAAGAATAAAAGAAAACGAAGAGAGGAAAATGTTGGGCCGGTTATGGGCCAGAAAAATAAAAGAAAATAAGTAAAAGAAAAAGTAAATGTAATAGAAATAAGGAAAAGGAAAATAAAAGAAAGGGAAAGAAAATAGGAAAGAAAAGAAGAAGAAAATATAGAGTAAAAAGGAAATAGAAGAAGAGGCATAAGATAGAATAAAATAAGGAAGAAATGAGAACAAGAAAAGAAGGATAAATAATAAAGAAAAGAAAAGAAGAAGAATGGGAATTTATAATTCATACATAAGAGATTTCATATTCCCATTTTAATTTGAGTGAAATGATATTTTATAATTTAAAAAGATAATTTAATGGAAATCAAATTGTTACTATTATTTGGATTAAAACTTATGGACAATGAATAAATTTTATAATATTTATTATTTAATAAAATTGTCTAATTTGAAATTAATTTGGGATAAAAGTATAATGGGATAGGCTAAGTAAAGTTAATAAGAATTCAAGGGGGGGGGAATCGTCCTGAGGTTGATCCGTATTTTTGCTTATCCCTATTGGGTTAAAGATAATAATATGTTTTATTTTGGAATAAACGTCTGGAATAGATCCCTATAATTGAATATTATCACCCTAAGGAATAAACTGTTTATTTTAAACAATTTACCCTTTTAAAATTGTTTCTTGAATTCGGAGAGACCGGGATCGGATATCAGCGTTATCCGGAGCGGCTTCGATTGGAAAATTTCTACAAAACCTTACGGGTTTGATTATAGAGTTAAGTGGACAGGAATTAGATTAATTTAACAAAATTTAACCATTTTAAATAAGTAGTTGTACCTGGACATTATTTTACTATTAATGTATTTCGGAAAAGTGTTTGGTTATAAATGAGATAAAAACTCATCGTGTTGTACGAGTTACCTAGGTTTCAAAAGATTTGTATAACTTAAGTATTTCAAATTAAATGGGTTTACTCACACTGGTTTCCAGCCTGACTCGGGTGTTATTTTATTGTAATGCTCGGGTCAGACCGAGTATTACAGATTTTCAGGTTAGGACGCTTTGGAGCTCAGGAGACGAGCTGGATGGCAGAGACGTATTTAGTATATTCCGCTGTGTATATAGGCTATTCTATCCAGTAGTTGAGGACAAGTTATTATAACTGTCCAGATTTATTGTACTCTGATATCTTGTATATGTACATTGACAGTTACAGCTTTTCTTGTATAAAATGATGTTATTTGTATATTATATTTTGTTCCGCTGCGATTGCGAGATTCTGTGCTGTTATTTCTGTTCTTATTCTACCTCTTTTTCTTCTTAACCCTAACAGTCTAGGATTTCCGGCACTCGATTGTTCGACACTCTATACAGTGAACGTATTAGTGTCGATTTTTGGGGTCGAAAATCTTAGGGCCGTTACACCAACCATCGACAGATCGATACGAATGTACACTCAGCCATCGATACAAGACAACTCATACATTCGATACGAAATTCCAGTGTATCCAAGATCTATAAGAATTTCTCCCTCATCCACAATCGATACGAGCAATTTCATTCGTATCCCTTACTCTATCACCCCTTCTTCTTCCTCAAGCAGATGCCTTGCCGCTGCTCATTTCGACCTTGCTCCAGGCATCCACGGCCACCACATCACCAGAATCGATCACGGAATCAACAGAAATGGCCAAAGATTCCGAATCTCATCGTTCTAACACAAGGTTTATGGCATAATTACCCAGGTTTAACAGGAGATTAAAGAAATTCGGAGCTTAGCTCAGTTCGATAGCGAAAATGATGTGAGTTTCCTTCAGTTGGAAGCGATACGAAGGTAGAAAGTAGAATGATGGCAAGTAAAGGGAAAAAATCCTAAGTACAGAGTATATATACAAAGAAAATGACCTTTCACCTCCCAGTCATCGCTACTGGTTGGAATAGTTGATTTTGTAGTCGATACGAATTGGTTGTTTCGTATCCAATGGCTCAACCGAGACAAATGTGATGGTGCCGATATGAAGACTTCTCCGTAACCAAGTTTTGCCAGAGCAACTTCTCACTCGTATCCATCGATACGAACTACGTTGAAACTCCAACCAAATTCGTGTCGATCGACATCGATACGGAAACAATTGTTAAACTTTTCTCATCGATCCAGGAGAGGATCGATACGAAGAGATACTCCAAAACAACCGTCAAGCGTTGCTACAACTCGAATTTCACATCGATTCAGGAGAGGATCGATACAGAATTCGATACGAGTAAACTGGCAACGACTCATGAACGTACGAACGTTAGCGGAAGTCAGATTAACATGCATTTATGCATGTGACAAATTAACATTCAACTTTCAAAATTCACAGGAATTGAATGCTCACCTGATAGCAATTACGACCTTAGACAACAGTTTGCTATCATTCAACACTCAGTTACAACAGTGCACAGTACAATCATTGGCAGTCGATAATTTAGTATTTATATTACTGAGAGACAATCAAAAGTTACATCTCTTCGCAAAAAGACAACGACTATACATCAAGTCAGATAAAAAAAATTTAGACAGAAGGTTGCAACTTTTCAAAGCATGTCATGTTCGCACAAGACATACTTTGGGGGGAAAATGTTATCCCGCCTTTTAGCAAGTCCGTGACACCAAGAACTCGACTAGAAACCAAGGACAATCCGTCCCGAAGATCGGTTATACACAGGTTCACTATGGATACTGGCAAATTTTGTCTGAGTCCGGATCGAGCTACGATTGATAAGACACAACAAGCAAAGCTGTAAAAGCCAACGTTCCAAATTTCATGTCAATCGAAGTCTGTATGCTCGAGTTATGGATCGATCAAGATTCACTTGGAAGACCTCAATTCGTATCCCTCAACTTCGTATCCATCCGGACAAACAAGTGGTTCGTATCTATGGGAAGAATCGATCTCATTCGAATCCATCTAGTTCATAGCCATCAGCACTAACCAACTCGTATCCGTCACCTAAAGGTGCTTCGTATCGTTCCCCCAATGCACCATTTGTATCGCTCGACTCCTCCAAAAACTCGTATCAATCGGCCCAAGAACCGATACAATCCATTCAAACATCGAGTGATATGGAGCGGCTTTCCCATCGATATGAAGCAGCTTATAACGAATGATACGAGATTATCGATACGAGGTGGAATGTGATTGATGGATACGAACGAAATCAAACCAATAGATACGAACGAGGCACGTTCAAGAACCAGACTCGATCACTTGGCATAAAAAGAGGATCGATCCGAGAAGATAGCGCCACGTCACCTAGCAAGCACGTGCCTAGTATCGATACGAACTAGATCGATACGAACATATTGAGACGAACTTGTTTGCACATTGTAGATCCAAACTTGCATCGATCATAACTCATAATCTACTATTCCAAATGCTACCAAATTTTCACAGAAGCTTGCGTACAACCTCAAGAACGTACATGATCGATTCCAGCCTAAAAAGACCAGTTTTTGATCGATACGAACTCAATTTGTATCGCTCTTAAATCGAGTCAAAATCACCTGAACTCAATCCCGTGGGCCCACCCACG
Source organism: Allium fistulosum (assembly GCA_030737815.1). NCBI lineage: Eukaryota > Viridiplantae > Streptophyta > Magnoliopsida > Asparagales > Amaryllidaceae > Allium > Allium fistulosum. Next base: position 457,153,365 of record CM060905.1, read on the forward strand.
TGAGAGAAGAAGTCTTCCGAGATCTAGGTGAGATATTTGCTTCCTACGCCTATAAATAGTGACCTTGGACCTATAGAAAATGGACTTTTGGCTTCTCTACACTGATACACTACCCAGATCATTATTAAATCTCTGTTGTACTTTTGTAATCTCTTGTAATCAGCGACTGAAAATCAATAAACATCAATCATTCCATAGTGGACATAAGCTATACGCCGAACCACTCTAAATTTGCGTGTTTCTGCATTTTTTCTTATCTGTTAATTGGTGTGTTTGTTAGATCTCCCTCATTTTACATTTATTTTATTCATTTTATCTCTTCAAACACATCTGAAGAGTGTTGTGCCCAATTTTGGTACAAACACGATGCCACCCTCAAAAATGGTAGCCATAGAGAAGCCCAATGATATGATGAGTCTGAATGAGAAGGTAAATATGCTAAGTAGGTTCATCTCAAACTACTGACAACTGATTCTTTGATCAAATCAAGAAAGCCAGAAACTTCAAATGTACGGAGGAATGCAAGGTTGTGTTTCAAGTGCTTAAAGGCCATCTGCTTAGTCCCTTGTTTCTCCAAAACCCAATCCCAGGTGAGGATTTATTTGTATACTAAGTAGTAACCGATCAAGCTATTGGTGCAACTATAGTTATGGAAGATGAGGGAGTGCAATGACCAATGTACTTCACCAGCAAATGATTTTTTGGCACAGATTTGAACTACATTTAAGAAAAGAAGTTGGCATATAATCTCCTACTAATAGCTAGGAAACTACATCTCCAATTTTAGACAATCACATCAAAGTGTTTAAAGATAAACCATTGAAGTAGATACTCCACAAACTAGAAGCATTAGGCCATTTGTTGAAAATAAACAATTGAACTAAGCCAGTATAGCATACCGTACTACCAAAGGCATGTTATCAAAGGATAAGCCCTAGCCGACTTCATTGTGGAGTGAACACAACCAACTAAAAAAATCGAGTAAGTTAAAGAAAATCCTCAGCATTGGAATCTACACATGGACGACACATCAAATGAGTAGGGAACAAGTATTGGATATGTGTTAATCATGCCAGATAAACAAAAGCTATATGGCTCAATCCAACTTGAATTAAAAGCAACCTACAATATAGCAGAATTTAATTTCTCATTACTGGGTTCAAAACGACACATGTAATTAAGGTATCATATATTAAATTCATAGTGATTTCCAATTAGTTGTAAATCAAGTATAGGGAAACTATTAGACGAAGGAATCATACCTTATCAAATATTTTGAGTTATCCAAACAATTATTAAGTCAATTTGAGTGGTTTATTATCGAGAAAATCCCTAGAGATAAAAATTCTTCTGCAGAGTCTCTTGCTAATTTAGCTAGTGCAAAAGCTACACAAGATATGAAAGTAGTTCCAGTTGGACACCTGGCCAAACCTAGCATCTCCCAAGACTAGCAGATCCTAGTTCTTACACGTGCTCAACACGGTAGAGGTCAAAACAAAACAATACCTTAGCTCAAGAAAACTAGCCTGCATACTAGTGCAACAAGATTCAGTACAAACTTAGATGACACCAATCAGACTGTTCTTGTTAGAAAACATTTACCAGCAGATAAGAATGCAACCCGAAAGGTCAAGTATTAAGCCCCATACTTCACATTCTTTGACGAAATATTATATAAGAGAGGTTATTCAACCCCATATCACAAATGTGTTACAAAGGAAGAATGGGTCAGGGTCATGAGGGAAGTTCATGAGGGATACTATGGAGATCATTCCAGAGAACTAAAATTAGCAAAAATATGTTAAGATGTGATTGATGCCAAAAGTTTGCTAATATCTTAAGATGTCATCACAAGAACTCATCCAAACGACTAATGCTTGGCTATTCGACACATGGGGCATACACTTGGCTGGACCTCCCCCTGTGTCAAGAAGGAGAGAAAAATACGCATTAGTAGCCATAGATTAGTTTGCAAAATAGGTAGAAGCTAAAACATCGGCATAAATCAGATCAAAGAAAAGTGTGAATTTCGTAGTTAGGAACGTTATAACTAGGTTTGGATTCTTTAGAAAATAACCTTAGACAATATTATACAGTCCAAAATTAAGGAATTCACTGAACTTTGTGGAAGAAATGAAATGGTCAAAAGCTTTTCCATAGTACTGCATCCTTAAGCAAACGAATAGGTTGAAGTTGAAGGAACCAGGTCTGTTTCACAATGGGTGAAATGGGTTGATTTCAGATTTTTCCCTATTAGGATCATAGTGGGCATGTTAATTCTAATGGGTTTCACTATATCTAGTCTAGTTATTATTAATAAGATCATATTTTATTGAGATTGTTTCATTCTTGATTAATCAAATCCATGTTAATTAATTGTGACATTTAACTAAGTATGAATACATCTAATCTATTCATGTATATTTATAAGGTTTGGCATGTATATGAAATATATATAGTGGATATGATTATTCGGTATTTAATTTAAAAATATCTAATATATATTCATTGCATAACATGATATAAAATAGATATAGACATGTGTATAACCATATGTGTATATGTAGATATTGGATTTATACCTATTGTGTATAAATATATATTATTCTTACATCTGTATATGATAATTCATATACAAATCAAGAATATAAATGCCTAACTATATACATATGTGTAAATGCACTATAATATATGCATTATGTTTTGCATACACATATTAATAGTAGCATATATAGAGAGTTTAGACATTTGTATGAATATATATTATATATGGATATTTTTTCTATTTGTGTGTATATGTATAGTTAAGAAAGTAAATATATGTAATTGAATTAGACAAGATTTTGTAATTAAAGAGGAAATGGAAAAGACTTGTAGCCTTCCTCTTTTGCAGACTTCTAATTAGATCTAATCCAATCTAAATTGGAAATATGATTCCATAGTTATTTATAATGTTTAGGAAATAAACTTTAGACTTTAAGCATCATATAAACATATTTACAATAATCACTTTAAACAATATCATAATTAAAATTGTTCCTACAATTGTAAATTTAAAATTCAAGTTCATACTCAAATTAATTATTTTGTCATATATGTGCCTAAAAAAATTAAAAAGGAGCAAATTAATTTTAAACATCAAACATTTTAAATATAAATATACATATGTACATGCAACAACTTTATTGTTTAATTGCGATATATTACACCATAATGTGAAATATTAAACACATATGAATATATATATATATATATATATATATATATATTCATACATATATACATGTGTGTGTGCGTGTTAAGTATGTATTTGTGTATAAATAAATTTATTTTTCTGAACCTAATCTTACTTAAAGCAACTTTAAATGCAAACTTAACTGAAACATTGTGATCTTATTCATACACCAATATATATGTATGTATGTATGTATGTACACACATAGAGATATATATATATGTATGTGTGTGTGTACTTTTTTATTTTTGTTGTTGCAATGAACTGTAGTATGAAAACAAATAAGAAACTAATAATAAAATTTTAGTTACTAAATAAAGTCATTTAAAAAGGTATTTTGCAATACAATTATACATATAAGGGATGGTGATATATATAAAATAATAATGAAGAATTACCTAAGTCGATCCAGCCATTTGTAACATCTTCATTTGGAAACTTTTCACTAGATTTCTAGAATTGGTATCCAATTTTGCAGGAATCGAATGAACCACTTCTGTTAATTTTATTTAATTCAACTACAGGTAAGAGGAACAAAAATTCCAGCCATGATTAGAGCTAGGTAGCAGCCATGGATAGAGCAAAGCAAGAGGAAGAAAACTTAAAGGAAAAATTAATGAGAGGATTTGTTTTAGCGAGAGAATAAAAACTTTTCCAGTTCTCTCTTACATTTCCTTTCTCCTAATATAGTCAACCATGATTTCTCTTGGATAGATATTTTTTCTCAAAAACTTATTGAGTAATTATCTCTATTTAAAACCCATTTAAATAAATAACGATATCGTATATCGATACATGTATATATTACTTTTATACAGATCCAAATAATTGCTACTAACACCCAAAACATCAAATACATTTATAATTAATTTTTCTTAAATATTAATTAATTTATAGCATTTTATAAACAAATTAAATCGTGTGTTTTTTTGGAGAATTCACAAATGCATTTGTGTGACTCAAAGGCGTGATTCAGTCAGTGATTAACATTGAATAATTTAAATATTGATGTTCACATGTTATCGTAGCTAGTGGTTTGACAATTTGGCCAAATTCATCGCTAACGGACCTTTTTGGTAGAAACCATTTTCACATTTTCTTAAACGGTACCTTTTAGTAACAATAATTTACACATATTCTCTTCGTCAAAACTATATCAATTTAAGACATATAAAAGCTGGCATTGGTCAAAATTCCAATATTATCGACGTTCAACTTGGTTAGTCCAATAAAAGTCTTTGGTTCAATCATAACTTTTATATTTAGCTATACCACTCATGTGAGAGATTTTAACTTTGAGTTGACTATAGTTTATCAAAATATTAACCTCATACAAATGAGGAGTCGTATTCTTTATTAAATAGTGTTTCTCTTCCAATGCTTTAACTTAGACCTAACTATAGTCGCTCAATGGAACGTCATGCCATGATTTAACTATAATAAAAACGAGTATTCACATTGAAGCACAGTATTCTCAAGTCGAGGGAACTATGTAATATCGTCACACTAATATTTCATGTTTGACTTGGTTGTTATAACCCAACAGAAAACTCTAGGATGAGTCATTCCATAGTTATCCAATAATTACAAGTACGCAACCCTTTGGATTCCTCGACAGCCATGAGTAATATACTGCATAAAATTTGGAGAGTGTTACATAATAAGGTCTCAACGAATGAATCGGTATACTTTTCTTGAACTATCTTGACAAGGAATATTTAAGCAAAACATCATTTTATTTTATGATTAATTACTCACGATTATCACTACAATCACATAATAATTTATTTTAGGATCTTCTTATTATATACTTTAAATTAATTACTTAATTAATTATATCACAATATAAAAATATATAAAAGAAAACCAACACCGCTACTACGAACAATATTGACTACAGAGTAACAATTAGATAATTGACCATAAGACATACCACCAACTCTTTCAGAAGCAGCCAATAAAGCGTTAAGAGACTGCTCAAGAAGAGATTAACAAAAGGCAAAGGGAAGTGGGAGGATGATTATCGTTAGTCTTATGATCCTGTAGAACCTCAACAGGATCATCCATTCAGCATACCTTCATTCTCTTTTTCATATGACTATGAGGTAATACTTCTAGTTAAGTTAGAAGTATCATTGCATAGATGCTTACCATGTTTCAAAGCAGAATCAATAGCAGAAAGAAATTGTTTTGCATTTCATAAAAGAAAGAAGGGATGAGGCAGCCGTAAGAGCAACCATGTATCAACAAAGAATGGAAAAATCTACAATTCTTGGCTCAAGAAGAGAAAATTCTATAAAGGGAACTTGGTATTAAGGAAGGTAATTATAGGAACTGGGTTGGTCAGCAGCGGATGAATTTGGTGAATTTCATTTCTTTCCCTGTGTGGATCATGGTGGGCCTACGAAGTTTACTATGTTTCACTAGATCCAACCTAGTTATTATATAAAATTGTATTTTATAAAACATTGTTTATATTCATTAATTAATCACATCAATTAATTTAACTAAAAGTTTTATTTTTAATGTATCATGTATATATTCGATGATATAATAACAAAACATGATGAAATATAAATATGTGTATAACTATATATATAAACATATAGCTATTGGTATTTATATCTATTGTATATACATACATGTTATACTTACAGATACATATGACAGTTTCTTATGAATATCGGGAATATAAAGCCTAAGTATATATATATATGTTTAATACAGATATTTATAGTACCGTATATATACAAATACAAATACATATACATAATACATAACACATACATACATACATAAATATATAGTTTAGATACACACACACACATATATATATATATATATATTGTAAGTATGTATGTATATTTGTGTGTGTGTGTGTTATATTTATGTTGCCACACACACACACATATAATGTGTAATAAAATTAGACATTTTCATAATAAGAGAATGTTTGATGCTAAAGTTAAGATGGAAAGAGATCTTACATTTGATCTAATCAAATCAAAATTAAAAAGGAAAAAGAATAAGTAATATTTTACATTTCCTAATTTAGAAAAACCAATCAATAATAGGTACAATATTTATATAGAACGGATTATATGCCTAACCATAACAAAAGAATTTTAGGTTTAAAAATTACACATTTAAAACATCCATTCAACATGAAAAAATATTATTACAAAGTATTGTCATAATTAATATAAAGCTTGGATAACATGATTAATTTTAAAACATTACAAATATATATACACACAATTTTAATTTAAGAATTTAAATTTCCAATTCGTATAATTGAATAAACAATAAAATTTGAATATATTAGTTTAAAAAACAAAATTAATTTAGGGTGCGTTTGGCATGCATCCCTGGTAAGGTTTGAAAATACACAAAACATCATTCCATTTTTTTAATAAGTTTCCGGTCCCTGTTTTCAAATTCACGCATGTACAAAGACCCAAATACCCTTTACGTTTTTAACATTTCAAACGTGTATAACTTTCCGTAGAAACATCAGATCAGCATACCGTTTTCACCAAAAAATCAAAAAATTTATAATCTTTAAAATGAGATCCATTGTTGATACAAAAAAAAAATCATATTTTCAGTAAAGGTGCAATTATTCCATATATTTGCAGACAATTCTACAAATTATAAACATCTTCGATTTTTCTTCAAAATTGCAACTATTGCATATAATTGCAGACATTTCTGTAACTATATGGTATAATTGCAGACATGTTCGCAAATATTGCATACAGTTGCAGAAGTGTCTGCAACTATTGCATATAATTGCAGACATTTCTACAATTATATGGTACAATTGCAGACATGTTTGCAATTATTACATACAGTTGCAACTATTGCATATAATTGCAGACATTTCTGCAATTATATGGTGTAATTGCAGATATGTCTACAATTATTGCATACAGTTGCAACTATTGCATATAATTGCATAAATTTCTGCAATTATATGGTATAATTGCAGACATGTCTGCAATTATTGCACATAGTTGTAGAAATGTCTGCAACTATTGCATATAATTGCAAACATGTCTGCGATTATATGGTATAATTGCAGACATTTCTGCAGTTATTGCATATAATTTCTGAATTGTGTGTAATCATACCATATAATTGCAGAAGTTGTTTTTACATATGCACAATGTCACTCGTTAGAAAGATAATAAAATTTGTGATTTAATGGTGAAAACGGTTTGCTAATCCGTCGTTTCTACAAGAAGTTATTGCATTTTAAAGATTGATAACTAATGGGGTGCAAATTTTAATTATGGATGTGAGAATAACATCCATATATGAAGAATCAACATTGCTGCAATAGAGAAGAGGGGCATTGTAGGGGAAAAAATTGTAGTATTTAAAAATAGGGATGTAATTTATATCTATTTTATGAGGAGGATGTTTTGTGTATTAAGTTTGATTTTAGGGATGTGTCCCTTATTTTCACATTAATTTAACCAAAAGTTGTAACTTGAAAATTGTTTATAAATTTGGATAGCATGAAGATGAAGTGCATATATATATATAAACAATTAAATTAACTAAATATTAAATCCATGCCGCAAGTGAATTAAATTATGATAACTAATGTATATTTTATTACAACAACTAGGATCTACATTAATTAATAATTTCAGATCCAATAAATAATTTAAACGCACAAAATAGATTAAACATAATATTGATTTTATAATTAAATAACAATACACAAGATATTTTAGACTATATTTAATAAATGACAATCTTTATACACATATATATGAATTTGATCACGGTTAAGCATCATGAATAATAAAAATAAAATAAAATAGAAGACTTGAACTAAAAAGTCTTGTTCTTTGTAACACCTTAATTTGAGATATCTATTTAGATCTTTAAGTAAATATATACCCAATTTTACAAGAGAAGGATGAATCATCTAGTATTTTATTTTATCTATTTTTCTAATTTGATTTGGAGTTGAATCTTTTTCGAAAGGGATGAATAACTTTTCAGCCATGACTAGAAGAAAGGGAGTGAAAAAAAAGAATAGAATCATGAAATGAATGGAAAAAAATTGTTTTTAGGGTAGAATGGAAACCTTTCATATTCTTTCTATAAAATCTTTACCTTTTAGTTCCTAATCAATTTTCGATTACTCTACTCATCTCTCTCTTTATGTGGCTTGCCATAGATTGACATCATATGACACAAAGTTTCCAAAATTTCTTTCAAGTAATTATCTTTTATTTAAACTTGTTTAAAGCTACACCGATAACGTATATCAATATGTGCAAATATGAATTTTATATATGCATCAAATAATTCCAAACAACTCCAAAAAAATAAATAAATTAAAAAATAATCAATATGTCTCAAATATTAATTAATTTACAATATTTTATAAATTAATTAAATCATGTGATTTTCGTAGAATTTACAAATATGATTGTATGATTCAAAGTTATAATTTTAATCAGAGATTAATATTGAATAATTCAAATATTAACATTCACACACAACTAAGTGAGTGATGTGAAATTTTGGACCAATTTATCACTTATAGGGCTTTTTGGTAAATATCATATTTTATTTTATCTTAAGCTTGTGACAATAATTTACATAAGTTCTCATCGCTAACGCTATATCACATTAGGATGTATGTAATTTGGTATTGGATAAAACTCTAATATTATCCACATTTAGCTTAGATTATGCCATAAATAAAGTCATTGGTTCAATAATAACATTTATTGTTAACCTTTCTACTCTAGCCAGAGATTTTGACTTTGAATTGACTATAGTTGACAATGATACTAACCTCATACAACTGAGTAGGCTAATTCTCTACTGGATAGTGCTTCACTTCCATTACTTCAACTCAAACAAACTATAGTTGCTCAGTGGACAGCTATGCCATGATTTAAGTATAATCAAAGTGGAGTATTCACATTGAAGTTCTATAGTATTTTCAAGTCGAGAGAATTGTGTAACTTTAAGATTTCATGTTTAACCTAATTGTTATCAACCTACATGCAACTCTTGGATGAGCCATTCCATATTTATCCAGTAGCTACAAGTACGTATCCCCTTGGTGCCCCCCAACAGTCTTGAGTAATACACTACACCACATTTTGAGCACGTTACGCACTCTGATCTCAATGAACGTATCTATATCATTTCTCAAAATATCTTAACAAGGAATATTTAAAATAAAATGTCATTTCATTTTGTGATTAATTACTCATGATTGTAACTACAATCGTATAACATTTTATTTAAGGATTTTCTTATTATATACTTTAAATTAATTACTTAATTAACTATATCATAATATAATGAAGTATATAACAGAAAGAAAACACTGTTAATAAGAACAAGATTGACTAGAAATTTAGATATTTGGAATGAATTATATAATTTCCCCATTAGTGCAAACATAGGAGAGGAGGTGCGAGGGTTTTAAATATCCAAATGTTGATTTGAATTAGTAAATAAGATTGAGTAAACAATAGAGATTAGATCTCCACTTTTTGCTCTATCTCAATGCCTATTTAAACTCTCCTCTTTCATTAATTTGAACCCCCTAATATAACCTATCCTAACATAAATTAAAAAGGCATTAAGCCATTAAATTTTAAAGACAAAATTCAAATCAAAATAAAAATGACATTGCGATGTTCATCTCTAGTCTGCTGTAATTTCTGCACCTGTTTCGATCAGATCTAAGGAGTTTTGTTCTACATTCAAGGTGCATTTCACAGGTTACAGATTTGGTAATAAATTTAGTTTCATTGTTATTTTTTAATCATATATGTTTCGATTAGATCCCAATTATTATAAACAATACACACATAATAACACACACACACATATATATTTGTGTGTGTGTTTTTGTTTGTTATCCAATCTTATGTGTAAATATATATGCATTCAAAATTATCAAAATAAAAAACACATCAAACATCACTATAATATTCATAAAATTTTGGGTCATACATAGTAATCTAAAATAATTCTTTTGGAAATTTAAAATGATTATTAAAGGGTTTTAACAATTTAATATGATATATATAATTAAATTTATATATATATAATAGATGTATTACATATAAAATTATTTAAAACTAATTTATATATACATATACGTTTTTGGATTTTAAAAAAATTAAATTTTATTTTTGTATCACAATTATTAACATAAATAATTTTCAAATCTTTATAATTAAACATTGTATGTATTATTAAAATAAAATTATATGCCCAATTTATGTGGATTTCACATAATAAAAAAATTTAGTTAAAATCTTTTTCAATTGTGAATTAAAAAATCAATTTTTAAACATATATACATTTGCCAATTAACAATCTATAAATAAGTATTTTTAAATTAAAATATAAAGTTCTTTTAAATATATGCTTTGAATTTAAAATATATATATACACATATATAAATATTTTGTAATTTGAATTTGAATTTGAATTTAAAAATCTAAATCTAGAACTATTTTTAATTTAAAATCTAACATAAGATATTTTAGATATTAATTCAAACTATTTTGAACTGGTCAAAATAATTAAATAAATAAAACAACTTTGGATATTTTTATATACATACATACATATATATGTATGTATGTATGCTGGACCAAAAGATGGCACAATACCCTAAAGTTGATTGAATCTGAACTTGACAAAGGCAAAAGTGAAGAAAATCAAAAGAATGAAGATCAAACACATAATTTTTATAGTGGTTCAGCAAATACTCCTACCTGCGTCCACTTATCCCTTGTTATTAATAGTTTTCTCTCCAAAATATAATGACCACAACCAAAATCCGACCACAATCTAGTGGATCTCAGACTTGCTAGAGGTTTCTTGAGAAGAAGAGAAGAAGATTCCAAAGTATCAAAAAGTTCCTCTCTAATTGAAGGTTGCTAGGTATTTACAAGTAAATCCCAGCAGAAATCTCACTATCTAGGCTTGAGTACTTCTCAGTCTACGAATCCAAAAATCCAGCATGAAGGACAGGTCATCCCCCATGAAAATCAAGAAGACCAATCACATCAGTACCGACCACAATGATCATCACCTAATTATAAAATCCTTTATGTTTTTACAAGCTCCAAACCTTCAGGGCCCAAGTGTGGACCCCCTTAAGAAAAATAACTTGGTACTAACCATAAAAGTGATCGACACAAATCACTTTTCTTTTCTCCTTTTCCTCCTAAACTTCTTATGTTGCTTCATACCATAATTCCAAGTATCCCTCTAAGTTATTGATCCATTTTGTCTTCGTCTGTAGTCCATTCTATCTATTTAAGCATGTTCCGAGACCATGGAGAATTTGCCGGTAACATTTTCCCCTCTAAAGTACACCTTGTGAATATAAGTTGTGCTTTGCTTAGAGACTAACTTTGAGGTTGGCAAATTGTCATTGTTTGCGCTCTCTAGTTATCTATTAGACGAATTGGAGTGAATCATTTGGTTCCTTTGGATATACCTGCTAATCAAAGGTCGTTCTAGACCATCATAGCTAAGGACTTAATTCCTTACTTAAGTGTTAGTCATAAATCATAATCATTTCGCGTTCACTCGAAATTTAACGTACATATATCATATATCATAAATCAAAACCCTCGTGTTCTCCTAGGAGTTAACTATCTTAGATTAATTATATATTGGGTAATTGTTATCAAATCATCATAAGGTGTTCTAATCCTAAGGCTCAAGGTTTAATCTGTTCAGATCTTATTGTCAATAATCTAAACTGAGCCTAATCCGCTCGCTCTTCGAGGTGGGGACCTAATATCCAAGCAAGTCCATCTTCTTGCTCTCTAATGAGGGGACTTGCTATCCGGGCGCGTCCATTTTCTCACTCTCTCTCGAGAGGACTTGTTATCGTGTACAAGTCTAATCACTCAATCTTCGGTAAGGGAATTTGCACTTCATGGTTCATCGTCTTATCTCTCCAATTGGAGAACCAAGTCCTACTAGTTTATATATCAGGTTTGAGGGATAACTATGTTCATATAGCATCCATCAACAATATCTATTATCACGTTCAAATGATTTTCATGTCCAAATATCTATTAATAAATTACTTAAATCAAATTCATCCAACGAAAATTGGAAAGTCTAATCTAGTCAAGGATTACCCTCGACCTTAATCCAGAGCATGCGTTTGGACCGATCGAGATCTTGTACATGTGTAAGTACCCCCGTGGTAATCTTTCATAGTGTATTCGAAACAAAATCAAAGTGTAAAAATTAAACCTTATTCCAATCCATCATGATCATGGGATTATGATGCCCACCTAGGTCCTCGGTCGTATTCGGGTATACCTGTCATAGATGGTAGGGCTGTCAACGGATGCAAACGGATGCAGATATGGTTGTATCTGCATTCCCATTCAAAAATTTAAATCTGCATCCGATATCCACAGATATCAGATAATTAACATCTGCATCCGTATCCGCGGATATTATTTGGATATCCGAAAATATCCGCATCCGAAAATAAAAAGCGGATATTTTCGGATATTCGAAAATATCCGAAATATCCACATCCGAAATTGAATATCCGCATCCGAAATAAAAAAAAGTTCGTACGAATAAAAAGCGGATATTTCCGGATATCCGAAAATGTCCGAAATATCCGCATCTGAAATAAACAAGTTCGTACGATATTACAACAATTCAAATAAACAAAAACAATTGATAATATTTGTTTTCAGTTCACATATGTTTTCATCTTAGTCATCTCATATAAATTAACTAATAATCTAAACGAAATACAAAGTATAGGACACTAGAAAATCAAATATTAGTTAATAAACCAAATAACATACATATTCCTCTAACATAAATTTTGATTGATATTGTTACTTGCTTAGTTAGGGTTTTACTTTCTTCCTTGAGCAATTTGGGCTTGGGCCAATTCATTTCTAAATATATTTTAACTTTAACTTAGGGTCATCTTAAAATAATAAATCAATAATAATAACAATTTTTATTATAATTAATTTTGGATCGAACGGATGTTTTTCGGATACAGATATGCCCATATCCGCATCCGCATCCGATTTTCTTTTCGAATATTTAATATCTACATTCACTTTTCAGATATTGGATAATATCCATTTTTTCGGATACGGATCCGAACGAATTTCGGATTTTTTGGGTATCCATTAACAGGCCTAATACATGGTGGTTACTCTTACTGCACCACTGTGGTTTGGTTCCTTACATTTTATTGAAGCCGATAACTCTGAACTTGCTCCTCTATCAAGTCGTGCAGATGTCTGCACTAATTAATCTCTTACCCATCCAGCTCATGGTATACGCAATATTTTTCAGATTTCTTTCTCAATCCATGGGTTCTCTCTTTATAGGATTTTGGTAGGGAATCTTCCCTTTGGTATCCAAATAGGTCCTCTTCGGGTTTGGTGTAAGAGGAAAACTTCGGTTCCTTCTCCATTCACTTTGATCCTTTGGAGCCATCATTAGTTTTTGGTTTTCTCTTATCCTTCTCATATCCCAAATTAGATGGTCCTACTTCCTCCCAAGCATTAACTTCAACATTCTCATCATCAGCTTTGTCCTGGTGTAGATATCTTTCAGTTTGGTAATAAAAATCTACAAAATCCCTCCGTAGATCCCTTTCCAAAGCTATTTTGAATCAATCTTTCTCACGACTGTAGAAACCACCGCCATCATAACTATTGGTGGGTTTGGTTTTTACAGTACAGTGACTATTGCATTGATTTTAGTTAAGTAACTCCATAAGGTCTCATCGACTCTCTGGTTCACACTCGAAAGTGTCATCACATTCTGTGGCGCTCAATATGAACTCTGAACTAGTTTATAAACTTCTCCAATGATTCAGTCGTCTTGCTGTTGAGCCTAAAAAGGGCACAACATCTAAAGCAAACTGAAATAAAAGAGATCCAGTAGAAAATGATAAATAAATAGAAAGAGCACCAGAGTTTTATATTGGTTCGACAAATCTATTGCCTACGTCCACTGTTTTATTATTAATTATAAATTTATAGTCATTACTATAAGGGTTTAGCGGATCTAATAGCCTAGAATAGCATCCTTAGTGACTATGGCTAAGGAGAGATAGAAGATAAAGAGAGAAAAGTACCCAAAGGTCCTTTTCCAAATGCCATAGTTGTTGTATTTATAGGGAAATCGTCTAGTAGAATCATCAGATCTTACTATACCATGTCTTACTTTAGATCTGAAAAGTAGGCGGAGAAGATGGAGAACTCAGAGCCATAAGACCAACTTGGTACCGACTATGAATGGTCGGTACTGACCTATTTTTTGGAAGAGGAAATCTTCTTCCCCCCTTTGGTTTTCTATCTCCGATCTATCATGTTTTGAGTACTTTTCCTTAGAAATCGTGTTGATTTTGAGAGGTTCTGATATCATTTGTACTTGTCTACTTTTCTTCAAAACTTCCTCGGAGTTGTTCGCTTATTCCTTGAGAAACGTACCCCAAGATAATTACGCAAGCCATAATCCCTCATTCCATATCTCCAAAGCCCCACAAAAGGCTAAAAAATTGATCGGTACCGAGTTGATTAGCTTGTAATGAGTACTGCCCTTAGCCCCTAGTTTTCTCCAATTCCTCAGGTCCATTCCTATCATCCTTCTAAGAATGTCTCTAAGTTTGCGATTGTTTTATCTTCGTCTTGACGTTAGGATTCGTCTAAAGGCTACTCGATTAAAAGGCCTGATAACACTTGCCTCCTAGAATATGCTTCTGTTTGGAAAAAAGTGTGGTTTTGAACAAAACTAGTGTATACCATCATCCATATACGTTAATTAGTTATCCAAGAGTTGCCTTAAAGTGTTATCTGTTTTCCATGGATATCCTTCAACTACTTTATAGTAGAAATTCCATTTTCCATACTAAGGACAAGATCTATACTCTGGAGATCATTCCCTGCCTTAAGCAGGAGAGAAGTTCTTCTCTTCCTTTTTCCATTTTTTAAAACTTTCATCTCGGTACCAAACAAGTCAGGTTGGTACCGAGTCATTTTTCCCTTGGGTCAGCACTATAAAAGCCAACATTTAGAAAAAATATCACCCACTCTCACTTTTTTACCTTTTGTTGTTCGTGCTCGAATCTTGCAATGCTGACCTCTCCTTAACTTTGTTTCCTTGAGCCAAATCCATCACTACCGATTATCTAAGACCACCGCCACTACCTCCTCGTCACTGTCGCTGTCTACTACCTCCATATTGAAAATTATTGCTTCCTCAAAGGAGCTCGACCCAAACTGTTTATTTTTCAAACCAACATTTCCTTTATCAAGCTAGGTAATGATAGTGGTTATGGTCGTTGCCATGGTGGCTGACATTGGCAATAGGGGTTTGGATGGCTTGAGAAGGTGGTTGGTTATGACAAGTCCTAAGTCTTCCTAAGGTTGTTCTTGGGTCTGACCTAGTGTGATCTCGGGTCCGACCTACGGTGTATTCGGGTTGTACCCGAGGGATGCTTAGTTCCCTTAACCTTGAGCCTTTACATTCCAAAGTACCTTGGCTAACCCCTATCTAGACTTAACCAATTGCATAT
The DNA here is from genome assembly GCA_030737815.1 of Allium fistulosum. NCBI lineage: Eukaryota > Viridiplantae > Streptophyta > Magnoliopsida > Asparagales > Amaryllidaceae > Allium > Allium fistulosum. The sequence continues at coordinate 457,169,192 of CM060905.1, forward strand.
CGCCATTTGAACGTAAATAGGAGGGTTCTTTTCCTAAAGAACAGTCACATTGAATGGTTTCCAATACTTGAATGGCTCCATTGCATAACATTTCCAATTACCGCACTTCCATTGCCCCTATAAAATAAAGACTTCTACATTACTCCAGACAATGGTTCCATAATCTATTATCTGACGATAACAGGTAAAATCTGATGCATGGTTCCTTCATGCAACATGATTTATTTTTAGCATGAGTGAGCTATCTATACAAGACGATACGTTCATCACGTGCATGACATGGGACACAAATTGTATAGTTTAGTACTTCCACTTGCCCCAGTCAATGTTCAGAATCTGATTGGTCAACACACGGCGACATCTATTGGATTTTGGATTCTGGTCACACGGTTTAAATTTAAAGTAAAATTTCATAATAAAACATACCGAACCATGTTGAATGCCAAGTTTTCATGTTCAGAATGACTCGCCATTCTCTAAGATTCCATGCTAGCATCGAGCCTTTAACTCTTCCTAAATCTGGGTCTATTACTTCTTAGGCTTCAACCCCTATGACTTCTAGGCCTGGGTGTTCAATTACGGTCGAATTATAGAGAATGATCATTCCAATAGAACCAATTCAAGAACAACCTCCTCCTTTAAACGAACACATTAGCTTAAGAGTTCTAGATGATCCACCCTAATAGGTGTCGACAATCCTCACTTCCAAAATTCTCCAAACCATCTTCTAGATGATCCACCCGAATAAGTGTCGATAATCCTCACTTCCAAAATGCTCCAGTCCATCTATCGACAACATGGAATTCCTGAGAGTGACGTCTTGCTTCCTACTTAGGGCCAATGAGCGCATAATCCTTTGATGGGTTATATGGCCTGTAATAGATTCTTGTGCTTAGGCAACGCTGTACTGCCTTTTAATCCGTTTCTATACATGATTCTCCAAGAGCTCGGGATAGCTCAATCCCAAATTCATCCTAACGGATATACACTACCGAGCTCCTGGTAAGTGCTATTCATAAACCAATTCCACCGATCTCCAAACTTTGAGGAGTTAATTCACATCATGAGTTTCAAACATCGGCATGATTTGCCTTCTTATATGATTATCGAGGCCCGGTGCCGTTGCAAGGTCATCGAAAAGCTCTATAGTAAATGTTCATATTTCAAGAATGGGCACTTCTTTGTCTGATGTCCATATGGCTTTCAACAAGCCCTGGCTTTCTAGCATTTATCTAATCATTTGAAGATATTCCCACTCGAGACGTAAGAGATGAGCATGTTGAAATCCAGAAAATAGTTAAAAGAGTTAGCTTCCTACATCGCATCACTACTTATCTTCTGACCAATGAGAACCTTTGCCAATACAACCTATTATATTTTGAGCACTTTTTTGTCGCTACAACCATTCCTCCAAGCAGTTCTAGAATGCCTACATAATCTTCAACCCCTACTCGCAACTCTGGTGACAATCTTTAATTTGAAGTTGAAAGTCCATCAGGTATGACAAATATTAATGAGCCAGTTGATAGGGCAGCAGAAGAGCCTGTTACCGGTGAAGTTTGAGAAGAGGGAGATGGAGGAGTTGGAATGAAAATGATTTAAGAGAAGTGTAATGAGGAAGAATGAATAGAAGCAAAAGAAGAGGAGAAAGAAGAAGAAGAAGGCGATGATGACTACGACATCAGTCAAGAGGGAGACGAATAGTGTGGGGAAGCATCGTCTTGAACTTTCTTCTTCGCCTTGTCCAAAGCGTATAATTATCAAGACTTATAAAGGAGCCGCAGTACCAGGCATGGTTCCATTCGCCAAGGTGACTCCTTCTGGTGGTTCTTCGGTAGACATCTTCAGCACATCGAGCAATTTCTATATTCCCATTGCCGATCTCCTTATTAAGGAGGGCTCTCCGGGCTTCACCTTCCCTTCTAAGGGTTTCCTAGCCGAAAGAGGTGAGACTCCAACTTTATTTGCTTCCGAACACAGTTCATATAGTACTTAGGGGGGACACCAACACTCCATCCACTTCTAGGATTACGAACATACATTCCTTGCATTCGTTCACCTTTCGATATTCTAAAACTTATACGATCGTTTCAATTGTTTCAGCCACCATGGGCAGTGATAGATTCAATAATCTTTAATATGGCATCGGTGAAGAGAGAAGACACACTCCTGAACTACCTAGTACCATCTATTGAAGTCATAAAGAAAAAGAGGAAGATAAATTTTTGAAGAAAAGAGAAAAAGCGAGAGCAAGAAGAGAGGCAGCCTTATGACCATGGAAAAATGCATAAGGATTCACATGATCGTCATGGTTCTTCCTTTGATATTCCTCCACCTCAATCTCAGTCATAATTTTTTGCATATCGACAAACTTCGGTATCTTATTCCTTGGCGCCTGCCATTCCACCTCATTCCAAAGGAATTATTGCTCCTACAACTGCTATTCTAGCTCCATCAAGTTGAATGCAGGCCGCCTTTCCTGACCTTTGCTTAACTGGTGTTATGTTCGACTATGACATCAGGAATATTCCCAAGGAAGAAGAAAACCGCAAGGTCGGATGGGTTCAAAAGTTGGTTGATCAAAGGTATAAGTGGAAAAAACTTTGCTATACCTCTCTAATGTCAATCGAATTAATCAAATGAATATTCAGTCGTTCGAATCTCAAAAGAAGTCTTACAACAATAAATTGGAGGGGTACAAGAAAGACTTGGAGAAAATTAGGAAAGAAAACGAAGAGGGCCTGGAGGAATAAAAAAATGCCAAGGATCTGATAGAGGAAACGAGAAAAGCTTATACTAATGCAGAGATCGTGATAAAATATTTGCTGAAGACTGCCCATGAGGAAAGTACCACTCTGAAGGCATAACTTGCTAAAAAGAACTTGGCCCTCACTGTAAAATAAAATACTATCTGAGCCAAGGATAAAATTATTAAGGACTAAATGTTGAAATTCAAAGGCCTCTATCTAAAAAAGATAAGCTTGAAGGCAGTCTGCTATTAGCAAAGGTCGAGAAACTAGATATCGAAGTCGAATATTCCATCACTGTGCATGACCTAAAAGAGCTCAAAGAGCAAAAGGTTAAGAGCAAGGAGAATTGAATACCACCCTTCAATTGTTCTTCGCTAACGTTACCAGTACAAGAACCTTAAGTGGTTGGGAAGTACATATGCAGTTACCGTCGCCGATGCTTGGGAAAAAGTATTGCGCCGTGCAAAAGCGACCGGTGAAGGCCTTACCAAAGAGTTGATGGCCAAGTACCTTAATGCAGATGATATAACAAAACTAAAAGAAGAAAATGCTATCCTTGTTGCTGAAGATGCCGCCGATGCTGAAACCGCCGTTAAAGCTCCTGCTGACCCAAGTGCATCGGGTCAGGCAGAATCATCAACTCCCAAATCCCAAGATCTTGCAGTAGATATTCCTACAACAAATGGAGCTGACATTGAGGCCAACCAAGTAATTCTGTTTTCCACAGCGTCTCTGTTGAACCTTACATTCCCTCATCGTTGAACCACCAACTTAGCACTCACTATAAGAGGAGGAATTTTCTAAATCTCATGTTCTGCAACTAAGCCCAAAGGAAGGTATATCCCTTGTTTCTCCAGTATTTGAAGTCCTTCAGTTCCCGTCCAAGACTGTAACTAACCTCCACTTCTCCATTTATGAAGTTGTGGGTCATCCTTATCTCCTACCTCCACTGCCAGCTACTCAAGCGTTGGGCACCGTGGCTATTTTCCCCATGTTGACCTCCGTGTGCAATGGACTTGCTCCTAAAGTTGCCTAGAAGTCAACTTCCTCTTCATAGTGTCATCCACTTCCATATCACTGAAGATGCGCTCACAAGTATCAATCCAATCTTGCACCTCTATTGCTGATTTCATTCCATGGAATGGCTTCCCTCCAAGGGTGGAGTAATCCTTGCTCAATATAGCGAAATCAGCCTTAGGCGCTTACACTAGAGCACCTCCACCGGTAGACACACCAAGAGCATTCCTCATCATCATTACCATCATAGCATTGAACATAGCTTAGGAATCAGGCGCAGTAGCTACTAATCTTGCTCCCACTTCAACTCCTGAAGAAAATCTCATGGTATTCCATATATGCCCGCTCATGCTCATCTGTAACAAGAATGATCAGTCTCTCATAAAGAAAACCGGGTCTATGGTACTCATGTGCATGGGACTTATATTATATAATATATTACTATATAGTTTTTAAAACCAAACTTATAACAAGTACGCATTCTCTCATGTATATACACACAGTCAAGATCCAGTCTAAGGCGATAACTCCTTCCTTATCTCCACTGGATCGTGGTATCAACTCAGGTTAATCAAGTAACCTCACTCTAATACCAAATGTGACGACTGCCCTATACCACCAGCACAGATAATAACTAACTAGTGTGCGACTGTCATTCCCGGCCAATATAGGAGGATCATCTGAATGCATAATAACAAACATAGCATATAACATGTCATATCTCACAATGCATGGATAAAATATAATATCAAAGTTATAATAGAAGAGATAGTAATAACTATGTGAACAAATCATCGGAGTACAGATCCACATGGTTATACATCAAATGTCACAGAGTTTATACAATGGAAACAAACTCAATAACTGTCTCAAATACAAGTATAAGCAGTCACTACTAAGGCCTCCTAGTGCTGCTTAGCGAAATAAGCATAGAATCCATATAAGTATATAATATGAGATAGCTCCATCCAGCTCGTCCTTCGAACAGTTACTGCATCACATAGACCTATTATCTAGTCTACTCATTTAAGAGTATCCAAGATAATTAGGAGGAAAGCATAAAACCTTGGGTCAGACAACAGTTTGGTATAAGCGGTAAATAAATCTCAAAATACTATGTAGGTAAGTATGGTAAGGAATAAGAGTACGTGAACCATATCTGATCTATCCCTACAACAAATAAGTTAGAACATAACAGTATAATATGCTACTCCACAATATCATAAAGGTATAACATAAAATATCATAGTAGTATGACTAATAGCCCACTAACAGAAAGCAACCAAAGCAACCGTAGCATCCATCAAACAAGATTCACTATCACTCATCTATGTGCTCTAAATATATGATAACTCATATGGCCTCCTTACCACCAGGGACTAATGGAAATCCCGGTTCTCTTTTGTACTCTTGTATTTCGCAACCCAAAGTTGGACACTAGACCCAAAGGCACTAGTCTAGGGTATTCGGATCCTTGCTACCAATCATGGGTGTCCCCACTTACAATACCACTGTTTCGAGTACAATAGAAAACACACCGGGCATCAATGATTTCTTAGCACGTACTTCCGAGCCCATCATTGCTCCATTTGGAAATCAAGCTCTTCTCACTCAATCCAGTTTCCATTATTTGCGAGGAACCTAGTAAAATTCCTCGATCATACGACTCACTCCTTTATGAGCCGCTATCTTTGGAACCTACTCCCAACATGGGCCAACATCCAAAGATTCTTGCTTTTCATCATGTTGCTAAATCGTCATCCAACCTAATACAAATGAGCTGACACTTCCAGCACGACCTGCAGAGCATCTTCTACATGCCCTAAAAGTTTCACAGTCATCCCTTGCAGTATGATTACTCGGTACCGACTCGTCGATATAACTGGGTATCGAGTTATACACATGGCCAATTATTGGCTACTTTCCTTTGCATGCCTCTAGCACTCTTCTCCAAGTGCTTTAGACCTCGACTCATCGCTCCTTGATAACTCGGCCCCAATATAAAGCCCCATCTTCGAGTTCTAGAGATAACTTTTCCCCTAATCCACCACTTAACTAAATTTTCCAACATCTTACTATAGAAAAACTCCTTGGACCAAGCTCTATCCAACCATGCAAGAGATCGACTCATAGCACCTTCCCCCATGACTCGGGGCCGACTCATCTCAATAGCTCGATACCGAGTCTTGCCTACAACTGCAAATGAAGTGAAACTTATCCCATATCCTCCCACCATGCTCCAAAGCTCATCCACCATGTTACATCCAAATTATGACCAACTTAGCCTACGATTCATTCAATTCTCCGACCTATCTTTCTATACATGCACAACACTAACAAACACCATCAAAGCATAACACCCAAACATGTCATAACAAGTAATTTCATCCATTTACACATGCAATTTATAGAGACAAGATAAACAAGTCAATTTCTAACATAGATCTATATATATATCATGAATATATGAATATAAATCAAGGTGATTTCTAGTCAATCTATATCATATGTATAGATTAACATGTCATTAAAGTTAGAAAATGTTTTTATGGTCAAAAATCAATTTAAAACTTGTTAAATCCTGTAATTCTAACATATATACATGCATAGTATAGTAAGAAGGCATAAACCTCTCACCAATTACCAAATTCAACAAATTTGTGTGTGGATCTAATCCGGACAGCGCAGAACAGCATTCTAAATCGAGCAAATTGATGATCTCCATCTATTAATTGAGGAACTAATCTCTAGTCCATAATCTAGTTTGATTTAGAGAGTAATTTCAATGAATTATGATGGATTTAGGGCTAAGTAGGGTTTAGGCCTGATTTAGAATGAGAGATTAAAGTTCTAATTTTACTCTTACAGCCCCTATTTATAGTGATCTCTAGTTAGAATAATGAGACAACTAATGGGCTCAATTAATTACACGCTAATTCTGGTCAACGGTTGTCAAAAATTAAAACAGCCATAACGTCCAAACTGTAAGTCTGTTTTTTCTATACGACCACTCTACGAAATGAGAAACCATCATCCGTAGGCAATGGAACTGGTTTGAGACCCTAATTCAACTCCTATCAAAATTTATAGCCTAAACAAGGTTTTTAAGGTCAAAATGGTCACATAGAAATTCAAGAAAAATCATAGGTGTGTAAATGTCCTTAAGGGTCATATCCTAAAATTATAGAATTATACGAGCTCATATTTACTACTAATAAAGAGAATTCATTGAATAGATTTACTCGTTGTCTTTTTGAAATTCCAAATATACCCTTTTACATCTCATAGAGAAATAATATTCAAATATGGGGATATAGCATATTATTTTGTAAGTACAATTATTAGTCCCCATAGAGAACTACAATGCGCATTCACAAGATGAAGTATTTGAGTGTACCGTATTATCTATAATTTTGGTGGGAGTTCATCGGTCGAAGTTTTGCCTGATTCTGAGTTAGTATGAAGAAGTTATTGCAGTCTGAACAAAAAAAATAGCGGCTTCTGCACTAGGCGGATTTCAAATATATGGATGTGGTAGCCTGTTAATATCTAAGTACAACTGTCATTCCCCATATAGAACTACAATGTGCATTCACAAGATGAAGTATCCGATTATTCCATATTGTTCGTAATTTAGGTGGGAGTTAATCGGCCAAAGTCTCGCCGGATTCCGAATTAGTATGAAGAAGTTATTGTAGTCTGAACAAAAAAAATAGCGGCTTCTGCACTAAGCGGAGTTCAAATATGGGGATATGGTAGCATGTTATTTTCTAAGTAAATTGTCAATCCCCATGGAGAACTACAGTGTGCGTTCACAAGATGAAGTATCCGAGTGTACCATATTGTCCGTAATTTAGGTGGGAGTTCATCAGTCGAAGTTTTTCTGATTCTGAGTTAGTATAAAGAAGTTATTGCAATTTGAATAAAAAATAGCGGCTTCTGCCAACGCGGAGTTCAAATATGAGGATGTAGCCTGTTATTTTCTAAGTACAATTACTAGTCAACATGGAGAACTACAATGAGCGTTGAAGTGGGGATATAGCCTATTATTTTCTAAGTACAACTGTTAGTTACCATGGAGAACTACATTGTGCGTTCACAAGATGAAGTATCAGAGTGTACCATATTGTCCGTAATTTAGGTGGGAGTTAATCGGTCGAAGTATCGCCTAACTTCGAGTTAGTTTGAAGAAGTTATTGCAGTATGAACAAAAAAATAGTGGCTTCTTCACTAAGCGGAGTTCAAATATAGGGATGTGGTAGCCTGTTATTTTCTAAGTACAACTGTCAGTCCCCATGAAGAAATACAGTGTGCGTTCACAAGATGAAGTATCTGAGTGTTCCATATTGTCTGTAATTTAGGTGGGAGATAATCGAAGTCTCGCCAGATTCCGAAATAGTATGAAGAAGTTATTGCAGTTTGCATAAAAATACCGGCTTCTACACTACGCGGAGTTCAAATATGGGGATGTAGTAGCATGTTATTTTCTAAGTAAACTGTCCGTCCCCATGGAGAACTATAGTGTGCATTCACAAGATGAAGTATCTGAGTATACCATATTGTCCGTAATTTAGGTGGGAGTTCATCGGTCGAAGTTTTGCCTGATTCCGAGTTAGTATGAAGAAGTTATTGTAGTCAGAAGAAAAAATAGCTGCTTATGCCTAGGCGGAGTTCAAATTTGAGGATGTAGCCTGATATTTTCTAAGTACAACTATTAGTCACCATGGAGAACTACAGTGAGCGTTGAAGTAGGGATATAGCCTGTTATTTTCTAAGTACAACTATTAATGACCAAGGAGAACTACAGTGTGCGTTCACAAGATGAAGTTTCTGAGTGTGCCATATTGTCCGTAATTTAGGTGGGAGTTCATCGGTCAAAGTTTCGTCCGATTCCGAGCTAGTATAAAGAAGTTATTGAAGTATGAACAAAAAAAATAGCGGCTTCTGCCTAGGCGGAGTTCAAATACAGGGATGTAGCCTGTTATTTTCCAAGTACAACTGTTAGTCACCATGGAGAACTACAGTGTATGTTTACAAGATGAAGTATCCGAGTGTACCATATTGTCCATAATCAAGGTAGGAGTTCATCGGTCGAAGTTTCGTTCGATTCCAATTTAGTATGAAGAAGTTACTGTAGTATGAACAAAAAAAAATAGCGTCTTCTGCCTAGGCAGAGTTCAAATACGGGGATGTAGCCTATTATTTTCTAAGAACAACTGTTAGTCACCATGGAGAAATACAGTGTGCGTTGACAAGATGAAGTATCCGAGTGTACCATATTGTCCGTATCAAGGTGGAAGTTCATCGATCGAAGTTCTACCTGATCCCGAGTTAGTATGAAGAAGTTATTAAAGTCTGAAGAAAAAAATAGCGTCTTCTGCCTAGGCGGAGTTCAAATATGAGGATGTAGCCTGTTATTTTCTAAGTACAACTAGTAGTCACCATGAAGAACTACAGTGAGCATTGAAGTGGGGATATAGCCTGTTATTTTCCTAGTACAACTGTTAGTCACTATGGAGAAATACCGTGTGCGTTCACAAGATTAAGTTTCTGAGTGTACCATATTGTCCGTAATTTAGGTGGGAGTTCATCGGTCAAAGTTTCGTCCGATTCCGAGTTAGTATAAAGAAGTTATTGCAGTATGAACAAAAAAAATAGCGGCTTCTGCCTAGGCAGAGTTCAAATACGGGGATGTAGCATGTTATTTTCTAAGTACAACCGTTAGTCACCATGGAGAACTACAGTGTGCGTTCACAAGATGAAGTATCTGAGTGTACCATTTTGTACCATTTTGTCTGTAATCAAGGTGGGAGTTCATCGGTCGAAGTTTTGCCTGATTCCGAGTAAGTATGAAGAAGTTATTGAAGTTTGAAAAAAATAGCGGCTTTTGCCTAGGCCTAGTTCAAATATGAGGATGTAGCCTGTTATTTTCTATGTACAACTTTTAGTCACCATAGAGAACTACAGTGAGTGTTGAAGTCGGGATATAGCCTGTTATTTTCTAAGTACAACTGTTAATCATCGTGGAGAACTATGGTATATGTTCATAAGCTGAAGTATCCGAGTGTTCTATATTGTCCGTTATTTAGGTGGGAGTTCATCGGTCGTAGTTTCGCCCGATTTCGAGTTCGTATGAGGAAGTGATTGCAGTATGAACAAAAAAAATAGCGGCTTATGCCTAGGCGGAGTTCAAATACGGGGATGTAGCCTGTTATTTTCTAAGTACAACTATTAGTCACCATGGAGAAATACGGTATATGTTCACTAGATGAAGTATCCGAGTGTACCACATTGTCCGTAATTTAGGTGGGAGTTCATCGATCGAAGTTTTGCCTGATTTCGAGTTAGTGTAAAGAAGTTATTGCAGTCTGAAGAAAAAAATAGCGGTTTCTGCCTAGGCGGAGTTCAAATATGAGGATGTAGCCTGTTATTTTCTAGGTACAACTATTATTCACCATGGAGAACTACACTGAGTGTTGAAGTGGGGATATAGCCAGTTATTTTCTAAGTACAGCTGTTAATTGCCATGGAGAACTAAGGTATACGTTCATAAGTTGAAGTGTTCGAGTGTTCTATATTGTCCGTGATTTATGTGGGATTTCATCGGTCGTAGTTTCTCCTGATTCCGAGTTAGTATGAAGAAGTTATTGCAGTATGAAAAAAAATAGCGGCTTCTTCCTAGGCGGAGTTCAAATACGGGGACATAGCCTATTATTTTCTAAGTACAACTGTTAGTCACTATAGAAAACTACGGTATACATTCACTAGATGAAGTATTCGAGTGTACCATATTGTTCGTAATTTAGGTGGGAGTTCATCGGTCGAAGTTTTGCATGATTCCGAGTTAGTATAAAGAAGTTATTGCAGTCTGAAGAAAAAAAATAGCGACTTCTGCCTAGACGGAGTTCAAATATGAGGATGTAGCCTGTTATTTTCTAAGTACAACTATTAGTCACCATGGAGAACTACAGTGAGCGTTGAAGTGGGGATATAGCCTATTATTTTCAAAGTACATGTGACGACCCGGAATTTCGAGCAATAATCAATTTAATAAATTATATTAAATATTAAATTGTTTTGTTATGTCTTTGATTTATAAGTCTTAAATTAATGCTTTTCTTTTAATAAATATTGTATTGGTGAGTTTTATCTTTTAAAACTAATAAATTATTTTTCATTTATAATGAATATATATTGGTATATATATTGTAGATAGGAAAAACTTTGTTTTAAATGCAACTAATAAATTATATTTTCAAATTTATTTTAGTGATTTGGGAATTATGATTTATTCAAAGCTATTAAATGAATAAAATATGGGTTTAAATATATAGGATAAATGTTTAAATAGTTTTAAAACTTATTCTAGCTTTAGTTAGATTTAAATTTAATTAACAAAGAGATTTGTTTAATTTTCTTTTTAAGTATAGCTTGTTAAAATATAGTTTAAAAAGGTATATAAGTTTTAAATTCAATTTTTATCAAATGATACATTAGTATATGTAATAAAAATAAATGATTTATAATAAAGTCATGGTTTCTTTATAAATCATTTCAAGTTGTTAAATGTATTATTTTTAATAATATTAATAAATAAAATTATTCATATAGAAATACAAGACTAAGTAATAAGTTAGCAATAGAAATAAAATATACATAAGTAGAATTTTTATAGCCTTGTAAATCATAAACTAAATACACTTAATATTTAAATAATATGTTAGGGATAACTTTCATTTGCATTTAAACCTGTAACATATGTTTGTGTAATACATAAGAAGTTTGCCAGCTTCAAAAATAAAAATCTGCACTTTCAAATATAATCACTTGTTAGAAAAGCTTGCATAAAAATAATTATGAAAACAAGTGGCTCGAATATGGTATGGGCATGCAGCCTTAAGTACAACAAAAAATCAAAATGAAAAGGAGTTGTAGGCTGGTAAGAAGGAAAAGGTGCAAGATAAGATTTGAAAGCAAAGTAAAAATATAATATGCATGTAGCTTGTAAGCTAAGACTCAGGCAAGGAAAAATATAGATAAGCATAAAATAAAACATAAAGGACATAGCATTTAATGAGAGTAAAGCAAATATCTTTTCTAAGTACAAGGCATGTAATCTCGGCCATAAGCATAGAAACCATCTCTGAAATTTGTACAAAGTGTACACTGTTTTGTAAAGAGAAAATGATACCTGTTTCATATATATCAGCCTGTAGGCTATTTCCCCTATCAGTTTTCATTTTCCTTTCGAACTAAGTAAAACCAAAATAAACTCCATTTCAAACTTAAGTAAACATAGCTCTGTAAACTACTTCCTCTATCATCTTTCCATTTTTCAGTTCGAACTAAACAAAAGTAAGATAAAACTCCATTTGAAACCTAAACAAAGATTCAACAACCATCAGCAACTCAGCAAAACAGAAATCAAGAGGAGCTTCTGTTAGAAAATCCAAAACTATTTTCAAAAGCTTGTTGTTAAGCAAAACCTGATTGCTCTGTTCTCTTCTGCAAATTGGTGAGTAACAATTGTCTTTTAAAAATTAAAAGATTTAAATTTGTGCAAGTATATCTAAGATATGTATGTGTGTGCTTAGATAATTATCTGTATATATATATATATATATATATATATATGGAAAGCTGGGAGTATGTTATGTATGCTGTTGTTTAAATTATCTCTGTCCCTAGTTCATAAACTCAAGCTGTTGATTTTAAAAATCAATTACTCTCCTTCTAGTTGATGGTTGAACTTGAGATTTAAACAAGAGTTGCTTGTAACGTATAAACTAAGTTTAGGAATTTATTTAAGATTTAAATCACTCAAAAAATTTCTCTGGAAACTCAATTATTTGAACAAACTTAAGATTAGCCAAATTTCGAACGTCACCGATCATTGATTCAGGTATCTAACTAGAATCCATACCAGAAGCGATGATTTTTAAGGTGGGTTTTAGGATTTTTAGTGAGGTGGTTTGGTAGCAGTTTATAGTTGATCGGAGTGGGTATTTCGATTAATTTCTGGCGCTGTGATGATCTAGAGAGGTCGAGTTGCCTCGTGGAGATAGAGGAGCCTAGGGTGGTTACAGGAAAAATGCAGTGATGGTCGACCGATGACCATGGTGGCGGTAGAAGGCATTCGAAGTATGGTGACCTAGTTTTGGACAGTGCTGATGTTCCGTTTTGTTCTGCGTCGATGGTGGATCGAGTGCCACGGGGTTCCGAGGGGAGGTAGATGGGAGGTAGTTGAGGCTGTTTCCGGAAGCGTTGGCGATCCGGTGATCTGAGTCGCGAGCATGAGGCGAACTTCCAGGCTTTGAAGGGGGGGTTGCTGTTTCGTCCAGGTGGTTGTCGAACTCGATTTCGAATACGAGTTATTGACGAAGTTCTGATGGTCGTTTTCGGGTTGGTGGTTGATCGTCGACCTGAGGATGTTGTCGTAGTCGAGCGGAGGTGATGATCGGAGGCGTGCACGTGCACGGTGGAGCGATTTTTCTGGTGAACTGTTTTTGGTGGTTTCGAGTTTAATAATGGGGAAGACTCGAGATTTACTCGAGTTAGTTCGTGTTTGGCTCGAGTGAAATCATGTTTTTCTCGAAGTATTTTGGGTGAACTCGGGTAGTTTGGTTTACAGGGTTGTAACCTGTAGCTTGTTCTCAGTTTTAAAATGATGGGTTTTAAAATTTAAATCAAAGTTTAACTTAGGGTAAATAAATGTTTAAACTCCCAGATTTTGAAGTAAGTAAAGTTTATAAATTTAAATAATTAAAGTAAGTTTGAATATTTTGAATTAAAGGGAATTTGATTTAAATCCCTTCCTAGCAAAATATTGCTTTGAGTTATAATTTAAAATTTTAAAAGTTAGTTTAAAGTGATCTAAGGTTAAATTAGTGTCTGTTTAAAACTTGGAATCAAAAATGAAGTTTCAAGGAAAAGTGTAATAAATGTTTCAAACATATTGAAGTGAAAATTTAAATAAATAATGGAAAATGGGTTTTCTTTAAGTAATGAAGATTAAGATTTAAAATTCATTAACCATTAAAATAACTAGAATGATAATTGATCAATTGTATTGATTTAATTAGTAATTATAAGTTGAAATGTATTAATTAAAGTTTGAATAATGAGTTAAGAAATTAATATGTAATTAAGAATCATGGATTTGACTTTAATTAATTAATAAATGGTTAATTGAGCTTATAATTAGAAATGAGGAAATTGTAAGTTATTATTTTAGAAAGAAATTAAATAAATGTTAATGAAGGTCATTAACTAGATTATTTTATGATTAATTAATATAATTGATTTTTAATAGTTAATTAGATTAATTAATTTGGTAATCAACATTGTAATTGTTTAAATGTAATTACTTAATGGGAAGTAATTAAGAAATTTATTACTCATTTTGATTAATTGAGTAATTTTGGTTAATTTGAGTTAATTATTTATTTTAATTAATTTGGATTAATCACTTATGATTCGGAGATATAAGTACTTAGGAAAAGTAATTTATGAATAATTACAGGATGTAATTAATTGGATGATGTTTTGTTAATGGAAGTAATTCGAGTATAATTACTTGAAATTAATCAAGGGATTAATTAAGTCTGTTTATTGGGAAGTAATTAAGGGCGGCTAATTACTATATGTTATTAATCAAGGTGATTAATATATGTGATTTGAAGATTAGTTTTTCTTAATAAAAATTAAGAAATAAAATAACTAATTAAAAGTTAATTACTTGATGTAATTAATGTAAATAGTAAATATAGTTAGAGATCACTAATTATTTAATTAATGATGGAATTTTAAAATGAATTTATATGGAATATAATTAATAAATGAAGGGAATTTATGAATATAAATAATTAAGTAATGTAATCAACTTAGTTAATTAATAAATAAAATGATATAAAGATGAATTTCTATATTTGGTTAAAGTAATTAATCCGTGGAAATAAATTTGAAGGAAATTACTTAGATGTAATTAAAGACAATTAATCGGGGATGATTAATTAAATGGAGTAATGGGATGATGGTCAATGAATTGATTGATAATTTATTTGTAGTAATATAAGCAAGTTAATACTGATAAAGTAATTAATTTAATTAACTTTAAATTAATTAAGGATGAGATAATTGATTTAATTCATTTTAAATTAATTATCAAAGATATGATTATTATTCTTGCTTATGTATGATGATTGATATTGATATCCCATTGATTGATTGTGATCTCAGATATGAGATGAGTGTTATCTGTTATGATATGGATGCTTTGATGAAGTGTGATGATATTATAGATTGTCCATTTATGATGATATGTGATTATCCATCAGTGATATTGTGATTTATCTATCTGTTGATATACATAATTTAATTTGAATTGTTTTAACCTTTAAAACAACTTGGCCTTAAAAGACACGTGTTGGATTCGGTGAGACCGGGATCGGGTTTCCATATTTGGATATCCGAAAACCACACTGATTCCCAATTTAACGTTAGGTCGTGAAATCCAAATGGAGCAAGTGAAGACTCGAGGTATAAGAACTATTCGTCAGTATAACTCTGTGGGTGATTCCGTAATAAGTTTGACGGAGATAGTACTTATAGATTCGAGATGGTGATTCAGAATGCAAGGATTATTGTCGTTAACTCTGAGGGTGATTCCAATATGAGTGTAACGAGATAATGCCTTCGGTTTCGTTCGAACCCGGAACGAACTTGTATGGATCGAATGCTTTCAGAACATCGTCAGGTGGGCGATGAGCATTCTAAGAGATGTGTTCTCTAAAGGTAATCGTAACCTCAAGCCTCATCAACCGGGAATGGCTAAAACAGGGGAGGTGCAGCAAGGCTAGTGGGTAGCACCCAAGTAGGATGAGATTTCCCCTGTCTAGAGGTCCCTTTTTATTCGGTAGTGGCAGTTGGAGAGCGCACCAACTGTGGGGTTTTCTTATCCGGGAATTATCCAGTAAGGGATGTTCCGGCCTTGTGTTGCAGGGGAGCGGGCGTACTCCTCGATACGGTGATCTAGGCCACGTACTGTGACGGGTGGTACCCCAGTAGCCCAGCCATTGTATGGAATCCAAAATCCAATAAGTGCCTTCGGTTTTGATTGTATTACCCACGTTGTGGCTAGTATGCTGGAATTTAATAGATGTAACAATTTCAGCTATTTCTTATTTACTTGAAAACCCTAGACACTATTATAATATCACTGGATTTCCTAAAATGTTTTGGTTAGCGTAAGGTAAAAACTTTTCCATGTTTATGTGTGGGAAGTCTTACGTGATACCTTTGTTTTCAAATGATTTTCAAAGTTAAGCAACTTTAACCTGTTACTCATACCAGACCCATGTCTGACCCGAAGTTTATTTCTGTTTTTCATAAACTCTCGGGTACCCAAATTTTTACGGGTAGTCAAGGGATTCAGGTTAGCTTTGACGAATTCTGGAGGAGCAATGGAGCAGGAGGCTTCAGCGTATAGATATATAGTGGTTCCGCTGTGCGCTAGGTTGAGCGAATACCTAGGCTCTTAAGTGATTTCTTTCTTGAGAGAGCGTATTTGTATTTTTGATATATATATATATATATTTATTTATTTCTACCTATCGATTGGGTTACCTGTTCGGGTTTTCCAATATAAGTTATACAGGTAGATAAGTAGTGGTGTGTATAACACGACTACCAATGGTTGAATTTGTTGAGGTTGGAAATGTATCTACCGAGACGGTATTGGGTCTACAGTTCATCTCGAGTGAATTTGTGGTGTAAGAATTTCTTTGATCTCTTAAGGAAATCTGTGAAGGATTCGGAGTCCAGCATTTAAGTGTAAGATGATCGCGCTCGTGTGAGCGGATTTTCGAGAGTTTGGATGAGTAGAGTTTGGATCTGTCGATTGGACAGAAGCGAGTCATGATATCTTGATATCTCGAGATGTAGTAGCCGTGTGAGGGGACGCAGTGACTATGGATGTCTCCGAAGATGTTTCTTTGGGACGAGTTAAAGAAGTGAGTATGCTTTGGTGTTGTGGCTGTGTTCAGCAGGATGTTTCTGGTTGGTTTGAAGTCCGAGTTTTTCGAAGAGCTTTGGATTAGGAATTCCTTGGCATTGGTGTCAGCAGTGTAGCTCGGAGTTTCTGTGTGTTAGCAAGAAGCTTTCTAGCTTAGCAGTGAATTCGGAAGCAGCGGAGTGGTTTCGTTTCTTCGTTGGATTGGCTAGTTAAGCGTAAGTTGTTCTGTTGGGTAAAGAGAGGACAGTTTTTCTTTGGAATCAGGCTGGATTAATCGCAAAAGTGACTTGCGATAGTTGGAGCGTTCTCTTGTGTTTCAGATATTTTTCTGGATGCATGACTTCAGGAAGTCAGAGTTTTGTTAGCATCTGGAGATTGAGTTTGGTATCGACTGGATTCCAGGAGTGGTACCGATGGTTCAGCTTGATAGTAGGATGGTTTTTGGAGGAAGTTTTTAGTAGAGCAGCTCAGGTTTTCGAGGAACTTCTGAGTTTTATTTTTGGATCTGTTGAACCATATTTTTGGAATTTTTTGTCCCGTGATTGCTTGTGTTCGTCATCAGCATTGTCATCTACTCAGATCAGAGTTGTGCAGCGAAAGCAGTTGGGAGTGCATCTGCTTTCTTTTCTGGAGAAGAGAAGTTGTTTTCTATGGATGATAGTAAAGGTTGTGTTCTTGATTTTGGTTGATCATGAGGAGATCATTCTACTGGATTATTTTTGGATTCAGATTGTTTTGGAAGGCAACAGTGGGGATTTAGCTGATCAGCAGGGATGGAGGCAGCTTTGGATCGTCTGAAGAGTTGGTGGCTAAGAGATGGAGGAATCTGGATTTCAGAGTCGGAGATTTGATTTTGGATGAATTTTCTCTAATTCGAAGGAGCTCTATAATTTGGTAAGTCTGGGAACTTAGCTCCGAGGTGTTCTGCTTTTCTCTGAGTTCTGGAGAGGTGGGTGTTTGGTCTTCAGATTTGGATTGCCAGTTTGGATAGCTGGAATTCGTTGTATCTCACGTATCTCTGAGGGAGTACGTGTAAGACTGTATCTCTGGTTTTAGAACCAGCAGTTCAGGGAGTTTTGGTTGCGAGTCAGACTCGTCTGTAGTCTGATATCCTGCCTTGTTTTGTAGATCTAGATGAGTAGGAGTTATGTACTTTAGTTGTATTGATTGTTTGGATTTTGTAGAGCGAGTAACCCGGTATTTATACTCGGGGAAACTCGAGAGAATCTTATCCAGAATTTTGTCTGGATAGATAGATTTGTTTGATTAGATGATTTGGTTGTTATGATTGTTAGCCTATGGTTGATATATGCTTGTGTTTTAAAAATTAAATTCCTAAATAGATTATTAAATTACCTTTGTTTTAAATTTCGGGGACGAAATTCTTTTAAGGTGGGAGGAATGTGACGACCCGGAATTTCGAGCAATAATCAATTTAATAAATTATATTAAATATTAAATTGTTTTGTTATGTCTTTGATTTATAAGTCTTAAATTAATGCTTTTCTTTTAATAAATATTGTATTGGTGAGTTTTATCTTTTAAAACTAATAAATTATTTTCCATTTATAATGAATATATATTGGTATATATATTGTAGATAGGAAAAACTTTGTTTTAAATGCAACTAATAAATTATATTTTCAAATTTATTTTAGTGATTTGGGAATTATGATTTATTCAAAGCTATTAAATGAATAAAATATGGGTTTAAATATATAGGATAAATGTTTAAATAGTTTTAAAACTTATTCTAGCTTTAGTTAGATTTAAATTTAATTAACAAAGAGATTTGTTTAATTTTCTTTTTAAGTATAGCTTGTTAAAATATAGTTTAAAAAGGTATATAAGTTTTAAATTCAATTTTTATCAAATGATACATTAGTATATGTAATAAAAATAAATGATTTATAATAAAGTCATGGTTTCTTTATAAATCATTTCAAGTTGTTAAATGTATTATTTTTAATAATATTAATAAATAAAAATATTCATATAGAAATACAAGACTAAGTAATAAGTTAGCAATAGAAATAAAATATACATAAGTAGAATTTTTATAGCCTTGTAAATCATAAACTAAATACACTTAATATTTAAATAATATGTTAGGGATAACTTTCATTTGCATTTAAACCTGTAACATATGTTTGTGTAATACATAAGAAGTTTGCCAGCTTCAAAAATAAAAATCTGCACTTTCAAATATAATCACTTGTTAGAAAAGCTTGCATAAAAATAATTATGAAAACAAGTGGCTCGAATATGGTATGGGCATGCAGCCTTAAGTACAACAAAAAATCAAAATGAAAAGGAGTTGTAGGCTGGTAAGAAGGAAAAGGTGCAAGATAAGATTTGAAAGCAAAGTAAAAATATAATATGCATGTAGCTTGTAAGCTAAGACTCAGGCAAGGAAAAATATAGATAAGCATAAAATAAAACATAAAGGACATAGCATTTAATGAGAGTAAAGCAAATATCTTTTCTAAGTACAAGGCATGTAATCTCGGCCATAAGCATAGAAACCATCTCTGAAATTTGTACAAAGTGTACACTGTTTTGTAAAGAGAAAATGATACATGTTTCATATATATCAGCCTGTAGGCTATTTCCCCTATCAGTTTTCATTTTCCTTTCGAACTAAGTAAAACCAAAATAAACTCCATTTCAAACTTAAGTAAACATAGCTCTGTAAACTACTTCCTCTATCATCTTTCCATTTTTCAGTTCGAACTAAACAAAAGTAAGATAAAACTCCATTTGAAACCTAAACAAAGATTCAACAACCATCAGCAACTCAGCAAAACAGAGATCAAGAGGAGCTTCTGTTAGAAAATCCAAAACTATTTTCAAAAGCTTGTTGTTAAGCAAAACCTGATTGCTCTGTTCTCTTCTGCAAATTGGTGAGTAACAATTGTCTTTTAAAAATTAAAAGATTTAAATTTGTGCAAGTATATCTAAGATATGTATGTGTGTGCTTAGATAATTATCTGTATATATATATATATATGGAAAGCTGGGAGTATGTTATGTATGCTGTTGTTTAAATTATCTTTGTCCCTAGTTCATAAACTCAAGCTGTTGATTTTAAAAATCAATTACTCTCCTTCTAGTTGATGGTTGAACTTGAGATTTAAACAAGAGTTGCTTGTAACGTATAAACTAAGTTTAGGAATTTATTTAAGATTTAAATCACTCAAAAATTTTCTCTGGAAACTCAATTATTTGAACAAACTTAAGATTAGCCAAATTTCGAACGTCACCGATCATTGATTCAGGTATCTAACTAGAATCCATACCAGAAGCGATGATTTTTAAGGTGGGTTTTAGGATTTTTAGTGAGGTGGTTTGGTAGCAGTTTATAGTTGATCGGAGTGGGTATTTCGATTAATTTCCGGCGCTGTGATGATCTAGAGAGGTCGAGTTGCCTCGTGGAGATAGAGGAGCCTAGGGTGGTTACAGGAAAAATGCAGTGATGGTCGACCGATGACCATGGTGGCGGTAGAAGGCATTCGAAGTATGGTGACCTAGTTTTGGACAGTGCTGATGTTCCGTTTTGTTCTGCGTCGATGGTGGATCGAGTGCCACGGGGTTTCGAGGGGAGGTAGATGGGAGGTAGTTGAGGCTGTTTCCGGAAGCGTTGGCGATCCGGTGATCTGAGTCGCGAGCATGAGGCGAACTTCCAGGCTTTGAAGGGGGGGTTGCTGTTTCGTCCAGGTGGTTGTCGAACTCGATTTCGAATACGAGTTATTGACGAAGTTCTGATGGTCGTTTTCGGGTTGGTGGTTGATCGTCGACCTGAGGATGTTGTCGTAGTCGAGCGGAGGTGATGATCGGAGGCGTGCACGTGCACGGTGGAGCGATTTTTCTGGTGAACTGTTTTTGGTGGTTTCGAGTTTAATAATGGGGAAGACTCGAGATTTACTCGAGTTAGTTCGTGTTTGGCTCGAGTGAAATCATGTTTTTCTCGAAGTATTTTGGGTGAACTCGGGTAGTTTGGTTTACAGCGTTGTAACCTGTAGCTTGTTCTCAGTTTTAAAATGATGGGTTTTAAAATTTAAATCAAAGTTTAACTTAGGGTAAATAAATGTTTAAACTCCCAGATTTTGAAGTAAGTAAAGTTTATAAATTTAAATAATTAAAGTAAGTTTGAATATTTTGAATTAAAGGGAATTTGATTTAAATCCCTTCCTAGCAAAATATTGCTTTGAGTTATAATTTAAAATTTTAAAAGTTAGTTTAAAGTGATCTAAGGTTAAATTAGTGTCTGTTTAAAACTTGGAATCAAAAATGAAGTTTCAAGGAAAAGTGTAATAAATGTTTCAAACATATTGAAGTGAAAATTTAAATAAATAATGGAAAATGGGTTTTCTTTAAGTAATGAAGATTAAGATTTAAAATTCATTAACCATTAAAATAACTAGAATGATAATTGATCAATTGTATTGATTTAATTAGTAATTATAAGTTGAAATGTATTAATTAAAGTTTGAATAATGAGTTAAGAAATTAATATGTAATTAAGAATCATGGATTTGACTTTAATTAATTAATAAATGGTTAATTGAGCTTATAATTAGAAATGAGGAAATTGTAAGTTATTATTTTAGAAAGAAATTAAATAAATGTTAATGAAGGTCATTAACTAGATTATTTTATGATTAATTAATATAATTGATTTTTAATAGTTAATTAGATTAATTAATTTGGTAATCAACATTGTAATTGTTTAAATGTAATTACTTAATGGGAAGTAATTAAGAAATTTATTACTCATTTTGATTAATTGAGTAATTTTGGTTAATTTGAGTTAATTATTTATTTTAATTAATTTGGATTAATCACTTATGATTCGGAGATATAAGTACTTAGGAAAAGTAATTTATGAATAATTACAGGATGTAATTAATTGGATGATGTTTTGTTAATGGAAGTAATTCGAGTATAATTACTTGAAATTAATCAAGGGATTAATTAAGTCTGTTTATTGGGAAGTAATTAAGGGCGGCTAATTACTATATGTTATTAATCAAGGTGATTAATATATGTGATTTGAAGATTAGTTTTTCTTAATAAAAATTAAGAAATAAAATAACTAATTAAAAGTTAATTACTTGATGTAATTAATGTAAATAGTAAATATAGTTAGAGATCACTAATTATTTAATTAATGATGGAATTTTAAAATGAATTTATATGGAATATAATTAATAAATGAAGGGAATTTATGAATATAAATAATTAAGTAATGTAATCAACTTAGTTAATTAATAAATAAAATGATATAAAGATGAATTTCTATATTTGGTTAAAGTAATTAATCCGTGGAAATAAATTTGAAGGAAATTACTTAGATGTAATTAAAGACAATTAATCGGGGATGATTAATTAAATGGAGTAATGGGATGATGGTCAATGAATTGATTGATAATTTATTTGTAGTAATATAAGCAAGTTAATACTGATAAAGTAATTAATTTAATTAACTTTAAATTAATTAAGGATGAGATAATTGATTTAATTCATTTTAAATTAATTATCAAAGATATGATTATTATTCTTGCTTATGTATGATGATTGATATTGATATCCCATTGATTGATTGTGATCTCAGATATGAGATGAGTGTTATCTGTTATGATATGGATGCTTTGATGAAGTGTGATGATATTATAGATTGTCCATTTATGATGATATGTGATTATCCATCAGTGATATTGTGATTTATCTATCTGTTGATATACATAATTTAATTTGAATTGTTTTAACCTTTAAAACAACTTGGCCTTAAAAGACACGTGTTGGATTCGGTGAGACCGGGATCGGGTTTCCATATTTGGATATCCGAAAACCACACTGATTCCCAATTTAACGTTAGGTCGTGAAATCCAAATGGAGCAAGTGAAGACTCGAGGTATAAGAACTATTCGTCAGTATAACTCTGTGGGTGATTCCGTAATAAGTTTGACGGAGATAGTACTTATAGATTCGAGATGGTGATTCAGAATGCAAGGATTATTGTCGTTAACTCTGAGGGTGATTCCAATATGAGTGTAACGAGATAATGCCTTCGGTTTCGTTCGAACCCGGAACGAACTTGTATGGATCGAATGCTTTCAGAACATCGTCAGGTGGGCGATGAGCATTCTAAGAGATGTGTTCTCTAAAGGTAATCGTAACCTCAAGCCTCATCAACCGGGAATGGCTAAAACAGGGGAGGTGCAGCAAGGCTAGTGGGTAGCACCCAAGTAGGATGAGATTTCCCCTGTCTAGAGGTCCCTTTTTATTCGGTAGTGGCAGTTGGAGAGCGCACCAACTGTGGGGTTTTCTTATCCGGGAATTATCCAGTAAGGGATGTTCCGGCCTTGTGTTGCAGGGGAGCGGGCGTACTCCTCGATACGGTGATCTAGGCCACGTACTGTGACGGGTGGTACCCCAGTAGCCCAGCCATTGTATGGAATCCAAAATCCAATAAGTGCCTTCGGTTTTGATTGTATTACCCACGTTGTGGCTAGTATGCTGGAATTTAATAGATGTAACAATTTCAGCTATTTCTTATTTACTTGAAAACCCTAGACACTATTATAATATCACTGGATTTCCTAAAATGTTTTGGTTAGCGTAAGGTAAAAACTTTTCCATGTTTATGTGTGGGAAGTCTTACGTGATACCTTTGTTTTCAAATGATTTTCAAAGTTAAGCAACTTTAACCTGTTACTCATACCAGACCCATGTCTGACCCGAAGTTTATTTCTGTTTTTCATAAACTCTCGGGTACCCAAATTTTTACGGGTAGTCAAGGGATTCAGGTTAGCTTTGACGAATTCTGGAGGAGCAATGGAGCAGGAGGCTTCAGCGTATAGATATATAGTGGTTCCGCTGTGCGCTAGGTTGAGCGAATACCTAGGCTCTTAAGTGATTTCTTTCTTGAGAGAGCGTATTTGTATTTTTGATATATATATATATATTTATTTATTTCTACCTATCGATTGGGTTACCTGTTCGGGTTTTCCAATATAAGTTATACAGGTAGATAAGTAGTGGTGTGTATAACACGACTACCAATGGTTGAATTTGTTGAGGTTGGAAATGTATCTACCGAGACGGTATTGGGTCTACAGTTCATCTCGAGTGAATTTGTGGTGTAAGAATTTCTTTGATCTCTTAAGGAAATCTGTGAAGGATTCGGAGTCCAGCATTTAAGTGTAAGATGATCGCGCTCGTGTGAGCGGATTTTCGAGAGTTTGGATGAGTAGAGTTTGGATCTGTCGATTGGACAGAAGCGAGTCATGATATCTTGATATCTCGAGATGTAGTAGCCGTGTGAGGGGACGCAGTGACTATGGATGTCTCCGAAGATGTTTCTTTGGGACGAGTTAAAGAAGTGAGTATGCTTTGGTGTTGTGGCTGTGTTCAGCAGGATGTTTCTAGTTGGTTTGAAGTCCGAGTTTTTCGAAGAGCTTTGGATTAGGAATTCCTTGGCATTGGTGTCAGCAGTGTAGCTCGGAGTTTCTGTGTGTTGGCAAGAAGCTTTCTAGCTTAGCAGTGAATTCGGAAGCAGCGGAGTGGTTTCGTTTCTTCGTTGGATTGGCTAGTTAAGCGTAAGTTGTTCTGTTGGGTAAAGAGAGGACAGTTTTTCTTTGGAATCAGGCTGGATTAATCGCAAAAGTGACTTGCGATAGTTGGAGCGTTCTCTTGTGTTTCAGATATTTTTCTGGATGCATGACTTCAGGAAGTCAGAGTTTTGTTAGCATCTGGAGATTGAGTTTGGTATCGACTGGATTCCTGGAGTGGTACCGATGGTTCAGCTTGATAGTAGGATGGTTTTTGGAGGAAGTTTTTAGTAGAGCAGCTCAGGTTTTCGAGGAACTTCTGAGTTTTATTTTTGGATCTGTTGAACCATATTTTTGGAATTTGTTGTCCCGTGATTGCTTGTGTTCGTCATCAGCATTGTCATCTACTCAGATCAGAGTTGTGCAGCGGAAGCAGTTGGGAGTGCATCTGCTTTCTTTTCTGGAGAAGAGAAGTTGTTTTCTATGGATGATAGTAAAGGTTGTGTTCTTGATTTTGGTTGATCATGAGGAGATCATTCTATTGGATTATTTTTGGATTCAGATTGTTTTGGAAGGCATCAGTGGGGATTTAGCTGATCAGCAGGGATGGAGGCAGCTTTGGATCGTCTGAAGAGTTGGTGGCTAAGAGATGGAGGAATCTGGATTTCAGAGTCGGAGATTTGATTTTGGATGAATTTTCTCTAATTCGAAGGAGCTCTATAATTTGGTAAGTCTGGGAACTTAGCTCCGAGGTGTTCTGCTTTTCTCTGAGTTCTGGAGAGGTGGGTGTTTGGTCTTCAGATTTGGATTGCCAGTTTGGATAGCTGGAATTCGTTGTATCTCACGTATCTCTGAGGGAGTACGTGTAAGACTTTATCTCTGGTTTTAGAACCAGCAGTTCAGGGAGTTTTGGTTGCGAGTCAGACTCGTCTGTAGTCTGATATCCTGCCTTGTTTTGTAGATCTAGATGAGTAGGAGTTATGTACTTTAGTTGTATTGATTGTTTGGATTTTGTAGAGCGAGTAACCCGGTATTTATACTCGGGGAAACTCGAGAGAATCTTATCCAGAATTTTGTCTGGATAGATAGATTTGTTTGATTAGATGATTTGGTTGTTATGATTGTTAGCCTATGGTTGATATATGCTTGTGTTTTAAAAATTAAATTCCTAAATAGATTATTAAATTACCTTTGTTTTAAATTTCAGGGACGAAATTCTTTTAAGGTGGGAGGAATGTGACGACCCGGAATTTCGAGCAATAATCAATTTAATAAATTATATTAAATATTAAATTGTTTTGTTATGTCTTTGATTTATAAGTCTTAAATTAATGCTTTTCTTTTAATAAATATTGTATTGGTGAGTTTTATCTTTTAAAACTAATAAATTATTTTCCATTTATAATGAATATATATTGGTATATATATTGTAGATAGGAAAAACTTTGTTTTAAATGCAACTAATAAATTATATTTTCAAATTTATTTTAGTGATTTGGGAATTATGATTTATTCAAAGCTATTAAATGAATAAAATATGGGTTTAAATATATAGGATAAATGTTTAAATAGTTTTAAAACTTATTCTAGCTTTAGTTAGATTTAAATTTAATTAACAAAGAGATTTGTTTAATTTTCTTTTTAAGTATAGCTTGTTAAAATATAGTTTAAAAAGGTATATAAGTTTTAAATTCAATTTTTATCAAATGATACATTAGTATATGTAATAAAAATAAATGATTTATAATAAAGTCATGGTTTCTTTATAAATCATTTCAAGTTGTTAAATGTATTATTTTTAATAATATTAATAAATAAAAATATTCATATAGAAATACAAGACTAAGTAATAAGTTAGCAATAGAAATAAAATATACATAAGTAGAATTTTTATAGCCTTGTAAATCATAAACTAAATACACTTAATATTTAAATAATATGTTAGGGATAACTTTCATTTGCATTTAAACCTGTAACATATGTTTGTGTAATACATAAGAAGTTTGCCAGCTTCAAAAATAAAAATCTGCACTTTCAAATATAATCACTTGTTAGAAAAGCTTGCATAAAAATAATTATGAAAACAAGTGGCTCGAATATGGTATGGGCATGCAGCCTTAAGTACAACAAAAAATCAAAATGAAAAGGAGTTGTAGGCTGGTAAGAAGGAAAAGGTGCAAGATAAGATTTGAAAGCAAAGTAAAAATATAATATGCATGTAGCTTGTAAGCTAAGACTCAGGCAAGGAAAAATATAGATAAGCATAAAATAAAACATAAAGGACATAGCATTTAATGAGAGTAAAGCAAATATCTTTTCTAAGTACAAGGCATGTAATCTCAGCCATAAGCATAGAAACCATCTCTGAAATTTGTACAAAGTGTACACTGTTTTGTAAAGAGAAAATGATACCTGTTTCATATATATCAGCCTGTAGGCTATTTCCCCTATCAGTTTTCATTTTCCTTTCGAACTAAGTAAAACCAAAATAAACTCCATTTCAAACTTAAGTAAACATAGCTCTGTAAACTACTTCCTCTATCATCTTTCCATTTTTCAGTTCGAACTAAACAAAAGTAAGATAAAACTCCATTTGAAACCTAAACAAAGATTCAACAACCATCAGCAACTCAGCAAAACAGAGATCAAGAGGAGCTTCTGTTAGAAAATCCAAAACTATTTTCAAAAGCTTGTTGTTAAGCAAAACCTGATTGCTCTGTTCTCTTCTGCAAATTGGTGAGTAACAATTGTCTTTTAAAAATTAAAAGATTTAAATTTGTGCAAGTATATCTAAGATATGTATGTGTGTGCTTAGATAATTATCTGTATATATATATATATATATATGGAAAGCTGGGAGTATGTTATGTATGCTGTTGTTTAAATTATCTTTGTCCCTAGTTCATAAACTCAAGCTGTTGATTTTAAAAATCAATTACTCTCCTTCTAGTTGATGGTTGAACTTGAGATTTAAACAAGAGTTGCTTGTAACGTATAAACTAAGTTTAGAAATTTATTTAAGATTTAAATCACTCAAAAATTTTCTCTGGAAACTCAATTATTTGAACAAACTTAAGATTAGCCAAATTTCGAACGTCACCGATCATTGATTCAGGTATCTAACTAGAATCCATACCAGAAGCGATGATTTTTAAGGTGGGTTTTAGGATTTTTAGTGAGGTGGTTTGGTAGCAGTTTATAGTTGATCGGAGTGGGTATTTCGATTAATTTCCGGCGCTGTGATGATCTAGAGAGGTCGAGTTGCCTCGTGGAGATAGAGGAGCCTAGGGTGGTTACAGGAAAAATGCAGTGATGGTCGACCGATGACCATGGTGGCGGTAGAAGGCATTCGAAGTATGGTGACCTAGTTTTGGACAGTGCTGATGTTCCGTTTTGTTCTGCGTCGATGGTGGATCGAGTGCCACGGGGTTCCGAGGGGAGGTAGATGGGAGGTAGTTGAGGCTGTTTCCGGAAGCGTTGGCGATCCGGTGATCTGAGTCGCGAGCATGAGGCGAACTTCCAGGCTTTGAAGGGGGGGTTGCTGTTTCGTCCAGGTGGTTGTCGAACTCGATTTCGAATACGAGTTATTGACGAAGTTCTGATGGTCGTTTTCGGGTTGGTGGTTGATCGTCGACCTGAGGATGTTGTCGTAGTCGAGCGGAGGTGATGATCGGAGGCGTGCACGTGCACGGTGGAGCGATTTTTCTGGTGAACTGTTTTTGGTGGTTTCGAGTTTAATAATGGGGAAGACTCGAGATTTACTCGAGTTAGTTCGTGTTTGGCTCGAGTGAAATCATGTTTTTCTCGAAGTATTTTGGGTGAACTCGGGTAGTTTGGTTTACAGGGTTGTAACCTGTAGCTTGTTCTCAGTTTTAAAATGATGGGTTTTAAAATTTAAATCAAAGTTTAACTTAGGGTAAATAAATGTTTAAACTCCCAGATTTTGAAGTAAGTAAAGTTTATAAATTTAAATAATTAAAGTAAGTTTGAATATTTTGAATTAAAGGGAATTTGATTTAAATCCCTTCCTAGCAAAATATTGCTTTGAGTTATAATTTAAAATTTTAAAAGTTAGTTTAAAGTGATCTAAGGTTAAATTAGTGTCTGTTTAAAACTTGGAATCAAAAATGAAGTTTCAAGGAAAAGTGTAATAAATGTTTCAAACATATTGAAGTGAAAATTTAAATAAATAATGGAAAATGGGTTTTCTTTAAGTAATGAAGATTAAGATTTAAAATTCATTAACCATTAAAATAACTAGAATGATAATTGATCAATTGTAT
Organism: Allium fistulosum; assembly: GCA_030737815.1. NCBI lineage: Eukaryota > Viridiplantae > Streptophyta > Magnoliopsida > Asparagales > Amaryllidaceae > Allium > Allium fistulosum. The sequence continues at coordinate 457,197,807 of CM060905.1, forward strand.
TGATTTAATTAGTAATTATAAGTTGAAATGTATTAATTAAAGTTTGAATAATGAGTTAAGAAATTAATATGTAATTAAGAATAATGGATTTGACTTTAATTAATTAATAAATGGTTAATTGAGCTTATAATTAGAAATGAGGAAATTGTAAGTTATTATTTTAGAAAGAAATTAAATAAATGTTAATGAAGGTCATTAACTAGATTATTTTATGATTAATTAATATAATTGATTTTTAATAGTTAATTAGATTAATTAATTTGGTAATCAACATTGTAATTGTTTAAATGTAATTACTTAATGGGAAGTAATTAAGAAATTTATTACTCATTTTGATTAATTGAGTAATTTTGGTTAATTTGAGTTAATTATTTATTTTAATTAATTTGGATTAATCACTTATGATTCGGAGATATAAGTACTTAGGAAAAGTAATTTATGAATAATTACAGGATGTAATTAATTGGATGATGTTTTGTTAATGGAAGTAATTCGAGTATAATTACTTGAAATTAATCAAGGGATTAATTAAGTCTGTTTATTGGGAAGTAATTAAGGGCGGCTAATTACTATATGTTATTAATCAAGGTGATTAATATATGTGATTTGAAGATTAGTTTTTCTTAATAAAAATTAAGAAATAAAATAACTAATTAAAAGTTAATTACTTGATGTAATTAATGTAAATAGTAAATATAGTTAGAGATCACTAATTATTTAATTAATGATGGAATTTTAAAATGAATTTATATGGAATATAATTAATAAATGAAGGGAATTTATGAATATAAATAATTAAGTAATGTAATCAACTTAGTTAATTAATAAATAAAATGATATAAAGATGAATTTCTATATTTGGTTAAAGTAATTAATCCGTGGAAATAAATTTGAAGGAAATTACTTAGATGTAATTAAAGACAATTAATCGGGGATGATTAATTAAATGGAGTAATGGGATGATGGTCAATGAATTGATTGATAATTTATTTGTAGTAATATAAGCAAGTTAATACTGATAAAGTAATTAATTTAATTAACTTTAAATTAATTAAGGATGAGATAATTGATTTAATTCATTTTAAATTAATTATCAAAGATATGATTATTATTCTTGCTTATGTATGATGATTGATATTGATATCCCATTGATTGATTGTGATCTCAGATATGAGATGAGTGTTATCTGTTATGATATGGATGCTTTGATGAAGTGTGATGATATTATAGATTGTCCATTTATGATGATATGTGATTATCCATCAGTGATATTGTGATTTATCTATCTGTTGATATACATAATTTAATTTGAATTGTTTTAACCTTTAAAACAACTTGGCCTTAAAAGACACGTGTTGGATTCGGTGAGACCGGGATCGGGTTTCCATATTTGGATATCCGAAAACCACACTGATTCCCAATTTAACGTTAGGTCGTGAAATCCAAATGGAGCAAGTGAAGACTCGAGGTATAAGAACTATTCGTCAGTATAACTCTGTGGGTGATTCCGTAATGAGTTTGACGGAGATGGTACTTATAGATTCGAGATGGTGATTCAGAATGCAAGGATTATTGTCGTTAACTCTGAGGGTGATTCCAATATGAGTGTAACGAGATAATGCCTTCGGTTTCGTTCGAACCCGGAACGAACTTGTATGGATCGAATGCTTTCAGAACATCGTCAGGTGGGCGATGAGCATTCTAAGAGATGTGTTCTCTAAAGGTAATCGTAACCTCAAGCCTCATCAACCGAGAATGGCTAAAACAGGGGAGGTGCAGCAAGGCTAGTGGGTAGCACCCAAGTAGGATGAGATTTCCCCTGTCTAGCGGTCCCTTTTTATTCGGTAGTGGCAGTTGGAGAGCGCACCAACTGTGGGGTTTTCTTATCCGGGAATTATCCAGTAAGGGATGTTCCGGCCTTGTGTTGCAGGGGAGCGGGCGTACTCCTCGGTACGGTGATCTAGGCCACGTACTGTGACGGGCGGTACCCCAGTAGCCCAGCCATTGTATGGAATCCAAAATCCAATAAGTGCCTTCGGTTTTGATTGTATTACCCACGTTGTGGCTAGTATGCTGGAATTTAATAGATGTAACAATTTCAGCTATTTCTTATTTACTTGAAAACCCTAGACACTATTATAATATCACTGGATTTCCTAAAATGTTTTGGTTAGCGTAAGGTAAAAACTTTTCCATGTTTATGTGTGGGAAGTCTTACGTGATACCTTTGTTTTCAAATGATTTTCAAAGTTAAGCAACTTTAACCTGTTACTCATACCAGACCCATGTCTGACCCGAAGTTTATTTCTGTTTTTCATAAACTCTCGGGTACCCAAATTTTTACGGGTAGTCAAGGGATTCAGGTTAGCTTTGACGAATTCTGGAGGAGCAATGGAGCAGGAGGCTTCAGCGTATAGATATATAGTGGTTCCGCTGTGTTAGTGTTATTCTGTATTTTCCGCTGTGTTGTATCTCTGTGATGCGTGAGTTGTATTAACTAGACAGGTGTTTATAACTGTCTAGTATGGATGTATTATCTGTGTACTCTGATGTATATAATATTTGTATATTTATGTGATATATTATATTTTATTCGTTCCGCTGTTGAGATTCTGTTGTTGTTTCTTCTTCTTCTCTATCTTTTCTACTTTCTCACCTCTTTCTTTTCTTCAAAACGATACGACTTTCTGGGCATAGAAGGTCGGGTCGTTACAGTACAACTGTTAATCACCATGGACAAATACAGTATACGTTCATAAGCTGAAGTATCCAAGTGTTCTATATTGTCCGTAATTTAGGTGGGAGTTCATTAGTCGTAGTTTAGCCCGATTCCGAGTTAGTAAGAAGAATTGCAGTATGAACAAAAAAATAGCGGCTTCTGCCTAGGCGGAGTTCAAATACGGAGATGCAGCCTGTTATTTTTTAAGTACAACTGTTAGTCACCACACTACACCAGAAAGGCGAATTAGGCAGTGCTTAGGGCCGTATCTAATGCCATTAGGCACGGCCGTAAGCCATATCAAATGAAAGCGTGTTTATTCATTAGATACGGCCATGGGCCGTATCTAATTTGCTAGGTAGATACGGCTCAAGGCCGTATCTAATTCGTATACTAAGCACATGAATTAGATACGGCTATTGACCGTATCTAATTGATGTAATAGATACAACAATAAGCCGTATCTAATTCACAAAGCTCATGACCATAAATTGCAATACCATAGATGCAGTATAATACAATAAAAGCAGTATCTAATTCACACAGCTCATAGCCGTGAATTACAACAGCATAGATGCAGTATTATACAGTAGATGCAGTATTTAAAGCAGTAATAGATACGGCAATAGTTGGATTACAATAGAAGCAGTATTATACAAATACATTCAATATTATACAAAAGCAGTATTATACAAATATAGTCAATATTATACAAAAGCAGTATTATACAAATACAGTCACTCTGTCCAAACAACTACGGTTAAATATGGTCAATATTATACAAATGCAGCAGTTCTGGAACCCAACATTAACACAGAAGAAAAAAATCCCTTGTAATAGTGATGCAGCAGTTCTGGAACAGAGAAATGCTGGAACACAAACAACAAATAGGCAAAGGTTAACAAGGAAAGCCAGCCCAGAAGAAGCAATCTTTGAATTTAAAACTACAGGTAATAGTGATGTAATAGACAACTATTGGATAGCTATAACTAAACAAGTATATGTATCCACCAAACTACAACATATCATAGCTTGTATAACATTAATGCTCTATAAGATAACCCATCAACAAAGGATAACAATATTATTGATACAAACATCTAATATTAACACCTGACATAAAAAATTTACCCAGACGGTGATTTTCGAACAATCTAGCATATGTAAACAAATAACAAACAGCTGGGTTATAAAACTAGCACTCCCAATTTTAAAACAAATAATATATATTATAACTGAAACACATGTACAGACTCTCAGGTGAACACTACTTAAAACCGACTATAAGTTGCTACTTTAGATTTTCTATTACAATCATATAAAATCAACAATACTTACATGATCAAATGCATTCCAGTTGTGACCGCATGATGAGGCAACACAGAATTAAAATTCCAATTGTAGATGTCACACTTTTAAGACCATTTTTGAACTCTTTGTACCCTGTCAACTTGGATCGATAAAATATTTAAATTAGCACAAAGCAACACGGAAGGATGTAAAGGATGAGTTTAGTTTCTTCTTCAATTTAGTTGTAACAAAATAAAACTGGCTACCTGCACAGATTCCAACAAATAATTAAACTATCATATTTTCTAAAGCTGCATACTGACTATTGAGTCAACAATACAAATGAATAACGAGAGGTGAAAATTTGGTGCCCACAAGCCAATCTAAAATCAAGAATACCAAGAAGCACAAGTTATGAAATTCCAAGCCAGAACACCAAGTAGAAATATTATATAAAAACACCTAGAAACACTTGTTGCTACTTCATAGTTTGTTCAAGTTTAACACATGCATCACAAGTTCAATATGCGTGCATGAGAACAAGTCCAAGATAATGGCAATAAAGTAGCACACTTCCTAGTTTTTAATGAGCTAGTGCCCAAGTTTCAGTGTAATGTAAATAAAAGTCAATTTCGGTTTTGCCACAGAAATTTAGAAATTATGCAAGCAAGAGGCTAAAACATATATTATCACATGCAATGCAAATCAACTACAGCATACTCTGGTTTAAGAGGATCACATCTGAACTACAAGCCAGATTCAACAGCTTATCTGTTTTGAAGGAAAAAAATTAGTTGTCTACTATTGTCATTATAGCTGTAGCATTTATATTACCGAATATATTAAAGAGAATTCATCCATTTTATTGGATAGTTGGGAATACAATTCTGAAAGCATCATTTTGTTGAATAATTTGAATTTAAAATGTTGGTTACTGGGTGTTTCAAAGAGGGAAATGACGTCTGCATGTGCAAAAGTCATGTGAAAATTCATAGAATGATGTAATAACGAGTGATGAACAAATCATTAAAAACCTATTCCAAAACAACCAAACAACGGTCATTTTTGGGTGACTTTTTAAGACAAACTCCATGTCAGTCCGTCACAAGGGAAAAGCATAAGGTAAATGCTCTATACTTGATATATTTTTGTATGAGATTGGCTGAGAAAGTTGCATGGATAAGTCTAATTTTTAAATAACAATTTGTTGACCAAAAATCAGTCAGCAATAATGAGATTTTAGCAAAACATCAATAGTGTCTTAGCTGGATTAAGTTAACTGCAGATCTGCATATTTCAATTAGATTGCATAACGTCTCTACATCATCATTCAGAGTTAACCTAAAGCAAGCCCATTAAAAATCCAACTCACTCCTTTAAATATTTCAAATGGTTTCATTTGAAAATGACCCTCGAATAGAAAGTTATTCGACTTTTAATCCGACAAGCTACCATTTCAAGCCAAAATTCTTCACTATTCCTTCCTCCTTCATTGGTTAACTTCATTTCTTCCATTATATGCCTCTAACTTTATTACTTGAAAACTTTTTAACAATAGAAAAATAAATATTTTTCGATAGTGAACGTAAATCTCTGAATCAAATCACCATTAGTTCTTTGTGTCAGTTACTTCTTGCTTAAATAACTGCTAATACCAAATCATTATGCGAACAAACAACTAAACCTAAATATTTCATTTGGATACCTTAAGGACAACTTAGAAATCTCTTTACGTGATTGTTAGTTCATATATAGAGTTAGCAAATTGGTGTTTTCATTACAAGCCTCTTGCTTCTTGGTCTGACCGGATGGAAAAAAAAAATCAACGCACAAAAAAATTAAAAAAGTCATGAATTGATAAGAATTTATATTCAGTGCCTAAGTAATCTTTGCTACTTACTGTTATTTGGGATATTACTGTTGGGTATTTCAGATAACATAAAGAAAAACCTTTCTATACTTATTAATAATAAATTAACATTTTTGGATGAGCTCACATACTTGCTAAAGATATCGAATCATAATCTTCGGATGGCACACATACCCACCCACTCCAACATCAACAAAGGTCTCTGCAAATTGATGATTTATTTTGTTGGTTCTCTCATCTGGTAGTAGTATATTGTCCAAAACCAATTTTTCATGTGTGGATGGTACAGATTTCCCATGGATTTTGGACGATGTAGAATCTCGACATACAATACCTATTGCAATAAAATTTATTGTCTAAATCTATCCAACAAAATAACTGCATCGAAAAAAAGTAAGACTAAAAAGCAACTAATAAATACCTGTTGCTATTATGTCTAGATCAGAGTTGAGGATTTCACATTTTTGATTGTTCGCCACATTGGTCGTATCCTGGGATTGAGAAACAACGAATTTAGAAGCATTGAGTTGTGTGTTGCGTTCTCCTTGTTCTATGTTTCCCACCATGTTGATCAGAAGCTCCATTTGCCCAGACAAATTTCCCACTGTACTCTCCAAACTTCCCACCGTACCTTCCAAACTTCCCATCCTCATTTTCAACTCAGCATTGTCTCCACAAACATGTTTCAATCGTTTATGTGCAATAGCAGAAGCCTTAATATTAGTCTTTGGTATGACGGTCCCAACACCGCGGCTCCTACCCCTTGTATCCTTTCCTATCACTTGTGATACGATATCTTCATCCACTGTCAATTTTTCTTCATCACTATCAGTGGTCTTTTCCTTCAATTTCGCAATTTGATCCTGAGATTGCATAATACTTATATGAATAATGATAATATATGTATGTATACATGTTTTGAAAACTTAAGTTCCAAAACTGTTGCTGGCCATCTGAGGTGAAATGACTCAGTTATAAATGACCCTAGCGTGTATGTGTCTATATGCATATATACGTAAGTTGGTGGTGAGATGACTCAGTTATAAATGACATGGCACCAGTAAGGGAATTTTAACTTGTAGCTGACATGAAATAACATTTTAAGCTTTTGTGTAAAGATGGTTGAGCCCACAAAACTGAATCAGATTATGTATATTTAAAAGCTTAAGCTTTTCAAAGATTGTGAATTTTTTTTGCAATATTCATTCAATATATGATAAAAAAAATTAAGGTCAAAGATGCAAATTTGTGAAATGCCTCGTAATGTTATAAACAAAATTGAAAGTTTGTGTGCTCAGTTCTCATGGTGGGTAAGCAATACAAAATCGGTTAGGACAGTGACTTAAAACATAAACAAGAGGGTGGACTTTGATTATGAAATCTTACAGACTCAAAAGAAGCTTATGCATTTAAGTTGGTATGGTATTTTCTACAACAAGGCAGTTTATGGTCGAAATGGAAGCAAAACAGATTTTGTAACAGAAAATTCTTTTAGATAATTAATGGAGACCTTAATGCCTCATTTACGTAGAAGCTCATTCTCAAGACCAGATCATGCAACAAATGTTTAATAAAAAAAACATAGCTAATGGTAGAAATACGTATGTCTGTTTCAACCCTTGGATTCATAGTGATTAAAAAACAAAGTCAAGAAAGCTATATATTTAGGGTGTTATACTTACCCTAGACTTCATAACTTTTGTTAAAAATTAATTTTATAAATATATGCATGTTATATTTACATTAGACTAAGGGATTGAAAACTCTATTTATAAAATCATGCAATCATAAAAAAAATGGCTCAAATAACAGAACAAAGCAAACAAAAGCATACCCCTTATGTACAGTGTATGACATGTCTAACTAAACACCTATATTCCAATGCAGTATCTTTAAGTGCTGCTGTTCATAGCAATGGACTGAACTGAATTGGTATACAAAATGCTTCATTGAATACTCACCCCTGCATTAGCTTTTAACAAGTAAATACTTATGTACTATATAAACAACACTACGCTAACCCAGCTGAAATCCTCATATACATCACGATAAGAATAACAAACTTAAGGAGATGCATCAGTACTTAAATGGAACGAAATTCTGGAATTTGCAGGTAAGACATTGAACTTGTAATATATAAATGACACACACTACACACTTGCAAATGTTCAATTTTAATTAGCTATGTATATTCCCAAGATTTATAATATAAAAATATAGTTTAAACACTTAGCAACAGCAAATAAATACAAGGACACAAGCTACTCTTGCAAGGGCAACACTCACACTAAAAATAACATAACTCACGCAACCTATACTCACACTAACTCATATGCATGGCTGCTGCACTTTCGTGCCTACTCATATAAAATCATACTCATGGTTACACAATTTAAAGGTAGAAAATTAAAAAAAATAACATGATGCAACGGACCACACTTTTGTATGTATTTATTTATTTTGGGGAGCCTTAAATACACCTACTGGCATTGTTCAGATAAAATAAGGAGGGCTCTTAGGAATCAAGGAAGCAAGACTCCAAATTTTGCAAAACCTTTGCTAATTGAACAATCATTGTTGGATCAAAAAATAATAATTTAACACGATAATTTACTACAAAGATTTACATACACAAGATTATGCACAATTTTACTGCAAAAAACAAAATCTTATTCATAATATCTACATCGGACATTAAATGATCACACCAAAATTTGGGAAAGGAGGCAAACAAAACGAAGAAGATAAATTCATGTACTCAATAACAAATTTTGATGTTGAAGCTATGATGCAATACATGGTGATGCTCGTAATAGTAGAAATAAATAAAAAATAAAAAAATACTAATACATGGAAAGGAAAATAAACAACATCAAAATACCTGAAAGCACCGATTACGTGAAGGAAAAAGAAAGGCGGCTGATAGAAGTTTGAGCTGAAGAAACTTGTTATTTTAAAACGCGATTTAAGGAGAAAGAATGAGAGAATGGCCGGAATTAGTCGCTGAAGATTTGACGAAAACAAATGGTAATTTCGGTAATTAACTTCAATTGAGGCGTGGTCGTGAGTTAGGGGAAGAGCAAAGTGATTTAGATATTTGGGATGCAACGGACGTGAATTTGGAGGGAGAACGAAAAAAAACGAGGGAAGGAATGAATTTGGGGGAGACCGTGCTTTCAAGGGTGTATGATTTTCCAGCCAAAATAGGCACGAATTTGATACGGCTCAAAGCCGTATCAAATTTTATACGGCTAAAAATGGTATCTAAACGTTTAGATACGGCTTTTAGCCGTATCAAATTTGATATGGCTTTGAGCCGTATTAAATAAGGCGGATAAGGGTGTGGTGCCATGGAGAACTACGGTATACGTTCATTACATGAAGTATCCGAGTGTTCCTTATTGTTTGTAATTTAGATGGAAGTTCGTCGGTCGAAGTCTGGCCTGATTCCGAGTTAGTATGAAGAATTTATTACAGTCTAAACAAAAAAAATAGCGGCTTCTGTCTAGGCGGAGTTCAAATATGGGGATACTACTATCAAATCTACTTCCACAGGAACAACTAAAAATGCATGCATGTTGTGATTAAATGTAGGCCAACCTGGACGTGCATATGTACTCGTATAAATAAAATAAACATATTTTACAATCCTCCAATGCATAAAATACGGGTCATCACATTTTCCCCCCTTTAGGAATTTCTTCCTCGAAATCCCCAAACAAGCCAGTGTATAAGCAACCATCGTCCCGCATGCCCACCAATCATAAGCAACCACCAAAAATCTCAAACAAACAGCCATGCAACCAATAGTATAGTGAACTTATCCTAGCATGCAGGATACTAACTTATCAAATATAGTATACAATGGTGAAAGTAGATATGATAAATGTTGGGTCTTACCATTAAAAGAGCGCTAAACACCTAGTCCTCATGCTCTCCTCTATCTCCTTCGTTAATCGTCATCACTTCCACTTCATTGTACCTTAACAAGTTTCACCGACTTTCTCCAAAACTATTTCGTATCGTACCCAACAATACAAAGTGACCTACGAGGTATAGAAACTTCTAGTTCTACTTCAACGTCATCAAGCCGATCTGGTGCGATTATCACGCTTAAGTCATGCACAAACTTTCGTAGATAAGAGACATGAAAAACATTATGCACACCCCCATCTTCTGAAGTAAGTTGACCTTATATGATAGCTTTCCGATTCTCTTGACTATCCGAAAAGGACCTATGAATCTTGGTGCCAAATCCCCTTTCTACTGAATCGAACTATATTCTTTAGAGGAGAAACCTTTACAAATACCATATCTCTGACAGAAAACTCCAAATCTCTTCATCTTTTATCCGCATAGCTTTTCTATCGATCCTAGGCAGCTTTCATTCATTGCAGAAATGACCTCGATATTTTTTAAAGTCTCTCTATCATATCTGGTCCAAGTATCAATTTTTTGCCCTCTTTCCACCAACACGAAGGAGCGTTGCATGGTCTTACATGCAATGCTTCATATGGAGCCATTCCAATACTCGACTAATAAATGTTGTTGTATGCAAACTCCACCAAATTCTTATGATCATCCCTGTGCAGTTAATGCCCCGCTATTACCCTGCTATAACCCTGCTATATCTCATAGCGGATTTCTACCGCTACGATTTTTCCATATAGCCCTAAATATAGCCTTTCCGCTTTAAGCCCCGCTATATCCCGTTATTCCCGCTATATTCTGTTATTTCCGCTATATCGTCTTTAAAAGAAATGAATTGAAAAATGACATTTATACATTATAAAAATTATGAAATTAATTTATTTAAATGAATTTTTAATATATTTTCAGAAATGAAAATACTCTAATGTTCTACTAAATTCAATTATGTTACATAATAGTTTTACGTTTATTTACAGTATATTCGCACATGTTTTTATTTAAAATTATTTATGTACTAATTATAATTCAATTAAATGTTAAATTTTCATTTAATTACCATTTATATATTTGTAAAAACATTAAGTACGAGTTTTGTATGCTATTTTAGAATCATCCGCTATATCCCGCTATATCCTCATTGTATCCCCGCTATAACTTTTTGAACCTTCACCGCATTGAATCTGCCGAGCGCTTTAACTACACAGGATCATCCCATGATCCACCAAAGTCTATAATGCATGCACGCAAGAGATCTTACAATATACAACTTACTCTCTCGGTCTGCCCACACGTTTGTGAGTCATAAGCTGTACTAAGATGTAGATCCATCCCTAACGCTTCTTGTAAGCTCTTCCAAAACCAACCATGAACAATGGGTCTCGATTGCTTATAATGCTCTTTGACACATCATGAAATCGTACTATCCACTTTACATACATCTCCGTCGGCTTGGATGTCATTCTACTTGACTTGATGGGGTATAAACCTAGCACTCTTGGTTAACCCATCTACTATGACCCAAATGTCATTATACCTTACTCAAGTCCTCGGCAGTCTATTTACAAAATCCATCGATACTTGCTCTCATTTCCACTTAGGAATCACTAATGGTTGCAACAATCCACTAGTTTCTTTTGCTCTGCATTTACCAATTGGCAGTTCATACACCTTGAGATGAATGCCCCAACATCCCTCTTCATGCCTTCACAGTAGTAAGTTCGCTTCATACCTCGGTAATCTTGTTACCACCGGGATGAAAAGTCAATCTCGAACAATGACAGACTCTTAGCACTTCATCTCGCAATCCATCAACATCAGGAACAAACAACCACCCATCTTTATGAATCCAACCTTCTTGGTCGAGTTCGTATTGCTTCATATCTTCAGATTCTACTCCTTCTACTATCTTCGCTATGATCTCCACTGGCCTAGCATCTTGCTTCTGACTAGTATCCATCCTTTCAATCAGAGTAGATCTAATTGATAAGCTTACTAACATTTTAAGTTCTAGCTTGCAGTGAGGCATGAAATCAAATCCAGCAATATACTTTATCTGCTTCCATTTCAAGAACATTGCCCCAATCCCGCATGTCTTCTACTCAATGCATCTGTGACTGCATTCCCTTTTCCTAGAGTATAGGAAATACTGAAATCGTAAGAGGCCAAGAACTTTAACCACTGTTGCTTACGAAGGTTGCGATCCTTCTGAGAGGAAAGGTACTTCAAACATTTCTCCCAACAAATGGTGCCTCCACACCTTCAAGGCAAAAGAAATTGCCGCCAATTCCAAATCATAAGTTGGATAATTCCTTTTGTATGGCTTTAGCTGTCGACTTGCAAAGGCAACAACTTGCCCCTTCTGCATTAATACCACACCCAATCCAGTACCACATGCATCGGTGTATACCGTTAACTCTTCATTTCCACTTGGAATTATCAAATTGGTGCACTCGTCAACCTCTCCTTCGGAATCACAAATGCAAGCTCACACTTCGCATCCCATACAAAAGTCTTATTCTTCTTCGTTAAATTGGTCAACGGTGCTGCTACCTTTGAGAAGCCCTTTATGAAGCATCTATAGTATCCCGCCAATCCTAGAAAACTCCTTACATCCATAGCATTCTTGGGCTGATTCCAATCTTGGACCAATGCCACAATGCAATATCCACAGCTATACCTTGTCCCGAAACGACATGACCCAAGAATCTCACTTCTTCTCTCCAAGAGTGACGCTTAGAGAAATTCTCTCTCAACATGTGCTTCTTCAATATCTGTAGCACAATCCTCAATTGTTTTTTGTGCTCCTTTTTAGTTCTAGAGTAGACTAGAATATCATCCACGAACACAAGCACGAACTTATTAAGCTAGTCTCTAAAAATCCAATTCATGAGATCCATAAAGTATGCTGGAGCATTGGTTAACCCGAATGGCATGACGAACCACTCATAAATCCCAACGGCATACAAAATGCAGTAATAGGAACACTCTTCTTCGCTACTCTAAGTTGGTGAGATCCCATCGTCAAATCCATTTGGGAGAACACATTCACACCGTGCAGCTGATCGAATAAGTCATCAATGCATAGGAGTGGATACTTGTTCTTCTTTGTCACTTTATTCAACTTACGATAATTCACACACAACCTCAACGAGCCATTCGCCTTACTCACGAATACAACAGGTGCACCCCACTCAGATATGCTCCTTCAAGTGAACCCTTTCCTCAATAGGTCATTCACCTGCACCTCCAATTCCTTCTGCTCTTTGGGTGTCATATGCCTCAAAGGCATAACAATTGGTCTAGCTTCCTTCACCCAGTCTATCTTTAATTCGATAATCTCCAGCAATAGGCACTGATGATAATCCCTCTTGTGGAACCTCAAGCAAATATAGAAAACTAACCGCCACCCCATCCTTTGGTAGGCAACTAATCACTACTGTTTTCTCATCCACATCTCTGATTGTCACCAATAGCTTCTCGCAATCTACTATAGCCGCATACCACTTTAGCTAGTCCATTCCCAAGATAATCCTAAACCCAACGAAATTTAGAACAAAGCAATCAAAAACAAAAGAACATCCATGACTCAATAGAACTAAACCACTACAAACCAAGCACAAGTTAGTTGAGCCTCCAAGAGGGTTTGTCATGATTAAGGGCCGGTCTACTATCTCTAGTTCCCATCCCAATCTACCTATTAGGTCACTACAAATGAATGAATGAGAAGTACCGGTATCAAACAAAACTCGAACAGGAACATCGCCAGTAGAACGCATAACTTAAATGATGACTCCCTTCTCCTTCACCGAGGGAGTACCTGACGAAGTGGGGAGTGTGTCCAAAACATATGCCTTCACCATCTGCTTACCATTTACCGGTTTCGGGCTAATCTTCTTCAAATGCTCTGGCTTATCACGATTATAGAATTTCTTCTTCTCACTCGTCTTGTAGTCTTTAATTTGATGAGCCTTCTCGTTGCATCCATAGCAAGTAGGTTCCCATTTACTCTTCTTTTTACCACCCTTTTCTTGGGACTGCTTCCTCTTTCCATTCCACTTCTTCTTGCCTTCACTGCCTTGCTACGGCTTTGCTCCTTTATTTCAGCAAAAACATAAATAGGTGTCTTGGCCATTGGGTACATGCTCTCATGGCGAAGTGCCTTCTTTACTAGCTTTTCAAAAGCCTCATCAATATGATCCACTAGCTTCTCTCCCGAGTAGTCATTTAAGCCAATGATGAATTTCTCATTCTTTCTCAAGAGAGTATCAATAAATGACATCCCATACTTTGATAAAGTATCAAACTCAACAACATGTTCCAAGACTGACATCTCTCCCTGCTTCAGCTCGATGGACTTTCTGAGAAAAACTAACTTCTGGGCAGTCAGAACGAACTTTCTTCTAAGCTTTCCTTAAACTGGTCCCAACTGAACCGATCCTTTGGAGTAGTAATAGTAACAGCATTCCAACAGTTCAAAGCACACTCTTGAAGGTGCCTAGAAGCCAACTTCCTCTTTATAGCATCATCCACTGCAATATCACTGAAGGTGAACTCATAAGTATCAATCCAATCTTGCACTTTTATAGTTGATTTCGTTCTATGGAATGTCTTCCCTTCAAAGGTAAAGTAATCCTTGTTCAATATAGCCAAATGAACCTTAGGTGCTTGCACTAAAGCACCTCCACCAACAGCCATACCAAGAGCATTCCTCATCATCATTGACATCACGGCGTTGAACATAACTTAGAAATCAGGCATAGCAACACCTGGTCATGCTCCCTCTTCGACTCTTGAACCAGATCTCATAGTATTCCTTGTATGCCGACTCATTCTCATCTGTAACAAGAATGATCAGTCTCTCATAAAGAAAACTATGTCTATGGTGCTCATGTGCATGTGACTTATACTAGATAATATATTACCATATAGTTTTTAAAACCAAACATACAACAAGTATGCATTCTCTCGTGTGTGTGTGTGTGTACACTTAATATCCAATCCAAGGTAATAACTCCTTCCTTATCTCTATTGGATCATGGTATCAACTCAGGTTACCTCGCTTTGATACCAAATGTAAGGACTGCCTTTACCATTGGCATAGATAATAACTAAATAGTGTGCTACAGTCGTGTCCGGTTGATATAGGATGATCATCAAGATGCATAATAACAAGCATAGTATATAACCTATCATACCTCATAACGCATAGATAAAATATAATATCACAGATATAACATAAGAGACGGTAATAACTATGTGCAAAAATCATCAAAGTACTAATCCACATAGTTATACATCAAATGTCGTAGAGTTTATATAATGGAAACAAACTCAAAAACTGTTTCAAACATAGGTACAAGAAATCGGTGCTAAGGCTTCTCAGGGATGCACAAGAATATGCATAGTATCTATATAAGTATATAATAGGAGATAACTCCATCCATCTCGTCTTTGGAACAGCTACGACGTCACCTTTATGTGTTATCTAGTCCACTCATTTAAGAGTATCCAAGATAATAAGGAGCAAAGCATAAAACCTTTGGGTCAAACAATAGTTTGGTGTGACCCATAAATAAATCTCAAAATACTATACAGGTAAATATAGTAAGGAACAAGAGTATACGAACCATACCTGACATGTCCCTACAACCAAAGAGTTAGCACATAACGGTATAATAAGCTACTCTACAATATCATAAAGGTACAATACCAAATACCATTGTGGATGTCCAAATATCCCTATTTCTAGTACCTACTCCCAATGATATCCCCGAGTGATAGCCCACTAACAGAAATCTACAAAAGCAACCATAACATCTATCAAACAAGACTCAATATCACTCATCCCTGTGCTATGAATATATAATAACTCATGTGGCCTCCTTACTGCTAGGGACAAATGGAAATCGCAGTTCTCCATTGTACACTCGTATCTTGCAGGCTAAAGCTAGATACATGTCTCATAGCCCAAAGCTGGACACTGGACCCTAAGACACTGGTCCAGGGTATTCGGATCCTCGCTACCAACCTATATGCATTCCCACTTACAATACCACTGCTTCGAGTACAACATAAAACACTCCAAGCATCAACGATTCCTTAGCACATACTTTCGAGCCCACCTTTTCTCAATTTAGATACTGAGCGGTTCTTGCTCAATCCAGTTTCCATTATTCACGAGGAACCCATCCACATTCCTCGATCATACGGCTCACTCCTTTACAAGCCGCCTTCTTCGGAACCTACTCCCAACATGAGCCAACATCTGAAGATTCTACTTTTTCATCATCCTGTTACATCATCATCCAACCTGATATGAACGAACCAACACCTCAAACACGACCTATAAAGCATCCTCTACCTACCCTAAAAGTTCTACACCCATCCCATGAAGTGTGATAACTTGATACCGACTCGTCAAGATAACTTGGTACCGATTTATACACTTAACCATTTATTGGCTACTTTCCTTTCCATGACTCTAGTACTCTTTTCTAACTACTTTAGACCTCGACTCGTCGCTCCTTGACAACTCGGCCCCTAATCTAAAGCCCCATCTTATAGTCTAGAGATAACTTGTCCCTCCATCGAACACTTAGCCAAATTTTCCAACATCTTGCTATAGAACAACTTCCTGGACCAAAATCTTTCCAACCATGCAAGCGACTGACTCATAGCTCCTTCCTACATGACTCGGTATCGACTCATCTCGATAACTCAGTACCGAGTCTTGCCTTTAACTCCAAATGAAGTGCAACTTATCCTATAGCTTTCCACCATGCTCTAGTGCTCATCCACCAAGTTTCGTCCAGTTCCGACCAACTTAGCATCTGATTCACTCAATTCTCTGACCTATCTTTCTATACATGCACAACACTAGCAAACACTATCAAAGCATAACATCCAAACATGTAATAACAAACAATTTCATCTATTCAAACATGCAATTCATAGAGATAAGATAAACAAATCAGTTTCTAACATAGATCTACATAAAGCATGAATATACAAACATAAATCAAGGTGATTTCTAATCAATCTATATTATATGCATGGATTAACATGTTATTAAGGTTTAAAAAATGTTTTTATGGCCAAAATTCAATTTAAAACATGTTAAATCCTAAAATTATAATATATAAACATGCATGGTATAGTGAGAAGGCATAAACTACTCACCAATTACCAAATTCAAACAATTTGTGTATAGATCTATTCCAAATAGCGAAGGAAGCACTCCAAATCATGCAAATCGATGATCTTTATCTTCTACTTGAGGATATAATCTCTAATTCATAATCAGGTTTGATTGAGGGAACAATTTGGATGAACTAGGATGGATTTAAGGCTAATTAGGGTTTAAACTTGATTTAGAATGAGAGGAAAAGTTCTAATTTGACTCCTACAGCCCCTATTTATAGTAATCTCTAATTAGAGTAAAGTGTCAACTAATGGGCTTAATTAATTATGCACTAATTATGATCAACGGTTATATAAATTTAAAACAGTGATAACTTCCTAACCATAAGTCTGTTTTTATGTTATGACCACTGTACAAAATGGGAAACCATCATCCTAAAGCAACAAAACTGGGTTGAGACCCTAATTCAACTCCTATCAAAAGTTGTAGCCAAAATAAAGTTTTTAGGGTCAAAACGGTCACATAGAAATTTGGAAAAAATTATAGATGTGTAAAATGTCCCTAAGAGTCATATTCTAAAATTATAGAATCATACGACCTCATACGAATGGAATAAACATATTTTACAATCCTCCGATATGTAAAATATGGGTCGTTACAATGTCGGTGTTATCCATAAGTTTACACTGATAAACCTTGGTAAAGCATATCCTACTAAGTCATGAGTGAAATTGTATCCTTTATTGTTCTGTCACAAGGCGAGTCATAATTCTAGGACACATAACTATAAATGCCAAAATCTAGGCATTTTCCACTGACCAGGCCTATTTTCGGACATCGGTTGGTAATTAATCATGTCGGCAAATTATCCGATTGCCCTCAGTCTGATTATGTAACAACCCTGTTTTTAATTACCGTCGAAATGGAAATTTAAAATTGAGATTTGAAAAAAAAAAGAATTTGCAAATGAATTGCAAAGTCTGTTGAACTCATCTAAGCGGTAGCATGTTGGAAATGAGTGGCAAATTGCCTTTCACGTGTAAGTAAAACTAGGCCAATTTTAAAGCAAAAGTTGAACACTTTGCTTTTTACTGCCATCATCATTTAAGGCAAGTGTGTCCTTTCTTCTCTAGTGCATGCCTACAATTAAATGCCAATGTACCACAAACCATTGCCAGCACATTCATTCTTTGACTTGTGCACAATTTTGGTGAAATAAAAGTAAACTGCAACATTCTTTTGCTCTTTTTTCCAGTAGCTCCGAGAAAACATTAATGGCATTTCAAAAATTTTGCCCCCTCTTGGATCTTTGTTGCTAGTTGTTTCTGAAACCAAATCTAAGGTGAGTGCAAAACTCACACTTCTAATTTATTCATCATTTCATTTTGCATGCAAATTTTATCGTTCTGGCCATCCTCATTTTGTTAAGTGTGTGTTTAGTTGGAAAAAAATATATTGTTTCATCAATTGCGTGTCCAAACCAGTGTTTCACCGTATGTTTCAATTCGCATGTGCGAAAATTGCTAGCCCAGACCATTATCTATTTCATCCATGCATGAAGTATAACCAAGTCCAGGTCATTATATATGTTGTCTAAACCTATTCGTGTATGTTTGTAGTACACAAATTTCGTGTCCAGGTCATTTACTTTGCATATTTAATCTCATGTGCATGTAAGAATTTCACATGCTATATTTATAATTTTTGTTGAGTGCGTGCGAAATTATATTGCCTGGCCATCTTTGGTAACTTCATTTTTTCGTGCCATCATTTAAAATGCACGAAACTGTCCAGGTCAGTATACTTCGTCTATAGTTGTTACTTTGCATGAGATCAAAGTATGAACAAGTGATTGAATTATATATATGCGTGCATCAAAACTATGTTGCCCAGATCTATTTTTTTTTCGTGCATGCATGTTGTGTTAGTAACATTTGTAATGTTATTGTCCAGACTATTAGCTTTTTACTTGCGTGCAAAGTGGTATAGTGTAATATTGCCCAGGTAGTGCTATATTTGATGCATATATGAGTAGTGTAGACAAATGTTTAATTTATTTTGAACCGATGTTTGGTTTTGAAACGTATTTTGTTGCTGTTATTTTCATAACGGATTTTTACCCCGGTGTTTATATTTAAAGTGTGTTGTTTGATGAGATTTTTGACAAATAAAAATTACTGTTGTTTTGACTTCAGTAACCGTCAATTTAAAGTGAATTTTCAAGCGGCTATCTTGCAACCAAGAAAAGCCCACAACGCTGATTTTTATATCTATTTTTATGGTGTTTTGTGAAGCGCCATTTTTTTTGTCGAAATTGCTATAGATGTTGTTGTTTTAATCACGTGTTTTTAAATCATTTTAAAATATAATTGTTTCCAAAAATTTTATAGTTTACGCTTTCAAAAGAATGAGGAATCGATTTAAACGTTTCAGCAAAATTAAGGACTATGAACCCTTACTTTTACTGACTCGATTAATTCCGGACTTGTCCATTTGAGAACGTAAATTTTATTTCTATAAAATACACAATTTTGCACTTTCAAGGAAACGATGATGAGATTTAAACGATTTAGCAAAAGTGCAGAGTATGGAACCACGCTTTTACTAATTCGGTTAATTCCGGACTCGTTAATTGCAATAATTGCCGTGGAATTGCTGTTTGAAGATTTTGATGATTTTGTTGGGTTTTCGAGCCACTATGATGGACCTTCGGGTCAATTACCAGTACTACACCTTCGGGTCATATGTTGGACCTTCGGGTCATTTGTTGGGCGCCAAATATTATGATGACAGTACTTGGTAGGCTTCCGCCATATGAGATGCACATGCGGCGTAGCTTAGACTCGCCATATGCTGGGATCGATCCACTTTTATGCTGATTTTCTAGTTATCTTATTTTGATTTCTAGATTTTTGTGAATTGTTGTTTTGAATTCAATTTTGAATTTGGAAGTTGATTTTGATGGAGTTTAATGAAATTTCTTCATATGAACTATGTTGATTATTTATGGTGAATAGTCTCATTCAAGATTATGATTAATTTGCTTAAGTGTTGTTTATCATACACTTATTTCTGAGTTTAAATTAGACTGATCCGTTTATTATTTTCTTTTAAATAATACTCGGGTCAGACCGAGTTATTTCAGGATAATCGCTATTTCTGATTCAGTTGCTGCTTCAGCTTTTGGGATTTCACCTCATCTTTTGTTTAGGCTTCGAGGTGTTACTTTTGGTGTATTGACTATCGTCTCATGTATGTATTGATGGCTATGTATATTTACATTTGAACCATGTGAACCATCGAGTGTTGTAGCATGTATCCAGACTTGTCTTCCGCTATATCTGATATTTCTGTTCTGATGTGATTATACTTATCTGTGTTGTTGCTATTATGAGTTGTTCTGAATTTTTCATAAGCCACTGTGGTTTCGTTTTAGACTTGGATTGAATGTATATCGTTGGGAGTAATTTAAACAACTCCTATCGATGTAATCAATACTCGTCTAAGACATAACTTACGGATGGTCGCTTCTAACAAGCCTTATTCTTCGTAATAGCAGACGTTATTCCTTATAATAACCTTTGTTATTGTGAGCATAGAGGTAGGGCGTCACAGTTTGGTATTAGAGCTGAAATTCAGAACAAATTATAATAAACACGGAACATAAGTAGAATGGAACATGTGTTACAATTATTCGATGGTTTTATTCGTGCCTTTCTAATCTATTCCTTCGTTGTTCTTAAACTTTTATCCACCTTAACATGTTGGAATATGTCTAAGAATGAATCTCATATTTCCGTAGTATTCCATTTGTTAAATTTCTTATCAATCTTGTATTGTTTTAACTAATCCTTATCTTCTCTTGTTCTCTCAGCCTATGGCTGGAAGAGGTAGAGGGAAGCGTTCTTCTGCAGATCCGTCTAATGGTTCTCATCCGGACGGAGTCTATATGTCAGCTGATCAGTTCATGGAGCTATTTCGGGGTACTCAGCCTTCTGTTGCTACTCCCACAGCTCCCACTCACAAGACTGCCTTCGCCCGTATGTGTAGTGACTATTCCCACCAGGGAGGCAAGCCTTTCATGGGATCAGAAAGTGTATTGGAGGTTCAGACTTGGTTGCACGCTAGTGAGCGCATATTTTATCGGATGGATCTTTCAGATCATCATCGCGTTTTCGTGGCATCTAGTATGTTGCAAGAACGTGCGCTTGATTGGTATGAACTTTTGATTGTGGAAGTTGATGAGTCCTCTCTCTCATGGAATCAGTTTAAGGAACGTTTCGAACTTAAGTTTGTTCCTGAATCAGAAAAGGCCAACCTTGCTCGTAGTTTCCTTGAGTTAAAACAAGGAAAGTCCTCTATTTCTAATTATGTTGCATCTTTCGAGGCCTTATCCAAGTACGGAGTTGAGTTTATTAACACTACGCGTAAGAAGAATCTTAGATTTGTAGAAGGTTTGAAGAAGTATTTGAAGAAAGTCATTTTGCTTCAGCTTAAGCTTCCTTTTGAGGAACTTGTTGATTCGACACTTTTCCTTGAAGCCGTCGAAAAGGAATGTGATAATGGTTATGAGGTTGAGGTTTCTAAGAACCCCAACAAGAAGAGGTTTCCATTTCATAAGCCTAATTCTTCTTCCAACAAGAAGAAGAAGCAAGCTACCTCTAGTTCTCAGCCTAGTAGTGCACCTTCTAATCAGAGGGCGTGCTATAACTGTAGTTCTCTGGATCATCTTCTTCGTAGTTGTCCTTAGCCTCGCATCTGCCGCTATTGCAAGAAAGAAGGCCATTGGGTTTCTGATTGTTCTACTGCTCCTAAGGGTTTCAAATCTGGGAAGCTTAATGTTGCTAAAGCTTCTGGTGATTCTTCTCAGCCCAAAGGTATTCCTCCTTCTGTTTTGGAAGGTTTTATTTTATTTCATGGCCGTTCTATTAGAGTTCTTTTTGATATGGGTGCATCACATTCATTCGTGTCAAAGGAGCTTATTGATGTTATTCCTTTGGATGTTGTTAGTCTTTGCGACCCTTTGAGGATTGTGAATCCTATTGGAGGATCCACTACTCTTGGTTTGTTATGTGTTGATGTTGAGATTATTCTATGTGGTTTTTCCTTTCATGCGAATCTGCATGTTATGGATCATCTTGGTTTTGATATGATTTTGGGAATGGATTGGCTTGTCCGTTATGAAGTTAAAATTCTATGTCCTGAAAGAACTTTATATCTCAAGCATCCCGATGCTATCGAGCAGTTATCTATTACGTTTCGAAGCATGGACCATGATTCGAATGCTCTCATTTCTTCCTTCGAATCGTAGGATGTCATAGCTAATATTCCAGTTGTTTGTGATTTTTCTGATGTCTTCGAGCCTATTTCGTGTTTGCCGCCGAAGAGGGCAATTGAGTTCCGTATTGATCTTATCTCTTGTGCTCATCCTGTCAGTCATCCTCCCACAAGGATGTCTGCTAAGGAAAATGAGGAACTCAAGCAACAATTATCTGAATTGGAAGCCAAGCAATTTATTCGTTCTAGCTCATCTCCTTGGTGCGTCGCCGTTGTCTTCGTTAAGAAGCCAGATGGTACTCTTAGGCTTTGCATTGATTATCGCAAGCTTAACGAGCTCACTATCAAAAATAGGTATCCATTACCTAGGATCGACGACATGTTCGATCAATTAAGTGGCGCTAAGCTTTTCTCCCAACTTGATCTTGCTACCGGTTTTCATCAGTTACGAGTTGCGGAAGATAGCATCCCTCTTACCGCATTCCGTACTCGTTATGGTTTTTACAAATGGCTTGTTATGTCGTTCGGTTTGACGAACTCTCCAACGTATTTTGTTGATCTTATGAATCGGATATTCTGGGAATATCTCGATAAGTTCGTCTTGGTTTTCATAGATGATATTCTTATTTATTCCAAATCTGAAGCTGATCATATTCAGCATTTGGAGATTCTTTTGAGCACTCTTCGTCAGCATCAGCTTTATGCCAAATTCTCCATGTGTCACTTCTGGGAGAATAAGGTGAAGTTTCTCGGTCATATTGTTTCTTCCGATGGTATCTTTGTCGATCCTTCCAAGATCGAATCTATTCAGAATTGGAAGAGGCCCGAGATCATTACTGAGATCCGTAGTTTCCTTGGATTGGCATGTTTTTATCGCCGGTTCATTAAGGACTTTTCTCGTATTGCTTTACCGCTTACCACTCTCACGAGAAAAGCCATTCCTTTTATTTGGTCTGATAAGTGCGAGTTTTCTTTCATGAAGTTAAAAGAACTCCTTACTCATGCTCCTATTTTAGTGGTTCCCGAAGGGAATCATGATCTTGTTGTTTATACCGATGCCAGTGGTTATTGACTCAGTGTTGTTCTCATGCAAAAGGATAGAGTAGTTGCCTATGCTTCTAGACAACTAAAGCCTAACAAAATTCGTTATGCTACCCATAATTTGGAGTTGGCTGCTATAGTCTTTGCTCTAAAGATTTGGCGACATTGTTTATTGGGCGAGCGTTTTGTTCTCTTCACTGACCACAAATCTCTGAAATATCTCTTCACTCAAAAGGAACTAAATATGAGGTAAAAGCGTTGGCTCGAATTTCTTGCTTCATATGATTTTGATATTCAGTATACCCCTGGTAAGGGTAATCGAGTTGCTGATGCACTTAGTCGCAAACAGCAAGTTGTTGTTTCCATGATGCTGGCAAAGTGGAATATGTTGGAAGTTTTATCTCTTTGTGCTATTAGAGACCGTCCTTCGGTTTCTGATTCTCCCGTGCTTTTATTTAGCATGGAAGCTCGTCCTAGTTTGTTGGATCGTGTTGCCGATGCCCAGAAACAAGATCCAGATCTCGCTTATCTTATTCAGAGTTGTAAATCAGAACCCCAAAGTGATAATCTAAAGGATTTCGATATTGATATTCATGGTTGTATTCGAAAGAAAAGAAGGTTGATCGTGCCTAATGTTCCTAATCTTAGAAATGACATTCTTGAGGACTGTCATCGTTCTAAGTATACTATCCATCCGGGCAGTAGTAAGATGTATGCTGACATGAAATGCTTATACTGTTGGGAGCGTATGAAGCGTGATGTTGCAAGTTATGTGAGTCGTTGCATGACTTGTCAACTTATTAAAGCGGAACACCAACGTCCTAGTGGTCTTTTGCAGCCTCTTGAGATTCCATTATGGAAATGGCATCAAATTTCTATGGACTTCATTGATGGTCTACCTCGTTCGAGGTCGGGCCATACTAGTGTTTGGGTGATTGTTGATTGATTGACCAAATCAGCCCATTTTATTCCTATCAAGTCCAATCGGACTGCTCCTTTGTTTGCTAAGCTATTTATTAAAGAAGTCGTTCGACTTCATGGAGTTCCTAGTTCCATTGTTAGTGACAGAGATCCTCTTTTCACTAGTAGTTTCTGGCAGAGCCTTCAGAAAGCTTTGGGTACTAAGCCCAATCTCAATACAGCTTATCATCCACAGTCTGATGGTCAGACTGAAAGGGTGAATCAAGTCTTAGAAGATCTCCTTCGTGCTTGTATTCTTGATTTTGGGGGTAGTTGGGAAGACCACTTATCTCTTGTTGAATTTTCTTATAACAACAGTTTCCAATCCAGTATCGGTATGGCTCCTTTCGAAGCCCTTTACGGAAGGCCGTGTCGATCACCATCTTGTTGGTTGGAATCCGGGGAAAAGTTAGTTCTCGACACCGATTATATTCGTGAATCTTCTGAGAAGATTGATATTATTAGACCGAGAATGAAAGAGGCTCAGAATAGGCAGAAATCTTATGCCGATCATCGTAGGAAGCCTTTGTAATTTTCTGTTGGTGATCGCTTATTCATTCATGTTTCTCCGATGAAGGGTGTGGTGCGTTTTAGTAGTTTCGGGAAATTGGCTCCTCGATATGTTGGACCATTTCCTATTACGAAATGCATTGGTCCTGTTGCTTATCGTGTATCGCTACCTATTCAGTTTTTGGGAATTCATGACGTATTTCATGTATCCCAGCTTCGTCGATGCCTTCGAGATTCGGATTCTATTATTGATCCTCGTGTGTTGCAAGATCTTGAGATCTCACCCGACTTGTCTATGGTGCAAAATCCTATTCGTGTGCTAGCTTCGGAGGTTAAACGCCTTCGGAATAAAGAAGTCCCGCTTGTGAAAATTCAATGGTCCGCAAACCCCAAAGATTGCACTTGGGAAACCAAAGAATTCATCGAGCGTTCTTATCCCGGTTTTCTCTCCTCTTCGGGTGGGGGTGAGCATTCTTAATTCATCTTTTCTATTTTAATCTTTGTTGTGATGAATAATTTGTGTTATAGACTACTTCTAGTATGAAAATTGCGGGGCCGCAATTTTTATAAGGGGGGAGTTTGTAACAACCCTGTTTTTGATTACCGTCGAAATAAAAATTTAGAATGGAAATTTTAAATTGAGATTTGAAAAAAAAAGAAGAATTTGCAAATGAATTGCAAAGTCTGTTGAACTCATCTAAGCGGTAGCATGTTGGAAATGAGTGGCAAATTGCCTTTCACGTGTAAGTAAAAACTAGTGAGTAGCCCGTGCTTCGCACACGGGCATTGTTATACTGTGTAAAGTTGGATCAGAACACGTGGTAGAGGATGTTCGGGCAAAAGAGTGACCATATCGTTCGTATGCATGTTGATGCACAGTGTACAACAGATACAAATGTCAGCACGGACATTGCATGCAGTTAAAGCGGCAGTGAGTAGCCCGTGCTACGCACATGGGCAATTTATGGAATAGAGTGTATTACAAGTGTAAATAGTTTTTTTTATTATTACTGTTGATGATGTTATGTATGGAAAAAAAGTTGTGTTCAGTTCATACATCTGCAACAAAGGTTGTTAGAAAATGCAGTTGATAGTAATAAAAAAAATAAGGAATGAAATCAAAATTGTTTGGACAGAATTAAATAAATGTCATTCTATTGCCAACTGGACGTAATAGTTTGTACATAATAAAGCGCTCAAACATGAATGAGAAAAATGAAACAGTTTTAGCATACAAACACCACTTTGAAATGAGTACATATCACAAAACTAAGATAATCTTTGCAGTGAAGATGCTTGGATGGCCGCAGTTAAATGCAATAATAGCAGTTTGATGGGTTAAAAATCCTTCTTATGAAGTTTGTTATGAAGCTGGCCCTGTTTAATTCATAGCTTGTTGCAACTTCTTCAGCATCCTGGTTAAAAAAAATTAAGAGTTAATTTACTGAACATGATATATTGTTGAATGATCTAAAGCAGCGGTGTTTTTTTGGAATTGTTCGACTTCTTCATGCAGTTTAAATTATCTGGAACTCAGCCCTGTACTCATTGACTTGCCTAAATTATCTGCACGACATGCAAAAGGCACATAATGGGCTACCTTAAATTTCTTTTTAATCTGTGATATTTTACCACTTTACCTTTTATTCTATTCCTGTGTTACCATTACTATATATGAGATGATTGCTTATGAAGCATGATTTCAGTATGTGGATCATTTACAAATTAAAGATCGGGTATTCAAAATACGTGAATTCATTACCCAAATTATATTTCTTCCTAAACTATTTGTGAAACAAATAAATACAATATTGATGTTGCTGCATAAACTATATTCATGTATCTTTATCTGGGGGTAAATGATTTTACTTTCATTACTGTTTTCGTAGGTAAAAAATCAACCATGTTGACATAAGCTGTCTACTATGATTTAACTTGACTTTAGGTTTCAATTTCATGAGCTTAAGATATAATGGATAGTCTCTGGATGTTTTAATATCTTTATGTGATCCAACATGAATGAAAGACTGCGACTACTGATCCATTACTATAATCTAATAACACGATACTAATATTTCCATTCCATTAACAATATATGTAACGATTGCCCGTGTGCAAAGCACGGGCCTCATATAATTTGCATATAAATACATGTTCAACGGAGGACTGAAAAAAAACAAAGTAATTAGTGAAAGCCTTTACTAACAAAGCATGTATTTTAAGAACCTGGAAAAAGAAAATTATAAAACAGGAAGTGTTACAGTACAAACAAAAAGGAAAAGAAAACGTAGTATGTAGGCAGAATGGAGAAAGCACAAAATACAACTGGACATAAAGTTTTATTAAATTGAAACAAACACAAAGATCTAGTGAACGGAGTGATGGATCTTGTAGCAGAGTACTCTGAAGCAGGGCAGATGGTGACTTAAGCAGAGCCTCAATCTTCCTTCTGTCTCTTTGATTGCTTTGTACCAATACAGTCAACGTTTTCCACTGTCTCTTGGTAACCCTGGGACAAATAATAAAGAAGGAAGTTTAACTGCTGTCCGAACAAAAATACTTTTCAAAACTGCTATCTGAATAAAAAATAACGGGAGGGAATGAATGCATTGATTCAAACTCTTACATAAACTCCAAGTTAGCAGGTCATATTGTTTTTCTTTTAGAGTTTTGAGCATCGGGATGTACTGATGAAACAACTGCTGGCAGATGGACCGAACTTGATACATGTCTCAAGCGAGCAAGCTAAAACCGTGCATCAGATAAAGAGTAGTAACTGGCAAATAATAACTTGTCAACGAAAAAGAAAAAAACAGAGAGAGAGAGAGAAAGTATCAGTTAACCTTTGTATGCAGAGCTGTTGATTGTGTATCTTTAAATTTTTATTTATTGATTGACATATCTGATAGGTTGGTATTTGGTAGGCACGTCAGACAACATGTAGTACCATATAGCCAGTTAGACAAATTTGATATTAGTACATATTTTATAGAATCAACACCTTTGCACGAATAATATAAACTGTTGCAAAATCGAAAGTACGGTCTTATGTTTTTATATTTAATAACAGAAGAACATTTAAAAAATGGCGCATGCATTAGCATAATGGTAGAATAATACTACAAATTTTTGGATACCAACTGTGTCCACATTGAACCAAAAGGTCAGAATGTACATTCATAAGTAAATATGTTTGATACTGCGGAATAAAAAAAGAAAAGAAGTGAACAGAGGGCAACTGCTGCAAGGTTAAAAAAGTTAACTACACTATACATGAAATCATAAACTGCTGAGTACTAATTTTTTTGCTTTTTCTCACGAAGCTTGATACCGGGGGCTGCTGCAACACATTGGTCCATATCATCATCCTGTGTGTAAGGGAAGATAGTTGTTTAACTTTGTTAGTAAGAAATAGTTTGGAGTAGAAACAGGTATGCAGATGAAGTTAACACATGAGGAGAGATGATATTGTGGAAAGGTATTACACTTCAAAATATAGACATGTGTAAGTACAACAATCATGCATATTTTGGCAGTGACACAGACAGGTATTGGTAGCTAGTAAAAGAAAACAGAGAATGATGTACAGTGGGAAGTCAGTCTTCACAGTCAATAGATGTTTAATACTGAAGAGGAATAATAAGTGGATCAGGGAAAAAGTCAAAAAATAAGTACATGAATTGCATTTCGTCCTCGTACTGTCTTTCTAGGCAGCGGCAGATTCGAAGTCCGTTTTGGCGGATGGTCCATGGTGATGTCGTCCTAACAGTCAAAACAATATGTCACTGATATGCAACATACTGAGTGTGGACAACACAGCGGCTAAGAGTATAATGAAACCTGAGCAATCTGTTTTTTCCCTTTGACGTCTAAGTTGGAATGTATGGTATGGTTAACCGTATTTGAGATGCAATCTAGGGTAGAACTTTGATCGCTAGATGGAGTTAACTGTAAAGTTAAAGAAATATGTAAGAACATAAAACGCAAGCAACAGTGAGAAGGTGAGTGCATAAATTAGAAATTAATGGACTGCTGAATTTGATAACATACCGTCTCTTTTATTGCGACGTTTTTTGAAATTTTCCTAGCCGTGAGGTAAGCGTCTGGATTATTGATCACATAATTACTTGGTCTAAATTCAAATATCGCTTCAGATCCCGCGATGTGATGGAAAATATTTTCAATTTTTTGTACCCCATTTTCCTGCATTATTTAGTAGTTGAAGTAGGGGAACAATGTTTGGACATAATGTAGTTAACAGTGTTGTTGTCAATGTACTTGTGCACACGTGGACCACAGGGGCGTGTGCATGAGATGTCATTTGTACATTCAGTGGATAAAAAAAACACAGTAGCAAAATATATGAAGATGTTTTTCATACCGAATGAAGAATGGCAAGCATGTCGTCAACTTTATGTCCTAGTATCCATTCGGCTTCCTTGTCAAAAGCGGTAATAGTAGTGGACGTAGAGGAATCTAGTATGTCTACAGTTAGGCGGTACCTGAGGAACAAATTTTTTGGCGAAAGTAAGTAATGTCGGAAAAAAATATGACCAAAGAATTCATCAACTGTTACCTGTTTACGGGCTGGGCAGCCATACGGTGGCATCCGGAGCAGAAATAGTTTGTTCCCTCAAAGTGAACCATTGATTTGCAGAGTGCACATGAAAGATAGCTCCAAGTTGAACTTTTCAACTTGACAATAGTTGCGGGCACGACATATATTTTACCCTTAATAAAATGGTTGTGGAAAGAAGTTATTACTCATATCGGCATACATGTTTGAGTCAAAAAATGCAAACATTGAACATAAGTAGGCAAGTAGATTATGGTTATTTTTTTGTTTTTGTGTTCTGTATACTGGTAAATGAGTAGACTACAAATAGCATGGAAATGATAGGGTGAAAAAAAATTATTATATAGCAGTAGAACGGGATGCATGGGGGTGGTCAAATGTTATGGTTAAGCGCGTAGTAGGTTGAACATCAACGTACCTGACAGTTTGCAGACCTAACATCATTCAGTACCTGGGTTAGCGTAGTGTTAATTCTATCTAACACAGTAGCACGTTTAGAAGCAGAGTGGTCTATGAACTCAATTTTTTTTCCATCATCGTGGTTGGATCTACACGGTGTAAATCAACAGTGGCAAATGAAATCAAAGAGTCGAACATGTAATTTATGCGTAGGAAACATACCTGCTTTTGCCGGCAGTTAGTTCAGGTAAATCAATGTCCAGATATACCTTCGTAGCTTTGGTAGAATTAAATGTAAACGCACCTGGTAAAGAAAAAATTGAATTAAAGGACAGTTGTTTTGTGCTGCTGGAAAGCAATTACAGTGAGCAGTAACATACGACCATATGTTGCAACCGTCAGGGAGGTGACAACAACTGTAGGTGGGTGCTCAAACTTGTCTACCACGGATTGGTCTATCAAATCCCGTTGGCTCCCCCAAAGTGACACAACACTTGTATTTCCACTACGCGGTGAATAAAATTAGTACAACGGTGGAGTTGTTGAAAAAATAATAATAAAATGGTCGAACCTATTGCTTTCCACATGCAACTATCGTTTCAGGGTCTGCGTTCCGCTTTTAGAAGTTACGGCAAACACATTAGCCACGGCATGCAGTAGGCCACCCAAATCTGTAATATATCACAAGTTTACGTCATGACCAGAAAATATTATTTAACGCAAACATATGGTATTTTTGGAGGGGAATAAAAGTACCTGTAAGATTATCTATACGGCACACCCGGGTTATAAGTGTGCTTTCATCAGCAAATGCAAACTTATAACGTGGTATTGTATCCACTGCATCCGCTACCTTGACCGCCCGGGTATCAGTTCGTAGTACTATTACCCAGTCGTCATGTACAGTTCTGTACGTTGTTTCCGCTTTTTGGACATTGAACCGGGTTATATCGTACACCGAAGGTTCTTCAAACACCCTTTCAAACTGACGCAGTATATGTTTTCGAACTGATGCCACCTTCTCATTTCCCTGTCACAATGAAAAAGTAGTTTCAGTTAGAGGAGGTAGGTTGTGATAAGTGGATTAATACGCCTGGCGATGTAGAGAAACAGATGCACGTTGGAGATCGCGAAGTTGCATTAGAATTTACAGTGTGTTGTGGCGAGTAGGGACGGTGCGTTATAAGATAAACGACGGGTCGTCTCTGGTACGTACCAACTAGTCAAGGACCCCAAAGCAAGTTTTGGTAAATGGTAATGTAAAGACGTGAAGTACATAAATGGCAGCAAATGGTTCTGGGGTCACCTTACAACCGTACAGTAGACAGTTCCCAGTGTGGATATGGAAGGTCAGAAAACATATTGAATTATATACATGCGCAGTAAAATGAGTATCAGTGCAGTACTGTTGAACAGAGGCAGCACGAGTGGGGTACAAAGTGAAGTGTGGTGAACATGTTTACCACTCCTACTGCGTATGCAATTTAATGTGTTTACTTATGTGCACAAATTTCCTATGGGTGATAGGACGAAAAAAAGCATACCAGCCGAGCAAATAATAACAGTAAATAGTACAGTACCTCGCTGTCGATAAACTGCATGTTTAATGCATAAACTTCGTTTGTTCCCTGACTGATTAATTTCCATAGCCTGGCCACTCGGACACGAACGGTATTCCAGTTTGTACCAAACACCAGTTCCGAAAGCAACATGTTGTTTCCATCCATTTCAGAAAGTAAGTTGAGAGGAAAGGTAGAAGTTGCTGGAAGTCTATGAAATGGAGAAGTGCACTATCTTAATGAAAACGTATTTGCAACAGGAACGTGGTTAAACTGTCTGTGCACGTAACACAACAGTTCCCAGTTTTTTCGGATGTGAGTATTTTTGCCTTATTATATTTTGTGAGTAACCACCCATTGGAAACGGAAAGTAAGAATGTGACGGGTATTAATTTTTATGCAGTTTCGAGCGTTCATTAGCAGCAAAACGTTTAGGTGACACCTCTTTTGGATACTGTTTTGATCGTGGTGGGGACAGTGCAGCAGTTATTTTTAATGGCAACAATATTGTAGCTTTTCATGTATTAAGAAAAATAAAATGTTTGAGACAATAAAATGTTTTTCTTTTAGAGTTATGAGCATCAGGCTGTACTGATGAAACAACTGCTGGCATATGGACTGAACTTGATACATGTCTCAAGCGAGCAAGCTAAAAATGTGCATCAGATAAAGAGTAGTAACTGGCAAATAATAACTTGTCAACGAAAAAGAAAAACACAGAGGGAGAGAAAGTAGCAGTTAACTTTTGTATGCAGAGCACATGATTGTGTATCTTTAAATTTTTATTTATTGATTGACATATCTGATAGGTTGGTATTTGGTAGGCACGTCAGACAACATGTAGTACCATAGAAAAACTAACTTGTCCATGCGAAAGCAATATGAATAATTAGTATCATTTTTAATTCTAACAGAGAACGTAAAAGGTTAAAAATCATCTTTGAAATAAAACTGCAACAGAAGTATTGATGTAATACCCTGTTTAATGCACATCAGACAATGTTGAACTTTGGGTTAACAAATTTCATTCATTAGTTTGTAGACCGCTGGAAGAAGACAATCTAGTAGAAAATAGCACAAATGCACTTACAAATAAGAATATATGTATAGAGGATAAACAAATGTGCTTGCAAAGAATATATTATATATGTATAGCAGAGAATATATACTGTCAAACATAGCACAATTTTGGAACAATTTGCTTTATCTATAACAGTATGTGAATCTTAGTGTACTGAAGTAATTAGCAAACTTATATTGAAAAAGAATGACTGAATAAGATCCCCCATGGGTAGATCTCATGCATTACGACAGAAAGTTAAAAAGGCCAACAGATTTTTAATTGGATTTGCTGGTTATAACAGTAACAGAAGCAGAACACAAAGTTAGGCATATTTACAGTAGTTATTCTTTGGGTCTCTTCATGCATCCCTGTAGTTTTCACCTTTACAAGTTTAGAGTTCCAGGTTAAAGCACTTCACGTTTTCCCAACTGAGATGACCTCGTTATTCATAATATCTGATGTTAATACTAAATTAGTAATAATTTACTAAATTTGAACAATCTACATGACATTAATGTAGTGTGAAATAGTACAGTACTTAACGGTAGTGAAACATATTCAGAGGAGAGCCGAACATGGCAAATGGTTGGTACAAACTACTAACGGTTGGTAAATATTTCAAGTAATTAAACAGCACTTTGTTAGTACAAAGATCTAATTCCTAAAAGTACATAAAAAAGGTAGAACATTGTATAAACAATGCAGGTGGTAAAGGTTAGCCAGTGTTGGACTTTGAAAACTTTTAAGTGTCCTCCTGTCGTCAGTCTACACAATTAGCGCGGTTTTATAGGTACGAATGTTGTCAACTCGTCAACCATCCTACAAAGAAAACTATGATGCTAGTTAGAAACGTATATAATCAAAACTGCATAGGTCATCAACAAAACTGATTGTACAATCAACTGAAATATTTTATGTATGCATATATTTCTAAGTAGGGTCAGACCGTAATTGGTACAGCGAAAGTGAGTGGAGGTATGGAAGGACAATGGTACAAAGATTTAAAATTAACAGCTAACTGAAACACGAAGGTGAACAGAAGTAAACAGTGATAATGGAATCACTGGTACACATTGTGTGGTAGATTGGCATTATCAGCCCAGTATATCAGGTGCAAATCCGGCCAGCAAACAGAGTATGCCAATAGTGCAATATATTTTGTGACGGTAGTGATATAACAATGGCACTGCTGCAAGTTTTTTTAGGATGGTGTTTGTGTAGTAATTTAAAAAAGTGATAATAAGACATAAACATATGCACATAGTTATCATATGTAGTGGCTGATCAGTCAAAAAACTGCAGACTCACTGAACAGTACATAGATGTCAAAGTGCGTATTAAACTGATGTCTGCTACCAAATTACCTTATACCATTATCAGACTTACACAACGTCAGTTAGAAATCATGAACGGGTTTGTCTGCGCCTTCCATACCTGTATAATTTCAAAGATATTGAACATCGGTTCACATTTGCTGTAAGCGATCATTAAAAACGGTACTTTAAAATTACGAATGACGGGAAAAAAATCATACCAGAAATATTTCTGAAGACTTCCCTGTATACAACGTTCTGCGTGTAATTATGGAAACCTGGTTTAGTAGTCCCAAGCAATAACTTCAGCCCGGACATAGACGTCGTTCTAGACAGTGCTACGTACAGCTGTCCATGTGTAAAAACCGGCCTTGGCAAATAAATTCCAACCTGTTCCAAAGATTGACCCTGGCTTTTGTTAATTGTCATTGCAAAACAAACTTTGATAGGGAATTGTCGTCGACGTAGGACAAACGGCCACTTCGTGTCATCAGAGGTTTAAACTATTCTAGGAATCAATACTTTCCTACCCACATTCTTACCCGTTACAATCTCAGCTTCAATAACCTTCGTTGACAGTTGCGCAACGATTAATCTCGTTCCATTGCATAAACCCATACTCTGGTTAAGATTCCTCATCAATATTATTGGCACACCCACCTTTAAACGTAACTCATGGTTCGGTAGGCCTGAAAGTTTTAACGTGTTTAAAAATTCAGTAGGATACAGAAGATGTTGTTCTTCGGTTGTATCAGACACAGGGCTGATTGAATCTGCACTGTAATAAGTTTGCATGGTACCACTTATGAGATCTATTGCATATGAATTAATTTCTTCAACGCAATCGTTTGTTGGAGCAAGAATACACCTTTCTTGCAAATAGGACTTGTTTAATATATTCGTTTCCAAATCAGGATACGTGATTTCCACGATTGCATGAATGGCATTGTCTGCATCTGGTATAAGATATTCATCGGGTATCTGAATCCACGTAGGTTCTTCACCCACATCTAAGGACATAGACCTCACCTTCCCTTCGCCCACGTTCAATATCCAGGTAGAAAACGATGAAAGTTTTGATCTTTCATCATCTGATAAGCTGTTATTTTTCAATCTCATGTTAATTGTTAGAGTGAAGACTTTGCACTGTTGCCACAGCGGTGAAAAACTTATAGCAGAGTGTACAATCATCTCTCTAGTGCCTTTACGAACAACAGGCAGTGTCTGCCTGAAATCTCCACCCAGTACAACCGTTTTTCCTCCAAAAATTTGTCCAGAATCATTGTTCGAGTCGGAGGAGGCTATATCTGACAACGACTTCTCAAATGCCTCAAGTGCATTTCGGTGAACCATCGGAGCCTCATCCCAAATAATCAAGTCCGTACGCCTAAGTAAATCAGCCAAACACGACTGTTTGGAGATATTGCAGGTTGACATGTCATCAAGGTTCATAGGAATTTTGAACTTCGAATGTGCAGTTCGTCCTCCGGGAAGCAAAAGCGATGCAATGCCAGACGATGCTACCGCCAACACAATTCTACTTTCCGCCCGCATAGTGCAGGCTAAAGTATTCCAGAAAAACGTCTTTCCTGTCCCTCCACTTCCGTATACAAAGTAAAAACCACCCCTACGGTTACAAACAGAGTGAACTATGGCGTCAAAAACCATTTTCTGCTCTGAATTTAATAATGGCACCGACTGTTATGATTCCATGCGTAATAATTCACAATCATAGTCCACTTCATCATCTACAAGCGTGTTATCGACCGAATGAAAATTTGCAAGGTCAACTTCCGTTACCAACCAAAACTCTATCAACGATCTATTGTTTCTGAGCATAATCTTCTCCAAAGCAATTAGTGCGTCTGATCTGACCCTATTCGAACACATTTCCTGTGAATGACAACCATTCTTGCGTGCGTACCTCCATTCCATATCCTCGCCACACTTCTCCCAATGTTTATCCCAAAGTTGCTTCGCATTTGAAACCTCACAAAAACACAACAATGTTGCAAACAGTTCTCGCATACAGTTCGGAGAAGCCCATGAAGCAGCTTCGGTCAATGCCTCATCCCACTCATTGTCATCGTCTAACAAACCTCGTGCAAGGCATGCATCTTTTAAGGTGTTGAAAACAACACCATTTACTGATCTGATGTCTTTGTAGCATGTAGGGCCACGAACAATATTTAAAAGCATACGCATAAAAAACCTCTCCCCTGACGTAGGATGTGCATAATAAATCCGACCTATACACTCTCCTTTCTGTCTCATCCTCCACTCCTTAGTAGACTTATCCCATACCCACTTAGTAGGGAAATCGACATATGTAAGTTGGCGAGCTGCGTGACACATTCTGTTGGTCCCCAACCACTGAGTGAACATAGTTTTGCAAGGATTATGCCTGCCTTGTACGTCATTCAAATGGTCTGTTTCATCAAAATACACAGTTTGCTCTCCCGGTAAATGAAACATTAACCTCTCCACCGCCGGAGTGCGGTACTGAACATCAAACTCAAAAATTCGCCACGATGCTTCTGACGCTGAAATATATCTGCAGTCCAAATAAGTTTTTACTTCATCAACTTCCCGAACTAACGTGCATTCTTTGTTTACACTATCTTCAATAACAACAGTTGCTCTATCATGCCCCTTGTTGATGTACTTAAATAGGTATTTGACAGACCTTGCTCTGTTGCATATCTCTACATTGATATGTGCTTGATATTTGACAACTAAACCAACATTATGAGGTATAACCCACCCATTGTCCTGCAGAAACCCATTTGACGTCTCGGTTGACATCCCATTGTTGCGTCGTCTGTACATAGGAAATCCAAATTTGTCAAAACTGGTTTCACCCCTATACTGTTTAGGGTAATGCTTGGAGCAACTACCTTCCACCATGCAAGCACATCCAGGATTTGCGTAACCGCATGGACCGTGAATCATGTACTGACACACCGACTGATAAGCAAATGGATCTGCATGTTTATCTGGTATCTCAACACTAACCACTGCATCAACTTGGCCAACAGTGTTTGGTCTCTGATCGCCAAACACAAATATAAGAATATGAGCATGCGGTAGTCCCCTTTTTTGAAATTCAATTGTGTAAACAACTGGGAAAAAAAATAGAAACAAAGTATAAGCTAGGTCGTTGAAAGCTGATTTAAATAACGTGTGAAAACAGAAAGATGTGGTCAAACTTACGTGCTTTGACTTTACCAAAATGACATTCTGTCTTTATGTCGCGCAATAGCTCCATAAGCTTCAGGTGGAAAACACGGGAAATAATGTCTGGTCTATCCTCCTCTTTCTGACCGGGGATGTTCAGTAAAGCCATTTCAATCTCAGGCCACTTCGGGTTGCACGTAAACGTTACAAAAAAATCCGGTGATCCCGCCCACCGACAGATGGCCATAGCATCTTGATAGTTTTGCACCATGTACCTCGGACCTCCTGTGAAAGAGGAGGGTAGAACAATTTTTCTTCCTATCACGCGTGCACTCGTGTCACCAGCTGTAATAGCATCTTGCAGACCCTTGTACAGTTCGCATCATAATGTACTTTGGTTACTGTTTACCCACGATAGCCTGTCTTCTTTGTAACTGTCTACAATGAACTGGTGGAACAGCCTACCACCCCACAACAGAACGGATCCATCTTCTACTCTGCGCTGAATAGCATACGCGTAATATTCCCGCATTGTCACGGTCGTTCTTTTAGTTTCTAAAGGTACATCAAACTCCCTATACTGTATACCACTCCTGAAACCATCCTCACCATAAGGAAATAAAAGCGGATATTGCATGGACATAAAAGAAGGGTGCTTTTCACTAATCCTTTTCAGTACCCCATTCCGATCCTCAATCACAATATCACGACAGCCACACGAATCTGCATTTGAGTTATCAATCAATGCTGCAATCTTCGACGAAGTTGGTAAATTGTACTGCCGTCCATCCCTACAACGTCTCTCCAGTAGTCTGACGGTAATAGGCTGGTATTCCAACGCATGAAATCTTTCCCTAGCCATTCTAAACACTTTGGCCAACTCGCTACACTGGTTGAACATGCATATTAAACTGCTGACAATACCCACATTTAAATTTTCCGCCACACTTTCCCCGCACACCGAAACCCGATTACTGACTTCATTACTGGTGTCATAGAAATACAACTGAGCAAATTTTGGTTTACCCGTCGACGGAAGAAGTGAGCCAATTCGATGGTGATTTTGACCATTCAGTCTGAAAACATATGGGCCACGACTGTTGTTAATGGAGCTATCAACATTCCCACCCATTGAGGTGAAAGCAAAAATAGAATTGTAAACTCGTATATGTCGTCGAAATTCTTTTGAAACAGATCCTCCATTGTAGTTCAGAAGGTCCATTAAATAACTGGGGGCTGGCTGGTAGGCTGGAAGTTGAACCTTTCCCTTCTGACAGCATATGGAAAATTTAGGGTTTGAATTTGTACTCCCCTTTTTTACTCTTTCTTCAAACCAAAGCATTGCTCCACAGTATGAACACGAGCATGTAGGTGGGCCAAAACCATGTGCAGAAAACATTCTACCTGCATATTTTGACAAAAAATATGAAAATGTTTGAACAGTCAATGCATTTTACAGTATCCAAGTAATTGTACGTTACATACGCCGCACGTTATTGCCAACTACAGAAAGACGGGTTAATTCTGATGCATCAGAAACAGGTATGCCGTTCCCTCGTCGAGATGAGTGAAATGACGCCGGCAGCGAGTGGGGGGGACACACTATTAATTGGTGGTTTTCTGCAACAACATATAGCAGTGGTAAGAACATCAAAAACATGGAGTAACATGCAACGGACGTACTATGCATGAGATGTTTGGTGTTCTGCCAATGTCACGCAGCAGTAGAAGAATAAAATCAGTCTTACCCGTAGCTGCTGTGTAACGACCCGCCATTTTAGACCATTCACATCCATTATAAGTGTATAGGTAGACACTCATGCCGGAATTGAATTGCTCAAAATACCGCGTTGTTAATTTAAATTTGGCAAAACTGAACATATACAGTAAATAAATATAATCACAGATCACAGACACAGAGTAATAAATGCAGCGGAAATAAAAGAGATAGTAGTTCATGAAGCTACTATATAAATGTATAAGTTACATCAGAGTTAAACCAGATACAACGGAAGAGTAATACGATACATCAGATACAAATCAGAATACATCACTGGAATCATCGAATACTGAAAGCAGAATAGATGGCTGGATCTTCAAGCAAAGCTCCAACTTCAAAGGTGAGTCTCGAATACTAGTACACTCAGTCTGACCCGAGCGTAAAGCAAAAACACAAGACACTCGAGTCAGGATTAACATTCTTATATTAATAAATCCAACTCAAGTGGAATAGCAATTGAAATACAAGTAACTCAAAGGATGTTTGGAATAACCATCCTTCAAGGATCCGTTAAACTATCTACTAGGTAGTAATGTACGCTAAGTAGATAATGTCTATCAGTAATATGTAAAGATATCAAAATAGCGTTAAGTCATGGCCCATTCCACCCTTAACACATTTTTATTCCCAAAAGCATATACAAGACCGTAGTTTCCCCAAAACCGGAAGTCACCAGAGGGCAATCCATATACTAAAGGTACAAATCAAAATCGTAGTGGTCGCGTATAAATGGAATACAAGTATGACAAGGCACATGAGGCAATACCCAAGGTAGTGATACTACCGTTCGCCTGATCCGGACTGGTGAGAACGCAACGCCGCAGCGCCCGCAACACCGTGAAACAACACTCCCAAAATCAAGGGTGCACCAATCGACAACAAGTAATAAGTAGTTCGAAGAAGTGTGTCCACTTGAGGTAGCTAATCCTCCATTGGCCCGACACAGCTCCTGTTTTAGTCATTTCCAATTTGACACAAGTGTCAAGGCTATCCATTATCGTTCTCTTTCTTCAGTCAACACGAACACCATTCTAACCACCTCATTTTGGATCATCACTCCGCGCATAGTTATTAAAGTGGTTTCGGTTTAGATAGAGAGTATATCCATTACCGATCCCGGTCTCTTTAATAACTTTCGTAATTATTACACCGATTGGTCGTTTATATATTTCAAAACCAAATCAATTTCAATTTCAATTTCAATTCGCAAATCAACATTTCATTTGTCTATCAAAACAGTTTCCATACTTTACGTTTCAAAACTTCCAAATTACCATTTCAAAATCTTATAATTCAATTTCAATCTTTATATTGAAAACACTTCAAATATTGATTCAAGTTCGTACAAAAGTTTCATTTCGAAATCATTAGAATCAATTTATTTTTAACATTCAAATCAATTTACATTCATTTATCGATTTCATTCAATATTCGTTAAGTAAATTTTATCATTCAAAACAATTCTATTAAATTTCCAATTCATTAAATCAATTCTTAAGTTCAACTTCATTAAAACAAAACTTACAATTTTGAATTAAATTAAATTCGTCAAATCAAATCCTTTAATTTTCAAGCTTACATTAATTTCAATAAATCACAATTTTATTTCTTGTTAAAGAAATTCCATTTCGCTTATTTATTTTCTTGAATAATTTTCCAAAACTCACTTAATAAAGAAAACTCAATTTCAATTATTTACGAAGTAAAATTCACTTGTTCAAAAGTTCAATTTTTCTTATTAAAGAATTCAATTCAATTTAATCATTAAATAATTCAATCTTATTTAATTACTAAATAATTCAAAACTTAATTATAATTTCAAACTTAATTATAATTTCAAACTTAATTATGAAATCATTTCAAAGTTTAATAATTTCAAACTTAATTATAATTTCAAACTTAATTCAATCATTTCTCAAATTAAACAACATTCTTTCATCAATTACATTGTTAATATTTTGTTTCATATTATTAAATATTAACATTTTCCTTTCATCAAAAATTCAAATTTCAACTTCTTTTCAAAACCATATTATTTATTCTAATAAAATCTTCATTTTATTTTAAATCAATTTTTTTGACCAATCGGGTTTTATTTAATTTCCTATTCTAGGTCAAAGTTCAATTTGGGTATTTATCATTTCAACCCGATTCCAATTCAATTCAAAATCAAAACATAGTAAAGGGAACTTGCAGTGTGATAACTGGGATGGTGTCAAAGTAAATAAACAAGCAATAACAACAAACAATAACAATCCAATCATCAATTCAAATAATCTCGAAATAATCGTATTAATTCGTATTGTTATTTGTACGAATTAATATAATTATCTCTAGAATCTACACTATCATTTCATGTAGATTAAAGATTATTACATTACAGTTTTCATTTGTCATCTATTACAATTTCATACATCATCAATTTAACAACATACATTCAGTGGTTCAATATGTAATTAAACAAATCCTACGTGTCAATAAATTCAACAGTTAAAGGGGTCATATTATACAAATGTCAGTTAATCAAATTTAACATTTAATTATCCTATATCAAGTTCAATTTCATACTATTTATCATTTTAACATTAACAATTTAACGTCCAATATAAACATCAACAATCAATCAATTATCAGCCAAACTGTATTATCATCACATAAATAATTAATAGATAATGGTGTCAGATGTCACAGGTGAACAGATACAGGTAATAGCATATATAACAGTGTAATTGACTAACAGCAGCATATTTCAATTGTCGTTTCAATTGAAATCAAATTTAATAAATAAAAGAACGTTAATCGTGAGTGAGTGCTCACCTTTCGAGGCTAGAGATGCACGAGAAGATGACACGGATACACACACTGATACGAACATAGAGATTGAGTTACGAATCCAAGCAACAAGTCAGAACGAATTCAACGATCAAAGCTGATAATTGAAATCGATGAAATCAAATCAAAACATTCAACATAGCAACAAAAAAAACATATTCTGCATCGAAGTTTAACCATATAATTCTATGTGCTACCGAGATCGAAATGGTCTGAAATTTGGTATGAATAAAGATCAAAACTTGTATTTCAAACTGTAAAAGAATCACTTGTTTTGGACAAGAGACGAGAAAAGTTACGATGTCACGAACATAGACTCAAGCCATGTTTGCAGTAGTGTAAAATAATTTCTAAGTACAAAAGAACAGCTGCCTGGGTCTAACTTCCAGATGAGAATCAGAGGATCAAATGACCTTGCATGAAGCTGAAAATTCGTAAACATAAAATAGAAAACTCAATCTATCCAAAAAAAAAGAATCACTGTATTCCGACGTAAGACGGAAGAGATACGGTGCGTCAAACATGAACT
The DNA here is from genome assembly GCA_030737815.1 of Allium fistulosum. Lineage (NCBI taxonomy): Eukaryota > Viridiplantae > Streptophyta > Magnoliopsida > Asparagales > Amaryllidaceae > Allium > Allium fistulosum. Next base: position 457,239,773 of record CM060905.1, read on the forward strand.
CAGGTCGTGTTTGCAGCAGTGTAAAATAATTTCAAGTACAAAAGAACAGCTGCCTGGGTCTAACTTCCAGATCCTCGACCACTAATCAAACGATGTCGGATTTTGCTGAAATTTGACAGGCATAAACTAGGTAACTTCGACTCTTTTTAAAAAATAAAATCAACCCATTCCGATAAAATATGAGTGAGATATGATATCGTGAACATGAAGTCTAACTGCTGTTTAGGAAAAAAAATAACATGCAAACAAGACAGAATTTCGAAACATATATATAAACACACTCTGCGATACCTATTATTATTATAACTCATTTTCACTTATATGCTAAAACGAATAGACACTCATATAATATACATATATATACATTTAAATTAAATCTTACCAGACATGTTTTACGGTACAAACCTATATAACATATTAATACCCCTTTATAATATATCATACAGTAACCATTTGTAAAACATAAATGATACATCATCAAAGATATAAATTATGTGGTAAGCTCGTATATATATATATATATATATATATATACACATAATTATACATACCACTGCAAACACAATACGGCTAATGGATATATAACATATGTGGATAGTTAACCAAACCTATATATTATGTAAAATAATATTTTATAAAACAAGTACATTACTTTGTTTTTTCTTTATAATATACAAGGCTGACGTCTTGGCTGAAAGAAATGTGTGCAGGCTACAGAAACAAATACCTACCAAACACCTCACAGCAAAGCATACCCATGAAGTATCTCAAAATGCAAGCAAAATTGTATATGCAACTCTAAAGAGATAGGAATATATATATGACCTGCTTCTAGAATTTAAACAAACATAAAACTTGCTTTAGGCCAAATAAAAAAAAATGTGCATGCGAAAAATCTGATCAACAATAAACTAACCCATACATATGTATATGCATTTAACTAATACGTAAAAAATACCTTATGAATGTTTTCAAAATCAATGTTTAAGAGGAGAAAGCTAGATGGTTTCAGCGATGAAGGCTGGTGCGATGGCGAGCTACAAGCTTCGGTGGGGTGGCTTGATGAGCACGAGGAGGTGCTGGAATGGCCTTGAATGTAGAGCCTTGCGCGGGAAGGCAAACATGACCGAAGGCGGTGATGAGTTGGGCACTGGGAGGTGATGCGTGAGTGGGAAGATGGGGAGATGAGGATGTGTTGAGGAAGTTGTTGCTGCTTGGTGGGTTGAAATTTTGTGCAGAGAGGTGGTACAAATTTTAGTTGAACTAGGAATGAGAAGAGAAGACAGTGAACGTACAGGAAATATTGAATGAGAATGACAGGGGAAAGAATGAAACGGTGGATTGAGTGAACCGATGATGAAGTGAGCTAGTGAAATAAATTTGAACGTGGAAATAAAAAGGTCTTGTAAATTGAATTCAGGGAAAATATTAAATGCAAATATCATTTTGATTTTAACAAGGTAGAAAATGAATGGTCACCAGAAGTTTAACAACCCAATTTCGAAACCGATACGGTTCAACGTTTACAGATTTCGCCGTCCATCGGACGTCGAAACACACATACGAATATACCGCGGAGATCAGCACGACGAGACGATCAAAACGGTATGCAAATATCAGTGGTTTGATTGAATTTCAAAAATTCGAATTTCCTACTGGCGGAAAATGCAAGAAAAACGCTAAGAAATAAGATCGACGGAGCCAAAGATGTCCGAATTTGGAAAAACGACAAACTGACATCTTACTCAGAAGATGGTTTAGAATTTTTCTATGTAAAAATATTTAGGTTTCGGAAACATTTTATTTTCATCGCTTTTTAACTGATTAAATTGAAGTAAATTTACGCGCGAAATAAACTTTCATATTTTCGGACGAAAATTTACCAGTTGCTATGTTTAACTAGACGTATTCCAAATATCAAATTTATATTTCAAAATTTTGTCATTTAAAATTTTCACAAAATTTCATTTAATAACGTTATTAAAACAGTTGAAATTTACGGGTCGTTACACTCTTCCCCACTCAAAACTTTTCGTCCCCGAAAAGGAACGAGGTAGGAGAATAGAAACAACCAGAAAGAAAACAGATTTGAAATACAATTAATTTAAACCATATAAATTCAAATTTAAATTAATTGATATTCAACAATTGATTTAATCCATTTGATTTCACTAAAATCAATCTCAACTATTTCTAAATTCATTATCTTATTATCCAATTATCTTTAATTCACAATTTCTAAAACCGTACATTTGAATAGTCTTTTATTATAATCATATTTTTTTTCAACAATTTAAATTCTTCTTTATTCCAAATTATTGTTAAATTTATTCTACTTAATATATCTAATCACATATATTTAACCCATATAAATTAATTTAAAACATAAAAGATCGATTTAAATTAATTTACATCTATTAATTTCTTTTAAATTCAAGGTATTTTCATATGTTGATCAAATTTCAATTTATTAATTCTTTCAAAACAAATTTATTTCATTATTAACTGAGTTTACTTATTATCCTATCTAACTCTATTAACATCTTTATAATCAAAATTTAGCGTATAACATTTATTATAAACACTCAAATTTTATTTATAAATTCAATTTATATTATATATTATCCAATTACATATTCAACTTCTGAATGATTTAGGTAAGTTGTATTATAATGCAGTTGAACAATATACAAATAAAAATTTTCCCAATTTCATTATTCAAGTTTAAATATTTATTCCAAATTTTGGTTTTATTTATAATTGAAATCATCCTTTAACAAAATTTAATAATTAGATTTCCGATTAACTTTAAACAATTTAGAGATATATATAATATATTTATATCAAATCAAGTTAAATTTTAAAATAAGGAACTTATATATATAAATCAAATTATACTGAAGAAATTCAAATCAAAATTTTTCAAAACAAAACCGTAGCAAAGCTACAGAATAGTCTCTCCACTTCAAAACTCGAAAATGAATGTCGATGATGCGGCCGCCATCACCGAAATTATTTTCCAGCGACAAAGAGAAGAGCACTGATTTCAACATTTTAAAGAATTCTTTGAAACGATTTTTATTCGAAAATACTTTCAATACTATATATTTTAAAATTCTAAGAACCAAAGTTCGAAATCACCGGAAACTAACACTACGCCATAAATGACCTTCTGCAACACTTTTGCAAGGTGTTGCCAGCTAAAATGTTGCGACAGCTATAAAATTTTGGTCCTACTGCAACGTTGCATTTTTGGTGTTACCTTAGCCATAAAAATGTGTTGCTCTAGCTAAACAAGTGTAACACGATGCAACATTTTTATATAGTGTTGCAATAGATGTATTCAGATTAAAAAATTAATAAAATTAGCAATCCGCGTGAATACGATCCAACGATCTACATTTAATCTGGTTGTTAAAATGGATCACCACTGCAATTTGGCCCAAAATTTCGTTTTCCCGCCTAAACTAGTTCAGATCCCCTTTTGGTTTTCATTTCAATTCGTCTCCTCCAATTCGCCTCCTCCCAGTCGCTCCCATTCGCCTCCTCCCAGTCGCCTCCTCCCATTCGCCTCCTCCCAGTGGCCTCCTCCCATTCGCCTCCTCCCATTCGCCTCCTCCCAGTCGCCTCCTCCCAGTCGCCTCCTCCCATTCGCCTCCTCCCAGTCGCCTCCTCCCAGTCGCCTCCTCCCAGTCGCCTCCTCCCATTCGCCTCCTCCCAGTCGCCTCCTCCCAGCTACCCCCTAACCATCGCGACCATCTAGCTCCAACCAGAGCCCTATCACGACACCAAAACCCGAAGCCAAACAAAGTTTTCCATTCAAACCCCTTTTGCCACCGCTGTCGTCGCCATCAGCTCTCGCCTCCAACAGAAGACCTGCTCGCCACCAACCCCTCTTTCCATCGCAAGTTCAGAGCAGATCCCAGGCTGATCTCTTCATACTTTCCCCTATGATTGCGGTTGCTTCACTTGGTACTGGTAATTTCAATAAGATAGTATGCCCCCATATGTTTGTGCAAATGCTCCTTTAACACTTGTTAATGTTTCAGAATCTGGCTGGGTATGTACTGCTTTTGGATGCCCTGTGCCTCCATCGCAAGTCCATCGCAAGTTCATAATCTGGTTGGTTGGTTCACCATTGAATCTGGATGTAGTTGTATTGGTTGAAGGTTGGTTGGTTGGTTTGGTAAGTTATGGAAGTGATGGTGGAAGTTGGTGATGCAGAGGAGTTTTAGTTGGCAGTGTGATGCCTGAATGTTGGCAGAGAGATGTAGACGGAGTTTGGAGTTTGACAATGGAGTTTGACAATGGTAGAGTGATTGGAAATTGAAGAGTTTGCAGTAGAGTTTTGGTGTTTGGCCGTAGGGGATTCAAGCAGATTTAGGCGAGGAGATGGAGGATAGGAATTAAGCTCAGTCTTCATTTGTGCATCATTTTACGTCATTTCAAAGAAGGCTCGATCTTCCGAAATCGGATGAATCGGGCGGTGCCCACTTGTTCGATCCCCGCCGGGACTGCGGTGCCCCGGACCCCCGCCGGCGCTGCGCCCGGACCCGCTTCTCGGCTCGCCTTCGGCTCGGCACTCGGCTCGCCTTCGGCTCGGCATATATTTGTCAGTGTCGGTGTATGTATAAATTGAAACTGCATATGTAATGAGTGAACTGAGTGATGTAGTGAGGAATATCTGTATATGTGAATATCAGTGTTATATATCATTGTATTGTAAAATAGTGGAGTCAGGAATTTGTACAATTTCAAATGTTGAAATAAAATATTTATTTAAATAAATTACTGTTTAAATATCAAATTCTGTGTAATAGCATTTTATTAAATAAATATTTATTTTTATTAAAAAATCAAATATGTTCTACATTGTGGGCCCCACAAATTCAAAAAGTTCATATCTATAGCAACATTTTGGAATGTTGCTACAGATACCTATGGGTGTTGCCATAGACCCAAATAGGGTTCTATTGCAACAATATTACTTATGTTGCCTTAGATAGTCAAAATGTTGCCTTTGAGGTCTAAGGCAACGGCAAAAATTGCATCACCCTAAAAGTGTTGCCATAGACCTATGGCAACATTTTTCGGGCCTGAGCCAACATTTTTTTTGTGTTGCAGTAGGCCATTTATGGCGTAGTGTAATAAATTCTCAAATTTCTGAACTAAATTCATTTCAAATTCCAATTAATTTATAACCAAGTTTATAAATTCATTTATTTATATTATGCAATAGTCAATGGTTTACAAAACAATAAATGAAAATCAAATATTATTATTTTAGACAACAAATTCATTAACAATTTAACTTCAGAAAACTTATATTTATATATAATATAATCATACAAAACTTTTTATTTTGTTTATCAAATTTGAAAATGATATTGTGTCAGTTTGCTCTGCTCAAGTGTTTTGGAAATCCTATCGATAGCGTTGATCAGACGAATCGATCGGAAACCCAAATCAACATCAACAACTCAAACAACACAGCATATATTAAAGTATTTATATATTAGTTTACAATACATTTCTTTGCTCGACGATACAGGAATGAATTTTCAAAATAAGGATAGGATTTCAAATTTGATGGGCTCAAACCAAAGAGAATTTTGATTCGAAGATAAGTTCGAAACAAAGATACGATAATTAAATAACAAAGTAAGACGATGGATAAGTTTATATAAATCGCGGGCAACCTTAACCGGGTCGACCGTGACTTCAAAATAAGATCGATGTAGAATTTCGAGGTAAATCGACATTCGATCTTAAGAAATAGAATTCAGGTATAGCAGGAGATAGATAGCATCGTAAACCGAGGATACATAAATCTCCGGTAAATCAATGCCTATTGTAAAGGAGTTTTGCTCCTTTACGAATCATTCGAAGATTGGCGAGACTGCCGATCTATTATAGATAACATTTAGAATGGAGTTATGGGGTGCTCCAGAATTTGAAAGAAGACGAATAGTGAAGGACACGAATGAATTTCGAAACCGAGGGAACGTTCCAAAATTCAAAGGAATTGAGTCAAACGAAGAGATTGAAACTCGAATGAGAGTATTTCTGTAAATACATTTACCATATATGTTGAGTTTTGCCTAGAGCTACCAAAGCTCTGATACCAACTGTAACGACCCGCCATTTTAGACCATTCGCATCCATTATAAGTGTATAGGTAGACACTCATGCCGGAATTGAATTGCTCAAAATACCGCGTTGTTAATTTAAATTTGGCAAAATTGAACATATACAGTAAATAAATATAATCACAGATCACAAACACAGAGTAATAAATGCAGCGGAAATAAAAGAGATAGTAGTTCATGAAGCTACTATATAAATGTATAAGTTACATCAGAGTTAAACCAGATACAACGGAAGAGTAATACGATACATCAGATACAAATCAGAATACATCACTGGAATCATCGAATACTGAAAGCAGAATAGATGGCTGGATCTTCAAGCAAAGCTCCAACTCCAAAGGTGAGTCTCGAATACTGGTACACTCAGTCTGACCCGAGCGTAAAGCAAAAACACAAGACACTCGAGTCAGGATTAACATTCTTATATTAATAAATCCAACTCAAGTGGAATAGCAATTGAAATACAAGTAACTCAAAGGATGTTTGGAATAACCATCCTTCAAGGATCCGTTAAACTATCTACTAGGTAGTAATGTATGCTAAGTAGATAATGTCTATCAGTAATATGTAAAGATATCAAAATAGAGTTAAGTCATGGCCCATTCCACCCTTAACACATTTTGACGCAGCGGATATTTCAAAACAATGTAAATCGGTGAAAGTAGCAGTCGATGGATTGATGAATGCTGAATTGCCCGAATTCGTTGATCCGAAGATACCGAACTCTAGCTATCTCGAACTCGTTGATCGCGCACGATACCGGGTTCAAAGATCTTCAATTCTTCAAGCGTTGATCAAGCGCACTTGATTCCGCGAATCGGCTTCTACAATCGTTGAATCGAGCGCACTCGATAATCCGAAAGAGGAGATAGGAGATTACACTCAACTACCAATTTGGAATGAAAGCACAAAGCAATCAAAAGAGAATTTTATTCAAAAATCAACAACCTTACAAATGAGAGTCTCGGCCTATTTATAGGCATTTTACAACTCACACAAAAAAACAACAAAAATTACAAGTACTAAGTCGGTTCCGAGTTATGGCTTCCGACCTACGACTTAACAAAGACTTCGTCTCAACAGTACAACTTTACAAGCCTTCAGCGTCTTAACAAACAGACAAAACATTAAAGAAAATACAAGTACTTAGGTCGGCAACGACCTACGACCTAACATGGCGCGACCTAAGGACAAACACGACTTAGTATAGGTCGGCAGCGACCTAACAGTTCAATCATAAGAAAGTACAACACAATGACTTGACGACTTAACCATCAACGGCAGAGATCCACGCGGCATAAGAATCAATGGCCTCCAGAGCTTTGCGACTTAAGAACTTTGCGGTATCCCAACTCAACGACTTAAGGAAATCAATGGTATCCAGAGCTTTACGACCTAAGAATGAACGGCATCCTTTCGTTTGCGACCTAACACAAAGCGGCATCAGGAATCAAAGGCAGAGATTAACTCGGCAGACACATCAATGGTTTCCAGGACTTCGCGACTTAAGATAAAAGCGGCATCTGACCTTCGCGACCTAAGCTTTATGCGACCTAAGCCTTGCGACTTAACTCCTGCTTCATTAGGTCGTCCACGACCTAATACTTCACCAATTTGCTCTGTTTTCTTATTTCGTAACTCGGTAGGTCGTATACATGTTAACCCGGTAAGTCGTTCCAGCCTCTCGTTAACTCGCACTCTCCCACTAAGTCGTTGCCGATCTTCACTAAGTCGTTGGGACGACTTAAAGCTTTTGTTAGGTCGGTTGCGACCTAGAACTTCACTTTTCCACCATTTCTCACCAAATCTTGACTCGGTGGCTTCCTTCTTAAGTCGTACCCGACTTACCAGCATCATAGGTCGCACACGACCTATGTCTTCAACTTTCTGGGCTGCATCACATTTTTATTCCTAAAAGCATATACAAGACCGTAGTTTCCCCAAAACCAGAAGTCACCAGAGGGCAATCCATATACTAAAGGTACAAATCAAAATCGTAGTGGTCGCGTATAAATGGAATACAAGTATGACAAGGCACATGAGGCAATACCCAAGGTAGTGATACTACCGTTCGTCTGATCCGGACTGGTGAGAACGCAATGCCGCAGCGCCCGCAACACCGTGAAACAACACTCCCAAAATCAAGGGTGCACCAATCGACAACAAGTAATAAGTAGTTTGAAGAAGTGTGTCCACTTGAGGTAGCTAATCCTCCATTGGCCCGGCACAGCTCCTGTTTTAGTCATTTCCAATTTGACACAAGTGTCAAGGCTATCCATTATCGTTCTCTTTCTTCAGTCAACACGAACACCATTCCAACCACTTCATTCTGGATCATCACTCCGCGCATAGTTATTAAAGTGGTTTCGGTTTAGATAGAGAGTATATCCATTACCGATCCCGGTCTCTTTAATAACTTTCGTAATTATTACACCGATTGGTCGTTTATATATTTCAAAACCAAATCAATTTCAATTTCAATTTCAATTCGCAAATCAACATTTCATTTGTCTATCAAAACAGTTTCCATACTTTACGTTTCAAAACTTCCAAATTACCATTTCAAAATCTTATAATTCAATTTCAATCTTTATATTGAAAACACTTCAAATATTGATTCAAGTTCGTACAAAAGTTTCATTTCGAAATCATTAGAATCAATTTAGTTTTAACATTCAAATCAATTTACATTCATTTATCGATTTCATTCAATATTCGTTAAGTAAATTTTATCATTCAAAACAATTCTATTAAATTTCCAATTCATTAAATCAATTCTTAAGTTCAACTTCATTAAAACAAAACTTACAATGTTGAATTAAATTAAATTCGTCAAATCAAATCCTTTAATTTTCAAGTCTTACATTAATTTCAATAAATCACAATTTTATTTCTTGTTAAAGAAATTCTATTTCACTTATTTATTTTCTTGAATAATTTTCCAAAACTCACTTAATAAAGAAAACTCAATTTCAATTATTTACGAAGTAAAATTCACTTGTTCAAAAGTTCAATTTTTCTTATTAAAGAATTCAATTCAATTTAATCATTAAATAATTCAATCTTATTTAATTACTAAATAATTCAAAACTTAATTATAATTTCAAACTTAATTATAATTTCAAACTTAATTATAATTTCAAACTTAATTATAATTTCAAACTTAATTATAATTTCAAACTTAATTATGAAATCATTTCAAAGTTTAATAATTTCAAACTTAATTATAATTTCAAACTTAATTCAATCATTTCTCAAATTAAACAACATTCTTTCATCAATTACATTGTTAATATTTTGTTTCAGATTATTAAATATTAACATTTTCCTTTCATCAAAAATTCAAATTTCAACTTCTTTTCAAAACCATATTATTTATTCTAATAAAATCTTCGTTTTATTTTAAATCAATTTTTTTTTGACCAATCGGGTTTTATTTAATTTCCTATTCTAGGTCAAAGTTCAATTTGGGTATTTATCATTTCAACCCGATTCCAATTCAATTCAAAATCAAAACATAGTAAAGGGAACTTGCAGTGTGATAACTGGGATGGTGTCAAAGTAAATAAACAAGCAATAACAACAAACAATAACAATCCAATCATCAATTCAAATAATCTCGAAATAATCGTATTAATTCGTATTGTTATTTGTACGAATTAATATAATTATCTCTAGAATCTACATTATCATTTCATGTAGATTAAAGATTATTACATTACAGTTTTCACTTGTCATCTATTACAATTTCATACATCATCAATTTAACAACATACATTCAGTGGTTCAATATGTAATTAAACAAATCCTACGTGTCAATAAATTCAACAGTTAAAGGGGTCATATTATACAAATGTCAGTTAATCAAATTTAACATTTAATTATCCTATATCAAGTTCAATTTCATACTATTTATCATTTTAACATTAACAATTTAACGTCCAATATAAACATCAACATTCAATCAATTATCAGCCAAACTGTATTATCATCACATAAATAATTAAGAGATAATGGTGTCAGATGTCACAGGTGAACTGATACAGGTAATAGCATATATAACAGTGTAATTGACTAACAGCAGCATATTTCAATTGTCGTTTCAATTGAAATCAAATTTAATAAATAAAAGAACGTTAATCGTGAGTGAGTGCTCACCTTTCGAGGCTAGAGATGCACGAGAAGATGACACGGATACGCACACTGATACGAACATAGAGATTGAGTTACGAATCCAAGCAACAAGTCGGCACGAATTCAACGATCAAAGCTGATAACAGAAATCGATGAAATCAAATCAAAACATTCAACATAGCAACAAAAAAAACATGTTCTGCATCGAAGTTTAACCATATAATTCTATGTGCTACCGAGATCGAAATGGTCTGAAATTTGGTATGAATAAAGATCAAAACTTGTATTTCAAACTGCAAAAGAATCACTTGTTTTGGACAAGAGACGAGAAAAGTTACGATGTCACGAACATAGACTCAAGCCATGTTTGCAGTAGTGTAAAATAATTTCAAGTACAAAAGAACAGCTGCCTGGGTCTAACTTCCAGATGAGAATCAGAGGATCAAATGACCTTGCATGAAGCTGAAAATTCGTAAACATAAAATAGAAAACTCAATCTGTCCAACAAAAAAAGAATCACTGTATTCCGACGTAAGACGGAAGAGATACGGTGCGTCAAACATGAACTCAGGTCGTGTTTGCAGTAGTGTAAAATAATTTCAAGTACAAAAGAACAGCTGCCTGGGTCTAACTTCCAAATCCTCGACCACTAATCAAACGATGTCGGATTTTGCTGAAATTTGACAGGCATAAACTAGGTAACTTCGACTCTTTTTTAAAAATAAAATCAACCCATTCCGATAAAATATGAGTGAGATATGATATCGTGAACATGAAGTCTAACTGCTGTTCAGGAAAAAAAATAACATGCAAACAAGACAGTTCCAACACAAAATTTCGAAACATATATATAAACACACTCTGCCATACCTATTATTATTATAACTCATTTTCACTTATATGCTAAAACGAATAGACACTCATATAATATACATATATATATACATTTAAATTAAATCTTACCAAACATGTTTTACGGTACAAACCTATATAACATATTAATACTCCTTTATAATATATCATACAGTAACCATTTGTAAAACATAAATGATACATCATCAAAGATATAAATTATGTGGTAAGCTCGTGTATATATATACATAATTATACATACCACTGCAAACACAATACGGCTAATGGATATATAACATATGAGGATAGTTAACCAAACCTATATATTATGTAAAACAATATTTTATAAAACAAGTACATTACTTTGTTTTTTTTTTATAATATACAAGGCTGACGTCTTGGCTGAAAGAAATGTGTGCAGGCTACAGAAACAAATACCTACCAAACACCTCACAGCAAAGCATACCCATGAAGTATCTCAAAATGCAAGCAAAATTGTATATGCAACTCTAAAGAGATAGGAATATATATATGACCTGCTTCTAGAATTTAAACAAACATAAAACTTGCTTTAGGCCAAATAAAAAAAAATGTGCATGCGAAAAATCTGATCAACAATAAACTAACCCATACATATGTATATGCATTTAACTAATACGTAAACAAATACCTTATGAATGTTTTCAAAATCAATGTTTAAGAGGAGAAAGCTAGATGGTTTCAGCGATGAAGGCTGGTGCGATGGCGAGCTACAAGCTTCGGTGGGGTGGCTTGATGAGCACGAGGAGGTGCTGGAATGGCCTTGAATGCAGAGCCTTGCGCGGGAAAGCAAACATGACCGAAGGCGGTGATGAGTTGGGCACTAGGAGGTGATGCGTGAGTGGGAAGATGGGGAGATGAGGATGTGTTGAGGAAGTTGTTGCTGCTTGGTGGGTTGAAATTTTGTGCAGAGAGGTGGTACAAATTTTAGTTGAACTAGGAATGAGAAGAGAAGACAGTGAACGTACAGGAAATATTGAATGAGAATGACAGGGGAAAGAATGAAACGGTGGATTGAGTGAACCGATGATAAAGTGAGCTAGTGAAATAAATTTGAACGTGGAAATAGAAAGGTCTTGTAAATTGAATTCAGGGAAAATATTAAATGCAAATATCATTTTGATTTTAACAAGGTAGAAAATGAATGGTCACCAGAAGTTCAACAACCCAATTTCGAAACCGATACGGTTCAACGTTTACAGATTTCGCCGTCCATCGGACGTCGAAACACACATACGAATATACCGCGGAGATCAGCACGACGAGACGATCAAAACGGTATGCAAATATCAGTGGTTTGATTGAATTTCAAAAATTCGAATTTTCTACTGGCGGAAAATGCAAGAAAAACGCTGAGAAATAAGATCGACGGAGCCAAAGATGTCCGAATTTGGTAAAACGACAAACTGACATCTTGCTCAGAAGATGTTTTAGAATTTTTCTATGTAAAAATATTTAGGTTTCGGAAATATTTTATTTTCATCGCTTTTTAACTGATTAAATTGAAGTAAATTTACGCGCGAAATAAACTTTCATATTTTCGGACGAAAATTTACCAGTTGCTATGTTTAACTAGACGTATTCCAAATATCAAATTTATATTTTAAAATTTTATCGTTTAAAATTTTCACAAAATTTCATTTAATAACGTTATTAAAACAGTTGAAATTTACGGGTCGTTACATGCTGTCCTCATTTTTTTGTGCCTCAGTTTTTGAAGTCTGCTATGCCGATTTATCTGACAGACTGTATTCAGAAAACAGGAATTTAGTAACGGTCATGTGTAGTACGCACAGCGGGGTAAAAAAAATGGTAGTTATAGGATACGAACTCTGTCGACGGCAAGATCGGTCGACAGAAATTAGTTTGATAGCTTCATCCTCATGACGTCGACAAAGAAAGTCGGAGAAATTATGCACGGACATGTCTGCGAAATCATGACAGCAGTTGCTGCACCTCATCCATTTGGTTGTATGATATTTTTTTGCCCGTTTCAATCTCAGTAGGAGTCTGCATCTAACTCTAGCAGACTTGCACATCTGGGTATACAAATTAATCCAGCCTCAGGACAAACAGAGTAACATCAATATGACAGGATTCAGAAATTAAATAAACATTACTGTAGTTGCAAACGGTAAAAGGGTGTGCTGAAAGATGGTAGGAAAAGCATGCGTACCGACTACTGACATTCACGCGTGTGCACCATGCTACTGGCTGGCAGCAAAAATTACCATTCAGCCGTCCGTAGTCGGGCGATAAATAAACAACAACCCCTGAAACGGTCACACAGTTTGCAGTAAGGCGCCAATTTCATAAACCAAGAATTCACCCTAGCACATGTGGAAGAGCTTCACCGATCCAATGGAAAAATCGAGCCATCAGTACTACGTATAAGCAATCAAGTAATTCATGAAAACAATATTTTTATTCCAGCTAAAAGTTTTATGAGCTAAAGCTAAGCAACATGCATTCATATACGACATTGATTCATACACTTGTGTGATTGTTTGTTATAAAACAAAGACTGTTCAGAGGATCATAATCTGCAAATAAGATCTATCTTAATCAGCACGAGTGATTATCGCATAAAGTATTAACCAAAGATATAAAGTTAATTGTCAATAATTTTTTCCCAGTTTAATGGCCCAAGAGCATCATTTTCATTGGTGTATGAAGATAACATTTATGAGCCCGTAAACATATACATGTTGTATGCATTAGTCAGAAGCTCATGAAACTGGAGTAAAAATCCAACATAAGTAGAAGATATACATTCATTGATAAATTCAAGATTATAAAAGCGAACAAATTTTACACATTGTGTTTATGGTCGGTTAGTAAGAAAATTGTTTTTATTCTTATCTTGTTGAGATTGGCTTATACCTAGCAGATCCATATAAGTACTTATCAAATGATCTAAAATCATTAATTAACAAAATTTTAATATCAACATCAATTAGTAATAATTGCTAACAAAACAATAAATTTATTATCCAACTACTGGAAGAGAAGTAAATTAAGTACTGTAGGTCATAAGAAGAGAATTTAAATCTTTGCAGTTCGTTAAACATATAAAATGCAGTGAGTGTTAGGATGTTGTTTTTGTGGAGATGGGTTATATTTAGCAACTTTTGCGCATACTTGGGATTATATATGATCACTACAGTACAAAGAAGCACGTATGCGTCATGGATATTTGATTATTGCAGAATCATGCTATTGTAATATATGTTGAAAGAGGGTTTAAAAGTTAAAATCAATCTATGTTTTTAGAGGATGGACCAGTGGATTATAGGGTTTATGTTTTTAGAAAATCAATAAGAAACGACTGTTGGTCTAAACAATCACCATAGACGGTATACAGATAAGTTTTTAGGATAAATCAGACAACATAAAACCTAGAGACATCCACTGGGAAGCACGCAATTAAAACATGCCAAAAAATTGAAACTTCAATCATCATCCAATATGTGTTGTACTAACGTACGTACAACAACAAATGATACAATGTTGCTATAAACATATTTAATGTTTCATCATGTTGATTCGGAATCAGATGTTCCTCTCGATTAATTAGTATTTAGTAAATCAACAACATGTATTGACATATTGTAATGATAAACTTAACTGCTGGTAAACTAATTCATATATTTATACACCTTCTATGCTCATATTTGTACTGAAACACCAAACACATAAGATGGGAGTGGCATAACTTTAATTAAAAACATGAATTGTTAAACATCTATGTAAACGTGTTTACTGTCATATTTGCACTTAAACAACTCTCAGACACCAAGTGCATAATGTGGGAGGGGTTGATCTAAATTAAAAAACATGATCTGTTAACATTTGCATAAACAGGTTTACCGTCAATATGAATCAAAAAAATAGTAAAAAACTTCATGTATATTCAACAACATGGTTATCAGCAATCGTCATGAAGCCAACAGGGAATAAAAAAAGCCATAATGCAACATCTATTTATGCAATCAAGGAATGAAACAGTAGTAAGCAAAGCAGGTTGACTGTACCTTCAACTCGTATACCAGCGTGCTGGAAATACACTCGTGCAATAACCAGTGTAGCTTCTGCTTACAGAGAGAAATTGTGGGCTGCCTGCAAAAGTAAACACCGACTTTTAAAGAAGGATGTAACCGGTGCAGTCGGGGGATAATGTAATTAATGCTGATGATCCTTGTCGACAGGTAGCAAAATCGTTACTGTCAGTATGAATCCAAAAAATCATTTAAAAATTTCAGGTATGTGAAGCAAAAAGTTTATCAGAAGTCAACAGGACGCAAACACGAAAAGAAGAGGCCTTCATGCTACATCCATTTATGCAGTCAGCAGATGAAACAGTAGTAAGCCAATATGAATCAGTCATTTATACAAACATGTTGTACACACTTTAACAGACGATACGCAAATATAAGTAATTTAGGGTCATTTTTTGAGCCAAGTAATATGTGTTAACACTTGAATAGTTCACCTTAGATAGAGTCGCAAATCCCAGAACAATAACATTGTTGAAGGAAATAACTTACAACATGCATTATGTTAGATGTTATTCACCTTATTTCCCAGAAATACTATTATGAGAAATAAATGAGAACGTGGACAATATACCCAAACATCGCCAAAATGAACAAACTAATAAATGAGTGACTCAACAGCAGAAGGAGAGTGTACAGGACTCAGAAGCTTTTATAGTTATAATGATTCAGATATTTTTGTTCTGGTTAAAAAAGTTTAATAGTAGAGTCAACATGTATGATGCAGGTATAAGGGTGGGTAACTTTGGTGTCATTATCAATTGATGAACCTAATATTGTTGAATAGCATGAGGAATATGTCTAAAATTACAGCAGTGAACTAATAATACACTTCATCACAAAGATCCAATATATAATTTTTCAAGTACCCATAATAATATACTAATTTGATGAATCATTAATTTGGAGAAGGTGAAGCAGATTCGTGTTGGACATGGACATGGTGAAGAGAAAATACCCTATCTGATTTCAATCGGGTGACTCGTGAGAATAGGCGACGATTCCGTGGTTCAGAACGGGCGGAGGCTGGAAGTCGTAAGCCGCAATTTCGTCGAGGAGGGTAGGGCAGGAAGCGAAGAAGGAAGGAAGTGTGCGGGAAAGCATGAGGGAGCGATTGGAGATGGTGAGGTAGCGTGAGGTTAGGACGTGAGAGTGGGGAAAAAAATGCGGAAGTGAACAAAGATTTGGTATTTTGAAATGAGGAATGGGGAGCGATCCACGTAAGAAGTTGGAAGTTCCTGCTTTAATATAAAGTAATAGATAGATAGGTCAATTTTAAAGCAAAAGTTGAACACTTTGCTTTTTACTGCCATCATCATTTAAGACAAGTGTGTCCTTTCTTCTCTAGTGCACGCCTACAATTAAATGCCAATGTACCACAATCCATTGCCAGCACATTCATTCTTTGACTTGTGCACAATTTTGGTGAAAGAAAAGTAAACTGCAACATTCTTTTGCTCTTTTTTCCAGTAGCTCCGAGAAAACATTAATGGCGTTTCAAAAATTTTGCCCCCTCTTGGATCTTTGTTGTTAGTTGTTTTTGAAACCAAATCTAAGGTGAGTGCAAAACTCACACTTCTAATTTATTCATCATTTCATTTTGCGTGCAAATTTTATCGTTCTGGCCATCCTCATTTTGTTAAGTGCGTGTGTAGTTGGACAAAAAAAATTTGTTTCATCACTTGCGTGTCCAAACCAGTGTTTCACCGTATGTTTCAATTCGCATGTGCGAAAATTGCTAGCCCAGACCATTATCTATTTCATCCATGCATGAAGTATAACCAGGTCCAGGTCATTATATATGTTGTCTAAACCTATTCGTGTATGTTTGTAGTACACAAATTTCGTGTCCAGGTCATCTACTTTGCATATTTAATCTCGTGTGCATGTAAGAATTGGACATGCTATTTTTATAATTTTTGTTGAGTGCGTTCGAAATTATATTGCCCGGCCATCTTCGGTAACTTCATTTTTGCGTGCCATCATTTATAATGCACGAAACTGTCCAGGTCAGTATACTTCGTCTATAGTTGTTACTTTGCAGGAGATCAAAGTATGAACAAGTGATTGAATTATATATATGCGTGCATCAAAAACTATGTTGCCCAGATCTTTTTTTTTCGTGCATGCATGTTGTGTTAGTAACATTTGTAATGTTATTGTCCAGACCATTAGCTTATTAGTTGCGTGCAAAGTGGTATAGTGTAATATTGCCCAGGCAGTGCTATATTTGATGCATATATGAGTAGTGTAGACAAATGTTTAATTTATTTTGAACTGGTGTTTGGTTTTGAAACGTATTTTGTTGTTGTTATTTTCATAATGGATTTTTACCCCGGTGTTTATATTTAAAGTGTGTTGTTTGATGAGATTTTTGATGAATAAAAATTACTGTTGTTTTGACTTCGGTAACCGTCAATTTAAAGTGAATTTTCAAGCGGCTATCTTGCAACCAAAAAAAACCCACAACGCTGATTTTTATATCTGTTTTTATGGTGTTTTATGAAGCGCAATTTCTTTGTCGAAATTGCTATAGATGTTGCTGTTTTAATCACGTGTTTTTAAATCGTTTTAAAATATAATTGTTTCCAAATTTTTTACAGTTTACGCTTTCAAAAGAATGAGGAATCGATTTAAACGTTTCAGCAAAATTAAGGACTATGAACCCTTACTTTTACTGATTCGATTAATTCTGGACTTATCCATTTGAGAACGTAAATTTTATTTCTATAAAATATACAATTTTGCACTTTCAAGGAAACAATGATGAGATTTAAACGATTTAGCAAAAGTGTAGAGTATGGAACCACGCTTTTACTAGTTCGGTTAATTCTGGACTCGTTAATTGAAATAATTGCCGTGGAATTGCTGTTTGAAGATTTTGATGATTTTGTTGGGCTTTCGAGCCACTATGATGGACCTTCGGGTCAATACCAGTACTAGACCTTCGGGTCATATGTTGGACCTTCGGGTCATTTGTTGGGTGCCAAATATTATGATAACAGTACTTGGTAGGCTTCCGCCATATAAGATGCACATGCGGCGTAGCTTAGACTCG
Source organism: Allium fistulosum (assembly GCA_030737815.1). Classification (NCBI taxonomy): domain Eukaryota; kingdom Viridiplantae; phylum Streptophyta; class Magnoliopsida; order Asparagales; family Amaryllidaceae; genus Allium; species Allium fistulosum. The sequence goes on from CM060905.1 coordinate 457,258,060, forward strand.
CCATATGCTGGGATCGATCCACTTTTATGCTGATTTTCTAGTTATCTTATTTTGATTTCTAGATTTTTGTGAATTGCTGTTTTGAATTTGGAAGTTGATTTTGATGGAGTTTAATGAAATTTCTTCATTTGAACTATGTTGATTATTTATGCTGAATAGTCTCATTTGAGATTATGATTAATTTGCTTAAGTGTTGTTTATCATACACTTATTTCTGAGTTTAAATTAGACTGATCCGTTTATTATTTTCTTTTAAATAATACTCGGGTCAGACCGAGTTATTTTAGGATAATCGCTATCTCTGATTCAGTTGCTGCTTCAGCTTTTGGGATTTCACCTCATCTTTTGTTTAGGCTTCGAGGTGTTACTTTTGGTGTATTGACTCTCGTCTCATGTATGTATTGATGGCTATGTATATGTACATTTGAACCATGTGAATCATCGAGTGTTGTAGCATGTATCCAGACTTGTCTTCCGCTATATCTGATATTTCTGTTCTGATGTGATTATACTTATCTGTGTTGTTGCTATTATGAGTTGTTCTGAATTTTTCATAAGCCACCATGGTTTCGTTTTAGATTTGGATTGAATGTATATCGTTGGGAGTAATTTAAACAACTCCTATCGATGTAATCAATACTCATCTAAGACATAACTTACGGATGGTCGCTTCTAACAAGCCTTATTCTTCGCAATAGCAGACGTTATTCTTTATAATAACCTTTGTTATTGTGAGCATAGAGGTGGGGCGTCACAGATTATACTCTTCCGATCCTGATCTTGGATAGGAGGAGTCTGATAACTCCCGTCTTTAGTCTTCAACAAGTATCCTCACTTATCCTTGGTTGAGCATATTTTGCTATGTCGAAAGCACGGTCGTTAATATCCCGATCGTACTCCAGTTCATGTATCCATGAACCTATTTATTTGGATGCTTATCTTTGGGAATCCACTCTTAGTCCCACCTATCTCCGAGTGTTGACCAAGAATATTCGTTGACCATCCTTGCTTATCCTCAATCAAGTGTATTATACTAGATTGCTAGCATGGTCACTAAAGATCCAACCGCGCATCAGTTTCTCTCTAGAAACCAATGTTCTAATCGCCTTATCCTCGATGTCCCTTCTTGACGTTGCCTAGTTTCGAGCAACAGCCAATACCTGAAGGTTAAGGTCGAATTATCCAATCAATCCTTGTATTTAACCTCCCTGGTGCTGATCCTAGACCAAAGGAGCGGGTATCGTTTTCCAAGTACCTAAGCATGTAAGGTTGAATTACCGAACAACCCTTGAATTATACTCCCCAGCCATGATCTTGGAACAAATGTGTTTGTACCTGACTATACTACTAACCATGAAACATATATATGAATTTGTCTTACAAGTATATGGTTTCATCGGTTTGAGAAGCTAACTTTATTCATAAATTGAAAACGCAGTAAGTCCTGCCTAATAACATTTCCCCAGAATCCTTGGGTGGCTTATTTGCATAAAATCAAATAAATAAATCCAAGTGAAATAGCATCACTACAGGGGGCTATTCCACACTTGTGGGATTGTAATACCATCAACAGTCACTATCTACCGCAATGGGTTGCGCCAGATCCAAATTGTGCCTTTTTCCTTTCTCTTATTGCTTTGCCTTTCCAAGCTTAGCAATGTAGCATTCTCGTCCTTCATTCTAGTCTCCTTTAACTGATACGACCCCATTTTCCTTGGGGAACTTCATTAATAGCCACCAAGGAACCAATGCTATCTTGAAATCAGCAAGAGCCCGTCGGCCCAAAAATGTGGTATATGCTGAATATGCATCTATTAATAACCTTAATCCGTATTACCTTGCGGTTTCCATCACCTAACTCCATGAACAAGTCAATTGCCCTAATTTGTTGTTTCACCTCGCTTGTAAATCCTTGTATCCTCGATTTACAAGGCTCATCCTACGAATTTATCCTCGTTTGATCAAATGTTCTATTAAAAAAAAATATTTATAGAACTTCCATTATCTATCAAGACCCGTTGTATCGTAGCTGGGCCAATAATAGCCGTAATCACCGTGGGTTCGGAAGTTGGGCTTATCGGAGCTCCTTGTTCTAAGGCCATCAAAGTCCATATTCATGAACACAATGCCATCTATTGTCATCCTTTGCTGCTTAGTTGGAGCTCCATTCTCTCTGGCCAAGAAACTCTTCGATGGTACGTGCTTCACCGAGCTTGCATACCACTCCATTTCCCTTCAGCTTTTTTCTATTGGATGACGTCCTCCTGTTATAGTATTTATGACTATTCTTTCAATAGCACGCATAGGCCCCTATCCACAAGTCTAGGCTAATTTCCTCAGGCAGTTGGCCTTTGGGCTCTTACATTTTGTATGCTATCTTAGGGCTCTCTCACATACTAAAGATGTAAGCACTCATTCGTGTTGTGTCAATGAGTTTCATGGAAACAGAAGTACAGCCTAAGCAACGCTCTTCTTCAGTCGCCTCCTTCTTAGGCAACTTTTTATACCTTTCTGTGCCTTGCGTGGAAAGGAATATATTTTTTACATATTATTCAAAGGCATATATTGGGCAGGCCTCATGTTCCTCGGGCATCTTTGGCTTCATCCCACATGCCTTTAGAGCCTTGGTTTCTCCACTTCTAATTATTAGAATTTCCAATATTTACTGCCATGTTACCAGAACTCTCGTTAGTTCATTTAATCACCGCGTTTCTCTGAATAACCTTCTTCGACTATTCACCATATATAATAACCCATAAAAATTAATAAGAAATTAATTAATTAATGATAAGGCTAATGTTAACCCAAAAAATGGATCAACACCCTAGATTGAGTGTGAAAGCACCAGTCATGTTCTTACAGAGCAATAATATAGAAAATAAATGTAAAAAGAGCAGAAATAGTAAAAAGAGCAGAAATAGTAAAAAGACAAGAATATTTTTTATAGTGGTCCAGCTGTTAATGAAGCCTACGTCCACTTTATAACTTTCTATTAATTGACTGCTGTTACAAGTTTAATCGGATTACAATATGATTGAATCTTCAACGTTAGATCAAGTCACAAGTACAAGAGTTTACTGGAGAATCATAGTGAACCCCTAGATGATTATTGTGTGGGAGGAGAAGAGTGAAGAATATTCTCTACAGAGTTCTAGCAGAGAGTCCAGAAGATCCTCTTTGTGTTGCAGATAGGTGAGTATTTAAAGGGAATTCAGCGAGTATTGGGCCAGAAGTCCAAGTGTAGAAGAGTCTAGTTGTTATGCTAAGTCATCACCGAAAATTTCAAATCAATCTGATTCATTTTAATGGATCACTAGTTATCCATAGGGGAAGAATCACTAGTTATCCATAAGGGATGGATTATTAGCTATCCATCAACTTAGCATATTTTTCTACTAGAAGCCTTTACTTAGTGCTACGAAGGAGCTTGGAAAGTTTGAGGGTGATCTGGCCTATCATAATGGATCGCTAGCTATCCATAGAGGTTAGATAGCTAGCTATCCATCAACCTAGCATATGTTTGGCTCCTTTTTCCTGAGATCCACTCACTTGTTCTTTTGAGTGTGTTGTCCAAGTATCAAGTCGTTTGGAGTTAGTTTGATCATCCGTCTTCATGGGTCATCTGGTCCAGAAGAATTATCCACAACTCGCTCAAAACTTAACAAAATCAGACGAAACTATGCAGGTACACTCTAGAGGGTGTGAGGACCTACCATATGAATTTCGGGTGGTGGGGCCCAACCTACATGAGTCGCTAGCGACCCATCAAGATGGATCTCCAACAATCCATCAAATCTTCTCTAGTCATGCTCATTTTTTTTGTGAGCCTTCTTTTATGTCTTCTAAATGTTTCCTCCAAATTTCAAGTCAATCCGATTTGTATGAGTTCTCCAGGTCTAGTTTAAGCTAGCTGCTTTGGTCAAAACAACTTGAATCAGATGAGTTTTTACTTCTTGAACTGTGCTGCTTGGAATGCTATGAAACTTGGTAAGTGTTCTTAGAAGAGGTAGTAGATCATGATGCAAGAGGCTTTGACAACTCATGATGCTTCTTTTTGGATCGCTAGTAATCCATGGATGATGGATCACCAACGATCCATCTACTTAGTGGATTTTTGGCTTGTTTCTCTTAAGTTCCATTGGCTTTTTCTTTTAGACGCATTGTTCAAGTTTCAAGTCATTCTGGCTTAGTTTGGATGTTCTAACTCCTGTTGAATTCTGCTGGGTTACAAACCTAGTTAACATTTTCCCCCCAGAGTATGCTTTCGTTGGAAACGAAGTGTGCTCTGGAACAAGACAAGTTTAAGATTACTATTATGTGAATTTCAGTGAATCATCAGAGTCCATCTCTAGATGTTGTTTTCAATTGACTGACCTCTGATAGCCCTTCGTTTTTTGTTTTCAATCTTAATTTCAATTCCTGGTATGGATGATGTAATCTTTGCTCCATAGTTTACACAAGGGTTTAGGTCGGTAAGTGGGTGCACAATGTAGGTTTGGAGTCGACATATATAGTTTTAAGTCGGCCTGTGGTGAAGCTAAGTTTTGTCTCGAATGATTGTATGCTGTTCTGGAGCAAAGCCTTGCTCTTTGTCTTTAACCGCTTCTTTTCGAGGACTTGGTTAAGTTCCTGTTGCCATTTTGAATTCTAATGCGATGATTTATTCCAAAATCGGATATAGTGGATGATTCAATTGTATTGCTCTTCGCTTTTCTATACTCCAATGATCTTAAAAAGAAAAGCTTCTCGCGTCGCTTTAGACAGTGGCTCCGTTATCGATTATTGATCGATAACGGGTATGTATGGAAAAGATAATTTCAAAGGATGATATATATTGTTTTCAAATGTAAGCAAGCTATCTACACTAGATTTTTTGTTTGTAGTATTCCGGATACTGGACTCTTCTCATGTAGATAACACACTGCATCTGCCCCGGTCAACGCTTAGAACCTGACTGGTCAACATATGCCGACTTCCCTTGGATTCCTGGCATTGGTTATACGAGGATATTATTTAAATTAAAACATACCCAATAGGGTTGAATGCCAAATTTTATGGTCGAAAATGAGTCTCCGGTCATCCAATCTTTAGTCTGGTGAAGAGACTTTCACTCCTCCAGAAGATGGGTCCTTCGCAACTTAGGCTTCGCTTATTATTCCTGTCATATTATGATGATTGATTATAGTTAAATTACAAAGCATGGCTACTCTTGTAGAGTTGTAGTTGATGTTCAATCAGGAACAGTTTCAGTCTTCGAAAACTAGCGCATGGCTTGTTCCATTGCGATTATCCCTCCTTTGCGTTTTTCGGAATTCAACCTGCACAGCAGCCTCTATCTCGGAGGACTATTGGTTTAATTTCTCAATTCCGAGCATTGATTTTCTCACTATTGCACCGCTTGTGTCCATGTGCAACATACTCGTTTACTATAACTCTATACATGTAAGTAATACTTATGCGGTCATTTCGGCATATTATATTTCATAGCTTTGTTCAGAACTATGAGGCAGCTTGGTCTAGCCAGTTCTGTAGCTAATCCCTACTTATGATTAATTGATTTCGTTTCAACAAAGTGTTGGTGTATCTGTCCTATTCCATAGGGCTGATTTCTCTGAATACTAAGTCTATATGTTTTCGGAAGACTAGGTCTCTTGGGCAATAAGTTCGATTACCCCAGTTTGATTGACACGATAGCTCCTATCTCCAGGAACTAAGGACTTTGCTGCTTGATTCCAAGTTCTTATTTTTTCAATGATATCTGTTTCCTGACTGTAATTGAATTCATCCAAGTTCTTATTTTTTCAATGATATCTGTTTCCTGACTGTAATTGAATTCATCCAAGTTGACATCATCATCCAATGTTATTCTGGGTACATGTGTTGAAAAGATGCGTTGCTGTCACCTTTCGCTAGAGTGAATTCTTCTAAGTCCACTATTGAGACCCTATTCATGTATTAGTTTCTGTCTCCAGAAACTCGTGTGCGAATGACACAACTTTGTGGATTTTTCCTTGATGTTGTGAATATTTAGATAGGTTGAGATGCCAGAAGGTAGAGCTAAAGATTCAATTAAATTCTTGCTTCTGTTTTCGAAAGCCGATGTATCGGTAGTTTCATTCTAGTTGTTTCTTCTTAGCATCACCAATCTTTCAGTAATGGCATATTCCTACAAGTTGGAACTAAATGATCTAGTTAGACCGTAAGTAGGTCATCGATCCTTCTCGTCATCGACATACTACGAGCGATGGTTGATTTCTGAACTTTAAATCCTTCATTTCCTTTGTTGGTGATTTTGTTTCCAGAATGCTCTATTTTGCAATACAGAACCGTTATCTAACCAACCTCGTGGTTTTTCGTGATTGTACTTTGCAACATTTCTTTCGATCAAGTATCTGTGCGTCTATCCCTGCTTGAGGGACTAGCTATTTCGAACGCTTGTATTTGGGCGATTATGAGAGCTGGAGAGGTTTGGGACAAATGATTCGATTGCCTCTAGTCTGGCACTTAATCCTATTCTAGGATTGAGGAAGTCCGATGGTTTTAGTCCCAACCTTCCATGATTGTCCCTACATGTCCTTAGTTTTGCATGCTTTGTTTGATTGTTGTCGTCATGGAAGTTCTTTTCATACGCTAATTCCTGTCTGCGGGAATTGGTAACCTAGCTGCGTGGTTCCAAGCAACATTTTCTTGAGGCTACCTATCTTTTGGCTGTATCTAAATTCTTTCTAAGTTGAATTCAGGAAATTCAGTTGTGCACCAACTTTCATCCCTAGAAAGTAGCACACGAACAATTCAATCTTGGGATTTCCTTTTGGTGCTGCTTTATTCCTGTGCAGTGGCTGATTCTTGTGATGAAAGGTCAAACCATTTGGCTGACCTATGAAAGGTTATGTTTTCCTATTGTTGCCCATTTTCGGGCAACGGTAGTTTTCTAAAGACAAGGGTAGAGTCTCAGTTGAGGACCAACTTCTATTTCCAAAAGGTAGTGCATTGAATGTTTACTACGATGAGAGTTTCACATCGAACCTATAGATTAGAGTTGTCCTTGCATTGACGAGGCAACATCGGTACATAGTGAATAATAAATTTCATGGCATTGCAGAGGCAATGTTGGTACTTAGGAAATAGAGGGTTCCCCGACATTGCTTTAGGAACACATATACTTATGAAATATATAGTTTCTCGATGTTGCTGGGGCAACACCGATACTTAGGAAATGAGAGAAGGCCTTAGCGTTGCCGGGGTAACACTGATACTCAAAAGGTTAGGATCGATTTTCCTCGCTGATCCGGCAATGCTTTTAATCCAGGTAGACACTAGTTTCGGTCTTCGAAAACTTGCAGTTCAAAGATTGGATTGTAGAAGTCTTTTCTTAGTGTTGACTGTCTTCGGGCAATGTTAAAGTCATGTTAATTAGGATTGAATCATTCATCTGATCCTGTATAGTTGAGTAGATCCCTTTCAACTCAATGTGGTTGTTTTTCTCAACATTGCTTAAATTTGAGATACACCATCTTTTGGAAGGATAGGAGTCCTAGTCGTTTCCATTGCCTAGCCTTATTTATCACCGTCAAGTGTTACCCTTGGAAATGCAGGGTTATTTCTTAACCAATTCCATGGTTATTCTTATTCAAGAAAAATCGGATTTCCTCCAACTAGTTTTTGTTGTGATCTGACTTCTATCTGCGGAACCCTTCATTTCTAGGCAAACCCTTCATTTCTAAGTGTCAAATTCCAGGTTCTTATAGAAAATTAGAAATTATGGAGTGAGTCACCACATTGCCCTCGGTACGACCATGCTCATTCCTATCCTGATCACGGACGCATAGAGTTCGGCAGTGTTTGTCTTGAATCTGTGACGCTTAACCTTGCTTGTTTCAGGCCATATGCTTATGCTGGGCTGATAGCATTGTTGTGGATATCAACCTTATATGTTGGTTCCATTCTTTAGGAATCAATGGTTTAGCTGCTCGATTTCGAGCGTTCTCTTCTTGTCGTTGTCTGTCTTCGGATAATAGCTGGTTTTCTTCAGGTTGGGGTTTGCGATCTCAGTCGAGGACCTGCTTTTGTCTTTAGAAACTGGTGCGTGGATGATTTGATTTTGGAAATGCCTTCCGTCATCGTCTACCTCTGGACGACGGTAATTTCCTCCTTTTATTGCAAGTTGAAGCTATTTTTTATCCTGACCAAGTGTTAATGTGTTATGTGCCCCTCAATCCACAGGGTTGATTATTCTGAATAATTGATGTGGGACTTAATGTTCTGGGCGGCTCCTTGGATACCCCCAATCAAAGGTGCATCGCAGCTCCTATCTCTAGGAACTCGTGACTTCTATGTCTTGATTTTAGACATTTTGTACATTAACTTTGGTCAAAGCTCAGAATTCTTTGCCGGCTTTTTGGTTTGTGAACTTTGCGGCACTATCGGAGCAATGTCGTTTCTTTCGGGTAGCGGGAGATGTTCCCTGTTAATCCTGCAATAGACAAGTTTTCTGGTGTTGTCGAGACAACACCTATACTTGGAAAATTTTAACGGTTCATTGATGATGCTAGAGCAACATCAAGTAGTGGTTGCACGGCTTATCAGATGTGGGGCTTGTGAAAATGTGCAGCATACAAAATGCGGTTTTTGAGAGTGCACGACTTATGATATGCAGGGCTTTTGAGAGTGCGCGACTTATGAAATGCACGGTTTTTGAGAGTGCGTGGCTTACGAAATGCGCAATTTTTTAGAGTGTGCAGCTTATGAAATGTGTGGCTTATGGGATCGATACGACTCGTCGATCCGGAATGGTTTGGAACTTCTTGACATTGCCAATCATTAGGTAACATGAGGAGTTCTTACTTTGAGAGCATGGTTCACAGCTCAAGAAGCGATGCGCGACTTATGGGTGTGTACGACTTATGAGATCGATACGACCCATCGATCCAAAACGGTTTAGAACTTCTTAAAGTTGTCAATCTTCGGGTAACATGAGGAGTTTGTGTTTCGAGAGTGTGGTTCCATGGCTTAAGAAGTGATGCGTTGCTTATAGGAGTGCAAGGCTTATGAGATCGGTATGACCCGTTGATCCGGAACTTCTCGACGTTGCCAATCTTTGGGTAACGTGAGGAGTTCGTGCTTCGAGAGGGTGGTTCTACAGCTCAAGAAGTGATGAGCGACTTATGGGAGTGCGCGACTTATTAAATCGATATGACAAAACGATCCGAAATAGTTTGGAACTTCTTAACATTGCCAATCTTCGGGTAACGTGAGGAGTTCATGCTTCGATAGCATGGTTCCACAGCTTAAGAAGTGATGCACGACTTATGGGAGTGCACGACTTATGAGATCAGTACGACCCATCAATCCGAAATGGTTTGGAACTACTCGATGTTGCCAATCTTCGGGTAACGTAAGGAGTTCGTGCTTCGATAGCGTGGTTCCATGGCTAAAGAAGTGATGCGCGGTTTATGGGAGTGCGTGGCTTATGGGATTGATATGAATCGTCGATCTAGAATGGTTTGGAACTTCTTGGTGCTGCCGGAGAAACACCAGTTTTAGAGGAGACATGGATCGAGATCCGTCAATCCAGCGGTTTGAGTCAATTTGACCCCGTCGACTCGGCAGGTTATTTTCTTGAACATGGGTTTGACGGTTCAAGAAGCTAGGCTAGGCTTATGGGATGCACACAATGGTTTTGGCCTTTTCGGTGCTAGAGGAGAGATCCAGTTCTTAGAAGGTAAGGATCGAGTTTTCCCATCAATCCGGCTATTTGACTTCATTGGGACCTTAATTTCGTCAGTTCTAATAGATAAGTGGTTTTTGGATCGAGTAACCATGGCTTGGACGAACCTCCCGTATTCAGGAAGATGTGCATAACCAAACAGATAAGGTTGCCATGGTAGAGAGATCTACAACCGACCGCATGGAGATGGTTATGAAGAAAGATATTATAGGAGTTTAGGGAAAGACTCTCAGTTTTTGTTCCAAACTGCCTTTAGAGAATTGTTCTTTAGCTCATACAGTCTAAGAGGAAAAGGAACTGGTCACCAAGGGTGGTAAAGGAGGAGTTGGGAAGAAGTAAGCAAGTACTATGCTTCTATTTCGTTTATTGCACTAGCTAGGTCGTTAAGTCCATAGTTGTCAGAATGCCAGAATTTTCGATCGGACGTAACAAAACTGTGGTATGATTAGTCTTGGCTTTCATTGTAGCTATTCAAGTATGTGTGGTGCCCCTATGCTACAGGGTTGTTTATGCGCTTAAACTGTATCCGAGGTTTCTCCATAACCCATTTGGTTGCACCCAGTCCAATGGATGCAACTGTTTCTTCTAGACAATTAAAGCACGGGAAAGCCTCTACCTTCAGAGACTTATATATTAGGGATTTGAGATACTTGATTCTCCTAGGTGTTGAATCTTGGCTTGATTCAAGTCGGCTTCTGATTAATCACAAGGTCGGTTCAGTTTTAGCTTAGTTTCTTTGAGTGACTTTGAAGCTCTAGAATTCAGCACTATTTGTCTCATTGGTCATTGGAAGTGATTATGTTAATTTTGCGGAATGACTGATGTGATTGTTGATTCGTGGCTCCGAAGCATGACTTCATTGACTTCAGGGAGTTTTGGATGAGATGACCACTGATATTTCAATTGGCCTCTACGATGCTTTATTTTTGAAGGATTTTTAGATCAGATGACTACTGATTTACCAGTTCGCCTTCATAATACTTTAGTTCGTGAAGGACCGTCACGATGCTTTAGTTCGTGAAGGAGTTTTTGTTGTCGGATGTCCGACAACTAGACGGCCTTGGAACGATAATTTATCGATTCCGAGAGGAATTTTGGTCTGATGTCCAACGACCAGATAGCTCTAGAGTGATTATTCATTGACTCCAAGAAGAGTTTTGGGTCGTGTGTTTGATGGCCCGGTGTTCCTAAAGCGATAATTCATCGACTTCAAGAGAAATTTTGGTCGAATGTCCGACGACCAGACGGCCTTGGAGCAATAATTCATCGACTCCAAGAAGAGATTTGGGTCGTGTGTCCTACGGCTCGACGGTCATAAAGTGTAACGACCCGCCATTTCGAACCATTCAAATCGACAATAAACCACACGTGTCAAACTTGAATTACCCAAAACAACAGATTGTTATTTATTTTTGGCAAAACTTAGCATATACGGTAAATAGATCAATCATAGAATCATAGACACAAAGTAAAACAACAATACATAGCGGAATAGATAAATAGTAGTTCATGAAGCTACTACATAAACATCCGAGTCAAAAGAAAATACAACATAAGTCCAAATACAAAGAAGTCTCTAATACATAAGCAAATGACAAGTTTGAACATAAATAACTGGAAATAACTGAAATATTGAAAAGCTGAATAGATAAAAGATAGATCTCCAAGCAAAGCTCCAAGCTCCAAACGTGAGTCTCAAATGCGGTGATACTCAGGCAGACCCGAGCATAAAGCAAAACACAAAATACTCGAGTCAGGATTAACATTCTTATGTAAGTAAATCAACTCAAGTGAAATATCCAAGTGAAATGCAATATAACTTAAAGGATGTTTGGGATTCCATCCTTTAAGGATCCGTGGAACTATCTACATACATAATACAATATGCTACATAGATAATGTCTACAGTAAAGTAAAGTATTAAAGTAGCGTTAAGGCGTTACCCATATCCCCCTTAACACATTTTTATATAAATACCATAGTCTATACAGATACTGTAAGCCCTACCAAACTAGTGGGACACTCAGGGAGTACTCCGTAGGTACGATACAAATAAAAGTCGTAATGGGCTCGATCAGGATAAATATGACAAGGCACGCGAGGCAATGCCTAGGGTAGGATACTACCGTTTTGCACTCCCGGACTAGTGGTAACGCATAGCAGCAACTACCGCCCACCTCTAGACACACTCTCATAATTAAAGGTGCACACTAGTCAAATCACAAAGTAATAGATATGGTTTCGAAGAAGCATGCTCGATCGTGGGAGCGACCCCACTTGTCCCGATTTACCTCCTGTTTAGTCAATTTAATTATGACCTGAAAGTCAAGGCTATCCATCATCGTTCTCTTACTTCATCCCAGTAGCGTTCTCCAAACCATCCTACTTCATTATTGATTCTCCACCACGTGCACAGTTGTTAAAGTGGTTTTCAGTATTGGCAGAGAGTATAACAATATCCTATCCCGGTCTCTTTAACAACCCAACGCTTATTTCACACCGTGGTCATTTATAAAATCACTTTTATAAACATTTAAATAAATCTCAAATTACAAATCTAAATCAAAACTAAATATTCAACTTTAATTTTATTTAATTTTGAAAATATTCACTTAATCACCTTTAATCAAATCAAATTATAAAATCATGTCTGTTAAAAATCTTAGAACCAATAAGTTCAAATCAATTCCTTATTTAAATTCAATTCTAAACCAATTTAAATTTCAAGTCAACACTAATTTATCTTTCCAACTTTTATTTATTTAAGTTATTACAAAAATCTATTTTTATAATATTAACAAAAATTTTAAATAAATAATTTAACATAATATATATGTTAATAAAATTCAATTTTATTAAATTCAATTTTATCATCTTAAATATTATTAAATTAAATCTTATTTTATTAAGTTTATTTTATTATTAAATTAAATCTTATTTTATTCAATTTATTTTATTATTAAATTAAATCTTATTTTATTAAATTTATTTTATTATTAAATTAAATCTTATTTTATTATTTTAAAAATAATAAAGTATAAGTAAAATCTTATAATATACATTTTCAAACTTAACTTACAATTTTAAATTTTCCAAACATATAATTTAAAATCTAAAATTTTCACACATATTAAAATAAAATATTTATATTATATTCGAAAAATCAATATTTATTAAAACACATATTTATTTATTTTTCCAAAATTTTGGAAATCATTTTAAAAATAGACCAACAGTGTCTGAGGGTGTGACGCCCCACCTCTATACCCACGCCAGCCAAGAACACTACGGTGTAGTGCTGTCAACTAGCACGGAGAAAAAGGCTGTTGAGGAGCGACCATCTATGTAGTTGCTTTGTGCGAGCACCGATATGTCAGATAATAAAACATTGCATTTCATCTTTAGAGGAAATCCGACATACCGATACAAACTCAAAGCTACTACACAGTGGCTATAATAGTTTAGGACAATAGATATAAAAATAACACAGATAACATAAATGCAGAATACAGATGGAACGAAAAAGTCTCATATATACAATAACTGATATCAGTTACAATACATTTGACACAATACAAATGATACAACTACAATTGTGGACACAAGAAGTTATATATATACAAGTACATTATCGACTAATATACATGAATACATTATCATCTTAAAACAGACACACTGACAACTACAACAAGACGAAGACCTCTTCAAATGATATAAAAAGTCTTCATAGCTCTAGCAGCAATCCAAAGCTAAAAATCTACAACCTGTAAATACTCGGTCTGACCCGAGTATTACATTCAAAAGAAAATAATACTCGGATCAGTCTAATTCAAAATCAGTTATTAGAGCATAGAAGCAATAATAATCAATTTCAATATAGATGACAGTCACAGAAATCTCGTATATCCAACTTCTCGATAAAAGAACCGGATAACGGCAGATATATCACTAAACAGTGTTAATCCACGAAACAGAAATCCAAAGTAGTTTAAATAATTGAAATGTCAAATTAAAAATATCAATGCTAATTGGCTGCAGTACACACTAACGTGTACTGCCTCGCCAATACAGCCTACGAATTACGCAACAGGTCGATGAATTAAGAATAAAAGAGATATCGATTAAAATTTGTCAATTCGGTGTGGCTGCAGTGCACGCACGCGTGCACTGCCTCGCCACAACAGAATATAAAGTCACCACAAGGGACAAGGGTAAAACTGCTACGAAAAGGCAGCCACCACTTGTATTTAAGGGCAAGGCTGCATCAGTGAAATGAAACAGTGTATCCAGTGAAAGAGACAACAAGTGAAACAAGTTCAACATGTCGCAAAGCAAGGCACAGGGAAATAGCAAACTAAAGGCGAGAGCACCAAAGGTATGGCACTACAACACTCAACAGAAAAGACGCAGATCAGCCTCATTAGAAAATAAGGTCATCGGTGAAGCAAAATGACAAAAATGCAAATGATACCAGGCATCAATGCAATGTATCAGATTCGAGAACAAGGCAGTGCAGCAGCATAAAGCTTCAACTAAGAGAATACGAAATATGTACAAATGAAGCAGCATGACTGTACATACTATATACAAAAGAGAATATGCTATGTAGTGAAGCAAAACAGGTCAAGGGTGAACACACGAGAAGTCCCAGGTCAGGGATGCAAGAAGTCAGGGATGAAAGATCAAACATGCAGCTACAACACAACTACACAATATATATAGTCTCAAGTTAAAGATTGCAACACTACGACCACTACGAGTGATCACGTAACCAAGAGCAGACACTACTGGAACTGTCTTGAAGGCCAGAGAATTCAAACTACAACATCAAGTACGGCACATATGTACGTAGTGTATATAAAGGAAATGTGGAGTCAACTCAAATGAATTCGAAAACGAAACCAAATGCATTAGTGCCATGCAAACCAACAAGGCATGACTGCAACTAAGAAAAAAAACTAACTGCAGTCACGACTGAAGACAAAAGGGCAAACTGCAACATGAACAGCAGCACATTCAAGGTGCACCAGGCCAGTTCGAAATGAACACAGGGATAATTCCAGGGAAACAAAACATATAAGGGTACCGGGGAGTATGCAACCCGACCATCAAAGTGTAGACAAAGTGAAGTCAGGGCCAATAGTAATGACAGTAACTCCATCAAGTCGTAATTCAATCCCAAAATACAGTCAATCATTCCAAGAGAAAAGAAAAATGCAATTCGAACATACATATATACATATCAATTAATGTATATACATACGTCACAGCATACATATGTATGAAGACTAGAATGCAACTGGGTGCAAAACAGTTTCCAAATCATGAATGTACGAATTGTACATTTGTATTTAATACCGTAACTGGACAGTATTAATTTCATAGTCTAGAACAAGGCAAATGCCAAAGTCGAAGCACATAGGCGAAAGCAGCAAATACATGTCCAGATGAATCAAATGCAACAGTGCATCTAACTCTACTGGGATGAATGTACCAATATCAACATGGGTGCAAAACAAATGTAAACATGTCAAGATATATAGGTATGCAGTGACAAAGTGGATCAAAACAATTACAAAATGAAGTAGTGCAATGCAGACAATTCAACAATAGTGCTACAAGTAAGGCATCACAAAATCAAGACAGAGGTGCAGACTACAATATGAGTCAAGCAATATGTATACAGTTCAAACACAAGCCAGAGGCGGCCAACATGAACTAATGAACTCATAGGGACAGTGTAATCAAAAAGCACATATATGCAGCAGCTACAAACAAGTAGAGATGAAACAATGCAAACTACATAATGATCGAAGTCAAGAGTGTCAATATGATCAAGTGCATCAGTGAACAAATGCATACAGATCAGGTACAACAAAGTGCATCAAATAGACCAGAAGTGCAGAAATACTTCTGAGAGCATGGAAATGAAATCACATAACAAGAGACCGAAGTCAGTTTCTCGAGTAGTTTGACAAAGAACAGAATTCACAGTATAGCCGAAATCATGGGACAACAAGTCAGTGAAGTGGTGAAAAGGTTATCACCAAAAATCAATTACCAGATGGTTACAACATTACCCCGAAATCTAACTGAAAGTCAAGGTCTCGAAACGCATGAATAAACAGCACTTTGAAGTAGAGGTGGATGAAATCGAAGTTCACCCATTAGTAAAACCCAATTTGGATTCGCGAAGCAAAAGGAATCGACCAACTCAACAACTTGAATACAACGAAAACCAACGAATTTTAAAATCCCTAATACACATGATCATGAATTAGATGTGAGCGAAAATGAAGATCACTCACCTTTTCCGAAGCGGCGACGAGCTCGACCTTTGTCGAAGCGAAGACGAGCACGGCGAAGGCACAGACGAACTACAGAGCGGCGAACCTTCGATCGAGCTTCAATGCCGGCAGAAGCCCTAGTTTCGCGGCTGCCATTATTTCGTTTTCTTCGATTTTGGGCTTAGGGTTTTCGAATGGAGGAAAGGGAGGGGGATTGGGTTATCACGGGATCAACAAAGGAAACGCGGGCCAATATGATTTTTAAAGCCCACTAACAATTTCTCAACCATTTTTCAAAAGAATTTCAACTCGATAAAATTCCAATAAGAATTGGCGAACGATTTAATCACCTAGTGTCGATAATTAATTGCTACGAATTTGCGGGTTGTTACAGAGGGAGTGAGTCTGGGGAGTTTGGTTGGCGGCAAGGCGGGGAGGCTGAGGCAGAGGGAAGTGTGGTAGAGGAGAGGCGGAGGATTGGCAGCGGAGGGGAAAGGCGGAGCTAAGGTTGGAGGGCTGTGGGAAGGGTTCGGATGGAAGGCTGGGTGGCTGGGTGGTGGTGTTACAATGGGAAAGGCGGTACGACAGTGGCGACAGATGAAGGTGAGAGAGTGGCGGAGCAAGGTCGAAGGGAGGGAGACGAGGCGGAGGATGGAAGAGAGGATGGGTTGCAAAGAGGACGTGCTGGTTTCAGAATATATATAAGCTTTATATTATTATTTTTCTCTCTAAAGCATGAACAACATGAAAAGAAGAAAGGATGGGAGAGAATGAGTATCAACCAGCAATATATTGAAATAGTGGGAACAACAAAATCCAGGGTTGAATTCTGGGAATAATAAAAGCTAATGCCTACTTGTTTTCTCCCAGTGGATAAATGAAAGGACACAGGGAAACCCAAAAGACCCAAACGAGGAACCGATACGGCTATCCATTTTGCAGATTTTGCCACGTATCGGACGTCGAAACACAAAAATGAATATATTGTGGAGATCAGAGCGATGAGATGAACAAGATGGTACACAGATACTAGAGACACGACCTACCTATCAAAACTCCATTTTCGTTGTAGAAAATGCTGCTAAATCGCCAAAAATAATTTAAACGGGGATAGAGAAGTCCAAATTTGGCGAAACGAATTATGACATCTTACTCAGAAAATGTTCTATATTTTTCTTATGTAAAAATATTTAGGTTTCGAAAATATTTTATTTTCATCAATTTTTAACTAATTTTAAATTGAAATTTCGCAACTGAACAAACTTACAAATTTTCCGACGAAAATCTTCCACTTAATATGTTTAAATAGACATATCCCAAATATCAAATTTTCATTGCTAAATTTTATTATTTATTTCCATGAAAATTTTCGTTAATTACATTATTTAAATCGTTAAAATTTCTGGATCGTTACATAAACCGATGATTCATCGACTTCAAGAGAAATTTTTGTTGGATGTCCAACGACCAATCAGCCTTAGAACGTTAATTCATTGACTCCAAGAAGAGTTCTGGGTCATGTGTCCGATGGCCGGACAGTGTTAAAGCGACGATTCATTAAATTCAAGAGGAATTTTTGGGATTCAGCTTGCGGGAACACAGTTTTATCGGTTCCTGGAGACTAAGGGTTGTATCTATTTGTTCAACGATCCTTTGGACAATCCTTCTTGACGCTACAAAAGCAACACCGGTGGTCAGAAGGGGGATCGACATGACTCATCGAGGGCATATAGGCATTTCTTTCACCGTGCTGTCTGCAATGCCCCTAGTGTCCCGATACGGCTCATTTGGAAAAGGAAAGTAGACAAGAATGGATGAGAAGGCATCCTTTAGGTTATTTCCCCATTCCTTAGTAGCTAGCCAGCCAGAGTGTTATTTGGTAACCATCCTTTCGTCTGATTTTGTTAGTTAGCCAGGGCGCTTTTCTACTGGGTCTTAGTGGCCTTCCTTGGGCAAAAGGTCCTTGAGGTCCTGTAGTTCCTTCACCGTTTGGTATGTTCTTTGGAAAATTGCAGGATTTGCCTTCTGCCAATTGCACTACCTCTAGTCTCTAGAACTGGTTCACCTTCCCATAGAATTCTTTTTGGGTAGAAGGTTGTTTCATTCTTTAATGATTCCTGAGGGCCTTGCAGTAGACTGCATCCGTTACCCTCGCTTCGCCCATATGCTAGTCATACCTTTAAATCAGTTGTACATTTGTAGGAAGGTGTAGTTGGCATGATAAACTTCTTTGAATATTCTACATGCTGAATGGCTTCGGTGAATAGGTTTCGATTGGGGAAGATGCTTTAATCGTTGTCAGTCCAGTCCGTTTTCAAGTTATTGAAAGTGACTATAGATCGTGTAATATGGAATAGTATAAAAGCAATGCGAAATAATATAATAATTAGCAGATAATAGTAAATAATAAATGAGCACACTAGGAATTTTTATACTGGTTCGAACTTCCCGTTCTACGTCCAGTCCCAGACTCCTTCTGGAATTTCAACTAACAACAACCCTCACTTAACCCGGAGGAACATGTCTATACAACCCTGAGCAACCGAACAGGGACATGAGCAACAGAACAGGATTTCGCCTCAACAACCGAAGAGGACTTCACTTTGCCCAAGCAGCAGAACGGGACTTATATAGAACAATATTTCTTGACACTATGTGTTCTTGAGTAACACGAATTTGTCAATTATAGTACACCCTTCCTATAATCTTCTCCTTTATGATATATATGTGAATGCGTGAAGAATAAGGAGGTAAGAAAGTGAATTTGAATGATGTTGAAAGCACAAGTGTATTAGATTCAAGAATTCAGAGAGTAGAATAACAATCAATTCAATTGTTAATTGAAAACTTGATTCTAATGTGTTTATATATAATAAATAGTTGCAATTGTTCGTGAAGAGTTATCATCAAGAGTTATGATCATATCTGTTGGATTAAAGATTGCAACTCTTCACGAATGAAAGTGCCTTTTCAAAAAACTAGCCGTTGTAAATATTCAGACTTCTGAAATTAAAAATTCAGACTTCTGAAATGCAACGAAATTAGACCAGAAAGAAAATAGGCAAAAAATTGCCAGATTCAGACGTCTGAACTATCCAATTCAGACGTCTGAATATTGTATTTTACAACATTCAAATTTCCAGATTTAGACGTCTAAATTGGATCATTCAGACGTCTGAATGTAACATGAAAATAAGATTTTGCCTTAAAACAAAATATATGCAAATGCAATGATAATGAGAGGTAGCATATATCATATAAGAGAGATTTTAACATATTTTAACTTCTAGACAAGGACTCGAAGCAACCTTATATAAATTTATACATAATCGAATCTTGTCATAGGTTAATCCCTGCAAAAACAAGTTAGTATATAAATGATTGTATAGTTGTCATAGTCAAAATATCGTTTTTACGAAATACCGTAAACACGAAGTTTCAACATTCTCCCCCTTTTTGACGATGACAACTATATAATATTATAGTATATAACATGGTCATATAGAAGCAGGAAATACAAATACTCCCCCTTAATATAAACTCCCCCTGTCGATAGAAAATATTTCTCCCCCTTTGCTATCGACAAAAAGGAAAGTTAAAAATCATGCATATCATATATGTTACATAATACAAACAAGAGTAGGAGAGCAAAGAACCAACATAATTATCATAAAATACATAGAACCAACAGGTAGTAGCATATGGTTTAGTTACAATCCAAGACACATAACTGAAGTACTAAAAAGGTTCATAACAAAATAAAAAGAAAAAGTCATGATTTAAAAACAGACCAAAAACAAAAGTTATGAAATGATAGATCCATACCACCACCAATTTAAAAAGATGTACTAGGTTCACCTTCATTACTATCGTCATCATCATCTTCATTATTGTTAGTACTGGAGCTTGAAGACCATTGAAAGGGTGTGGGATCAAAAACCTCGGTAGAAGTGGAAGTAGAGCAACCAATATGTTCCCAAATTTTATTCAGGAAGCCACGAATAGAATTAAACTTCCTATTGGTTTGCTTCTCGAATCGATCAATCTTGGTATTGAGCTTAGCCTGATTATTAGAAATTGTAACCAAGGCTTGTTTCGGTGTTGATTCGAGAGAAAGTACTTCTATGTCATCATCGTCATGCTCGGTAGCTTGTGGAGCAATGTGTCGATGAGGTTGGTGAGGTTGAGGTCTATTTTGATCTCGGTTTTTGATACATTCTTGGAAAGAAATAAAGTCAAGGTTTTGTGGACACTTAGGCAAGTTCGTTAGACCTAAAGTTTTGGATCCTAGCTCCTTTATAGGTGAAAATTCTGAATCTGGAAAAGTAACTTCATAATTTCTAAGAATTTTCATTATATAGGCACCATAATGAAAAGTTTTATAACGATGGCGACGATTTACATCCATAAACTCCTCAAGAATAACATGTCCCCAATTTATAGATTGTCCGGAATAGATGGCATAAAGAGCTTGGAAGTTGCGTTTATTTACATCTTCATCACTTCCGGTTCTCGGTAAGACGGAGCGAATTAGGGCTCGATGAAGAATACGAGCTTGTGGCTGGAGTTGGACGGAAGTAAGCCTAGTGATATCATCGGAAAGAAATCTATGAGAGACTTCATCTCTTTGATCCAAAGAGAGTGAAGCTTCAATATCATCCAAATCTGTTCCGGATGAAGGACATTGTAAAATATCTCCAAGACGAACTTGGGGAAGATAGATTTTGACACCACATACCCAAGTCCAAATACAGTCCTCTCTATTATGAGGATGATGATGGTCCAAATTCATATTAGCATAGAATAATTTAACTAAAAGATGATTTATCTTAACATTATTTGTAGAGAAGGATAAGAGAGTTTCTAATCCACTTGAGCGAGTAATTTGTTGAATTCTATAGGGTGCAAATTCGTCAAATTTGACAAAAGCTCCCGGGAAGAAACTAGATCTAACCATTTGAGCAAATCTTTTCTTAGCTTCATCATTCCATAGCCATTGATCTACATTTGGTGTAGATGAAGAGGTTGAAGCCCTTGGACGTTTTGATCTTGGAGGCATTGGAGATTTTTGTGATTGAATTGAAGAGTATGAAGTTCCTTTTTGATAAAAAATGGAGTTTTTGTAAAACTGGTTCGGATGAAGTAGGGGGTTGAAGAGGTAGATGAAGGAGTTTAATTTGGTTGGTGGATGGAAAATTTTTAAATAACCCTTGAATTTTGAATTGACAGTTCGATTCACACGTCTGGAATTTTAATTTCAGACGTATGAAATTGCAAATTTTAAAACAGAAGAAAAACAGTGTATTTTAAGGCACTTTCAGACGTCTGAAATAGGAGATTGAGACGTCTGAATCTGAAATGAAAAATATGATCTTGACAATATTCAAACGTCTGAATCCATCATTTCAGACGGCTGAATTTGATTAAAAATGCACAATTGTAAAAACAACCAAAGTACCTAAGTTAATTAAGAACAAAATGTTTTATTAAAAACAAATGAAACAAAGAATACATAATATAGAGACAGACAACAATAAAGAACAACAAATAAATTATTTTGATGAAGAAGGCGATTTATTGTGTGTTTTATACTCGTCTGGTTCAATCTTCTGTTTTCCCTTCCCTTTAGATGATTCTAAAGAATGTCGAGTACTACCACGCTCTCATGAGTTAGCTGAAACAGGGGGACGTGGTGGTGTACAATATGAAGTTGGTTGATGAACATTTGAACGAGACACACCATAAAATTTAAAGCCCAGATTCTCCAGAAAGTTAAGCCGTTGCGAGTTAACTTTAGATTCGTAATACATTTCTCATTGAATTCCCATCGATTTTCGTTGATAATGATGAATTTCATCTATCATTTGTTTAGTTTGAGGAGAACCGAAAAACAAGAAACGTCTAGCCTTTTTCTTCTCTGGTGTGTGACCGGTATGATTACTTGAAGAAACATGCCAGGCAGGTTGATGAGTGGGGGTTGGAGATGGTAAGTTCGAAGAATATGCAGAAGAGGGTGTAGAAAAATCTTCGGAGGAATATGCAAAGGGTTCCTCAGAAGAGTAACCATTTGAGGCCATGGTATAAAAAAAATATTGCAAAGAAGTGCACAAAATTCATAGTTTAGTAACAAAATTTTAAGCCAGAATGAGTGAGACAAAACAACCGAGAAGTGGAAGATATAAAAAAATAAGAGATAAGAATAGTATGACATTTTGTGGCTAAACAAGAAAAAAGCATATATTGGTGGTAGAAGCTCTTGAAAACATAGGTTTCCAAGAAAAAATTCAAAGCTAAAAATAGACAACAAAAGAATGGACAACAATAGACCACTAGATTGAAAAACAGATAAGATATAAAATAACCAAAAAAAATACAAATTTTAACCAAGGTAGATAATATAATTCATAGAGAATGATATGAATATAAGTATTAAAAAAATAACTATAAATCTTTAAAAGAGATGATTCCAAGTTCTCGTCTTAACTTGATAAACACATTTTCAAGAAGTGGTTTAGTGAGGATATCAGCCAATTGATTTTCGGACGAGACAAAATCTAAATTTATCAAACCTTTTTCAATACAATCACGAAGAAAATAATGACATATATCAATATGTTTGGTTCGTGAATGATTGACAGGATTTTTTGATAAATTAATAGCACTTGAATTATCATAATATATTGTTGAATTTGAAAGATTTATATCAAAATCTCTAAGTGTCTGTTGCATGTAAATTACTTGAGCACAAGCTAATGCAGCAGAGATATATTCTGCTTCACAAGTAGAGAGTGAAACACAGTTCTGTTTCTTACTAAACCAAGATACTAATGATTTTCCAATAAAATGGCACGTACCGCTAATACTTTTTCTATCTGTTCGAGATCCCCCAAAATCAGCATCACTAAATGATACTAATTCGAACGGACACTCTTTTGGATAGAATAAACCAAAGTCCTTGGTATTACTAAGATAACG
This sequence comes from Allium fistulosum, assembly GCA_030737815.1. NCBI lineage: Eukaryota > Viridiplantae > Streptophyta > Magnoliopsida > Asparagales > Amaryllidaceae > Allium > Allium fistulosum. Next base: position 457,281,049 of record CM060905.1, read on the forward strand.
TAATATACGTTTGACTGCTCTTAAGTGAGATTCTTTTGGATTAGCTTGAAATCGAGCACATAAACAGACGCTTATCATAATATCTGGACGACTAGCTGTTAAATATAATAATGATCCAATCATACTTCGATATAATTTTTGGTCAATACTCTTGCCATTTTCATCTCTATCAAGATGGGTAGTTGTACTCATAGGAGTTGGTTTGGCAGAAGTATTTTCCATTCCGAAGCGTTTGATTAAATTATTACAATATTTTTCTTGATTAATAAATATACCATTTGGTAATTGTTTAATTTGTAAACCAAGAAAGTATGATAGTTCACCCATATGTGACATTTCAAATTCTTTTGTCATAATATTTGAAAATTCTTTACATAAATTTTCAGTATTAGATCCAAAAATAATATCATCAACATATATTTGAATGACTAAAATATCTTGATTAGTTCTTTTAATAAAAAGAGTTTGATAAACCTTTCCAATGTCAAAACCAGAGTCAATAAGATATCTTTTAAGATGATCATACCAAGCACGAGGTGCTTGTTTCAAACCGTATAAAGCTTTCTTGAGATTGTAGACATGGTCTGGAAATTTTTCATGAGCAAATAGAGGAGGTTGATCAACATAAACATTTTCTTTTATATAACCATTTAGAAAAGCACTTTTAACATCCATTTGATAAAGTTTGATGTTATGAAAACATGCAAAAGCCAGTAAGATTCGTATTGCTTCTAGTCTAGCGACTGGTGCAAACGTTTCTTCATAGTCAATTCCCTCTTCTTGATTATATCCTTGTGCTACTAGTCTAGCTTTATTCCTAGTAATATTTCCTTGTTCATCAGCTTTATTTTTGAAAACCCATTTAGTACCAATGACTGATTGGTCACTAGGCCTTGGAACTAAATCCCAAACATCATTTCGTTCGAATTGATTTAATTCTTCTTGCATAGCAATGATCCAATAATCATCAGGTGATGCTTCCTTAATATTTTTAGGTTCTATTAAAGAGAGAAAAGCTACATGACCCATTTGATTAATTTGACCTCTTGTTCTAACATTTGAATCAATTTCTCCAATAATGTTTTGAACATGATGATCCCTCAAAATTCTTGGTGGAGATCTTATTTCATTACGAACAATGTTATCATGTTGAATCAAATTATCAACTTGATTTATGTCATGAACAATGTTTTCATCATCATCAGAATAAGATTTGATGCTTGTTTTTGGGATTATCTCATCATCATCAAAAGAATATTTAGATATAAAATTTTCATCAAAAGATACATAAAGAGTTTCTTCAATAATTTTTGATCTTTTATTGAAAATTCGATAAGCTTTGCTTCGTTCCGAGTATCCTAAGAATATTCCTTCATCGGATTTGGAATCAAATTTGCCAAGCTGATCTTTAGTATTTAAAATAAAACATTTTGAACCAAATGTTCTAAAATAAGAAATATTTGGTTTTCTACCATTTAGAAGTTCATATGAGGTGTGCTTTGTTAGTGGACGGATGGAAACACGATTCAAAACATAACAAGCAGTTGCTACAGCTTCTGCCCAGAATTGTTTTGGTAATGTGCTACCATTTAATAAAGTTCTTGCACATTCTTGTAATGTTCTATTCTTTCTTTCTACAACACCATTTTGTTGTGGTGTTCTAGGGAAAGAAAAATTATGATAAATACCCTTTTTATCACAATAATGTTCAAAAGCTTTATTATCGAATTCACCTCCGTGATCACTTCTAATAGCTTTAATTTTTAAATTCTTAAGATTTTGAATTATTTTTGCAAAAATTTTGAAATTTTCAAATGTATCATTTTTATTTTTCAAAAATATAGTCCAGGTATATCTTGAAAAATCATCTACAATTACAAACACATATCTATTGTGATTAATAGATTGAACCTGAGTTGGACCAAATAGATCCAAGTGTAATATCTCCAATGGTTGCATTGTAGAAATAATTTTCTTAGATTTAAAGGATGATTTTGATAATTTCCCAAGTTGATAAGCATCACAAAGATTATTGTAACGACCCGCCATTTTGGACCATTCGCATCCATTATAAGTGTATAGGTAGACACTCATGCCGGAATTGAATTGCTCAAAATACCGCGTTGTTAATTTAAATTTGGCAAAACTGAACATATACATTAAATAAATAATCACAGATCACAGACACAGAGTAATAAGTTGCAGCGGAAATAAAAGAGATAGTAGTTCATGAAGCTACTATATGAATATATAAAATACATCAGAGTTTACACAGAAGAGTAATACGATACATCAGATACAAATCAGAATACATCACTGGAATCATCGAATACTGAAAGCAGAATAGATGGCTGGATCTTCAAGCAAAGCTCCAACTTCAAAGGTGAGTCTCGAATACTGGTACACTCAGTCTGACCCGAGCGTAAAGAAAAATACAAAACACTCGAGTCAGGATTAACATTCTTATATCAATAAATCCAACTCAAGTGAAATAGCAATTGAAATACAAGTAACTTAAAGGATGTTTGGAATAACCATCCTTTAAGGATCCGTTAAACTATCTACTAGGTAGTAATATACGCTAAGTAGATAATGTCTATCAGTAATAATAAGATATCAAAATAGTGTTAAGTCATGGCCCATTCCACCCTTAACACATTTTTATTCCCAAAAGCATATACAAGACCGTAGTTTCCCCAAAACCGGAAGTCACCAGAGGGCAATCCATATACTAAAGGTACAAATCAAAATCGTAGTGGTCGCGAATAAATGGAATACAAGTATGACAAGGCACATGAGGCAATACCCAAGGTAGTGATACTACCGTTCGCCTGATCCGGACTGGTGAGAACGCAACGCCGCAGCGCCCGCAACACCGTGAAACAACACTCCCAAAATCAAGGATGCACCAATCGACAACAAGTATAAGTAGTTCGAAGAAGTGTGTCCACTTGAGGTAGCTAATCCTCCATTGGTCCGGCACAGCTCCTGTTTTAGTCATTTCCAATTTGACACAAGTGTCAAGGCTATCCATTATCATTCTCTTTCTTCAGTCATCACGTACATCATTCCAACCACTTCATTCTGGATCATCACTCCGCGTATAGTTATTAAAGTGGTTTCGGTTCAGATAGTTAGTATATCCATTACCGATCCCGGTCTCTTTAATAACTTTCGTAATTATTACACCGATTGGTTGTTTGTTTATTTCAAAACCAAATCAATTTCAATTTCAAATAGAATTCGTAAATCAACATTTCATTTGTCTTTCAAAACCAATTTCCAATAATTTACGTTTCAAAACTTCCAAATTATCATTTCACAATCTTATAATTCAATTTCAATTTCTATTTAAAACAATCCAAATATTGATTCAAGTTCGAATACAAGTTTCATTTCGAAAACATTTAAATTAAATCTTATTTAACATTCAAATCAATTTAAAATCATTTATCGATTTCATTCAATATTCGTTAAGTTACTATGTCATTCAAAACAATTTCCATTAAATTTCCAATTCATTAAATCCATTATTTAAATTCAACTTCATTATATCAAAACTTACAAATTGGATTAAAATAAATTCATCAAATCAAATTCTTTAAATTTCGAGTCTTACATTAATTTCAATAAATCACAATTTATTTCTCGTTAAAGAAATTCAATTTCACTTATTTACTTACTTAAATAATTTTCCAAAACTTAATTAATAAAGAAACTCAATTTCAATTATTTACGAAGTAAAAATTTACTTATTCAAAAGTTCAATTTTACTTATTAAAGAATTCAATTCAATTTAATCATTAAATAATTCAATCTTATTTAATTATTAAATAATTCAAAACTTAATTATTAAATAATTTCAACTTAATTATAAATTCAAACTTAATTCAATCATTTCTCAAATTAAACATCATTCTTCCATCAATTACATTGTCAATATTTTATTTCATATTATTAAATATTAACATTTTCCTTTCATTAAAAATTTAAATTTCAACTTCATTTCAAAACCATATTATCTATTCAAATAAAATCTTCGTTTTATTTTAAATCAAATTATTGACCAATCGGGTTTTATTTAATTTCCTATCCTAGGCCAAAGTTTAATTTGGGTATTTATCATTTCAACCCGATTCCAATTCAATTCAAAATCAAAGCATAGTAAAGGGAACTTGCAGTGTGATAACTGGGATGGTGTCAAAGTAAATAAACAAGCAATAACAACAATCAATATCAATCCAATAATCAATTCAAATAATCCCGAAATAACCGTATTAATTCGCATTGTTATTTGTACGAATTAATATAATTATTTCTAGAATCTACACTATCATTTCATGTAGATTAAAGATGATTACATTACGGTTTTCACTTGTCATCTATTTACAATTTCATACATCATCAATTTAACAACATACATTCAGTGGTTCAAAATGTAATTAAACAAATCATACGTGTCAATAGATTTAACAGTAAAAGGGGTCATATTATACAAATTTAACTAATCAATTTTAAACATTTAACTATTCTATATCGAGTTCAATTGCATACTATTTATCAATTTACATTAACAGTTTAATGTCCAATATAAACATCAACAATCAATCAATTATCAGCCAAACAGTATTATCATTGCATAAATAATTAACAGATAATTGTGTCAGATGTCACAGGTGAACTGATACAGGCAATAGCATATATAACAGTGTAATTAACTAACATCAGCATATTTCAATTGTAGTTTCAATTGAAATCAAATTTAATAAATAAAAGAACGTTAATCGTGAGTGAGTGCTCACCTTTCGAGGCTAGAGATTGGATACAGAAATGAGCTACGAATCCAGGCACGAATTTCAAAGCAACGTAAGATGGGTACAGATTCGATAGACAAGCTGATAAATCGAAATTGATAGAATGAATCAGAATCATCTTGATATACATATATATACAGAATGTACGTTATAATTTTCTCTAAATAGATTTTTGAAATGCACCTTTAAAATAAGATATCTATATTTATTTGTTTCTGAAATAAATTCCAACCACACTTCTTCAAACCCATATTTAGTTTCAACGCATATAAATTCCTATATATGTGAACTTATTAGGAATGAAAAAAATACTTATTCATATTAATTATCACTTCAACAAAATCTCAACATAACATATCATTTAAATGTATATAATTTCAACATTAACATAGCCTATACATATATAACAAAGCCCAAATAGTATGCAACCTCTATATGAAACATACAACAAAATATTGTCATGTGACTTCACCACAAAATGTATGCAGACTAGAAACTATAGGGTATATAGGTTTAACCAATATCATATACTTTGAAGATATACTGCTGCAAAACATATGTAAGCTGTCATACTAAAATTAGATCTATTTCTTGGTTTAAACAATATATATATGACTGCGACTAAAAAAAATAACTTACAGACCATAATATCTTAACAGCAAATACAATCTATAACTTCTTTTCAAACTTACTTATATGTGAAATATATAACTAACATAGACCTTTATATGTATAGCTATCATACTTTTTCTAAAGCACAGGGTCTTTATAAATCTTACGTAGACACGTATATATATAACTTTACATGACAAAATATAATATATATACGATATCAGGAACAGTACATATATATACTATGCAGGAAATCATTAAACCAACTTATATAAATATAAGAATTGCTCAGATATATTCTCGGCATCAATATATATGTACTGTAATTCCTTAACACATAGAGTATGCATGACTGTCACCTGATACAAAAAAATGCAAGGCTTTGCCTGCTCATGTGGGCTGTCGGCATGAAGCAACAGTGGGCAAAGGATGGGAAAGAGTTGGGGCGCATCAGGGTGGACATGGGTAACTCGATTGAGTTGTTTTGGCCGTGGATGACGAGTGCAAGAAGGAGATGCGGGCTGCCATGTTTGGTGATGGGTTCGGCACTTGGTGTTCGACGTGCTCTGGTGGAAGGTAAGAGGCCAATGGGCGTGCTTGGAGTTTGGTCGAAAGGTGGTGATAGGCGGAGGATTGGTGGTCAGAGGGCAGCCGTGGGATGGGCGAAAGTGCTTTGCTGGAGATAGCAGGGGAGCATGGAGTTTTGATTACGGATGTGAAGGTTTGATTGTTGAGGGGTTTAGGCGGTTGCATGGGCGAGGCTGAATGTAGTGGGCTCAGGCAAAGGGAACTGACGTGGAGGGTGGTTGCAGGCCGAAGGTGCTTGCGTGGCAGAGGCCAAGCGGCAGAGGGAGGATAGAGAGGGGGACGGTGCAGGTGATACTCGGCAAAAGGAAACAAAGGCTGATTGTTTGATGGCCTTGAGCTCACGGTTTTAATGGTGGATGAGGAGTGAGGAATGCTACGGGCTTTGGAAAGTTTAAGCAAATTGGGAAAGGAATTTATGAACAGTCAAGCACGTTTTCATCTTTATAATAAATGTCTATCAAAAGCAACGAAAACAATCGTGAACCAGAAAATTTTTATTGACCGTGGTAATTGTAAAAGGCACACACAAATCTAGGAATTTATAAAAGCAACAGCTGTAAAAGCAAATGGCTGTTTGACTTGGACAGTTGAGCAGAAGGAGACCAAAAGATTTTAAAATCGGTATCGATACAGTTAAACATTTACAGTTTTCGCCGTTCACCAGACGTCGAAACACACAAACGAATATGTTGTGGAGATCAGCACAATGAAACGATCACAACGGTATACAGATATCAGTGGTACGATTGAATTATAAAAATTCGAATTTTCTACTACGAAAAATGCAAGAAAAACACTGAAAAATAAGATCGACGGAGCCAAAGATGTCCGAATTTTGAAAAATGACAAACTGACATTTTGCTCAGAAGATGGTTTAGAATTTTTCTATATAAAAATATTTAGGTTTCAGAAACATTTTATTTTCATTGCTTTTTTAACTGATTAAATTGAAGTGAATTTACGCGCGAAATAAACTTTCATATTTTCGGACGAAAATTTACCAGTCGCTATGTTTAACTAGACGCATTCCAAATATCAAATTTTTATTTCAAAATTTTATCGTTTAAAAATTTCGCAAAATTTTAACTAATTACGTTATTAAAACAGTTGAAATTTACGGGTCGTTACACTCTCCCCCACTCAAAACTTTTCGTCCCCGAAAAGGAACGAAGTAGGAGAATAGAAACAACCAGAAAGAAAAACAGATTTGAAATACAAAATAACAATTAATTTAAACCATATAAATTCAAATTTAAATTAATTGATTTAATCCATTTGATTTCACTAAAATCAATCTCAACTATTTCTAAACTCATTATCTTATTATCCCATTTCTTAAATTTACAATTTCTAAAACCATAAATTTGAATAGTCTTTTATTATAATCATATTTTCTTCAACAATTTTAAATTCTTCTTTATTCCAAATTCTTATTAAGTTTATTTCACTTAATATATCTTATTACATATATTTAACCATATAAATTAATTTAAACCATATAAATTTCAATTTAAATTAATTTATATTCATTTTGATTTTAAATTCAAGGCATTTCCCTAAGTTGATCTAATTTCAATTTATTAATTCTTTCAAATCAAATTTATTAATTCTTTCAAAACAGATTTATTAATTCTTTCAAAACAAATTTATTTCATTATTAACTGAGTTTACTTATTATCTTATCTAACTCTATTAACATCTTTATAATCAAAATTTAGTGTATAACATTTATTATAAACACTCAAATTTTATTTATAAATTCAATTTATCTTATATATTATCCAATTACATATTCAACTTCTGAATGATTTAGGTAAGTTGTATTAGAATGCATTTGAACAATATACAAATAAAAATTTCCCAATTCAATTATTCAAGTTTAAATATTTATTTCAAATTTTTGGTTTTATTTATAATTAAAATCATCCTTTAACAAAATTTAAGAATTAGATTTCCGATTAGCTTTAAACAATTTAGAGATATATATAATATATTTATACCAAATCAAATTTAATTTTAAAATAAGATACCTATATATATGTGAATCAAAATATACTGAAGAAATTCAAATCAAAATATTATTATTTTTTTCCTCAAAACAAAACCGTAGCAAAGCTACAGAATGGTATCTTCACTTCGAAACTCGAAAATGAATGTCGATGATGCGGTCGCCATCACCGAAATTATTTTCCAGCGATAAAGAGAAGAGCACTGATTTCAACATTTAAAATTCTTTGGAAACGATTTCTATTCGAAAATACTTCCAATAATATATACTTTAAAATTATAAAATCAAAGTTCGAAATCACCGGAAACTAAATTCTCAAATTTCTGAATTAAATTCATTTCAAACTTCAAATCAATTTATAACCAAGTTTATGAATTCATTTATTTATATTATGCAATAGTCAATGGTTTACAAAACAATAAATGAAAATCAAATATTATTATTTCAGACAACAAATTCATTAACAATTTAATTTCAGAAAACTTATATTTATATATAATATAATCATTCAAAACTATTTTGTTTATCAAATTTGAAAACAACATTTTAATATAAATTTAGAAATACATTTCTTTGCTCGACGATACAGGAATGGATTTTCAAAATAAGGATAGGGATTCAAATTTGATGGACTTAAATCAAAGAGAAATTTTGATTCGAAAATAAGTTTGAAACAAAAGATAAGATAATTCAATTACCACAATCGAAAGATGGATGAGTTTATTTAATTCACGGGCAACCTTAACCGAGTCGTCCGTAACTTCAAGAATAAGATCGATGCTGAATTCCGAGGTAAATCAACACTCGATCTCACGAGATGGAATTCAGGTATAGCATGGAATAGATAGCATCGTAAACCAAGGATACTGAAATCTCCGGTAAATCGATGCCTATTATAAAGGAGTTTTGCTCTTTTGCGAATCATTCGAATATTGGCGAGACCGCCGATCTATTATAGATAACATTCAGAATGGAGTTATGGGGTGCTCCATGATTGAAAGAAGACGAATAGTGAAGGACACGAATGAATTTCGGAACCGAGGGGAACGTTCCAAAATTCAAAGGAATTGAGTCAAGGGAAAAGATTGAAACTCGAATGAGAGTGATTCTGTAAATACATTTACCCTATATGTTAAGTTTTGCCTAGAGCTACCAAAGCTCTGATACCAACTGTAACGACCCGCCATTTTGGACCATTCGCATCCATTATAAGTGTATAGGTAGACACTCATGCCGGAATTGAATTGCTCAAAATACCGCGTTGTTAATTTAAATTTGGCAAAACTGAACATATACAGTAAATAAATAATCACAGATCACAGACACAGAGTAATAAGTTGCAGCGGAAATAAAAGAGATAGTAGTTCATGAAGCTACTATATGAATATATAAAATACATCAGAGTTTACACAGAAGAGTAATACAATACATCAGATACAAATCAGAATACATCACTGGAATCATCGAATACTGAAAGCAGAATAGATGGCTGGATCTTCAAGCAAAGCTCCAACTTCAAAGGTGAGTCTCGAATACTGGTACACTCAGTCTGACCCGAGCGTAAAGCAAAATACAAAACACTCGAGTCAGGATTAACATTCTTATATCAATAAATCCAACTCAAGTGAAATAGCAATTGAAATACAAGTAACTCAAAGGATGTTTGGAATAACCATCCTTTAAGGATCCGTTAAACTATCTACTAGGTAGTAATACACGCTAAGTAGATAATGTCTATCAGTAATAATAAGATATCAAAATAGTGTTAAGTCATGGCCCATTCCACCCTTAACACATTTTTATTCCCAAAAGCATATACAAGACCGTAGTTTCCCCAAAACCGGAAGTCACCAGAGGGCAATCCATATACTAAAGGTACAAATCAAAATCGTAGTGGTCGCGAATAAATGGAATACAAGTATGACAAGGCACATGAGGCAATACCCAAGGTAGTGATACTACCGTTCACCTGATCCGGACTGGTGAGAACGCAACGCCGCAGCGCCCGCAACACCGTGAAACAACACTCCCAAAATCAAGGGTGCACCAATCGACAACAAGTATAAGTAGTTCGAAGAAGTGTGTCCACTTGAGGTAGCTAATCCTCCATTGGCCCGGCACAGCACCTGTTTTAGTCATTTCCAATTTGACACAAGTGTCAAGGCTATCCATTATCGTTCTCTTTCTTCAGTCATCATGTACATCATTCCAACCACTTCATTCTGGATCATCACTCCGCGTATAGTTATTAAAGTGGTTTCGGTTCAGATAGAGAGTATATCCATTACCGATCTCGGTCTCTTTAATAACTTTCGTAATTATTACACCGATTGGTCGTTTGTTTATTTCAAAACCAAATCAATTTCAATTTCAAATAGAATTCGTAAATCAACATTTCATTTGTCTTTCAAAACCAATTTCCAATAATTTACGTTTCAAAACTTCCAAATTATCATTTCACAATCTTATAATTCAATTTCAATTTCTATTTAAAACAATCCAAATATTAATTCAAGTTCGAATACAAGTTTCATTTCGAAAACATTTAAATTAAATCTTATTTAACATTCAAATCAATTTAAAATCATTTATCGATTTCATTCAATATTCGTTAAGTTACTATGTCATTCAAAACAATTTCCATTAAATTTCCAATTCATTAAATCCATTATTTAAATTCAACTTCATTATATCAAAACTTACAAATTGGATTAAAATAAATTCATCAAATCAAATTCTTTAAATTTCGAGTCTTACATTAATTTCAATAAATCACAATTTATTTCTCGTTAAAGAAATTCAATTTCACTTATTTACTTACTTAAATAATTTTCCAAAACTTAATTAATAAAGAAACTCAATTTCAATTATTTACGAAGTAAAAATTTACTTATTCAAAAGTTCAATTTTACTTATTAAAGAATTCAATTCAATTTAATCATTAAATAATTCAATCTTATTTAATTATTAAATAATTCAAAACTTAATTATTAAATAATTTCAACTTAATTATAAATTCAAACTTAATTCAATCATTTCTCAAATTAAACATCATTCTTCCATCAATTACATTGTCAATATTTTATTTCATATTATTAAATATTAACATTTTCCTTTCACTAAAAAATTAAATTTCAACTTCATTTCAAAACCATATTATCTATTCAAATAAAATCTTCGTTTTATTTTAAATCAAATTATTGACCAATCGGGTTTTATTTAATTTCCTATCCTAGGCCAAAGTTTAATTTGGGTATTTATCATTTCAACCCGATTCCAATTCAATTCAAAATCAAAGCATAGTAAAGGGAACTTGCAGTGTGATAACTGGGATGGAATCAAAGTAAATAAACAAGCAATAACAACAATCAATATCAATCCAATAATCAATTCAAATAATCCCGAAATAACCGTATTAATTCGCATTGTTATTTGTACGAATTAATATAATTATTTCTAGAATCTACACTATCATTTCATGTAGATTAAAGATGATTACATTACGGTTTTCACTTGTCATCTATTTACAATTTCATACATCATCAATTTAACAACATACATTCAGTGGTTCAAAATGTAATTAAACAAATCATACGTGTCAATAGATTTAACAGTAAAAGGGGTCATATTATACAAATTTAACTAATCAATTTTAAACATTTAACTATTCTATATCGAGTTCAATTGCATACTATTTATCAATTTACATTAACAGTTTAATGTCCAATATAAACATCAACAATCAATCAATTATAAGCCAAACAGTATTATCATTGCATAAATAATTAACAGATAATTGTGTCAGATGTCACAGGTGAACTGATACAGGCAATAGCATATATAACAGTGTAATTAACTAACAGCAGCATATTTCAATTGTCGTTTCAATTGAAATCAAATTTAATAAATAAAAGAACGTTAATCGTGAGTGAGTGCTCACCTTTCGAGGCTAGAGATTGGATACAGAAATGAGCAACGAATCCAGGCACGAATTTCAAAGCAACGTAAGATGGGTACGGATTCGATAGACAAGCTGATAAATCGAAATTGATAGAATGAATCAGAATCATCTTGATATACATATATATATACAGAATGTATGTTATAATTTTCTCTAAATAGATTTTTGAAATGCACCTTTAAAATAAGATATCTATATTTATTTGTTTCTGAAATAAATTCCAACCACACTTCTTCAAACCCATATTTAGTTTCAACGCATATAAATTCCTATATATGTGAACTTATTAGGAATGAAAAAAATACTTATTCATATTAAATATCACTTCAACAAAATCTCAACATAACATATCATTTAAATGTATATAATTTCAACATTAGCATAGCCTATACATATATAACAAAGCCCAAATAGTATGCAACCTCTATATGAAACATACAACAAAATATTGTCATGTGACTTCACCACAAAATGTATGCAGACTAGAAACTATAGGGTATATAGGTTTAACCAATATCATATACTTTGAAGATATACTGCTGCAAAACATATGTAAGCTGTCATACTAAAATTAGATCTATTTCTTGGTTTAAACAATATATATATGACTGCGACTAAAAAAATAACTCACAGACCATAATATCTTAACAGCAAATACAATCTATAACTTCTTTTCAAACTTACTTATATGTGAAATATATAACTAACATAGACCTTTATATGTATAGCTATCATACTTTTTCTAAAGCACAGGGTCTTTATAAATCTTACGTAGACACGTATATATATAACTTTACATGACAAAATATAATATATATACGATATCAGGAACAGTACATATATATACTATGCAGGAAATCATTAAACCAACTTATATAAATATAAGAATTGCTCAGATATATTCTCGGCATCAATATATATGTACTGTAATTCCTTAACACATAGAGTATGCATGACTGTCACCTGATACAAAAAAATGCAAGGCTCTGCCTGCTCATGTGGGCTGTCGGCATGAAGCAACAGTGGGCAAAGGATGGGAAAGAGTCGGGGCGCATCAGGGTGGACATGGGTAACTCGATTGAGTTGTTTTGGTCGTGGATGACGAGTGCAAGAAGGAGATGCGGGCTGCCATGTTTGGTGATGGGTTCGGCACTTGGTGTTCGACGTGCTCTGGTGGAAGGTAAGAGGCCAATGGGCGTGCTTGGAGTTTGGTCGAAAGGTGGTGATAGGCGGAGGATTGGTGGTCAGAGGGCAGCCGTGGGATGGGCGAAAGTGCTTTGCTGGAGATAGCAGGGGAGCATGGAGTTTCGATTATGGATGTGAAGGTTTGATTGTTGAGGGGTTTAGGCGGTTGCATGGGCGAGGCTGAATGTAGTGGGCTCAGGCAAAGGGAACTGACGTGGAGGGTGGTTGCAGGCCGAAGGTGCTTGCGTGGCAGAGGCCAAGCGGCAGAGGGAGGAGAGAGAGGGGGACGGTGCAGGTGATACTCAGCAAAAGGAAACAAAGGCTGATTGTTTGATGGCCTTGATCTCACGGTTTTAATGGTGGATGAGGAGTGAGGAATGCTACGGGCTTTGGAACGTTTAAGCAAATTGGGAAAGGAATTTATGAACAGTCAAGCACGTTTTCATCTTTATAATAAATGTCTATCAAAAGCAACGAAAACAATCGTGAACCAGAAAATTTTTATTGACCGTGGTAATTGTAAAAGGCACACACAAATCTAGGAATTTATAAAAGCAACAGCTGTAAAAGCAAATGGCTGTTTGACTTGGACAGTTGAGCAGAAGGAGACCAAAAGATTTTAAAATCGGTATCGATACAGTTAAACATTTACAGTTTTCGCCGTTCACCAGACGTCGAAACACACAAACGAATATGTTGTGGAGATCAGCACAATGAAACGATCACAACGGTATACAGATATCAATGGTACGATTGAATTATAAAAATTCAAATTTTCTACTACGAAAAATGCAAGAAAAACACTGAAAAATAAGATCGACGGAGCCAAAGATGTCCGAATTTTGAAAAACGACAAACTGACATTTTGCTCAGAAGATGGTTTAGAATTTTTCTATGTAAAAATATTTAGGTTTCAGAAACATTTTATTTTCATTGCTTTTTTAACTGATTAAATTGAAGTGAATTTACGCGCGAAATAAACTTTCATATTTTCGGACGAAAATTTACCAGTCGCTATGTTTAACTAGACGCATTCCAAATATCAAATTTTTATTTCAAAATTTTATCATTTAAAAATTTCGCAAAATTTTAACTAATTACGTTATTAAAACAGTTGAAATTTACGGGTCGTTACAATTATCTACTTTGAAATTCATTTTTGGTAAGCCCCTTACTAAATCATTTTTAGATATTTTAGATATGGCTCTAAAATTTATATGACAAAATCTTTTGTGCCATAACCAAGGATCATTTTCTTTGGCTAATAAGCACATATTTGAATTATAATTTATATTCATGTTTAAAACATAAATATTTTTATCTCTAAAACCTTCAAAAATAAGATTGTTATTGTGATCAGAAATGCTACATTTATCTTCAGAAAAATTGATTTTAAATCCCTTGTCACATAATTGGCTAATACTTAATAGATTATGTTTTAAATTCTTAACTAATAAAATATTAGAAATAAGAGGTAAATTAGATGTACCGACATTGCTCACATCGCCTTTGCCGATGATGTATCCCTTTGAATTATCTCCAAAGGTGACAGAACCTCCATTTGAGTAGATGATATTTGTTAGCATTTCCTTGTTTCCTGTCATATGTTTTGAGCATCCATTGTCTAATATCCATTTTCCTCTTTTGTTTGGTGGTATCTGCAAAAAATATAAGTGAAGACATTGGTACCCACCTTTTTATTAGGGTCCTAAGAGTTAGGTCTTAGAAAACCAAACCCAAGAGGATTCAGTTTTCCCTTTATAAATATAGTTTTTATTTTTATGCACAGATTCAATGAATGAATTTATATATCTCTTCCTAATCAAACTATTGTTCATTTTAGGAATCCATATTTTTATGTTTTTTATGTTGGTTTTCCTCTTTGAATGTTCCATGTAAGGTATAGTTTTAGAAACATTTCTCCTTTTATTTTCTTTTGTAGATGGAGCTTATGATTTCTTAACATAACCTAATCCATTTTTATTAGATGCCGGTTGAGAACTTTCAATAATCCTAGACAGGTTTTCTCTACCTCTATTGAAATTTGAAATATTCTTGGTGATATTGTCTAGCTTAGTTCTAATACTGGTGTTCTCTAACTCTATCATTTTGATTTTTGTTTTAAGCTCGTGATTTTCAGAGGCTAGAGTATCATTCTTAACTTTCTGAGTTTCTATTTCTTGACTTAATAGAGCTAATTGAGAATTATCAGAAGATGATTCTTGAATTTTCTCAAGTTCTTCTTCTAATATTTTCTTTTCATCTTTTAACACATCTCTTTCAAATTCTGCTCTATTTTGATTTTCTAAAGCTTCTTTATATTTTCTTTTGAGATTTTTTAAAGTGTCAAGAAGTTCAGAATTAATTTCAATCATATCATCAAAAGTTAGATCACTAACCTCATTCTCCTTTCCCATAAAGCATACATTTGCTTGCTCATTCTCGCTGTCACTGCTATTATCAGAAGATGAAGAATCTGAATCATCCTATGTAACTAAGAAAGCCCTTTTCTTGAATTTGTCCTTCTTATTTTTGTTATTGAATGATTTTTTCTGATCTGGACAATCTTTCTGAAAGTGACCCTTCTTATGGCAGTTATAGCATTCTAATACAGAAGTTGACGGCTTGTTAAAAAACCGTTTGTTATTATTTGTGTTCCCTTTTCTGTATTTCAAAAACTTTTTAAAGTTTTTGGCTATAAAAGCTAAGTCTTCTTCATCTAAATCTGATTCTTCTTCCTTTTCAGCATGGAAAGCCACATTCTTTTTGTCTTGAGCCTGTACTCTTTTAGCCTGCATATTAACTTCATAGGACATTAAATTTCCTATTAACTCTTCAGGTTTCATGGTGGAAAGATCATTAGCTTCTTCAATAGCCAAGACCTTTCTTTCCCAATCATCAGTTAAAGAGTTTAATAGTTTTGAAATAATATCAAAATCCGTAAATGTTTGTCCTAGTCCTAGTAATGAATGATAGATATCTTGAAATCTAGAGTACATATCATTTATGGACTCATCCTGCTTCATTTTGAAATTTTGAAACTGACTTTTGAGCATGGATATTTTACTTTGCTTGACTTTGTTAGTACCTTCATGTGTGACTTTAAGAGTTCTCCAGATTTCATAAGTAGTTTTGCACATACTAATTCTATTAAATTCATTTCTATCTAAGGCACAAAATAGCATGTTCATTGCTTTAGCTTTAGCAGTGGCTTCTGTCTTTTGAGCAGTAGTCCATTCTGCATAAGCAGTATTGGGTGTAGTGTATTCTGTTTGTGTAACATTCCATGAATCAAAACTATTTGCTTGCATATAAATACGCATTCGTGTAGCCCAATAGTTGTAATTCATGCCATTGAATAGTGGAGGTCGTCCAGTAGTTTTACCTTCTACAAAACTAGTGACAGTGCTAGTACTGGTGTTATTTTCATATTACCAAAGTATCACATAACTTTGTAACGGTTATAAGATGCCTTGCTCTGATACCAAATGAAAGTGGCTATAGATCGTGTAATATAGAATAGTATAAAAGCAGTGTGGAATAATAGAATAATTAGCAGATAATAGTAAATAATAACCGAGCACACCAGGAATTTTTATACTGGTTCGAACTTCCCGTTCTACGTCCAGTCCCAGTCTCCTTTTGAAATTTCAACTAACAACTACCCTCACTTAACCCGGAGGAACAGGTCTATACAACCCTGAGCAGCCGAACAGGGACCTGAGCAACAGAACAGGATTTCGCCTCAACAACAGAAGAGGACTTCACTTTGCCCGAGCAGCAGAACGGGACTTATACAGAACAATATTTCTTGACACTATGTGTTCTTGAGTAACATGAATTTGTCAATTATAGTACACCCTTCCTATAATCTTCTCCTTTATGATATATATGTGAATGCGTGAAGAATAAGGAGGTAAGAGAGTGAATTTGAATGATGTTGAAAGCACAAGTGTATTGGATTCAAGAATTCAGAGAGTAGAATAATAATCAATTCAATTGTTAATTGAAAACTTGATTCTAATGTGTTTATATAGATAATAAATAGTTGCAATTGTTCGTGAAGAGTTATCATCAGGAGTTATGATAATATCTGTTGGATTAAAGATTGCAAATCTTCACGAATGAAAGTGCCTTTTCAAAAAACTAGCCGTTGTTAATATTCAGACTTTGGAAATTAAAAATTCAGACTTCTGAAATGCAACGAAATTAGACCAGAAAGAAAATAGGCAAAAAATTGCCAGATTCAGACGTCTGAACTATCCAATTCAGACGTCTGAATATTGTATTTTACAACATTCAAATTTCCAGATTCAAACGTCTGAATTGGATCATTCAGACGTCTGAATGTAACATGAAAATAAGATTTTGCCTTAAAACAAAATATATGCAAATGCAATGATAATGAGATGTAGCATATATCATATAGGAGAGATTTAACATATTTTAACTTCTAGACAAGGACTCGAAGCAACCTTATATAAATTTATACATAATCGAATCTTGTCATAGATTAATCCCTGCAAAAACAAGTTAGTATATAAATGATTGTATAGTTGTCATAGTCAAAATATCATTTTTACGAAATACCATAAACACGAAGTTTCAACAGTTACGGCTATTTATAATGCTTGAGAATGATATATGCATGATTGTCCTATGCTTGAATGATTGGAAATGCCAATTGAATGGCAAATCACTTAGGATGGGGTCATGGATCAGTGACGATCCCCAAAAAATTTCAAACTAGGTGAGATTGGTCTGGAGTGACAAGGAAGGCCGCACAAGGTTGCATTCCAAATTTCAAGGCATTTGGAGTTCACATGTTCGAGTTATGGGCAAAAGAAGATGGATCGGTGGTATTTTATTTGGAGTCTTACCGGACTAAAAGTGCCATTTGCTTGGAGTGAGCACGTGGTTTGCTTAGAGTCACATAATTTGAAGTTCTAGGTTGTTGACGAATGAAGCTTGGAGTCATTTGCATGTTTGCTTGGAGAAAATCTCTGTTTTACCCGTGTCTGATTTCGGGCTAGAATTTCGTAGGTTTGCTTCGAGTCGAATGGGTGATTACCCGAGTTTGACTTTGAGTCGGGACTTCCAGAATATGCTTCAAGTCAAATAGAAGATTCCCTAAGTTTGACTTCGAGTTTTCAACGACCATTTTGACGATTTTTTATGATTTTCGATGGCGACCATTCGTGATTCAATAATGGGAGCTCCATGATGGGATTGGAAGCTGCTTAGTTGAAGTGGTCACAATATACCATGGGAGCTTGGCCTTCTAATCGATCCTGGTTTGTGTCATATCTTCTTGGTTCTCCTGCCTCTGGGAGTACCATTTGAGTAGCGGTTCCTCATCCATTGCTTGGCACTTTTCTGCGGCACGAGTTTTAGAGCTTCTTCTAGCATTTTGCACGTTAGTATTTTCATCCAATTTGTCTTCCTCAAATTGTTTACCATCTTCAAAGCTGGAGAGAGACATTGCTATATCTCCTCCTGGGGTTTTCATCCTTAAGTTTAGGTTGGTAGCTGGTACTTTTGCAGTGGGTGGAGTGTTAACGTTTTCTTCCTTCATGATTCTTGAAGCTCCGCCCACTACTTCCTTTTGCTTTTGCCTTTCGTTCTTCTGTTCAAGCTAGAAACGGAAGAATGCACTTGCTCCGTAGCAGCCACGGCTTCAGGCACTGTTCTAGGAGCAGTTAGTTATTGGAGCGTTAAGAGAGTATCTATCTATTCCATAAGAGCCTTTTGACTGTTTGCCATTTTCTGGTTAATTTCATCAACCATCTTATTCAATTCTTCCTTAGTCAAAACTTCATGCTATGTGGAGGATCTTGGAACCTGATATCCAGAGTTAGCTCATAACAGCAAGTTTTTGGGGTTGTTAACTTCAATTTGCTGAGGGATTATTTCTTCTACAGCAATGGTAGCCCCTATGGATCTTTCGAAGGTAGTTCTCTTTCTTCCTAGTGTCAGTGATTCTCAACAGTAAATCTTCTAAGCAGAGATTGAGGACCTAACTTCTGAACCTATTTGACCCAAAGTAGATAGCTATATCTAAACCTGAGTTAGGCTCTCAGTGAAAGCACCAAAATGTTAACCCAAAAAACAGATCAACACTTTGGATTGAGTGTAAAAGCACCATCCCAATTCTTACAGAACAATAATATAGAAAATAAATGTAAAAGGAGCATAAATAGTAAAAGGACAAGAAGATTTTTGTAGTGGTTCGGCTGTTAATGAAGCCTACGTCCACTTTATAACTTTCTATTAACTAACTACTGTTGCAAGTTGAATCGGATTACAATATTATTGAATCTTCCAAGTTAGATCAAGTCACAAGTACAAGAGTTCACGAGAGAATCACGGTGAACCCCTAGATGACTATTGTGTGGGAGGAGAAGAGTGAAGGATAATCTCTATAGAGTTCTCACAGCCAATCCAGAAGATCATCTTTATGTTGCAAATAAGTGAGTATTTTTAGGGAATTCAGCGAGTATTGGGCCAGAAGTCCAAGTGTACAAGAGTCTAGTTGTTATGCCAAGTCATCGCCGAAAATCTCAAAACAACTTGAGTCGTTTCAGTGGATCGCTAGCTATCCATAAAGGATGGATTGCTAGCTATCCATAAGGAATGGATCGTTAGCTATCCATCAACTTAGCATATTTTAATATCAGAAGCCTTTACTTGGTGCTACAAAGGAGCTTGAAAAGTTTTAGGGCGATCCGACCTATCATGATGGATCGCTGGCTATCAATAGGGGATGGATCTCTTACTATCCATCCACTTAGCATATTTTTGGCTCAATTTTTCTGAGGTCCATTCACTTGTTCTTTTGAGTGTGTTGTCCAAGTATCAATTGTTTGGAGTTAGTTTGATAATCCGTCTTCATGGATTATCTGGTCCATAAGAATCACCTATAACTCGCTCAAAACTTGAAAAAATTAGAGAAAACTTTTCAGGTACACTCTAGAGGGTGTGTGGGACCTACCATATGAATTTCGGGTGGTGGGGCCCATCCTAAATGGGTTGCCATCGACCCATCAAGATGGATTGCCAATGCTTCATCGAATCTTCTCCAATCATGCTCATATTTTATGCGAGCCATCCTTTATGTCCTCTAAGTGTTCCCTCCAAATTTCAAGTTAACCTGATTCCGTATGAGTTCTCTAGGTTCAGTTTAAGCTAGCTGCTTTGGTCAAAACAACTTGAATCAGATGGGTCTTTACTTCTTAAACTGTGCTGCTTGGAATGCTATGAAACTTGGTAAGTATTCTTAGAAGAGGTAGTAGATCATGATGCAAGAGGCTTTGATAACTCATGATGCTTTCTTTTGGATCACTAGCGATCCATGGATGTTGGATCGCTAGCGATCCATCTACTTAGTGGATTTTGGCTTGTTTCTCTTAAGTCCCATTGGCTTATTCTTATAGATGCCTTGTGCAAGTTTCAAGTCATTCTTTCTTAGTCTAGATGTTCTAACTCTTTTTGAATTCTGATGGGTTAAAAACCAAGTTAACAGCTAAAAATGGTAATTTTGTAAATTTTGCAATTTGGCCATGAAAGGTGTGTCGTTGCATTTATGGCGATTTCTGATCAATTTCCATATACAAGTTTTGTAATCGGAACTCAAACAGAAAAGACGTTTGAAGTTTCAAATTAAAAATAATTTAAATGGAATTCAAATTCAAATTTATAATTAATGTTAAGAATTTGAAATTTAACAATGAATGTTGATTAGAATTGGGGTTAGGGAAAATGTGAAAATAAACGTTTAGTTAAAATTAATTAAGGAATTAAATAAAATAATTAAAATGGTAGAAAAAACTTCCCAAATACAAGTTATTGGTCGACAGCCTTCCTTGTGTAGGTCGACTACTAGCTGTTGACTTCTAAGGTAGGAGCAGTCGATCAGTGGGTGTTGTGGCAGCTAGGCTTTTATATTCCATGAATGACCTGGATTTTACTGTTTTAAACCAACTTAAATCCAACAGTTCTAGTGCCTCCTAATCACTATAAATAAGAGCGTAGCCTGCTCACTTTTATTCACAAATTATTTAGGAATGTAGATGGAGCTCTGTCAGTCTCTTTCTTCCATACAATTCAAAATTTTCATAAGATCTTCAGGTAAGGGATTTTAGATATTAATATCCAATTTCTAATTCGATTCTCCTCCAATCTCTGAAATTCTGAAACTAATTAATATACAATCCAATTATTGTATATTTCCAAAGGAAGAGATCTGAAAAGAGGACAATGAAGCAGGCGTATTCAAATCCAAAGGAGAAAGTCGGGAATTATCTACAAGTGGAAATCTTAGTTTTTCTCATTTTAGTAATTGTATATTATAGGTTGGATTTAATATATGCCGTGGGGAATTTTCTTCACAAAAACACCAAAATAAAACTCCAAAATTCTCTTAAGCGAAATGTTAATTGCTTAGAAATCTCAATTATTATATATTAAAATAGCAAAAATTGAGCGGTTATTGCAATTTTAATATTTTACATTTTACTCTGCTTCTCATTTTTCTCTTTTGATGTGATTAAGGGTTTTAAAAAGAAAATAAATTAGAAAATGGTGTGTAAAGTACGGATTCTCCTATTCACAATCTGCATTGCTTATTTCTGCAGTATAAATATGAATCCCTTTTAATTTTATATGCAGAAGGTTAATATAGTGTAAAAGGATTTGAATTGTGCAACGACCCGCCTTTTTTACCATTGAAAGTCGACACCGAACGGTACCACTGTGTTCAAATGTCATGCAACCAATCGACAAAAGGGCAGACTGTTAGGGTAAATAAGAAGAAAAGAATAGAGAATAGAGAAAAACAGAATCTCATAACGGAATCGACAACATATAATAAAACAAGGACAATAGAAACTGTCACTCCAAACATACAGAGTATATCAGAGTTAAAAACAAACCTTATCAACTGGACAGCTATAAATTCATGACCTTACAAATGCCGAAAGGTATACTATATAATACAGTGAAAAATACAATACTAAGATAGGTGAATCTTCAGCTCCCCTCCACGATCTCCAAAACTTCAAAGAAAACCTGGGAAAATACTCGGTTGACCCGAGCAATATAAATGAATAACACCCGGATCAGTCTGAAATACCAGCGTGAGAAAACTCGAATAAAGGGGAACATATATAAAAATTCTGTGAGACCACACCGCTAACGCGAAATAGGTTTTTACCTTACAGGAATAACATCCATACATGCAAGAGTAGAAATAAATATCAGGAAACAAATCCAAATAAGACTAGGAATGATTAATATTAAAACAAGACTTAAATGAATTGAAATAATCCGAGCAAAATCAAAACTAGACAGAATGGATAAACAAGATAACTGTCCAAACTTGATCGAGCGGACAAAACAAGATAACTATCCAAACGTGATAGAATGGACAAAAATACTATAATCAAACATCGTGAAGAGTGGTTGACTCTTCCCGTTGCAATTACAGAAAAACCGATTCAAAGGTTTGAAATAAATAGGTAAAATGAAGTTATCCAATGTAACTAGGAGGGTGCTCCCCCCTTTCCATGAAAGTATTCCTCTAGATAAAATATACTTGATAGCACACGCGTCACTCTCGGAAACTTCCAAGCTGGACCATGCTTCATACGAGCATCCGAATATTTCACATCAATGCATGCATGCGAAACCTCTCTAGATGATGTGAACATACCCAAATGGGTGCGACCCACATGGGTTGGCTCCCACTCGCACCTTGGTTTTAGTTTTTTCGGTGTTGGATATCAACGCTCAAAATGATCGATAAACCGTCTTCGAATAACGAAGCACAATAATGACTTGGAGGGTGCACTCCCCTTTTTCACGCCTTGGTTGTAGTCATTTTTGATAAAGGATAACAAAGCTCAATGGAGCAATAAATCATCTTAGAATGACAATATCAAAGAATCCGAAGTAACAGATAGTAGAGATACCAACTATCGAGGATATAAAACGATCATATATGGAAATTAAGTTTTGTATACTTATCACCACTCATTGAATTCAAACTTGTACTTTTTCTTAGTTAACAACAATACTGGACAAGTCAAGGTAGTGTTACCTTAAGGTCATGTCCAATGATTATTCTTAACTTTTGAAATAGTGAAAAGTTTACTTCTTCGATGTTTAGTGCTAATTATACAAATAAATCGTTTCCATATAAGTGATTCTCTTTATGGAAATAATTCGTTTCCATAAACAAATCAAACATTTTCTTTTAAAAACGAACTGAACTTGTGCTTGATTTCCATATCTCCACGTGGGTAAAACACTTTTAGAATTAGTTCCTGATTGTTAAAACGTTAAGAGAATAATTTTTCCAAGTGCGCGACCTCGAAGGCCTAAACCAACATCAGACTGAACACCCATAAGACTATCCAACTTAACATCCTAATAATCGAGTTCCAATTCCTTTTTATAACTTTAAAACAATATTAATTATCTCGAAAGATAATTAATCACATTTAAAATCTCTTTTAAATAAACAAATCCATTAACTTTAATAAAATAAATAATTATTTCCAAACAGTTTTATAGCATTGGTAAATTAACTGTAAATTCTTTATTAAATCAGTTTATTAACTTTAAATCAGTTTATTAAAGCAACTTTATTATATTAATTTATTTACATTAATCAATTTTATCAAATTGATTAATTAACTTTAAATATCATAAATTACAAAGATTAATCAAATTTAAGTAGTCCTTAGTTAAAAATGAATAAGTCATCTCAAAAATCATTTGTTAAAATGATAAGTAATTTTAAATTCCATTAATTAAAACAAGTAATTAAGTTCAAATAACTATAAATTAATTAGATTAATTAAATTCAAGCCTCGTTAGTTAAAACGATAAATTAAAATACCATTTGTTAAAATGATTTATTTAATTATAAAACATCATCAATTAAAATCAATTAACTAGATTCCAAATATCATTATTAAAACAATTAATTAAATTTTAAAACAATCATTAATCAAAATAATTAACTAAATTCAAATATCATTATTTAAAATGATTTATTACTTTTAAATATCATTAACTAAAATGATTATTTATCATTAATTGAAATAATTAATTAAGTTCAATAAATTAATTAAATTCCATTATCATTAATTAAAATAATTAATTAAACTCAAATAATCATTAGTTAAAATGATTAATTAAGTATAAAACATCAATAGCAAAAATGATTAATTAAATCTAAAGATAAACCAATTTTACAACACCATTAATTAAATTGGTTAAATAATTTCAATATCTTTAGTTAAAATGATAAATCAATTTAAATTATCATTAATTAAAATGATTAATGGATTTTCAATATTCTGTTTAGTGGAAACACAAGCTCAAGTTCATACGACAGATTTTTGGGGAAGAAATTTAATAAATGATGATATAGTGAAATCGTTATAACGACACTTAACAAATTAAATGGAATATCAGGATTTATTTCAATTAAACATCAATATAATAGCATAAGGTTGTAATTAAATAATTATTGGTGAGAAACCCCCTTTGGGTCTTTCTAAAGATTTTCCCTGCAAAACAATGGTTATGGATAATACATAGATAATCATATGGGTTTATAATGTCCAAATTAATATGTCATCCAATTTCCAAACGGAAATTCAACCAAACAATCAATCGAAAAATTTAACTAACATCCAATCAATCAATAAACGTTTATAACATCATCGATATGATATAATAAAATTAAATGTGAGTTAAACTCACTTTGATTTTCTTTTCGTCGAAACGTCCACATTTTGGACAAAAACCGAACGATCGTTTCATTTTAGCCTAAATTCCAACGAGCTCCAAATCGAACCAAACTAACTCCATTATGAAGATCTTGACGACACAAGTCCAACGTAAAAAATGGCGTTCGAATCCGACCTCATATGAATGAGATACACAATTTATAAGATGTTGATGAATTTTAAATTATAATTAAAACTACTTATATTAATTACAAGTTTACCCCTCCACTTAACTACTCCTTCTTCTCCAAATGAAAAGACCATGCACAGGGATACCCATCAAACGTGCACGGCAATGGAGTGATACGGAGCCACGGTGCTCCGTTTCGCAAACCGTCTTTGCCGTTGCACTTCTTTACTCGATCTCAACTTGCCTATACTCTTTAATCAATGCCAACATGCCTCAATCAAATCATGACCTGCATGATACCCTTCGCCGCTGCCATTTATCGCGATCTACCTCCTAGCGTCGCGCGTTCCCAAAGTCACGGCTCCTAGCCCTACGACGCGAGCAACCCAAAGCAAATCTCCATTCGACAAATCGGCGACCCTATGCTCCAAAATCTTAAGCCCTAGTTTACTTCTTTAAAATTGATCATCCAAAAACAGTGACGCGAGCTCTAACTTGGGTATGGGAATGAAGTCTATGACCATAAGAATTCAAATATATTTTTTCCCTGATTTTTAGATGAGTATATATCCATATTTTAATTTTTGAATTCTTGTTTTCAAGAGAAGAAAGCTCTGTTTGGTTACAGGCAACAATTGATATAAAGGGGGAAAGGCATGGGCTGCGCGCACGAGTATGGGCTTGGTAGTGATGGGGTATGGGGCAAGTATGGTTGATATATAATATATATATTATTTTAATTTTAAAAATTCAACAAGACATACCCTAAAATCTCGAACTCCAAACGAAGGGTGACGCCTGCGTTCTATATGTTATACCCTATTTCGAACACAATGGAACTAGTCTCGAGCCCTAATTTGATCGTATGCAGAAGATAGCTTTTCGAACCCAATTATTATATTAAATTTTCGATATTAATTTCAATGCGTTACGAACTCGCACGACCAAACGATACGTCTGATCGCCATGAAATTCGATGGCATATTACATTTCATTATTATGGATCCAATGAAATTGGTTTCGTCAAAATCCAAAACTGTGCTCTAGAATGAAAATTTCACGGATTTAAATATCATTTTTATATTTGATTATCGATATTTATCAGATCTATTTTTATTTGTAAATAAATTTACAAATTGAATTCACCAATATTATTTATTAGTTAAAAGAAGTTAAATGAAATGATTAAATCCATTTAATTCACATTTAATTTACAATTCAAATATCTTAAATATGCCCTATATTTGAATTATAAGTTATTAAATTCTAAAATTCAATTATTTAAATATTTAAATTAATTAAACATTAAATAATAAAATGACTAGAATTTTGGGTTGTTACACTCTCCCCCTTTTGATTATCTTGGTTTTTTTATTAGACCTACTAAACTTAAACATGATGACTGGTTTATAATAATAGATAAAATCAAAAATAGGATTTCTAATTGGAATGGGAGATTTTTATCGAGAGCGGGTAGATTAGTTCTAATAAATTCTGTTTTATCAGCTCTCCCGACCTATTTAATGTCTATGCATCTTTTTCCAGATTAGGTGATCGATAAAATAGATAAAATAAGAAGAGACTTCTTATGGAGTGGGGAAAACTCTAATAGCAGTATTAAATGTTTAGTAAATTGGGAAACTGTTTGTAAATCCAAAAAGGATGGTGGTTTAGGAGTCATTAATTTGCGTAATATGAATTTGTCTTTGTTAGGTAAATGGTTATGGAAGTTTAAGGATATTAATTATAATTCTACTTGGAAAGAAATCATTTCTAAATATTACTATAATGGTAGCAACAATTTATATCAAATTACTCCTACAGTCATACGTAAACTATCTAATTTTTGGAAATCTATTTTAAAATGTCATGAGATTTTTAACTTAGGCACTAATACAATTGTTCATTCAGGTAATAGTACTTCTTTTTGGAATGATCGTTGGATTTCAGTTATCCCTTTTAGTATTGAATTTAAAGAGCTATGTGAAATCTATAATTTTATGAAAGCTTTAATTATAGAAGTTTTTTCTCTCGAAAATGACCCTCCTTGGAATTTGTTTTAACAGAATTTTAGTAGGTTCTACACTTAGGCAACTTTCTTTGCTTTATGCTAGATTAAATCTATATAATATTGATAATGATAATGATAATATAAGTTAGGAATGGGATAAGAGTAAGAAATATACTTTTAATTCTTTTTATAGATTTATTAACTTTTTGGGTGTAACCTATAACTCTTTTAAATTTATTTGGAAATCAAATGCTCCTCCTAAATCTAAAATTCACATGTGGTTAATTATGCACGGAAAACTAAATACTATAGACTTTTTAAAAATAAATAAATATGTGTATTGATAATAAATGTTATTTTTGTAATCTGCATTTTGAAGATATTAAACATGCATACTATGATTGCATGGATACTAATTTCATTCTGAATAATACCCTTAAAATCTTTAACTTTATATAACAACTAAAATTTCTGATTGTGAATTCTATTGGAATAGATTTAGATTTAAGTTCAAAATGGAAAATAGATTCTTACTTGACACTTTATTCATTATAATTTGTTGGTATATTCGGTTTGAAAGAAATCAGAGAATTTTTAAAAATAATAATAGTCAGTTTAATAAATTGATTTTTATAATTTCTTTATTTTGTTTTAATTAGATCTCTAATCCTAATAAATTAGCTAAAAATAATCTATTTAAACAATATATTAATAAGGTTAATAATAGTATTAAACTATTTAAACATAAAAATTATATTTTTGATATTAATAATTGTAATATCAATATTTTTTCAAACTTAGATGATGATTTCACTGTGTATCATAATATCCTTTTGATCAAAGCACCATAAGGATAATTTTTTAATTTTTTTAATTATTGTTTTATTTTTTGTTTGTTTTAGTTTATAGATCTTTAAGTTCATTTGATCATGGATTCTTTATAGTCATTTTTCTAGTCTTTATTTTATTCTGTCCTATTAGCTTAACTTTTGTATCTTTGCTTCTATTTCATTTATACATATATATGTATATAAATTTCATTTATATGCATATGTGTGTATCATTCTAACTATTTTCTTTAGTTCCTTTTCAGATACAGGTTTGGGCTAGATATGGTGTAAGTTCCTTTTTGCAGGTACATAGGATTGCTGATTGTAGGATTGTTAATGAGGGGTTCATTTCAGTACATCTTCATCTTCATTATGGCATTCTACTTTCAGGAGGATTCACTTTTTAACTACACACTTCTTTCAGGTTTACCGAGTCTTCAGAGTGGAGTTTTCCATTCCAGATCATTCGCAGTTCCATTTCAGATCATTCGCATTTCCATTCCTTCCGAGTCAGCAGCATGGAGCAGCTTGGAGTTTCCTTCTTAGATGGAGTTGGCTTCTAGTATCGTTGGCTGTAACAACCCTAGATTTTTGTATATTATTTAAATTTGAACTTTATTTTTTTATATTTTAAATTAGTTTAAACATGTTTTATTAAAAACATTTCATTTTTAAATATAAATGTTGATTATTAAGTGATTTATAGTTCAAACTAGTGTAATTTAAATATTTTACTTAAAAGGGAAATTCTGGTCAAACTGTTCAATCTTTGACTTTTAAATTTCAAATTTAAATATATATAATCTTAAATTTTATCTTTTATTATGAAAATAGATTTAAAAATATGAATACTGCTTTTCGTTTCGTTAAAACGGAGTTAAAATGTAGAAGTTATGCACATTTCAAATTTTAGTATAATTTGATTTATTGTGCAATTTTGCCTATTTTAAATTTTATAAATCATATTTTCTTTCTTATATTTTTTATATGTATCAATATGTTAATTTATGTATATTTTAATCTCTAAATATTTTTAAAAATAATAATCGAATTTTCCAAAATGTACTATGATGATTTCCTATTTTTAAAAGCTGTTTCTATTTTTCTGCTATTTTCTTCATCTAAACTATATTTAAATTAAAATTTATTTATTTATTTTATACATTCACTTTTATTTGCTGTGTTTTAATTTATTTTATTCATTTTACATGTATTTAAATCAAAATATAATTTTTCCAAAGTTATAGAAGTTATTTCTAATTTTTAAAGCCTAGTTTGCATTTTTAAGCCTTTTTCTTAATTTAAATTATATTTAATCAAAATTTATTTATTTATTTTATATTTATTTTTTTCATTTCTGAGTTGTTATCTTTATTTATCAGTTTTATATGTAATTATAAATTACAAAATATATAAGAAGGAAATTTGAAGAGACATAAAGGCTTTAAACCGATGACTTTTCATTTGCTAGACCTTTCACATTTTGACCGTTCCTTCTTTATTGATAGCCATATGTTTTATTTTGTTTTTCAAATGAATACACTTCTCATTTCATCAAATTTTCGGCCAAAACACCTCTGAAAACATTTGGTAATGGCCTCTTCTTTTTCTTCTCTTCCTTCTTCATTTTTACTTTGTTTTGCCTTGATTTCATCCACAATTGCTTGGCCAAACTTTCCACCATCTCCACCATAGCCTCCACCACCTTCCTCCTCATCATTCTTGGCTTCAACCACCTCACATCCCCTCTGACCAGATCAGGCCATGGCCTTTAGATGATGAAAACACCACAAACAAATGTTGAAACCCCTTAAAAACAACACTAGCTGACCTATATCGCTTCACCACCACCATACATCACCTTGGCCGCGTCCTATTGCTCCACCACCACCTTGATACCACCTTTGGCCATCCACCTACTCACTGTCTAGACCTGAACCATGCAAGGGCCAAGCCCCACTTGCCTTTGGTTGAGCCAAAAATGCACCAAAACTCCGCTTATTTTGCCTTGACCCTTTGTCTTATTCATATGTAACTCCTACCATCATCATCTCTTTGCTGCCATGCTATTTTGATGTCATAACCTGAGATTATGTCCAGCTATGGCTGAGAAAAAGATCCCCTTGGTCATGCTTTTGAATGGTTAAAGGAAGGTCGAATCACTTTGCCCTTTGTTGCTTTTTATTTCAAGTCATTTCTATATTGTTTTGTGTTACATATTTACGTATACATTGTCTTGTTTTGTTTATATGTATACAAGGCAATTATATTTGGCTCTCCACTCTCATGTTGTCATGCCTTCAATGATTTTGTGTTGTGTGTTTGGTCGTCATCTCCAGCTTAAACAAGTGAGTTATTCTCACCAGACAATATGTACCTATATAACTAGTAAATTGACACCCTGCGAATCTGTAAAAATATATTATCATGTTATATATGCTTATATTATTATCATATGATGTTCACACCTGTTATTACACCTGTTATATCATATGTTACTTTTATTTAATGTTATTCTGTTATTTATATCTGTTATCACCATTGCAAGTTCCCTGTAGACTAGAATCACTATGGGTTGAAATGATACATACCCGAACGGACTTTAGAATAGGGAAAAATCGTTATGGGCTGAAATGATAGGCCTGAACGATTTTTATTTAATTTATTTTAACTTGGGATTGCGGGTTTGAAATGATAGAACCCGGATTTTTCTTTTTTAACTGCGGATTGAAATGATACGTATCCGTATCACTTGACCTAAGTTAGAAAATTATATACAGGCCCGTGGTTATTTTATAAGTGTTTTGGATATTTTTAAGTATTTTAAAAATTATAAATTTATGAAATTTGATTTAAATAGATTTTGAAATGTTTTAAAATAAAGAAATTATGATTTTTTCTATGTGTTAAAAATGTAATTAATGAAAGGTTTAACTGGATTTTTGAAATATAACTTAAGTTGGAAATTTGGAATTTTGGTTAAAAATGATATTTAAGTTATATAAATAAAATGGATATTAAATTTTATTTGGAAATGTTAAATATGATAATTTGATTAAATTTGAATTTAAGTGATTTATTAAAGTATTATTGATTTTTCTATGAATTTAAGTGGTTAAATAAATGAATGTTTAAAAGTGATCTTTTAAAATATAACTTGACTTGGAAATGTGAAATTTGGTTTTAATTAAAAGTTTAAGTTAATTAAATAAAATTGGAAATTTAGTTAAATTTGTGAAATGGTAATTTAAATTTGAAGTGTTAAGTTTATTTGTTGAAATGTGAAGAATTGGAAACTTTTACACTTAAACTTATTAAGTAAATTGTTGAAAATTGGATTTTATTATAAGAAATTTATTGTGAAAGAAACGTGTAAAGTTCTAATTAATGAAATAAA
Source organism: Allium fistulosum (assembly GCA_030737815.1). Lineage (NCBI taxonomy): Eukaryota > Viridiplantae > Streptophyta > Magnoliopsida > Asparagales > Amaryllidaceae > Allium > Allium fistulosum. Next base: position 457,312,383 of record CM060905.1, read on the forward strand.
TATGTAGAGTTTTAATTTATGAAAGAGACATGTAAAGTTTTAATTTATGGAAGAATATGTAAAGTTTTTAATTTATGAAAGAAACATGTGAAGTCTTAATTAATGAAAGAAACATGTAAGTCTTAATCAGTGTAATATTGAATAAAATAATAAATGCCCTTTTTGTAATAAAACGTACATTTGATAATGTAAGTTTAATTAGTGTAATATTGATTAAATGATAAATGCTCTTTACTGTAATAGAAATGTAAGTTAAAAAGTACATTTAATATGTAAGTTTTAATTTATGTAAATGACACATTTTAATGACTAAAATAATAAAGTTTTTTTATTGTAATGATAATGTAAGTTAATAAGGTACTCTTAACTTAACATAAGAATTTCAGCATTAAATTGGATATTACAGTAACAAAGTTTATTTAACTATAAGGCTATGATAAAATGACCATGTTAAAAATTTGTAAGTATATAAATACTTTGATTATATAAAATGTTAAATTGGAAAGTATTACATTCCAAAAATGCTATGATTACTTAAGGTTACATTTCCAAAATGCTATGATAATTTAAAGGAAGATTTCAAGTTTAATAAATTAAAGGAAATATTCAGTGATTTTGAAATTTGGGTTTTATTGAAATGATATATTATTGAATTGGTTTTGAAAGTTAAATGATATATTTTTGAATTGGTTTTGGATAGATATGTTTTGGGTTTGAAAGTATGTATTAGTTTGAAATAAATGATATGATTTTGAAATGGTTTAAAGGATGTATTTTGATTTGAAACATAAACTATTTTAAAAGTTATAACCACGGGTTATAATAACGATTGGTTGGCAAAGAGACCGGGATCGGATATGGACATACTCTCTGTCGATACCGAAAACCACTTTGACAACCGTGTACGCGGTGGAGATTCCAGAATGAAGTAGGATGGTGGCGACGTTCTTAAGGTATGTTACGTGGACCCAACTCCCGTGAGTTGGCATAAGGTGGCTAAAACAGGAGCGATCTCAGACCAGTGAGGTAGCACCTCTTCTCGGACACATTTCTTCGATATTATACTCTTACTTGTGATTTGACTAGATGGCCATCCTCCGATTTGGGAATGTTGTTCGAGGTGGAACGGTAGTGGCTGCTATGCGTATCCATCAGTCCGTGTGCGTAATTGGTATATCTACCCTGGCATTGCCTAGTTGTGCCGTGTCACCTACCATATCGAGCTTTACTACGATTATGATTTTAAGATCCGACCGCGTTAAGGTTCTCCATCCCCTTAACGCTATTTTCCGATATGATTATACTTTACTTATTTAGACACTATTATAATAGCGAATATTACTACATAGTAGATATTTTAACGGATCCTTAGAGGATGGGCGGTCCCAAGCATCTTCTAAGTTACTTGTACCTTTATTACAGTTCACTTGAGTTGGTTTACATTATATAAGTATATATTGTCCTGACTCGAGTGTTTTGTGTTTTGCTTTACGCTCGGGTCAGCCTGAGTTATTCACAGATTTGGATTTCCACCTTCTGGAGATTTGAATCGCTGGAGATTATCTGCTAGTCTTCCTCTATCTACTTCAGTTATGTTGCTCTGTTCAGCTTGTACTTGGTTATCTTATTGATACTTCTGTTGTACTCTATTTCTTCTGTTGTATCTTATGTAACTCTGATATATTTACATAGTAGCTTCATGAACTACTATTTCTTTTACTTCCGCTGCATTATTTTACTCTGTGTCTGTGATCTGTGATTATATTTATTTACTGTATATTCTGAGATTTGCCAAATTTTAATTACAACGCGGTATTTTGAGCAATTCAACTCCGTCATGAGTGTCTACCTATACACTTATAATGGATGCGAATGGTTGAAAATATTGGGTCGTTACAGTTGGTATCAGAGCTTTGGCTTTGAGGCAAAACTCAGCATATGGAGTAGATTTATTTACAGAATCACTTTCGTTCGAGTTTGAATCTTTTCCTCTTGATTCGAATTTCCTTTGAATTTTTGGAACGTTCCCTACGGTTCCAAAATTCATTCTTGTCCCTCACAATTCATCTTCTTTTGATTTTGGAGTATCACATAACTCCACTTCGAATGATCTTTATAGTAAATTGGCGGTCTCGCCAATATTCTAATTTTCTTGTAAAGGGGTGAAAATCCTTTACAATCAGCATCGATTAACCAGAGATTTATATTTATCCTTGGTTTAGATGCTAATATCTTTTGTTATTCCAAACTCTATCTCTTGAGATCGAAGGTAGATTTACCCCAGAAAATCCACATTTGATCTTATCCATTAAGTCACGGTTGACCCGGTTAAGGTTGTCCGCGATTTATCTAAGCTTACCCATCTCTCTACTCTGTTTAATCATCTTGTCTTTTGTTCCAATCTATCTTCCAAACATTTTGAACTGTACTTGTAAATTAATGTTTTATTTTATATTGTGTTGTTTGAGTTGTTGATGTTGATTTGGGTTTCCGATCGATTCGTCTGATCAACGCTATCGATAGGATTTCTAAAACACTTTGACAGAACAAATTGACACAATATTATTTTAAAATTTGGTTAATGAAATAAATTTGGATATATAATTTTATGGAACTTAATAAATTGATTTAAATTGATAATTTGAAATGATAATACTTGATTTATCATTTATTGTTCTACAAATGAATTTATAAATAGTTGTTTATAAATTTATTTGGGAACTGAAATGAATTTAAAATAAGAAATTTAAAGAATTTAATTTCCGATGGATTTCAAACTTTGTGTTTAAAATTTTTAAAAGGATATTATTTAAAGTATTTTTGAATAAAAATTTGTCTCTAAAGGATTTTAAAGTTTAAAAATTTAGTGCTCTTCTCTTTGTCGCTGGAAAATAATTTCGGTGATGACTGCAGCATCATCGACATTCATTTTCGAGTTTTGAACTGAAGAGACCGTTCTTAGTCTTACTACAGCTTTGTTTTGAAAGATTTAATTTATTTGAATTTCTAAATATGATTTGATTTATAATATATATAGATAAATGATTTAAATTGATTTGACATATTATGTACATATATTTATTTATCTCTAAATGGTTTGAAGGAAATCGGAAATTTAATTCTTACATTTTTTTTCTTAAAGAATAATTTCAATTATAAAAAGAAAAATCAAAATTTTGGATAAATGATTCAAACTTGAGATAATTGAATTGGATAGTTTTATTTGTATATTACAATTGCATTCAAATATAACTTACCTTAAAATTTTTTAGAAGTTAACAATGTAATTGGATAATATACAATATAAAAAGGATTTTATACACTTAAATTTTAGTTATAAAAGATTAACAGAGGTAAATAGTGAAAAAGGAATTTAAAGAGATTTTATTTAAATAACTTAATAATCAAATTGATTTAATATGGAACCTTAAGTCTAACCTAGGAATTTTAATAAAGGTTATTTCCTGAAATGAATATGTTGTATAATAAATAATGTATCTTTGAATAGATAAAATAAAATACATTTGAATTGGACTTTTGGTAATAAAGTTTATTTAACTTGAATTCATAGTTTAATTGATGTCTAAATGAATAAATGTGTAAAGAAATTTGATTGTTATATTTGCTATATAAATGTTTTATTTATGAAATAGATATGTCTTGGAAATTGAATAATTATGATTTAAATAGTTAAAATGTATTTTAACATCACTAAAATTTGATAATTGAAAATTTGGTTTTCAAATGGAATTTTAAGTGTAACTTATTAAAGGAATATCTATTTATGAAATGGGTATTTTAAATAAGTGTTAGGTTATGTGTTAAATTAAGAGCTAACTAAAATAGTGAGCTTTTGACTTAATAAATGAAGTATAGTTTATTTGGATATTTCATTCATAAAGGTTTTTTTAATAAGTCATAAGTTAAATGATATCCAAATGAATATTTCTGAAATTAAACTGATTTGAAATATTAATATAACTACTGTAGCATTTTATAAGTGCTGCTGTTTTGAAAATACAATGTTTTGAAAATTATATAATTGAATGAACTTAGAAATGTTACAGCTTTGAAATGAATATTATTTGACATTGGATTTAAATGGTTTAAATGAAGATTATTTTTAGAAGGTGTTATGATTTTCAAAGTATTATGTTTTTTTTAAAGAATAACATTTCCAAAGTGTTGTGATTTTAGTAGTATGATTTCCAAATGATAAACATCCCTAAATTGTTATGATTTCAAAGCATTATGGTTTCAAATTTATTATCTTACTTTGTTTTTTCAAACTATCTTTTGCTTGTCCTTATTTCTCTTATCTTGTTACAAAATGAGAAGACTATTGCTTATACCAGTCTATTTAGAAATCTTTCTGTAATCTTTGATAATCTTTGTTACTCATCTAGATCTGAACACTGTTTTTCCATTCATAGACCGTCGGTCAAGTGAAAAGGGAGATTCAGACTCTAGAGGATCTTTTTCGTGCTTGTATTCTTGATTTGATCACCTCCATCTTGTTAAACTTACCTATAACAATAGTTATCAGGTGTAATTTAAATCTTCTTGTCATCTTGTCTTAATCATATTTCACTCTATCTTTTTCTATGCTTTCCCGTACCTCATTCCTTTTCGGGGACGAAAAGTTTTGAGTGGGGGAGAGTGTAACAACCCTAGATTTTTGTATATTATTTAAATTTGAACTTTATTTTTTTTATTTTTAATTAGTTTAAACATGTTTTATTAAAAACATTTCATTTTTAAATATAAATGTTGATTATTAAGTGATTTATAGTTCAAACTAGTATAATTTAAATATTTTACTTAAAAGGGAAATTCTGGTCAAACTGTTCAATCTTTGACTTTTAAATTTCAAATTTAAATATATATAATCTTAAATTTTATCTTTTATTATGAAAATAGATTTAAAAATATGAATACTTCTTTTCGTTTCGTTAAAAACGGAGTTAAAATGTAGAAGTTATGCACATTTCAAATTTTAGTATAATTTGTTTTATTGTGCAATTTTGCCTATTTTAAATTTTATAAATCATATTTTCTTTCTTATATTTTTTATATGTATCAATATGTTAATTTATGTATATTTTAATCTCTAAATATTTTTAAAAATAATAATCGAATTTTCCAAAATGTACTATGATGATTTCCTATTTTTAAAAGCTGTTTCTATTTTTCTGCTATTTTCTTCATCTAAACTATATTTAAATTAAAATTTATTTATTTATTTTATACATTCACTTTTATTTGCTGTGTTTTAATTTATTTTATTCATTTTACATGTATTTAAATCAAAATATAATTTTTCCAAAGTTATAGAAGTTATTTCTAATTTTTAAAGCCTAGTTTGCATTTTTAAGCCATTTTCTTAATTTAAATTCTATTTAATAAAAATTTAATTATTTATTTTATATTTATTTTTTTCATTTCTGAGTTGTTATCTTTATTTATCAGTTTTATATGTAATTATAAATTACAAAATATATAAGAAGGAAATTTGAAGAGACATAAAGGCTTTAAACCGATGACTTTTCATTTGCTAGACCTTTCACATTTTGACCGTTCCTTCTTTATTGATAGCCATATATTTTATTTTGTTTTTCAACTGAATACACTTCTCATTTCATCAAATTTTTGGCCAAAACACCTCTGAAAACATTTGGTAATGGCCTCTTCTTTTTCTTCTCTTCCTTCTTCATTTTTACTTTGTTTTGCCTTGATTTCATCCACAATTGCTTGGCCAAACTTTCCACCATCTCCACCATAGCCTCCACCACCTTCCTCCTCATCATTCTTGGCTTCAACCACCTCACATCCCCTCTGACCAGATCAGGCCATGGCCTTTAGATGATGAAAACACCACAAACAAATGTTGAAACCCCTTAAAAACAACACTAGCTGACCTATATCGCTTCACCACCACCATACATCACCTTGGCCGCGTCCTATTGCTCCACCACCACCTTGATACCACCTTTGGCCATCCACCTACTCACTGTCCAGACCTGAACCATGCAAGGGCCAAGCCCCACTTGCCTTTGGTTGAGCCAAAAATGCACCAAAACTCCACTTATTTTGCCTTGACCCTTTGTCTTCTTCATATGTAACTCCTACCATCATCATCTCTTTGTTGCCATGCTATTTTGATGTCATAACCTGAGATTATGTCCAGCTATGGCTGAGAAAAAGATCCCCTTGGTCATGCTTTTGAATGGTTAAAGGAAGGTCGAATCACTTTGCCCTTTGTTGCTTTTTATTTCAAGTCATTTCTATATTGTTTTGTGTTACATATTTACGTATACATTGTCTTGTTTTGTTTATATGTATACAAGGCAATTATATTTGGCTCTCCACTCTCATGTTGTCGTGCCTTCAAAGATTCTGTGTTGTGTGTTTGGTCGTCATCTCCAGCTTAAACAAGTGAGTTATTCTCACCAGACAATATGTACCTATATAACTAGTAAATTGACACCCTGCGAATCTGTAAAAATATATTCTCATGTTATATATGCTTATATTATTATCATATGATGTTCACACCTGTTATTACACTTGTTATATCATATGTTACTTTTATTTAATGTTATTCTGTTATTTATATCTGTTATCACCATTGCAAGTTCCCTGTAGACTAGAATCACTATGGGTTGAAATGATACATACCCGAACGGACTTTAGAATAGGGAAAAATCGTTATGGGCTGAAATGATAGGCCTGAACGATTTTTATTTAATTTATTTTAACTTGGGATTGCGGGTGTGAAATGATAGAACCCGGATTTTTCTTTTTTAACTGCGGATTGAAATGATACATATCCGTATCACTTGACCTAAGTTAGAAAATTATATACAGGCCCGTGGTTATTTTATAAGTGTTTTGGATATTTTTAAGTATTTTAAAAATTATAAATTTATGAAATTTGATTTAAATAGATTTTGAAATGTTTTAAAATAAAGAAATTATGATTTTTTCTATGTGTTAAAAATGTAATTAATGAAAGGTTTAACTGGATTTTTGAAATATAACTTAAGTTGGAAATTTGGAATTTTGGTTAAAAATGATATTTAAGTTATATAAATAAAATGGATATTAAATTTTATTTGGAAATGGTAAATATGATAATTTGATTAAATTTGAATTTAAGTGATTTATTAAAGTATTATTGATTTTTCTATGAATTTAAGTGGTTAAATAAATGAATGTTTAAAAGTGATCTTTTAAAATATAACTTGACTTGGAAATGTGAAATTTGGTTTTAATTAAAAGTTTAAGTTAATTAAATAAAATTGGAAATTTAGTTAAATTTGTGAAATGGTAATTTAAATTTGAAGTGTTAAGTTTATTTGTTGAAATGTGAAGAATTGGAAACTTTTACACTTAAACTTATTAAGTAAATTGTTGAAAATTGGATTTTATTATAAGAAATTTATTGTGAAAGAAACGTGTAAAGTTCTAATTAATGAAATAAATATGTAGAGTTTTAATTTATGAAAGAGACATGTAAAGTTTTAATTTATGGAAGAATATGTAAAGTTTTTAATTTATGAAAGAAACATGTGAAGTCTTAATTAATGAAAGAAACATGTAAGTCTTAATCAGTGTAATATTGAATAAAATAATAAATGCCCTTTTTGTAATAAAACGTGCATTTGATAATGTAAGTTTAATTAGTGTAATATTGATTAAATGATAAATGCTCTTTACTGTAATAGAAATGTAAGTTAAAAAGTACATTTAATATGTAAGTTTTAATTTATGTAAATGACACATTTTAATGACTAAAATAATAAAGTTTCTTTATTGTAATGATAATGTAAGTTAATAAGGTACTCTTAACTTAACATAAGAATTTCAGCATTAAATTGGATATTACAGTAACAAAGTTTATTTAACTATAAGGCTATGATAAAATGACCATGTTAAAAATTTGTAAGTATATAAATACTTTGATTATATAAAATGTTAAATTGGAAAGTATTACATTCCAAAAATGCTATGATTACTTAAGGTTACATTTCCAAAATGCTATGATAATTTAAAGGAAGATTTCAAGTTTAATAAATTAAAGGAAATATTCAGTGATTTTGAAATTTGGGTTTTATTGAAATGATATATTATTGAATTGGTTTTGAAATGGAAATGATATATTTTTGAATTGGTTTTGAATAGATATGTTTTGGGTTTGAAAGTATGTATTAGTTTGAAATAAATGATATGATTTTGAAATGGTTTAAAGGATGTATTTTGATTTGAAACATAAACTATTTTAAAAGTTATAACCACGGGTTATAATAACGATTGGTTGGCAAAGAGACCGGGATCGGATATGGACATACTCTCTGTCGATACCGAAAACCACTTTGACAACCGTGTACGCGGTGGAGATTCCAGAATGAAGTAGGATGGTGGCGACGTTCTTAAGGTATGTTACGTGGACCCAACTCCCGTGAGTTGGCATAAGGTGGCTAAAACAGGAGCGATCTCAGACCAGTGAGGTAGCACCTCTTCTCGGACACATTTCTTCGATATTATACTCTTACTTGTGATTTGACTAGATGGCCATCCTCCGATTTGGGAATGTTGTTCGAGGTGGAACGGTAGTGGCTGCTATGCGTATCCATCAGTCCGTGTGCGTAATTGGTATATCTACCCTGGCATTGCCTAGTTGTGCCGTGTCACCTACCATATCGAGCTTTACTATGATTATGATTTTAAGATCCGACCGCGTTAAGGTTCTCCATCCCCTTAACGCTATTTTCCGATATGATTATACTTTACTTATTTAGACACTATTATAATAGCCAATATTACTACATAGTAGATATTTTAACGGATCCTTAGAGGATGGGCGGTCCCAAGCATCTTCTAAGTTACTTGTACCTTTATTACAGTTCACTTGAGTTGGTTTACATTATATAAGTATATATTGTCCTGACTCGAGTGTTTTGTGTTTTGCTTTACGCTCGGGTCAGCCTGAGTTATTCACAGATTTGGATTTCCACCTTCTGGAGATTTGAATCGCTGGAGATTATCTGCTAGTCTTCCTCTATCTACTTCAGTTATGTTGCTCTGTTCAGCTTGTACTTGGTTATCTTATTGATACTTCTGTTGTACTCTATTTCTTCTGTTGTATCTTATGTAACTCTCATATATTTACATAGTAGCTTCATGAACTACTATTTCTTTTACTTCCGCTGCATTATTTTACTCTGTGTCTGTGATCTGTGATTATATTTATTTACTGTATATTCTGAGATTTGCCAAATTTTAATTACAACGCGGTATTTTGAGCAATTCTACTCCGGCATGAGTGTCTACCTATACACTTATAATGGATGCGAATGGTTGAAAATATTGGGTCGTTACATTGGCTATGTGATATTCCATAGTTTTTCAGGTACTTCTAATGCTTGAATATCGACCGGTGGCCATGCTGGAGCTCGGTATTGGGGTGTAATGGGCGGTGGCTATGACGGAGCTCGTTTGAGGGTACTTGAGTTTTTTCTATGATACTTGTACTTAGGTTAGCTACCTGCCAGGCATGTTGGCAGCACCTTGTCTTGTGTTATATACATATTTACATGTGTGTTCTCCTCTATTTTAGAGGATCACACATTTTTCTCAAAAAAAATACATTCTCTCCCCTTAAATGAATTTCTTCCCCGAAATTCCTAAGGAAGAAAAGGTTTCCAAACCCTTAAGTGTAAAACTATCAATTTAAAATGAGTTATTAAAGTTATTTTCAAAACCAATTAGCTGGAATAGATTCCAAAGTTTCCAAGTCTTTTAAATTCATTCACCTTTACCAGCTAATTCTCTTTTATTCATTTATTCTAAGATATAACCCAAAAATCCAATTTTAGTTATAAAAAATTTTCAAAATTTTTTTAAGAAATTTTCTAACTCTAAAATTTTCGGAAAATCTCACCAGTGTCTCCTTTGTGTGGCTTAATCGGAACAACTACAATTTGCCTCTACGGGCTCCAAACCAATCAAAGAAAACGGAAGCCAAGTGGTCTTCCATATTTGGGGCATAAAATCATCAACTAATTTAAATTTTCTAGATTTATTACGTACCTTTTCGCGTTTGATTTATATTATGGCAAGTAATTTATTATCTTCTATGAAAATGCAGGTGCACAAGAAGTCAAGTCGGAATCTCTTGCTTACCTATACTTACATAATCTAAAAGAAAATCAGGTTGAAAAAAGCAATGTGATGTAATTCTACATGCAAAAACTAGTCTAATATAAATCTATATGCAATCAACAACCATATCTCAATCATGTGTGATAAAACACAGAGAATAATTTGTAATGGATGCTATGCATCCAATTATTTCAAATGATAATTTAGAGCTAATTACCCGGTTTTTTCAATTCAAAATTTAATTTCCAAATTTCTCAAACGAGAAAAAATCAAGGATCGAAATCAAAATGACAAGGAGGGAACTCCTCCTAATAAAGTATGGTGAAACTCTAGAATCAAAACAATATGGAGCGTCCAGTGGTATTTCGGTTCCTCCAAAAACATCAACTAGAGTGAATAAGTATCATTCCTTTCCCAAAATCTTCAAAAATTTCCTTTTTCCAAAATCACGGGGATTTAGGTCCTTATACCGATAATTAAAAATCCTTTGTCTATAAATTAAATTTTTATAGACAATGGTATAAGAAATCACTCAACAAATCAATTCAATTCAATCTAATTCGATAAGGGAAAATATATCAGTTAACATTGTTTCAAAATGTCAAATGACTAACAAACAAATTTTCAACTTAGGTTCAAAACTTTCTTGATTGTCCAAAAAATATTGATAATTATCTAAGCATACTGTTTTGCTCATTAGCATTTGGTTATTGCTTAGAAGATTATCCAAACTCACTCAGACAAAATGGAAAGTCATACTCTATATTTTATTAGTTTCTTAATTATATTCAAATTTTCCCTAAATCACTTATATTTTCACTTAGTAGTTTATTCAATACTAAAATTATTTATGATTCATTTCATAAATTCTCACCCAAGTTTAAAAAATATTTTATAAATTTATCTCTTTATAAAACTTCAAATCTTAACGTATTCCACCTTATTTACTTGTATAATAATCTTCTATATCCAAAGAGTACATACAAATTTTATTTTGTTTTTTCAAAGATCAAGATGGATATCAAATCAAATTATGGTTTCTTAAAACCCAGTCAACCTATTAACCCTTTTAACTTAGAGAGTTAAAACGAATAATATTTTTGGGTCGACCCAATCAGCAAATAGTTCATACTACTTAGATGTTTTAAAAAACTATATGGTTTTAATAAAAACAATGTTTATCAAAACTTTCTTATTTAATTTAACCTAATTTACCCGTGTTAAATTATCCCCTATCTTATCTAAGGAAAAAATCTTATTTATCAAAGCAATCTCTTATTAGAAATACATTTTATTGTTAAACTGATTCCCCTTGAGGGAACTTAAAAGTTAGATACCCGGTTTTAATTTCAAAACTCAACTTTGAAAGCATATTGCATATATTTTTATATATAATAACTTCAAACAATTTATTTATTAAAACTCACTTTGGGTTCATTTGGATTTGAACTCACTTCGATCGCACAATGATAAAGAGAATAATTTACTAACTGCTCCACAATGTTCGTCTAAACAAATATCTGATCGTCACTTAAAAGACTATTCCATTTACCACAAAACTAATCGAAACAATTTTCTCCTAATTATCCTAAAGAAAATGCATTCCATTTAAAATTACTTCCAAAAAATATTACTACTTCTTTTCGCAAAAGCCCTTTTAAATTATTTTCAAAAATTCAATACCATGTCCGTTGGCCTTAGTCAAGTGTTTAGAAACCCCTATCGCTACCGTGGCGTCCCACGTCTCGACCAGAATTCATAAAAACTCAATAGACCAATTAACATAATATGTTTTTATAACACTAACAAATACGCTCTCGCATATATAATACTCTCAAACTCATTCTAGGGTGTCGCTTACCCTATCTCTAAAGAGCCAAACCCTACCAAAGCTAATGTTCTCGCTTAACCTTGCGCTCTGATACCAAATGCAAGGACCCTTCTTTTTGACCATCGAAAGTTGACACTGATCGCTACCACTGTGTTCCAATGTTGCACATCCAATCGACAAAAAGGCAGATTGTTAGGGTAAATAAAAAGAAAAGAACATAGAACAAAGAACAAAGAAAAACAGAATCTCACAGCGGAATCGACAACATATAATATAACAAGGACAGTTGAAACTATCACCGCTAACATTCAGAGTATATCAGAGTTAAAAACAAACCTTATCAGCTGGATAGTTATAAAATCCCGACCTTACAAATGCCGATAGGTATAGTATATAGTACAGCGGAAAATAAAATAGTACGATAGATGAATCTTCAGCTCCCCTCCACGATCTCCAGAACTTTAAAGACAACCTGGGAAAATACTTGGTCTGACCCGAGCATTATAAATAAATAACAACCAGATCATTCTGGAAATACCAGAGTGAGATAACTCGAATAATGGAGAAAATAAATAAAAGTTCTGTGAGACCACGCAGCTAACGCGGAACGGGTTTTTACCTCACAAGAATAACATTCGTACAGGCAAGAGCAGAAATAATATCAAGAAACAAATGCAAATAAGAATAGGCATGATTAATATTAAAACCAGACTTGAAAGAATGGAAATAATCCGATCAAAATCCAAACTAGACAAAATGGATAAACAAGATAACTTTCCAAACTTGATAGAATGGACAAAACAAGATAACTATCCAAACGTGATAGAATGGACAAAAAAACTATAATCAAACATCCTGAAGAGTGGTTGACTCTTCTCGTTGCAATTATAGAAAAACTGATTCAAAGGTTCGAATCAAATATGTAACGACCCGCTATTTCGAACCTTTCACACCCGCACATGTCGGACTTGAATTGCTCAAAATATCAGATTGTTAATTTAAATTTGGCAAAACTCAGCATATACAGTAAATAAATCAATCACAGAATCACAGACACAGAGTATATAACGATAAGCAGCGGAAAAGATAAATAGTAGTTCATGAAGCTACTATATAAACAATAGAGTATGAAATAAAATACAACAGAATACCTTAATTATAATAAAGTCTCAAATACAAACAGATGACAAGTCTGAACAAAACAACTAGATAGTTGAAAGCTAAATAGTGTAGATGGATCCTCGAGCAAAGCTCAAGAGCTCCAAAGGTGAGTCTCAAATGCTGTGACACTCAGTCTGACCCGAGCGTAAAGCAAAACACAAAACACTCGAGTCAGGATTTAACTTTCTTATATTAATAAATTCAACTCAAGTGAAATGTCAACAGAAATACAAGTAACTTAAAGGCTGTTTGGGATTTCCATCCTCTAAGAATCCGTGGAACTAACTACTATGTAGTAATATACGCTATTATAATATGTCTATAGTAAAGTAAAAGTATTAAAATAGCGTTAAGGCGTTACCCATATCCCCCTTAACACATTTTATATATTCCTGTAGTTTATACAATGTCGTACGCTCCACCAAACTAGTGGTTTACACAGAGGACGCCACATAGGTACGGTACAAAACAAACTCGTAGAAGGCGCGATAGGGCATGTGAACACGACACTCGAGACAATGCCAAGGTAGATATACTAATTGCAGTCCCGGACTTGTGGTAATGCATAGCAGCTACTACCGCCCACCTCGTGACAACTCCCAAATCAAAGGTGCACCCAATCAAATCACAAAAGCAATAGAATGGTATCAATGAAATGTGTTCGATAGGGGGAATGACCCCACTTGGCCCGGTATAGCTCCTATTTTAGTCACATCTAAGCTGACTCACGGTAGTCAGGGTCACGTTATACCATATAGGATCGTCCCAAACCATCCTACTTCATTTCTGGAATCTCCACCTCGTACACAGTTGTTAAAGTGGTTTTCGGTATTGGCAGAGAGTATGACAATAACCGATCCCGGTATCTTTAACAACCAAACGTTATTATAACACCATGGTCATTTCATTTCAAATAACTCATATTTCAAAACCAAAATATCATATCTATTTCAAAACCATATCAATACGATATCATTATTCACTTAAAATATATCCATTTCCAAAATAATAGCACTTTCAAAGTTATAACACATTCGAAATTATAAAACTTTGAAATTATAACACTTTGGAAATCATAACACTTTGAAATCATAATACTTTCCTCTTAACAATTTAGATATTAATAATAGTATATGTATAATAAAATAGTTTATATAATAAAATAGTTTACATGTTAATAATAATTATAAGCTATATGTTTATATTAAGGTAATGGAAATTTTTAGTAGTGTAAAAATGTCCATTACCTGTTCAGCTTAAAGTAACTTTTTTTCTCTGCAATGGCGCCCCTCTCCTGTCCTCTCCCTTCTTTCCCGTTACCTGACTCCTCTGCACTTCCTTTCCCGTCATTTCCCTCTCCTGTCTTAACCTTACCTTCGTACAACTCTACCACTACCTCATGCCTACCAACCATCCCCAATCTGCCACCCCTGCCTGATCCGCCGCCTAAACCATCACCACCCTCCCTACTTGGACCTCCTCCCAATCCATGTCCAACTGTTCTCCCCCCTCCTCTTTCACAAACTCGATGGAATTCCCTGTTCAAGGCCAAGCCTCGTAATGCGGGACTTTTTGAGCCAGTCCACTTCCCGCTTGATTTTGAATAGGGAGTCCTTGTTCCACCTGCTGAAGTTATCAATGCTGGGAATGCGGTTTGGGGTCAATGTCTAGTTGGTTTTTTCCTTGATAACCCGCTACCTTACATGGTTGTTACTATTGGTAACAGTGTTAGTACAATAAAGACAGTTCCAGTTTGGTTGAAGCTATCGAATATTCCCCTGTACTGCTGGTCACACATTGGGATAAATTGGTTAGCATCTCGAATAGGAAAATTCCTTTGCATGGATGAAAAAACTGAAAAACTGGAAAGAATAGGATTTGCAAAATGTTTGGTTGAAGTCTCCGCATGCTCAGAGTTGCCTGATTCTTTCATGGTCAAGCTTCTGGACGGCTCTGATCAGATTGTTTTTGTTGAGTATCTTTGGAAGCCACAAATTTGTGGTGATTGTAAAAATTTTGGTCATCAGACAGCTTGTTGCCTAGTGAAAAAGAAAGCAAGTGCCAGTTCTGATGTGGAAAATATTGTAGATTTTGCTGACATGAGCTCAAAACCAGAAGGAAAACAAAATAAATCTGTTGGTAAAGGTGAGCAAACAAATGCCAGTACACATGGAGGGTGGAAGAAAGTTCAACAAAGAAAAGGAAAGGATCATAAGAATAAGAGAATGAATAGTGGCAATACAATAGATCTTGTTGATACTATTGTAGTTCATAACTTGGACAAGTCTTTGGACTTGCCTTTGAATCCTGATGCAAATATTGAAGGAAGTGCTGATGAGCATTCTCTTGTTCAAAGCTTAACAGATGAAGGAATACAAACTGAAGGTGGAAGTACAGCAGTGCAAATGCAAGTAGTTCCCAAAGAAAACTTGCAAGTAGTGGGACTGTGGGTTGATGAAATGTTAAATGCAAATCCATTTTCTGTTCTTATGCAAGGAGCAACAGTGTCTACTGAAAATGAAGTTAATAATTGCTCCCTTTTGGTCTGTCCTGATGCTCCTACTTTTGAAAATGCAATTTCCACATCAACTTTGCATGCGGTGGTTCCCTCATCATCCTTTATTACTAAAACAAATTTTCAAAAGCCATTGTTGGCTACTGAAGAAGTGCATTTTAAATCTCCCTCCTCTGGTCAACCAAAAACTACTTTACGCAACTCTCATGCAAAGGTGATAGCTAAATTTAAGCAAACATCAGCACTAGAGCAAGCATTCACTAACCACATTGAGAGCTTTGTTTTTGACCTCTTTAAACCATCTTCTCTATCAAACAAACCCTCTACTTCCATGCCTAAATCTGATTCTCCCATTGACTCTACCTCACCCTATTCTTATCTTGGTACCATGCCTGGATGGGTTTCACCTCCCTCCCTTCCGAATAAGCAATTTTCAAGTGCCTCAAGAATTTCCTCTTTAGCAGCCAAATTAAAATCTGTAAGATCTTTCCCTCCTACAACCAGGAGTAAGACAAGTGAGAATCAACTTTAATTTTGTTTCATCATGTATAAAATTGCTTCTTGGAACATCAAAGGAGCCCACAATCCAGCAAAGCTCGATCAAGTTAAGGCTTTGATTTGTGAATACAACTTAAAGATTTTTGCAATCATAGAAACCAAACTTTCACTTCCTTTAACGCAAAAAGCAGCCTCCTATATCAACCCTGCTTGGCACGTCCATCATAATCTGGACAGTGCACCTTATGGTAGGATCCTTATTGTTCATGATCCACTCTACTACTCTCTCACTCCCATTCTAAATACTTCCCAGATTATCCACTTTCATGCCTATTACCTCCCTCTTAAAATTTCTTTTCTCTTATCCTTTATTTATGCGCATAATGCAAAAGCAGCGAGGCAATCTCTCTTTCATATCCTCCCATCTCTAAGGCAGAACTCACATCCATGGCTTGTAGTTGGTGATTTCAACTGCTGTTACAACTTAAACAACAAAGTTGGTGGTCTTCCTTTGTTGCCTAGGGACATTGCACCACTTAACATCTCCATTTCTGACTCTGATCTTCTTCCCATTGTTCGAACTAGAGTGCCTTTTTCTTGGAACAATAGAAGCCGGTCTGGTCAGCGAACTTTCACCAACATTGACTTATCCTTCTGTAATGCTACTGCTCTTTCCCTGTGGTCAGCCATCACTGCTCATCTGCATCACCCCATCTTATCTGATCACTCTCCTATAATTGTATCTCCCAACCCTATGCCTTGCAGAGGAAAAAAGTCTTTTAAATTTTTCAATGTTTGGGTCAAGGAACCTGATTTCTTAACAATTGTTTCAACAGAATGGTCTAACACTAATTTTGGTAATCCTATGTTTACCTTGTGCAGGAAATTGAAAGCTTTAAGATTGCGCTGCGACATTGGGCATCAAGTAAATTTGGTAATGGAACACTTGCTTCTAACTCTCTAAAAGATAAGTTTAAGAAGGCTCAAGTTTTACTTGATTTGGATCCTACCAACCCTCTTCTTGCCCAGAATGAATCAAACCTCTTTCATCAACTTAATGAAGCTTTGGAAATTGAAGCTAGTATGTTGAAGCAAAAGGTCCATCTAAAGTGGGTTCGTGAGGGGGATAGAAATACATCCTTTTTTCATGCTTCTATAAAGAACAAGCAAACTAGTGAACACATTCATTCTTTGTGGGATGATGTGGGTAATTTTCTTACATCCTCTGAGGAGATTGATGAGCACCTGGTCCAGCACTTTTCTAAGCTTTTAGGTAACCATGAAAATTTCAATCCCAACCTTGATATTCTCAACAATCTGCCTCTTCCCCGCTTAAGCACAATATTGTATAACATGCTTGTGGCTAGGGTGACTGACAATGAGATAAAGGATTCTCTTTTTGCTCTCAATCCCTCATCGTGTGGTGGGCCTGATGGCTTTAATGTTGTCTTCTTCAAAACTTGTTGGGAAATAATCTGTCCTGACTTCATAGCTGCAATTCACAACTTTTTTAAACATTTTAAACTGCTTGGTGAGGTTAATGCTACTAACCTTGTCCTAATTCCGAAAGTTAGGCCCATTGAAAATGCATCTTCATTTCGACCAATATCCTGCTGCAATGTAGTGTATAAGTGCATATCCAAAATTCTATCCACCAGGCTTGTTTCCGTGCTTCCTAAAATTGTCTCGTCCAATCAGTTTGCTTTCCTTCCTTCTAGGAGTATACTTGACAACATCATGTTGGCTCATGAGTTAATCAATGGTTATGGCAGAAGTCAAATCTCCCCGAGAGCAATGTTGAAGCTTGATATCTCTAAAGCTTTTGACTGTCTCCAATGGTCCTCAATTGTTCGTGTAATGGCATTGATGGGTTTTCCTAAAGTTTTTGTTGCTTGGCTTTATATCTGTATATCTACTCCATCTTATGCATTATGCTACAATGGCAAAGCTACTGGATATTTTAAAGGGAAACAAGGTGTAAGACATGGGGATCCGATCTCTTCTTATATTTTTATTATTGTTATGGAGGCACTTAACTGTATGTTAGCAATGAAATTCAGGGATAAAACAATATCTTACCATCCTAAGTGTACCCATCAACAAATATCCTCCCTTTTTTTGCTGATGATATTGTGATATTTACAAAGCCAAATGAACGTTCTTTAGGTGGCATCTTGCAGTGTCTTCACTCATTTTTTCTAGCTACTGGTCTTAAGATAAATCATTCAAAATATCACATTCTTTTTTCTGGAATTAGTATGAGTGAAAAAGACCGGCTCTTGTCTTTTTCTGGTCTGCAGTCAATGGATAATACAATGACATATCTTGGACTTCCTCTTTGTACTTCAAGAGTTACCAAGGCTCACTGCATTACACTGTATAACAAAATCACCTCTAAGCTTAATTCTTGGACTTCCAGGTTGCTATCCATGGCTGGTAGATTGGTTTTAGTTAAGTCTGTTTGTTTTTCCATAACTGTGTATTGGGCAAGAACTTTCATTCTTCCCACTCAACTTCTCGCAATGATAAGAAATGCCATGCTTAGATTCCTCTGGACTGGATCAATACATAATAGGAAGATTATTCCAATGTCTTTCTCTTCCATAGAAAAGCCACTTATCTTTTGTGGCCTAGGTGTCATCAATATCACAGCTTGGAACAAGGCAGCGGTCAGTGCTCACCTGGATGCATTGATGAACAAGAAGGATAGTCTCTGGGTGAAATGGGTTTGGAGATATCGTATAAAGACTGATAACTTCTGGTCTATGAAAGTTGCCCAAAACTCGAGCTGGATATGGAGGAAATTACTTGGTATCAGAGGATCTTTTCTACCTTTTGCTAGGTATTCGATTTCCTCTGGTTGTAATGTAAAATTTTGGACGGATCCTTGGATTGATGATGGTTTGGTGCTTACTTCAAAATTGAGTCATCATGATCGTCTGCAGTCCCAAATTCATGGGAATGCTAGTGCTGTGGGGTACATTGTTGATGGGAAGCTGACCACTCCCATTTCAAGTAATCAGTTTGTCAATGCATTGTGGAGGAGCTTTCGTGACTACGTGATCCCTACCGGTCACATCTCTGCTTTGCAATGGAAGGGAAGACATTGGATGGGTTTACAATCTTCTACAACATACTAATTCTCTTCCTATTTTTCTTTGGAAAAGGGTCTGTTGGAGCACTATTTCTATGCCAAAAGATAATCTTATGTTTTGGTGAATAATACACAAGGTTGTTCTTACCAGAGACAAGTTAACTTCAGTTGGAATGGTAATTGATAATCGCTGCTTATTCTGTAGCATGCTTCCTGAAACTGTTGATCACCTATTTTTTGAGTGTTTTTTCTTTTCTGGAATGGTGAGTACTCTGTTCTATAAGATTGGCATGGCAAGCTATGCTGGTACCTCTATAGATTTATGGGATGAATTAAAGGCTGCTGCGAGAAGAAGGAATGGGAAAAGAGATATTACTTTCTTTGTGCTTAAAATTTACTTCAGAACAGTTTGGCTAGAACGCAATGCTAGATGTTTCAACTCTATTGCTGCTACTGCTCCTGAACTTTGGTTCAAATTAATGACTAAGATTGAGACAGGGATAGGCTTCTCATGTCATGGTTTCTCCCCGCATAGTCGTGGTTTTTGGAATTGACTTGGAAGCGTTTTGGTATTGTTTTCTTCAGTATTTATGTGGGGGCTTCTTTTCGTTTGCTTGGTTGATTTTTCTCTCTTCTTTGAGTTTCTTTAGTGTGTTTTTGCTTCTTTTGTAATTACCTCATTCTGGATATGTGCTGTGACAAAAGTTTGTTTTTGTCACCTTCTCTCTGTACTTTTCTTTGTTTAATAAACACTGGTAGGAGTCCAGTTAACCTCGCTTGCATTTCAAAATAATAATAATAATAATAATAATAATAGTTAGTATATTAAAATTGTTTATATTAAAAACAGTATATATATATTAAAATAACTTATAAAATAAAATAATTTTATATTTATATAAATTAAAAATGCTTTATATATAATTAAAATAGTTTCCTCAAAGTTCACAAATTGATTCAATCAACTCAAATTCCAAAATCCCATTTTAAATCAAATCTCAGTTCTTCCATTTCAATTCAATTCATACTCTTAATAACCCATTTAAAGTTTTATATCGATTTCAAATACAGATTTGAATTACAAACTAAACCATTTAACTTCAATAGATTTCCAAGTTTAAATATTCAACTTTTACAATAACTCAATTTGATAATTATATATATATATTTCAAATTCACATTATTATTTAGTTTTGAAATATTCACTTCATCAATCAAAAAAATCATTTAATTAATATCTCAAATTACAAATTTAAACCTTTATAAAATAACCTGTATATATATATATAATATTTAAAATCAATATTTATGTAAAACCATATATATTTCCTTTTTAAAACTATGGAAATCATTTCAAAGTGTGTGTGTATATATATAGACCAACGGTGTCTCTATATAGTTTTCTATCCTATGGTCAAGTGATAGAGATATTTATCATTTTAATCCGCAATTTAAATATCTACGGGTATATATCTTTTCAACCCGCAATCCCAAATTCAATGTCAATGAAAATCGCTTGGGTTTATCATTTCAACCCATAACGATTTTCTCCTATTCTACAAGATCGTTCGGGTATGTTTCATTTCAACCCATAGAGAATTCTATACTAGCAAGGAACTTGCAGAGTGAGAACATATATGATACTAATATAATAATCAGCAACATGCATATATCATCAATAACAGATAAAATATAAATAACAGATCATGGTGTCAGATGTCACAGGTGAACAGTTACAGATATGGCATATCATATATGGCTATTAAATAACTAGCAACAACATATTTTAATTGTCGTTCCAAATGAAATCAAATTTAATAAGTATAAGAATGTTAATCGTGAGTGATTGCTCAACTTTCGAGGCTAGAGATGAACGGGAATGAGATGAGTTACGAATCCAAGCACGGACTTCGAAGCAAAGCAAAATTGGCACGAATTCAACGGACAAGCTGATAACTAGGAATCGACGAGAACAAATATATATAAATTTAAAATCTAATATTAATTCATATTAAAATAAGATTTTAAACTCATATTTAAAATAATATATATATTTTTAAATAAATACTAAATTTATACACTTATACAATAACATCTCTATATATGCTTTATCCAAAACCCAGACCCAAATATACTTATATAAATAAACTAATATAAAATCCTGTACTATGTTACAATACTGGCTAAGGAACAATAGAGTAAATATATATATGAACCATATGTATTTTAAGATCAAAATAATAATTTATATAATTTATATAACTTCATATATATATATATATAATCAAACATTTGTATAAATCAGATATATGTTGACATAACCTGGACTACATATATGCAACAGTATATATGCAGACATATATAAATATACCCAAACCAAACTCAAGTATATAAACTAATACATATACTAATATATATTTAAACAGCTTCCATAAACTTTACAATTTAAAAAAAAATTATATAGCCAACAGACTCAAACGTATATATAGTTGCAATTATATATAATACTTGAAAAACCCAAACATATATATGTATATATATACATATATATACCCAAACATATATATACCTCTGTTATAACTTTAAGATCCAAATCTGGTACAAAGTACAACTCAACAGAATCATAGTTATATATGTAAACAATTAGGTGGAACACAAACCAAAGTAGGCATGCGAAAATATACGTATATAGGTATATATAAGCAAAACACATGTATATAGACTGACATAACTATATGACTTCCTTTATAATATAATATTCTGTAAACATATATTTCATTTATAATGTACGTACTATAAACATTTATATACGATCAGCAATTGGAACTATCCAAATAAACTTATTCTTTATATTTACACTTACTTTATTATATAATATATAAATAAACTCAACAGAGCATATGTAAACCTATATACTCTTATGTATACCAACAACAGGTTATATAAACTAATAATATATTTGTATAACTAATACATGTAGTAAATATATAAACTGACATATATTACTAGCAGAAAATTCGCATAAGCTTATGTATGCATATAGGTAGTATTATGAATAACCCAATGAAATCAAACATGTGACAGCATATATATATAATATAACATAATCACTTATATAAAATATAACTGAATATACATATATACTAACAACATAATATAAAATATATATTACCTATAAATACAAGGGGAGAAGCAAGCCTTTCACGGCACTACAAGGGGAGAAGGCGGACAAAGACATGGCTACACGTGATGGTTCCTTGGGTGCAGGCAGAGCTTAGTCCAAGAGAAAGTGGGACAAGCACAGGGGAAAGCTGGAAGCCTGGGCGCGTAGCATTTGAGAGAGAGAGCTCGGCTAGTGGAGGAATAATATGTGAAGGCATGGGCTAGCGGCTGATGGAGAAAATGAGGCTGCATGGTAGGCTTCGACTGAGGGGGAGGAGGAGAGGGCGAAGGGAGGAGATCATGGGTTTCGGGTGTTAGCTTCGGGAGGTGGGTGGAGGAGGTGGCAGCCGAGCATGCATTTGAAATCGAAGCAAAGAGGAGAACAGCAGCTTGATGTTCGACGTCTACCATTCTTTCCTTTTTTTATTATATATAAATCGGATGGAGGTGGGACGTGCAGTGGGTAGAGGAAAAGAAATGGATAGGTTACAGAGTTACAAAATGAAGAAGAAAGAACATCATAGAAAAGGAGAATAAAGAGATGGATGAACCAGTGGATAATGATGAAATAGATGGATAACCAAAAGTCCACAATTAAATTCTGGGAATACTAAAGAGAGTGACCCATTAATTTCTCACGTTGGACAATGAAAAGACATAGAACAACAATAGCTCCAAACTGGATACCGATACGGTTAATCGCTTCGTAGTTCTCGCCGCGAATCAGACACCGAAACACACATACGAATATGTTGCGGAGATAAGCATGACGAGACGATCAAAACGGTACACAGATATCAGTGATAGGATCATCCGATCAAAAGTCGATATTCGGTACCGAAAATGCTGCTAAAACGCCGAAAATAAGATAAACGGAGCAATAACGGTCCAAATTTGACGAAATGAAATATGACGTCTCACTCAGAAGATGATTTACAAATTTATTATATAAAATTATTCAGGTTTGGAAAATATTTTATTATCATCAAATATTTATTATTTAAATTTGAATAGAATTACACAATAAAATAAACTTCCATATTATCTGATGAAAATTTACCAGTTGCTATGTTTATATAGACGTATTCCAAATATCAAATTTTTATTTCCAATTTCAATTATTTAAAATTTCATAAAAATTCAGTTTAATTACGTTATTAAAACCATTAAAATTTACGGGCCGTTACACTCTCCCCTACTCAAAACTTTTCGTCCCCGAAAAGGAAGGAGGTAGGAGAGTAGAAACAACCAGAAGAAAAGATAGATTTGAAATACATATAAACAATTAATTCAAAACCATATAAATGTCATTTATTTTAAAATTGGTTTATATTCAATTAATTGATTTCAATTCATTCTATTTAATCAACCAAATTTATTGTGTTCACATTTGATTGGTTTCATCTCCATATATTTTTATTCAATTTATTTGTTTCCTATTTATTAACATTTATTACAAAAATTTCACAACCAAATTTGTTTTATTTTACTCATCTATTAAATCCATTTGATCAACCATAGTTAATTTTACCTCAACGTTCAACTTCAACTATTCAAAACCATATAGATTTCAATTTTAGATAAATTAATATTCCACAATTTGGTTTAATCCATTTCATTCAACTAATAAATAGTCATTCAATTTAAAATTTATCTTCTTTCATTTTATCAATATTTCTTTCAAACAATTTCATTTTTTTAAATTAACTCACTTATTTATCCATTTGTCTTCAACTAAGTTGATTTCACTAAAATTCAAGTTCACTATTCTTAAGTTCATATTTATCTACTTAAATAGTCTTCTCTTTATTTGTTTAATTTATTCCACTTAACATATTTTGCAACGTATATTAGGTGTATACTTTGATAACCATATATTATTCAACGAATAAAATTTCTTTTATTTATTCAATTTATTATCCAATTTATTATCAGTAATTTCCCTTAACAAATATCATTTTTGATATCCTATTATTTATATCATAGTGTATATTATCCAATTACATTCTAATTACATTTAAACTTTTCTAGGTAAGTTACATTAATGATTCTGAATGTAATTAAACACTACATAGGTTTACCTGTTGTAACGACCCGACTTCCTATGCCCCGAAAGTCGGATCATTATGAAGAAAGAAAGGGATAGAAAGAGAAAAGAAGAGAAGAGAAAAGAAACAACGTCAGAATCTCACACAGCGGAACGAATAAATTATATTAATAACACAAACTATTACATAGTATACAACACATATCAGAGTTTACACAACTATACAACACATACTAGACAGTTATAAACATCTGTCTAGACATTACAACTCAATATACTACAGAGATACAGACACAGCGGAACTACTATATCTACGAACGCCGAAGCCTCCTGCTCCATTGCTCCTCCAGAATATTCGTCAAAGCTAAACCTGAATCCCTTGGCTACTCGTAAAAATTTGAGTACCCAAGAGTTTATAAAACAGAAATAAACAACTTGGGTCAGACATGGGTCTGGTGTGAGTAACAGGTTAAACTTGCTTAACTTCAAAACCTTTAGAAAGAAAAGGTATCACGTAAGACTCCCCACAAATAAACATGGGTAAGTTTATACCTTACGCTAACCAAAACATTTGATAGGAAATCTGCTTTTATTATAATAGGGTCTAGGGTTTTCAAGTAAATTACAGAAATAGCTGAAATGCTTACATCTCACATTCCAACATAGTTGGGCACAACTAATACGTACGGCACTTATTGGAGTTTGGATTCCATACAATGGCAGGGCTACTGGGGTTCCGCCCGTCACAGTACGTGGCCTAGATCACCGTACCGAGGAGTACGCCCGCTCCCCTGCAACACAAAGCCGGAACCATCCCTTACTGGATAATCCCGAACAAGACAATCCCGTAGTTGGCGCGACCAACCACACACTAAGCCGAATAAAAGAAAAGGGACCTCTAGACAGGGATCTATCTTGCTCTCAGTGGGTGCTACCCACGAAGCCTTGCTGCACCTCCCCTGTTTTAGCCATTCCCGATTGATGAGGCTTGAGGTTACGATTACCTTTAATAAGAACATATCACTTAGAATGCTCATCGTCCGCCTGACGATGTGCTGAAAGCATTCAATCCATATAAGTTCGTTCCGGGTTCGAACGAAACCGAAGGCATTATCTCGTTACACTCGTTTTGGAATCACCCTCAGAGTTAACGACAATAACCCTTGCACTCTGAATCTTCATCTTCACTTGAGATTCACGACCTATCGTTAATTTGGATCGATGTGGTATTCGGGTCTCCAGACCTGGAAATTCGGTATACGGAAACCCGATCCCGGTCTCATCGAAATCCAAAATGTATCTTTTAAGGCCAAGTTGTTTTAAGGTTAAAACAATTCAATTCAGTTATCTATACTACACAGATAGATAATTCACAATAGATAATCTCCATTATCACAAACAGATAATTCATATTATCATTACAATTCAACCAAACATCCCTATCACATATCATATATCTCATCAGAGATATCAAACAATGCAAAGCATTCAATAATATTCATCCATCCTAAGTAATGATTTATATCATCTCTAATTAATTTAAAATGAATTAAATTAATTACTTCATTCTATAAATCCTGCTTACTTAATTATTAATTAAACCAATTAATTAATCATTACTCTAAGTATCCATCTTAATTAATTATTCCTGATTAATTACCCTTTAATTACTTTAAGTAATTAATACTTAATTAATTTCACAAATTAATTATCTTAAACTATTCAGTAATTAATCTTTAATTACTTCATTAATTAATTAACTATATTTAATTACATTAATCCTTAATTAATTACAATTAATTAATTACTTTAATCACTAATTATTTATTAATTAATCTTAATTAACCAATCCTTAATTACATCATAAATTAATTAATGATCCTTAATTATTCTTAATTAATTATCTTATTTAAATTAATAATTAATTAGTCACATTTATTAATCACCTTTGATTAATCTCATTTAGTAATTAACTATCCTTAATTACTCTTCCATAAATTAATTACTCATTAATTAATTATCTTTTAATTAATCCCTTGATTAATTATACAAAAGTAATTAAATTCAAATTACTTCCATTATTTCATCTCCCTTAATTAATTACATCCAGTAATTACCTTTAATTACTTTCCTAAGTAATTCTTTAATTACTTCCATTAAGTAATTACTTAACCAATTCATAAAAGATTATCATTCTAATTGATTATCAAAATTAATCCCATTAATTAATTATTTAATTATCCCTAATTAATGATCTCTCATTAATTATTAACAATTCTTCATTTAAGTAATTAAACTTAAATCAACCATTTCTAATTACAAATAATTAATTCTTAATTACTAATTAATTGCTTAATTAATCTTTAATCCTTTGATTAATTAATCCCTAATCATTTATTAATAATTTATACTTATCTAATTAAATGATTCTTAATTTTAAATTAATTACCTTTAATTAATTTACTTAAAATCTTAATTAATTAACACCAAATTTATGGAAATAATTCATTTCCATAAAAGAATCAAATTTTTTCTTTTAAAAATGAACTGAACTTTTGCTTGATTTCCATATTTCCACATTGGTAAAACACTTTTAGAATTTGTTCCTGATTGTTAAAACATTAATAGAAGAATTTTCCAAGTGCGCGACCCCGAAGGCCTAAACCAACATCAGACCAAACACCTAGAAGATTATCCAACTTAACATTCCAATAATCAAGTTCCAATTCCTTTTTCTAACTTTAAAACAATATTAATTATCCCGAAAGATAATTAATCACATTTAAAATCTCTTTTAAATAAACAAATCCATTATCTTTAATAAAATAGATTATTATTTCCAAACACTTTTATAACATTGGTAAATTAACTTTAAAACCTTTATTAACTCAGTTTATTAAATTTAAATCAGTTTATTAAAGCAACTTTATTATATTAATTAATTTACTTTAATCACTTTTATCGAATCAATTAATTAACTTTAAATATCATAATTACTAAGATTAATCAAATTCGAATAATCATTAGTTAAAATGAATAAGTCATCTCAAACATCATTTGTTAAAATGATAAGTAATTTTAAATTCCATTAATTAAAACAATTAATTAAGTTCAAATAATCATAAATTAATTGGATTAATTAAATTCAAGCCTCGTTAGTTAAAACGATAAGTTAAAATATCATTTGTTAAAATGATTCATTTAACTATAAAACATCATCAATTAAAATGAATTAACTAGATTCCAAATATCATTAGTTAAAACAATTAATTAAATTTTAAAACAATCATTAATCAGAATGATTAACTAAATTCAAATATCATTGTTTAAAATGATTTATTACTTTTAAATATCATTAACTAAAATGATTATTAATTTCAATTATCGTTAATTGAAATAATCAATTAAGTTCAGTAAATTAATTAAATTCCATTACCATTAATTAAAATAATTAATTAAACTCAAATAATCATTAGCTAAAACGATTAATTAAGTATAAAACATCATTAGCAAAAATGATTAATTAAATCCAAAGATAAACAAATTTTGAAACACCATTAACAAAATTGGTTAATTAATTTCAATATCATTAGTTAAGATGATAAATCAATTTAAATTATCATTAACTAAAATGATTAATGAATTTTCAATATTCTGTTTAGGGGAAACGCAAGCTCAAGTTCATACGGCACGGTTTTGGGGATGAAATTGAATAAATGACGATATAGCGAAATCGCTATGACGACACTTAACAAATTGAATGGACTATAAGGATTTATTTCAATTAAACATCAATATAATAACATGAGGATGTAAATAAATAATTATTGACGAGAAACCCCCTTTGGGTCTCTCTACAGATTTTCCCTAAAATATAACGGTCATGGATAATATATAGATAATCATATGGGTTTATAACGTCCAAATTAATATGTCATCCAATTTCCAAACGGATATTCAACCAAACAATCAATCAAACAATTTAACTAACATCCAAACAATAAATAAACGTTTATAACATCATTGATATGACATAATAAAATTAAATGTGAGTTAAACTCACTTTGAATTTCATTTTTGCCGAAACGTCCCCATTTTAGACTAAAACCGAATGGTCGTTCGATTTTAGCCTAAATTCCAACAAGCTCCAAATCGAACCAAACTAGCTCCATTGCAAAGATCTTGACGGTACGAGTCCAACTAAAAAACGACATTTGAATCCGTCCTCGTATAACTAAGATACACTATTTATAAGATGTCGATGAATTTTAAATTATATTTAACACAACTTATATTAATTACAAGTTTACCCCTCCATTTAACTACTTCTTCTCCAAATGAAAAGAACATGCATAGGGATACCCATCGAACATGCAGGGCAATGGAGTGATATGGAGCCACGGTGCTCCGTTTTGCGAACTGTCTTCGCCGTTGCGCTTCTTTCCTCGATCTCAACTTGCATATACTCTTTAATCAATGCCAACACACCTCGATCAAATCGCGACCTACAAGATTCCCTTCGCCGGTGCCATGTATTGCGATCCACCTCCTAGCATCGTGCATCCCCAAACTCACGGCTCCAGAGCCCTTCGACGCGAGCAACCCAAAGCAAAGCTCCATTCGACGGATCGACGACCCTATGCTCCAAAATCTTAAGCCCTAGTTTACTGCTTTAAAATAGATCATCCAAAAACAGTGACGTGAGCTCCAACTTGGGTATGGGATTGAAGCCTACAACCATACGAATTCAAATATAATTTTTCCCTGATTTTTAGATGAGTATATCTCCATATTTTAATTTTTGAATTCTTGTTTTCAAGAGAAGAAAGCTCTATTTGGTTACAGGCAACAATTGATATAAAGGGTGAAAGGCATGTGCTGCATGCACGGGTATGGGCTTGGTAGTGATGGGGTATGGGGCAAGCATGGTTGAGTATGGCTGATATAATATATATATATATATATATATATATATATATATAATTTTAATTTTAAAATATTCAACAAGACATACCCGAAAATCTCGAACTCTAAATGAGGCGTGCGGCCCGGCGGTTGATATGTTATAACCCTAGTCCGAACACAATGGAACTAGTCTCGAGCCCTAATTCGATAGTATGCAGAAGATAGCTTTTCGAACCCAATTATTATATTAAATTTCCGATATTAATTTCAATGCGTTTTGAACGCGCACGACCAAACGATACGTCTGATCGACATGAAATTCGACGGCATATTATTATTCATTATTACAGATTCAATGAAAATGGTTTCATCGAAATCGGAGACTGTGCCCCAGAATGACAATTTCACAAATTTAAATTTCGTTTTTATATTTGATTATTGATATTTATCCAATCTATTTATATTTGTAAATAAATTTACAAATTGAATTCACTGATATTATTTATCAATTAAAAGGAGTTAAATGAAATTATTAAATCCATTTATAATTCACTATTCAAATATCTTAAATATGCCCTATATTTGAATTATAAGTTATTAAATTCTAAAATTCAATTATTTAAATATTTAAAATTAATTAAACATTAAATGATCAAATGACTAGAATTTTGGGTTTTACATTCCTCCCTCCTCCCCCAAATGAATTTCGTCCCCGAAATTTGAGTTATTAAACTTATTTTCAAAACCAATTAGCTGGAATATATTCCAAAGTTTCCAAGTCTTTTAAATTCATTCACCTTTACCAGCTAATTCTCTTTTATTAATTTATTCCAAGATATAACCTAAAAATCCAATTTTAGTTATCAAAAAATTTCCAAAATTCTTAAGAAATTTTCTATCTCTATAATTTTCGAAAAATTTCGCCAGCGTCCCCTTTGCGGGACTCGATCGGAACAACTATGATTCACCTATATGGGCTCTAAACTAATCAAAGAAAACAAAAGCCAAGTGGCATCCCATATCTGGGGCATAAAATCATCAACTAATTTAAATTTTCTAAATTTATTATGTACCATTTTGCGTTTGATTTATATTTTGCCAAGTAATTTATTATCTTCTATGCAAATGCAGGTGCATAAGAAGTCAAGTCGGAATATCTTGCTTACCTGTACTTACATAATCTAAAAGAAAATCAGGCTGACAAAAGCAATGTGATGTAAATCTACATGCAAAAACTAGTCTGATATAAATCTATATGCAATCAACAACCATACCTCAATCATGTGCGACAAAACACAGAGAATATTTTGTAATATATTCTATGCATCCAATTATTTCAAGTGATAATTTAGATCTAAATACCAGGGTTTTTCAATTCAAATTTATTTTCAATTTCTTAGACAAGAAAAATCAAGGATCAAAATCAAAATGACAGGGAGGGAACTCCTCCTAATAAAGTATGGTGAAACTCTAGAATCAAAACAATATGGAGCATCCGGTGGTATTCTGGTTCCTCCAAAAACATCAACTAGAGTGAATAAGTAGCATTCCTTTCCCAAAATCTTCAAAAAATTCCTTTTTCCAAAATCACCGGGATTTAGGTCCTTATAACAAGTCAAAATCCTTTGTCTATAAATTTAAATTTTATAAACAATGGTGTATGAAATCACACAACAAATCAATTAATTCAATCAAATCAAATCAATCAAATTCCATAAGGGAAAACTTATCACTTAACATTGTTTCAAAATATCAAATGACTAATAAACAAATTTTTAACTTAGGTTCAAAACTTTCTTGATTGTCTAAAAAATATTGATAATTATCTAAGCATACTATTTTGCTCATTAGCCGTTGGTTTTTGCTTAGAAGATTATCCAAACCCACTTGGACAAAATGGAAAATTATACTCTATAATTTATTAGTTTCTTAATTATATTAAAATTTTCCCTAAATCACTTATATTTTCACATATTATTTTATTCAATATAAAATTAATTATGATTCATTTCATTAATTCTCACCCAAGTTTAAAAAATATTTTATAAATTTATTTCTTTATAAAACTTCAAATCATAATTTATTCAACCTTATTTACTTGTATAATACTCTTCTATATCCTAAGAGTACATACAATTTTTTTCTTCAAAGCTCTAGATGGAGATCAAATCAAATTATGGTTTCTTAAAACCCAGTTAACATATTAACCCTTTTAACTTAGAGTGTTAAAACGAATAATATTTATGGGTTCACCCAATTATCAAGTAGTTCATACTACTTAGATGTTTTAAACAACTATATGGTTTTAATAAAAATAATGTTTATCAAAACTTTCCTATCCAATTTAACCCAATTTACCTGTGTTAAATTATCCCCTATCTTATCTAAGGGAAAATTTTTATTTATCAAAGCAATCTCTTATTAGAAATACTTTTATGGTCAAACCGATTCCCCTTGAGGGAACTTAAAAGTTAGATACC
The DNA here is from genome assembly GCA_030737815.1 of Allium fistulosum. Classification (NCBI taxonomy): domain Eukaryota; kingdom Viridiplantae; phylum Streptophyta; class Magnoliopsida; order Asparagales; family Amaryllidaceae; genus Allium; species Allium fistulosum. The sequence goes on from CM060905.1 coordinate 457,344,240, forward strand.
CGGTTTTTATTTCAAAACTCAACTTTGAAAACATATTGCATATATTTTTATATATAATAACTTCAAACAATTTATTTATTAAAACTCACTATGGGTTCATTCAGATTTGAACTCACTTCCATCGCACAATGATAAAGAGAATAATTTACAAAATGCTCCACAAAGTTCGTCTAAACAAACATCCGATCGTCACTTAAAAGATTATTTCGGTTACCACAAAACTAATCGAAACAATTTCCTCCTAATTATCTCAAAGAAAATGCATTCCATTTAAAATTACTTCCAAAAAATATTACTACTTCTTTTCACAAAAAAGCCTTTGAAATTATTTTCAAAAATCCAATACCATGTCCATTGGCCTTGGTCAAGTGGTTAGAAACCCCTATCGATACCGTAGCGTCCCACATCTCGACAAGAATTCATAAAAACTCAACAGACCAATTAACATAATACGTTTTTATAACACTAACAAATACGCTCTTGTATATATAATACTCTCAAACTCATTCTAGGGTGTCGCTTACCCTATCTCTAATGAGCCAAACCCTGCCAAAGCTAAGGTTCTCGCTTAACCTTGCACTCTGATACCAAAATGTAACGACCCGCCTTTTTTACCATTGAAAGTCGACACCGAACGTCACTGTGTTCTAAGGTCACATATCCAATCGACAAAAGGGCAAATTGTTAGGGTAAATAAAAAGAAAAGAACAGAGAATGGAGAAAAACAGAATCTCATAGTGGAATCGACAACATATAATATAACAAGGACAGTAGAAACTATCACTCTAAACATACAGAGTATATTAGAGTTAAGAATAAACCTTATCAGCTGGAAAGTTATAAAATCCTGACCATAAAAATGCCGATAGGTATCATAATATAGCGGAAAAATAAAATACTACGATAGGTGAATCTTCAACTCCCCTCCACGATCTCCAAAACTTCAAAGACAACCTGGGAAAATACTCGGTCTGACCCTAGCATTATAAATAAATAACACTCGGATCAGTTTGGAAATACCAACATGAGATCACTCGAATAATGGGCAAAATATATAAAAGTTCTATGAGACCATGCCGCTAATGCGAAACGGGTTTTTACCTCACAAGAATAACATCCATACAGGCAAGAGCAAAAATAAATATCAAGAAACAAATCCAAATAAGAATGTGCATGATTAATATTAAAACCAGACTTGAAAGAACAAAAATAATCCAAGCAAAATCCAAACTAGACAGAGTGGATAAACAAGATAACTGTCCAAACTTGATAGAATGGACAAAAGAAGATAACTATCCAAACGTGATAGAATGGAAAAAAAACTATAATCAAACATCGTGAAGAATGGTTGACTCTTCCTATTGCAATTACAGAAAAACTGATTCAAAGGTTAGAATCAAATAGGTAAATTGAATTTATCCAACGTAACTAGGAGGGTGCTCACCCCTTTCCACGAAAGTATACCTTTAGATAAAACATACTTGAGACCATACGTGTCACTCTAGGGAACTTCCAAACTGGACCCCGCTTCACACAAGCATCTGAATATTTCACATCAATGCATGCATGTCGAAACCTCTCTAGATGATGTGAACATACCCTGATGGGTGCGACCCACATGGCTTGGCTCCCACACTCGTCTTGGTTTTAGTTTTTCCAATGTTGGAGATCAATGCTCAAAATGAGCGATAAATTGGCTTATAATGACGAAGCACAATAATGACTTGGAGGGTGTGCCCCCCTTTTCTGTGCCTTGGTTTTAGTCATTTTCGATAAAGGATGACAAAGCTCAACGAAGCAATAAATCGTCTTAGAATGACAATAAGAAAGAAGCTGAAGTAACTGATAGCTGAGATACCAATTATCGAGGATATAAAATGATCGTATGTAGAAATTAAGTCTTGTATACTTATCACCACTCATTGAATTCAAACTTGTACTTTTTCTTGGTTAAAAATAATACTGGACAAATCAAGATAGTGCTACCTCAAAGTCATGTTCAACGATTATTCTTAACTTTTGAAATAGTGACAAGTTTACTACTTCGATGTTTAGTGCTAATTATACAAATAAATCATTTCCATATAAGTGATTCGCTTTATGGAAATAATTCATTTCCATAAACGAATTAAATATTTTCTTTTAAAACCGAACTGAACTTGTGCTTGATTTCCATATTTCCCCATTGGTATAACACTTTTAGAATTAGTTCCTGATTGTTAAAACGTTAAGAGAATAATTTTTCCAAGTGCGCGACCCCGAAGGCCTAAACCAACATCAGACCGAACACCTAGAAGATTATCCAACTTAACATTCCAATAATCGAGTTCCAATTCCTTTTTATAACTTTAAAACAATATTAATTATCCCGAAAGATAATTAATCACATTAAAAATCTCTTTTAAATAAAAAAATCTATTATCTTTAATAAAATAGATAATTATTTCCGAACAATTTTATAACATTGGTAAATTGACTTTAAAATCTTTATTAAATCAGTTTATAAACTTTAAATCAGTTTATTAAAGCAACATTATTATATTAATTAATTTACTTTAATCTCTTTTATCAAATTGATCAATTAACTTTGAATATCATAAATTACAAAGACTAATCAAATTCAAATAATCATTAGTTAAAAATGAATAAGTCAACTCAAACATCATTTGTTAAAATGATAAGTAATTTTAGATTCCATTAATTAAAATAATTAATTAAGTTCAAATAATCATAAATTAATTGGATTAATTAAATTCAAGCCTCATTAGTTAAAACGATAAATTAAAATATCATTTGTTAAAATGATTCATTTAATTATAAAACATCATCAATTAAAATGAATTAACTAGATTCCAAATATCATTAGTTAAAACAATTAATTAAATTTTAAAACAATCATTAATCAAAATGGTTAACTAAATTCAAATATCATTGTTTAAAATGATTTATTACTTTTAAATATCATTAACTAAAATGATTATTAATTTCATATATTATTAATTAAAATAATTAATTAGGTTCAATAAATTAATTAAATTTCAATATTATTAATTAAAATAATTAATTAAACTCAAACAATAATTAGTTAAAACGATTAATTAAGTATAGAACATCATTAGCAAAAATGATTAATTAAATCTAAAGGTAAACCAATTTTAAAACACCATTAATTAAATTGGTTAATTAATTTCAATATCATTAGTTAAAATGATAAATCAATTTAAATTATCATTAATTAAAATGATTAATGGATTTTCAATATTCTGTTAGTGGAAGGACAAGCTCAAGTTCATACGACATGGTTTTGGGGATGAAATTGAATATATGACGATATAGTGAAATCGCTATAACGACACTTAACAAATTAAATGGAATATTTGGATTTATTTCAATTAAACATCAATATAATAGCATAAGGATGTAAATAAATAATTGTTGGCGAGAAACCCCCTTTGGGTCTCTCTATAGATTTTCCCTACAAAACAATGGTTATGGATAATATATAGATAATCATATGGGTATATAACGTCCAAATTAATATGTCATCCAATTTCCAAATGGATATTCAACCAAACAATAAATCAAACAATTTAACTAACATCCAAACAATCAATAAACGTTTATAACATCATTGATATGACATAAAATTAAATGTGAGTTAAACTCACTTTGAATTTTGTTTTCGCCGAAACGTCCCCATTTTGGACAAGAACCGAACAGTCGTTCGATTTAACCTAGATTACAGCAAGGTCCAATCAAGCCAAACCAACTTCATTGCAAAGATATTTAAGACACGAATAAGATGTCGATGAATATTAAATTAAAATTTAAACAACTTATATTAATAATAAGTTTACCCCTCCACTTCACTACTCCTTCTTCTCCAAATGAAAAGAACATGCATAGGGATACCCATCGAACGTGCACAGCAATGGAGTGATAGAGAGCCACGGTGCTTCATTTCGCGAACCGTCTTCGCCGCTGCGCTTCTCTACTCGATCTCAACTTGCCTATACTCTTGAATCAATGCAACACACCTCAATCAAATCGCGACCTGCCCGATTCCCTTCGCCGCTGCAATATATCACGATCCACCTCCTAGCGTCGTGCGTCCCCAAACTCACAGCTCTGAAGCCCTTAGACGTGAGCAACCCAAATCAAAGCTCCATTCGACGAATCGGCGACCCTATGCTCCAAAATCTAAAACCCTAGTTTACTACTTTAAAACCAATCATCCAAAAACAGTGACGCGAGGTCCAACTTGGGTATGGGATTGAAGCCTACAACCATACGAATTCATATACAATTTTCCCTGATTTTTAGATGAGTATATCTCCATATTTTAATTTTTGAATTCCTGTTTTCAAGAGAAGAAACCTCTGTTTGGTTACAGGCAATAATTGATATAAAGGGGGAAATGCATGGGCTGCACGCACGGGTATAAGCTTAGTAGTGATGAGGTATGGGGCAAGTTTGGTTGAGTATGGCTGATATATAATATATTATTTTAATTTTAAAATATTCAACAAGACATACCCGAAAATCTCGAACTCCAAACGAGGCATGCCACCTGGTGTTCTATATGTTATACCACTATTCCAAACAAAATGGAACTAGTCTCGAGCCCTAATTTGATTGTATGCAAAAGATAGCTTTTCGAACCTAATTATTATATTAAATTTCTGGTGTTAATTTCCACGCGTTTCGAACTCGCACGACTAAACGATACGTCTGATCGCCATGAAATTCGATGACATATTATAATTCATTGTTACGGATCCGATGAAACTGATTTCATCGAAATCCGAGACTGTACCCTGGAATGACAATTTCGTAGATTAAAATATCATTTTTATATTTAATTTTCGATATTTATCCGATCTATTTATATTTGTAAATAAATTTACAAATTGAATTCACTAATATTATTTATTATTTAAAAGGAGTTAAATGAAATGATTAAATCCATTTAATTCACAATTCAAATATCTTAAACATGCCCTATATTTGAATTATAAGTTATTAAATTGTAAAATTCAATTATTTAAATATTTAAAATTAATAAAACATTAAATAATCAAATGACCAGATTTTTAGGTTGTTACAAATTGTAAATTCTATTAATTTTGATTCTACTATTTTGATATAAAATAAGTTTGGTAACTGTTTCTATTATCTTATTCAAGTCTTTTATTGGGCTAAGGGTATTAGCTAATGTGTATGTTATGGTATGGATTTAGACTTGTATAAATAGGAAGTTTTGACATTTAACGATTAGTATAAAGCGCGATCTTCGCAAACTTAGGAATATTCTAGTTACATGTGTGTGTGTGTGTATTAACATATTAATAATGTTTAATTACTGATATATTAATAGAGTAATAAATAGGTTATTAATTATTATTAAACCGCATAGGATGGAAGTTAATGATGATTATGATTAGGGACGAAATAAAGAATCTTTCTTTATAGCCTTACTAGAATGTGGTGGGGTATATGGTAGTATGGTTAGGAGAGTGTAAATTATGACCAAGTTATAGGGATGCGAGGTTGTCAAAAGCACATGGAAGTCTGCCCTGCTAATCTGGCACTAGCAGGGTGACTTTGGGGCTGATGTGAGATGTCGCTATAAGTACCCATGAAGGACGTGAGGTTAGTCCTAATCTTATAGGGTGAGTCTCCCAAGTTAATCTGACTATTAGTACATATGAATTGTTGGACTAATGTGAGACATCACAGTTTGGGTTACATATCATATAATACGTATGACTTACTTCGAGGATTGGGGTTAGTTAATGGCTATTGTAGGGTCTGCCTCCTCCCTAATTAGGAAGTATTAAATGGTTGGGGATAGCGTTTAGGCACGGTAGATGGAAATCTTGAGAAGAGTCCACTTCGGGTTTGATGTATTAAGTGGCTATTGTAGGGTCCGCCTCTTTCAAAAAAAAGTATTAAGTGGCCTGATGGGATTTCATGTGTTGTCAGCTAGATAGTACCTGAGAGGGGTCCGCCTTAGGATAGATAGTTAATGATGGGGACCTACCTAAGTTATTGGTATTAAATGGTCAGAGTCTGCCTAACTCCCATTGAAAAGGTAATGGGTGGCCTGGGTACTTTCTCTCACAATATCGGGACATGATTGGCAGTAGATGCATGGGATTGGGAATGTCCTTGAGCTTACATTTAAAAGTGGGTTATAGAGTTGGGTTAGGGAAGTATAAGTTATAGGATTGGGTTGGGAGAGCCTTTGGGTTTACAATTACAGGTAATTATAAGAAATATAGTTAGGATACATAATACATATTCTTATATAAATTATACTGCCCAATTACTATTATGGAAAGACTGGAGATTTTATTCACCAGACATTGTTGTTCTGTTTCCCTTTTCATAACAACACAGGCTAGGGAAAGACGATGCTGATTTCAGAGATGAAGGTGGAGACGGAGTCTTATGGCAGTTTTTGTTTAGTTAACTTTATATATTTTGATGTACCCATTCAGACATGATGTTATTGTGCTTTGAGATATTATATTACAGATATTGGGATGTTGCACTTTGTTTTTGGAATTTGAATTTTTATAAAATGGTACAGTTTTTGATATTATATTTTATACTTTCCACTGTGAAATTCTTATAGCATTAGTAGATAGCTCTGTGTATTGTTCAATTTTACCAACCAACAACCAACTTTGGGATGGATCTAATATTGGATAGGCTTTTTCTAGGTCGAAAATTAGTCTCGTTTCGTGTTAGGTTGTTGCATTTGGTTTCAGAGCTTATGTTGCCCGATCAATGAGTATAGGTATATGTATGAGTGCATACTTGTTATTTTTGAAAATCTTTTCCAAAAACCCTATTATATATATATATATATATCTACTATTTTGAACATATGCAAACACATCAGGAAAATCTTTTATTTTAATGAATAATATTATCTTAAGAAATTGTAACTAAAAGTTTAAACCTACAAATAGTTGATTATGATTGAAAATCATTCTTCTAAGGCTGTGAATCCCTCTACCGAGGAGATACCCACTATCCTAAGGATGCTTGAATGGTTCAAGCAGTACCTAAGGTATATAGGGAAAGTCCCTATTCCTCAATAGGCTGCACAAGCGACACCTACTACTCCATCTGCTGAAGCAGCATCCTGGCCTATAAAGTTTTCCAAGATGTGTACGGACTTCCAGAATATAGATGAAAAGGTGTATGCAGAAGTAGAAGGTTTTGTGGAGATGAAGACTTGGATTAACGACTGTGAGCGTATCTTTTAAGAGCTTAGATGGGAGGACCAGATTAAGAGGAGGATAACAACATGGCATCTTAAAGGAGATGCCTTAGATTAGTGGAACATCGTGGCTGATGAGAATACTAAGGGAATTATCACTTGAGATGAGTTCAGAAATCGCTTTGAGTCGCGATTTATACTTAGAGCTGAGGTAGATTTTCAATTGTAAAGGTTTATACAACTTATACATGGTGACTCCACTTTTAACGAATATATTAGTAGGTTCATAGAACTAGATAAGTTCATAATGAGTTTGAATGACACCCCTATGAAGAAGGCCTGAAGTCCCCACTTATAGAGTTGCTCTTGACCATAGTACCCACTGGAGCTACTTATGAGATGTTAGTTGAGATAGCTTGGCTTCAGATAGTTGACTCGGAGGAGAAGGAGAAAGAGAAGGCAAAAGTAGGACCAGCACAAAACCAAGGTGGAGCTAAGAAAGGAGGATTTTGGGCGAACAAGAAGGCCAAGAGCAAGTCCAAGAAAGAGGGTATAACATGTCGGAGATGACAAAAGAAAGGACATGCCACTAGGGATTTTAAAGTGAGTTTGATGAGGGAAGAGTTCAAAGGGAAGTGCTATCACAGCCATGAGGAGGGACACTTCAAGAATCGATGTCCAAAGCTTGCAAAGGAAGGGCAAAGTAGGCAAGCCTATGCCATCGAGGCTATTCCTATCTTGAGTAGACTTCCCTTTATAGACTAAGGAAAGGCTGCAATGGAAGGTAAAATTATTATTTCTCGGCACCTTATTTGACTCGGGAGCACCACATTCATTCATAGCTAAAAATGTAGCTAACACTTTGAGTCTAAAAACCCTCATTGAAACTGACTAATAGTAGTATCAAATCCTATTTTTGGGCCGACGCGTCTTTCTTTAATTTGCAAAGTCCTAGTTGTGGACATATGTAACATCGATTTTACATGTAACGTGTATTTTCTTAGTTTTGAGTGATATAGACTTATCCTAAGGATGGATTGGTTACGTTACTGTGGGGCTGCCTAAGATTGTGATAGGAGGATTGTACGATTAAGGAGTTGAAGGGACGAGATATAATTGTCCACTGGACACCTCAAAACTCAGTTGAATTAAGCAATTTATATTCATTGAGCCTATCCCAAGTTGATCTCTCATACGTACCCGTAGTTCAAGAATTCCCTAAAATTTTTAAAGAAATTTCGAATCTCCCACCCTAAAGGAAAATCAAGTTTAGGATCAATTTTGGGAAGGATGCTAGACCTGTCACTGTGCCGTTAAGATACATGGTCCTAAAAGAGAGGTGGGAGTTGGATAAGCAGATTTCGGAGCTGTTGCTGAAAGGATTCATCTATCGAAATACTTCTGAATGGGGAATACCTCTTTTCCACGTCACTAAGGCAGACGTCTCATTAAGGCTATGAGTCAACTAAACAAGTTGGTTACAAAGAGTAGGTATCCTTTACCTAGAATATATGATTTGTTTGATCAGCTTGTGGAAGCCAAAATCTTTTCCCAGTTGTACCTAGCCACTAGGTTTCATCAAGTGAGGATAGCTGAGGACAGCAAGCAGAGGACCGCATTTCTCACTTCGGATGGACTGTATAAATGGGAAATAATGCCTTTTGGATTGACAAATGCCCTCGCATACTTTGTAGATTCGATGAGTAGAGGTTTTAGGGGACTGTTGAATAAATTTTCATGGTGTTATGGGTGATATCTTAGTATTATCCAAAAGTAAAGGTGAGCAAGAATACCACTTAAAGGAGGTAATAAGGACTTCCAAAAGGCACCAACTTAAAGCCAAATTCTCCAAATGTCACTTTTGGATAAAGGAGGTGAGATTTCTTGGACATATTTTTTCTGAGAGGGGACTAGTGTAAACCCCACGAAGGTGGAATCTACTCAAGATAGGAATATTCAGAAGAATGCCATGGATGTTTGGAGTTTTCTTGGGTTAGCGGGTTACTATAGGAAGTCCATCAAGGACTTTGTGAAGATACCAATCCAACTTACTCGCTTAAGCAAGAAGAATGTGATTTTTGCATTGGATAAGAAATGCACGGAAGCATTCGAGAAGTTGAAGGGGCTATTGACTAGCATACTATTATTAACTAATCTCGATGAGGTGAAGCCTCTTACCATTTACACCGATGTATGTGCTACAGAGGTAGGAGCTGTTCTTAAGAAAGACGGGAGGGTGATAGCTTATACTAGCAGGCAATTGAATGACCGTGAGAGGATACATCCAACTCATGACATAGAGTTAGTGGCTATCGTTTTTTCTTTCAAAATATGGAGGCATTATCATTTGGGAGAAAGGTTTGAGTTGTTCACTGAACACAAATCACTCAAATACCTGTTTATAGCATCATATGACTTTAGGATACAATATATCCCTAGAAAAGAGAATGTTGTCGCCGACGCCCTTAGCTGGAGGCTTGCAACTTCAAGTGTTATATATGAGTGGAGGCAGTTGGAGTTCCTCTTCAATTTCAATTTCCAACCACCAAACGAACCCACTCTAGGTATTTAGCAGTGGTGGAGGTTAGGCCAGCATTGATGGACCGCACTGGACTAGAGTAAAAGAAAGATGTGGCGATAGTAGAAATTTTGGGTAAGCTGAGTAGAAGAGAATATTTTGCCACGTCGGTAGATATGAAGCTAGCGAAAGTGGATGTTTGAGGAGACATAGACGCCTTTGTGTCCCTATGGTTGAGGATGTTTTAGAAGAAGTGCTAGCAGAATGTCACCATTCTAGGATAACCATTCATTTCAGAGGAGATAAGATGTATAAGGATATGAAGCGAATTTTCTATTGGCCAGGAATGAAGAGGAGGGTAGATGAATTTGTCTCTAGGTGTTTGACGTGACAAAGGATAAAAGCCGAATAAGGAAAGCCCGAAGGAATGTTATTGTCATTAGAGGTGCCGACTTGAATGAAAGCATATATCAATGGACTTTATGGATAGGTTGCCTAGGAACCAAAAGGGCAATGAAGCTATTTGGTTTATAGTAGATAGGCTCACTAAAAGCACTTATTTTATTCCCGTTATAAGTAATAGGATGGCAGCTTCTTTAGTGCAAATTTATTTTAAGAAGGTAGTTCGATCCATGGAATTCCAGTTAGCATTGTCAGTGATGGGGACCCCTTATTCACTAGCGAATTTTGAAGGAGTTGCAATTAGCTTTAGGTACTTCACTGAATCTTAGCACTGCTTACCACCCACAGACCGACAGTCAGACTAAAAGGGTAAATTATATTTTGAAAGACTTGTTAGGAGCTTGCATCATGGACTTCGGAGGACAATGGGAGTATCACTTACCTTCAGTAGAATTCGCATACAATAATATTCACTAAGCGATAATTGGCATGACACCCTTGTGAAGCGTTATGCGGGAGGCTATGCAAATCGCCAAATTGTTGATGGGAAATCATCAAAAAAAATCTACTCATACTAGATTTGATTCGCGAGACCTCATAAAAGATAAAGTTGACTAGGCAGCGAATAAAGGCTGTACAGTATTGCCAGAAGTCCTATGCAAATAAGTGAAGGAAAGAATTGGAGTTTGAGGTAGGAGATATGGTGTTCACTAAAATTTCCACTCTTAGGAAGGTTATAAGATTTGGTAAGTCGAAAAAGTTAGCACCATGGTTTGTTAGGCCTTTCCAAATCTTATAAAGAATAGGGAATCTTGCTTATCGAGTAGGCTACCAGATAAGTTGGTAGGAGTCCATGATCTATTTCATGTTTTGCACTTAAGGAAATGCACTCATAGCACAACCACTGTGGTAGAGCCTGATTAGTTACTAAGCATTGAGACAGACCAATAGCATCTCATGCCACCATATGCATAATAGAGCATGAAACTAGGAAGCTACGCAACAAAGAAATTAGGATGGTCTGAGTACAATGGGGAGATAACCTGGCGGAAAGCACTTCGGAAACTCAAGCGAAGATGAGGACCTCTCATCCTGGGCTTTTCTCTGGTAAACTCTTCTCCTTAAAATTTAGGTTTTTATGGTTTCATCATAGTTGCTAGATTTGATGGTAGGTGATGGTTGCTGCACTTTTACTGTTATTTTTGCACTCATGTAGAATTTTATGCACGTTTAGGTGCTTTCATACATGCCTATATGTCACGATCTTGCCTTCACGTTAGGACTAAGCTCTATTATAGTATGTATGCATCATAATCACATTGCACTTTTAGTTGAGTAGAAGATTATGTAAATAACTTGGTTGTATAATATGGATGCTTAGTGAGCATTACACCATCTATCCCTTAGGAATTTTAGGGATGAAATCCTTTTAAGGGAGGAGAATGTAACACTCCGTAAAAACTAATAAAAAATTAATTAATTAATGATGAAGCAAAAAATATTTTTTGTAAATGTTGGAATATGACCACGAAAACTATGTTATTGCATTCATGGCGATTTTTTGATCAATTTCCATATATACAGTTTTGTAATCAGAGCTCAAACGAAAAAGTTATTGACCTCTGAAGTTTTCGAATTGGAAATAATTCAAATAGAATTCAAATTCAAATTTATAAGTAATGTTAAGAATTTGAAATTTAAAAAAATAACGTTGATTAGAAATGGGATTAGGGAAAACATTAAAATAAATGTTAACGTTAAAATTAATTAAGGAACTAAATAAAACAATTAAAACAACAATAAAACCTTCCTTAATACAAGCTACCAATTAACCACCTGGGTAGGAGCGGTCGACTGATGATTGTTGTAGCGGCTAGGGTTTTGTGTGGTACGAACGGCCTGGATTTTATTATTTTAAATGGACTTAAATCCAACAGTTCTGATGCCTCCTAACCACTATAAATAAGAGCTTAAAACCCTCACTTTTATTCATAAATTATTTGGGAATGTAGGCGGACCTCTATCAATCTCTTTCTTCAATACGATTCAGAAATTTCTTAAGGTCTTTAGGTAAAGGATTTTAAATATTAATATTCAGTTTCTAATTATATTCTCCTCCAATCCCTAAAATTCTGAATCTAATTAATACACGGTCCAATTATTGTATATTTCAAAAGAAAGAGATCTAAAAAGAAAAAAAAGAAGTAGGAGTATTCAAATCCAAAGGAGAAAGCCGGGAATTATCTATGAGTGGGAATCTTAGTTTTTCTAATTTTAGTAATTGTATAGTATAGGTTGGATTTCATACATGCCTTGGTGAATTTTGCTCAAGAAAACACCAAACCAAAACCCCCAGAATTCCCACAAAGGAAAATGTCAATTCGTACGTTTTGGAATCTCAATTATTCTATATTAAAATAGCAAAAATTGTATGGTTTTTACAATTTTAATATTTTACATTCACTTCCACTTCTTATTTTCCCTTTTGATGTGATTAAGGGTTTTAAAAAGAAAATAAATTTGGAAATATTGTGTAAAGTATAGATTCTCTTATTCGTAGTTTGCATTGGACATTTCCATAGTTTAAATATGAATCCTTTTTCATTTTGTATGCAGAAGTTGAATATAGTGTAAAAGGATTTGAATTGTAAATTCTATTGATGTTGATTCAACTATTTTAATATAAAATAAGTTTAGTAATTTATTCTATTATCTTATGCCAGTCTATTGTCGGCTAAGGATATTAGCTCATTTGTATGTTATGGTATGGAGTTAGACTTGTATAAATGGAAGTTTTTACATTTAGAGATTAGTATAAGGCATAAGCTTCACACGCTTAGGAATATTCTAGTTACATATTCATATATAAATTTTAGTGTATAAATAATGTATAATTAATAACATATTAACAGTGTACTAAATAGGTTAGTAATTAGCATTAAACTCTATAGGATGGAAGTTAAGGATGAGGATGACTATGATTAGTAGCGAAATAAAAATCTTTCTTTATAGCTTTAGTAGAATGCAGTGAGGTATATGGTAGTACGATTAGGAGAGTGTAAATTATGACTAAGTTATAGGAATGCGAGGTCAGTCAAAACACCATGTATGTCTGTCAAGCTAGTCTGGCTACCAATAGTGTGACTTTTGTGCTGATATGAGACATCGCCTATAATAAGTACACACAGAGGACGCGAGGTTAGTCCCAATTCTATAGGATATGTCTACCCAGTTAATTTGGCTACCAAAACCTACGAATGGTCTGACTAATGTGATGTCGCAATTGGTTATAGGTCAAAATATGTAGGACTTTCTTCGAGGATCGGGGATAGTAAGTGGCTATTATAAGGTCCGCCTCCTTGCTAATTAGGAAGTATTAAATAGCCGAGGATAGCGTTTAGGCATGGTAGATGGAAATCTCAGGAAGGGTTTGCTTTAGGTTTGAGGTATTAAGTGGCTATTGTAGGGTCCACCTCTTCCAAAAAGAAGTATTAAGTGGCCTGATGAGATTCCGTGCGATGTTAGCTAGATAGTACCAGATAGGGTTAGCATTGGGATATGTATTAAATGGCTGGGACCTACCTAAGATATAGGTATTAAATGGTCAGAGTCTTCCTAATTCCCATTGAAAAGGTATTAAGTGGCCTGGGTACTTTCACTCACATTGTTGAGACATAATTGACAGTAGATGCATGGGACTGAAAATGGCCTTGGGCCTACATTTGAAGGTTAGTTATAGAGTTGGGTTAGGAAAGTGTAAGTTATAGGATTGGAATGGGAGAGCCGTTAGGTTTATAGTTGGAGGTAATTATACGAAATATAATTAGGATACGTAAGACATATTCTTATCTAAATTATACCGCCCAAATATTATTATGGAAAGACTCGAGATTTTATTCAGCAGAAATTGTTTTTATGCCTCCCTCCTATTACAACCTAGGCTAGAGAAAGACGATGCTGATTTCAGAGATGAAGGCGGAGATGGAGTCTTGTGGCAGTTATCTATCTACTTATGTTTATATATTTTGATAAACCTATTTCGGACATGATGTTATTGTATTGTGAGATATTGTACTATGGATATTAAGATGTTATGTTTTATTTTGGAATTTGAACTTTTTTAAACTGGGCATTGGTTTTGATATTATATTTTATTCCTTCCATTATGAGATTCTGATAGCAGTAGTAGATAACTGTGTGTATTGTTCAATTTTACCAACCAACAACTAACTTTGGAATGGTTCTAATGTTAAATGGGCCTCTTTGGGTCGAAAATTAGGTCCGTTTTCTAGGCAGATTGTTACACCATCAATCTTTCCAACTGCCTGACTTGCTTCTTCCAATCGCAAGAAGTCACTGGCCATCCGGTGGAATTCCTCCATAGTTGTCAGCGGCTTCATCTTTAGCTATTTTCAAAAGTCCATGTCCAGATGTATGCTCCAAACCAATGCCATATACACAAAATCTTCCTTCGAATTATTAACCTCCATTATAGCAATATTTAACCTATTCAAGAACCCCTTCAACGATTCTTTAGGTCCTTTAAAAAGGTCGACAAGGACATTATGTCCTTAGGCTGAGCGGTGTGGAGCCTAAACTGCTCTAGAAATTTCTTTGCCAACTCATTAAAAGTAGATATGGATTTCAGCGCGAGCCGAGTAAACCACATTGATGCAACAACTTCCAGGAAACTATGAAACATCTACACCGAACTCTATCCATCGCCCTGGCACCATCCGTGTGCCATTCATATTTAAACAAATGTTGCTCGTTATACATAGTCTCAATATATGATGGCATTGTTAGCAACATAAATCTCTTGGGATACCCCTCCCTTAGAATATTCTACGTGAATGTTGTTTTGCTTAGCGTGGAACCTCATTCCTCAATTTTCCTTCATTTATTCTCCTTGTCCAACCAATTAACAATATGCGCTATATACTCCTCAATAGCCTAGAATTCTGAAGGTCGACTATCAGGAGCTGCGCCGAGTGTTTAACTCTATAAATGTTCTCTGTTTGCTCGTTGGCATCTAGGTTCTCAGTCTCTGAAAGAACCACTCCTTCAGGCCTTCTCTGATGCTTAATTGGCTTCGTAGCGGTTGTTTACACACCAGCTTCTTGATCAGCAACATCAAGCTCATAATCATCACCATCATGCTGCAGATCATCCTATAAATCAAACAAATCAAGAGTACAACTCCTGGTACTCTTAAGGGTCCATGATTCTTCTCAGTACCGACCTAATTGTGATGAGTACCAAGTTGAATCCCCTTAGAGGGAGCCTTCCTACCTCCTTCAGCAACTCCTTCTACTATCCTAGTAGCCTTTTTCTTATGTTTTTGTTTTCCATCTCTTCTGTTTTGACCAAAAACAGTCAAATTCTCTTCTTCAGATTCGAAAGTTGAAATCTCCCTCCTGCTCCTCTTGGTTCTCTGTGGCTGTTGGGTCAGCAAAGCTATGCTAGCATCCATCTTTTCCAATGGAGCTTTCTAACTATCAGCCAACTTCTGATTCAGCTCTGCATCATCTTGTTAAACCCCACTCTGGTAACCATCTCTCGAGGGGCAAATGGTCTTGGCAATGCCTACTGGTTGCTAACCTCTATGTAATGAGAAGATCCTCCATCTACATCAGCTAATGCTCTAGATGAACTTCTCGATCTTCTTGGTGCCATTGATTACTGTATGCCAATTCTTTCAATCCTCAATGAAAATCTTCTAGATCTAACTTCTAGGCACTTCAATCCAAGGTAGAAAACTAGATCTAAGCCTAAGTTCAATTCTTAGTGAAAGTACCAAAATGATGAGCCCAAAAATGACATAATACCTAAAGCAATTTGAAATAAAAGAGATCAAGCATAAAGTTATAAATGAATAGAAAAAACACCATAATTTTATAGTGGTTCGACAATTTTATGGCCTACTTCCACATTTTTTATTGATTATAGATTTGAAGATACTAGTACAAGGGTTTAGCAGATCTAACAGCCTAGAACAACCAAGAATTGCTTACTTAGTGACTATGGTTGATGAGAGTTAGAAGATGAAGAGAGCAAAGTGTCAAAAATCCTTTCTAAATTGCCATAGGTGTTATATTTATATGAAAATTGTAATGTCTTGCCTTTTTTATCCTCTGAAGTCGACATTAATACATTCATGGTATTCACGTGCCGAACATCCAAGTGGCTGAAAGACAGATTGTTGGGGAAACAGAAAAGAAGAAGAAAGATGAAATCTCACAAAAGCGTGACGAGTAATATATAATACTAAACAAGTCTTTACAAAAAGAAAGAGACTTTAATATACATACATACATCAGAGTACAACACTAACCCATCATCAGCCTGGACAGTTATAACAACATGTCCTTACAATTGCTGATAACTACAATAGGAACAAATAGCTGAAGATAAAGAAAATACGGAAGTATGTCTTGGAGGCATCCAGCTCATTTACTGAAAGCTCCAAAGTTTCCAACTAAATCTGGAAAACATGCTCGTGCTAACCTGAGCATTATAAGAAAACAACGCCTGGGACAGTCTGGTAAAACTAGCATGAAAAACACAATTAAGTGGATCACTTGATGTTAAAAAACCTTTTGAAATAAAGGTATCACATAAGATTATGCCGCACATAAACACAGACGGATTTTTACCTTACGATAACCAAAACATTTCTATAGAAAATTCAGTGATACTATATTGATTTCTAGGTAAAATAAATATTAATCGTAGCCGAAATTGTTAAATTAATTAAATTCCAGCGTAATAGGTATACAACCAAATATATATGGGCACGTATTGGAGATTGGATTTCCATCAATGAAAGGGCTACTGGGGTACTGTCCACCGTAGTACACCTCTAGAAAAATGTACCGAGGGCAACACATGGAACCCCTGCCAACACAAAGCCGGCTGAACCTTTAACATGGCAGACCCGATTACATCATTCCCTAGGACCAAGGTTCCAAAACAATGTGCAATAGCCATGGAACCACTTCCGTACGCATACCAAATCCATAATTATCGATTCAAGATCGAGAAATGACTGCTCCTAATGGTAGCAAACCACATAGCTCTACTGTGTATCCCCTGTTTTAGTCATTACCGAGCTATGAGGCTTGTGAGGTCATGATTACCTTTTCCTCTCTTAGCAATTCTCACTTATAATGCTAACACTGCCTTCCAAGCACCATGCAATGACAGCATTCATTCATACAAGTTGTTCAGGATATGAAAAAAAACAAAGGCACTACTTCTACTACATCCATTTTAGAATCACCCTCGGGATTAGTATCAAAGAGCCCTTGCACTTCAAAGAGGTCTGTCTTCGATCCCATCATCTTTAAGATGTCTTCAATACGCCGATCGAGTTGGAACAAAGTGGTTTTCAAATAATTCATACTTATCTGATCCTGGTCTCTTCAAACCAACATTCGCTGGTTCCGGCAAACTCAACTCTGGTTCTTTTGGAAATAAACAGATAATATATAGGAGCAAGGATCACCTCCTAAACTTTTAAGTGGGCGGATCTCCCTATCATTTGTCCTAGGAGAACATAATGAGATTAATAAGAACAGCACAACATCATCTAAGATGACTATGTCATATAACCCTCGTGTTTCCCCTAGATATTTCCAGAGTTATATTATGGCCAAGCTTAATAGTCGGTTATTTAACTATCAAATAAACAACAAGCATTGTAGATTTAATACCTAATGGGATCCATTAAGCCTCTATAATTAATCTTCCTATAAATCAAATCACTTTTCAAATTTTTGTCTTAAAATACCTTTACAAAAGATATTTTCCTAAAACCCTTATACTCTTCTCATTACTTAGAAAACGTTTATATACTTATTCACCGATATAGGTATATTCCAAACTATTATAATTTCAATACTTAGAAAATATCCATATATTTATCTCACGGTATAAGTATATTAACAAAACTTTAGGGAGATTTTCTCTTTTCCAAAACCATATTTGAATAGGCCAGAAAAAATTTTATTTAAAATATTTCTTACTATAAACCCAATCACTATCCTTTGGTGTTAAGTATGGAAAGAATGCTTCTATACCACCAAAATTAAGAAGGATAAATAGTCAAAACAAATCTCATTCCTTTATAAAATTCCCTTTTATAAGCCCATTTCCCATTTCCAAATTCTTTTATAAATTTCCAAAATAATTTATAAAACTTTATTTTATAAATCTCTAAAACGATTTATAAACTCCTTTACAAAATATCATTTGTAAACCTCTTTTTAATAAATCCCTTTTTACTAAGTATAATCCTTTTTATAAAACAATTCATCATTTATAAATATCTTTATTATAATGATAACTTTGTTATTTAAATAATTAAATAATTTACGTTAAAACATCATTTATAAGCACTTAAATTGAAGTTAATTTGAATTCATAACTTTACAAATACGGAAAGAGGCTTAGGACCACAATTGTACTAAATCAAGTTACCATTTAATTCAATTTGACTTTCCAAGTCACATAACTAATATTTACATAAGCCAATATATATATATATATGTAAATAAAATCAATTAGCAATCACTAGCTAATCCATCACTTGTCCAATATAAATCAACTGGCATACAGTTCAATGTCGAAATCAATATGTTAGCAGAACGGGGATTTATTCTGCTAAAGGTATGTCTAAATAATCTAATAAATTAAGTTATAATAGAATTGAGATTTATTCTGCTAAAGTTATGTCTAAGTTTAATATAACTAATCCATATTCATTTGGCTACTTAAAAGCACATACAAGAAATCCCTTTTGTTCAAACTTTTATTTTCGAAAGAAAGTTGTCTTTTAAACAAACCGATTCTTGGAAAATAAGTAATTAAGAATTTAAACCTCCTTTAAAGCGATTAACAACAGTTAAACCCTTTATTAAATCATATTTAAATCTTAACTAAAATCTACTAATTAAGAAATAATTAAACCTTTAATAAATAATTACTTATAATTTAAAACCCTTAATTGATAGTTAAAAGTAATTAAACACTTACTTAATAATAATTAACTAACAATTAATCCTTTACTTAATTAATAACTAATTAAAAATTAATCCTACACTTAACCAATAATTAATTATAAATTAATCTTACTTAGTTAATAATTAAATAAAATTAATCTTACATTAAAAGATAATTAATTAATAACAAATCTTTAGTTAATTAGAATTATTAAATCTTACTTAATACTTAATTAATTATTAATTACCGAACACTTAATTAATTAAAAATTACTTAATAAACACTTAATTACTTCCTTAATACTTATTATTAAGTTTAGAAAACATTTCTAACGTATACTTATGTGTAAACTCTAATTTGCAAAAAGTTGGAATTTTGCCGAAACTGCATCCATAGCGACTATCGCTATGGACATCATAACTTCAAGATTATTTCTAAGATTCTTTTTGAAATATTTATCACTTGCCCTTTTAAGACATAAGATAAGTTTCTTATAAAACTAAACAAAGACTTCGTATCGCTTAACCAAGTGCTAACTTTCTTATCATATCACTACATATTCATACCCATAGCATACATAATCATATCACAACCACAAATATAAGTAAAGATCTAATCTTTACAACATTCACATCACTTTTAGACTTCACATTCAAGTCTAAGGAAAATCCACATACAAGCACGTATATATTCACTTCCAAGCCACATAACTAGTCAATACACAAGCAATTCTACATCAAACACTAATCATAAGATAAAGATATTATTTTTCCTAAAAATAAAGAGTTTGGCTCACAAAAGCTATGAAAGCAAACCAAACTATCACTAGAACTTGAGACGAGCCTAGATCTTATCGTTTTTTTGTAAAATCTTAATTCTTATGGGCCAAAGAGGCTAGATGAGCTCAGCTTAGGTGTGTAGGGCTCGGCCTTGGTTGTAGGTGGGGGGTTCAGTCTTGTTTTGAGAAGGAGTTGTAGTAAGGAAAAGAAGAGTGTTTAAACAAGATTTTAACTGTTTAAAATCAAAAAAGAAATGGTTTTTTATACTTTGAAAACTATGAAAGCCATTAAAGAGTTTTTGAAAAGCTTAAGGAAAGGGATGGAAGTTTTTGAAAATTTAGAAAATTAAATGAGAAGTGAGAGAGGAAAATGTGAAATTGGTTTTATGAAAAATGAAATAATGAAATTACCAAAAAGCTCTTAAGTACATACCCTCCACTCCTTAAGTGCCACATCATCACTACCCCCTCCTTTCCTACCTTCTCACACATGATACCCTCCCCCTTATCACATTCATATATTAAAATACTAAGCATTTGAAAACATAGTGGATAGTAAGGTTTCCATGTACTTAGGTTTAATTTTTCACTTTTTCATGTCACATCTTATTCTTGTTTTAATTTTGAATAAAATGTTTATTCAAATACTTATTAATATCATATTATTTCAAATAAAGGTGTTTTAACATTTGTAAATGTATGTGTATGTGTGTACTAGAGTGTTTACAACATCTGCAACAACTTTTTGATGGGGAAAAATTGAATTTTTGAAAAACGATTTTCGGTCACATTTTCTATTTTCCTTTGAACTAATTATTTTTGGAAACAAAATTTTAAACAACTTTTCCATCATTAGTCATTAATTAAAAGAGGTTTGTTTAACTATTAAAAACCATTAATTTAATATTTAAAATGAATTAAAATTCGTACATCAAAGCGATAAAATTCCGGGTCGTTGCATTTTACCCACCTTAAAAGAATTTCGACCTAGAAATTTCATCATATGAGTACCCACAATTATTCATAAATCCGCATGATTTTCATAGATCATCCATATGCAAAAATCTTATTTGATCTCTATTCAAATACATAACCTCTCTTCCAAAGTAGCATCGTTCACCCGTTTCTCTTGTGCGAACTCCAATCGAGCTTCTTGATTAGAAATCTCCGTTCTCCTTACATAGCCATATACTATGATAGAAAACTTTGATTCCATATTAAGAACCCTCACTGTAACGAACTGGAATTTTCGACCCTCGAAAATCGACATTAATAAATCCACTATATTATGTCCAAGCATTCAAGTATCGAAAAGACCGATCGTTAGGGGAAAGAAAGAAAATAAGAAGAAACTAAACAGTCATAGAATCTCAAACATAGCAGAATAACATATATTAATCAACATAATTCTTTACAAAGTCATTTCCAAAATGATACGTCAGAGTCATACTAATAATATTCTACCTTGGACAGTTATAACAACCTATCCCTACCTAACCGATACAAGATACATATAGTACAGCGGAAACAAGATAATAACTAGCAAACGATAAAGCCACCTGCTCCAAGCCCCTCCAAGATGCATCCGGGGAAAACTTGTACTACTTGGTTGCCAATAAAATTTGAGCACCCAAGAGTTTTAAGGAAAGAAAATAAAACTCCGGGTCAGACATGGGTCTAGCGTGAGTAAACTCAAACAACTAAATTATTTCTTTTAAGACACTTTCGAAATCAAGGGTATCTCGTAAGACCATGCCGCACATAAACATGGATGAGTTTTTACCTTACGAAAACCGAAAACACTTTAATAGAAAATTCAATGATATTATAATAATTCTAACGGTTCAAGGAAAATATGAATATAACTGAAATGCTTGCACCTCACATTTCAACATAGTTGGGTACATCTAAAACCGTAAGGCACGTATTGGAGAATGGATTCCATACTATGACAAGGTAAGGAACTACCTTCCAATGGTACATCTCTAGATAAAATGCACCAGGGTCTGAGAAGAACTTCTTGTACTCCTGCCACACAGGACTGGAGTGCCACTTGACTAGTATTGCTAAATATGATCACTCCATATTAGGCCCCGAAGCATACATGAGTAGATAGTAACCGATCTAGATTTGGGATGACCATACCCTGACGGGAGTGATCCACATAGCCCTGCTACATGCCCAATTTTTTTCATTTCCCAGTTGGTGAGGCTTTAGGCTACGTTTTACCTTTATATAGCACTTCCCAATTAGAATGCTACAATGCCCTCCAAGCATCAATGCAATGCTAGCATTCATCCATAAAAGTTCATTCTGAGACGGAACGAAACTGAAGGCACTACTTCTATTACATCCTTTTCGGGGAATCTCTCCCAGGATTAATAGCAAAAAGCCATTGCACTTCAAAGCTCTATCTTTGGTTCCATATTCTTCAAGATGTATTCAAGTCGAAACGCTTGATTGGATCGAAGTGATTTTTTAATAACATATCCGATCTTGGTCTCTTTGAAACAACTTCCAATGGTTTTCGGTAAACTCAACCCCGGTTCTTTAGGAAATAAACAGACAAGATAAGAGCGGAGATCACCTCCTAATCGTTAGTGGATGAACTTCCTTTACATTTAGCCTAGAAGAATAAAATGAATTAATACGTACAGTATAGCACCACCGACGGTAACTATACTAAATAATTTTCGTGTTTCGCCCAGATATTTCCAAAGTTACATTTGGTCCATGTTTGATAGTCGGTTATTTAACTATCAAATAAACAATCATTCAAACATGGATGTAATTCCATATGGGATCCTCTAAGCCTTTATTAATTAATCTTTAATTAATTAAATCACTTTATAAAACTTGATCAAAAGATCTTTACACAACACTATTTCCAAAACCCTTGCTTCCTGTTTATACTTCGAAAAATATTTATACTTATCTTAGGGGTATAAGTATCATATCAAAACATTGGAAAATTCTCTCTTTTCAAATTCATTTTGAAAACATTACTTACCATAAACCAATCCACTTATCCTTTATATAAAGTTCCCTTTTAAAAGCTCACTTCACATTTAAATACCTTTATAAATTTCCAAAATCAATTTATAAAACACTTTTATAAGTCTATAAGTCGATTTACAGACCTCTAAAATCACTTATAAAACATTTACCCATTTAAAACTCCTTTGATAAATCTACTAAGGAAAATCTTGTACAAAATATCTTTTCCCACTCATCCTTTTAAATACTTTAAATAAACCTTTTTACTTAGAAATACCCATTTTTATAAACAAGTTATTATTTATAAATACCTTTATAAAAGAATAATATTACTTAAAAAATCATTAATAAACCTTAACACCAAATTGATTAAAGAATTGAAATTAGGTCAAAACTATACTTTATAATTTCAAAAAGAGGCTTAGCAATCCCTCTGGTAGTAATTTAAGTTACCATTTAACATTAATTTCACTTTCAAGTCACTTAACCATTTATTTACATAAGTCAACATATAAGTAAATGCAATTCATATCCAAATTAGTGAATAACATATCAACACAACTCAACTAGCATATACATGTCCAAATAATGTAATAGTAGGATGGTGATTTGTCCTGCTAAATTGATGTCCAAACAATTCACTAATTAGAGCAAAATGGTAATTTATTCTACTAGATATATGTCCACAAAATAACAATTACATTATAGCAGAACAGAGATTTATTCTACTATCAGATGTCTAAATAATCAAACAATAAACTTATAGCAGAACGGGGATTTATTTTGCTAACACATATCCATACAATCAAACTATTTACATAACTCTTTCACAATTGTTCGTCTACTTAATAGTATTGACATTTGAATCCCTTATATTCAAAACCATCTTTAGAAAAGAAGTACCTTTAAAAGAATTTGATTCTCGAACTAAAGGATTTAAAACTTAAAACTCCCTTTTAAAATGATTAATTACATGTTAAACTCTTTATTAAATCATAATTAATCTTTATTATATTTGAACTTAATTTAATTATAAATTAGTAAATAATTAAACCTTTAATAAATAATTTATTTATAATTAAAACCCTTCCTTAATCCTTTATTAGTTATTAAATAATAATTTAAAACCTTTATTAATAATTCAATATTAATTATCTCAATTAATTAATTAATTAATCTTTTAATTAAAACTTAAATAATAAATTAAACCTTTAATAAATAATTTTTTAAATCAAAACCTTAATTAATTTATAATTAAAAATAATTAAACACTTGATTAAATAAATAAATAATTGACCTTATATTTGATTAATAGTTAATTAAAAGTAAATCATATACTTAACTCATAATTAATTAAAAATTAATCACACTTTTAAAGGATAATTAACTAGTAACTAATTTTTATTTAATTAAGATTAATGAACCTTGTTTAATACTTAGTTAATTACTAATTACCAAGCTTAATTAATTAATAATTAGTTATTATAACTTAATTAACTTTCTAAAACATTTTTATTAAGTTTATAAAACATTTCTAAAATAATTTTGAAGTGTGAAAAGTAATTTAAAAAAAAAGGGAATTTCATTGAAACTGCATCCATAGCGACTATCGCCATAGATACCATAACTTCCAAACTTGATTAACATCTCAAATTGTCATTTGAAACATTACTTTTTATCTTTAACTTACTTTATGAACTTAATATAAAGTTTTGTAAGCCGAACAAAAAGTTAGAAACTTTAGAAAAATTTTTATTTAAAACAAAGTAAGTAATCAAATTTAAAAACTCAAAGGATCGCTATGTCGAATACAAACACCTTTCAAGCGCTAACCTTGCTCACTAACTTTTCAATTTATTAACTTTACTTAGTAACTTTCAATATCACTTCCAATCACAAGACAAAGATCATAACTTTATAACCATGAACATCACTTTAACATTCGATTCATAAATCAACGCTAAACCATAAACTAGCAACGTATGTACATCCAAACAATATGATAATTCATCCATCCAAACAATATATTCTATAATCAAATAGGCAACATAATAAAGGTTGAATCTTTCCATAAAAAGTTAGAAGTTTACTCACCAAAATTTTGCAAAACTCTTTTGAAATACTTTAGAACTCGCAAAGCTTGGAAAACCACAAAAATCATTTCGAAAATGGGCTACCTTGTCCTCGATTTTTGGCCATGTTACTCTCGAAATTTGGAAATGTGGTCAAAAATAAAGTTTTCGGAAATTATTTTCTCTAAAATTTCATAAAAAGAATCAATAAATTTTGATTAGTTTTGAGGGAGACATGGTAAAAATAAGATGAAGTATTTGTGGACTTGAAAATATGGGTCCGAAAATGAGTCAGAAAAAAAAGTATTTTTGACCCAAAAATATTCGAAATTTGAAAAAGTTGTTCAAATTAAAGTTATAGCCACTAGAATTCTACGTGGTATGAAAAAAAGAAAATCTTGTTTTAGAGTATTCTATATGAAGTTATTGCCAAATGAAGTGGGAAGAAAATAGAGAAAAAAAAGTTTAAAACTAAGTTTTTAAAACATTTTAAAAGGAAGTAAAAATTAAAATTTGAATTCTTTATAATTCTAAAGGTAAGCCATTAAAAGGTTCCATGAAGCTTTAAGAAGTTTGAGAGAATAGGAATTGAAATAAAACGAAAAGGAAAATGGAAAAATTAGTTTTATATATGGAATGAACATGTAAATTTACCGAACTACCCCTCATCCTTTACCCTTCACTCCTTGAATGGCACATCACCACCTCCTTTCCATCTCACCATTTCACCCACAAAGCCTTCCCCTCCCTTTCATGTCAAGGCAAACATGTTTAAACATGTTTAAAGTACTTTTATACTTAATGTCTCCTCTAATGTGACATTTTATCCATTTTTTTCTTAATTATATTTTAAACTTTATATACGTAAATGTATTCACATGCATATACACATTATACAAGCCTAACTTATTTAATAATGTATATTTTTCATTAATATAAAGATTTCAAAACATTTCTGATAACTTTTATCTAATGGAAAGTAGAAAATTCGGAAAACGAATTCCGGTCACATTTTCAATCTTTCTTCGAACTAATTATTTTTGTGAACAAAATTTGAAATGATTTCACCAGAATTAATTATTATTTAAAGAATTTTTATTTTCAATGTAATATCTATTATTTGAATATTTAAAATTAATTAAATATTCGCAAATCAAAGCAGTGAAATTCTGGGTCGTTGCATTCTTCCCCCTTTAAAAGAATTTCGTCCCCGAAATTACACATTAGCCTAACCCATAAAACACTTGGCACTATACATCAGTTTGTATGATGTACGTAGATCATTCTTATACAAAAATATGATTCAATCACTACACGAATACATAACTTCACTTCCGAACCAGTATCGCTCACCTGATTTTCTAGTGCGGACTCTGATCAGGCTCCTTGATTTGGAATCTTTGTTCTCCTTACATAGTTGTAAACATGTTACAAAACATTTATCCCATTTCAAAAACCCTCATCAAGTCCTCCTCGCCAAAAATCGAGTAATAGATCCTTATTTGGAATGGTTTGAAACACCTCAAAGTCATGTACTCGAATGTTAGATCAAACTATATGGAAGGAGAAATGATCTACATCCAATCTACGCACTTATTTAATTGGTTCCCTCTAATACCAATTCTGTTTCCACTAAATTATTTATTAAAACATTTCATAAAACTAAACTTAGGTTCACTTGGATACTGATCCACTACATCCTAAGAGTATATACCCCTATTTGATTAAACTATTCCATTTTTTATTTATTTCCTTAAGAAAACTCAAGATCCAAACACCTTGGTTTTTTTTCAAAACTTTTTGAATTGAAATAATAATTTAAATTCTTGGAAAAATTACGTATAGCTAGAGTAACTCAAAAATGATACTAAGGAACTGGGTACTACCAAACAGTATCATACACTTCCTTACCAAGAAGGGTAATATTCAAGAGAAGTGTTTACCATCCGAACACACGTCCCCAGTTTAACGTTATTTTTGAGCTACTCGAACTAGTTAACTTAAGAATATTACTTTTATTTCAAAATCCCATTTTTGAAACAATACTTCTCATATTTCCAACAAAATAATTATCACCAACTTGTTTTGGGTTCATTCGGGTTGACCTTGTTTTGATTGTACAATGATAAAGAGAATAATTTATTAAGTGCACTATAACGTTTGCCTAGGCAAACATTCGATCGCACTTAGAAGATTATCCTGATCAAGACCTCATTTCCCTTAACCAATCCAAAGATAATACTTCTTACTTCAAATTTTCATTCCCAAAATTTCTTTAACCTAGATTCTTTTCAAATAATACTGATATTTTCTTTCAAAACCTTAAAAATCACCTTTCAAAAGCACCATGATTTTTGTCCAAAAGTTTTTAACTTAAATTCATTTTAATTAAAAGGCACATTCCTATAAATCCATTTTATAAATCAACTTTTAGAAAACATTTTCCAAATATTTATTTCAAATATTCTAGCTTTTAATAAACATCTTTTATTAAATCAAATTTAACCCTACATTGTCAATCGAACGCCTTATAGTCAAATTGTGAAACTTAACTCACAAGGTGTTTGTTTCAGTGTTTTCCCTAATTTTATTTTCCCACCCAAATCTTAAAAAGGGAAGCTACCTACATAGACTAACAATAGTCAATGCTCAACTGGACAAACATGACTAACAAAATCCTAATTGATAATAATACAATATTATTATCTCTTAACAAACAACACCTCAACTAACTATACCATATTATACTTGTTAGAACCTCCAATTTATGTTTCAATGACAAAAATTATACAATCATATATGTATATACACACACATTTTAAGATTACAATACTACAAGAAGACATCATGCTCGAAGATATTGAGACTCGAAGATAAACGACGATCTATCGACCATACTATAGTTAGTAAGGGTATTCTACTGTAAAAGAGTCTTAGATAAAATATTGTTAAGATCTCCTTGAGTATATATGCATACACGACCACACGCGATTTAATATACACTGAAATTAATTTGAAAAACTGCTTTTACTACTCACACACGTCTGAGGTTAAACTACAGAAGTCTGAGGAAATACTTGGGACAAAAACTATATAATCAAAATATATATATATATATATATATATAAAGATTACATGTATATACTACAAGAAGACATCAACTATAAGACAAACGACGATCTATCGGCCATACTATAGTTAGTAAGGGTATTCTACTATAAAAGAGTCTTAGATGAATATTGTTAAGATCTCCTTGAGTATATATGCATACACGATCACACACAATTTAATATACACTGAAATTAATTTGAAAAACTTCTTTTACTAGTCACAGACGTCTGAGGTAAAACCACAGACGTTTGAGGAAATACTCGGGAAAAAAATTCTTAAGCCATAGACGTTTGAGATAAAACCACAAACGTCTGTGACAATCCTCGGGTAATTATATTATGAAGTCATAGACGTCCGAGGTTTTACCACGGATGTCTGTCATTTGAAAAACTGCAATTTTTGAAAAGACACTTCTGTTGAGTAAAAAGAAATTACCCTTTACTGAAAGGTTGCAACCATAAAAATGAATAGAACTTATCTAATAGTAACAACTCTTCATCTGCATCCTTTTGAATGTATAAATACTACCATGATTGAGATATTGAGATCAACTGAATTGAATTAATTAAGTCTATTCTCTCTTGATTTCTGATCACTGTCTTGTGCATACCTTGCTTACATACTCTCAATCTATTATAACCAAAATATAATTTTGGTTAAACCACTTCCTACAACTCAAAGCATTCACATTCACATACTCAAAGGAGATCATAGGAAGATTTGTACTATCACTCAAAAACCGTATTATTTTGAACACAAAATTGTCGAAGATATACTTTTGTATTAGCCTATTCTTCCGGGCGAAGTGAGGGTCAGTTGGTTAAAGGAAATACCGAAGGGGAGCTTCGAGACTGGACGTAGGACAAAAGGTCCGAACCAGTATAAAATATCTGGTGTGATCGTTTCTATTATTTATCTTATATTCAACCATTATTCACTGCTTATCATAGTTAGTAATATACACACATATATACATATAAGTTGCATTATTTATAAATAGATTTTCAATGCTATACTATTTTGAAAATCATTCATTTATATACAAAGTAGACTTTTGAGTAAAATTATTTCACTTACCCTATTTCAAAGCAATACTATGTTGATTTGCCTAGTTTAAGTGTTTAGAAATCCCTATTGACGTGGTAGCGCCCCACGTCTCGACCAGAATTCATAAACCACTCAACAAATAAATCAACATAATATAAAACATTTTGTATTCGCTAACAAATACGTGCTCTTACATATAATAAAGTCATACTCATTCTAGGGTCTCACTTACCCGATCTCAAATGAGATTACCCCCACCAGGGCCAAGGTTCTTGCTAAACATTGCACTCTGATACCAAATGCAACGGACGTAGGCTTTTCAACCATCCGTCAGTGACGGCCGGTAGGATTTTCAACCATCCCAGCACCACCATGGCATTACACTATTACCTCGAACCTGCTTTTACGGCCAGCCTCGTGACTATAATCACCTAGCAAACCAACCCATCAAGGCCTTATACTAACTCTCCGGGACATGCAGGGGTAAGAGTCTCTTGCTCGCCACCAAACAGAAAGTGAGAACCCCCTATCATGTTAATCCAACCTTGGTTCTTTAGGAAATAAACAGACAAGATAAGAGCGGAGATCGCCTCCTAGCCGTTAATGGATGGATTTCCTTATCATTTATCCTAGAAGAACGAAACAAATTTGTACGTAACATTATAACACCACCAACGGTAACTGTACCATATAATTCCCTGTTTCTCCTACATATTTCCAAAGTTACGTTTTGTAACGACCCTGAAATTCCGACCCAATTTTAAAATTTTGAATCCATTATTTTAATATAAAATACGGAACTTTCATACGATTTCAATTAGCGTCCAAACTTTGTTTATAAATTGCGCCTAGATGGTTATAGATATGGGAAAAGTTTCGTCGGAAAATACCGCAGTAAATTTCGTTCGCGTTTGTTTCACATCAGTTCATTTTAAACGCGAAATTTTTTATCTTCTGAACCGGAATATTTTTACATAGAAAAATTCTAAACCATTTTCTGATCAAGTCGTCATTTTTCGTTTTTCAAATTTCGGACATCTTCAGCTCCGTCGATCTTATTTTTCGGCAATTTTGCTGCATTTTTCTACAATAGAAAATTTCGAATTTTATAAATTTAATCGTACCACTGATATTTGTATACCGTTGCGTTCGCCTCGTCGCGCTGATCAAAATGGTATATTTATTCATGTCAATCGGAGTTCGGCGCTGCAAATTATAAATTGTTTAACGGATTATAAACTGGTCCGTTACGCAGCCCAAACCAGTACCCAATTACCTACTCAGTTCAGAATTCTAAGGGTCCTTGACTATTCAGCTGCCTAGAAATCCAACAGCCTTTCGGTTACCGTGACAATAAATTTAGGCTTTTGAAATCCCAATACCACTTTATATAAACAAGCAAGTTCATAATTCGTAGGTTTGCATTCTCTAAAATCATTCTGGTGCGTATTCCACCTGCCTTCTCTCCTCTTCTATACATCTTATTTTCTTTTTCCTTCAAGCCTCTTACAGCAGCCTTTCTCCCACTGCCTCCCACCAACCCCACCATCTGCTGCCCACCAGCCACCAGCCTCCGCCCTGCCGTTCCCCAACCCGCTCCCACTGCTTCCCACCACCCCGTCCCCTGCCCTCCGCCCTGCCCAACCCTCTGCCTTCCCCAGTCCGCCCGTACCCACTCAGCCCAGCCCGGACCTGCCTCTGCCTGTCCCACTTCCCCGCCCAGGCCTGCCTCCGCCGTCCCACTTCCCTCATCCCCGCCCACCGCCTCCTTCCCAGCTCCCCTCTACCAGCCGAACCCGTCCCCAGGCCTTCACCCGCCTGCCCAGTCCGAGCCACCGCCCGCCTCTCGTCCCCGCCACCCAGCCCACTGCCTTCGCCCGCCCAGCCCAGTTCCCACGCCTAGCCCGAACCCGCCTGCCCCGGTTCCCGAACCCGCCTGCCTCTGCCAGTCCCTTCGCCCAGCCCACCCCAGCCCAGGCCTCCGCCGTCCTCCCCGTCCCAGCAGCCCAACCGCCTCCCACCTGCCCATCCGCCGACCACCCGGACCCGCCAGCAACCCCAAGCAGCACGCCCCAGCCCGCCACCGACCCCACTGCCCATGCCACGTCGAACCCGCTTAGCCGCTCCCGCGTTCGCTGCCACTTTTTTTTTTTATTATTTTGTTTTTTTTTAAATTTTATATCGGTTATAAGTTGTAAACTATGGACTCACTTATGCCTTTTCTGCGCAGTTCCAGTTGAGGCTAATCCAGCGATCTAAGCTTCCATCCACCTTATTTGCATCTAGTTGTTTGGTAAGGTTTTTATATATATATATACAAATCTGTATATATACATCGTGTTAAGCTATTGTTGAATAATCTTTGGTTGATTTATAGTTCGTATTCGTGCTTGTGTCGTCCATTCTAGTCTATTCATTTTCGTGCTTTGCCGTCGTCTTCTTCAACCACGCAAGGTGAATATTTCATTCACGACTCAATCTATTATGTTATGATAATCAAGTGATAGATGTTATTGATATTAATTTGAATGTTAAAATGGTTGATGTTAAATTGTGATTTGAAGATAGATATGGAAATAATTATGACATTAAATTTGTTATGTGATGTTGAATTTGGTTGTTAATATAAGTGATAATTAAATATGAAATTGGAATTGATATAGGATAGTCTAAAATTTAAAAGAGATTATATATGTTGAACTTGTCCCTTTAAATGTTAAATAAATCGACATGTAGAAATAGTGTTAGTTACACTTTGAACCATTGAATGTGTGATTGATGTAATAATTTGATAATAAACGCCAAGTGAAAACCTATAATGTAATAATCTTTAATCTGCATGAAATGATAGTGCGGATTCTAGGAATAATTTTATTTAATTTACTTAAAATAACAAATGTAAATTAAATATGATTATTTCGGGATTGTTTAAATAAACTGTTAAATTGATATGTATGGTTGCTATTGATTGTTTATTTACTTTGACACCATCCCAGTTATCACACTGCAAGTTCCCTTTGCTATGTTTTGTTTTATTTAATTATATTGGGTTGAAATGATAAATACCCAAAATTGAACAACTTTGGCCTAGGATAGATAATTAAAGATAAGAAACCCGATTGGTCAACAAAATCATTTTGAAATTGAAATTCATTTGAAATTAAGAAATGAACTTAAAAATTTGTTGGAAAGTAAGTAACGAAATTTATGGATTTAATTGTAATAAATCAATGGATTTAATGGTATTAAATTTATAGGATTAATTGCAATAAATCAATGGACTTGATTGTAATAAATTTATAGGATTAATTGCAATAAATCAATGGACTTGATTGTAATAAATTAATAGGATTAATTGTAATGAATTAATAAGTGGACCTAATTGAAATACATTAACGGATTAAATTGAAACGGATTAATAAATCTATTTAATTAGATAAGCGGATTGACACATCTAATTTAAATGAGATTTGAATAAGCAAGTTTTAGAATCTAATAAATTGAATTTATTAGATTCGAAATTTAATCTAACTTGGATAAATTAATAAAGTTGGAATTTGTTATAAATTTAATTTGAGATTAAGTAACAAAGTGACTTAAAGGAATGTAAAACCAACTAAAGTTAAGGAGTTGATTTAGCTATTGAAATTGATTAAATCAAAGTTTTGATTAAATTTAATGTAACGATGAATGGGAATAGGAATAAAATTTAACTTGAATACTTAAGTATTGTTAACCCAAGGGCTTGAACTAAAATTTCATTTGGAAATATGATTTTAAATGTTCGAAATAAATTAAATTGTGAAATGTCAAATTTTGAAAGTCAAACTTGCAACTTGACTTTTGGACTTTGATTTGTTTTAAACTTTAATATTAAATGACCATCGGGTAATTAATGCGTAGTTATTAAAGAGACCGGGATCAGATATGGACATACTCTCTGTCGATACCGAAAACCACTTTAATAACTAATATACGTGGAGTGTTGATCCAGAATGAAATGGATGGTTTTGGTGAACGCGTTGACTGAAGAAAGAGAACGATTTTGGATGACCCCTGACATGACTAAAACAGGAGCCGCGCCGGGCCATTGAGGTTCGCTACCTCTAGCGGACACACTTCTTCGATACCATATCTATTACTTTTGTGATTCGATTTGGGTGCACCCCTTGATTTGGGAGTGTTGTTTCGCGGTGTTGAGATAGTAGCTGCTATGCTCAACATCAGTCCGGATCAGGCAACTACTAGTATCCTAGTTGGTATCGCCTCATGTACCTTGTCATACTGATTATCCTATTCGCGACCACTACGTTTGCTTTGTACCTTTAGTATATGGATTGCCCTCTGGTGACTTCCGGTTTTGGGGAAACTACGGTCTGGTATATGCTCTTGGGAATAAAAATGTGTTAAGGGTGGAATGGGCCATGACTTAACACTATTTTGATATCATACTTTACTGATTAGACATTATCTATTTAGCGTATTCTATTGTATATACAGATAGTTTATCGGATCCTTAAAGATGTGTATCACATTCATCTTTGAGTTATGGACTTTATTATTTGCACCTGATTATCCTGTATAAGATTTTGAGTCCTGACTTGAGTGTTTCTTTTGTATATGCTCGGGTCAGTCTGAAGCTATCCAGTTGCTGATCAAGGTTGGTTGAAGATGCTGAAGACTTAGCATTTATCTTTATCAGTTATTTCCTTTCTAGTATTTGATGAACTTATGTATTGAACATCTTGTATTTTTCTTTGTCACTTTATGTTGAGACATTGTTGTATTCCTGTAGTAGCTTCATGAACTACTACTATGATGATGTACTTTTCCGCTGCATTATTCTGTGACTATTCTGTGTCTGTGATGTTGTATTGATTCTCATTTACATATATGTATTCATAATCCCATAATGATTCGTGTTTTGTATTATTTAAGTTGACATGTGTGGATTATTGTCAATTTAAATGGTCTAAATATGCGGGTTGTTACATGTTTAATCCAGGTTTGATAGTCGATTATTTAACTATCAAATAAACAATCATTCAAACATGGAAGTAATTCCATATGGGATCCTCTAAGCCTTTATTAATTAACCTTTAATTAATAAAATCACTTTATAAAACTTGATCAAAAGATCTTTACATAACACTATTTCCAAAACCCTTACTTCCCGTTTATACTTCGGAAAATATTTATACTTATCTTAGGGGTACAAGTATAATATCGAAACATTAGAAAATTCCTTTTCAAATTCCTTTTGAAAACATTACTTACTATAAACCAATCCACTTATCATTTATATAAAGTTACCTTTTAAAAGCTCACTTCACATTTAAATACCTTTATAAACTTCCAAAATTAATTTATAAAACGCTTTTATAAGTCTACAAGTCGATTTACAAAAACTCTTTACAAACTTCTAAAATCACTTATAAAACATTTACCCATTTAATACTCCTTTGATATCTTCTAAGAAAAATCTTGTACAAATTATCTTTTGCAACTCATCTTTTTAAATCACTTAAATTAAACGATTTTACTTAGTAAAACCCATTTTTATAAACAGGTTATTTTTTATAAATACCTTTACAAAATAGTAATTTAAATTGAAAAATCATTTATAAACCTTAACCCCAAATTGATTAAAGAATTTAAATTAATTCAAAACCATATTTTATAATTTCAAAAAGAGGCTTAGCAATCCCCATGGAAGTAATTTAAGTTACCATTTAATATAATTTCACTTTCGAGTCACTTAACCATTTATTTACAAAAGTTAACATATATGTAAATGAAGTTCATATCCAAATCAGAGAATAACATATTAATACAACTCAACTAGTGTATATATGTCCAAATAACATAATAGCAGGATGATGATTTGTCCTGCTAAATAGATGTCCGAATAATTCACTATTTAGAGCAAAAGGAAATTTATTATACTAAACATATGTCCACATAATAAACAATTACATTATATCAGAACGGGGATTTATTCTACTATCAAACGTCCAAACAATCAAACAATCAACTTATAGTAGAACAGAGATTTATTCTACTAAAACATGTCCACACAATGAAACCATTTACATAACTCTTTCACAATTATTTTTCAACTTAATGGTATCGACATTTGAATCCCTTATGTTCAAAACCATCTTTGGGAAAGAAGTACCTTTAAAACAATTTGATTCTCGAAACAAAGGATTTAAAACTTAAAACACCCTTTTAAAATGATTAATTACAAGTTAAACTCTTTATTAAATCATAATTAATCTTTATTAAATTTGAACTTAATTTTATTATAAATTAATAAATAATTAAACCTTTAATAAATAATTTATTTATGATTTAAACCCTTAATTAATCCTTTATTAATTGTTAAATAATAATTTAAATCTTTTATTAATAATTCATTATTAGTTAATCACAATTAAGTAATTAAATGATATTTCAATTAAAACTTAAATAATAAATTAAACCATTAACAAATAATCTTTTTAAATTAAAAACTTAGTTAATTTATAATTAAAAATAATTAAACAATTAATAAATTAAACAAATACATAATTGACCTTGTATTTGATTAATAATTAATTAAATGTAAATCTTATACTTAAATCATAATTAATTAAAAATTAGTCTTACTTTTAAAGGACAATTAACTAGTAAGTAATCTTCATTAAATTAAGATTAATGAATCTTTTTTGTACTTAATTAATTATTAATTACCAAGCTTAATAAATTAATAACTAATTATTAAAGCTTAATTATCTTTCTAAAACATTTTATTAAGTTTATAAAACCTTTCCAAAATAATTTTAAAGTACAAATTCGAATTTTAAAAAAAACGGACTTTCATCGAAACTGCATCCATGGTGACTATCTCTATTGATACCATAACTTCCAAGCTTGATTAACATCTCAAATAGTCTTTTAAAACATTAATTTTTAACTTCACTTACTTTATGAATGTGACGCCCCACCTATATGCTCACGCTAGCCAAGAACACTACAATGTAATGCCGTCGACTAGCACGAAGAATAAGGCTATTGAGGAGCGACCATCTGTGTAATTGCCTTGTGCGAGCACCAATATGTCAGATAGTATAACATGCAATTGGTCTTATGAGGAAATCCGACATACCGATACAAACTCAAGGCTACCACACAGTGGCTAAGTGGACCTTCAGAAACAAATATAGAAATAAACATAACATAAATCAATCACAGGCGTTCATATCTCAAAGGTGGAAACAGATATGAATAAAACACGTAAAAGTGTACAACAAAATAGTGGTCATAGAAGATCCACTACATAACAAAAGAATAGGTACAGGTGCCAAACAAAAGAATAAATATACATCAAGGAGTCTCTATCTCAAATGTATACTAACAAAAACTACTATGCTAAAGTAGTTGGCCAAAAGAATCAGATGATAATCCCTGATAAGAAGTCAAGCGGGAGCACCTGAAATATCTCGGTCTGACCCGAGTATTATTTAATAAGAAAATAATAAACGGATCAGTCTAGCTATAATTATCAGATAAAATGAGATATAAGAAGAGATATAATAAAAAACGTATGATAACCAAAAATGTCTTACCTTGACAAGTATACATTAGAAAATCAACAAAGGAAAATCATACAAATGTCTCACGAATCTCATAGCATAAAAAGAATGTCATATTCTTTATTTAATTCACCAATCCACAATAAATGACATACATATCAATGCCAACTGAAAAAGGTGGTGAAACATAAATTCTAGAAATCAATAATTAGAAATCCAGAAATCACAAAAAGGGGGAGGCCTATCAAAAACGGGGGCATGAAAACTCCCAAACACGTGTAACATAAACGGAACGCTATTCCATGGGTCGCTAACCCATCAAATGAACCGAACATCGACGCACTCTAAAAGATACGACTCATGCACAGATTCGGTCATGGTACATTCCCCACGTGGATAAATGAGCCGAACATCGACGCACCCTAAAAGATACGACTCATGCACAGACTCATTGAGCCGATTGCTCCATGAACGGTCCGAAGACCACGGGTCGCTACCCCGCCAAATTTGAGCCAAAGCTCCCCAAATGGGTTTTAATCCCCATACCAACAAAGAGACATCGCTCAATTGCTAGTCTAAATCACAAAATGATCATCAATGATCGATAAGTGTAAATTACACTAAGCTAGTAAATATAAGAGTTTAGCTTCATGTCCCATAACCACTAGCTTAACTCAAATATTTACGAACAAATTGTAGACTTCCACTCGAAGTTAAGTGTAAATTACACTAAGCCAGTAAATATAAGAGTTTAGCTTCATGTCCCATAACCACTAGCTTAACTCAAATATTTACGAACAAATTGTAGACTTCCACTCGAAAATTGTCACAAGAGTTTCAATCGAACAAGTCAAAGAATTAACCAGCGAAGTAAACGCAAGTGTTTCATACCACTTGTTTTGCTAAGCCGTTTAATTATATTTTCTCATACGAATGAGGTAAAGGTTTGTGTATACTAATAGATTGGAAAACGGTTTTGAAAACAAGCTTTATATTTAAAATAGAGTTGAAATCATCTTTGTAAAAGAGTTATAGAAAACCTTTATATTTTAAAGTGACAAATCACAGAATGATTGTAGAAACAATCAATCATCAAAATCCACGTTCGAAGGCGTGAATCAAATCCAATGAAATCGATGCCGAATCCATCAAAATGGATATCCACAAAAGTCCCAAAAAAGAAGTCATCAGAGAGGATAATAAATGATAACAACAAATCGGATAACCTTGAATCGATAAGGGCTGGAATTCAAAACATTATATAAAAGAAAACTGTTGGAAATTCTGGAAATAACATACTCCAGACGTCTGCGGTATATGCTCAGACGTCTGTAGTAAGTTTCAGGAAGTTCGTTGAAACAGACCCTAGACGTCTGAGCTTACCTGCAGACGTCTGGTGACGAGCTGAAATTGTTTTTCAGCCTATCAAATGGAAGAGCAAACTCACACCATTTTCACCCGGTCGAGCAATGGACTTTAGGGGCTTTTGCCAATCGACAATCCGGCCCTATAGGCTCTCCGATTCACCACCATAAACATGTTCACAAATCAAAGCAAGGATTTTCAAAGTTTTGACTTCAAAACATCAAAAATTAAAATGTTCACCAAATCAATTCAAATCAAAATCAAATGATCATGAACAAGTGTTAAGAATTCATGCCTAACATCAAAGATAGTTATAGGCAAAGATGTGAGATAAAAATATCACCTTTTTACACAAAACAAGGAAGGAGAAGCTTGAAAACAAAGGAGGATCAACCACTCTTCAATCCCAACTCAAGAAGCTTGAATTTAGGCTTAAAAGAGAAACATTTCCTAAGTTAGGTTTAGGAATTTCTGAAATTGAAAGGAGAACGAGTTGGGGAAGAATAAGAGAAGGCTTACCAAAGCTTCTTCTTGAATTAAGAGCTAGAACTTGATTTGCAAATTGGAAACTAGGGCTTAGGAATTCTAATTCTTTTTCTCTTCCCCCATTTTTTCTAAAGCTTGAGTTGTATTAGGAAAATGAAATGAATGAAGAGAAGAGAAGGTGAAGCTTGGGTCTAATGGGCTAAAACTAAACCAAAGCCCTAAGTGAAAAAGTATCAAAATTTCACTAACTCCAAACATATCAATGTTTATACTAAAAAAGGTCGCAAACATCATTTTGGACTCAATGGAACTGGTCTCGAGTCGCAATTCGACTGTTTGCAAAAAGTAGCTTTTCGAACTTTAATCCGATTAACAATTATATTTAAATAAAATATTTAAATATTCAAAACTTTAAGATATGCGGGTTGTTAAAGACTCCCCTCCTTAAAGAAATTGTGTCCTCGCAATCTTTAAGAAACAAATAAGAAGTAACAACAACAAAAGTGTATCAACACAAAAGGAAGAAATTTTGAAATAAGAAGTTCACCTCAAGGAGCACGAGAGAGCAAGTCCGGATGTGTTCGCTCGATGAATCCTCTGGATTCCCAAGAGCAATCCTTAGGATTTGAGGACCATTGAACTTTCACAAGAGGAACGTCTTTATTTCGAAGGTGTTTAACCTCCGTAGCAATGATTCGGATAGGATGTTGCTCATAAGTCAAATTTGGCGAAACTTCAATCTCTTTAATAACACCAGGCTCAAGAATAGAATCGGAATCTCGAAGGCATTTCCGGAGTTGAGAAACGTGGAATACATCATGAACAGCAAAAGATTGAGCCGGTAATAAAAAGGCGATAAGCCACGGAACAAATACGTTCGGTGATGGGAAAAGGACCATCGTATCGAGGTGCTAACTTTCCCGATCGACTGAAACGCACAACACTCATCATAGGTGAAACATGAAAGAACACCAATAAGATCTGGACCTAAAACCAGTTCTCACTGGCTTTAAGCCAACACGAAGAAAATCGGCATAGCCTTTCGTAGAGTGCCTCGAAAGGTGCCATACAAATACAAGGTTGGAAGTTATTATTGGAAGAAAACTCAACAAGAGAAATATAATTTTCCCAACTTC
The DNA here is from genome assembly GCA_030737815.1 of Allium fistulosum. Classification (NCBI taxonomy): domain Eukaryota; kingdom Viridiplantae; phylum Streptophyta; class Magnoliopsida; order Asparagales; family Amaryllidaceae; genus Allium; species Allium fistulosum. The sequence continues at coordinate 457,383,966 of CM060905.1, forward strand.
CACCAAAATCAAGAACACATGAAAGAAAGAGATCTTCAAGAGTTGATTCACACGCTCTATTTGTCCATCGGATTGAGGACGATAAGCGGTGCTAAGAATTAAGCTTTGTTCCCAAAGCTTTTGAAGACCTTACCAAAAATCCACTAGTAAGATAATGGATCACGATTGCTAATTAACAGAAGTAGGAACTCCATGCAATTTAACTAGACATAGAGTTTAGTAAAAAGAGGTACGGTCCGATTGGACCGAACGGGAAGAAAATGGGTGGATTTTGTAAGTCTATCTACAAACTCCCATAAATTGTCATGACCCGAACGAGATCGGGAAATACCGTCAATAAAGTCCATGGAAATATGATCCCACTTCCAAATTGGAATGTCCAAAGGTTGCAATATTAGATTTCATTCCATCCCAATAATAAAGTTGCTACTATTACCGGAATGAATGGTAAATTTAGAACGATGAGAACCATCTAAACTATCTTTACGAAGATCATAAATGTTTGGCACAATAAGTCTACCAAACACTCTAACGCCACCACGAGCATCGATTTCAAAATCTTTCAAACCATCAACCTTATTTTGATCCCTACAACTTTGACTAAGAAAAGCCAATACGGGATTTTACTTTAGAGCTTCAAGGATGCGGTTCAAAAGAGAAGGATGAGTCTCAAGGCTACAGAAACAAGAGATGAACATGAATTGGATTCATGATCTCGAATCTCACAAGTGGTTAAAGTCTCGAGATCATTCCATTCAAATATCATCATAGAAACAACTACTTGTTTCTTTCAGCTAAGGGCATCGGCAACACGATCACCCTTTTCCGGAGTACAAAGAATATCAAGATCATAAGATGCAAGGAACTCGAGCGAATATTAAGTCCCTTATGAGAAAATAAACATTTCAAAGATTTATGATCGGAATGGAGAACGAATTTCTCCCCCCAAATTAATGATGCCGAACTCTAAAAGCGAAAACAATAGCGGCGAGCACTAGATCATGAGTGGCAATCTAGTCTCGATAGGCTTTAATGATTTATAAGCAAAAGTGATAGCACGTTCTCTTTTGCAAGAGAACGGTAACCAAACCAATACGACTAGCATCGGTATAAACAATAAAGTCTTGGTTCCCTTCGGGAATCACAAGAATAAGAGTATCGGAAAAGTGTTCTTTTAAATAATCTTCTTTCCCGAAAAGCTAAAACTTTCAAAATTACAATTATCTTTATGGAATAATCTTTTCAGAAAAAATTACATTTTACAAGTAAATTTACTGTGTCTGATCGTCTCATCATAGCGTTTAGGAGATTCCTATCGATAACGTTGATCAAGCGCATCGACCAGAATTCTTAAAGCACTCAATGGGCAATACAATCACAAAATCATCTTCTATATGATAAACATGTCTCTTCAAAATTTTACAAATATTCTTTGCTCGTTTTAAGAACAAAATTCAATCATACTTATAAATATCTTATGAAAAAGATTTGCAAATTTTAAATTGTTGTTTTCATCCATAATCAATAAATACAAGGATAAACTCATCGGGATATTCGTAGAATACTCGATTCACCAAAAATGGATGAAATAAGGTAGAAGGTTCGTCATACCGAATGACATAACGAACCAAACACAAAAACCACAACGAGTGCGGAATGCGGTAAGTGGATGTTACCTTCCACAGCTCGTAGCTGATGAAAATCGGTGGCAAGGTCGAGTTGAAAAGACCTTAGCACCACTCAATAGATTGCTTAGGTGACAATCCTAAGACAAGCTCAAATATATTTCGGAAGGTTCACAAATTACTTGAATGAGAGAAATAACATTCTCCACATCTAGTGGGTTTAAAAAATAAAATGATGCCACCGAATTTGGAAATCAAAATCATTACAAACAATAGAAATCTGCTTAACAGATTGAGGATGTCGAAGATATAAAGTGTAACGTATCGGGTTTTGCCCGCTCGAAAATCAACATCCGTACTTTACATCCTAACCGAATGTCATAGATTCGACCGTTCAAATCCGATTCGCCGGAGCTATAACACAATTAAGTAAATAACACAGCGGAATAAAAATAGATGATATCATATACAATCCAATGAATACAATATCCAGTATGATATACAACAATGATATCAATATGATACAACAATATCAGAGATACATAATGATACAGCGGAAATAACAGAGCAGAAGAGATCACTCCAAATGATCTGCAAAAGAGAATGACTCCAATCCATAGCTAGCGAAAAGCAAGGTCAGTCGTCCAAGGACTGACTAGCTCCAGAAAATCTACTCAACCTGAATATCTGAGAAACCCAACTCTAGACTGCTCGTGTGGAAAATTATGAGCACCCAGAGTTTAGGAAGGGAACAATAAACTCCGGATCAGTCATGGGACTGGTGTGAGCAACAAAAACAGTTTAACTTTAAAGAAACACAACGGAACTTTAAACATTGAAATCCGCAATGCTTTTGGAAAATGAAACTACCATAAGACCTCCCGCCACACACACAATGCAAACGCAGAATTGGAGGAGATTTCTTCTTATGATAGTCAAAGATGCTTACTACGCAAAATCAATTGGATATTATTATTAGTGCATAGTGCAGAAAACATTTCGAAAGTATAATATTAATCTTAGCCAGCATAGACATTCCGAACTATGCCTACTATAGCTACCATCTAAATAGTGGGGCGCCACCATAAGTAAATGGCAGGTTATACAACTAATACCGTACAAATTCCGTATTGGAGAAATGGATTTCCAACAAATGGTCAGGCTAAGGAACTTCCTTCCGCCGCATGGGAACGCCTCTGGCGGGACGTCCCGAGAGACAAACTGCTCTCTGCCAAACAAGGCCGGGTTACCCCTGTAACAGGTAACTCACGAATATGCCACCTCCCGGTCCTTTGGGACCTTTATCCGAGCTCGGTATCCAACATCACACATCATAAAGAAAGTGTATCCACATGAGTAAGTATCTGGGCTCCATACCATGATACCACCCCTTTCCAGAAGGAAATGACATACCCTAAAGGGCGCGACCCTCATAACCTTGCCGCAACGATCCTGTTTCGACCATTTCCGGGTTGTGAGGTCCTGACGAAGTCTCGTCCACAAAGCTACGCTTTGTCACAAAGCCATGCTTTGGGTCAACAGATGATCAACCTATGATCACAAAGATAAATGATCAAACAAATGATCATATCACAAAAGATCAAACACTGATCATCACACAGCAACACTCAGCATGCCACATTACCAAATTGGGATATATCGCTGATAAATTTCAACTACATAACCTCTGAGCTCGTACGTCTCAGAGAAGGGTGTTAAGCTAAGAGAATAAATTCTCCGCCACCAACAGAAATGTATTTGAAAGAAATCGGCTTTATATCTCAAAGTGTAATGTCAGACATACAATCCATACAAGTCTGTTCCGGGATCGAACAGAACCGAAGGCACTTCTCACGAAGCCCTTGTAAATCCGGATAATTTCCAATCACGTCCGGACTTCCCGTCACTAAGGGTGATAAAACCTCTATATCGGGGATCAGCCGATGCAGAGTAACTCGACGGTAATCCTTCCGTTTTCAAAAATATCCGGTCTTCAACACCGGTCTTCAAATGCTATCCATAACGACGTATCACATATTCGGAATGGGTTATACGACCCAAAGGTCCTCTCCCGGCTAAACCGAATAGTGAGCGAAATTTTTAAAATCATATGGATATGGGATTTCAATTAAGTCACAACTTATTACCCAAAACTTTTCTTTTTAAATGGTTTAACAAATTACCATTTTAAATCTTTAAACAAAAAGATTCATTTCAACAACCCTCAACGGTTTAAACAATTTCCACACTTTAATCTTTTAAACAAAAGATTCATTCACAGATTTTCCAAATTAATTTCCATTTCAGTTTGATTAACTCGTTAAATCTTTAAATCAAGATTTAACCTATAGCTTTCAAAACAATCCCATTTCAAATGATTTAAACCAATCATTAATTTAAATCTGTTAAAGATAACAAATTCAAATCATAGCTTTTCAAAACAATTCATTCATAACTTGGAAAACCATTTTCACTTCCATATTGAAATTCCTTTAATTAAACTGGAATTTCATTTCTTATCGGAAAGCTTTTATCTTTTAAAACAACAGTTTCATTTCAGAAAATCTGATTCATTTATACGAGTTAAAGTTCTTGGATTAAATCCAAATTCTCAAAATTATACTTTTAAATGGTTTAACTTTAGATAAACACATTTATAACATTTTTAATCCCTAGTTTCAAATCATAGGATTCAATTTCAAACTTGAATTCAAATTTAAATCAAATTATTTAAATTTTCAAAACTCGATTTAAGTTATTCAAAATAACTTTTATCTTTGAAATTCCATTTCAAAAGTTTTTCACTTTAAACCCGAATTTCTAATTTCAAAATCAATTGAAATTAAAATTTCAATTTCAAAAACATCAAATTTAAATTATCTGTGACTTAACCGATTTCCACGTGAAATCCATATTTGTGTGTGTAAAAGTGTAGTCCAGGGGTTTTACACAGTAGTGCAACATCATACAATCATCATATATCAGAATACCGAAATATAGTTGATAAGCGATATAAACTATAACGCTCATCTTTATTCACAGATCACAGATATATATCACAGATAAGTAAATTACAAATCACAACATAAATCAGGATGTATCACAAAGCATCATATATCAGGAATATCAAACAATCAAATCAATAGAATCCAAATATTCATAAGTAAGGTCAGTTAATATCTGATTAATTCAAATCAAATTAATTTCTTATGAATTACTAATTATCGTTAATTAACATTAATAAATTACAAAACATTTTGATTAATTATTCTTTAATCATTTATTAATAAACCATTAATAATAAATTAATTAACCTTTACTTATAATTCATCAACCTTTAATTAATAAATAATTAACCTTTAATTATTTAATTCACTATTTAATAAATTATCCCTAATTGATTGAAACAAGTGATTATTCTTAATCACTTAATCAACTTTAACTATTTATGAATTACTTTTAATTAAGTAATTATTTTTTTTAGTAATTACCCTTAATTACATCACTAAATAATCATGCTTCATAAATTTTATTAAGTAATTATACTTATCCATTTACTTTCCAATTTCACTTTAAATTTTAGACTTAAAAACGAATTTACATTTTTAACTTTAACAAAGTTTAAAACACATTTAAAACAATATTCACCTTTAAACTTACTTTTAAACTCCTTGAAATATACTTTCAATTTGTTAACCAATTTCAAATTTAAAACTTGATTTATTTTCAAAGTTTCAAAACTAACTTGAATTCATTATTACACTTTGTTTTTAAAACTTAGCTTAAACTTTGTTTTATAATTGAAATTAAATTAAAAAAAAAATTCAAAAACATAACAGGTTAGAGAAACCTGGAACAAAACAATACCCGATCTACATCGCTCCTGCTTCGAGCCCTACCCCCTCAAATCTCGAGCTTCCCTTCGTGTCTCCCTGCCATCTGCTCCGAGTCTGGTACGCGATCTTCTCGAGTAAACTCGAGACCAAAACTCCAGAGCCTCAACCCAAAAATGCCCAGATACAAAAGTGCACGTGCACGTGCACCGTGCCTCTGGCCAACTCCGGCCACTACCCTAGCTTCCCCACATCGACGATCGCCCTCCGGCATAATCTCCAACACCCAAACCCAACACATCAACTCGAATCGAAATCGAGTTCGAATAAATCGAAGCCTGAAAAAAAAAAACAGGCTCGCGACCAACCACCAACTTGTCATCGTCTCGTCTTCGCAACCCTGTCCACCAGAAATCCTCAAACTCCGGTCACGACTTCGACTACCTCTGAGCTTCAATTTCCCAAAATATCTCAAAGCTCGATCAACTCAAGTGGTCGAACCGACTCACATTATCACCCCAGACAAAACTAGGTTTAAATACTTCAATTCCACATTCCCACTGCCTCATTGCTTTAAACCAACAACTACCATTTTTCCCTAAAACTTCAATCAATACTCCATCACCAGGAAGAAACCCGAACCTCCACACTACAGGGATCACCAGATTTTGCTTGAAATTCATTTTTAGTTCGATATCAAACTGCAACTTCCACTTACTCCTAAAAATTCCAATTCTTGATTTAAAAATCAAGTTTTAGTTGATGCTTTTAATTTATGAAACTGAATTACAAAATTAGTATATTAGGATTTTGACAAAAATCATCATGTACTGATGTATCTTATGTTTCCAGAGACAACCTCTAGTATTTAACTCCTTAAAACTTTAAATATTAATTGAGATATTTAACAACTTCATTTTCATTTCCTCAGATTTTTATTTAAATTATGAGCATCTAAATAGAAGGTTTGTACCTGGAAAAATCAAACAGAACAGGCAATAAAAGAAACAGTATGTACACAGATATCACTCACATCAAATATCTACTTGTAATAACATGAAAAACTTATTTAACTCAACAATAAATCATGCAACCATATTTAGATTTTAGTTTAAAAATGGTTACTCACCAGCTCTATGGGAAAGAACAGAGCACCTTTATTGTTGAAGTAGTTTGAATTTAGAAAACTGGAACATGTTTTCCACTTAGATCTTCTGCCAAATCATCTTGCTCTCTGTCTATATTGACTTGTTGGTGATGTTAAATTCTTGTTTTAGGATTAAATAGAGTTTTCATTTTGGTTTTTTGTTGAGCTCGAACTGGAATTGAGAGGTAACAGAGGAAAGGTTGTTTTACAAGCTTATGTATATACAAGCTTCAGGGCTTGTACATTTTTCTTTTATGCCAGAGATATTTTGATACAAATGGAGGCTGAAAAGTATTCATATGGATTGTGTTGGCTGCTAAGAGATTGAGACATTAAATGGTGTTTGTACTTTATGTTTTATTTTATACATATCTCATCATTTTTTTTTCTTTCTTATCTTACCTGGCTTCATTTGCAAGCTATCACATATTACATTTTTGCTTTGTGTTTTGAACTTTGTTTCCTTTAAGTTTGCATGTACAATCTTGTATATATTGTCATACTTTGTTTTCGGCTGAGAAGATACATAGGGTGTGCCTGAGAGGATTCGGTAATAAATGCAATGTCCTATTTATTTACAACCCATGCTTTATGTATTTCATTTGTTTACTTTGTATAAGCATGTACATGTGTACTTTTGTCTATTTAGAATCCATTTGATTTTATCTTTTGTATGTTTGCAGCCTTGTGGTTCAGCCCATATTTGTTTTTATTTCCATCTTAAGTATTTGTTTTATCTTCCTATATTTAATATATTGTTATATTTTTAACTAATTTGTTTACTATATACATTTTCTAAAATTTTATTTTTACTTTGTCTATGTTCTTTCACTTCCCTTTGTTTGCTTGGTTATGCTCTTATACTTCATATATAGTTATTTGTTACAAATTTTTTTAACTTAAGTATTTAGTTCTATTCTAACATATATGCTTATTTTTTTTTATTTCTTTGTTTTAAAGTTCAACTATCAAACATTTTCCAAGTCGTTTATTTAAATTTTAAATTCAAATACAAATTCAATATTCAAGTTTAAATTCTAAAGTCAAATTCAATTTTTACTAATATATACAATATTTACAATATTTTTAAATTTTTAAACGATTTATACAAATATACTTGGATATCGAGGAAACTCGCATCTCTTATCGATTTATTCCACAAATATTAATTCAAAAATCCAATTAATTATCATTTTTAAATTTATAAAAATTCGGGGTCGTTACAGACTTCCCCCCTTAAAAGAATTTCGTCCTCGAAATTGCCAAGGAGACAAAAAAATAGATGAAGAATATTTCATCAACTCAAACTGAATATCTATTCTGCATTTGGCTTACTAAATCAGAATATCAATAACAGATACAAGAACGAATCTGTCTTAACACTTCACAAGATACTCGGGTTATCCAGATCTACGAAATATACAGTGGCATCGGTCAGTTCGAAGTGATAACTAACCATTCGTAGAATATATTGGGTCCCAAAAAAAATAGATAGATATATGGATATAATTTCAAAACTCTCAGTTTAGAAACTAAATTATACCTATCAACCATATCAACAAAGCAACCAATACACCCAACAAACAATTTTGGTCCATCCGGAGTTTATGTCCCATATTAATATATCGAATTCCTTTCTGGATCTACCAGAAATTATCGAAGAATTGAGAAAAGATGCTGAACAAAAGAGATCGATAGAGAAAAGATTGCTTCCTCGTTGTTACAGAGTATTGACCATTTATAGTCGTATTCCCCTGTCCCCTATCTCATCCTCTTCTTGCACTCATACTTACTATCAGTGGATAGCAAGAGAATTTATTGAGGCTTTCGAACGGATATCTGAGGAATACTCATTCTAGAGTTTACTTCACTCTATCTCTAATGAGCTACTTAACGTGTTATACTCCTGAGCTAAAGTTCAACCTTAGCTCTGATACCACATGTAACGTATCGGGTTTTGCCCGCTCGAAAATCAACATCCATACTTTACATCCTAACCGAATGTCATAGATTCGACCGTTCAAATCCGATTCGCCGGAGCTATAACACAATTAAGTAAATAACACAGCGGAATAAAAATAGATGATATCATATACAATCCAATGAATACAATATCCAGTATGATATACAACAATGATATCAATATGATACAACAATATCAGAGATACATAATGATACAGCGGAAATAACAGAGCAGAAGAGATCACTCCAAATGATCTGCAAAAGAGAATGACTCCAATCCATAGCTAGCGAAAAGCAAGGTCAGTCGTCCAAGGACTGACTAGCTCCAGAAAATCTACTCAACCTGAATATCTGAGAAACCCAACTCTAGACTGCTCGTGTGGAAAATTATGAGCACCCAGAGTTTAGGAAGGGAACAATAAACTCCGGATCAGTCATGGGACTGGTGTGAGCAACAAAAACAGTTTAACTTTAAAGAAACACAACGGAACTTTAAACATTGAAATCCGCAATGCTTTTGGAAAATGAAACTACCATAAGACCTCCCGCCACACACACAATGCAAACGCAGAATTGGAGGAGATTTCTTCTTATGATAGTCAAAGATGCTTACTACGCAAAATCAATTGGATATTATTATTAGTGCATAGTGCAGAAAACATTTTGAAAGTATAATATTAATCTTAGCCAGCATAGACATTCCGAACTATGCCTACTATAGCTACCATCTAAATAGTGGGGCGCCACCATAAGTAAATGGCAGGTTATACAACTAATACCGTACAAATTCCGTATTGGAGAAATGGATTTCCAACAAATGGTCAGGCTAAGGAACTTCCTTCCGCCGCATGGGAACGCCTCTGGCGGGACGTCCCGAGAGACAAACTGCTCTCTGCCAAACAAGGCCGGGTTACCCCTGTAACAGGTAACTCACGAATATGCCACCTCCCGGTCCTTTGGGACCTTTATCCGAGCTCGGTATCCAACATCACACATCATAAAGAAAGTGTATCCACATGAGTAAGTATCTGGGCTCCATACCATGATACCACCCCTTTCCAGAAGGAAATGACATACCCTAAAGGGCGCGACCCTCATAACCTTAATGCAACGATCCTGTTTCGACCATTTCCGGGTTGTGAGGTCCTGACGAAGTCTCGTCCACAAAGCTACGCTTTGTCACAAAGCCATGCTTTGGGTCAACAGATGATCAACCTATGATCACAAAGATAAATGATCAAACAAATGATCATATCACAAATGATCAAACACTGATCATCACACAGCAACACTCAGCATGCCACATTACCAAATTGGGATATATCGCTGATAAATTTCAACTACATAACCTCTGAGCTCGTACGTCTCAGAGAAGGGTGTTAAGCTAAGAGAATAAATTCTCCGCCACCAACAGAAATGTATTTGAAAGAAATCGGCTTTATATCTCAAAGTGTAATGTCAGACATACAATCCATACAAGTCTGTTCCGGGATCGAACAGAATCGAAGGCACTTCTCATGAAGCCCTTGTAAATCCGGATAATTTCCAATCACGTCCGGACTTCCCGTCACTAAGGGTGATAAAACCTCTATATCGGGGATCAGCCGATGCAGAGTAACTCGACGGTAATCCTTCCGTTTTCAAAAATATCCGGTCTTCAACACCGGTCTTCAAATGCTATCCATAACGACGTATCACATATTCGGAATGGGTTATACGACCCAAAGGTCCTCTCCCGGCTAAACCGAATAGTGAGCGAAAATTTTAAAATCATATGGATATGGGATTTCAATTAAGTCACAACTTATTACCCAAAACTTTTCTTTTTAAATGGTTTAACAAATTACCATTTTAAATCTTTAAACAAAAAGATTCATTTCAACAACCCTCAACGGTTTAAACAATTTCCACACTTTAATCTTTTAAACAAAAGATTCATTCACAGATTTTCCAAATTAATTTCCATTTCAGTTTGATTAACTCGTTAAATCTTTAAATCAAGATTTAACCTATAGCTTTCAAAACAATCCCATTTCAAATGATTTAAACCAATCATTAATTTAAATCTGTTAAAGATAACAAATTCAAATCATAGCTTTTCAAAACAATTCATTCATAACTTGGAAAACCATTTTCACTTCCATATTGAAATTCCTTTAATTAAACTGGAATTTCATTTCTTATCGGAAAGCTTTTATCTTTTAAAACAACAGTTTCATTTCAGAAAATCTGATTCATTTATACGAGTTAAAGTTCTTGGATTAAATCCAAATTCTCAAAATTATACTTTTAAATGGTTTAACTTTAGATAAACACATTTATAACATTTTTAATCCCTAGTTTCAAATCATAGGATTCAATTTCAAACTTGAATTCAAATTTAAATCAAATTATTTAAATTTTCAAAACTCGATTTAAGTTATTCAAAATAACTTTTATCTTTGAAATTCCATTTCAAAAGTTTTTCACTTTAAACCCGAATTTCTAATTTCAAAATCAATTGAAATTAAAATTTCAATTTCAAAAACATCAAATTTAAATTATCTGTGACTTAACCGATTTCCACGTGAAATCCATATTTGTGTGTGTAAAAGTGTAGTCCAGGGGTTTTACACAGTAGTGCAACATCATACAATCATCATATATCAGAATACCGAAATATAGTTGATAAGCGATATAAACTATAACGCTCATCTTTATTCACAGATCACAGATATATATCACAGATAAGTAAATTACAAATCACAACATAAATCAGGATGTATCACAAAGCATCATATATCAGGAATATCAAACAATCAAATCAATAGAATCCAAATATTCATAAGTAAGGTCAGTTAATATCTGATTAATTCAAATCAAATTAATTTCTTATGAATTACTAATTATCGTTAATTAACATTAATAAATTACAAAACATTTTGATTAATTATTCTTTAATCATTTATTAATAAACCATTAATAATAAATTAATTAACCTTTACTTATAATTCATCAACCTTTAATTAATAAATAATTAACCTTTAATTATTTAATTCACTATTTAATAAATTATCCCTAATTGATTGAAACAAGTGATTATTCTTAATCACTTAATCAACTTTAACTATTTATGAATTACTTTTAATTAAGTAATTATTTTTTTTAGTAATTACCCTTAATTACATCACTAAATAATCATGCTTCATAAATTTTATTAAGTAATTATACTTATCCATTTACTTTCCAATTTCACTTTAAATTTTAGACTTAAAAACGAATATACATTTTTAACTTTAACAAAGTTTAAAACACATTTAAAACAATATTCACCTTTAAACTTACTTTTAAACTCCTTGAAATATACTTTCAATTTGTTAACCAATTTCAAATTTAAAACTTGATTTATTTTCAAAGTTTCAAAACTAACTTGAATTCATTATTACACTTTGTTTTTAAAACTTAGCTTAAACTTTGTTTTATAATTGAAATTAAATTAAAAAAAATTCAAAAACATAACAGGTTAGAGAAACCTGGAACAAAACAATACCCGATCTACATCGCTCCTGCTTCGAGCCCTACCCCCTCAAATCTCGAGCTTCCCTTCGTGTCTCCCTGCCATCTGCTCCGAGTCTGGTACGCGATCTTCTCGAGTAAACTCGAGACCAAAACTCCAGAGACTTAACCCAAAAATGCCCAGATACAAAAGTGCACGTGCACATGCACCGTGCCTCTGGCCAACTCCGGCCACTACCCTAGCTTCCCCACATCGACGATCGCCCTCCGGCATAATCTCCAACACCCAAACCCAACACATCAACTCGAATCGAAATCGAGTTCGAATAAATCGAAGCCTGGAAAAAAAAACAGGCTCGCGACCAACCACCAACCTGTCATCGTCTCGTCTTCGCAACCCTGTCCACCAGAAATCCTCAAACTCCGGTCACGACTTCGACTACCTCTGAGCTTCAATTTCCCAAAATATCTCAAAGCTCGATCAACTCAAGTGGTCGAACCGACTCACATTATCACCCCAGACAAAACTAGGTTTAAATACTTCAATTCCACATTCCCACTGCCTCATTGCTTTAAACCAACAACTACCATTTTTCCCTAAAACTTCAATCAATACTCCATCACCAGGAAGAAACCCGAACCTCCACACTACAGGGATCACCAGATTTTGCTTGAAATTCATTTTTAGTTCGATATCAAACTGCAACTTCCACTTACTCCTAAAAATTCCAATTCTTGATTTAAAAATCAAGTTTTAGTTGATGCTTTTAATTTATGAAACTGAATTACAAAATTAGTATATTAGGATTTTGACAAAAATCATCATGTACTGATGTATCTTATGTTTCCAGAGACAACCTCTAGTATTTAACTCCTTAAAACTTTAAATATTACTTGAGATATTTAACAACTTCATTTTCATTTCCTCAGATTTTTATTTAAATTATGAGCATCTAAATAGAAGGTTTGTACCTGGAAAAATCAAACAGAACAGGCAATAAAAGAAACAGTATGTACACAGATATCACTCACATCAAATATCTACTTGTAATAACATGAAAAACTTATTTAACTCAACAATAAATCATGCAACCATATTTAGATTTTAGTTTAAAAAGGGTTACTCACCAGCTCTATGGGAAAGAACAGAGCACCTTTATTGTTGAAGTAGTTTGAATTTAGAAAACTGGAACATGTTTTCCACTTAGATCTTCTGCCAAATCATCTTGCTCTCTGTCTATATTGACTTGTTGGTGATGTTAAATTCTTGTTTTAGGATTAAATAGAGTTTTCATTTTGGTTTTTTGTTGAGCTCGAACTGGAATTGAGAGGTAACAGAGGAAAGGTTGTTTTACAAGCTTATGTATATACAAGCTTCAGGGCTTGTACATTTTTCTTTTATGCCAGAGATATTTTGATACAAATGGAGGCTGAAAAGTATTCGTATGGATTGTGTTGGCTGCTAAGAGATTGAGACATTAAATGGTGTTTGTACTTTATGTTTTATTTTATACATATCTCATCATTTTTTTTTCTTTCTTATCTTACCTGGCTTCATTTGCAAGCTATCACATATTACATTTTTGCTTTGTGTTTTGAACTTTGTTTCCTTTAAGTTTGCATGTACAATCTTGTATATATTGTTGTTTGCACAAAAAATGGACAAACACCTCAAAGTTGTATGATTTAGTAGATCTTATGTTGTTCTTAGTGATTTGGGTGATTTATGCAAATATATGAAAAACAGGGGCTAAACTGTAAAAAGACACGCAGATTTATAGTGGTTCAGCCAGAATGTGCCTACGTCCACTTTATATGTTATTTCTCTTCTTTTGTTGTGATTACAAGTACAAAGCTTTGGTACAAGTAAAAGAAAGTTGTTTGAAAGTTCCTTCCGTGCTTGAGCTCTCAAAAACTTGTCCCCATTGTTGTATCCCTGCCCCTCTATTTATAGAGTGAAGCTGGGGGTAGGGGTCTTGGAGGTATATAGCAGCTGGCGGGCCTGGGCTGAGACAATCTGGCCTGGAACACCTTGGTTCGGCATCCCTTGATTCGGTGGTAGGTTGATTCGGTGAAGAGTTGGTCCGGTCGTGTAGTTTGGACCGGCGTGTAGGTTGATTCGGCATAGACTGATTCGGTGGGGAGTTGTTCCGGTCGTGTAGGTTGATTCGGCATAGACTGATTCGGTGGGGAGTTGAACATGGTGGATGTTTGGTCCGGTAGGGTCAAAATATACCCAACACTTGCCCCCAAAGTAGGGTAGGTGCATGCACGTATCCTGCTTTGTTTTTGACCATCCTAATTCCCCGTTTTTATCTGGTCCGGTAGCCCGCTTTTGTCTATAAGTAGATGGTTAGGGCCTTCGTTTTTCCATCTACCGAACCATTCCGTCGTCTCTTGCCGAATCAAAGTGTATCCGAATCAATCTCGAGCGTTTGCCAAACCAAGCAATTTAGCCGGACCAAGCAACTTAGCCGAACCAGGTGAGATTTTTTCTGCCGAATGAGACTTCGTAATGAGAACACCGAATGAGTTTTTTCCGAATCGACTCATGGATACCGAGTGCCGAATGAACTTGTACCGAGTGAACATGTGTTTTATACTTCGAACTTCCAGTGAAATTCCAAATTATACTGCTTGTATATTCTAACGATATATTTTTCCCATTTTTGCAGATAAATGTCTCGAAAAGTTGAAACTCGATCAGATAAGAGGAGATCCGGGGGTGAAGGAGAGTCCTCGGCCGTGCCCCCAGCTCAATCAGGATCGGAGCGTCATGGGCCTGCCCCAAGGTCATTAGTGGATGGATATGGTCCCCAAGAGTTGCTGGACTCCCCTCCTGACTGCTTTCCTAGCTCTCTCAAAGAGGAGCAACTCGATGTTATATCTCGTTCCTTTGGGATCGATAGAGCCCTCATGCTGCTGCCGGGCCCAGGAGTCATGCCATACAGTCCTCCCGAAGGATACTTTGCTTATAGTAGGTACCATTGCATGTGTGGTGCTATCCCGCCACTCAATGCTTGGGTAGTCAGCTTCATCACGTACCTGAAGGTGGCCCCGTTCCAGCTTCACCCCAACTCTTATGCCATATTGGTGAGTCTCTTTGTTATTTTTCGGAGGAAGTATGGTCGCGCCCCCTCCAACCGGGAGATCCGGTACTTGTATAATTTAAGGGGCTATAAGAAGGGGTCCCCATATGTTAGCTTGGAGTCTGCTGTGACCTTCAAGCCGGTCCTGGACCTTTATTCCAAATTCAGCATGTTCAAGAAAGAATGGTTCTTTGTTAGGGACGACTCCGTCTCTATCCGGCGCTTTACCTCTGGATGTAAGTTGATGCTTTTACTTATAATTTCTATCCTGATTGTGATGCTTCTTCTCATACTTTCTCATTTTTGCTAGCGACAGGTGGCTTTCCTGTTGTGGAAACTGACCGCCTGGTTCAGACGGCGGCGGAGATAGAAGGCATTCTTGGGAAATACAGATCATCTGCTTACTTGATTAGAAATGCGATCCTTCTAGAATACAACTTGATCCTTCCGCAGCAGTCTGTAGTTAAGTTGAGGGAAACGGCGGAAGAGAGGGCGGCTGCTCAGGCCAAGGGAGGCGTTGCGGCAGAGGGTGGAAAGAGAAAACCATTCACGAAACCTCCAGCCGTTGGAGGTAAGAAACTTAAGAGGTCAGACGGTCCTTCTCCCAGCAATTGTCCACTTACTCAGGGGGAGATAGACGCGGAGGAGGAAAGAGGTGAGGCGGAGGGCGGGAGTGACGTTGAGCGTCTTGGTGACGAGGGTGGCGATGGACAGGGTGGTGATGGATCCAGGGCTTTGTCTTCTGGGCAAGTAGGCGAGATGCAAGAGTGGACGGACGATGCTCTCCGTCAGGCTTTTGAGGAGTTGGGTGATGATCCGGCTTTGGTAGAGAAGACCGGGGAGGCGGACAAAACCGGGACTGGTGCAAGTGAGTCTTCTCCGACTATTCCGGCCAAGGTGGCTCTGACAACTCAAGGTGAACTCTTGACCCCTGCATGCTTCACTCATGATAGAGACTTAGGAATATTTTATGACCCGCTCCCGTCCTGGAATGAAATCCGGGACTTATTGCAGTATCCCACTCCTCCCCAGGGTTTGTACAACCACAGCAGTGTTTCTTTTCCTTTTCTAATCTTGCAATTTACCGCGTTCCTTGAATCATATTGTAATGTAAGATTATGACACTTGTTCTTTATATCAGGAGCAGGCAAGGCGCCCAAAGCTTCAGACCTTCGACACAGGCTCGAGCAATATAAACTTTCCAAAATTTCTGCTAAGCCGAAGCCCTCAGCCCAACGCTCCGGGGATGTAGTCGGGTACCGCCCTCTTCTTGGGGTCATCGAAGAGGGTATTCAGCAGAGGAAGAGGAGTCATCCTTTATCCGAAACTTCGCTCGGTTCTCAGCCTCCGGCTCAGCCTATTCATGATATTACTGAGGAGGGCAGCGAGTTTGTATCTTCTCCACACCCATCCGGAAACCCTTCTGTTGTTCATATCGACCGTCCCGATCTGGCCCGTAATCCATTTGCCGGTCATCCTGATCTGGATCCGGGTTCTCAGGATATTAATTTTGACGAAGTTACTGGTGAACACCTTCTCCCCCGTAACCCCATGGTACGAGTACTTGACGAAGCCAAGTCCTTAGACCTCGATCTACTCACCACTCGTGTAGTCACTATGGGAGACGAGGCCAAGGCCAACATTGATCGGGTGGCGGAGGAGGCCAAGAAGCTGATGGGGCATCACGCTCGGCTGGTTAAGGCCGGAGAGGAGATAGGGAGCGCCAATATCCGACTTCGATTGGTGGTCTCGGATCAGGCCAAGCAGCTTGCGGATCAGGCTATCCAGATTTCTCAGCACGAGGCTGCTACTGGGCGATTGAGGAGAACCATGGAAGAGGCCAGTCGGGCCGAATTGCGGAAAATGGAAGCTGCTTGCAAAGAGCGGATTGACATGGCTATTACCACGGTGGATGAGGTTCGGAGAGCGGATCTCGAGCAGGTGGAGGATTTGTCCGAGAAGCTTGAGGCTGCAGAACTTGCTCAAGCTAAGTTGAGGGAAGAGATGGAGGTGATGCGGAGGTCCCTTCAAGCTGATTGCTCGAGATACAGACTGGAGAGAGATGCTGCCGTGGAAAGGTTGTCGGCCTCCGATGCCCGGATGAGGGAGTTTGAGGAGAACGAAGGAATGATGGATGACATGCTCCAGGACATGTATTTCCGGACTTGGAAGCAGGGTAACCTCTCTTGGATGGATGATTATCCCAGAGTCATGGCCAAGACATATCTTCGGGCTTTGGAGGAGGCTAAGGCTGATGCAGATAAAGAGGGTGGAACGGCCTTCAGTATGGATGTGGTCACTGCCCAATTCACCAAGGAGGAGAAAGTGGCGGTAAAGGAGGGTATGCGGCTGCTTGCTGCTGAAGAGGCGGGTGTGCCGGTAGAAGATGACGACCAGGATGGTCAAGAAGCTAGTACTGGTAAGTCTTCCTTTCTAGTCTTTCTGTTAACTTGGTTACTCATCACTAATGAATCCTTTTTATGACCGGACAGGCGGGCAAAGGAACAAGGACAAGACTTCGACGCAACCAGCTCCATGACCGAACCTGAAAAATTCTTTTTGTAGGCTTGGCATCGTTGTATCTGTTAGTCTTAAGACAGTAGAGTAACTTCTAAGTTGTAATTCTTGCTACCTGTAATAACATTATTCTTGACGTGTAATTTTTTAGCTCAAGTTGATTTTGTCATTTCTTTGAATATTTGTTGCTATTTCGACATATCGTATGAGAAATGTAGCTATGTGTATTCTTGTAATTAAATTGTGTTTGATGTCAGATTCTGGTTTTAAATCATAATCTCATGTCTTGCAATGTTAGCGTGTGGTGTGAAAAAAATCAAATTATAGTCATGCATTTGTACATAAAGGAAGAAAATACCGCCTTTCATGTTCTGTTTGTAAATGGAAGTTTCGAATATCTTGTATGACCAAGCATGGAGAGCAGTTGACTGCCCCGCCATCTGATTGTGAATCTCTGCATCCATTGGCGGGTATCTCTTACCCTGCATCCTGTACTTTATGGTTTGTTATAGAGGATAGGAGGAAAGTTTTTTTTTTTTTTTTTAAGTAAAACTGAAATATGTGGAATAGTAAAACTTCCAGTCACGGAAGGCCTTCGATGTGCTTAAGTTCGTGGCAAACGGGTTTTGTAGTCACTTTCCCTAGCTGTGGGTCTTGGAGACATTTGTCACCCATCTTACGCCTCCGCGGGGAGTTAATTCTTTTTTACCACAGCCGTACTTAAGACACACCGGAGCCGAGATCGCGCACAGTAACTACCCGGGCCATTATGGCCCGTACTCATGGGTATTATTCGACTTACTGTGGCCGGCTAGCGTGGGTGCCGATCGTCAACTGTGAACTGCCCCTGGCTGGCCACACCTTATGTTGGGGCTTATAATCGGTTCACAGTCGCCGGCGAGCCTAACGCCGTAATGAGCTGCCTCGGCTATAGTCGGCCTTCTCGGTGGCTTATAATCGGCTCATTACAGTTGGCTTTAAGGGCCGTCGCGAGCAATGAGTTAACCCGCAGCAGAGGGATGCTGGAGCAAAAGTGTCTCATTGGCGAGGGCATAGATTCGCATAGTACCTGTTGGGGCTTGTCCACGTGAAGTTGCATTGTGGAGTGCTTTGAATAGAAATGCTATATGCTCAGGATTTTGTTCAACAGAAAAGGATAAAGTTAACAAGCAGCCAAGATACAAAGGAACAAGTTAAAAAAGAGACGAGGCTTTTTTAAAGTGGTTCGGCACGAAAAAATGCCTACGTCCACTGATTCTCTTCGTTAATTCACTTCATATGGGCAATACAAGTTAAGAAAAGTATCGACGGAGGTGTTGGATGTTCCATGCCCTCTGGAACACCTCCCCGTCCACTGTTGACAAAATATAGGCTCCGTTGTGGAGATCTTTATGAATTACATATGGTCCATCCCAGATTGGGTCTAGTGCTCCGGGGCGAGGGAAGATTCGCTTGAGGACAAGATCCCCTTCTCGTAAGGCACGATGCTTGACTTTGGAGTTGTATTGTGCTGCCACCTTTTGCTTGTGGGCTGCTGTTTTTAGGACTGCATCATTCCTTCTCTCCTCGACTAGATCCAAAGACATGTTGAGGAGCTCTTCGTTTTCTTCTGGGTTATAGTGGATCCTACGGTGGGAAGGCACAATGGTTTCAACTGGGAGCATAGCCTCCGATCCGTATGACAAAGAGAAAGGAGTGTGCCCTGTTGATGTTCTGAAAGATGTGCGGTAGGCCCATAGTGCCGTAGGGAGTTCATCCACCCAAGCGCCCTTTGACTTTTCGAGCTTCTTTTTGATCAGAGTTTTCAGAATTTTGTTGACTGCTTCGACTTGTCCGTTTGCTTGGGGATACGCTACGGATGAGAAGCTTTTGCGAATTCCGTGTTCTTGGCACCAGTTGGCGAATTCCTCGCTGTCAAACTGAAGTCCATTGTCTGATATGATTTTTAGTGGGACTCCGTACCTGCACAGAACATTTTTGATTAAGAAGTTGATAACTTTCGCTGAAGATACTTTATTTAGAGGTTCTGCTTCCACCCATTTGGTGAAATAGTCGACTGCTACTATAGCATATTTGGCGCCGCCTCGACCCATTGGCAGTTCACCGATTAAGTCAATTCCCCATACTGCAAAGGGCCAAGGGCTGGTCATCTGGGTAATCTCGGTTGTTGGTAGCCGAGGGACCTTAGCAAACTTTTGGCATCTGTCACACTTCTTGACGAAATCTAAGGCGTCCTTGCTTAAGGTGGGCCAGAAATATCCGTATCGGAGTATCTTTTTTGCTAATGTTTGCCCTCCGGTGTGATCTCCGCAGCTTCCTTGATGAACGTTGGATAAGATTTCCTTGGCCTCCCTTCCGGCGACACACCTTAATAATGGGTTAGAGAACCCACGCCGATAGAGGATGTCTCCTTGTATTGTGTAGCGGGACGCTTTCCTCAAGATTTTCTTGACTTCGTTACGCCCGTCGGGTAGTGTGCCATTTTGTAGGTAGTCTCGGATGGGAGTTATCCAAGTTGCTTCTTCGGTTGCAGCTATCAGATTCACTTGTTCAAAACTCGGGATCATTTGCTTTGAGACAGTTACTGCCCCGAAGATGGCGACGTCTCTCATACTTGCTTGCTTTGCCAATTCGTCGGCCTCTTGGTTCTCTTCCCGAGGGATGTGTTTGACTAAGTAGTGGTCCAATCGGCTGAGAAGTAACTTGGTCTTCTTTAGATATGCTATGAGTCGTTCTTCTCGAGCTTGGAATTCCCCTAGTATTTGATTAACAATAAGCTGAGAATCGCTGTGAAGACACAAAGAATTGGCTCCGATCTCGATAGCAATTTCTAATCCGGCTATTACTGCTTCGTATTCTGCATCGTTGTTGGTGGCAGTGAACTCCAACCTTATAGCATAGTGCAGTTTATTTCCCCTGGGAGTGATGATTACCACACCTGCCCCCGAGCCTTGTTCGTTAGATGCACCGTCCACAAAGAGATTCCACTTGATATCTTCTGTTATTTCCAGTTGCTCCTTATCCTCGTTGGTAGTGAATTCTGCAATGAAATCAGCCATGGCTTGTCCCTTGATGGCGGTGCGAGGGTGATAGGTGATATCATATTGACTCAGCTCAATACACCATTTAAGTAGTCGCCCGGAAGTGTCGGGACGATGGAGTACCTGCCTCAGTGGTTGATTGGTTAGAACCTTGATGGAATGGGATTGGAAGTAATGACGTAGCTTTCGTGAAGTGATTAGTAAACAGTATGCTAACTTTTCGAGCTTAGGATATCTGACTTCTGCCCCAGTAAACCTTTTGCTGACGAAGTAAACTGGTCGTTGCGTATGGTTATCTTCTCTTACCAAGGCAGCGCTTAGAGCGTGAGATGACACAGCAAGGTATAGGTATAATTCTTCGCCTTCGCTTGGGGTCGAGAGTACTGGTGGTTTCTGGAGGTGTTCGATTAGGTTAAGGAAAGCGGTCAAGCATTCGTCCGTCCATTCGAACTTTCCTTTATCTTTCTTTAGAGCTTCGAAAAAAGGGACGCACTTGTCCGTTGCTTTGGAGATGAATCGGCTTAGGGCAGCCACTTTTCCATTTAGGCTTTGCATTTCCTTTCGGGTGGAAGGTATCTTGATGTCTCTTAATGCTCGGACTTGTTCAGGGTTTGCTTCTATCCCTCGGGCATGGACGATGAATCCTAAGAATTTTCCTGATGACACTCCGAAGGAGCACTTTAGTGGATTCAACTTCATTCCATACTGTCGAAGTACCTGGAACATCTCGCCCAGGTGGCTTACGTGATCTTTGGCTTTCCGTGATTTTACCAGCATGTCGTCTACGTATACTTCCATTGTTCGTCCTATTAGCCCTGCGAACATCTTGTTGACGAGGCGCTGGTAGGTGGCTCCTGCATTTTTAAGTCCGAAGGGCATCACTTTGTAGCAGTACAAACCCCGGTCGGTGATGAAACTAGTGTGATCTTGGTCGGGAGCATGCATAGGAATTTGGTTATATCCCGAGTATGCATCCATAAAAGACAGGAGTTCGTGCCCGGCTGTGCTGTCTACAAGTTGGTCGATTCTGGGAAGCGGAAAGCAATCCTTTGGGCAGGCGTCATTTAGGTTGGAGAAGTCAATGCAGGTCCGCCACTTCCCATTAGCCTTCTTTACTAGTACCGGGTTGGCGATCCATTCTGGGTAAATAGCTTCTCGTATGAAGTCATTGGCGAGTAGATTCTTTACTTCTTCATCGAGGGCTGCTGATCGCTCTGCCCCCATACTTCTCTTTTTTTGTTTTACGGGTGCCTTGGTAGGATCAATTTTTAATACGTGGCACGCTATGTTGGGGGAGATTCCGGTCATGTCAGCGTGTGACCAAGCGAATACATCCAAGTTGTGGCGGAGAAAATCAACGAGTTGTTCCTTCAATTCCGTTTTCAGCTGCGACCCAATTTTCAGTAGCCTACTTGAGTCGTGCTTGTCTACAGATATAAACTCCATAGCCTCTGCAGGCTCGGCGGTGGCCTCCTCCTCTTTGTCCCTCGGGTCTAATTCATTGAAAGGGTCGCTGGTGTATCGAAGAGGAGGGGCTTTCTTTAGTTGCTATGCTTCAAGGCTTTTTGTGCAGAGAGCAATCTTTACACCTTTCCCTTTATCTCTCCTGTGGTTGTTGCGAAGTTCGGTTACATAGCAGTCTCGTGCGATATCTTGGTCTCCTTCCACTTCCCCTACCCCACTGTCTGTTGGAAATTTCATTTTTAGGCACCACGGGGCTAGGACAATCTGGAAGTCAGATAGGGCTGGTCTTCCTAGGAAGGCGTTGTAGGCCGAATGGTTTTCTATCAGCACAAACGTCTGTTTCCTTACAACGGAGCGGGGATGGCTTCCGATTTCAACGAAGAGGTCCAGCTGCCCGATGGGCATTTTCGCATCTCCAGTGAAACCGTGTAGCGGTTTATCGCAGGGAGATACGTCCTTCATTGACAACCTCATTTTGTCGAATGCGTGTTTGAACAGGATATTTACAGAGCTTCCAGTGTCTACCAGGATTCGGTAAACTTCGGCGGGACCGAGTCGGGCAGAGATAACCATGGGATCCACGTGAGGGTACTGTCTTCCTTCTAGGTCGCGTTTACTGAATGTGATGTCATCACTTTCTTTCCGCTTTGGGTGGCGCTCTTCTATAACCGTATTGACACAGTCTCTATTGTCTCTGAGCGACTTCCCATATCTTTCCATCTCTTTCCAACTTCTGTCTGCGATGTGTGGACCTCCTGAGATGGTATGGACCACTATCTTCTCTTGACCAGAGCTGCTAGCGTTGCGGTCGCCTCTGCCGGTCCCTGGTGAGGGTAGCCTTGGGTTTTCATTGGCAGGATCTGGAGTCCTGCCTTGACTTTTTACATAGCGTTCCAGTTTCTTTCTTCTGATGTGTTCCTCAATCAGATCTCGGAGATGATGGCATTCGTTGGTATCATGTCCGTGGGATTCGTGGAAGCGGCAGAATTTTCCAGATTTCTGTGCGCTATCTGATTCCTTCTTGTATGGTGGGCGTTTGTATCTAACTTCGCCTTGGGTGGCAAGGAAGATGTTTTCGACGGTCTCGTTCAAAGGGGTGTAAGAGTCGAATCTTGGTCCTGGCCGATATAGGCGTTTCTCTACTTTCTTGCCCCCAGCATTGTCTCTGGAATCATTTCTTCGAACGTCCCTTGCCACAGCAGGGGCATTGCCATGGGTCGTCTTACTTTGCTGTCCTGACTGCCCCTCAATGGCAGCATCCTCAAGCCTCATGTATTTCCCGGCTTCATGGAAGAAATCGGGTAAAGTAGCTGGTTTTTCTTTTGTCAATCTCCTAGCAAATTTAGTGTCCGGATGCACCCCACTGCAGAGGGCCATTAGGATAAGCTTCTCATCGGCATCTTGAACTGCGGCTGCTGCGGCGTTGAATCTGGTTAGGTATTGTTGCAGCTTTTCTCCAGGTTTCTGTTTGACGCTGGATAAGGAATAAGCGTCCTTAGGTTGCTCCACATGAATGCGGAACTGACTGATGAATTTTTTTTTCAACATTTCCCATGAGCTGATGGATCCTTGGGGTAGATGACAGAACCAGGAGGTAGCAAGATCTGCTAAGAAGAGCGGGAAGCATTTGCACAGCACTCCCTCTGTTGCTCCACTCATGAGCATATGCTGCGTGTACCTCTGTAAGTGTACAACGGGATCGGAGGTTCCTTTGTAGGGTTCCATTGTTGGCATCTTCCATTCTCGGGGGGTGATAGCAATTTCGATATTGCGGGCGAAAGGGCTGGTTACCCTAGCGCCTATCCCTCGATCTCTTTGCTCCCGTTGGACACACTCTCTGAATAAGCGTGCCATCCTTTCATCAGAATTTGGAGCGGACAGAAATGAGTTTGGTTCCGTTCTGTGGGGTTGACTCCGACCAGACAACCTGTAGGGATGGTATCGTCTATCATTCCTCATATTTTCCAGTGGCTGCCTTTGATCTTCTGGGAGCATGCTTGGGTCAGCTACAGTTGGCCCTTGCCTTGATCTTCCCCTGTTGGGTTCTGATCTAAGCACTTCCTCGGGTCCAACTTCGGGCTGAACTCTAGCTCGGCCCCGTTCATTGGTGTTCCTGTGGTTAGGCAGCATGACCGGCTCAGCTGCAGTTGACCTCCGCCCGGTACCTTCCGCGTTGGGTTCGGCACCAAACGCTTCCTCAGGCCTAACTTCGGGCTGAGCTCGGTCTCGGCTCCTACCATGGCTACCCCTGCCGTTAGCTCCTTCGAAGAAGGAAGATCTTTGCTGTCTCTGAGATCCTCCAGATTGGGACTCGCCCCATGATTCAGTGTTGCGGTTGGATTCTTCAGCGTCCCTTAAGCGTGACATGAGATGGTCTACCAAGGCTTCCTGCTGGGACGTGAAGCGGTTAGTTACTTCAACAACAACTCTGTCCAAATCTGCCCTAGTAATTGCTGCAGGCTGTTCTGTGGCAGGAGTGGCTGGGTTAGCCTGTCCTTCATTTGTTGCCGTTGCTGGATGAGGACGGTTCACTTGATTTGTGGCAGCTGGATCAGGAAGGCTGCTGGATGCGATGTTTTTTCCTTTGTTAACATCTTTTCTCTGTTTGGGAGGCATGTTTTCCAAGCGGCGGACGATGGTGTTAGGAAAACTTGTTAAGCGGATGAAGCTGAAGCTTCGAGCTTCTAGCTCTCAATGAAAGCACCAAAAATGTTTGCACAAAAAATGGACAAACACCTCAAAGTTGTATGATTTAGTAGATCTTATGTTGTTCTTAGTGATTTGGGTGATTTATGCAAATATATGAAAAACAGGGGCTAAACTGTAAAAAGACACGCAGATTTATAGTGGTTCAGCCAGAATGTGCCTACGTCCACTTTATATGTTATTTCTCTTCTTTTGTTGTGATTACAAGTACAAAGCTTTGGTACAAGTAAAAGAAAGTTGTTTGAAAGTTCCTTCCGTGCTTGAGCTCTCAAAAACTTGTCCCCATTGTTGTATCCCTGCCCCTCTATTTATAGAGTGAAGCTGGGGGTAGGGGTCTTGGAGGTATATAGCAGCTGGCGGGCCTGGGCTGAGACAATCTGGCCTGGAACACCTTGGTTCGGCATCCCTTGATTCGGTGGTAGGTTGATTCGGTGAAGAGTTGGTCCGGTCGTGTAGTTTGGACCGGCGTGTAGGTTGATTCGGCATAGACTGATTCGGTGGGGAGTTGTTCCGGTCGTGTAGGTTGATTCGGCATAGACTGATTCGGTGGGGAGTTGAACATGGTGGATGTTTGGTCCGGTAGGGTCAAAATATACCCAACAATTGTCATACTTTGTTTTCGGCTGAGAAGATACATAGGGTGTGCCTGAGAGGATTGGGTAATAAATGCAATGTCCTATTTATTTACAACCCATGCTTTATGTATTTCATTTGTTTACTTTGTATAAGCATGTACATGTGTACTTTTGTCTATTTAGAATCCATTTGATTTTATCTTTTGTATGTTTGCAGCCTTGTGGTTCAGCCCATATTTGTTTTTATTTCCATCTTAAGTATTTGTTTTATCTTCCTATATTTAATATATTATTATATTTTTAACTAATTTGTTTACTATATACATTTTCTAAAATTTTATTTTTACTTTGTCTATGTTCTTTCACTTCCCTTTGTTTGCTTGGTTATGCTCTTATACTTCATATATAGTTATTTGTTACAAATTTTTTTAACTTAAGTATTTAGTTCTATTCTAACATATATGCTTATTTTTTTTTATTTCTTTGTTTTAAAGTTCAACTATCAAACATTTTCCAAGTCGTTTATTTAAATTTTAAATTCAAATACAAATTCAATATTCAAGTTTAAATTCTAAAGTCAAATTCAATTTTTACTAATATATACAATATTTACAATATTTTTAAATTTTTAAACGATTTATACAAATATACTTGGATATCGAGGAAACTCGCATCTCTTATCGATTTATTCCACAAATATTAATTCAAAAATCCAATTAATTATCATTTTTAAATTTATAAAAATTCGGGGTCGTTACATAGTCCGCTCAGGACATAGGATGTGGACTTCATAATAATAAAGCCAATCCTTTCCCCAAAAAATCAATTTCGAAGCCTAAGTAACGCATAACATGCAAATCGGCTCGAAAAGAATAATCACATAAAATAATCTTGACATTTTCACAAAGTATACTGAGTGTTGCGGATCCATCAATCGAATTCGCAATTCTCAATGAAGTCATCAAGCCCATAAAATTTAAAGAGAAAGAATCATCAAGTTCTTTTGATATAAAATATGAGATGAACCCAAATAAAAAAAGAACTCGAATAAAATAATCACAAAACAAATATCGTCAAGGATAGAATGAGAAATACCTTGACCATAAGAAGTGCCACTAGGGGCTTGAACCTTTCCCTCTCTCTTCTTTGGAAGTTTGGGGCATGAAGATAAAAGATGACCCAAACCTTTTCAATAGCAACAAGTAAGAGGCTTTGGACACTTATTCGCATAGTGGTCCGTAGAACCACAATTGTAGCATCGTCCACGACTAGTGGTAGGAGTCTTTGCTACCGAAATTGCCTGCTTCCCTTTCTTGTTGGGATTAGGGCTTTTGAACTTAATATGCCTTTTCTTGTTGATGTTGAAGTTTTGTTTGGCATCCACAACTTCAACATCATTTTCTTTATCGGTCTCTTCGAGTTGAAGAGTGATATCAACAAACTGGTCGAAAGGCACTTCTAATCTCAGAGGCAAAACCTTTTTGGGGTTTTTACTCAAAGCACAGATAAACCTTTGATTCTTTACAAGATCCAAAAGTTGTTGGGCAGACATGAATACGCCATCCAGAGAAGGACTACTGGATTGACCGGCGCTGGGACTTCCAGATCTAACCATCTCTTCTTCTTTAAGAAAGAAAGAAAAAGATAGAAGAGGAAAAAGGTTATTCTCAGAATGAATATCAAACAAACTTGATTGATAAAACAAGGCATCACAAAAGAAAATAGGATAGAACGGTACGAAGACTCGAATTAAATCCTATGGCACGATTCCTAAGAAAGACTTATGACAATGATCCTTGCTAGATTATTCTACATTGTTCTGAAGTTTGGCTCTGATACCATGCTGTGACTCCCCACCTCTATGCTCACGCTAGCCAAGAACACTACAATGTAATGCCGTCGACTAGCGCGAAGAATAAGGCTGTTGAGGAGCGACCATCTGTGTAATTTCCTTGTGCGAGCACCGATATGTCAGATTGTATAACATGCATTTGGTCTTAGGAGGAAATCCGACATACCGATACAAACTCAAGGCTACCACATAGTGGCAAAGTGGACCTTTGGAAATAAATATAGAAATAAACATAACATAAATCAGTCACAGGCGTTCATATCTCAAAGGTGGAAACAGATATGAATAAAACACGTAAAAGTGTACAACAAAATAGTGGTCATAGAAGATCCACTACATAATAAAAGAATAGGTACAGGTGCCAAACAAAAGAATAAATATACATCAAGGAGTCTCTATCTCAAATGTATACTAAAAAAAACTACTATGCTAAAGTAGTTAGCCAAAAGAATCTAATGATAATCCCTGATAAGAAGTCAAGCGGGAGCACCTGAAATATCTCGGTCTGACCCGAGTATTATTTAATAAGAAAATAATAAACGGATCAGTCTAGCTATAATTATCAGATAAAATGAGATATAAGAAGAGATATAATAAAAAACGTATGATAACCAAAAATGTCTTACCTTGACAAGTATACATTAGAAAATCAACAAAGGAAAATCATACAAATGTCTCACGAATCTCATAGCATAAAAAGAATGTCATATTCTTTATTTAATTCACCAATCCACAATAAATGACATACATATCAATGCCAACTGAAAAAGGTGGTGAAACATAAATTCCAGAAACCAATAATTAGAAATCCAGAAATCACAAAAAGGGGGAGGCCTATCAAAAACGGGGGCATGAAAACTCCCAAACACGTGTAACATAAACGGAACGCTATTCCATGGGTCGCTAACCCATCAAATGAACCGAACATCGACGCATCCTAAAAGATACGACTCATGCACAGATTCGGTAGTGGTACATTCCCCACGCGGATAAATGAGCCGAACATCGACGCACCCTAAAAGATACGACTCATGCACAGACTCATTGAGCCGATTGCTCCACGAACGGTCCGAAGACCACGGGTCGCTACCCCGCCAAATTTGAGCCAAAGCTCCCCAAATGGGTTTTAATCCCCATACCAACAAAGAGACATCGTGCAATCTCTAGTCTAAATCACAAAGTGATCATCAATGATCGATAAGTGTAAATTACACTAAGCTAGTAAATATAAGAGTTTAGCTTCATGTCCCATAACCACTAGCTTAACTCAAATATTTACGAACAAATTATAGACTTCCACTCGAAGTTAAGTGTAAATTACACTAAGCTAGTAAATATAAGAATTTAGCTTCATGTCCCATAACCACTAGCTTAACTCAAATATTTACGAACAAATTGTAGACTTCCACTCGAAAATTGTCACAAGAGTTTCAATCGAACAAGTCAAAGAATTAATCGGCGAAGTAAACGCAAGCGTTTCATACCACATGTTTTGCTAAGCCGTTTAATTATATTTTCTCATACGAATGAGGTAAAGGTTTGTGTATACTAATAGATTGGAAAACGGTATTGAAAACAAGCTTTATATTTAAAATAGAGTTGAAATCATCTTTGTAAAAGAGTTTGAATATTTACTACTAGTATAGAATACCTTTATATTTTAATGTGACAAATCATAGAAATGATTGTAGAAACAATCAATCATCAAAATCCACATTCGAAGGCGTGAATCATATCCAAAGAAATCGATGCTGAATCCATCAAAATGGATATCCACAAAAGTCCCAAAAAAGAAGTCATCAGAGAGGATAATAAATGATAACAACAAATCAGATAACCTTGAATCGATAAGGGCTGGAATTCAAAACATTATATAAAAGAAAACTGTTGGAAATTTTGGAAATAACATACTCCAGACGTCTGCGGTATAGGCTCAGACGTCTGTAGTAAGTTTCAGGAAGTTCGTTGAAACAGACCCTAGACGTCAGAGCTTACCTGCAGACGTCTGGTGACGAGCTGAAATTGTTTTTCAGCCTATCAAATGGAAGAGCAAACTCTCACCATTTGCACCCGGTCGAGCAATGGACTTTAGGGGCTTTTGCCAATCGACAATCCGGCCCTATAGGCTCTCCTATTCACCACCATAAACATGTTCACAAATCAAAGCATGGATTTTCAAAGTTTTGACTTCAAAACACCAAAAATTGAAATGTTCACCAAATCAATTCAAATCAAAATCAAATGATCATGAACAAGTGTTAAGAATTCATGACTAACATCAAAGATAGTTATAGGCAAAGATGTGAGATAAAAATCTCACCTTTTTACACAAAACAAGGAAGGAGAAGCTTGAAAACAAAGGAGGATCAACCACTCTTCAATCCCAACTCAAGAAGCTTGAATTTAGGCTTAAAAAGAAACATTTCCTAAGTTAGGTTTAGGAATTTCTGAAATTGAAAGGAGAACGAGTTGGGGAAGAATAAGAGAAGGCTTACCAAAGCTTCTTCTTGAATTAAGAGCTAGAACTTGATTTGCAAATTGGAAACTAGGGCTTAGGAATTCTAATTCTTTTTCTCTTCCCCCATTTTTTCTAAAGCTTGAGTTGTATTAGGAAAATGAAATGAATGAAGAGAAGAGAAGGTGAAGCTTGGGTCTAATGGGCTGAAACTAAACCAAAGCCCTAAGTGAAAAAGTATCAAAATTTCACTAACTCCAAACATATCAATGTTTATACTAAAAAAGGTCGCAAACGTCATTTTCGACTCAATGGAACTGGTCTCGAGTCGCAATTCGACTGTTTGCAAAAAGTAGCTTTTCGAACGTTAATCCGATTAACAATTATATTTAAATAAAATATTTAAATATTCAAAACTTTAAGATATGCGGGTTGTTAAAGACTCCCCTCCTTAAAGAAATTGCATCCTCGCAATCTTTAAGAAACAAATAAGAAGTAACAACAACAAAAGCGTATCAACCCAAAAAGAAGAAATTTTGAAATAAGAAGTTCACCTCAAGGAGCACGAGAGAGCAAGTCCGGATGTGTTCGCTCGATGAATTCTCTGGATTCCCAAGCAATCCTTAGGATTTGAGGACCATTGAACTTTCACAAGAGGAACGTCTTTATTTCGAAGGCGTTTAACCTCCGTAGCAATGATTCGGATAGGATGTTGCTCATAAGTCAAATTTGGCGAAACTTCAATCTCTTTAATAACACCAGGCTCAAGAATAGAATCGGAATCTCGAAGGCATTTCCGGAGTTGAGAAACGTGGAATACGTCATGAACAGCAAAAGATTGAGCCGATAATAAAAAGGCGATAAGCCACGGAACAAATACGTTCGGTGATGGGAAAAGGACCATCGTATCGAGGTGCTAACTTTCCCGATCGACTGAAACGCACAACACTCATCATAGGTGAAACATGAAAGAACACCAATAAGATCTGGACCTAAAACCAGTTCTCACTGGCTTTAAGCCAACACGAAGAAAATCGGCATAGCCTTTCGTAGAGTGCCTCGAAAGGTGCCATACCAATACAAGGTTGGAAGTTATTATTGGAAGAAAACTCAACAAGAGAAATATAATTTACCCAACTTCCACCAAAATCAAGAACACATGAAAGAAAGAGATCTTCAAGAGTTGATTCACACGCTCTATTTGTCCATCGGATTGAGGACGATAAGCGGTGCTAAGAATTAAGCTTTGTTCCCAAAGCTTTTGAAGACCTTACCAAAAATCCACTAGTAAGATAATGGATCACGATTGCTAATTAACAGAAGTAGGAACTCCATGCAATTTAACTAGACATAGAGTTTAGTAAAAAGAGGTACGGTCCGATTGGACCGAACGGGAAGAAAATGGGCGGATTTTGTAAGTCTATCTACAAACACCCATAAATTGTCATGACCCGAACGAGAACGGGAAATACCGTCAATAAAGTCCATGGAAATATGATCCCACTTCCAAATTGGAATGTCCAAAGGTTGCAATATTAGATTTCATTCCATCCCAATAATAAAGTTGCTACTATTACCGGAATGAATGGTAAATTTAGAACGATGAGAACCATCTAAACTATCTTTACGAAGATCATAAATGTTTGGCACAATAAGTCTACCAAACACTCTAACGCCACCACGAGCATCGATTTCAAAATCTTTCAAACCATCAACCTTATTTTGATCCCTACAACTTTGACTAAGAAAAGCCAATACGGGATTTTACTTTAGAGCTTCAAGGATGCGGTTCAAAAGAGAAGGATGAGCCTCAAGGCTACAGAAACAAGAGATGAACATGAATTGGATTCATGATCTCGAATCTCACAAGTGGTTAAAGTCTCGAGATCATTCCATTCAAATATCATCATAGAAACAACTACTTGTTTCTTTCGGCTAAGGGCATCGGCAACACGATCACCCTTTTCCGGAGTACAAAAAATATCAAGATCATAAGATGCAAGGAACTCGAGCCAATATTAAGTCCCTTATGAGAAAATAAACATTTCAAAGATTTATGATCGGAATGGAGAACGAATTTCTCCCCCCAAATTAATGATGTCGAACTCTAAAAGCGAAAACAATAGCCGCGAGCACTAGATCATGAGTGGCAATCTAGTCTCGATAGGCTTTAATGATTTAGACGCAAAAGTGATAGCACGTTCTCTTTTGCAAGAGAACGGTAACCAAGCCAATACGACTAGCATCGGTATAAACAATAAAGTCTTGGTTCCCTTCGGGAATCACAAGAATAAGAGTATCGAAAAAGAGTTCTTTTAAATAATCTTCTTTCCCGAAAAGCTAAAACTTTCAAAATTACAATTATCTTTATGGAATAATCTTTTCAGAAAAATTTACATTTTACAAGTCAATTTACTGTGTCTGATCGTCTCATCATAGCATTTTGGAGATTCCTATCAATAACGTTGATCAAGCGCATCGACCAGAATTCTTAAAGCACTCAATGAGCAATACAATCACAAAATCATCTTCTATATGATAAACATGTCTCTTCAAAATTTTACAAATATTCTTTGCTCGTTTTAAGAACAAAATTCAATCATACTTATAAATATCTTATGAAAAAGATTTGCAACTTTTAAATTGTTGTTTTCATCCATAATCAATAAATACAAGGATAAACTCATCGAGATATTCGTAGAATACTCGATTCACCAAAAATGGATGAAATAAGGTAGAAGGTTCGTCATACCGAATGACATAACGAACCAAACACAAAAACCACAACGAGTGCGGAATGCGGTAAGAGGATGTTACCTTCCGCAACTCGTAGCTGATGAAAACCGGTGGCAAGGTCGAGCTGAAAAGACCTTAGCACCACTCAATAGATTGCTTAGGTGATAATCCTAAGACAAGCTCAAATATATTTCGGAAGGTTCACAAATTACTTGAATGAGAGAAATAACATTCTCCATATCTAGTGGGTTTAAAGAATAAAATGATGCCACCGAATTTGGAAATCAAAATCATTACAAACAATAGAAATCTGCTTAACAGATTGAGGATGTCGAAGATATAAAGTCCGCTCAGGACATAGGATGTGGACTTCATAATAATAAAGCCAATTCTTTCCCCAAAAAATCAATTTCGAAGCCTAAGTAACGCATAACATGCAAATCGGCTCGAAAAGAATAATCACATAAAATAATCTTGACATTTTCACAAAGTATACTGAGTGTTGCGGATCCATCAATCGAATTCGCAATTCTCAATGAAGTCATCAAGCCCATAAAATTTAAAGAGAAAGAATCATCAAGTTCTTTTGATATAAAATAATGAGATGAACCCAAATAAAAAAAGAACTCGAATAAAATAATCACAAAACAAATATCGTCAAGGATAGAATGAGAAATACCTTGACCATAAGAAGTGCCACTAGGGGCTTGAACCTTTCCCTCTCTCTTCTTTGGAAGTTTGGGGCATGAAGATAAAAGATGACCCAAACCTTTGCAATAGCGACAAGTAAGAGGCTTTGGACACTTATTCGCATAGTGGTCCGTAGAACCACAATTGTAGCATCATCCACGACTAGTGGTAGGAGTCTTTGCTACCGAAATTTCCTGCTTCCCTTTCTTGTTGGGATTAGGGCTTTTGAACTTAATATGCCTTTTCTTGTTGATGTTGAAGTTTTGTTTGGCATCCACAACTTCAACATCATTTTCTTTATCGGTCTCTTCGAGTTGAAGAGTGATATCAACAAACTGGTCGAATGGCACTTCTAATCTCAGAGGAAAAACCTTTTTAGGGTTTTTACTCAAAGCACAGATAAACCTTTGATTCTTTACAAGATTCAAAAGTTGTTGGGCAGACATGAATACGCCATCCAGAGAAGGACTACTGGATTGATCGGCACTGGGACTTCCAGATCTAACCATCTCTTCTTCTTTAAGAAAGAAAGAAAAAGACAGAAGAGGAAAAAGGTTATTCTCAGAATGAAAATCAAACAAACTTGATTGATAAAACAAGGCATCACAGAAGAAAATAGGATAGAACGGTACGAAGACTTGAATTAAATCCTATGGCACGATTCCTAAGAAAGACTTATGACAATGATCCTTGCTAGATTATTCTACATTGTTCTGAAGTTTGGCTCTGATACCATGCTGTGACGCCCCACCTCTATGCTTACGCTAGCCAAGAACACTACAATGTAATTCCGTCGACTAGCGCGAAGAATAAGGCTGTTGAGGAGCGACCATCTGTGTAATCGCCTTTTGCGAGCACCGATATGTCAGATAGTATAACATGCATTTGGTCTTAGGAGGAAATCCGACATACCGATACAAACTCAAGGCTACCACACAGTGGCTAAGTGGACCTTCGAAAACAAATATAGAAATAAACATAACATAAATCAGTCACAGGCGTTCATATCTCAAAGGTGGAAACAGATATGAATAAAACACGTAAAAGTGTACAACAAAATAGTGGTCATAGAAGATCCACTACATAACAAAAGAATAGGTACATGTGCCAAACAAAAGAATAAATATACATCAAGGAGTCTCTATCTCAAATGTATACTAACAAAAACTACTATGTTAAAGTAGTTGGCCAAAAGAATCAGATGATAATCCCTGATAAGAAGTCAAGCGGGAGCACCTGAAATATCTCAGTCTGACCCGAGTATTATTTAATAAGAAAATAATAAACGGATCAGTCTAGCTATAATTATCAGATAAAATGAGATATAAGAAGAGATATAATAAAAAACGTATGACAACCAAAAATGTCTTACCTTGACAAGTATACATTAGAAAATCAACAAAGGAAAATCATACAAATGTCTCACGAATCTCATAGCATAAAAAGAATGTCATATTCTTTATTTAATTCACCAATCCACAATAAATGACATACATATCAATGCCAACTGAAAAAGGTGGTGAAACATAAATTCCAGAAACCAATAATTAGAAATCCAGAAATCACAAAAAGGGGGAGGCCTATCAAAAACGGGGGCATGAAAACTCCCAAACACGTGTAACATAAACGGAACGCTATTCCATGGGTCGCTAACCATCAAATGAACCGAACATCGACGCACCCTAAAAGATACGACTCATGCACAGATTCGGTCGTGGTACATTCCCCACGCGGATAAATGAGCCGAACATCGACGCACCCTAAAAGATACGACTCATGCACAGACTCATTGAGCCGATTGCTCCACGAACGGTCCGAAGACCACGGGTCGCTACCCCGCCAAATTTGAGCAAAAGCTCACCAAATGGGTTTTAATCCCCATACCAACAAAGAGACATCGCGCAATCGCTAGTCTAAATCACAAAGTGATCATCAATGATCGATAAGTGTAAATTACACTAAGCTAGTAAATATAAGAGTTTAGCTTCATGTCCCATAACCACTAGCTTAACTCAAATATTTACGAACAAATTGTAGACTTCCACTCGAAGTTAAGTGTAAATTACACTAAGCCAGTAAATATAAGAGTTTAGCTTCATGTCCCATAACCACTAGCTTAACCCAAATATTTACGAACAAATTGTAGACTTCCACTCGAAAATTGTCACAAGAGTTTCAATCGAACAAGTCAAAGAATTAACCGGCGAAGTAAACGCAAGCGTTTCATACCACTTGTTTTGCTAAGCCGTTTAATTATATTTTCTCATACGAATGAGGTAAAGGTTTGTGTATACTAATAGATTGGAAAACGGTTTTGAAAACAAGCTTTATATTTAAAATAGAGTTGAAATCATCTTTGTAAAAGAGTTTGAATATTTACTACTAGTATAGAAAACCTTTATATTTTAAAGTGACAAATCACAGTAATGATTGTAGAAACAATCAATCATCAAAATCCACGTTCAAAGGTGTGAATCAAATCCAAAGAAATCGATGCCGAATCCATCAAAATGGATATCCACAAAAGTCCCAAAAAAGAAGTCATCAGAGAGGATAATAAATGATAACAAATCGGATAACCTTGAATCGATAAGGGATGGAATTCAAAACAATATATAAAAGAAAACTGTTGGAAATTCTGGAAATAATATACTCCAGATGTCTGCGGTATATGCTCAAACGTTTGTAGTAAGTTTCAGGAAGTTCGTTGAAACAGACCCTAGACGTCTGAGCTTACCTACAGACGTCTGGTGACGAGCTGAAATTGTTTTCAGCCTATCAAATGGAAGAGAAAACTCTCACCATTTGCACCCGGTCGAGCAATGGACTTTAGGGGCTTTTGCCAATCGACAATCCGGCCCTATAGACTCTCCGATTCACCACCATAAACATGTTCACAAATCAAAGCAAGGATTTTCAAAGTTTTGACTTCAAAACACCAAAAATTGAAATGTTCACCAAATCAATTCAAATCAAAATCAAATAATCATGAACAAGTGTTAAGAATTCATGCCTAACATCAAAGATAGTTATAGGCAAAGATGTGAGATAAAAATCTCACCTTTTTACACAAAAACAAGGAAGGAGAAGCTTGAAAACAAAGAAGGATCAACCACTCTTCAATCCCAACTCAAGAAGCTTGAATTTAGGCTTAAAAGAGAAACATTTCCTAAGTTAGGTTTAGGAATTTCTGAAATTGAAAGGAGAACGAGTTGGGGAAGAAGAAGAGAAGGCTTACTAAAGCTTCTTCTTGAATTTGGAGCTAGAACTTGATTTGCAAATTGGATACTAGGGCTTACTAATTCTTTTTCTCTTCCCCCATTTTTTCTAAAGCTTGAGTTGTATTAGGAAAATGAAATGAATGAAGAGAAGAGAAGTTGAAGCTTGGGTCTAATGGGCTGAAACTAAACCAAAGCCCTAAGTGAAAAAGTATCAAAATTTCACTAACTCCAAACATATCAATGTTTATACTCCAAAAGGTCGCAAACGTCATTTTGGACTCAATGGAAGTGGTCTCGAGTCTCAATTCGACTGTTTGCAAAAAGTAGCTTTTCGGACTTTAATCCGATTAACAATTATATTTAAATAAAATATTTAAATATTCAAAACTTTAAGATATGCTGGTTGTTACAATGAACTTAATATAAAGTTTTGTAAGCAAAGCAAAAGGTTAGAGACTTTAGAAAACTTTTTATTTAAAACAAAGTAAGTAATCAAATTTTAAAACTCAAAGGATTGCAATTCGAACACAAACACCTTTCAAGTGCTAATATTGCTCACTAACTTTTCCATTTACGAACTTTACTTCCTAACTTTCCATATAACTTCCAATCACAAGACAAAGATCATAACTTTATAACCAAAAACATCACTTTAACATTCGATTCACAAATCTACATTAAACCATAAAATAGCAACATATGTACATCCAAACCATATTATAATTCAACCATCCAAACAATATATTCTACAACCAAATAGGCAATATAATAAAGGTTGAACCTTTCCATAAAAATTTAAAAGTTTACTCACCAAAGCCTGGAAAACATGAAATACTTTAGAAATCGCAAAACCTGGAAAACCACAAAAATCATTTCGAAAATGGGTCATCTTCTCCTTGAGATTTGGCCATGTTACTCTTGAAATTTGGAAATGTGGACAAAATAAAAGTTCTTCAAAATTATTTTCTCTACAATTTCAAAAAAATAATCACTAAATTTCGATTTTTTTTTATGGAGATATGGTCAAAATAAGATGAGGTATTTTCGGACTTGAAAATATGGATCCGAAAACGAGTCAGAAAAACGTATTTTGACCCAAAAATTCAAAATTTGAAAAGTGGTTCAAATTAAAGTTGTAACCACTGGAGTTCTATGTGGTTACAAAAAAAAGAATATTTTATTTTCGAGTAGTATAGAGGAAGTTATGACCGAATGAAGTGGAAGGAAAATGGAGAAAGAAAAAGTTTAAAACTAAGTTTTTAAAACATTTTTAAAAGAAGTAAAAATTCAAATATAAATTCTTTAGAATTCTAAACAAAAGACATTAGAAGGTTTATGAAGCTTTAAGAAGTTTGAGAGAATAGAAAATGAAATAAAATGAAAGAAAATGGAAAAATTAGTTTTATATGAAATGAACATGTAAATTTACCAAACTACCCCTCGTCCTATACCCTCCACTCCTTGAGCCATGTCTCCACCTCCTTACCATCTCACCATTTTAGGCCACAAAGCCTTTCCCTCCCTTTCATGTCAAGGCAAACATGTTTAAACATGTTCAAAGTACTTTTGTACTTAATGTCTCCCCTGATGTGACATTATATATATTTTTTTTCTTAATTATATTTTGAACTTTATACACCTAAATGTATTCACATGCTTACATACATTATACAAGCCTAACTTATTTAAAAATGTAAATGTTTGATAATATAAAGATTTCAAAACATTTTCGATAACTTTTATTTGACGAAAAGTCGAAAATTCAGAAAACGAATTCCGGTAACATTTTCAATCTTTCTTCGAAGAAATTATTTTTATGAACAAAATTTGTAAATGATTTCACCATCATTAATTATTATTTAAAGGAGTTCTATTTTCAATATAATATCTATTATTTTAGTATTTAAATTAAGTAAATATTCGTGAATCAAAGCAGTGATATTCCGGGTCGTTACATTCTTCCCTCCTCAAAAGAATTTCATCCCTGAAATTACACTTCAGCCTAACCCAGAGAACAATTAGCACTCTACATTAGTTCGTATGATGTACTCATTCTTATACAAAAAATATGATTCCATCACTACTCGAATACATGACTTCACTTCCGAACTAATATCGCTTAACCAATT
Source organism: Allium fistulosum (assembly GCA_030737815.1). Taxonomy (NCBI): domain Eukaryota; kingdom Viridiplantae; phylum Streptophyta; class Magnoliopsida; order Asparagales; family Amaryllidaceae; genus Allium; species Allium fistulosum. The sequence continues at coordinate 457,422,503 of CM060905.1, forward strand.
TTCTAGTGCAGACTCCGATCAGGCTCCTTGATTTGGAGCCTTTGTTCTCCTTACATAGTTGTAACTATGATATAAAATATTTCTCCCATATCCAAAACCCTCATCAAGTGCTCGTCGACAAAAATTGTGTAATAGATCCTTATTTGGAATTTTGTGAAACACCCCAAAGTCATGTATTCGAATCTTAGATCAAACTATATGGAAGGAGAAATGATTTACGTCCAACTTACGCACTTATTAAATTGGTTCCTCCAAATACCAATTCTATTTCCACTAGATTATTTATGAAAGCATTTCACAAAAATAAACTTAAGTTCAAGTTGGATACTGCTCCACTACATCCTAAGAGTATATACCCCTATTTGATTAAACTATTCCATTTTGCATTTATTTCCCTAAGAAAACTCAAGATCCAAATACCCGGATTTTATTTCAAAACTTTTTGAACTAAAACAATAATTTAAATTCTTATAAAATTTACATATAGCCGAGTAACTCCAAAATGATACTAAGGTACTGGTACTACCAAACAGTATCATACACTTCCTTAAGGGTAATACTCAAGGGAAGTGTTTAGCATCCAAACACATCTCTTTCCACAAGTTGGTGATAAATGTTTTGTTGGAAATATGAGAAGTATTGTTTCAAAAATGGGATTTTTAAATAAAAGTAATATTCTTAAGTTAACTAGTTCAAGTGGATCGAAAATAACTCGCCTAGACAAACATTCGATCGTCAATTAGAAGATTATCCCGATCATCACAAACCAATCAAGACCTCATTGCCCCTAACCAATCCAAAGAAATTTTTCTTATTTAAAATTTTCATTCCCAAAATATCCTTACCCAAATTTTTTTCAAAAATACTATTATTATCTTTCAAAACCTTAAAAATCATTTTTCAAAAGCACAAGGATTTTAGTCCTCAAGTTTTTAACTTAAATTCTTTTCAATTAAAAGGCACATTCCTATAAATCCATTTTATAAATCAACTTTTATAAAACATTTTCCAAATATTTATTTCAAATATTTAGCTTTAAATAAACATCTTTTATTAAATCAAATTTAACCCCACATTATCAATCGAACGCCTTATAGTCAAATTGTAAAATTTAATTCACGAGGTGTTCGTTTCACTGTTTTCCCTATATCTATTGATGCAGCGCGGGATGATGAAATCACTTACCCCAAATCACGAAGCCCTAAATCACGGAGCCCTGAATCGCGGAGCTTAGGTCGCGTGAAGCCATGCGCCTCTTTATCCAGATTTTCCTTAGGTCGCGAGTCGTATTGCTCTACTTTAGGTCGTGGACGACCTATCCTAAGTCGCGAAGCGCCAATCAATCATCCCTCTATTTTAGGTCGTGGACGACCTATACTAGGTCGCGAGATGCTCCAACGAGCTACGAAGTTAGGTCGCGAACGACCTTCACACTCCTCAGATTGAAAGAATGTTTCCAACGACCTAACTTCGTTTCTTTAGGTCGCAAGAAGAGAATCACGAAGCAGGGAAGAGTTAGGTCGCAAGATTATAAGTCGCGATTGTTTCTTTAGGTCGTGAGAAGAAAATCACGAAGCAGGGAAGAGTTAGGTCGCAAGTTTTAAAGTCGCGTGTATTTTTATGTCGTTTCTTTTCTTAGGTCGCGTGGGTTTTGTAGGTCGCGAACCAGTTAAGTCGTGTGAGTTGTACTTTAGGTCATTGTGTTGTAATTTTTCTTAAGTGTGGGTTGTGTTGTAACCATATAAATAGGGATGTTGGTCATTTGTAAAAGGTTGTTGAATTTGAAATAAAATTTGGTTTGTGCTTCTTGCCTCCATTAAAATTGGTAGTTGAGTGTTATCTCCTATCTCCACCTTCGGCATTCGAGTGCGCTCGAATCAACGATTATTGAAGCCAATTCACGGAATCAAGTGCGATTGATCAACGTTCGAAGAATTGTAGATCTTCTCTCACGGCATCGTGCGCGATCAACGTGTCGAAGATAGCTAAAGTCCGGTATCTTCGTGATCAACGGATTTGGGCGTTTGGTATCATTAATTCATCGATTCATATTGTTTCATCTAATCGTTTCATCGATTAGTTTGACACAAAATTTTCATTTCGTTGTCATCCGTTATTTCCGCTGCGTCATTTGGTATCAGAGCTAGATCGCAAGGAGTTTGCGTAGATTTTTGGAGTTTGTGCGAGATTTACATCATTTGGAGAATTGGGTTCTCGAGATTTTGAAGAGATTTGTTCGTTTGGTGATTTTTGAAGATTTCAACAAGTGGGTAGTTTTGATTTGAAGATTTTTAGATCGAAGTGAAGTTTTTGTTGGAATTTGTTGAAGAGTGATCATGCCTCCGAGAAGAGCTAACCGTTATCGCAACATTAATGCTTTGTATGGGAGAGAAGAGGCCGATGAGATGGAGCAAAGAATTAACGAAAACTTTAATGAGAAGCTTAATGAAGGGATTGGTCGATTAGAGAGAATGATGTTGGAGATGAATCAAAATCAGAGAAGGGTTTCACCTGAATCGAGCCATGGGAGAAGTAGAGTTTCACCACATTCAAATCGAGAGAGAAGTGTTGATAGTGATCATAGAAGTGTGGATCGAGATTATGATAGAAATGTTGATGACCGAAATCGTGATAGAAATGTGAATGATCGTGATCGGAGGAATGTAGAACGAAGGGATGTTGGTGGAAGAAATGGTGGTAGTAGAGATGTTGGTGATCAGGATCGACATCGATATGCATCAGATTTTGAAGAGGAGTTTGATGGTGGTAGTGTTCATGGACGAGGACGAGGTCAAGGAAGAAATCATTCGGAGTATGACCACAAATGGGAGTCCCGGATGAAAACTGAAATACCGGAATTTAAGGGAGGTATGCAGGCCGAGAAGTTTCTTGATTGGCTAGCTTATGTTGAGGAAATTTTTGACTTCAAAGAGGTTTCGGAAAATCGTAAAGTGAAGTTGGTTGCTACTAGGTTGAGGGGAATAACTATGGCATGGTGGCAGCAAACCAAACTTACTAGAGAGCGGATGGGGAATTCAAAAATTGTTGCTTGGGAGAAGATGAAGAAATTGATGAAGGCTACTTTCTTACCCTACAATTACCAATCACTGATGTATCAGAGATTACAGAACCTGAGGCAAGGGACGAAGACTGTTGCTGATTATGCTGATGAGTTCTACCAGTTGATTGCTCGAAATGACATTATGGAGACAGAAGAACAATTGACCGCTAGATTTGTTGGGGGACTTAGAACACAGATCCAGGATATGGTGAACATGTTCGACCCTAGATCTGTGGCAGAAGCACATCAAAAAGCGTTGGCTTGGGAGAAACAAGGTAGATGTGGAGGAGGTGTGTTTCCAAGTTTTACGGGGCAGAACAAAGGAGCGGGTAGTAGTTCTAATGTTCCTAAAGCATCGAGTAAGCCGGTTGTTAATGAAGTGGCTAAACCAAAAGTCAACACCAATTTCAAATGCTATAATTGCCAGGAAGTGGGTCACAAGAGCAACGAATGTCTGAAACCAAAGAAGAGAACTATGATTGCTAAAGTGGAAGACGAGGATGTAGAAGAAGATCTTAATTCACACCGAGATGAGGAGGAAGAAGAGGTGTCGGGAGACGAGGGATGTAATCTGATGCTACGGAGATCTTGTTTAACCCCGAAGCAAGAAGAGGAGTCGAGTTGGTTGAGGAGTAACATTTTTCAGTCAACGTGCACTATTTTGAGGAAGGTCTGTAAATTTGTCATTGACACTGGGAGTTGTGATAATATCATTTCAATGGAAGCTATGAGGAAGTTGAAGTTGAAAACGGAGAAACATCCTAGTCCGTATAAACTTTCTTGGTTGAGGAAAGGAGGAGAAGTGAAAGTAGAGAGACGAGCTCATTTTCCATTTTCTATTGGAAAGACATACAAAGATGAGATTTGGTGTGATGTGGTTGACATGGATGTTTGCCATTTGCTGTTGGGAAGGCCGTGGCAGTACGATCGGGAGGTACAACATAATGGTCGAACAAATAGCTACAGTTTCTTGTTCGAGGGCACGAAAATTACTTTAGTTCCGAAGAAGCGACAGCAGAATGAGAACAAGCTAGAGGAGATTGAGGAATTGAAGACTTTGTTGTCCTTGAAGGAGTTCGTGGAAGAGGTAGATGAGAGTCCTGAAGTTTTTATGTTGATTGGACATGAAAGCAGTGAAGTTACTGAAGTTCCAGAGGAAGTGAAGCCAGTTTTGGAGGAATTCAAAGATGTGTTTCCAGAGGAGTTGCCGAAAGAGTTACCACCGCTTAGATACATATAGCATCAGATTGACTTGGAGCTAGGTGCTGCATTGCCTTATAGACCGCACTATCGGATGAGTCCAAAAGAACACGAGGAGTTGAGAAGACAGGTGGAAGAATTACTGGAACAAGGGCGTGTTCAGGAGAGTTTGAGTCCTTGTGCCGTGCCAGCTTTGTTGGTACCGAAGAAGGATGGAATGTGGAGAATGTGCACAGATAGTAGAGCGTTGAATAAGATTACCGTGAGATATCGATTTCCTATGCCGAGACTGGATGATCTGTTGGATCAGTTGAGCGGTGCTATTGTGTTTTCGAAGATTGACTAGAAAAGTGGATACCATCAGATTCAAATTAGACCGGGTGATGACTGGAAGACTGCTTTTAAAACGCGGGAGGGTCTGTACGAATGGTTGGTGATGCCGTTTGGCTTGTCAAATGCTCCGAGTACATTCATGAGAGTCATGAACCAGATTTTTCGACCATTTATCGGGAAATTCGTAGTGGTATATTTTGATGACATCTTGATCTACAGTGGAAGCACTGAAGAACACCTACAGCATTTGCGGGAAGTGTTGTTGGTTTTACGATGTGAGGAATTTTATGCTGCAACGAAGAAGTGTACCTTCATGACTACGAGTATTCTATTCTTGGGCTATATTGTGTCGAAGGATGGTATTCAAGTTGATCAGAGTAAAGTTGAAGCTATTCGAAATTGGTCACAGCCTAAGACAATAACAGAAGTGAGGAGTTTTCATGGTTTAGCATCATTCTACCAAAGATTCATTCCACACTTCAGTAGCGTGATGGCACCAGTTACGGAATGTATGAAAGGAAAGAAGTTTGTTTGGACTGAAGAGGCTGATTCTGCTTTTCAGAGAATCAAGACACTCTTGACCACAACACCCATTCTTAGATACCCAGATTTTCAGTTACTCTTTGAGTTAAATACTGATGCGTCCAAAGTTGGAATTGGGGGAACGTTGAGTCAAAGGGTTCATCCTATTGCCTATTTTAGTGAGAAACTAACGGGAGCTAAAACGAGATACAGTACTTATGACTTGGAATTCTATGATATAGTCCAAGCCATAAAGCATTGGAGACACTATCTATTTCATAAAGAATTTTTGCTATACACTGACCATGAAGCTTTGAAACATTTGCAGGGGCTAGATAAAATTTCAGCAAGGCATGCTTCGTGGGTTGCTTATTTACAACAGTTTACTTTCGTGGTGAAGCACAAATCAGGAGTTACTAACCGAGTTGCCGATGCATTGAGCCATAGAAATCATTTGCTGACAACTATGCGAGTGGAAGTAGTGGGATTTGATTTGTTGCCAGAATTTCTTATTTCAGATTCTTATTTTGCGAAAGTGATGGATCAGGTGCAGGAAGGGAATTCTGATGATTTTGTGATGAAAGATGGATTCTTGTTCAGAGGAAACCGATTGTGTATTCCGGATTGTAGCTTGAGGTTGAAGATTGTCAAAGAATTGCATGAAGAGGGTCACGTGGGCAGAGATCGTACATTGCAGTTGGTTTCACAATCATATTTTTGGCCTTCTATGAGAAAAGAAGTTGAAAGATTTGTGGAGAGATGTCATATTTGCCTAGTTTCCAAAGAGACAGCGACGAATGCGGGATTGTATATGCCATTACCCGTGCCTACTAAACCATGGGTTGATATCAGCATGGATTTTGTTTTAGGTTTGCCTAGAACTCAACGGGGAACTGATTCTATATATGTTGTGGTAGACCATTTCTCGAAGATGGCACATTTCATTGCTTGTAAGAAAACGACAGATGCAGTTCATGTGGCACAGTTATTCTTTAAAGAAATCTATCGTTTACATGGGTTACCTGAATCTATTGTTTCTAACCGAGATACTCGATTTCTGAGTCACTTTTGGTTTAGTCTGTGGAAGATGGTTGGGACGAAGCTGAATTTCAGTAGTGCATATCATCCTCAAACAGATGGGCAAACGGAAGTGGTGAATAGATCGTTGGGAAACTTGTTGCGATGTCTTGTGCAGGACAGTTTGAAGAGTTGGGACTTAAAGTTGTGTCAGGCAGAGTTTGCTCATAATCATGCTGTTAACCGAAGCACTGGTTATAGTCCATTTCAAGTTGTATATTCAAGCTTGCCAAAAGGGCCGTTGGATTTAACGGTAGTACCACAACCGAAAGGAGTGATTAAGCGGGCGTCAGATTTCGTTGGTGAGTTAAAAGATTGTCATAGAATCGTTCAGGAACGTTTAGAGAAGACGAATGAGAAGTATAAACAAGCTGCAGATAAAAAGAGAAGAAGTGTGGAGTTCAATGAGGGTGATTGGGTGTATGCTGTTAATGAAGGATCGTTGTCTAGTGGGTGCTTATAACAAGTTGAAAGCCCGAAAGATTGGTCCAGTAGAAATTATAAAATGGATCAATGAAAATGCTTAAAAGTTGAAGATGCCAGAGGATGTGTATACTTCTGACGTGTTTAATGTTAAAAATCTTATACCTTATTATGGAGATGATCAACCCAATGGGGAAGAGCTTTTAAATTCGAGGACGAATTTGCCTCAACCAGGGGAGGATGATGCAGCGCGGGATGATGAAATCACTTACCCCAAATCACGAAGCCCTAAATCACGGAGCCCTGAATCGCGGAGCTTAGGTCGCGTGAAGCCATGCGCCTCTTTATCCATATTTTCCTTAGGTCGCGAGTCGTATTGCTCTGCTTTAGGTCGTGGATGACCTATCCTAAGTCGCGAAGCGCCAATCAATCATCCCTCTGTTTTAGGTCGTGGACGACCTATACTAGGTCACGAGATGCTCCAACGAGCTACGAAGTTAGGTCACGAACGACCTTCACACTCCTCAGATTGAACGAATGTTTCCAACGACCTAACTTCGTTTCTTTAGGTCGCAAGAAGAGAATCACGAAGCAGGGAAGAGTTAGGTCGCAAGATTATAAGTTGCGATTGTTTCTTTAGGTCGCGAGAAGAAAATCACGAAGCAGGGAAGAGTTAGGTCGCAAGTTTTTAAGTCGCGTGTATTTTTATGTCGTTTCTTTTCTTAGGTCGCGTGGATTTTGTAGGTCGCGAACCAGTTAAGTCATGTGAGTTGTACTTTAAGTCATTGTGTTGTAATTTTTCTTAAGTGTGGGTTGTGTTGTAACCCTATAAATAGGGATGTTGGTCATTTGTAAAAGGTTGTTGAATTTGAAATAAAATTTGGTTTGTGCTTCTTGCCTCCATTAAAATTGGTAGTTGAGTGTTATCTCCTATCTCCACCTTCGGCATTCGAGTGCGCTCGAATCAACGATTGTTGAAGCCAATTCACGGAATCAAGTGCGCTTGATAAACGTTCGAAGAATTGTAGATCTTCTCTCACGGCATCGTGCGCGATCAACGTGTCGAAGATAGCTAAAGTCCGGTATCTTCGTGATCAACGGATTTGGGCGTTTGGTATCATTAATTCATCGATTCATATTGTTTCATCTAATCATTTCATCGATTAGTTTGACACGAAATTTTCATTTCGTTGTCATCCGTTATTTCCGCTGCGTCATCTATTTACCCACCCCAAATCTTAAAAAGGGAAACTACCTACACAGACTAACAATAGTCAATGCTCAACTGGACAAGCATGAATAACAAAATCCTAATTGATAATAATAGAATATTATTATATGTTAACAAACAACAACTCAACTAACTATACCATATTACACTATACTATTTTGAAAATCATTCTTTTATATATAAAATAGACTTTTGGGTAGCAATACTATGTCGATTTGCCTAGTTTAAGTGTTTAGAAATCATTATCGACATGGTAGCACCCCACGTCACGACCAGAATTTATAAACCACTCAACTGATAAATCAACACAATATAAAATATTTTGTATCACTAACAAATACGAGCTCTTATATATAATACACTCATAATCATTCTAGGGACTCACTTACCCGATCTCAAATGAGTTTTCCTCACCAGGGCCAAGGTTCTCACTTTACCTTGCACCTTGATACCAAATGTAATTGTTATGAGACATACATATGTGTAGTTGTATTTTTATGTATACATTTACATTTGTTAGTCGTTTGTATTTTTTGGTTTGTAATATAAGGCCCAGCCCAACTGTAATATGATGGCATTAGTTCGTGGGCTTCAGTGGGCTGATGGAGTGTTGTATATATACTTTGTGGTTCGTGAATAACAAGTTAACGAATTTGGTTTTCTGAAATATTCTCATTTGATAATTCGTTAACATGGTATCAGAGCCAAAAGAGGTTCAAATTCATTAATCCCGCTAGGACTTCTTCTCCTTCAATTGATCGTCTAATTTACCAATTGTATTCAATCTCAGATCTTAGCTTGCTTAAGTCATGGGGGAAAACAAGTTTATTCACGATACTGTTCAGATGATGCCCAAGATCATCGATCACAAGTTGAATGATGAAAACTATTTGAATTGGAGTAAAATGATTCGTCTTTACCTCAGGAGTATTGACAAAGGCAATCACTTAACTGAAGATCCACTAGATGCTGATTCTAAAGAAGAGAAGGATTTACTGTGGCTACGAGATGATGCTCGTCTATTTCTTCAGATCCGGAATTCAATTGATACTGAAGTGATTGGTTTAGTGGATCATTGTGAATTTGTGAAAGAATTGATGGAATACTTGGAGTTCTTGTACTCTGGAAAAGGAAATTTGACAAGGATGTACGATGTATGAAAATCGTTCTATAGAGCAGAGAAAAAGGAGCAAACCTTAATGAGTTATTTCATGAATTTCAAGAAAATATATGAGGAATTGAATCTGTTGCTTCCATTTAGTCCAGGTGTTAAAGTTCAACAGCAGCAGCGAGAACAAATGGCTATAATGAGTTTTCTTGTAGGATTGACACCTGATTTTGAATCTGCAAAATCACAAATCTTATCTGGATCTGATGTATCATCTTTGAAGGAGGTGTTTAGTCGAATTCTACGAACTGAAGGTATTCAGACTCCAATTACTCCAGTTGACAGTGCGTTGATTAGCAGTAGCAAGAATTATGAACCTGGGAAATCAAGTTCCCAATCTGATAATAGGCAATTTTGGAATAATTCTTCTATTAAAAATGTTCAAGGAAATAGATCAGGAAATCAAGGGAAGTTCTGTGCATATTGCAAGAAGCCGGGTCATACTAAGTTTGAATGTAGAAAGTTGCAATACAAGAATTCAATGGAAAACAATACTGCTAATTCAAGTAAAACGGTGCTATTAACTGCTGATGAATACAATAACTATTTGAAATATCAATAATGGTTGAAGAACAATACACCAAGTCAAAATTCTTCTTCAGTCACTATGGTTGCTAAAACTGCTAATGGTGAGAATCAAACACCTAAGTGGGTCATAGATTCAGGTGCTACTGACCATATGACAGGTAATTGTCGTTTATTTTCTGACATTCATTTAAACAAGTCACCACATGCTGTTCCACTAGCTGATGGATCACAAACTTATGTACAGGGATCAAGAAATGTAGATTTACATCCTCATTTGCCATTGAACTCAGTATTATACTTACCAAATTTGTCATTCAATTTACTATCTGTGAGTCAAATTACTCGTAATCTCAATTGTTGCATATCTTTCTTCCCCGATTATTGCTTGTTTCAGGATCTTGTGACGAATCAAATTATTGGTAAGGGTCAACAAACTGGAGGGTTATATACACTCAATCCTGCATCTCCGGAACATATTACATGCTCAAGTATTGATTCTGCTCTTAAGACTCATTATCAGTTAGGGCATCCATCACTTGCTTTACTTAAAAGACTATGTCCACAATTTAATTCTATATCCACATTAGATTGTGAGTCTTGTCATTTTGCTAAGCACCATCGTGTAAGTTTGAGTCCTAGAATAAATAAAAGAGCTTCTTCAGCATTTTATTTAGGTCATTCAGATATATGGGGACCGTCTTCTACTGTGTCAAAGAAAGGATATAAGTACTTTGTAACCTTTGTGGATGATCATACTCATGTAACCTGGTTGTACTTAATGAAAAACAGATCAGAATTATTTTCTATATTTTCTATGTTTTGTGGTGAAATAAGAAACCAATTTAATGTATCAATCAAAACTCTAAGAAGTGATAATGCAAAAGAGTACATGTCCAGTCAGTTCAGTACTTATATGGCTAAATATGGTATGCTTCATGAGACATCATGTGTGGATACAGCAGCTCAAAATGGAGTGGCAGAAAGGAAGAATCGACATCTCATTGAAACTACTAGAGCACTTCTCTTTCAGATGAACGTTCCCAAAGTATTCTGGGCAGATGCTGTGAGTACGACATGTTTCTTAATTAATAGAATGCCTTCAACAGTGTTAAACTATGAGGTTCCTATTCAAGTCTTATGTCCAAATAAAACCATATATCCAGTCAAACCAAGAATTTTTGGTTGTGTATGCTATGTGAGGGATGTGAACCCACAATTAACCAAACTAGACCCAAAGTCATTGAAATGTGTATTTGTTGGATACTCAAGACTTCAAAAAGGATATACATGTTTTTGTCCCAGTCTTCATAAGTATGTTGTATCAGTTGATGTAACATTTGTAGAAGATGTACCTTACTTCTCTCCAGCAGTTAAAGAATTACAGAGACAAAAAGAAGAGAGTGAAGAGGAAGATGTCTTAATCTATCCTGCTGATCTACCTCAGGAAAGTGCACAAAATGATGAAGAAAATATTAGTGTCACACAAGAAGATGAGATGAACTTACCAACAGTGGATGATAGAGAAGTCTCAAGACCAGATCCTAATTTGGATCTACCTATTGCACTTCGAAAAGGTAAACGCAAATGTACATATCCTATATCATCATATGTTTCATATGACAAATTAGATCAAATTTCTTCATCTTTTGTATCTACCCTTGATAAAATTACTGTTCCTAAAACTGTGAAAGAAGCTTTATCTAAACCTGAGTGGAAAATGGCAATGTTAGAGGAGATTGAAGCATTAGATCAAAACCAAACCTGGGAGTTAGTACAGTTACCAGAAAATAGAAAGGTTATTGGGTGCAAATGGGTTTTAATGTCAAAATGAATCCAGATGGTTCAATGGCTAGACTTAAAGCTCGCCTAGTTGCTAAAGGTTATGCGCAAGTTTATGGAACTGACTATTGTGAAACGTTTTCTCCTGTAGCTAAAATGACCTCAATCAGGCTGTTTATTTCATTAGCAGCAACACATAATTGGAAGTTGCATCAATTAGACATCAAAAATGCTTTCTTACATGGTGACTTAAAGGAAGAGGTATATATTGAGCAACCACCTGGTTTTGTTGCTCAAGGGGAGCAAGGAAAGGTGTGTAGGTTGAAGAAAAGTCTTTATGGGTTGAAACAAAGTCCAAGAGCATGGTTTGGAAAATTTAGTCAAGTAATTGAGAAATTTGGTATAATTAAAAGTAACTTTGACCACTCTGTATTTTATAAGATTTCACGAGAAGGAATAATTCTCCTTATAGTCTATGCTGATGATATTGTGATAACTGGAAGTGACAAGAAGGGAATTGTTGATCTTAAGACATTTATTCAAGCTCAATTTCATACAAAAGATTTAGGTGAGTTGAAGTATTTCTTAGGAATCGAAGTGATAAGAGATAATGGACATATCTTCATGACACAAAGAAAGTATACACTGGTTCTGCTTTCAGAAACAAGACATTTAGGTGCAAAACCATGTACAACTCCTATGGATACAAGCCATGGGTTAACAACTGAAGGTGAATTGTTTGATAATCCAGAAATGTATAGAAGGTTAGTTGGCAAGTTAAACTATCTAACGGTGACAAGGCCTGACATTGCTTTTCCAGTCAGTGTTGTTAGCCAATTCATGAATTCACCCACAATACATCACTGGAATGCTCTTAAGCAAATTCTGTGTTATCTGAAGGGAACAACAGGTCAAGGCATTGAGTATACTAATCATAGTCCTAACAAGATAGAGGGTTTCACTGATGCTGATTGGGCTGGATCTAAATCAGATAGGAGGTCAACATCTGGGTATTGTGTGTTTGTTGGAGGTAATCTAGTGTCATGGAAAAGCAAGAAACAGACTGTTGTGTCTCGTTCAAGTTCTGAGTCAGAATATAGAGCCATGGCCAATGCAATTTGTGAGTTGATGTGGTTGAGTCATGTTTTGTCTGAATTGAAGTTGAAGAATGTGGCATCAGTAGACTTGTGGTGTGATAACCAAGCAGCTGTTCATATTGCAACCAACCCAGTTTTTCATGAGAGGACAAAGCATATCGAGGTTGACTGCCATTTCATCAGGGAGAAGGTACAAATGGGCTTGGTGAATCTGAAGCACATTCGGTCTGGTGATCAACTTGCAGATTTATTCACCAAGGCATTAAATGGAGCACGAATCAGATTTCTGAGTAACAAGTTGGGCATGATAAATGAGTATGCACCAACTTGAGGGGGAGTGTTATGAGACATACATATGTGTAGTTGTATTTTTATGTATACATTTACATTTGTTAGTCGTTTGTATTTTTTGGTTTGTAATATAAGGCCCAGCCTAACTGTAATATGATGGCATTAGTTCGTGGGCTTCAGTGGGCTGATGGAGTCTTGTATATATACTTTGTGGTTCGTGAATAACAAGTTAACGAATTTGGTTTTCTAAAATATTCTCATTTGATAATTCGTTAACAGTAATGAACATAGGCTTTTCAACCATCCGTCAGTGACGACCAACGGGCTGTTCAATCATCCAAGCACCACTGTGGCATTACACTAGTACCTCGAATCTGCTTTTACGGCCAGCCTCGCGATTGTAAGCACCTAGAAAACCAACCCATCAAGGCCTTATACAACCTCTCCGGGATGTGTAGGGGTAAGAGTCTCTTGCTCACCACCAAACAAAAAGCGAGAATCCCTATCACGTTAATCCAACCAATGGAAACAGATCTGATCCCGATCTCTTCGAAACAACTTCTAATAGTTTCAGTTAAACTCAACCCCGTTTCTTTAGGAAATAAACAGACAAGATAAGAGCGGAGATCACCTCCTAGCCGTTAATGGATGAATTTCCTTATCATTTATCCTAAAAGAACGAAACGAATTTATACGTACAGTATAACACCACCGATGGTAACTGTACCATATATGTAACGACCCGCTATTTTAGACCATTCGCATCCGCACATGTCGGACTTGAATAATTCAAAATACCGAATTGTTAATTTAAATTTGGCAAAACTGAACATATACAGTAAAAATAATCACAGATCACAGACATAGGGTAATAAATGCAGCGGAAATAAAAGATAGTAGTTCATGAAGCTACTATATACATATCAGAGTTAAATAAGGTACAATAGATGTCTCGGATACAATAATCAAATACAATATCAGAATACAATCACTGGAACCAACTGGATATCTGAAAGCTGGATAGATAGCTGGATCTCCAAGCGAAGCTCCAACTCCAAAGGTGAGTCTCGAATACTGGTACACTCAGTCTGACCCGAGCGTAAAGCAAAACACAAAACACTCGAGTCAGGATTAACATTCTTATATCAATAAATCCAACTCAAGTGAAATAGCAACTGAAATACAAGTAACTCAAAGGATGTTTGGAATAACTATCCTTTAAGGATCCGTTAAACTATCTACTATGTAGTAGTGTACGGTAAATAGATAATGCCTATCAGTAATATAAAGTATCAAAATAGTGTTAAGGCGTTACCATTATCCCCCTTAACACATTTTATATAAGCGTTATAGTCTATACAGCACTGTAAACTCCACCGTAAACTAGTGGGCTATCAGGGAGTACTCCATAGGTATAACACAAAACAAATCGTAGTGGTCGCGAATAGGGATACAAGTATGACAAGGCACATGAGGCGATACCCAAGGTAGTGAAACTATTGTATGCCTGATCCGGACTGGTGAGAACGCATCGCCGCAGTGATCGCAACACCGTGAAACAACACTCCCAAAATCAAGGGTGCACCAATCGACAACAAGTAATGAGTAGTTTTCGAAGAAGTGTGTTCGCCCGAGGTAGCTAGCCCCCATTTGGCCCGGCACGGCTCCTGTTTTATTCATTTCCAATTTGACACAAGTGTCAAGGCTATCCATTATTGTTCTCTTTCTTCAGTCATCACGTACATCATTCCAACCACTTCATTCTGGATCACACTCCGCGCGTAGTTATTAAAGTGGTTTTCGGTTTAGACAGTGAGTATGTCCCTAATCGATTCCGGTTCCTTTAATAACCTTCGTAATTATAACACCGATTGGTCGTTAATATATTTCAAAACCAAATCAATTTCAATTTCAATTGGAATTTGTAAATCAACATTTCATTTGTCCTTCTAAAACAATTTCCATAATTTACGTTTCAAAACTTCCAAATTACCATTTCAAAATCTTATAATTCAATTTCAATCTTTATTTAAAATAATTCAAATATTGATTTAAATTCGTATATAAGTTTCATTCCAAAATTATTTAATTTAATTTAATTTAACATTCAAATCAATTTAAATCCATTGATCAATTTTATTCAATGTTCATTAAGTAAATTTATCCTTCAAAACAATTTATATTTAACTTCCAATTTATTTAGTCAATTATTTAAGTTCAACTCCATTATATCAAAACTTACAAATTGCATTAAATTAAATTCGTAAAATCAATTCTTTAAATTACAAGTCTTACATTAATTTCAATAAATCACATTTTTATTTCTTGTTAAAGAAATTCAATTTCACTGATTTATTTTATTAGTTACAAATCTCAAAAATCAATTTATAAAGAATTTCATTTATTAGAAAAGTTCAATTTCACTTATCAAAAATTCAATTTTATTTCATTATTAAATAATTTCAAACTTAATTCAATCATTTCTCAAATTTAACAACGTTCGTTCATCAATTGCATTGTTAATATTTTGTTTCAGATTATTAAATATTAACATTTTCCTTTCATTAAAAATTCAAATTCCAACTTCATTTCAAAACCATATTATTTATTAAAATAAAATCTTCATTTTATTTTAAATCAAAGTATTGACCAATCGGTTTTTATTTAATTCTCTATCCTAGGTCAAGGTTAAATTTGGGTATTTATCATTTCAACCCGATTTCATTCAGCATAACAAAGGGAACTTGCAGTGTGATAACTGGGATGGTGTCAAAGTAAATAAACAAGCAATAAAACAATCAATAACAACAATCAAATAATTATTTCAAATAATCCCGAAATAATCGTATTAATTTACATTGTTGTTTGTGCAAATTAATATAATTATTTCTAGAATCTACACTATCATTTCATGTAGATTAAAGAATATTACACTAATATTAATACGGTTTTTCATTTGATATCAATTTATTCAATTTCATACTACATAAATTTAAGCAACAACATTTAAATGGTTCAAGGTGATTTTACCAAATTTCTACGTGTCAATTAATTCAACATTTAAAAGGGTCATATTTAACTTAATCAAATTCAACATATAAAACCATTTTAAATTGTTAACTATCTTATATCAAATTCAATTTCATTCTATTTATCACTTTAACATTTACAATTAACGTCAAATGAAACATCAACAATCAATCAATTATCAGCCAAACTATATTATCATCGCATAAATAATTAACAGATAATGGTGTTAGATGTCATGGGTGAACAGATACAGGTAATAGCATATATAACAATGTGATTAACTAACAGCAGCATATTTCAATTTGTCATTTCAATTGAATTCAAATTTAATAAATAAAAGAACGTTAATCGTGAGTGATTGCTCACCTTTCGAGGCTAGAGAGAACAGGAGACGGTACTGATACACATACTGATACGGACACTGAAATTGAGTTACGAATCCAGGCAAAGCAAAAATCGGCACGAATTCGACGAGCAAAGCTAATAATAGAAATGGACGAAATTGAATTAGAACTGGATTGATGAAGATAAATGAGTATAAGTGAGCTTATATATGTAACTATGTATAACTATTTATATATACAGAATCATATTCTAGACTCAAACATATATTAAACTAGACATATACGTAATTCAAAACCATCGTTTTACATTAAAGTCAGCATATATACATCATAAACTTTGAAATAACTACTTTTATATACACACACACACACACACACTAAAAAAAAATGAAAATACTTAGAATATATATTTCAAAATAATAACGTACATCATATAATGAACTGTTATCACACATATATATACAGTACAAAAATGTATCTATATAAGCACTTAATATGTAATTCATGTATACTAGCATATACAAACTTATGTACAAAATATCGTATAGACTAACATATACATAAAGAATAACCTGACTATATTTACAAATATATTTACATTTATATATCCGCAAACAACCCTTACGAAAGAAAATATAATATTATGAAGTCCCACCAATCGTATATGAACTCTGGAAAATATTCTATATAAACAGATATGTATTTATAAACAGATACAAAACTAACATTAATATAAAATCTATAAACTGACATATGTATAACTACCCTGTATAAAATGATATATATATATATATATACAAAAAAAAAATAGAAAAAAAAGAAGAAAAAAACGTATGCAGACTGTAGCTTCAATATATATATGATCCCAATAAGCATGAGTAACCATAACGTATGAAACATCATATACACAAAACAATATAAATAAAAGCTAAGAAAAACGTGCATACCACATAACAAAACATATGCGACTCATATATATAACTTATATATATATAACCGTACAACATATATAGAATATATAACTTATATGTAGACTCAACGGCTCATTTAAAACTTATGTTAACTATACATATGAACAACAACTATATCTCTTATATAAATTTATATATAAACAACAGATTCCTTTCTTCATAACTTACATAACTGTGTATATGCACTAACGCATATATAGCTTACATAAACATATATATAAACTGACATACATATCTTCCTTTATGATATAACAACTAGTAAACACTTATATACAGCGGCTGATACTAATATATATAAATACACCTTAACCTATTAACATATGAAACTAAAATCTTCATATTATATTATATAACTTTGGAAGACGTAAAGCAGGCTCTGGAAATAGTGAATGTGATGAACAGGTTAGGCTACAACACCTAATGCACAAGCTATAAATATATTAAAATAGTTAGAACCTTTATATAAACAAACAAATGATATAAATATATACCACTTCATATAATTGCTTCCAGAAGACAAGCAACAGATAGAGAGAGAGGCACGGGTAGAAGTGAGATGGTTTGGTGGCTGCAAATGGGAGGTTCGTCTATTGAAGAGGGGAAGCCTGCATGATGGGTGAAGCTACGGTGGCTGACGCACGCTAGGGGAGGTTCGGTGGCAAGCTATGGTGGTGGGAAGGCCGATGATTTGGCGGAAGAAGGAGCCGTGCGGTCGGAGGCGGTGCTCAGCGAGATGGTGATGACGTGGAGGCGCGGTGAGGGGAGTCAACGAGCGGGGTTGGTGGCCGAAATTTCATGTGGAGGGAGGTCGAAGTGACAATCTGGTGTAAGTAACAAGGAGGAAGCAGCTTTTATATTATAAAGCAATAGAGAAAAAAAAATGAAGACTGAATAGAACAAGCAAAGGAAGAAACAGGGGATGGAAGTAACCAGCTGATACAATAAATTGGAATAGGGAATCGTGACAGACAAAACGTTGAATTCTGAAATTGTAATAAAAGCCAAGTGTCCATTTATTTCTAACGTTGGACAATGAATGGTCACCGAAAAACCAAAAGGCTCAAAATAGAAATCGATACGGTTCACCGTTTTACCGATTTCGCCGTGTATATGACGTGGAAACACACGAATGAGTATACTGCAGAGATCAGCACGACGAAACGAACAAAATGGTGTACAGATGTTAGTGGTACGATTGAATTATAAAAATTCGAATTTTTTATACTAGCGAAAAATGCGAGAAAAACGTAAGAAAATAAGATCGACGGAGCTAAAGATGTCCGAATTTTGAAAAACGAAAAATTGCGTTTGCTCAGAAGATGGTTTAGAATTTTTCTATGTAAAAATATTTAGGTTCCGAAAATATTTAATTTTCATCGCTTTTTAACTGATTAAATTGAAGTAAATTTACGCGCGAAATAAACTTTCATATTTTCGGACGAAAATTTACCAGTTACTATGTTTAACTAGACACATTCCAAATATCAAATTTATATTTCAAATTTTATCGTTTAAAATATTACAAAAATTTAACTAATTACGTAATTAAAATAGTTAAAATTTACGGGTCGTTACACTCTCCCCCACTCAAAACATTTCGTCCCCGAAAAGGAAGGAGGTAGGAGAATAGAACCAACCAGAAAGAAAAATGGCTTTGAAATCAAAATGAACAACTAATTTAAAGCCATATAAATTCCAACTTAAATTAATTAATATTCAATAATTTGATTTAATCCATTCTTAATTATTTCCAAATTTTATTATCTTATTATCCAATTGTGCTTAATTAACAAATTTCTAAAATCATAAATTAGAATAGTCATTTAATAAAATCGTATTTATTCAACAAATTTAATTCTTCTTTATTCCAAATTATTATTAAGTTTATTTCACTTAATATATCTTATTACATATATTTAAACCATATAAATTAATTTAAACCATATAAATTTCAATCTAAATTAATTTATATTTTTCAATTTTGTTAAATCCATTTATGTTAAATCAATAAATAGTCATTCGATTTAAATTTGTTAGTTCAACTGTTAATTCTAATCATATAAATTTCATTTTAAATCAATTAATATTCAATAATTGATCTTAATTCAAGGTATTTCATTAAGCTGATTCAATTCAATTTGTTAATTCTTTCAGAACAAAATTTACTTATTTATCTCATTCAATTAACTTATTATTCTATCATCTTTATTAGCATTTTTTTATACTTAAAATCTAAGTGTATAACATTTATTATAAACACTCAAATTTGATTTATAAAATTATCTTATATTGTATATTATCCAGTTACATTTTAACTGATGAATAATTTAGGTAAGTTATGTTGAAATGCAATTTAGTACTATACAAATAAAATTTTCAAATTCAATTATTTGAAGTTTAAATATTTATCCAAAATTTAGCTTTACTTATAATTGAAAACATCCTTTAACATAATTTTAAGAATTAAATTTCCGTTTAATTTCAAACCCTTTAGAGATAATTACGTATATACTATATATATATATTAAATCAAATTAAATTTAAAATAATATACCCATATATATATATATACATATATATAAATCTAGTCATATTTAAGAAATTCAAATCAAAATATTTCCCAAACAAAACCGTAGCAAAGCTATAGAATGGTTTCTCCACTTCGAAACTCGAAAATGAATGTCGATGATGCGGCCGCCATCACCGAAATTATTTTCCAGCGACAAAATAAGAGAGTGCTGCTTTAAATCTTTAAAATTTCTTTGAATTGATTTCTATTTGAATAATATACCTTCTAAAACTTAAGAGTCAAGTTGAAATCACCGAAAATTTTAAATTCTCAAATTCTTGATTTAAATACATTCCAAATTTCAAATCAAATTATAGCCAAGTTTAAAATTCATTTATTTATATTGGAATAGTCAATTGTTTACAAAACAATAAATGAAAATCAAATATTATCATTTCTAACAACAAATTCATTAACAATTTAATTTCAGAAAACTTATATTTATATATAATATAATCATACAAAACTATTTTGTTTACCAAATTTGAAAACAATATTGTGTCAGTTTGTTCTGTTCAAGTATTTTGGAAATCCTATCGATAGCGTTGATCAGACGAATCGATCGGAAACCCAAATCAACATCAACAACTCAAACAACACAGCATATATTAAAACATTTATATATATTAGTTTACAAATACATTTCTTTGCTCGACAATACAGGAATGAATTTTCAAAATAAGGATAGGGTTTCAAATTTGATGGACTCAAATCAAAGAGGAATTTGATTCGAAGATAAGTTCGAAACAAAGATATGATGATTAATAACAAAGTAGGAAGATTGATAAATTTATATAAATTGCGGGCAACCTTAACCAGGTCGACCGTGACTTCAAGAATAAGATCGATGCAGAATTTCGAGGCAAATCTACATTCGATTCTCAAGAAATAGAATTCAGGTATAGCAGGAAATAGACAGCATCGTAAACCGAGGATACAGAAATCTCCAGTAAATCAATGCCTTTTGTAAAGGAGTTTCACCCCTTTACAAAATTTCGAAGATTGGCGAGACCGCCGATCCATTATAAAGATCATTCAAAGTGGAGTTATGGGATGCTCCAGAATTAAAAGAAGACGAATAGTGAGGGACACGAATGGAATTTGGAACCGCAGGGAACGTTCCAAAATTCAAAGGAATCGAGTCAAAAGGAAGAGATTGAAGCTCGAATGAGAGTGATTCTGTAAATACAGTTACCCTATATGCTAAGTTTTGCCTAGAGCTACCAAAGCTCTGATACCAACTGTAACGACCCGCTATTTTAGACCATTCGCATCCGCACATGTCGTACTTGAATAATTCAAAATACCGAATTATTAATTTAAATTTGGCAAAACTGAACATATACAGTAAAAATAATCACAGATCACAGACATAGGGTAATAAATGCAGCGGAAATAAAAGATAGTAGTTCATGAAGCTACTATATACATATCAGAGTTAAATAAGGTACAACAGATGTCTCGGATACAATAATCAAATACAATATCAGAATACAATCACTGGAACCAACTGGATATCTGAAAGCTGGATAGATAGCTGGATCTCCAAGCGAAGCTCCAACTCCAAAGGTGAGTCTCGAATACTGGTACACTCAGTCTGACCCGAGCGTAAAGCAAAACACAAAACACTCGAGTCGGGATTAACATTCTTATATCAATAAATCCAAATCAAGTGAAATAGCAACTGAAATACAAGTAACTCAAAGGATGTTTGGAATAACTATCCTTTAAGGATCCGTTAAACTATCTACTATGTAGTAGTGTACGGTAAATAGATAATGCCTATCAGTAATATAAAGTATCAAAATAGTGTTAAGGCGTTACCATTATCCCCCTTAGCACATTTTATATAAGTGTTATAGTCTATACAGCACTGTAAACTCCACTGTAAACTAGTGGGCTATCAGGGAGTACTCCATAGGTATAACACAAAACAAATCGTAGTGGTCGCGAATAGGGATACAAGTATGACAAGGCACATGAGGCGATACCCAAGGTAGTGAAACTACCGTTTGCCTGATCCGGACTGGTGAGAACACATCGCCGCAGCGATCGCAACACCGCGAAACAACACTCCCAAAATCAAGGGTGCACCAATCGACAACAAGTAATGAGTAGTTTTCGAAGAAGTGTGTTCGCTCGAGGTAGCTAGCCCCCATTTGGCCCGGCACGGCTCCTGTTTTAGTCATTTCCAATTTGACACAAGGGTCAAGGCTATCCATTATCGTTCTCTTTCTTCAGTCATCACGTACATCATTCCAACCACTTCATTCTGGATCACACTCCGCGCGTAGTTATTAAAGTGGTTTTCGGTTTAGACAATAAGATGTCCCTAACCGATTCCGGTTCCTTTAATAACCTTCGTAATTATAACACCGATTGGTCGTTAATATATTTCAAAACCAAATCAATTTCAATTTCAATTGGAATTTGTAAATCAACATTTCATTTGTCCTTCTAAAACAATTTCCATAATTTACGTTTCAAAACTTCCAAATTACCATTTCAAAATCTTATAATTCAATTTCAATCTTTATTTAAAACAATTCAAATATTGATTTAAATTCGTATATAAGTTTCATTCCGAAATTATTTAAATTAATTTAATTTAACATTCAAATCAATTTAAATCCATTGATCAATTTTATTCAATGTTCATTAAGTAAATTTATCCTTCAAAACAATTTATATTTAACTTCCAATTTATTTAGTCAATTATTTAAGTTCAACTCCATTATATCAAAACTTACAAATTGCATTAAATTAAATTCGTAAAATCAATTCTTTAAATTACAAGTCTTACATTAATTTCAATAAATCACATTTTTATTTCTTGTTAAAGAAATTCAATTTCACTGATTTATTTTCTTTGTTACAAATCTCAAAAATCAATTTATAAAGAATTTCATTTATTAGAAAAGTTCAATTACACTTATCAAAGAATTCAATTTTATTTCATTATTAAATAATTTCAAACTTAATTCAATCATTTCTCAAATTTAACAACGTTCTTTCATCAATTGCATTGTTAATATTTTGTTTCAGATTATTAAATATTAACATTTTCCTTTCATTAAAAATTCAAATTCCAACTTCATTTCAAAACCACATTATTTATTAAAATAAAATCTTCATTTTATTTTAAATCAAAGTATTGACCAATCGGTTTTTATTTAATTCTCTATCCTAGGTCAAGGTTAAATTTGAGTATTTATCATTTCAACCCGATTTCATTCCAATTCAAAATCAAAGCATAACAAAGGGAACTTGCAGTGTGATAACTGGGATGGTGTCAAAGTAAATAAACAAGCAATAAAACAATCAATAACAGCAATCAAATAATTAATTCAAATAATCCCGAAATAATCGTATTAATTTACATTGTTGTTTTTGCAAATTAATATAATTATTTCTAGAATCTACACTATCATTTCATGTAGATTAAAGATTATTACACTAATATTAATACGGTTTTTCATTTGATATCAATTTATTCAATTTCATACTACATAAGATTAAGCAACAACATTTAAATGGTTCAAGGTGTTTTTACCAAATTTCTACGTGTCAATTAATTCAACATTTAAAAGGGTCATATTTAACTTAATCAAATTCAACATATAAAACCATTTTAAATTGTTAACTATCTTATATCAAATTCAATTTCATTCTATTTATCACTTTAACATTTACAATTAACGTCAAATGAAACATCAACAATCAATCAATTATCAGCCAAACTGTATTATCATCGCATAAATAATTAACAGATAATGGTGTTAGATGTCATGGGTGAACAGATACAGGTAATAGCATATATAACAATGTGATTAACTAACAGCAACATATTTCAATTTGTCATTTCAATTGAAATCAAATTTAATAAATAAAAGAACGTTAATCGTGAGTGATTGCTCACCTTTCGAGGCTAGAGAGAACAGGAGACGGTACTGATACACATACTGATACGGACACTGAAATTGAGTTACGAATCCAGGCAAAGCAAAAATCGGCACGAATTCGACGAGCAAAGCTGATAATAGAAATGGACGAAATCGAATTAGAACTGGATTGATGAAGATAAATGTGTATAAGTGAGCTTATATATGTAACTATGTATAACTATTTATATATACGGAATCATATTCTAGACTCAAACATATATTAAACTAGACATATACATAATTCAAAACCATTGTTTTACATTAAAGTCAGCATATATACATCATAAACTTTGAAATAACTACTTTTATATATATACACACACACACACTAAAAAAATGAAAATACTTAGAATATATATTTCAAAATAATAACGTACATCATATAATGAACTGTTATCACACATATATATACAGTACAAAAATGTATCTATATAAGCACTTAATATGTAATTCATGTATACTAGCATATACAAACTTATGTACAAAATATCGTATAGACTAACATATACATAAAGAATAACCTGACCATATTTACAAATATATTTACATTTATATATCCGCAAACAACCCTTACGAAAGAAAATATAATATTATGAAGTCCCACCAATCGTATATGAACTCTGGAAAATATTCTATATAAACAGATATGTATTTATAAACAGATACAAAACTAACATTAATATAAAATCTATAAACTGACATATGTATAACTACCCTGTATAAAATGATATATATATATATATACAAAAAAAAATAGAAAAAAAAGAAGAAAAAAACGTATGCAGACTGTAGCTTCAATATATATATGATCCCAATAAGCATGAGTAACCATAACGTATGACACATCATATACACAAAACAATATAAATAAAAGCTAAGAAAAACATGCAGACCACATAACAAAACATATGCGACTCATATATATAACTTATATATATAACCGTACAACATATATAGAATATATAACTTATATGTAGACTCAACAGCTCATTTAAAACTTATGTTAACTATACATATGAACAACAACTATATCTCTTATATAAATTTATATATAAACAACGGATTCCTTTCTTCATAACTTACATAACCGTGTATATGCACTAACGCATATATAGCTTACATAAACATATAAAACGGACATACATATCTTCCTTTATGATATAACAACTAGTAAACACTTATATACAGCGGCTGATACTAATATATATATACCTTAACCTAATAACATATGAAACTAAAATCTTCATATTATATTATATAACTTTGGAAGACGTAAAGCAGGCTCTGGAAATAGTGAATGTGATGAACAGGTTAGGCAACAACACCTAATGCACAAGCTATAGATATATTAAAATATTTAGAACCTTTATATAAACAAATGATATAAATATATACCACTTCATATAATTGCTTCCAGAAGACAAGCAACAGATAGAGAGAGAGAGGCACGGGTAGAAGTGAGATGGTTTGGTGGCTGCAAATGGGAGGTTCGTCTATTGAAGAGGGGAAGCCTGCATGACGGGTGAAGCTCCGATGGCGGACGCACGCTAGGGGAGGTTCGGTGGCAAGCTATGTTGGTGGGAAGGCCGATGATTTGGCGGAAGAAGGAGCCGTGCGATCGGAGGCGGTGCTCAGCGAGATGGTGATGACGTGGAGGCGCGGTGAGGGGAGTCAACGAGCGGGGTTGGTGGCCGAAATTTCATGTGGAGGGAGGTCGAAGTGACAATCTGGTGTAAGTAACAAGGAGGAAGCAGCTTTTATATTATAAAGCAATAGAGAAAAAAAATATGAAGACTGAATAGAATAGGCAAAGGAAGAAACAGGGGATGGAAGTAACCAGCTGATACAATAAATTGGAATAGGGAATCGTGACAGACAAAACGTTGAATTCTGAAATTGTAATAAAAGCCAAGTGTCCATTTATTTCTAACGTTGGACAATGAATGGTCACCGAAAAACCAAAAAGCTCAAAACAGAAATCGATACGGTTCACCGTTTTACCGATTTCGCCGTGTATATGACGTGGAAACACACGAATGAGTATACTACAGAGATCAGCACGACGAAACGAACAAAACGGTATACAGATGTCAGTGGTACGATTGAATTATAAAAATTCGAATTTTTTATACTAGCGAAAAATGCGAGAAAAACGTAAGAAAATAAGATCGACGGAGCTAAAGATGTCCGAATTTTGAAAAACGAAAAATAGCGTTTGCTAAGAAGATGTTTTAGAATTTTTCTATGTAAAAATATTTAGGTTCCGAAAATATTTTATTTTCATCGCTTTTTAACTGATTAAATTGAAGTAAATTTACGAGCGAAATAAACTTTCACATTTTCGGACGAAAATTTACCAGTTGCTATGTTTAACTAGACACATTCCAAATATCAAATTTATATTTCAAATTTTATCGTTTAAAATTTTACAAAAAGTTAACTAATTACGTTATTAAAACAGTTAAAATTTACGGGTCGTTACAATATAAATTCCGCGTTTCTCCTAGATATTTCCAAAGTTACGTTCGGTCCAGGTTTTATAGTCGGTTAATTAACTATCAAATAAAAAATCATTCAAACATGGATTTAATCCCCATGGGATCCTCTAAACCTTTATTAATTAATCTTTAATTAATTGAATCACTTTATAAAACTTGATCAAAAGATCTTTACACAACACTATTTCCAAAAGCCTTACTTCCACTTTATACTTCGAAAAATATTTATACTTATCTCAGGGGTATAAGTATATTATCAAAACATTTGGAAAATTCTCTCTTTTTAAATTTCTTTAGAGAACATTACTTACTATAAGCCAATCCACTTATCCATTAAAAAAGCTCCCTTTTAAAAGCTCACTTCACATTTAAATACCTTTATAAATTTCAAAATCAATTTATAAAACACTTTTATAAGTCTACAAGTCCATTTACAAAACCTCTTTACAAACCTCTAAAATCATTTATAATACATTTCCCCTTTTAAAACTTTTGTAATAAATCTTCTTAAGGAAAAATCCTTTACAAAATATCTTTTGCAACTCATCCTTTTAAATCACTTTAAATAAACCTATTTACTTAGCAAAACCCATTTTTATAAACAAGTTGTTATTTACAAATGCCTTTATAAAATAATAATATAACTTGAAAAATCATTAAAAAACCTTAACCCCAAATTGATTAAAGAATTGAAATTAATTCAAAACCATACTTTATAATTTCAAAATGAGGCTTAGCAATCCCTATGGTAGTAATTTAAGTTACCATTTAACATTAATTTCACTTTCAAATCGCTTAACCATTTATTTACATAAACCAATAGATATGTAAATGCAATTCATACCCAAATCAGGGAATAACATATCAATACAACTCAACTAGCATATACATGTCCAAATAGCATAATAGCAGGATGGTGATTTGTCCTGCTAAATAGATGTCCAAACAATTCACTACTTGAGCAAAATGGGAATTTATTCTACTAAATATATGTCCACACAATAAACAATTACATTATAGCAGAACGGGGATTTATTCCACTATCAAATGTCTAAACAATCAACTTATAGCAAAATGAGAATTTATTCTGCTAACACATGTCCATACAATCAAACCATTTACATAACTCTTTCACAATTGTTTCTCTAATTAATGGTATCGACATTTGAATCCCTTGTGTTCAAAACCATCTTTGGAAAAGAAGTACCTTTAAAACAATTTGATTCTCGAAACAAAGGTTTTAAAACTTAAAACTCCCTTTAAAATGAATAATCACAAGTTAAACTCTTTATTAAATTTGAACTTAATTTAGTTATAAATTAATAAATAATTAAACCTTTAATAAATAATTTATTTATAATTTAAACCCTTAATTAATCCTTTATTAATTACTAAATAATAATTTAAATCCTTTATTAATAATTAACTATTAATTAATCTTATTTAATTAATTAAATAATATTTAAATAAAACTTAAATAATAAATTAAACCATTAATAAATAATTTTTTTAAATTAAAACCTTAATTAATTTATAATTAAAAATAATTAAACGCTTGATTAATTAAATAAATAAATAATTAACCTTAAATTTGATTAATAATTAATTAAAAGTAATTCATATATTTAACTCATAATAAATTAAAAATTAATCTTACTTTTAAAGGATAATTAACTAGTAACTAATCTTTATTTAATTAAGATTAATGAACCTTGTTTAATACTTAATTAATTATTAATTACCAAGCTTAATTAATTAATAATTAATTATTAAAACTTAATAAACTTTCTAAAACATTTTCATTAAGTTTATAAAAACCTTTCCAAAATAATTTAAAGTATGAAACTGAATTTTCAAAATAAAGGACTTTCATCGAAACTACAACCATAGTGACTATCGCTATGGATACCATAACTTCCAAACTTGATTAACATCTCAAATAGTCTTTTAAAACATTACTTTTTAACTTTAGCTTACTTGATGAACTTGATATAAAGTTTTGTAAGCAAAACAAAAGGTTAGTAACTTTACAAAACTTTTTATTTAAAACAAAGTAAGTAATCAAATTTAAAAATTCGAAGGATCGCTGTGTCGAACACAAACACCTTCCAATTGCTAACCTTGCTCACTAACTTTTCCATTTACTAACTTTACTTACTCAATTTCCACATCACTTTCAATCACAATTATTGTTGCCTTTGCTCGTTCTTCCAGCCTAATAAGTGGCTTTTCCTGAGTGAGCTTTAACATTCGATTCACAAATCTATGCTAAACCATTAACTAGCAACATATGCACATCCAAATCAAATGATAATTTAACCATCCAAACAACATATTCTACAACCAAATAGGCAACGTAATAAAGATTGAACCTTTCCACAAAAAGTTAGAAGTTTACTCACCAAACTCTTTTGAAAACTTGAAACACTTTAGAACTCGCAAAGCTTGGAAAACCACAAAAATCATTTCGAAAATGGGTTATCTACTCCTCGATTTTTAGCCATGTTACTCTCGAAATTTGGAGAAGTGGTTAAAAATAAAGATTTTGGAAATTCTTTTCTCTACGATTTAAAAACTAGAATCACTAAATTTTGATTTGTTTTGAGGGAGAAATGGTCAAAATAAGATGAGGTATTTACGGACTTGAAAATATGGGTCCGAAAATGAGTCAGAAAAAAATATATTTTTGACCCAAAAATATTCGAAATTTGAAAAAGTGGTTCCAATTAAATTTGAACAAAAAGAAAATCTTGTTTTGGAGTAGTCTAGCGGAATTTATAGCCCAATAAAATGGGAGGAAAATGGAGAAAGAAAAGGTTTAAAACTAAGTTTTTAAAACATTTTAAAAAGCAATAAAAATTCAAATTTAGATTCTTTAGAATTCTAAAGGGATGCCATTAAAAGGTTTCATAAAGCTTTATGAAGTTTGAGAGAATAGAAAATGAAATATAAAAAAGAAAATGGAAAAATTAGTTTTATATGAAATGAACATGTAAATTTATCAAACTACCCTTCATCCTTTATCCTCCACTCCTTGAATACCACGTTTCCACCTCCTTTCCATCTCGTTATTTCAGCCTACAAAACCTCCCGCTCCCTTTGATGTCAAGGCAAACATGTTTAAACATGTTCCAAGTACTTTTGTATTTAATGTCTCTCTTGATGTGACATTATATCTTTTTTTCTTAATTATATTTTAATCTTTATCTACCTAAATGTATTCACATGCATACATACATTATACAAGCCTAACTTATTTAAAAATGTACATGTTTGATTAATATAATGAGTTTAAAACATTTTCGATAACTTTTATCCGACGAAAAGTTGAAAATTCGGAAAACGAATTCCGTTCACATTTTCAATCTTTCTTCAAACTAATTATTTTGTTAACAAAATTTTCAAATGATTTCACCATTATGAATTATTATTAAAAAGAGTTTTATTTTCAATATAATATTTTATTATTTGAATATTTAAAATTAATCGAATATTCGAAAATCAAAGCAATGAAATTTCCGGTCGTTGCACTCACCAAGTGTTCGTTGTCAAAAATCTAGTGATAGATCCTTATTTGGAACTGTGTGAAACATCTCAAATTCATGTACTCGAATCTTAGATCAAAAACTATATGAAAAAGGGAAATGATCTACATTCAACTTACGCACTTATATTATTGGTTGCCACCAATACCAATTCTATTTCTGTTAAAATTGATTATGAAAACATTTCATAAAACTAAACTTAAGTTTAACTTGTATAATACCCTACTGCATCCTGAGAGTATATACCACTATCTGGTTCAAAATTTTCTATTTTAAATTCATTAAGTAAACTCAAAATCCAAATACCTGGGTTTTTATTCAAAAATCTATTCTGAAATGATACTATATGTTTAACCATAGAATATATATAGACACACACACGCGCGCGCGCGCACATATATATATATATATATATATATATATATATATGTATGTATGTATATATATATATATATGTATGTATGTATGTATATAGAGCCCGAGTAACTCCAAAATGATACTAAGGAACTGGGTAATACAAAATAGTATCGTATATCCCCTAACCAAGAAGGGTAATACTTAAGAGAAGTACTTACCATCAGAACACATCTCTTTCCCATTTTTAGTACTTTTGGACCACTCGAACTATTTAACATAAAAATATTTCTTCTATTTCAAACAACCCCTTTTAAACAATACTCTACGAATTTCCAAACAAATAGTTTAACAAAATATCTACAGCCAATCTTGCTTTGGGTTTGTTCGGATTCGAACTTGTTTCGATTGTACAATGATAAAGAGGATAATTTACTAAATACACCACAACATTTGCCTAAGCAAACATTTGACCATCACTTAGAAAATTATTATGATTTTCACAAAACAGGTGGAGACTCATTTTTTGAACCAATCCAAAGAAAATACCCTTACTTAAAAATTTCCCTTCTGAAATATTTATACACAAAATATTTTCAAGTTAAATATTACTACCTTTTTCCATAAAACATTTGAAATCTTCTTCAAGACTCCAGAATTTGAATACTCAAACCTTTGACTTATAATACATTCCTTTATGCAAACCATATCTTAAATAATTATGGCAAAATATTCTAGCTTTTCTTTTTACTAAACATCTTTTATTAAAATCAAATTTTACTCCACATCAACATCAAACGTCTTATAGTCAAATTGTGAAACTTAATTTACAAGGTGTTCGTTTCAATATTTCACCTAGTTTCTAATTTTTAAAAGGAAGATTACTTATAAAATACCTAACAATAGTCGGTGTTCAAACTGGACGAGTCTGACTAAACAAACCTTAAATGATAATAATTGAATATTATCATTTCCTAACAAACAAGCACATCAAAAATAACTATATTATTTTGAAAATCATTCTTGTATATATAAAATATATTCCTAGGTAAAATTATTCCATTTACCTATTTAAAAACAATACTGCGTTGGTTGCCCTTGCTCAAGTGTTTAGGAATCCCTATCGATGATGTGGGTCGAAAGCATCAATCAGAATTCATATTCCACTCAACCGATCAAACAACACAATATAAAACATTTTATATCACTAACAAATACGCACCCTCACACACACAGATATATATATATATAGACACACACATACTCAAACTCATCTAGAGTGTCATTAACCCTATCCTACCGAGTTTACTCCCCTAGGGCTAAGGTTTTTGCTTAATCTTCAACTATGATACCAATTGTAATGTGCTGCCTTTTTGATCCTCAGAAGTTAACACTAAGACATCCACGGTATTCATATGCCGAACATCTAAGTGCCAGAAAAAAATTATTGATGCAAAAGAAAAGAAGAAGAAAGATAGAATCTCACAAAAGCATGACGAGTAATATATATTACTAAACAAGACTTTAGAAAAAGAAAGGACTTTGATATACATACATACATCAGAGTACAACGCTAACCCATCATCTGCCTAGACAGTTACAACAACATGTCCCTATAATTGTTGATAAC
This sequence comes from Allium fistulosum, assembly GCA_030737815.1. Classification (NCBI taxonomy): domain Eukaryota; kingdom Viridiplantae; phylum Streptophyta; class Magnoliopsida; order Asparagales; family Amaryllidaceae; genus Allium; species Allium fistulosum. The sequence continues at coordinate 457,454,098 of CM060905.1, forward strand.
TACAACAAGAATAAACAACGGAAGATATAGAAAATACGGAAGTACGTTTTGGAGGGGTCCAGCTCGTCTTCTAAAAGCTCCAATATGTCCAACTAAATCTGGAAAACATGCTCTGGCTGACTAGAGCAAGAAAACAATGTCCGGGTCAGTATGGTAAAACCGGCATGAGTAACCCAATAATATGGATTACTTAATGTTATAAAACCTTCTAAAATAAAGGTATCTCGTAAGACCACATAGCACATAAACACGGACGTGTTTTACCTTACGATAACCAAAACATTTCTATAGAAAATGCAGTGATATTATAATAATGTCTAGGTAAAACAAACACTAATCATAGCGAAAATTGTTGCATTAATTAAATTTCAACATAATAGGTATACAACCAAATCCATAGAGGCACGTATTGGAGATTGTATTTCCATCAATGACCGGGCTATTGGGGTACCGCCTGCCACGGTACACCTCTAGAAAAATGTACTAAGTGCCATACATGGATCCCTTGCCAACACAGAGCTGGCTACCCCATTAACATGATAGGCTGGATTACATCTTCTCCAGGACCAATGCTCTAAAACAATATGCACCAGCCATGGCCGCACTTCCGCACACAAACCAAATCCATAAGTATCGATTATAGATTAAGGAATGACTGCTCCTAGTGGTAGCGAACTACATAACTCTGCCGCATATCCTCTGTTTTATTCATTACCATGTTGTGAGGTTTGTGAGGACACTGTTACCTTTTCCTCTCATAACAATTCCCATTTGCTAACTGTGCCTTCCAGGCACCATGCAATGCCAGCATTAATCCATACAAGTTGTTCGGGATATCAACAAACCGAAGGCACTACTTCTACTAAATCCATTTGGAATCACTATCATGATTAGTAGCAAGTAGCCCTTGCACTTCAAAGATCTCCGTCTTCGACCCCATCATCCTCAAGATGTCTTTAGTACATCGGTTGAGTTGGATCGAAGTGGTTTTTGGATAATTCAAACTTATCTGATCCCGGTCTCTTTGAACCAACATTCGCTAGTTCCGTTAAACTCAACATCGATTCTTTTGGAAATAAATAGACAATACATGGGAGTGGGGATCACTCCTAACCATTTATGTGGACCAATCTCCCTATCATTTGTCCTAGGAGAACAGAAAGAGATTTATACGCACAGTACAGCATCATCGAAGATGACTATGCCCTATAACCCCCTTGTTTCCCTTAGATTTCGATAGAGTTATATATTGGCCAAGGTTTGATAGTCAGTTATTTAACTATCAAATAAACAACAATCATCATAGATTTAATCTCCAATGGGCCACTAAGCCTCTATAAATTAATCTTCTCATAAATCAAATCACTTTTCACATTTTGACTTAAAATACCTTTACAAAAGATATTTTCCCAAACCCTTATACTCCTTTCATTACTTAGAAAACATTTATATACTTATCTCACAGGTATAAGTATATTCCAAACCATTATATTTTCAATACATAGAAAATATCCATATACTTATCTCACGGGATAAGTATATTAACAAAACTTAAGGGAGATTTCCTCTTTTCCAAAATCATATTTAAATGGGCCAAAACAAATATTATTTAAAAATATTTCTTACTATAAACTCAACCACTATCCATTGGTGGTAAGTACGGAAAGAGTGTTTCCATACCACCATAATTAAGAAGGATAAATAGTCAAAACAAATCTCATTCCTTTATAAAATTTCCTTTTATAAGCCCATTTCATAATTACAAATTCTTTTATAAATTTCCAAAATAATATATAAGACTTATTTTTATAAATCTCTAAAATGATTTATAAACTCCTTTTCAAAATATCATGTGTAAACAACTTTTTAATAAATCCCTTTTTACTAAGTTTAATGCTTTTTATAAAACAATTCATCATTTATAGTCATCTTTATTAAAATAATAACTTAACATCAATATTAAAATAATTAAATAACTTACTTTAAAATTTCAATTATAAACACTTAAATTGAAGTTAATTTGAATTCATAACTTCACAAATACGAAAAGAGGCTTAGCAATTGCAATGGTACTAAATCAAACTACCATTTAATTCAATCTAACTTTCTAAGTCGCATAACTGATATTTACATAAGCCGACATATACGTAAATAAAATCAATTAGCAATCACTAGCTAATCCATCACTTGTCCAATATAGATCAACTTGCATACATGTGAATGTCCAAATCAATATATTAGTAGAACATGGATTTGCTAAAGGTATGTATAAATAATCTACTTAATTAAGTTATAACAGAATGGATATTTATTCTGCTAAATGTATGTCTAAGTTTAATATAACTTATCCATTTTTGTTTGGCTACTTAAAAGCATAGACAAGAGATCCCTTGTGTTTAAACTTTTCTTTTCTAAAGAAAGTTGTCTTTTAAACAAACTAATTCTTGGAAAATAAGTGATTAAGAATTTAAACCTCCTTTAAAATAATTAACAACAGTTAAACCCTTTACTAAACCATAATTAAATCTTAACTAAAATCTTAGCCTGACTTAATTACTAACTAAGAAATAATTAAAACTTTAACAAATAATTTATTTATAATTTAAAACCCTCAACTTATAATTAAAAATAATCAAACACTTACTTAATAATAAATAATTAATCCTTTACTTAATTAATAATTGATTATAAATTAGTCCTATACTTAACCAATAATTAATTATAAACTAATCCTACTTAGTTAATACTTAATTACAATTAATCTTACTTTAAAAGATAATTAATTAATAACTAATCTTTACTTAATTAGAATTATTAAATCTTACTTAATACTTAATTAATTATTAGTTACCCAAAACTCAATTAATTAAAAATTACTTAATTAACACTTAAGTACTTTCTAAATACTTATTATTAAGTTTAGAAAACATTTCTGTATACTTAAGTGCAAGTTCTAATTTTCAAAATGTTGAACTTTTACCGAAACTGCATCCATAGCAACTATCGCTATGGAAACCATAACTTGAAAATTGTTTTTAAGTTTCTTTTTGAAAATTTTATCACTTGGAAAGCTTACTTACCCTTTTAAAACACAAGGTAAGGATCTTATATAACTAAACAAAGATTAAATCTTAAATTGATTTTTCATTTAAAACTAAGAACCATAGTTTTTTTACCCAAGGATTCCATATCGCTTAACCAAGTAAAGGTGCTAACTTTCTTATCATATCACTACATATTCATGCCTATAGCATACTAATAATATCATAACCACAAACGTACATAAAGATCTAATCTTTATAACATTCAAATCACTTTTAGACTTCACTTTCAAGTCTAAGGAAAATCCACATACAAGCAAATATATATACATCCAAGCCACATAACTAGTCAATACACAAACAATTCAACATAAAAATACTAGCCATAAGATAAAGATATCAGTTTTCCCAAAAATAAAGAATTTTTCTGACCAAAGCTATGAAAGCAAAACAAACTATCCCTAGAACTTGTGAAGAGCTTAGATCTTAGCTTTCTATTTGTAAAAACTTGATTTTTTTAAGGGCTAATAAGGCTAGATGGGATCGACGTAGAGTGTGTGGGGCTCGACCTAGGTTGTAGGTGGAGGGTTTGGACTTGTTTTGAGAAGGAGGAGTTGTAGTAAGGAAAAGAAGAGTGTTTAAACAAGTTTTTAAGAGTTTATAATGGAAAAAGAAATGATTTTTTATACTTTGAAAACAATGGAAGCCAATAAAGAGTTTTTGAAAAGCTTAAGGATGGAGATGGAAATTTTTAAAAAGTTAGAAAATAAAATGAGAAGTGAGAGAGGAAAACGTGAAGTTGGTTTTATGAAAAATGAAATAAGGAAATTACCAAAAAGCCCTTAAGTACATACCATCCACTCCTTAAGTGCCACATCATCACTGCCCCCTCCTTTCCTACCTTCTCACACACGTTAACCTCCTCCCATATCACATTCACACATTAAAGTACTAAGCATTTGAAAACATAGTGGATAATATGGGTTTCTATGTACTTAGATTTACTTTCACTTTTTCATGTCACATCTTATTTTAATTTTAAATAAAAACTTTATTTAAATACTTATTAATATCATATTATTTCAAATAAAAGTGTTTTACCATTTATAAATGTATGTATATGTATGTAATAGAGTGCTTACAACATTTGCAACAACCTTTTGATCGTGAAAAATTGAATTTTTGGAAAAAGCTTTCCAGTCACATTTTCTATTTTCCTTTCAACTAATTACTTTTGTAAACAAAATTTTAAAACCACTTTTCCATCATAGCTATTAATTAAACGAGGTTATTTAACCATTAAAAACTGTTAATTTAATATTTAAAATGAATTAAATATTCACACGTCAAAGCGATAAAATTCTGGGTCGTTACAAAAATCGTCAAGTAGAATCGCCAAATATCAGTATATCAAATCTTACTTCAGATCCAAAAAATTAGGAAGAGAAGATGGAGTCCAAGAGTCAAAAAAAATTGGTATGAAGCAGGAGTGGTTGGTACCATCCTGATTTTGGGAGGGGAATTGCTCCTTCTCTATTTTGGTCTTCTATCTTCGATCCATTGTGTTCTAAGTACTTTTCCATAGAGATCGTGTTGATTTTGAGAGGTTCTGATATGGTTTGTACTCTTCTACTTTCCTTTTGAGTTTCATTGGATTTATTCGCCTATTCCTTGAGAAATCTACCCCAAGACAATTACTTAAGCCATAATCCTTCAATCCATATCTCCAGGGCCTCGCAAGAGGCCAAAAAAGCGATCGGTGCCGAGTAGATTAGCTCTGAACCGAGTACTGTCCTTAGCCCCTATTTTTCTCTAATTCCTCAGGTCCATTCCTATCATCCTTCCAAGCATGTTCCTAAGTCCGTGAATCATTTTTTCTTTGCCCAAGTATCTAGATATGTCTAAAGGCTGCTTGTTTAAAAAGCCGGATAACATTTGCTGCTGAACCCATTCTCAAGCCGTTGGAACCACATTGTCACCAAATCCATCAAGTGCAATAGGTAACACCATCGCATTACTTCTTCCAAAGTACCCAACACACCTATATATTGAATATATCTCATCAGACGAATGCATGGTTTGATCTGTCCTTCCGTTATATATCTCCAACATGGGTAGTTTAAAATCAGGTGGATTTCTGGCATATCAGGTGTTTAGGGTAAATGGGTTTCTATTTACATCCTCTAAACTCTGATCCGGGGTTCCACCTTTCAACAGCTACCTTATCATATCGGCGATCTTGTTATTATTGTTCAACAGAAATCTCTGTGACTCTACATGTCCTTGTCTCAGATCTTTATCCTGCCCCTTGTTCCTACGGGGAGTTTCTAGTTCTAATATTTGTGGTTGTACGTTAGCATTCTGGTCCACATCTCTGACTCTACCATATCTCGTTCCCGGTATCCCAACTCGTCCATGGTCTGAATCACTCGTGCCACAAACCAATGTGGCAAGTATCGATATGATTTTGATCAGTACTAAGTTTTCTGGTGTTGGGGGTTCGGCTCCATTTTGCTCTACTATATTCTTCTATGCATTTGCTCTACCTTTCAACCACTAATTCTAAGTTCCAACTGCTATGGCTGTCCTTTACTGCTTCGTCCTTCTAAAGAATCCATTAAGCATCTCTTCTTGTCGTGCTAGCAATCTTATTTACACCTTTATCGTCATCCCTTCCATCTCCTTTCTTGTAACAAAGATAGAATGTAGATTTGAACTTGAAGACACCTCCATGCTGCCTCCATGTCCTTGATGGCTTCCTCGAGTAATAGCTTTTATATTAAGCGTTTTAATCTTCTCCAAATATCAGATTCAAGTAATCCTCAGTGAAAGCACCAAAAATTATTAGATCAAAAAATGCCACAATACCCCAAAGTCGATTAAATCTGAATTGGACAAAGATTAAAGTGAAGAAAATCAAGAGAATGAAGATCAACACAATTTTTATGGTGGTTCAGCAAATACCCCGCCCTACGTCCACTTAATCCTTGTTATTAATAGTTTTCACTCCAGAATACAATGATTGTAATCAAAACTAGACCACAATCTAGTAAATCTTGAACTTGCTAGAGGTTTTTTAAGAAGAAGAGAAGAAGCTTCCAAAGTACTAAAAATTCCTTCTCTAGTTGAAGGTTGCTAGTTATTTATAAGAAAATCCCAGCGCAAATCTTACTATCAGGCTTGAATAGGTCTCTATCTCTAAATCCGAAAATTAAACATAAAGAGTAGGTCGTCCCTCATAAAAATCGACAATACTAATCATGTCAGTATAGACCATAATTGTGGTTGGTACCGATCACAATGATTGTCACCAAAATACAAACTCCATATTTTTGTAAGCTCCAAATCTTCAAGAACCAAGTGTGGACCCCTTTAAGAAAAATAACTCAGTACCGATTAGGTACCGACCACAAAACTAATTGGTACCGATCATTTCATTTACTACTTCTCCTTCCAAACTTCTTATGTTGCTTTATACCATCACTAAGTTTCCCTCTATGTTCTTGATCAATTTCATCTTCGTCTATAGTCTATTCTATCTATTTGAGTCTGTTCCGAGACCATAGATAATTTGTCGGTAAAAACACACAAACACACACACACATGTAGATATATATATATATATATTCAAATGAAACTGTGGATGACAAATATATATATATATATATATATATATATATATATATATATAAAGGGACAAATGTTCATTGCGGTGTAAATTATAGCATTTATAAACGGTCACATTAGCCATGTGCACTTCTTATATGCGAAGGAGGAGCCTCCGAAATTCTAATGCCGGAGGCTGGCAGGGACACAACTACAGATTTCCATCTCGAAGATTTATGACGCTTGTGTGCAACTGCCTTGCCTTTTCTCCTTCCCTCTGAACCCTGAAAACTGTCAGAAGGCCCAGCCGCGGGTTCGTCATTTGTAGGTACATGTTCTTCATCACCCTCCTTAGTTATTACGACCACGGGCGCTTTACGCTTCACCCGCTTGATCGGAACTGCGCTAAGCGCTCCTTCAAGTCTTATGCTTTGTTTTCGTTCGATTAACCCAAGAATTCTTAAGTTCATGTCAGTGAGCACCGACTCGATTTCTCTCATCTTGCCTGGTACTTCTTGAAGGACCCGTACTATTTCTTTAAAGTGTGCGCCATCAGGTTGAGGAATTGCGGCTGTAAAGGAAAGAGAGTATCAGTCCCAATACCAGTTGCAACTATATTGTTAACTACCAGAAAAGTCGAAGCACTTACGTCTAACCGACCACCGATTGGCGAACCCTGAGGGACATCGAACATAGAACCATTCAGTTTTGAAGTAGCTCGGTCTAGCCTAAGACCCCGTCACCACCTGACAGTTCCTAACCGCTTCCAAGAACGTGAAAGAAGGGCTATCTCCCAAACTCATAACATTAAAAAGGTATCTGATTTCGATTGGAGTCGGGGGTCGGAAAAGATGCTCCATGAATACAATGAATAGACTGTTCAGTAATGCGTATCCATTGGGATGTAATTGTGAAGGGGCAATTCCGAAAAAACCAACACTTCCCAAATGTACTTGTTGAATGAGGGAAGTGTTCCAGCAGTGCACGAATGTCGATTGAAAGCAGTAAACCCTTCCGGGGGAGCATGCGGTCTGTCATTCGGTCCCGGTAATAAAACATCATCCAACTGCAGACCACGCCTTAGACATATCCATCCCAGCATATCTTCGGAGACATTGGACGGCACAGAATCTTGTGGGTTCCCAATGAACCTGGCACCTGGCAGCTGGATCTATAACTTCGGCCGTAATGACTGGAATCTCTATGACTAAGGGTGATGAACTCTGAAGTTCCTGCTGTTGTGAGCTTGTAGACTCCATAACTAATCAACTTATCAAAAACCGTCATTAGATGATAATAAGCCCGTGCGTTCCCCAGTGTGAAGTGCGTGAATGTGTTGTGCAGTGCAGTGCTGTAAGTTACTTAAGAAGATTCAACAGAGATTAACAAGGTGTTCGAACGACAAGACTTCAAAATCCAACCGGAGTGACAGTCATCGCTGACCGTCACAACCGTGCCGTCCAGACTTCGAAACCCGATCCAGGTCAAAGATCGTTAAATTTCGTCAAGTTATAGTTCCATCGACGAGCTTCGAAAGGCAACCAGATATGCAGTAAAACAGTCAAGTCAAATTATGCAAGGCAGAAGCTCGTCGGAGTCAAATGGTCGATTGTACACAAGATTTCGTATCCATCAAGGGTGAAACTTGGATCGATCATCAGAGGTCCCATTCGTATCGATCGCAAAGAAGGAGACTTCATACCGATCACCATAATGCTAGTTCGTATCAATTCCAAGCACTTCGTCTAGTATCGATCACGGGTTGCATCTTCGTATCGATCGGTAGAACTGATGCTTCTTATCGATCGCGCAGGTAGGTTTTCGTATCGATCGTTCTGAATCGATGCGAACTCCCACCATCTCTGATCGATACGAGGCCACTCCCTCCTTCAATACGATGCTCTATCGATATCCATCAATACGAACTGGAATGGTTTTTAAACGATACGAATTACTCTTCCTCAATCGATGTGAATGGTCTCTTCGTGTCCATCATCCCTTCTCCTTCTCCAAACAGTTCGATTACCATTTCCTCCCTCAACCATTCTCCGACCTAATTCTGGCATCAACATCATTGGGATTGGCCACGAAGTTGGACGAATTAATTTCAAACTCACGTCTCATCATTCTAAAATGGATTATTTCAACTAATTACCTAATTCTAGCCATTAATTCAAGGCATTAAGGGGTTATATGGTTTGAAGGCAAAGGCAGTTTCTTTTTCCCGAGCTTATGATCGATATGAAAGCGAAGTGTTGGGATGGAAGCAAGTGAGAATTTTGCTAAGTCCAAAATGAATTTACATGAAAAAATAACCAAGGGAAAGAAACGTTTCGACTCCCAGTTGCTATGACCGGTCAAAGCGATCTACCCCAATAATCGATACGAGGTGGCCCAATCGTATCCTTCAACCCAATCGGTACAAAGATCGATTCATGTCTAGTGATTAATTAGAGTAGTTTCAACGTCCTTGATACGAAACATAGCTCATATCCGTCATACGACCGAGATGAAGCACAAAGACAAGGCTCATGTGAGCTGTTCAAACCTACGAAGATGCATCAATACGAAACATCACATTCGTATCCATCAACGTATAGCCCACAAAGACTCGTATCCATCAATACGACGACAACTTTTCGACCTTTTACATCGACCCAAGAGAGGATCGATACAAAGGGACATTCCAAAGCAACCATCAAGCGTAGTTACGAGTCGAATTTCACATTGATTCAAGAGAGTGTCAATACGAAATTTGGTATAAAAAAAACTAACTAAAAAAAACTGACGATGACTCGCGAACGTGTGAATGTGTGAACGTTAACGGGAGTCAGGCTAACGTACATTCATGTATAACGGACTAACATCCAATTTTTAAAATTCACAGGGAGCGAATGCTCAACTAATGACAATCACAACGACGAACAACAGTTTGTTATCGTTCAATACTCGGTTACAACAGTGAATGGTATAACAATTGGCAGCCAACAATTGGTATTACCGAAGAATCAATCAAAGGTTACATCTTTCGACGAAAAGACAACAACCATTCAAACAAGTCAAATGGAAATGTTCAGAATGAAGATTGCAACTTTTCAAAGCACGTCATGTTCTTACAAGACGTACTTTGGGGGGCAAAATGTTATCCTGCCTTTTGGCAAGGCCGTGACACCAAGAACTTAACCGGAAACCGAGGACATTTCATCCCGAAGATCGGTTATATGCAGGCTCACTATGAATATCGACGAATTTTGTCGAAGTCCAGATCAAGCTACAATCAACATGACACGATATGCAAAGCTATGGAAGCCAACGTTCCAAATTTCAAGTCAATCCGAGTCCGTATGCTCAAGATATGATCGATGCAAGCCAAGGAAATTGATTCGTTCATATCCATCACATCGCTCTCTTCGCATCGGTTCCGCTTTCATCCATCTGAAACTGCACTCTTCGTATTCGTCAACTGAAAGGCTTTGTTTGCATCCATCAAGCTTCGTCTGTTCGCATCCATCAGTTAGCCGCTGTTCATATCCATCAATGAAAATCGCTTCGCATCCATCAGTTATATGTTGTTCATATCCATCACGTACACTCAACTTTGTATCCATCAATTGGAGTCAATTCATATCGATCCCAATTGCACAGCTCGTATCGATAGATCAACGATCAATATGAGTAAAACATCAAATGAACGATACGAAAATGACCCTCATCTATCGATATGAAATGGCCCCAGCTATCGATACGAAGTGACCTATGAAGATCGATACGAACAGAACAAAGACAATCGATACAAGCAGAACAGCTGTGATCGATGCGAACATGGCTCAATTGGATCGATACGAACAAGATACACTCCAATGAAAGACTTAGTCACTCGACATGAAAAGTGGATCGATCCGAGGAGTTAGTGCCACGTCAACTTGCAAGCACGTGCCCAAAAAGCGATACGAACGGATCAATGCGAATGATATCGATACAAATTCGACAGCCTAGCGAAAACACAAGTTTGCATCGATCATAACTCACAATCTACAAGTCCAAATGCTAACAAATTTTCACAGAAGCTTGCGTACATCCTCAGCAACACTCACAATCGATCCTGACTCAATTGGATGAGGTTTTGATCGATACGAAGCTCGTTCGTATCGATCTCAGATCGTGTGCAAATCACATGGGATCGATCGTGTGGGACCACTCACGTGCAAGAAGAGGTCTCCCGAGATCTGAGCGAGATATTTGCAGCCTACGCCTATAAATAGGAGCACAAGACCTACAGAAAAGGGATCTTTTGGCTCTTTGACGTCCAGACTCTGCCGAAACCATTGTTGCACTCAAAAATCATTGTTGAACTCGAAACTTACCGTTGTAATCCGCTATAACCAGCAAGCAAAAGTTAATAAAAGTCAATCATTTCATAATGGACGTAGGCAGCACGCCGAACCACTCTAAATCTATGCGTTCTTTTGCTGTTTTTCTGATTATTATTTGGAGTGTTTGTTAGATAATCCTTTTTTTTACATTTACTTTCTTCATTTTATCTCTTCAAACACTTCCGAAGAGTATTGTGCCCAATTTTGGTACAAACATATCTAAAGGTAGGATCTAAGGTTAGGTTTGAGAAATCATGTACTCTGCCCTACTTAGAAACTGGCCGAGCCCCAAGGAAGAAGTAAGCCCAAATGTTATCTCCAATATAAAGGCCTGAGTTGATTTTAGGCCTAGGGCTAGATTTCAAAATCTGTGTTTAAAATTTAAATAATATTTCAAATTTAAAGATTGAGTTTAAGATTTATATTAAATTTTATAAACATTATAAAATATTTTCAAAAAATTATTTTTTAAAATTAATAATTTATTTTTGAAATTTCTTATTAATTTATTTTTGATAAAAATGTGTGATCCTCTACGCATAAAGGAGAGCACACATGAGGAAATATATATAACACGAACATAAGGAGATGCCAACATGCCTGGCAGGTAGCAAGGGAAAAAAAACACATAGCTAAACACAGGTACTTCTAAGATGAATTCCGGCAAGACCACCACCCATCTCACCTCAATATCGAGCTCCGGCATGGCCACCGCCCGATATTGAGATGTTAGAAGTACCAAAAAAGGCTAAATAAAAACTCCAAATGACTGAAACAGAAGAAGTGAATAATCAACTTCTCTAAAGAGGATCACATGAATGAAGATAGCAGTATCCTATATCTGAGGGGATATCTGAAATAAGTCCTGGATAAAGAAACTCTGCTCTGATGACCTTTCTACGATCTGATAACCAGCAAACTGACGACAAGAGGAACCTGCGAAATGAATCTGATACCCTATCTCCAAAAACCTGTATCTGAAATAAGACTAGGGAAAAAATGGTAAATAAATACTATTATTGGTCTAACAGAACAACGAACTAAAGGAGTGAATAAACTGAAAACAAAAACCAAGCAGAAAACATGAAAAAAGGACAAAAATTGAGACTGACCAGATTTATTTGTCTTTAATCATAAGCAAGCTATTATTTAAAGAGAGATTATCATATGAATTTGGAAAAAATTTAATAATACTATTATTAAAGCAATAAAAGTTATTGTTATGTTTAAAAAAATTAATATTATAACTAACCTTGTTAAGATACCGTTTGAAAAGGTTATTATTTAGCTAATTTATATTTGGGATTAGAAATCAAATTAAAACAAAATGAAGAAATTGAAAAAATCAATTTGTTAAGATGACTATTATTATTATTAAAGATTCTTTGATTTCTCTCAAACCAAATAAACCAACTAATAATAATAAATAAAGTGTCTAGTAAAAATCTAATAATTTTATTGAATTGGAATCTATAGTTTTTCCAATAAAATTCGCAATCTGAAATATTAGTTATTATATTAAAGTTAAAAATTTTAAGAGTATTAATTAGGATGTATTTAGTGTCCAAACACTCATAATAAATATGATTTGTGTCCTCAAGATGCATATTGCAAAAATAACATTTGTTATCATTATGAATGTTTTTTTTCTTTAAAAATTCAATTGTATTAAGTTTACCATGAAGAATTAGCCACATGTGAATTTTGGATTTAGGAGGAGCATTAGATTTCCACATATATTTAAAAGAGTTATTAATAGTACCCGAAAAATTAATAAATCTATAAAAAGATTTTGGAGTATATTTCTTACACTTATCCCATTCCCAACTAATAAAGTCATTATCAATATCAATATTATAAAGCTTTAATCTGGCATAAAGCAAAGAGAGTTGCCTAAGGGTAGTACCAATTAAAATTCTGTTAAAGCTAAAGTTCCAAGGAGGATCATTCTCCAGAGAATAAACATCATTTATTAAAGCATACTTAAAGTTGCAAATATCATACAAATCCTTAAAATCACATTTAAGAGGCAAGACCGAAATCCAACAGTCATGCCAAAAAGAAGTGCAATTTCCTGAATGAACTATCATCTTAGTTCCTAATTTAAAGAAATCATAACATTTTAAAATGTTTTTCCAAAAATTAGAAAAATTATGGGAAAAAGAAAGATCAAATTGGTGTAAATTGAAGTTTCCATTATAGTAGTATTTGGATATGATCTCTTTCCAAATAGCGTTATCATTTATATCCTTAAACTTCCAAAGCCATTTACCTAAAAGGGACAAATTCATGTTGCGTAAATTAATAACTCCTAAACCACCCTCATTTTTAGCTTTACAAACAATTTCCCAATTAACTAGACATTTAATACTATTATTAATATTATCCCCACTCCATAAAAAATCTCTTCTAATTTTATCAATTTTATCAATAACCCAAACTGGAAACAGATGCATAGACATCCAATAGATAGGTAAGGCTGATAAAACCGAGTTAATTAAAATAAGTCTACCAGCTCTAGAAAGGAATCTCCCATTCCAATTAGATATCTTATTCTTAATTTTATCAATAATAATAAGCCAATCATCATTCTTGAGTTTGGTAGGTCTAATCACAAATCCTAGATATTCAAAACGAAATTTCATACTTTTGCAATTTAGGGTATTAGCAACTAAGTTTTCTACTTTATCAAAATCATTTAAAACAAGAACAGAACTTTTGTCAAAATTAATTTTTAAACCAGATAAAAGCTCAAAACTATAAAGAATAAACTTGAGAGTAATAATATGTCTAGGAAGATGAGAAGAAAAAAGCAAGGTATCATCCGCAAATTGTAAAACCGAAATACCATTACGCGAAATATCATTACCAACACTTCCTAGTGAACCATTATCTACAGCTCTTTTAATAATTTTAGCAAAAACATCGGCAGCTAAGTTAAACAGCAAAGGGGATAAGGGATCCCCTTGCCTTAAGCCTCTCTTAGACCGAATTTTATTACCTAGAATACCATTAACCATAATACTAGAGTTACCCGTTTTAAGTAAAGTCCAAATCCAACTAATCCATCTTTGCCTAAAACCTCTAGCCTGAAAAATATCTACAAGAAAATCCCAATCTGCTGAATCAAACGCTTTAGCAAAATCAAGTTTTAAAATCGCACAGGTTATGTTGCTCTTACAGCAGTAGTTTATATATTCTTGAACCGCAGCCACACCATCAGTAATATTTCTCCCTTTAATAAAAGCCGATTGTGAACAATCAATTAAATCGTTCATTCTAATACTAAGTCTATTAGCTAGAACTTTAGAAATGATTTTAACTGAATAGTTAATCAAAGAAATAGGTCTAAAATCTTTTAAGTTATTAGCTCCTACTTTTTTGTGTAACAAAATAACATTTGCGAAGTTAAATCTCCCTAATTGCAAATTACCATTGTAAAATTCATTAAACATATTAACTAAGTCAAATTTTAAAACGTCCCAAAAAGTAATATAAAATAAAATAGGAAACCCGTCAGATCCCGGGGATTTATCACTTGGCATGTCATTAATTGCTTTTCTAATTTCTTCTTCAGTAAAAGGATTATCTAATTCTGATAAATCAATAATAGAATCAGGTGGATACAAATCTATCCATCTAACATTGATTCTATGTTTGATTTTAAAACCAAAAATATCCTTATAATAGTCTGTAAAAGCCTTGTTAAGATCTCTTTGATCCACTAACTCTATATTATTAACAAATATAGAGTTAATTGTATTACTACATTTTCTACCATTAGCTATATTATGAAAAAATTTGGTATTATTATCACCTTCGTTGATCCATTGGATTCTGGATCGCTGCTTCCACATTACCTCCTCTCTTTCTAAAATAGAATTAAGTTCATCTTTTAAATTAGAAAGAACATTACGTTCACCTAGATTAAGAGGTCTATATTCTTCTATTTTGTTAATTTTAAGCATTTCATTAAGAATATTATCTTTTTTAATTTTTAAATTGCCAAAAACATTTTTATTCCAATTTTTAAGAAAAAACCGAAGATCTCTAAGTTTAGAAACAAAAGCTTTTGCAGAATTATCTTTATTTCTGAAGTTATGAAAACTCAAAGAATTCCATTTACTAATAACTAAATTCTCAAAATTAGATTCCAAAAGCCACATCTTTTCAAATTTAAAATTGTTAATATAAACTCTATGGTGATCGCAATAAAGGATAATAAGACAATGGTCAGAGAAAGTATAAGGTAAGCCGTTAACTCTAAAGATAGGAAATTTGTCCTCAATCTCATCACTAACAAAAAATCTATCAAGAAGAGCCATGGAAGGAGACTCTCTAGAGTTACTCCAAGTAAACTCTCTGTTAGATAGAGGAATTTCAATCAAATTAGAGTTAACAATAAATTGATCGAATTTCTCTATGGCAGAGTAATCTCCTTCTCTGGAAAAACGTTCACCTATGAAATGCGTAACATTAAAATCACCCTCCAAAATCCAAGAACCCGGGGCATGAGATCAAAAATCTAGACACTCATTCCATAAAATTCTCCTATTAATTTTAGAATTAGGCCCATAAACATTTGAGATATTTAAAAAAGAATTATCCGAAAGATTAATAAGAATAACATGAAGAGAATGCTGCATGACAATACATTGAAGTAATTTAAAATAACTATCACGCCAACCTATCATTAGGAGTTGATTAATTGAATTAAAACGTATATAATGATATACGTATATTTATCTTAAAATATTTAAGGTAAATAATAAAAAATTTCAAAATTAATTTTATTTTAATTAAATTTTTTAATTAAATAAATTAATCAACTATTAATTAATAAATAATATACATGGATAATGGTATATGTATATAAAATTACTCTAAATGTTATTGTTAATATTGAATTTCAAAATGTTAAAAATGAATAAAATTAAATTAATTAAAGTACTAATTAAATAATAAATTAAATTGATTAAATAATTAATTAAATAATCAATTAAATAATTAAATAAATATTAATTAAATGCTAATTAAATTAATTAATTATGATTTAATTAATAAAATTATAATTATAATTGTAATTAAATATGTTTTAGTTAAATAGAGCAGAACAAGAATAAACCCAACACAAATTTAAGGAATAAGTACATACGTATTATACATATACCGTGATTTCAGATGCTGACACTAAAATCATGAAGGTATTTCTTAAGAGGTACATTGCTCCCTAAATTAATATCGCTCAATATATATACCTCAAAGTTTATGAATCCTTCTTGTAAGTTATCCTCTACCATTTATATATTAATATATTACTTGAATACTATTTCATTGTTGCTCTTTCCTCATGCTAGAGATGTTATATGTAGTACTACAATATACTGCCTAGACGAGGTAGGTTACATGTGCATATTTGTTGAGCTTTCCTTAAGATATGTGCATTATACTTAGGCTATTGCAAAATGGTAGGTATGAGTAAATAATCTCATTTGATTTTTTGAGCTTTCCTCATGGTTGAGATTAGGACAAAGACCGTAGGTTAGGAGTTATATATGATACAACTGATAAGGTGTTATCCATTGCATGTATGCCTATGATTTGTTAGGCTTTCCTTAAGGTCAGAATACCTAGGCAAGCAAGTCCTAACATGCACTAGATAAATCAAAAGATTTCTATGTTTTGTCTTAGGGTTTTGAGTAATAGTAAAGTTTAATGGGAGCCTTATTAGAAAAATAAAATGATAATGTTTAACTTTTCAAATATTGTAAGAATATATATTGTACAAGTCAAAATAATCTACTTCGATAAATTTGTGCATCCAATATAATTGATAAAATATTTATAAGTTAAATTATAACATTAAACTAAATTAAGATTGACATAGAAATATAAAATATACTTCAAAATAAAAAATTTACAAGCTATCAGTTCAAGATCAATGCAAGAGCCAATTTACAAAACCACTAAAACATTCATGCCTCGGTTGCTTAAGAGTTTATTTGTTTGAGACTGTACATTGTCTTTTTTGAATTTTGAACTCTTAAGTAATATAATGATCCATATTTGATCCATATTCGAACACAAACTAAATGTTATACGATGAGTAATCGCATTTTCTAATGTTCGAAATTTCGATTAAATTAGTTTATTCAAAATAAGCAAGTAAAAAACCATAATGCGAGATCTTGTATTCACAATAAGGACCTTGTCCTGTTAGATGTAGCACTATACCGAGAGATGGATGTTGATCTAGGAATTCGGTCATAGAAATGATATTTTGGTCGGTTTACGTAAAGTGTAACATGTTTGATATCCTTAACTGTTAAGGATAACCAAATGCACTTTTGTAAAAAGTTCGTTACAATCTTGTAGTAAAGGCTTCCTTTTGAATAGTTTGACCATTTGGAAAGGAAAGAGAATGTACAAGAGTGAATGTAACTTAAGGCAAAGCTGGAACGAATAGAGTGAATTATCACCTTAGCTTCATAAAGAGACATTAAATTATTAGAAAATGGGATGTAAATCATTTGGGACTCGTGTAAAGTGAACTCACAGTTGATCGAGAGTATACAGGAGAAAAAAACTAGGATACTAGTTAAAGCAGATAGTATAGTATATGGTGAATCCAAAAGGGATTACCAATGTGTTTTCTTGCTAGGAACTCACAAACGAGAGTATGCCATGGCACTCTCATAAGAAAAAGAAAAAAAGGCCAACCCATAAAATGAATGAATTAAATGTTGATTTGTATTTATACAACAAATCAAAACATATATAATATGCATATGATGTGTTATCCTAGCTAACTAGAGTTGCAGCTATTTTAGTCATGATAAATAGAACCATGATGCGTGTATTATCAATGGATTATGAAAAAGAATTATGGGTGTGATTTAGTATGGTGTGAGTGACATCTATGTATTTGAAAACATCACCATTATACCCGACATTACACATTTACTATTTATCATATGGTCATACTCACAACTAAATTTCTAGCCTTACTTGAGGTTTTGTCTTATTCCATCTCCTCGGGTCAGACTGATGAGATTTTCAGGATGAATTTTTTTTCTCATTGTGAAGTCATATCATATGAAAGTGAGATTGACAGATTTTGGAAAAGTGTATATAAGTTTATAACTATTATAGACTTGGAGCATTAGGGACATATCATAGAGACTATGGTCCAATGCATTGTCAGAGTCATTTGGAGAGGTATATTCATGAGATATCCCTAGAGTATATAGAGTTATCCTCGTATTGTGAATGTTTTTGAAAAATTTACCATAGTCTTGGAATTGACTTAGATCAGAGAAACCAGATTCAAAAAATGATGAAGGAATGAGTCAAGGCACCTAGAAGATGTCAAGATTAGAGAAATCAAAGTGGCCAAGTTTTGGAAATGCTAAACAGGTTGGTACTGATATGTTTGTATCGACATGATTTGTGATTTTGGTTTGGCAACTTTGTAGGCTTAGGGATTAAGCCATGAAGAAAAATGGAGTACCGATATGGTGACATATCGGTATCGACATGTTTGGCTATCTTGGAAATCATGTGCGATGCCCGTTCTTCATGTTGGAACTTTGAATCTAGAAAACTTAATTCGTTCTGACTTAGAATAGAGAATTTCATGCTAGATCTCATCTGTAAATAGCAAGCGCCCTTTAATTAGAAAGAGGATTGGAACTCTTGACTTTTGGATCTTCTTGTTCTCTTAACCCTTTGAGGTAAAACCGAGATCTATCTTATTGTAACTAGAAATCGATTGAAAATCCATAGAGAATAAATCAATAAAGACAACTATGTGGACGTTGGCCGGAGATTTTGTCGAACCACTATAAAAAGATTGTATTTCCTTCTTTTTTTGTTTTATTTCCTCTTTTTTGTATCTATTTTGTTCGTTTTTAGTGATATTGGGGTGTTATGTTAATTTTTATCATAACATTTTTTGTTGTTTTCAATAAGAAAGACTTGAGATCTGATTTGGAGAAGGTGAAAATGCCTAATACAAGGAAAGCCATTGCTGAAGGAAGCCAACAAGAACATGGGGAAGACATGAGGTATCTTTAAGTTTAAATTCACCATCTATCTGTGTTATCATAGAGGAGATGGAAGGGATGATAACAAGGATGCAAGAGAGATTTATGGCTTGCCAAGAGGAGATAGTGAATGGATTCTTCTAATGGACGGAACAACAATGAAAAGCCAAAGTTCTCAGAAATTAGAATCGGTTGTCTAAAAGCGGAGCAATTGCACAAGGAAATAGAGCGGAACAATTTGGGACTAACCCGTAGCACAACAATAGGTCTTGGTACCAAGAGGTCAAATCATACCGACATGTTTGGTTAAGGGGCATGGTTGATCCAAATGTTGAGCATGGAATGGTGTGTTAGAGATATGGTGTCGAGCAACAGAATTGGGATCTTGTAGTAGCATGGATGTAATGACCCTAAAACTAAAATGAAAAAAAAAATAATAAATAAATATTTATATTAGGAAATTCTGAGATATATAAAATATATATATATATTGCATTAAAACAGAAAAGAATTTAGCAATAAATAAAATTGCATGGGAGCTTCTGTTTGATAAAATGCAAGGAATTAAGGTGATTAGAAGAAAAATTGGAACTCAAAATAAATATAGCTTTACGTTCAAAGAATTATGTAAATATATATATATACATTTAATATATATGGGGTATTTTCTGTTTTATATGAAGATAAAATAAAATGAAGTTTAATAAAAAGGTTTATATGTCTTATAATTATGCCAAAAATAATTAGCATAATATATGTGATTTTTATTTAAATATGGAAGGAGTTACTGATTTGACAAAGAGGCAGAAATATATATATATATATATACATATATATATACACACACATATAAGAATCAAATAAAAATTTCCATACCATATTTATTCCAAGCAAATAATTTGGGAAAATGATTTTACATCACATAATAAGGTATGATAGTATGCATGATTGAAGGGAAATAACAGATAGGTAGAAAAAAAATAAATACAAAGGAAATTTTCAGATTCCTTAAACTTGTAAAAAGAAATAATGAACTGAGGGTCACATTCTTATTGCATGAGTAGAAAAGAGTCATGAAAATAGTATTGAGTATTTAAAAATGCATGATCCCCGAAATAGCTAATTAAAGTAACCTAAATGTGTGCATTTCCAATTTATGATCACACAGGAATATGATGTGTACATAAGCATCTAAGGGTATCAGGGGAATTACCCATTTTCTTAAACCCTAGAATGGATTTATAAATAACTGCACATAGCCAAATCCATCATTCTCTCGGGATCAAAACAAAAATAAAAGAATAAACTAGGAGAAACACCAGCTTGAGGCTTTGGGGAATTTGCTGTTCAAAGGATTAAGGCAGTAAAAGGAAAAACCTTAGGTGAGTATTTATCCTTTGTATGCAATGGCATTAAGTCCTATTGCAGGCAACCTAAAATATATTATGAGTCATTTGAATCTCTGAAATAAATTGTTATGGGTGATATGGATGTTTGTTTGTGCATTTTTGTTTGGAGCATTAATCTGTAAGTGGGTTTTTAGAGTTAACATGATTTGAGCATTCTTGTTCTATTTTTAAACATGGACATAGATTAAACAGGGGAACATGGGGTTGAACCAGAAAATATACAAGTAGTCATATCTCTCTGAAATATGAATGAAAGAAAAACTAGATTGGTCACTTGGGAGATAGTCAATGATCTGCTTACTCCAGGTGGGAGCAAGCATATGCATGGTGCAACTGCATCCTGAGGCCTTTGTGTGTTGGAATAAATTAAGTAACATGGGAGTTTCCTTCACAATGCATACATAGTGTTCATTTGACAAGGAGTTAAAGACCATAAAACAAATGGGGACCGGGGTTTAAAAATCTGGGTTATAAATATTCAGATATGGTGTTAGATTTAATCAAAATAAACATTGTTCATTGATTAATTGCTGGGTGAAATTTGGAGTATGAAACCTGAGTTTACTTATCTAAGATTTGGTGTGGATGAATTAAGAATTGTACACATGATTATTTCAACTGTTTGCTGTGTATTGTTTAATTTGTTGAATGTGACTTTGTATCTCTTTGAATGAACCAAAACATGCTAAGTATAAAACCTGTTAAACTAAGAAGGCACTGCAAGATAACTAAAATTATGTGTAAGTATACAAAAATTGATAAATGCTCATACCAGTGTAAACTGACCCTTTTGGTTGCCCTTGCAATCATCTGGGTGTCTCAAAAATTCTTTGGGGCAGCTAAATGATTTGCTTGCAGGAAATTGAAGTTGGCTTGATGAGTAAAGAAGGCATTGGCTGCTAGTATAAATAAGAGAGACTTGTTTTAAAATTTGCAGTTGCATTGTAATGAAATTACTAGACAAATTCTATTTTCTGTAATTGAAGTTACTTGTAGGAAACTTTCTAAGTATTTTGGGGTTGAAAATATGAACTTAAGCAAAACCTGTTGTGAGTGATCATTGATGATGTCTAGTTAACTACTAATTTATTTTATGAATGATTGATTTGGAGAAAATAAGGAGGTAGACATATCATATACATATGATATGTGCATAAATATTTGATCTCTGATTTTTATTGCCTATATTTTGCCTTATGGAAATTAAACAGTTAAGGGGATTGATTTTTGAAATGAACTCTCAAGATTTTAGTAGAATATTCAAGTGAAATGAATCTGTGCATGGCAGGTAAATGATACTGGCATGTGCATGAATTCTGGAAGTTTGTATGTATTTGAATATTCAAATTTCAAATAGCACTATGAGAGCAGTAGACTTGGAAGATACTGAATTTTGAATAATTGAATGAATACATATAAGAAAGCATTTCAAAAAAAAAACTAGACACAAACATGCTGGGGATTAGGAGTAGGAATTTGTAGAAGCTTGTTAAATTGAGGGATATGGGTTTGCAAGTGGTAAAAGAGGGACTATGGCTGGTCTAGATGGCCATGGGTCAAACCTTTGGAGCCTGGAACCACTTCATTTCAATCAGTGAAGTGTAAAGTGCTTCCTGGACAAATCAAAGAAAACACCAAGCAGCCCATGGATAACACCAAGCATATCCCACAAATCACCAAGTATGTAAGTCTGCATCATGTTAAATTTAAAAATGCTAAAAATCCTCATCTGATCAACCTGAAATGATAAATGGAAATTAAGTCCAATATCCATGCCTGCTAGTAAAATTTGTAAGTAATTTCATGCATACACTTGATAACTATCATGAGATCAAGGAAATGCCATTTTAGTGTTAATAGAACTATTTAGGCAGATTGATATATATATGGTCAAATAAAAGTATAAGTGTTATAATTTGCTAAAAATATACCTCTGGCAGTAGAACAAAATTTAGAAAGGAAATAAGTGGCTTGTCAATAGCTTGTATGGTATTTTGTTTTCAATTGATTTAAATCCCCTCTGATAAAATAATAATAATAATAATAATAAAGAAACAATTGTATATCATCAAATATATAATTGTCTTAATTTGTTTGTACACTGATATGATTATATTGGTAAAAATCAGGGTCTTGGGAAAAATATTTGGAAACTATATAAAAATTCAAATATAAAAGAATTGGGGTTTAGTGGTGAATTCCTCTTGAATGTAAAAAAAAATCTATGTGTTTTAGAGTGAGGGTCACCACAGTTGGTATCAGAGCTATGTTTTAAATAACATAGTAAATGTTGTTGCATGTATATGGATGTTTGACTGCATTGTTTGAATTATTGGTGTTGAATGTTTTTGTTTTATGTCAAGAAATATATGTGTGTACATGTGACACATGCACAGTGTGCACAGAAATAAAAATGAACCAAGTAAAGACACCAAAAACTGATAGGGGTAAATAAACTAACATAACAATCATATTTATAGCATTATGGTAGGACCAAGGCATCACACAGGTGCAGGATCATCACGTGAGCCACCTGTGATGAGCATGGAGGATTTTGTGAGAGCTTTAAGGGATGGAATGGCACCAAGGCAAGACAATCCTCATGAGGAACTCTCCAAATTGCTTAAGGCATGTACCACTTTGGGAGGAAAGGATTTTGAAGGTACTGAAGGAGCTATAGGTGTTCAAACTTGGATAAAAACTATGGAGAGGGTCTTCACAGATATGCAAATCAATGACCAAAGGAAGAGACAGATAGCTTCAAGGAAATTGAAGGGGGCTGCACTGGATTGGTGGGAAGTTGTGACAGCAGGAAGACAAGAGAATACCATCACTTGGAATAATTTCAAGGACATGCTTGAGGCCAGATTTGTCCCAGCATCTGCCAAGGCCACACTGCTTGAAGACTTTATTAGATTAAGGCAAGGAAGCATGAGTGTGAATGAATACACTCAGAAGTTTGAAGCATTATCCAAGTATGGACTGGTGTTAATAGGGAATGCAGAAGCAAAGAATGCAAGGTACATTCAAGGCTTGAACCCTAGTCTGTCAAGGGCAATGTTGCCATACAAGGACAAAACCTTCGATCAAGTAATTGATCTAACTCTCTCATTTGAGCAACATGACACTGCAAGAGAGAAATTCAGGAATATGAAGCTCAATAAGAAGAAGGGTGGTCAGAACAAAGTGCAACCTTATGACAAGAGAAATGCAAGTAAAGGAGTTAAGAAAGGGGAAGGAGCAACAGCACCTGAAAGCAAGAAAGTCACTCATTATTTTAATTGTGGAAAAGCTGGACATTATAGTAACCAATGCCCTGACCCCAAGATACCCAGAGGAGGCTGCTATAATTGTGGAAAGATGGGTCACCTCAAGAAGGATTGCCCAGAAACCAATAGGGGAACAGCAAGGGTAGGAGCTTTGGCAGCAAGTAACACTTTGAATGTTGGGCAACTTGAAGGTATAATTTTTATTCATACCCAACCAATAGCAGTAATATATGACACTGGTGCCTCACATTCGCTAATATCTCTGGAAATTACAAAGAAATTAGCACTTG
Source organism: Allium fistulosum (assembly GCA_030737815.1). Lineage (NCBI taxonomy): Eukaryota > Viridiplantae > Streptophyta > Magnoliopsida > Asparagales > Amaryllidaceae > Allium > Allium fistulosum. The sequence continues at coordinate 457,478,131 of CM060905.1, forward strand.
CATGTGTTTCTATTGATCAGCTCTTAATTGTACACAGTCCCATAGGGAGTCATTGTATGTTAGGGATGAAGTGTATGGGTCTGAAATTAATGATAGGAGGTTATGAATTTAATTCAGACTTATATACCTTAAATTGTCCTGGTATTGGGATTATTTTGGGAGTAGATTGGTTAATGAGAAATAAAGCAATTTTAAATTTAGAAAACCTTACTATTTCTTTGAAAACAAATGAAGGAATGATTGTATACACTGATGCTAGTGGGTTTGGGTTAGGTGCAGTGCTTATGCAACATGGCAAGGTGGTGGCATATGCATCAAGACAGCTTAAACCCAATGAAACCAAATATGCAACTCATGATCTAGAATTAGCTGCAATAGTGTTTGCACTAAAACTATGGAGGCATTATTTGCTCGGGGCAAAATTTGAATTATTCACAGATCATCAAGCATTGAAATATTTATTTTCTCAAAAAGATTTAAATATGAGGCAAGCAAGGTGGTTGGAGTTTCTAGCTGCATATGATTTAGATATTTTGTACACTCCTGGAAAAGCTAATAGAGTGGCAGATGCTTTGAGCAGAAATCATGTAAGATTAGCCAGTTTGATGATTGATGAGTTTAAAACCCTTGTAGTGCTTGGGGAGGCAGATATATACAGCAAGGATGCAGTGAATTTTAAAGAACATGGTGATATGGTGGAGTATGGTACACTGGGAATAATCACAGTGAAGTCTAATCTGGTGGAGAAAGTTGGTAGCATGCAAGATCAAGATCAAAGTCTAAAGGAGAAGAAAGAAATGTTATTAAATAACATTGAGTCAGAGAATTTTAAAATAGATTCCCAATGTTATTTGAGGAAAAATGATAAGCTTTGTGTACCAAACATTGCAGAGTTGAAGGAAGAAATCATGAATGAGCATCACAAGACCAGGTACACCATACACCCTGGTGGTACTAAAATGTATCATGATTTAAAAAGAATCTACTGGTGGCCAGGAATGAAGCAAGCGGTGGCAAGATATGTGGCAAAGTGTTCCACATGTCAACAAATTAAAGCAGACCACCAAAAGCCTTCTGGCATGTTGCAACCTTTGGAGATACCTCAGTGGAAATGGGAAAGTATTTCCATGGATTTTGTGGATGGTTTGCCTAGAACTAAGAAAGGCAATAATAGTATATGGGTAATTGTTGATAGACTAACCAAATCAGCTCACTTTGTTCCTGTCAGGTCAGATAGGAATGCATCTAAGCTTGCACAATTATTTATTAAAGAGGTGGTGAGGCTACATGGTATACCCAAGACTATTGTGAGTGATAGAGACACTTTGTTCACCTCAAGATTTTGGGAAAGCTTCCAAGAAGCAATGGGAACACAACTTTGTTTAAGCACTGCCTACCATCCTCAAAGTGATGGGCAAACAGAGATAGTGAATAAAATATTAGAAGATTTACTTAGAGCATGTGTGCTTGATTTTGGGGGTAATTGGGAGGATCATATTCATTTGGCAGAATTCACTTACAACAATAGCTATCAATCAACCATAGGAATGGCTCCCTTTGAAGCCTTGTATGGGAGACCCTGCATGTCTCCTGCCTGTTGGTTGGAAGCAGGAGAGGATGTAATATTGGGGCCAGATCATGTTAAAGAAACCACCAACATGATTGAATTGGTTAGGCATAGAATGAAGGCAGCACAATCAAGACAAAAGTCTTATGCAGATAGAAAGAGAAAGCCAATGGAGTTTGAAGTAGGAGAGCATGTTTTTCTGAAAGTATCACCAATGAAGAAAGTGTTCAGGTTCGGAAAATCTGGTAAGTTATCACCAAGATTTGTAGGACCATATGAAATTATGCAGAGAATTGGTGCTATGGCCTACAGACTTAAGTTACCTGAGGAGTTGAGTGGTGTGCATCCTGTATTTCATGTTTCTCAATTGAGAAAATGGGTGCATGATGAAGGAGCAATTCTGGAGTCACCTACTCGAGTTCAAGTCCAGAAGAATTTGGTTTATACAAATGAACCAGTAGGGATAGTTGCCAAGGAAGAGAAAAAGTTGAGGAACAAGGTGATCAAACTGGTGAAAATCCAATGGAGCTTGGACACTAATGATTGTACATGGGAGGTTGAAGATAAAATGAGGGCTAAATACCCCAATTTGTTTACTGATGGAGAGGTATGTTTAAGCAGCCTATGATGATTTTTCTAAATATATTTATATATTGTTTGTTTTCATAAAAAAAATGAGTATGGGGTTATGGAGTTACAACAGGCTATAGATTAGAGCTCTTAATTGGAAAAAATTAGGTGAAATTATGGGGACATAATTCCTTTAAGGGGGAGGGTATGTAATGACCCTAAAAATGAAATGAAAAAAATATAATAATAAATAAATATTTATATTAGGAAATTCTGAGATATATAAAATATATATATATATTGCATTAAAACAGAAAATAATTTAGCAATAAATAAAATTGCATGGGAGCTTCTGTTTGATAAAATGCAAGGAATTAAGGTGATTAGAAGAAAAATTGGAACTCAAAATAAATATAGCTTTATGTTCAAAGAATTATGTAAATATATATATATATATACATTTAATATATATGGGGTATTTTCTGTTTTATATGAAGATAAAATAAAATGAAGTTTAATAAAAAGGTTTATATGTCTTATAATTATGCCAAAAATAATTAGCATAATATATGTGATTTTTATTTAAATATGGAAGGAGTTACTGATTTGACAAAGAGGCAGAAATATATATATATATATATATATATATATATATACACACACATATAAGAATCAAATAAAAATTTCCATACCATATTTATTCCAAGCAAATAATTTGGGAAAATGATTTTACATCACATAATAAGGTATGATAATATGCATGATTGAAGGGAAATAACAGATAGGTAGAAAAAAAATACAAAGGAAATTTTCAGATTCCTTAAACTTGTAAAAAGAAATAATGAACTGAGGGTCACATGCTTATTGCATGAGTAGAAAAGAGTCATGAAAATAGTATTGAGTGTTTAAAAATGCATGATCCCCGAAATAGCTAATTAAAGTAACCTAAATGTGTGCATTTCCAATTTATGATCACACAGGAATATGATGTGTACATAAGCATCTAAGGGTATCAGGGGAATTACCCATTTTCTTAAACCCTAGAATGGATTTATAAATAACTGCACATAGCCAAATCCATCATTCTCTCGGGATCAAAACAAAAATAAAAGAATAAACTAGGAGAAACACCAGCTTGAGGCTTTGGGGAATTTGCTGTTCAAAGGATTAAGGCAGTAAAAGGAAAAACCTTAGGTGAGTATTTTCCTTTGTATGCAATGGCATTAAGTCCTATTGCAGGCAGCCTAAAATATATTATGAGTCATTTGAATCTCTGAAATAAATTGTTATGGGTGATATGGATGTTTGTTTGTGCATTTTTGTTTGGAGCATTAATCTGTAAGTGGGTTTTTAGAGTTAACATGATTTGAGCATTCTTGTTCTATTTTTAAACATGGACATAGATTAAACAGGGGAACATGGGGTTGAACCAGAAAATATACAAGTAGTCATATCTCTCTGAAATATGAATGAAAGAAAAACTAGATTGGTCACTTGGGAGATAGTCAATGATCTGCTTACTCCAGGTGGGAGCAAGCATATGCATGGTGCAACTGCATCCTGAGGCCTTTGTGTGTTGGAATAAATTATGTAACCTAGGAGTTTCCTTCACAATGCATACATAGTGTTCATTTGACAAGGAGTTAAAGACCATAAAACAAATGGGGACCGGGGTTTAAAAATCTGGGTTATAAATATTCAGATATGGTGTTAGATTTAATCAAAATAAACATTGTTCATTGATTAATTGCTGGGTGAAATTTGGAGTATGAAACCTGAGTTTACTTATCTAAGATTTGGTGTGGATGAATTAAGAATTTTACACATGATTATTTCAACTGTTTGTTGTGTATTGTTTAATTTGTTGAATGTGACTTTGTATCTCTTTGAATGAACCAAAACATGCTAAGTATAAAACCTGTTAAACTAAGAAGGCACTACAAGATTACTAAAATTATGTGTAAGTATACAAAAATTGATAAATGCTCATACCAGTGTAAACTGACCCTTTTGGTTGCCCTTGCAATCATCTGGGTGTCTCAAAAATTCTTTGGGGCAGCTAAATGATTTGCTTGCAGGAAATTGAAGTTGGCTTGATGAGTAAAGAAGGCATTGGCTGCTAGTATAAATAAGAGAGACTTGTTTTAAAATTTGCAGTTGCATTGTAATGAAATTACTAGACAAATTCTATTTTCTGTAATTGAAGTTAGTTGTAGGAAACTTTCTAAGTATTTTGGGGTTGAAAATATGTACTTAAGCAAAACCTATTGTGAGTGATCATTGATGATGTCTGGTTAACAACTAATTTATTTTATGAATGATTGATTTGGAGAAAATAAGGAGATAGACATATCATATACATATGATATGTGCATAAATATTTGATCTCTGATTTTTATTGCCTATATTTTGCCTTATGGAAATTAAACAGTTAAGGGGATTGATTTTTGAAATGAACTCTCAAGATTTTAGTAGAATATTCAAGTGAAATGAATTTGTGCATGGCAGGTAAATGATACTGGCATGTGCATGAATTCTGGAAGTTTGTATGTATTTGAATATTCAAATTTCAAATAGCACTATGAGAGCAGTAGACTTGGAAGATACTGAATTTTGAATAATTAAATGAATACATATAAGAAAGCATTTCAAAAAAAAACTAGACACAAACATGCTGGGGATTAGGAGTAGGAATTTGTAGAAGCTTGTTAAAATGAGGGATATGGGTTTGCAAGTGGTAAAAGAGGGACTATGGCTGGTCTAGATGGCCATGGGTCAAACCTTTGGAGCCTGGAACCACTTCATTTCAATCAGTGAAGTGTAAAGTGCTTCCGGGACAAATCAAAGAAAACACCAAGCAGCCCATGGATAACACCAAGCATATCCCACAAATCACCAAGTATGTAAGTCTGCATCATGTTAAATTTAAAAATGCTAAAAATCCTCATCTGATCAACCTGAAATGATAAATGGAAATTAAGTCCAATATCCATGCCTGCTAGTAAAATTTGTAAGTAATTTCATGCATACACTTGATAACTATCATGAGATCAAGGAAATGCCATTTTAGTGTTAATAGAACTATTTAGGCAGATTGATATATATATGGTCAAATAAAAGTATAAGTGTTATAATTTGCTAAAAATATACCTATGGCAGTAGAACAAAATTTAGAAAGGAAATAAGTGGCTTGTCAATAGCTTGTATGGTATTTTGTTTTCAATTGATTTAAATCCCCTTTGATAAAATAATAATAATAATAATAAAGAAACAATTGTATATCATCAAATATATAATTGTCTTAATTTGTTTGTACACTGATATGATTATATTGGTAAAAATCAGGGTCTTGGGAAAAATATTTGGAGACTATATCAAAATTCAAATATAAAAGAATTGGGGTTTAGTGGTGAATTCCTCTTGAATGTAAAAAAAAATCTATGTGTTTTAGAGTGAGGGTCACCACAATGGAAGAGAACTAGAAGGTCCCTGTAGGAATGGGAGGCATGAAGAAGATTTGAATCCAAGGTGTGCGAAGCCACAAAAGGTTCTATTGAATCTAGATGATCGCTAGCAGAGATGGTAAGACGTGCTACGGTGTGGAGCTCCAGACCGGAGTTTGGAGGATGTAAATAGTATCCCATTCAGCTTAAACATCTGATACGCTAGGAATCACCTAATTTCGAACTACCTACTTTAGAGACATATGATGAAATGATAGATCCAACATCTCATTTGATGAGATATATTCAACACATGGGAGTGTTGGGTGCTTCAAAATAAGTGATGGGACGATATTTCCTATTTTACTTAACAGATTTAGTAGTAATGTGGTTTCGCCAACTAGATAATGGGTCCATCAGCAGTTGGATCGAATTAGTAGAGAGATTTATGAAATGAGTTCAAAGTTCATATAGTATGACCAAGGAAAGTGTTGACACTCTGGAGTGTGAAGCAAAGGAAAGATGAAAATTGGAGTTATTTGACCAGATTCAACATATTACCTGTTGCAATACAGAAACCATAACTGTTGATAGTTCTGATACTAGTGGTCTTCGAAGTCGCTCATAAGAATGAATTTAAGAATGCTTTGGAAAGCGATCCCCGATGGATCTACCATATTTCTATATCAAGCTTGCATCAGGAAGACATAGAAGTTGAAAATAGTGCAACAAATGCCATGGAGGATATAGGAACAACCAAAGCAGGATCTGGAAAGCATAAAGAAAAAAGAAAAGCGAATGATGGCCACAGAGCATCGAAGTGACAAAAGAGGGAGCTAAAATTTTCCCCTTACACTTATTTGACAAAGACCCTAGAGAGGATTTGTATTTATACCAGATTGCATATCCCTTATAGAAAACCTGCTAAGTGAGAGCCTATGGAATGGAGAAGGAAAATTTGAAAGTATTTCCTATTATATGTGTTGGATGGGAATGAAACTAATGAATGCATACATCTACGGGATTTGATTGAAAAATGGATTTAGAGTAACTAGTTGCAGAAGTATGTGAGAAATCAAATAATAATGGCGCAAACTATAGTAGTGTAGCAGGAGCGACTACCAGTTGTGGTGAATATACCTCATTGCGGCAGAGGATATGGACCTGGAATGGTTATCCCTTAATTGGGATGGATCAGAGTTAGTTTATTTTCTACAGTTTACTTTTGCTTCAAATAAACTATGGAGGATTAATATAATGCTACTATCACATGTATGGGATTCTGAATGATACCATAGGCATGCTTTGAGTTAAAGTCTAAGTGTAATCCTTAATTGGATTAGATGTTTTGGTTTTTGCTTGAATCATTTTAGGTTTAGTAAGGATATTTCAATAATATGATGATGGATATTGAATGAAATTTGATTTTTGATAATGTTACGAGATGTTAACAAAACTTAGTCATCCCTTATATTTGTTAAGATGAACTGATAGATTTTGATTCTCTCCAATTGAATAGATGGGGTGATGAACCATGAAATGCAAATCCCTTTGCCGAAGAGCTAGTAGATGGAGTCGGTTTGGATATTGGGTCCACTCGTCGAAAGATGAGTAGATGGGTTCAATCTAGATTTATGATGATACTATATGGAGATATCAAAACTTAACTTCGAGGTTTGAACACCTTTTGTTTGAACTGATTTTATTGTAATTACTGGATGATTGATAAATTTCATTGCTACGATAAGCTTGGACTTACTTATGACGGGGTGCTAGGTGATACTAGACGATTTATAATAATGTTACAATCGGAGGCCATGCACCACTTTAGTTTATAACATGTGATAGCATGATATATGATTTTCCTATGATAATTTTATCTTGATGGAATGCAGGATGATATTGGTTCATAATATGTTAAACCTCAAGAGAATGTGAGATGATTATGGTTTATGACTAACATTTAAGAAGAACTTGAGTCCTTATTCATGATGGGTCTAGAACGACCTGTGATTTTTGCAGGTAAATCTGAAGGAACCAGATGGTTTGCCATGATTAGACCAACAAACAGCTAAAGAGCACAACCAATGATAATCTACTAGCCAAGATACATGATCTTAGGCAAAGCATGCTTTATTTTCTACAAAAGCATACTTTGGGGCAAGTGTTTCTGACAAAGTTATCATAGTCTTGGATTGACTTAGATCAGGGAAACTAAATTACAAAAATGATAAAAGAATGAGTCAAGGTGTATGGAAGATGTCAAATATAGGAAAATTCATAGATTTGGCCAAGTTTCACAAATTCTACATAGGTTGGTACCGACATGCTAGTACCGACAAGATTTGGGATTTTGATTTGGCTACTTTGGAGGTTTGGAGCTTAAGCCATGAAGAAAAATGAAGCACTGACATGTTGAAATGTCAGTACCAACATATTTGGCTATAATGAGAAATGTGCTCCATGACCTATTCTTTATGTTGGAACTGTGGCTCTGGAAAAAATACCTCGTTTTAACCTAGAATAGTGAATTTCATGCTGGATCTTGTCTATAAATCGCAAGCAACCTTCAAACTAGAAAGGGGTTGATACTCTTGAGTTTTAGATCTTCTTCTCTTACCCCTTTAAGGAAAAACCAAGGTTTATCTCATTGTATGTAGAAATTGATTTTAAATCCAAAGAGAATTAACCAATAAAGACAATAAAGTGGACAAAGGCTGGAGATTTTACCGAACTACTATAAAAAGATTGTGTTTTTCCTTCTTTTTTGTTTGGTTTCTTCATTTTTTTGTATTGTGTAATTCGTTTTTGAGTGATATTGGGGTGTTATACCAATTTTTGGTGCAACAATATATGTAGTCGTACATATGTGACTTATATAGTAGTGGGTATCACATCCTTTTGAAGCAGAGAGTTTTGATTGTATATTACAGCTACTATATATATTGTGAATTTTTATATGACGTCCAACCTATGTGGTATTTATGATGTTTATAATTGTATATATTTACTCCTTGTTGTGATTTATCTAAAGCACTTTCTTATTTATTTTTGATATGTGATTTACACAATAGCTCAATCCTCACAACTCATGTATGTTGCTTTGTGTCAAGACAAGATATTTATTTTTTCAAATGTGATCATGTATTGTAATGTATCCGTATTGACCTAAAGTAGTGTATACAAGAGATCGCTCCTCCATTGCCTATTCATCTGAGCTATCAGACAACAACTTCACTCTTTGATAACCTAGTTACTGGGACGGGGAGTCACACTTGTTATTATATAAAATCGTATTTTATTCAACATTATTTTGTATTCATTAATTAATCATAGCAATTTATTCAACAAAAAGTTTTATTTTGAATGTATCATGTATACATTCAATGATATAAGAACATAACATATGAAATATAAACATGTATATAACTATAAATATACATATACATATTGGATTTATATCTATTATATGCACATATACCTTATACTAAAATATACACATGTCAATTTCATATGAATATCGAGAATATAAATGCCTAACTATATACTTATATATAATATAATGTGTCTATGGTTTGTATACAAAAAAATATAGTACTATGTATATAGTTTTGACATAAATATACATATATGTTACAAGTATATCACCACTTATTAATATATATACACACACACATAAAAAAATAACAAAATTAAACATTTTCAAAATAAGAGAATACTTGATGCAAAAGTGAAGATGGAAATAAATTTTACATTTACTCCTAGATCTAAACAAATCAGAATCAAAAAGAAAAAAGAATGCTAAATTTCCTCTTTTATAAACACCAACCAAAAATAGCTTCGGTATCTACATGTAAAGAATTATATGTTTAATCATAACAAAGGTATTTTTGGTTTCAAGATTACATATCTGAAAACATACATTCAATGTGAAAACAAAATTATCATAAAGTATTGTCACAATTAACATATAGCTTCAATAACCTGATTAATATTAAAACAATGCAGATATACGTATACACATATATGTATATTATTATTTAAGAATTTAAATTTCAAATGCATATACTTGACTAAACAATAAACACTGAATATATTAGTTTGGAAAAGAAAATTTGATTTAACCAAATGATTTACTTGAAATTGGTTTACAATTTTGATTAGCATGAGGATGAAGCATACACACACACATAAAAAATTCAATTAATTAAATATTAGATCCATTAACACATGTGAATTAAATTGTGATAATAGATGTAAATTTTCTTACCACAATTTAGATCTACATTGACTAATAATTACAAATCCAACAAACAATTTGAATAAACAAAATAAATCAAACACAAGATTGATTCTATAGTTAAATAAATTATACAAGAGATTTTTGATTATATTTAATAAGTGGAAGTGTATAGCCACATATATGTGAATTTAGTCAGTGTTGAACATCATAAATATACAAAAAGAAGAACTAAACCTTAAATGTCTTCCATTCGTGACACCTTGATTTGGGATTTCTCCTCGGTTCTCTAAGTAAATCCACATCTAACTTTGGAAGAGACAAATGAACCACCCAGCTTTTAATGTGTGGTTTGATTTGAAGTTGAAAATTAATAGAAAAGGATGCAGAAATTTTTGGCCCTAGCAAGATAAAAGGGAGGAGGAATAAAGAAAAAGAGAATAGAATCATGAAATTATGAAAATAATTTGTTTTAAGGGAAGAATGGAAACTTTTTATATTCTTTCTTTAAAACCTTAACCATTTAATTCCTAACCAATTTTCAATTACTCTACCCTTCTCCCTCTCTTGATGTGGGTGTCCCTAGATTGCCATCATATGACAGAAAGTTTTCAAAAATCCGCCCAAGTAGTTATCTTTTATTTAAGACAATTTAAAGTTACACTGATATCGTACATCAATCCATGCAAATATAACTTTTTTATATACATCAAATAATTCCAAATAACTCTAAAACATAAAATAAATTAAACAGTAATCAATATTCCTTAAATAATAATTAATTTAAATTTACAACAATTTATAAATTAATTAAATAGTGTGGTTTTTTGAAGAATTCATAAATATAGTTGTGCAACTCAGAGGTGTGAATTCAGTCAATGACTAATATTGAACTGTTCAAATATTAGCATTCATACACCACCTTAGCTAGTGGTGGACAGTTTGGCCGAATTCATTGTTTACATACCCTTTCAGTAATAATCGTATTTTATTTTATCTTAAGCGTTACCAATAGTGACAATAATTTACACATCTTCTCTTCACCAATACTATATCACAATAGGATGTATGGAATTTGGTATCGATCAAACTCCAATATTATCTACATTCTACTTGATTAGTCTATGAACAAAGTCCATGGTTCAATACTAACATTTACTTTTAATCGTTCTACTCTGGGAAGAGAATTTGACTTTGATTGACTGTAGTTATCAGTGATACTAACTTAAAAGTACTAAGGAGGCTAATTTTCTATTAGATAGTGCTTCACTTCCAATGCTTCAACTTAGATCTAATATTTTTTTCTCAATGGATCTGCAATCCATGATATGACTATAATCATAGTGAAGTTTTAACATTAAAGTTCCACGGTATTCTCAAACTAATGGAACTGTACAACTTCATCGCACTAAGATTTCTTATATGGCTTAGTTGTTATCAACCAAGAGGAATCTCTTGGACGAGTCGTTTCATAATTTTTTAATATCTATAAGTACATAACCCCATGGTATCCCCAACAGTCATGAGTAATACACTACCAACATTTTGAGAGCATTACACACTCTGGTCTCAACAGATGTATCGATATCCTTTCTTGAAACATTTTGACTAGGAATATTTAAAGTAAAATGTCATTTCATTTTTTAATTAATTACTCACGATTACAACTATTTGTAACTACAATCACATAACACTTTATATAAAGATATTCTTATTATATACTTTAAATTAGTTACTTAATTAATTATATCACAATATAACAAAGTATATAACAAAAAACAAACACTGTTGGTACGCACAAGATTGACTACAAAGTTAGATGTATACAAAAATTTAAATAATTGCTCCTAGCACAAACCACTAACTCTTTTAGTAAAGGCCAGCATGAAGACACAGAAGATGGGTGCATTAGGACCAATAAGGAAGGACCTTTAATCATTACATAAACACTTTCTAGTGACGCGTATCACATATCTAGGCTAGATGGAAATCTCATGCCAAGAGCATGGAATTGAGAACATCTTGGACCTTACCTTGTTTGAGTAATTTTATAAAGGAATATGATGTAATGGTTATAATAATCAAAGGTAATAAAATGATAAGATGAATGTAGGGATGTTAAACCACTTGAACATTATTTAAATCTGTATGTTAGTATTCATTCTTAATAACATCAAACTAGAGTCATAAAAACATAACTCGACCTTTCAGCTAAATTGCACTATAAGTAAGGATATTAGATGGCTAAATTGCATTAAGTAAGTGTTGGCATCAAAAATGGCCCCTAACACCCAAATAATGTGAAAGTACCACCAATTTAATATTAAATTTTCGAACAGAGAATTAAATGCTCGGATCACGGATTCAATAGCGAAAAAGTAAATGAACACATGAATTTTATAGTGCTTCGGCAAACTCTGGCCTATGTCCACTCCAATAATCTTTTTATTATACTGTAGGATTAAAAATACAGTTTGTTTTAGCTTAAAAATTAATGGAGGAAGGAAAGAGAAACAACGAAGGAGAGCCAAAAGAAGATCAGTCTCGTCGAAAAAGAAGATCCCCTACAATGAGTCAATGGTCCTTTATTTATAGAAGAAGACATGCAAATATCCAGTTGAAAATTCGTGTGCAGAAGACCGAAGCGAAGACAGACCGATCCAGAAAAAATGGGGCCCATCCGGAGCCACGGGACTGATTGGGGGCGATCTGTGGTGTGGGCCAGGTGGAGCCACGCGATCGATTGCGGTGGTCCCCCTCCACTTCCTCTTCTTGCTTCCATAGTTGTTTGCTAGATTCCTCTGGTATTTGTTGAGTTATTGAGAGATCATCATTGAGTTTGTAACGACCCGTAAAATTTTAATGGTTTTAAAAACGTAATTAACTGAAATTTTTGAAATTATAAATTTTAAATAAAAAAAATTGAAAATAAAAATTTGATATTTAGAATACGTCAATATAAATATAGTAAATGGTAAATTTTCATCAGATAATATGGAAGTTAATTTTGTTGTGTAATTTTATTTAAATTCAAATCAGTTAATATTTGATGATAATAAAATATTTCTCAAACCTGAATATTTTTATATAAAAAAATTTGTAAATCATCTTCTGAGTGAGACATCATATTTCGTTTCGTCAAATTTGGACTGCTATTGCTCCTTTTATCTTATTTTCGACAAATTAGCAGCATTTTCGGTATCGAATATCGACTTTTGATAGAATGATCATATCATTGAAATCTATGTACCATTCTGTTCGTCTCGTCGTGCTGATCTCCGCACTATATTCATTCTTGTATTTCAACGTCCGGTACGCAACGAAGCTGCGTAACGGTCCAATGTATCGGTACCATATTTGTGCCTTTTCGTTTTCTTTTGTCTTTTGAAATTGCCCAGCCATGTAGCCTATTGCCTTTATTAAATTATGAAACGACTTCTGACCCTTCACATTTCATTTATTTGTATATATATTCTTGTGCCTTTTCGCTTTGCTTTTTTGTTCATTCCAAAAGGGAGTCTGTTCATTAGAAACAGAACAGTATAACCTATTCATTTTCTTTTCCCCTACCTACTGCATGTATTCTCTTCTCTTTGTTTCTCTCTCTTCTATGCCAGTCTATATAGTGATAATTATAAAGTGTATATATATATTGTTTATATAAAGTAGTGCCAGAGAACATGCTTCTCTCTGTTTTATAAATTATTTGTAACCTACATTTATGAGTTACGTTCCTACTTATCTTCTTCCCTACCTTGCATGATTTATTTTTGAAACCTCTGTCGTTTTTTTCATAACCTAACATCTCCACCACCCTCCGCCCTGTAGCTCTCCCATTGCCACTGTCGTCCGCCTCGTTTACCTCCTACCGAGCCTCTCCAGATCCAAATTCACCAAACACTTCGGCCTCGCAAACCCCACAGCCCATCTCCAAGTGCCTTCCCTCCCCTCTCTTTCACCACCTTTCCCATTCTCTTCCCTGGCCGAGGTAGTTCTCCTTGCCTCCTCTCCATGCTCCACCCTCCACGGCCTCTCCTTCCTCTCTTATTTCACTAACCATCTCCACCTCCGCAGCACACTCCGACCCTTCGATCCTCCCACACTCGGCAGTAGCCCGCCGTGTCACCCCCTGTGCAGCAGCCCTCCTAACCTTGTGCAATATATATGTATTACTTGTTGAATACTGCTCGTAGGTATGTTTTATAAACACATACATGTTTTGTTCTGCCACACATTTATTATATATATATATTGTATTATAAAGTCTTGGCCTATTGCTTCTCTTCGTACGTTTAAAGAATATACTATATATATGTTATATTTTAAAGTTCGAGTCTGTGTTATGTTCACAAAAAGAAAAAGAAAAAAAAAAGAATCTCTGTTAATGTTATTTTAAGTTTAAAAAATAATATATATATATATATGTGTGTGTGTGTGTGTGTGTATGTCTGTATTTTGGACAGTATTATATATATATATATATATATATATATATATCTTATCCTAAAGCTTAGTCTATTGATCGGAAAAATATTATACATATAGACAGTTGGCTACTTTATTTTGTATATAATATACATAATCTGATGTTGATTAAGTTATATATTTTATATGTGCGTAGCCTGTAACGATGCTCATTTATATCTCGATTTTTTTTAGATGATATGGATATTTTGTTCTATATGTATGTATATATGTTACTGTATACTATATTAGAAATGAAGTATTGTATGTGTTTTATTATATATTATATATATATTCTACTATATGGGTTTTGAATTAAAAATTTGATTTTTAAATTTTATATATATATAAAATTTATTTTGATATGTGTGTCAAATTGAATTTTGTAAACATTTATTTTTAAAAAGGTAAATATAAGGATTTATTTTGATGGTGGTTAATATATATATATATATAACATATTCCGTTTCAATTTATATCAAGCCAATTCTGATTCATTTCATTGATTCCCTATTATCAGCTTTGATCATCGAATTCGTGCTAATTTAGCTTTGCTTTGGAATTCGTGCTTGGATTCGTAACTCACCTCATTCTCGTTCATCGCTAGCCTCGAAAGGTGAGCAATCACTCACGATTAACGTTCTTATATTTATTAGATCTGATTTTGAAAGTGTACGTGTAGTACTAAGGATCGTGTAATATGGTATATAAATGCGGAAACTGGTAATAATAGTAAAATAAAAATTAAAGTAAGCACACCAGGAATTTTTATACTGGTTCGAACCTCCCGTTCTACGTCCATTCCCAAAATACCCTCTGGATTTAAACTAAACCCCTCACTTAACCCGGAGGAATAGGTATACGACACCTGAGCAGCCGAATAGGAATTTTTCCGCCTCAACAACCGAAGAGGACTTCAACTTAATACAAATAGTTTGTTGACAAATGTGTTCTGAATAACACTGATTGTCTTTTGATAGTACAACTTTCCTATAATCAAATCCTCAAGAGTATATATGTGTGTGAAGATTTAGAAGGAATATAATCACGTAGAATCGAAGTATATGAAATAATTCTAGGATTCTAGTGATATTGAATGAGAATGAATGCTTTTATTTGCAGAAATAAATAGAGATTAGATTTCAGAAATATAAACAAGAATCAGTGATTGTAGAAATGAATTGAATGTGTTTATATAATTGTAGAAGAGTTATAATCTTTCATGAAGAGTTTCAGTCAATAGTTGTGTCCATATCTCTTGAAACAGAGGACATTCCTCTTCATGAAATGATCGCATCTCTTCAGAAAACTAGCCGTTATTCTCTGATCGGTCGACCGGAAAACCTGGCCGGTCAGCTGAGTTTGAAATCGTATACAAAACAGAAAGTCACTGTGCACATAACACAGGGTCGGTCGACCGAGGATCCTGGTCGGTCGGCCGACCTGGTGTTACTTGCATAGTGTACACAGTTTTAATATAAATTGATTTGTGTGTGTGTGACTATTTGAGGAATGATTTTAACAATATTCTAAGACTCAATAAAATAAAATATTCATACTAATCTCGGGATTGTAGTCTTGTCTCCTTTGTAGTACACAATATGCACTTATTCTCTTTTTGTCGCTTTCGTATAGTATTCTCGTCGTATGATCTCTGAAGCTTGTGTCATGAATCAAAACTCATGAATCAACATTCTCCCCCTTTTTGATTGATGACAATACTTATGTGACGAAGTAAAACTTATCTATATTATAATTCTCCCCCTGAATATTTGGCGACTTTTCTGCAAAAAATATGTTAGCTTTCATACATTTTTCTCCCCCTTTGTCATCGACAAAAAGGAATACTTACTAGATGTAATATGCGAAATATTGAATTTTTAAATAGTACATGTTCAAACCAAAATAGGAATAATTAAAGATGTTCGCTTAATACACAACATAATAAAAAAACAAATAGTTTATAAGGAAATTCTTGAAAATGAAATGTAAAACACTACAATTACTCCTCATCATCATCAGAATCTAAAAATTCCAGACGAATATTTTCATCCAGAGGAGTCGGTTCCTTACCCCGTCTTCGACTGGTAGGTGCGGGAGTTGCCGATGTGCTGGAACTTGTGTTATCGGATGTAGACCAAGAGAAATTTGGTGCTGGTCTTTTTCCAGGAGCAACAAATGAAGCACCGGCTTCAGAAGTACATGATAAGGCATCCCATAAATTTACAAAGAAGCCTTTGATCTTCTTGAAACGACCATCAATCTTTCGAAGGCGAGAATCCAAAGCTAGTTGATTTCGAGCCAAAATATCAATGGCAGCCGCTGTGCTAGTACCGGGAGGTGGTCGTTGAATTGAGGTTTGACGAGTTACATGTTCTGTAGAATGAGTGGATGGTTGAGGTGTAGAATAGCTGCGACGTAGTTGTTCTCGAGGAGTAGTACGCCATTGTTGAAAAGTTGTAATTTGGGACGGTGCATCGGGTAACTTCATTAGTTTTATGGTTCGTGAGTCAAAGGTACGAACTTTGGATGTTTCGAATTCCGGAGCATGGGTGACAAAGTTATTAATCAACCGCATTATGTATTCTCCATAATAAATATGGAGCATCTTTCCTTGGTTGAAAGTAATAAATTCATCCATAAGAAGTTCATATGAAGTATTCTTAGTTAGCGGTCGAATAGAGACACGTTTTAATACATAACAAGCAGTAGCTACAGCTTCTGCCCAAAAATGTTTTGATAAAGTGGTTCCATTCAATAAAGTTCTTGCACATTCTTGTAACGTTCTATTTTTCCTTTCTTCAACTCCATTTTGTTGTGGAGTTCTAGGAAACGAAAAATTATGATTAATACCTTTCTTGTTACAAAATTGTTCAAAAGCTTCATTTTCAAATTCTCCTCCATGATCACTTCTTATATTTTTAATTTTTAGATTTTTAATATTTTGGATTCTTTTAACAAAAATTTTAAAATTATCAAAAGTATCACTTTTATTTTTTAAGAAGAAAATCCAAGTATATCTAGAAAAGTCATCTATAATAACGAATACATATCTATTATGATTAATAGACTGCACTTGAGTTGGACCAAAAAGATCCATGTGTAAAAGCTCAAGTGGTTGTTCTGTAGATATTACCTTTTTAGATTTAAAAGAAGATTTTGTTAATTCTCCTAATTTACATGCATCACAAAATATATCAGTATTAAATTTTATATTGGGTAATCCTTTAACTAATTGATTTTTAGCTAGTTTGTTTATAGTATTAAAATTAATGTGACAAAATCTTCTGTGCCAAAGACAAGAATCGTTTTCTTTAGCTACTAAACACAAGTTTGAATCATTATTAACATTCATATTTAAGATATAAATGTTTTTATCTATTTTTCCTTCGAAAATAGTGTTATGATTTTTATCGAAAATATTACATTTATTTTCAGAAAAAGTTATATTAAAACCTTTATCGCATAGCTGACTAATACTTAATAAATTGTGTTTTAAATTTTTAACTAATAAAACATCAGTAATGAGAGGTAAATTAGAGGTACCGTTGCTACTGACATCGCCTTTGCCGATGATATATCCTTTTGAGTTATCTCCAAAGGTGACTGCTCCTCCATTTGAGTATATGATGTTTGACAACATTTCTTTGTTTCCAGTCATGTGTTTTGAGCAACCGCTATCTAAAATCCATTTTCCTCTCTTCTTATGTGGTACCTGCAAAAAGTTTATAAAAAGTTGGTACCCAATCTTTTTAGGGTCCTAAGAGTTAGATCTTAGGAAGCCAAACCCATACGGGTCCAGAATTCCCTTTATAAACATAATTGTTGTTATTATGAACAGTTTCCATAAATATTTTGATATGCTTATTCCTTATCAAAACATTATTCGTTTTTGGAATCCATATTTTGATGGTTTTAGTATTTGGATAAACTGTTTTCTTAATATCTTTCTTAATATTATTATTAATCCTACTTTTAGTAAAATTATTTTGTTTCTTAAATCCTAGTCCAGATTTATTGTTAGAGGATTGAGAGTTTTCTAGTATACTAGAAAGATTTTCTCTTCCTTTGTTGAAATTTGAAACATTTTTAGAGATATCATCAAATTTTATTTTAAGACTAGATTTTTCTAACTCTAAATCCTTAATCTTAGATTTTAAATTATTATTTTCAAAAAATAAAACATCATTTTTATTTTTCTGTATTTCTAGTTCTTCAGATATTGACGTAATTTGAGAAGATAAGTTAGAATTCGACTGTTGAGAAATTTCAAGTTCTTCTTCCAATATTATCTTCTCATCTTTCAACATGTCTACTTCTAAAACTTTTCTATCTAACTTTCTTTGGAACTCCTTATTTTTCTTTTTAAGTTGTTTTGTTAAATTTACTAATTCAGAATTTACTTCAATTAAATCTTCAAAAGTAAAATCACTTACATCGTCTGACGAAGCCATGAAGCATACATTTGCTTGTTCATTATCACTTTCACTCTCTGATGAGGATGATGAGTCATTGTCGTCCAAAGTGACTGAAAAAGCTTTTCATTTGGTTTTATCCTTCTTGAAGTTATTCTTTTTACGATCTGGACAATCCTTCTTCATGTGTCCTTTCTTATGACATTCATAACATTCCATTGTTGAAGATGATGGTTTGCTGTTATTGGAATTGTTGTTGGAATTATTTTTGTTTCCCTTGAATTTGTTTCTGTTGAATTTCAAAAACTTTTTGAAATTTTTAGCAATCATTGCTATATCTTCATTATCTGAGTCGGAATCATATTTTTCTGCTTGGAATGCCACATTTTTCTTTCTTGTACTCCATTTTGTTTTGCCTGCAAATTTACTTCGTAGGACATTAAATTACCTATCAATTCTTCTGGTTTTAATGTTGACAAATCAGTTGCTTCTTCAATAGCTAGGACTTTTCGTTCCCATTCGTCCGTTAAAGAATTTAAGATTTTTGTAACAACATCAAAATCAGTAAACTTTTGTTCTAATGATAATAAAGCATGATAAATATCCTGAAATCTAGAGTAGATGTCATTTATAGATTCATTTGGCCTCATTTTAAAATTTTCAAATTGATGTTTCAACATAGAAATTTTGCTTAATTTAACTTTGTTCGTTCCTTCATGTGAAACTTTAAGAGTTCTCCAAATTTCATAACCGGAAGTGCACATGCTAACTCTATTGAATTCATTTCTATCTAATGCACAAAACAAAATATTCATAGCCTTAGCATTTGATGTAGCATCTAGTTTTTGTGTGTTACTCCAAGTTGAGTATTCTCCAGTAGGAGTTGTGTACTCACTTTGTATAACATTCCAGATATCAAATCCACTTGATTGCATATAGATTCTCATTCTAGTTGACCAATAATTGTAATTTATACCATTGAAAAGTGGAGGTCGTGAAGTCGATTGACCTTCTGTGAAACTAGAATTAGTGTGAGTGTTAACATCGTTAATTTGTGTGGTTGCCATATTACTAAAAATAAATATCAAATAAATTTGTGATGGTTATAGGATGACCTTGCTCTGATACCAAATGAAAGTGTACTTGTAGTACTAAGGATTGTGTAATATGGTATATAAATGCGGAAACTGGTAATAATAGTAAAATAAAAATTAAAGTAAGCACACAGGAATTTTTATACTGGTTCGAACCTCCCGTTCTACGTCCAGTCCCATAATACCCTCTGGATTTAAACTAAACCCCTCACTTAACACGGAGGAATAGGTATACGACACCTGAGCAGCCGAACAGGAATTTTTCCGCCTCAACAACCGAAGAGGACTTCAACTTAATACAAATAGTTTGTTGACGAATGTGTTCTGAATAACACTGATTGTCTTTTGATAGTACAACTTTTCTATAATCAAATCCTCAAGAGTATATATGTGTGTGAAGATTTAGAAGGAATATAATCACGTAGAATCGAAGTATATGAAATAATTCAAGGATTCTAGTGATATTGAATGAGAATGAATGCTTTTATTTGCAGAAATAAATAGAGATTAGATTTCAAAAATATAAACAAGAATCGGTGATTGTAGAAATGAATTGAATGTGTTTATATAATTGTAGAAGAGTTATAATCTTTCATGAAGAGTTTCAGTCAATAGTTGTGTCCATATCTCTTGAAACAGAGGACATTCCTCTTCATGAAATGATCGCATCTCTTCAGAAAACTAGCCGTTATTCTCTGGTCGGTCGACCGGAAAACCTGGCCGGTCAGCTGAGTTTGAAATCATATACAAAACAGAAAGTCACTGTGCACATAACACAGGGTCGGTCGACCGAGGATCCTGGTCGATCGGCCGACCTTGTGTTACTTGCACAGTGTACACAGTTTTAATATAAATTGTTTTGTGTGTTTGTGACTATTTGAGGAATGATTTTAACAATATTCTAAGACTCAATAAAATAAAATATTCATACTAATCTCTGGATTGTAGTCTTGTCTCCTTTGTAGTACACAATATGCACTTATTCTCTTTTTGTCGCTTTCGTATAGTATTCTCGTCCTATGATCTCTGAAGCTTGTGTCATGAATCAAAACTCATGAATCAACAGATTTCACTTGAAACGACAATTGAAATATGCTGCTAAATTGAACTGTTAATCATTTAATTGCTATATATGATATGCTATTATCTATAACTGCTGACCTGTGAGATATGACACCATATCTCGTTGTTTATATTTTGTTTTATTTATCACTGATGATATATCTATGTTGTTGATATGTTATATTATTATCATAATTGTTCTCACTCTGCAAGTTCCCTGTTAGTATAGAATTCCCTATGGGTTGAAAAGATACATACCCGAACGATCTTGTAGAATAGGAGAAAATCGTTATGGGTTGAAATGATAAACCCAAGCGATTTCCATTTAAATGAATTTGGGATTGTGGGTTGAATTGGTATATACCCGTATATATTTAAATTGCGGATTGAAATGATAAATATCCATATCACTTGACCATAGGATAGAGAATTATATACAGACACCGTTGGTCTATATATAATTTTTTAAAATGACTTCCAAGGTTTTGAAAGAAATATATGGTTTTTAAGATATTATATATATAAATGTTATTTTATAAAGGTTTAAATTTTAAATTTTTAAAATTATATGTTTTGGAAATTCTAAAGTTATAGGTTAGTTTTGAAATTTATTAATTTTAAGATTTTACTTATAATTTTACTATTTTAAAATATATAAAATAAGTTGTAATATAAAATAAATTTACTAAAAAGATTTAATTTAATAAAATTTAGTTTAATTAGTATATAATATGTTTTAAATTATTTATTTAAAAATTTATATTAATATTTAAAAAATAGATTTTATAACTTTAATAATAAAGGATAGGAAGATAAATTAATGTTGGCTTGGAATTTAAATTGGTTAATAATTCAATTTAAGAAAGAATTGATTTAAACCTATTAGTTTTGAGATTTTGAAAAGATACGATTATGACTTGATTGTAACTTGATTTGATAAAGGTGATTAAATGAATATTCTCAACTTTGAATAAAAATGGAGATTGGATATTTAATATTGATTTATATATATAAATTGGGATTTAAATAAATTGTTATAAAAATGGTTAAGGGAATAATTTCAAAATTGAATAAATTTAAAGTTAAATGTCGAAATATAAATGAAATTTATATGGTAAATATTTGAATATTTAAACTTGAATCTTTGAACTTTAAATTGAAATGGTTAAACTGGAATTGATTTCAATTGAATTTTGGAATTTAAGATGATTTGAATCGATTTGTGAAATTTAAGGAAATTAATTTTATTATATGAAGTATTTTATTATATATAAACTATTTTAATATATAAATTATTTTAATATATAAACTATTTATTATATATACTATTTTCAATATCTAAACTGTTTAAGTTTGAAGTGTTATGATTTCAAAGTGTTATGATTTCGGAAGTGTTTTAAATTTTGAAAGAGTTTCATTTTGAAAACGAATATTATTTAAAGTGAATAATGATTGCGAATTGATATGGTTTTGAAATGAATATGATATTTTGATATAAAGTATAAATTATTTAAAAAATGAAATGACCATGGTGTTATAATAATGTTTGGTTGTTAAAGAGACCGGGATCGGATATTGTCATACTCTCTGTCAATACCGAAAACCACTTTAACAACTGTGTACGTGGTGGAGATTCCAAAAATGAAGTAGGATGGTTTGGCGACGATTCTATATGGTATGACGTGACCCTGACTCCCATGAGTCAGCTTAGATGTGACTAAAGCAGGAGTTATACCTGGGCCAAGTGAGGTCATTCCTCCGATCGGACATGCTTCTTCGATACCATTCTATTGCTTTTGTGATTTGATTGGGTGCACCTTTGATTTGGGACTGTGTTTCGAGGTGGGCGGTAGTTGCTACTATGCGTTACCACCAGCCTGGTTCTGCAATTGGTAAATCTACCCTGGCATTGCCTCGAGTGCCGTGTTCACATGCCCTAGAGTGCCTTCTATGAGTTTGATTTGTACCGTACCTATGTGATGTCCTCTGGGTAAACCACCGGTTTGGTGGAGCGTACGTCATTGTATAGACTACGGGAGTATATAAAATGTGTTAAGGGGGATATAGGTAACGCCTTAACGCTATTTTAATACTTTTACTTTACTATAAACATATTATTATAGCGTATATTACTGCATAGTAGATAGTTCCACGGATCCTTAGAGGATGTAAATTCCAAGCATCCTCTAAGTTACTTGTATTTCATTTGACATTTCACTTGAGTTGAATTTATTAATATAAGAATGTTAATCCTGACTCGAGTGTTTTGTGTTTTCCTTTACGCTCAGGTCAGACTGAGTGTCACAGCATTTGAGACTCACCTTTGGAGTTGAAGCTTCACTTGGAGATCCATATGTATCTATTCAGCATTCAGCTATCCAGTTGTTTTGTTCAGACTTGTCATCTGTTTGTATTCTAGACTATATTGTATTTGAGATATTTTGTTGTACTTTATTTCAAACTCTATTGTTTATATAGTAGCTTCATGAACTACTATTTATCTATTTCGCTGCTTATTGTTGTAATACTCTGTGTCTGTAATTCTATGATTGATTTATTTACTGTATACGTTGAGTTTTGCCAAATATAAATTAACAATCTGATATTTTGAGCAATTCAAGTTTGACACGTGTGTCTGCGTATGCACTTGGCCGGTGCAGCATGATAGGGGTTCTCGCATTTGGGTTTGGTAGCGAGCGGATGACTCTTACTCCTACATGTCCCGCGGGGTTGGTGCAGTCGAGAGGCTGGCCTTATAAGCAGAACACAGGTACCATTGTATGCTACGGTGGGCATTACCCCATTGGCGTTGTCCCATTATAGTTGGTATCAGAGCTCTGGTTTAGGCAAAACTTAGCATATAGAGTATATTTAATTACAGAACCACCTTCGTTCGAGCTTAAATTTATTTCTCCTTGATTCGGATTTCCTTTCAACTTTGGAACTCTCCCATTCGTTCTGAAATCCATTCTTGTCTCTCCCTATTCGTATTCTTCTTGATTCTGGAGTATCCCATAACTCCATTTCGGTTGATCTCTATAATGAACCGGCGGTCCCGCCAATCTTAGAATGATTTGTAAAGTGGAAAACTCCTTTACAACAGGCATCGATTCACCGAAGATTTATGTTTTGTCGGTTTAGATGTTGATATCCCTTGCTATGCCCGAATGTTTCTCTAGTAGACGACCAGGGTAATTCTCTTGTGATCAATCTTATGCTGCATCGATCTTATTCTTAAAGTCATGGTTGACCCGGTTAAGGTCGCCCGCGATTTATATAAGTCTATCCATCTTCCTATTTTGTTATTTAATTATCTTATCCGTTTTGAGCTTATCTTCCAGTTAGAATTCTCATTATTAGGGTCCCTCTGAATTTAAATCTTTATCCTTGTTTTAAAATCCATTTTTGAACCATTCTGTGAGGGAGTGTATTTGTAATTAATATAAAAATGTTTTATGTACTGTGTTGTTTGAATTGTTAAGTTTGATTTGGGGCTTCAATCGATTCGTCTGGCCAACGCTATCGATAGGAATTCCAAAACACTTGAACAGAGCAGACTGACACAATATTGTTTTCAAATTTGGTAGATGAAATAAATTTTGCATAATTTTATTTATATATAAGAGTATAATTTTCTGAAATCAGATTGTTAAATTGAATTGGTTGTTAGGAATGATAATATTATATTATCATTTATTATTTTGTCAATATTCCCAAACCATTAACTATTGTTGTATAATTTTATAAAATATAGTTTATAAATTTGACTTGCAAATGAAATGAATTTAATTTAAGAATTTGAGGATTAAAACTTCTGGTGCTCTTCAAAATTTGGTTTCAAAGGTTTTGAAAATAAATTATTTGAAGTATTATTGAATGGAAATTGTTTTCAAAGGATTTTTAATGAAGTAAATCAGTACTCTCCTCATTTGTCGCTGGAAAACAATTTTCGGTGATGACTACAACATCATCGACATTCATTTTCGAGTCTCGAAGTGGAGAGACCACATAGCAGATCTTTGCTACACTTTTGTTTTGGAAAAAGAAATTGAATTGAATTACTTGAATATGAGTGATTTATAAAATATATATGTATGAATTATTTCAAAATTGTTTGAAGTGAAAACCGGAAATTTGAATCTCAAGTTTATATTAAGAAATGGTTTCAATTATTGAAATAAAGTGAAATTTTTGAATAAGTGGAATATCTAAAACGATAAATGAAATTGAACTAACTTGAAATAGTTGAATTTGAATAAAAACTTATTTGTATAATACTAAATTGCATTCTAATATATATATAACTTACCTAGAATATTCAAAAAGGTTAAAATGTTAGGGTGAATATGTAATTGAGGTTATACAAAAGAAAACTTAGGTAATAAATTGTTCAAAATTTAACTTTGCTTAATAAAAATATTATAAATAACAGGTAAACTTGTGTAGTGTTTAATTACATTCAGAATCATTAATATAACTTACCTAGGAAGTTTAAAAGTAATTAGAATGTAATTGGATAATATACACTATGATACAAGTAATAGGATATCAAAATGATATTTTGTTAATGGAATTTACTGATAATAAATTGGATAATAAAAAGGAAAATTTATTTGTTGAATAATATATGGTTATAAAATGTTTAGACGCTTAATATATGTTGTAAATTATGTCAAGTGAAATAAATAAAATGAGTGAAAAAAAAGGAAATACTATTTAATAAGTATGAACTTAAGAATTGTTGAAGTTGAATGTCGAGGTGGAATTAACTATAGTTTGATCAAATAGATTTAATAAATGAGTTAAATAAAACAAATTTTGTGGTGAAAGTTTTTAAAATGAATGTTAATAAATGCAAAACAAATCAATTGAATGGAAATATATGGAAATTGAAATCAATCAAATGTGAACACAATAAATTTGATTGATTAAATAAAATGAATTGAAATCAATTAATTTAATATGAACCAATTTTAAAATAAATGTAGTTTATATGGTTTTAAATTAATTGTTGTATTTTTTATTTCAAATCTATTTTTCTTTTTGGTTGTTTCTATTCTCCTACGTCGTTCCTTTTCGGGGACGAAAAGTTTTAAGTGGGGGAGAGTGTAACGACCCGTAAAATTTTAATGGTTTTAATAACGTAATTAACTGAAATTTTTGAAATTTTAAATTTTAAATAAAAAAATTTGGAAATAAAAATTTGATATTTGGAATACGTCAATATAAATATAGTAAATGGTAAATTTTCATCAGATAATATGGAAGTTAATTTTGTTGTATAATTTTATTTAAATTCAAATCAGTTAATATTTGATGATAATAAAACATTTATCAAACCTGAATATTTTTATATAAATTAATTTGTAAATCATTTTCTGAGTGAGAAGTCATATTTTGTTTCGTCAAATTTGGACTGCTATTGCTCCGTTTAACTTATTTTCGGCAAATTAGCAGCATTTTCGGTACCGAATATCGACTTTTGATAGAATGATCGTATCATTGAAATCTATGTACCTTTATGTTCGTCTCGTCGTGCTGATCTCCGCAGTATATTTATTCTTGTATTTCAACGTCCAGTACACAACGAAGCTGTGTAATGGTCCAATGTATTGGTACCATATTTGTGCCTTTTCGTTTTCTTTTGTCTTTTCAAATTGCCTAGCCGTGTAGTCTGTTGCCTTTATTAAATTATGAAACGAATTTTAACCCTTCACATTTCATTTATTTGTATATATATTCTTATGCCTTTTCGCTTTTCTTTTTTCGTTCATTCCAAAAGGGAGTGTGTTCATTAGAAAAAGAACAGTATAAACTATTCATTTTCTTTTCCCCTACCTACTGCACGTATTCTCTTCCCTCCGTTTCTCTCTCTTCTGTGCCAGTCTATATAGTGATAATTATAAAGTGTATATATATATTGTTTATATAAAGTAGTGCCAGAGAACATGCTTCTCTCGGTTTTATAAATTATTTGTAACCTTCATTTATGAGTTACGTGCCTACTTATCTTCTTCCCTACCTTGCCTGTTTATTTCTTCTAAAAAAAGGAATGGACAAAGCTCATAACATTTCAAATTTGCATGCTTTCTTTTTGAAACCTCTGTCCTTTTTTCCATAACCGAACATCTCCACAACTCTTCGCCCTATAGCTCTCCCATTGCCACTGCCTTCCGCCTCGTCTACCTCCTACCAAGCCTCTCCAGATCCAAATTCACCAAACACTTCGGCCTCGCAAACCCCATAGCCCATCTCCAAGCCATGCTCCACTATCCACGGCCTCCCCTTCCTCTCTTATCTCACTGACCATCTCCACCTTCGCAGCACACTCCAACCCTTCGAACCTCCTACACTCGGCAGCAGCCCGCCATGCCAACCCCTGTGCATCAGCCCTCCTCACCGTGTGCAATATATATGTATTACTTGTTGAATATTGCTCGTAGGTATGTTGTATAAAGCACATACATGTTTTGTTCTGCCACTCATTTATTATATATATATATATATATATTGTATTATAAAGTCTCGGCCTATTGCTTCTCTTCGTACGTTTAAAGAATATACTATATATATATGTTATATTTTAAAGTTCGAGTGTGTGCTATGTTTACCAAAGAAAAAAGAAAAAAAATTGAATCTCTGTTATGGTTATTTTAAGTTTAAAAAAGAATATATATATATATATATATATATATATATATCTGTGTGTGTGTGTATTATGATTATGTTTGTATTTTGAAAAGTATTATATATATATACCTTATCCTAAATCTTAGTCTGTTAATCGGAAAAATATTATACATATAGACAGTTGGCTACTTTATTTTGTATATAATATACATAATCTGATGTTGATTAAGTTATATATTTTATATGTGCGTAGCCTGTAACGATGCTCATTTATATCTTGATTTTTTTTAGATGATATGGACATTTTGTTCTGTATGTATGTATATATGTTACTGTATACTATATTAGAAATGAAGTATTGTATGTGTTTTATTATATATTATATATATATTCTACTATATGGGTTTTGAATTAAAAATTTGATTTTTAAATTTTATATATATAGAATTTATTTTGATATGTGTGTCAAATTGAATTTTGTAAACATTTATTTTTGAAAAGGTAAATATAAGGATTTATTTTGATGGTGGTTAATATCAAGCCGATTCTGATTCATTTCATCGATTCCTTATTATCAGCTTTGATCATCGAATTCGTGCCAATTTAGCTTTGCTTTGGAATTCGTGCTTGGATTCGTAACTCACCTCATTCTCGTTCATCGCTAGCCTCGAAAAGTGAGCAATCACTCACGATTAACGTTCTTATATTTATTAGATCTGATTTCACTTGAAACGACAATTGAAATATGCTGCTAAATTGAACTGTTAATCATTTAATTGCTATATTTGATATGCTATTATCTGTAACTGCTGACCTGTGAGATATGACACCATATCTCACTGTTTATATTTTGTTTTATTTATCACTGATGATATATCTCTGTTGTTGATATGTTATATTATTATCATAACTGTTCTCACTCTACAAGTTCCCTGTTAGTATAGAATTCCCTATGGGTTGAAAAGATACATACCCGAACGATCTTGTAGAATAGGAGAAAATCGTTATGGGTTGAAATGATAAACCCAAGCGATTTCCATTTAAATGAATTTGGGATTGCGGGTTGAAATGATATATACCCGTATATATTTAAATTGCGGATTGAAATGATAAATATCCATATCATTTGACCATAGGATAGAGAATTATATACAGACATCGTTGGTCTATATATATTTTTTAAAAATGACTTCCAAGGTTTTGAAAGAAATATATGGTTTTATTAAATATTGTTTTTAAGATATTATATATATAAATGTTATTTTATATAGATTTAAATTTTAAATTTTCAAAATTATATGTTTTGGAAATTCTAAAGTTATAGGTTAGTTTTGAAATTTATTAATTTTAAGATTTTACTTATAATTTTACTATTTTAAAATATATAAAATAAGTTTTAATATAAAATAAATTTACTAGTAAGATTAAATTTAATAAAATTTAGTTTAATTAGTATATAATATGTTTAAATTATTTATTTAAAAATTTATATTAATATTTTAAAAATAGATTTTATAACTTTAATAATAAAGGATAGGAAGATAAATTAAAGTTGGCTTGGAATTTAAATTGGTTAATAATTGAATTTAAGAAAGAATTGATTTAAACCTATTAGTTTTGAGATTTTGAAAAGATACGATTATGACTTGATTGTAACTTGATTTGATAAAGGTGATTAAATGAATATTCTCAACTTTGAATAAAAAATGGAGATTTGATATTTAATATTGATTTATATATATAAATTAGGATTTAAATAAATTGTTATAAAAATGATTAAGGGAATAATTCCATAATTGAATATATTTAAAGTTAAATGCCGAAATATAAATCAAATTTATATGGTAAATGTTTGAATATTTAAACTTGAATCTTTGAACTTTAAATTGAAATGGTTAAATTGGAATTGATTTCAATTGAATTTTGGAATTTAAAATGATTTGAATCGATTTGTGAAATTGGAGGAAACTAATTTTATTATATGAAGTATTTTATTATATATAAACTATTTTAATTTATAAATTATTTCAATATATAAACTATTTATTATATATACTATTTTCAATATCTAAACTATTTAAGTTTGAAGTGTTATGATTTCAAAGTGTTATGATTTCGAAAGTGTTCTAAATTTTGAAAGAGTTTCATTCTGAAAACGAATATTATTTAAAGTGAATAATGATTTCAAATTGATATGGTTTTGAAATGAATATGATATTTTGATATGAAGTATAAACTATTTGAAAAATAAAATGACCATGGTGTTATAATAACGTTTGGTTGTTAAAGAGACCGGGATCGGATATTGTCATACTCTCTGTCAATACCGAAAACCACTTTAACAACTGTGTACGTGGTGGAGATTCCAGAAATGAAGTAGGATGGTTTGGCGACGATTCTATATGGTATGTCGTTACCCTGACTCCCATGAGTCAGCTTAGATGTGACTACAATAGGAGCTATACTTGGGCCAAGTGAGGTCATTCATCCGATCGGACATGCTTCTTCGATACCATTCTATTGCTTTTGTGATTTGATTGGGTGCACCTTTGATTTGGGACTGTGTTCCGAGGTGGGCGATAGTAGCTGTTATGCGTTACCACCAGCCCGGTTCTGCAATTGGTAAATCTACCCTGGCATTGCCTCGAGTGCCGTGTTCACATACCCTAGAGCGCCTTCTACGAGTTTGTTTTGTACCGTACCTATGTGATGTCCTCTGGGTAAACCACCAGTTTGGTGGAGCGTACGGAATTGTATAGACTACGGGAATATATAAAATGTGTTAAGAGGGATATGGGTAACGCCTTAACGCTATTTTAATACTTTTACTTTACTATAGACATATTATAGTAGCGTATATTACTACATAGTAGATAGTTCCACGGATCCTTGGAGGATGTAAATCCCAAGCATCCTCTAAGTTACTTGTATTTCATTTGACATTTCACTTGAGTTGAATTTATTAATATAAGAATGTTAATCCTGACTCGAGTGTTTTGTGTTTTGCTTTATGCTCGGGTCAGACTGAGTGTCACAGCATTTGAGACTCACCTTTGGAGTTGGAGCTTCACTTGGAGATCCTTATGTATCTATTCAGCATTCAGCTATCCAGTTTTTTTGTTCAGACTTGTCATCTGTTTGTATTCGAGACTATATTGTATTTGAGATATTCTGTTGTACTTTATTTCAAACTCTGTTGTTTATATAGTAGCTTCATGAACTACTATTTATCTATTCCGCTGCTTATTGTTGTAATACTCTGTGTCTGTGATTGATTTATTTACTGTATATGCTGAGTTTTGCCAAATATAAATTAACAATATGATATTTTGAGCAATTCAAGTCCGACATGTGCTGATGCGAATGGTTCGAAATACCGGGTCGTTACAGTGTTGAACTGCCTCCTAGTGATCCATTGTTATATTGATCCGATCCGATCCGTACTCCACCACATTGATTCGATCTGATCCCCTGCCTAGTGGAAGTGCAAATCTATACATTGCCATTTCTTGGACACTATTTGCTTGAACCAATTTGACTATCATCTATAACCTTGCTTATATCTGATGTCTGAACTTGATAACTATCTCATCGGGCTTCCTACCTTGATGATTATGAATCCATTTATCCAACTCCATTGTACCATTGCCTTGCCTTGCCAAAAGGCGGTATAACAGTAATGATATTGGATAAGGGCTATAAATACATGACCTGGATACTCAATCGAACATTAAAAAACCCCACCACTATATCCATACTACAACAGAGTGTTACTAGATGATATTGGGCTATCATATGTGAATATTCCAGAAGGCTAACAATGGTATGTATTTCAAAATTTAATAAACAACTTATCTATATGTATTCAGTATTGATACAAAGCAATAAACACATGTGTTTCCAGGATAAAATAATGCACAAAATATTAATAAATGATAGAGAGATCACAAAGTCATTAACGTAACAATAATATATAATAGAAATACACACAATTCAGATGGGATACAAAATAAGTCAAATTCCCACTACCTCAAAAAAACATAGTGTATGTGTTCAGTATACATCTCAGTGGTTCACATATATGAAGTAACATATTACATAGTGATATACAACAATACTAATTAACAAGCCTCCACTATACCCAGAAAACACAACTGGTCTTTGCGTCCTAGAACCTGAAATGTCTTGGATTAACCCAAGTATTATATAATAACACATGGGTCAGACTATGTCTAAAATATAGAGGTTGTAATATATCATAATAACATGCATGGTATAACAATGATGTTGTAACCAGCATTGAAATATCTCGAAATAGCAACTTATAACAAAACCATACATAAAAATATTATCATCCATAAAAGAAATCAAACTAGGTTTCATGTAATATAGTGTCTAGTGGGTGAAACATCTGTACGTATAAACATCGTCCATGCATGAGAAATCATCGGGTATAATTGGGCTAGCATACAACAACGCCTAAGTATACCTCTCGGATAATAATGAAGTTAACATTCCCGGATCTGTCATACTCATAATGATAACATAAATATGCATCCGTGCATCAACCAATAAAGAATAACTCATAATAATTGGTGATGGGAATTGGCTGTGTGAAACATGGTCCTAAGTAGAGTAATATCTCAACACCTCTATACTTGTATAAATAGTATATGTCTATCTATCACTCGTTGTAGCAGTAGATGGGAGACTAATGGCCATCTACCCGCTCCAGAGTCACACATATGGGTCACCTAACCTGACTCAACAACCTTTGTCACCACAATAGTCATCGTGACACATATCCATCAGTGTGCTCATCAAGGCAAGGACTCAGCCGCGACCTTTTTTTCTGCGAAATATGTACAGATTATTTTTAAAATGTATATAAGTAAGGAAGGAAACACCTATATATAGTAATCAGTAGAAATATTCTTATTAAAAGAAAATTGGTTAAATTAAATGGTATTTGATTATGTCAAATAATAATAAACCGTATGGTGTTTATACAAGGTCAAAACCGTGAAACCAAGTCGGGACCGAAGTGGATTGCAAAACAAAAATCAAAGGTGAGTTAATCTCACTCACATCTGGATTATCAGTTATTTTAAATAGTTAAATTTAAATTATTGGATGTGTTTAGATGAATTAAACAATTATATGTTGGATAATATTATATATATGTATATATATATATATATTGGAGTGATTGATATTCCCGCATTATATAGCGGATGAGACCCTATGCGCCGCATAATAGCGGATGATATTATATAAACCCACAGTGTATATATGTATATAACATAAGACATTAATAAATATAAGGACAAATTTATAATATGACAAATATATATATAAGCATATTAACAAATGAAAATTACAAATGTAAGTTATATATATTCAAAATTACAAATGTAAGCAAAATAATATGTTTAATGACAAGTTTAAGCCAAATTTACAAGTGTCATTTAATTTTCTTTTTATTCTAAAAATAAATCAAACTAAGTTATATAAACATATTTCTTCCCCTCTCTTTCATTTTTCTCTGATCTACATTTTTCAAAACTAAGAAACCAAAATCCTGTAACACTAAAAACCAAAAAATAAAAGAAAGCAAACAACATCAAGCTGAAACTAAGATCAACTCAACAACAATCAAAACCTGGGAATCAAACTAGAATCAAACACAAGCTTCAGCTCACAACAATCAAGTTCAGATCAAAGCAAGAACAGTTTTCAGATCAGATAAAAGTACTGCCCTCTGTTCTTAAATTAAGGTAAGTAAACTTCCTTTAAGAACAGTTTTAACTATGTTATGTGATGAATCTGTAGAGTAAAGTTGTAATAGGATTTGCATGGATGATTTCAATTAGATTATGGATTGAATTACTGTATATAGCTATGCATGTCTGTGTGTATACATGTTCTTGACTCTGTTATATTCACAGTTTCAAACTACTCAAATAAATTTATATCTCCCAATCCATATCATTTCAGGCTTTGATCTTTAAAGGTAAAGTGTCTGGAACAATGAAGTATTAATCATAAAAATTGTTTCAAGAATTTTTATTAAGAAATTACTTCAAAAATGATAAATCTCAAAGATAATCAAAGACAAGCTAAAATTGGATCAACCGGAAATTATGCTTTGAATATGTAAGCTAATTTGTGTTTGAAAATTTTGAATTTTGATATAAATTTTATGATTTTAAATCACGTGATTGATGAGATATTCGGAGTTGATAAATTTTGGGTTTATCGTCAATCGTCGTCGATCGATGACAAATTGAGGCACGTGGTTCATGTCAGAGGTGGCTCGTGGGACGAGGATGGTGGGAAAAATAGTCAAGAATTTTCTAAAATGCCATGGTAGCGCGGCGAGATCGATCTAGGGTTTAAGTGGCTGTGTGAGTCTTGGTTGGTTTCGTGGTATTTGTGGCGTCGACATCGCATCGAGTTGAATCGGAGTTGCGGGGAAAGGAAGATGGAGAGCAGGTGAAGATCCAGGAGAAGGGTCGTGGTCTCCGATGATCGGAATTGATGAGGCAAGGTGGATCTTGGGGACGGGTTTTGGAGACTGATGTTGTTCTTTTGTCCGATTTTGAATTGGTGAATGGTTCATCGACCTGGGTGGTCAGGTCGACTCAGGGGCGGATCGTCGACATGCAGATAGTCGGAGCAGTGGTCGGAGGTGACCTGGTTGCGTGTACACGTGCACTTGATATTCTGATATCCTTGGAGAATAGCTTTGAAATGGAGGAAGGATTGGGAAGGTAAGAAGATGCTCGAAGTTGTCTCGGAAGGATACTCGGTGTTTCAGCTGATTTGCTCGGGTGGGTCTTCGAGTTTTTCGTGTGTGTTGTTCCAGATTTTAAGTGTAACAGTTTTAAATTTTAAAAAAGTTATAAAAAAAGTAAAGAAGAGGAGGAAGCTCGGGAAAAGGGTGAGAAAACTTGGGTTTTTGGTTCGAGTAACCCTAGGATTTCCTCGGGTAAAATGATTATGTTTTCAAATATTAAAGATAACATAATTAAGCTTTTAATAATTCAGTAAATCATTATTTTAAATAAAGGTGTTTATTTAAATGTTGATTTAATTAAGTTTTATAATTTATTTCAACCTAGTAGGTTAATTCTTTAAGTGGTTTAAAACTTAATTAGTAAATAAGAAGATTAAATGTGTTTAATCATTAATTAAACTTAAAGGGTTTAAGTTAGGTTAGGTTAATGATAAATTATTTTCTAAAGTTGTTAAATAAGATTCTTAAGAAATTAAATTAAGATAATGGTTTATCTTTTAATTAAATTTAGGTTGAGTAATTAAAGATTAGTTAATTAATTTATTGATTAATAATTAAAGATTAATTATTAAGGAATTAATAAAGGTTGATTAATCAATGGGATTAATTGAGAATAATAATTTAAGGTTAATTAATTGTGGATAATTAACCAATGGGATAATTACTTGATGGAAGTAATAAAAGGGAAATTACTTAATGGAAGTAATTAAGGATTAATTACTTAGTGTAATTAATTAAAGGATTGATTAGTTAAGGATCAATGTAATAAATTATTGTTAATGAGAGTAATTAAAGGTTAATTAATAAAGGATAATTAATTTGTGTAATTAATTAAAGGCTAATTACTTAATATAATTAAAGATGATAATTAAAGGATGATTGATTAATTGGTTTGAAATTAATTAATGTTAAGTAAGCAGGATTAAAGATGATTGAAGTAATTAATTTAATTTATTTAATTAATTAGAAATGGTGTGACTAATTGGTCTTGCTTAAGATATATTGAATGACTTAGATTATTTGATATCTTTGATATGTGTTTTGTGCTGCTTTTGTGATATGAGATACTTGGTTGAACTATGATATTGTGGGTTATATAACTGAGATGGATGTTTGTGAATATGGAATCCTGAATATAAATTGTATCGTTTAAACTTAAACAATTTGGTTTAAAGAGTGACATTGGATTCGAAGAGACCGGAGTCGTGTAACGACCCGTATTTTTACGGATCGACAAGTTCGTCAAAATCTGGAATTTTCAGCATTTTAAGCCATTTCAGATTTTAGGCGAAATATGGTCAAGTCCTAAGTCGTTCACGACTTAGTATAGGTCGTAAGTCGTATACGACTTAGGGAATAAGCGCGACTTAAGGTTTTGAGTTAAGGGTTAAATCGTGACCGAGTTAAATGTTAGGTCGCGAAGTGGTTTGGGTCACGTGTCAGTTTGGAGCGACCTAGTGGTTCCGAGTTAGCATTGTTAGGTCGGCAACGACCTAAGGAGTTTGGAGATAGCTGTGTAGCGACCAAGTGTCTTGGTATGACCTATAGGTTAGCGACTTAGGGAGTATACGACCTATGGGAGTTAAGTCGTACGAGTTAAGTCGTAAGTCGTAACATGTTTTAGGTCACGTGAAGACTTAAGGTGTTAGGTCGTTGGGTTTCTGCCTGAGTGATAGGTCGTGAGCGACTTAGTAGTTGTTAAGTCGCGAGTGACTTAAGAGTTGATCTGTTTTAAGTCGTAGACGACTTAGTAGTTGAGTCGTAGCCTATGTTTTAAGTCGCGAGCGACCTAGGAGTTAGCTGTTAAGTCGTAACCCAGTTATTTGTTAGGTCGCGTAAGGCTTAGCAGTTAGGTCGAAGATGTGCTTAAGCGCTAGGTCGCAGCTGCGCGTTAGGTTAGGTCGTAGAGGCTGGGGGTTTTGTTAAGTCGTAGGTTGGTAAGTCTTTAGGTCGGTAGGTTTTAGGACGTAGGTCGTGGACGACCTAACTCCGAGCGACTTAAGGGAATTTCAGCTATAAATAGGAAGGGTTTTTCTCACTTTTTTGGGATCCGGATTTCGAAGCGACGAAGTGCTGCCATTTTGAGAGCTCGACTTCTACACTTCTTCATTTCTTTTCTCTACTCTAATCTAGTGATTCCTTCCATCCATATCGAAGATCAAGATTGAAGATTCAAGAGCTTAGATTGAAGATCTTCATCTTTTCAAGAGAGATTTCTTCGTTTGAAGCGGATTCGTGATAGATCAAGCTCGATCCTTCGCTGTCCAGATCTGAAGCGTGTAGATTTGGAGTTGTTTAGGTGATTTGGTGAGTGGTGATTATCTCTCACACGGATCCAAAGGAGTATATCGGATTGTTGGCTCGATTTGGTGTTAAAATAATGATTTTCATGCATTTTCTTCATCCTAAGTGTAGATCCATGTAGATCCATTGTTCATGATGATTTGACAACCATTTTACTAAGTGTTAACCTATGCAAGTTCATTCATCAAGATTGTAGAGATATTTCTTATGATTTCATGCATGTTAGACTTTCAACTCTTTAATTACGAAAATGCCATTATTGTTATAATTATCTACTTAGATCATATTTGAGTGCTTGATTGCTTGGATTAATGTTTGGTTTGATTGATTGTTATGAATTAGATGATTGATGGTTTGATTTAGACCGAAGATGATTCAAAAGCTAGGAGAAAGGCTCTTGAATTGGGTAAGCTGCTCGTGGCATATGTAGCGGGATGATGAAGCTCTTATGCGTAGATTTGATGATGTGATGTTGAGATGAGGCTTTGCGAGGATGTGATGAAGCGAGGCAATCATGTGATGAAGACTTGGTCTAATCCAGACGGGATCATTCCAAGCATGTTGATAACTCGGTGATATGATTCGAGTTGAGGATAATGAATGGATATGAGAATAGTCGTCGAGGAGGATGACTAGGAGGCTTGGATAGCATCGTTGTTGAAGGTTCTAGCATGCTCTAAGCAAGAGTACGTTTGGGCAGATTTGATAGTCCCAACGGCCAACTGTTGATGGTCGAGTACTCTGGGCAGATTCGATAGTCCTAGGCACGGGCTGTGACGACGTGCGGGAGTTATGTCTAGAACCGGGGTTTCCATTAGCCTTTGACGGACGGCTGAAAGAATGTGCCGGTCATTCAATTAACGGTGATATCGAAGCAATGATAACAGTGATAGCCAGAGTCATGGATGTTTGGTTGTATCGTCATTCGGACTCAAGAGCGGTATTTTCTGGGTGCTTATCTGATTTAGGCCTTGGTACTTGGAAAACATCGCCCTTGACTCGAATGATTATTACTTTACTTTAAATTGTATGCTCTGCTGTGTTGCTTCTGCTTAGTGTGTGTCTGGGGGTTATCACTGTAGAAAGAGGTGGAGTGGGAGGGTTGTATTCCTATTCCTTTTCCTTTATGCTCTTTTGGTATGTTGTTAGTTAATTTACTGCTCACTAAGACTGTTGTCTGACCCAAGGCTTTATGTTTTAACTCTTATTGCCTTGGGTTGTTCGTCCATTTTTGGGACGGGCAGACTAGGTAGCAGGTGACAGGTGCTGTTCTTGCTTCTCACGATGATGATATCGAAGACGAGCTGGAGGGTTGCATATTATCTTCTTACTATATGTACTGGATGTTCCGCTGTTTTGTATAACTCTGAGTGTTATGTAGTGAGGCTTGATGTATTGGCTATTTGGATGTTTGTATTCAACTACTATGAAGTTTTTATATGATGGCATTTTATTATGTAAAGCTTCACTAAATATATGTTCTATTGTATTTTGTCCATGCACTGTGCGTAATACGATAGATTCTGTTGTTTTATTTTACCCTGACAATCGTCCATGGCAGCCTGGCACACTTTACAGCGCACTATCTCTAGATTCAGTGCAGGGGTCATGGGCGGTCGTCACATTTGGTTGATTGTTATGAATTAGATGATTGATGGTTTGATTTAGACCGAAGATGATTCAAAAGCTAGGAGAAAGGCTCTTGAATTGGGTAAGCTGCTCGTGGCATATGTAGCGGGATGATGAAGCTGTTATGCGTAGATTTG
Source organism: Allium fistulosum (assembly GCA_030737815.1). NCBI lineage: Eukaryota > Viridiplantae > Streptophyta > Magnoliopsida > Asparagales > Amaryllidaceae > Allium > Allium fistulosum. The sequence goes on from CM060905.1 coordinate 457,516,485, forward strand.
ATGATGTGATGTTGAGATGAGGCTTTGCGAGGATGTGATGAAGCGAGGCAATCATGTGATGAAGACTTGGTCTAATCCAGACGGGATCATTCCAAGCATGTTGATAACTCGGTGATATGATTCGAGTTGAGGATAATGAATGGATATGAGAATAGTCGTCGAGGAGAATGACTAGGAGGCTTGGATAGCATCGTTGTTGAAGGTTCTAGCATGCTCTAAGCAAGAGTACGTTTGGGCAGATTCGATAGTCCCAACGGCCAACTGTTGATGGTCGAGTACTCTGGGCAGATTCGATAGTCCTAGGCACGGGCTGCGACGACGTGCGGGAGTTATGTCTAGAACTGGGGTTTCCATTAGCCCTTGACGGACGGCTGAAAGAATGTGCCGGTCATTCAATTAACGGTGATATCGAAGCAATGATAACAGTGATAGCCAGAGTCATTGATGTTTGGTTGTATCGTCATTCGGACTCAAGAGCGGTATTTTCTGGGTGCTTATCTGATTTAGGCCTTGGTACTTGGAAAACATCGCCCTTGACTCGAATGATTATTACTTTACTTTAAATTGTATGCTCTGCTGTGTTGCTTCTGCTTAGTGTGTGTCATGGGGCTATCACTGTAGAAAGAGGTGGAGTAGGAGGGTTGTATTCCTATTCCTTTTCCTTTATGCTCTTTTGGTATGTTGTTAGTTAATTTACTGCTCACTAAGACTGTTGTCTGACCCAATGCTTTATGTTTTAACTCTTATTGCCTTGGGCTGTTCGTCCATTTTTGGGACAGGCAGACTAGGTAGCAGGTGACAGGTGCTGTTCTTGCTTCTCACGATGATGATATCGAAGACGAGCTGGAGGGTTGCATATTATCTTCTTACTATATGTACTGGATGTTCCGCTGTTTTGTATAACTCTGAGTGTTATGTAGTGAGGCTTGATGTATTGGCTATTTGGATGTTTGTATTCAACTACTATGAAGTTTTTATATGATGGCATTTTATTCTGTAAAGCTTCACTAAATATATGTTCTATTGTATTTTGTCCATGCGATGTGGGTAATACGATAGATTCTGTTGTTTTATTTTACCCTGACAATCGTCCATGGCAGCCTGGCACACTTTACAGCGCACTATCTCTAGATTCAGTGCAGGGGTCATGGGCGGTCGTCACATTTGGTATCAGAGCATTGGTTAATCGATTTTGCCCAACGCTCGCTGACGTAACTACGTATGAGAGACGTAATTGTATTTTGATGGATGAATACTATATATAATATAGTAGTTTAGTTTAGTTTGAGTCCTTTATGCAGTTGTTTCTCTAGATGTTCTAATCATTCCTTTTTATAGATATTGAGAATGAGTCGAAGAGGGAGACCAGCTGCTAGGGAAGGCCGTGCTACTGAGGGGGCTGCTGATTATGCAGCTATGTTCGAAGCTATGATGACTTCGATCATGAGAAGGATACCAGTTCCAGGGGCAGCAGTAGATGTTGGAGTTCAAGTCCAAACTCCGAAACCAGTGGATTTTGCTAAGTTGTGCAAGGATTATACTACTCTTGGAGGAAAGGTTTTCTTGGGAGCAGAATCAACTATTGAGGTCCAGAGGTGGATCGATGCTTGTAGAAGGATCTTTGGTGATTTGGGAATTGATGATGCAACTAAGAGGAAGTTGGCATCAAGGCAGCTTCAAGGGAGAGCTTCTGATTGGTGGAACTCTATTACCATCAATACTCCGGAAGAAGAGATTACTTGGGAGCAATTCCAAGTCAGATTTGAAGCTAAGTTCATTTCTACAGCTCAGAAGTCTGTTCTGTTCAAGAGGTTTGTGGAGCTCAAGCAAGGAGGAAGATCTGTTCTTGAGTATGTTTCTGAGTTTGAAGCTTTGTCCAAGTATGCTCGGTCATATATTGAATCTGCATATCAGAAGAATGAGAAGTTTGTGACAGGCTTGGACAGTTATCTTGGGAGGCAGTTGGTGGATCATTTGGATGATTCATTTGAGAAGCTTGTGGAGAAAGCTCTCAGGCATGAGAGTCTGTTTCCTAAGGAAGGATCTGTTGTTGCTGTGACCAGGGAAGAGTCTAAACCCCAGCAGGGTGGAAACAAGAAGAGGAAGCAGCAGCAGCAGAAGGGTAAGGATGGCCAGAAGAAGCCGAAAGGCGAGGTGACTTGCTACAATTGTCAACATAAGGGCCATTTCTCGAAGGATTGTAAGAATCCGAAGGTGCCGATGAAGTGTCACAACTGTGACAAGCCAGGGCATTTCAGGAAGAATTGTCCAGAACCGAGGAGAGACAAGCAGATTGTGCAAGCTTATGCTTTGGGAGCTATTCCGTCGTCTTCGAAAGCTCCTACCGCTGAAGAGAAAGGAAAGAGTGTGGTTGTTCAAGGTACTCTTTTCCTATGTGGTGTTCCAGTTAGAGTTCTGTTTGATACTGGAGCATCGCATTCGTTTGTTTGTAATGAACTCGTAGGCCGGTTAGGTTTGGAACAGGATATTGTTGATAGGCCATTGGTTGTGACTAATCCAGTTGGGGGTTCGTCTTGTTTGTTTATGTTATGCCGTGGTCTGATTGTGTCGAGTCATGGTTGCTCTTTTGTTTGTGATTGTTTTGTTCTGAACTTTGCGGGGTTCGGAATTATTTTGGGTATGGACTGGCTTAGGAGGTATGCGGCAAAGGTTGATTGCGAGAGGTTGGAAGTGACAATCGAGAATGTGGAGGGGCGAAAGGTGGTGATACGATGTAAGCATGAAGAAGGCGTCTTCATGAGCTTCATGTATTCGCTGGTTGTTCCACGGGATGGACTGTCATCAGTGCCGATCGCTAATGGATTCGAGGATGTCTTTGACGAAGTCAAAGGGTTGCCGCCGCATAGAGAGATCGAGTTTCGTATAGATCTAGTTGAAGGAGCCAGACCTGTTGTGATGCCTCTTAGGCGGATGGCGCCTAGGGAACAGCAGGAGTTGAGGGTGCAAGTTGATGATCTTTTGCAGAAAGGATTCATTCGGCGTAGTGTGTACGAGTGGGGTGCACCAGTTGTGTTTGCAACCAAGGCAGATGGGTCATTGAGATCGTGTGTGGATTATCGTGAGCTGAATAAGGTGACTAAGAAGAACAAGTATCCATTGCCGAGAATAGATGACTTGTTTGATCAGCTTCACGAAGCCAAGGTGTTTTCTCAGATGGATTTGGCAACGGGATTTCACCAGTTGAGAGTGGCTAAGGATAGTGTGCCGAAGACTGCTTTTCGGACACCATCGGGTTTCTTTGAGTGGCTGGTAATGCCGTTTGGGTTGACTAACGCGCCAGCATATTTTGTGGATCTTATGAATAGAGTGTTCAGAGATCAGTTGAACAAGTTCGTACTTGTGTTCGTGGATGATATTCTGATTTATTCCAGAACTGAAGAAGAGCACAAGACACACTTGCGTATTGTTTTGGAAATCTTGCGAAAACATCAGCTGAAGGCTAAGTTTTCAAAGTGTCACTTCTGGAAGAGTGAAGTGAGGTTCTTAGGCCATGTGATTTCTGGAAGTGGAATAGCGGTTGATCCCGCTAAGGTGGCAGCAATCCAGGATTGGGTTAGACCTAAGAATGCATCTGATGTGAGAAGTTTTCTTGGATTAGCAGGATATTATCGACGGTTTATCAAAGACTTCTCCAAGGTAGCTGCACCGTTAACAGGATTGACGAAGAAGAACCAAGTGTTCAGTTGGGATGCTAAGTGTGAGCAAGCTTTCGGAATCCTGAAAGAGCGATTGACGAGTGCTCCTGTTTTGACTATTCCTTGTGGGAATGATGAGATGGTGGTTTACACCGACGCATGTGGTACTAGACTTGGAGTAGTGCTGATGCAGAAGGATAAAGTTGTTGCGTATGCCAGTCGACAACTAAAGCCGCATGAAAGGAATTACCCGACTCATGATTTGGAGTTAGCGGCGATTGTTTTTGCTCTGAAGATGTGGAGACATTATCTATTGGGAGTTCGATTCGAGTTGTTTACGGATCATAAGTCGTTGAAGTATCTTTTCTCCCAAAAGGATTTGAATCTTCGGCAGCAACGTTGGCTAGAGTTTTTGGCATCATATGATTTTGGTATAGCTTATACTCCGGGAAAAGGTAACGCAGTGGCAGATGCGTTAAGTCGAAGACATGCAGGATTGGGAGCCATGTTTTCAGAATGGAAGAATCTCGAGTATTTAGCTGGATTTGACTTCAGGCCTAGATGCGAATTGGAACCTGAGATGTTGGCAAACTTATCGATAAGACCTTCTCTTGTGGAAAGGATTGGCGAGAGCCAAAAGCGAGACGATAAGCTTGTCAAGATTATCCGTGAATTGGAATCTGGATTGGATCCAGAAAAGGATAAAGGATTCGAGGTCGATCGAGAGGGTTGGCTTCGAAAGCAAAGACGACTAGTTGTTCCCGATATAGATGAATTGAGGAGTGAAGTTATGAAGGAAAGTCATCACTCGAAGTTGACAATTCATCCAGGTGGAAATAAGATGTATCGGGATATGAAGAGGACCTACTACTGGGAAGGTATGAAGAAAGATGTTGGAAATTTTATTTCCAAGTGTATGAACTGCCAGTTGGTAAAAGCCGAACAGAAGAAGCCAAGTGGATTTCTTCAGCCATTAGAAGTTCCTACATGGAAGTGGGAGCAAGTGTCGATGGATTTTATTGATGGACTACCTAGAACAAGAACGGGAAATGAAGGGATTTGGGTCATTGTGGATCGTCTGACCAAGAGTGCGAGATTCATTCCTGTTCGATCGACTAGGACTGCATCAAAGTTGGCTGAGTTGTATGTTAAGTGGATAGTTCAATTCCATGGTATTCCGAAGAGTATAGTGAGCGATCGAGACCCATTGTTCACTAGTGGATTTTGGAAGAGCTTCCAGGAAGTTTTGGGAACCGAGTTGTGTTTGAGTACAGCTTATCACCCTCAAACAGATGGTCAGACCGAGAGAGTCAACCGAGTTTTGGAAGATCTTCTTAGAGCATGTGTTTTGGACTTCGGAGGATCATGGGAAGATCACCTTCATTTGGTGGAGTTTTCATACAACAACAGTTACCAGTCAAGCACTGGTATGGCACCGTATGAGGCATTGTATGGGAGACCGTGTAACTCTCCGACATGTTGGTTAGAGACAGGAGAAAAGCTGATACTTGGGCCAGAGATGATTCGACAGACTTCAGATTGTATAGAGATCATTCGGCAACGAATGAAGGCAGCCCAAGACCGTCAGAAAAGTTATGCTGATAAACGTCGAAAGGATTTGGAATTCGACGTTGGTGATATGGTTTTTGTGAAGATTTCTCCACTGAAGAATGTTATTCGATTCGGGAAGAAAGGAAAATTGACTCCGAGATTTGTTGGACCATTCCCGATTATCGAGCGAATTGGAAAGCTCGCCTATAGATTGGAGTTACCGGAAAAGATGTCGGGTGTGCACAATGTTTTTCACGTATCATATCTACGGAAGTGTGTGCACGACTCGAGTACGGTGGTTTCTGCTGATAGCTGTGAAGATTTCGAAGTTGATCCAGTCGATAGAAGACCTCGTAAGCCGCTTCGTGTTGTTGAAACTGACACGAAACAGCTTAGGAGGAAGGTAGTTAAGTTGCTCAAGATACAATGGAGTGATGATGATAACGACTGTACGTGGGAGGTGGAAGAGAGGATGAAGGCAGCTCATCCTGAACTCTTCAAGGTATGGCCCTAAGGTGTCGTGTCATCTCGCGATATTGTAACTTGTTCTAGTTTTAGAATTCTGTACGCTAAGCTAGAATTGGATGCATGGTTTGTTGATTGCTATGGATGGTAGGCGTACAGAATAGTCTTTGATTGCTATGATTGCTTGGAATTTCGGGGGCAAAATTCCTAAAGGGGGAGAGAATGTAACGACCCGTATTTTTACGGATCGACAAGTTCGTAAAAATCTGGAATTTTCAGCATTTTAAGCCATTTCAGATTTTAGGCGAAATATGGTCAAGTCCTAAGTCGTTCACGACTTAGTATAGGTCGTAAGTCGTATACGACTAAGGGAATAAGTGCGACTTAAGGTTTTGAGTTAAGGGTTAAGTCGTGACCGAGTTAAATGTTAGGTCGCGAAGTGGTTTGGGTCACGTGTCAGTTTGGAGCGACCTAGTGGTTCCGAGTTAGCATTGTTAGGTCGGCAACGACCTAAGGAGTTTGGAGATAGCTGTGTAGCGACCTAGTGTCTTGGTATGACCTATAGGTTAGCGACTTAGGGAGTATACGACCTATGGGAGTTAAGTCGTACGAGTTAAGTCGTAAGTCGTAACATGTTTTAGGTCGCGTGAAGACTTAAGGTGTTAGGTCGCTGGGTTTCTGCCTGAGTGATAGGTCGTGAGCGACTTAGTAGTTGTTAAGTCACGAGCGACTTAAGAGTTGATCTGTTTTAAGTCATAGACGACTTAGTAGTTGAGTCGTAGCCTATGTTTTAAGTCGCGAGCGACCTAGGAGTTAGCTGTTAAGTCGTAACCCAGTTATTTGTTAGGTCGCGTAAGGCTTAGCAGTTAGGTCGAAGATGTGCTTAAGCGCTAGGTCGCAGCTGCGCGTTAGGTTAGGTCGTAGAGGCTGGGGGTTTTGTTAAGTCGTAGGTTGGTAAGTCTTTAGGTCGGTAGGTTTTAGGTCGTAGGTCGTGGACGACCTAACTCCGAGCGACTTAAAGGAATTTCAGCTATAAATAGGAAGGGTTTTTCTCACTTTTTTGGGATCCGGATTTCGAAGCGACGAAGTGCTGCCATTTTGAGAGCTCGACTTCTACACTTCTTCATTTCTTTTCTCTACTCTAATCTAGTGATTCCTTCCATCCATATCGAAGATCAAGATTGAAGATTCAAGAGCTTAGATTGAAGATCTTCATCTTTTCAAGAGAGATTTCTTCGTTTGAAGCGGATTCGTGATAGATCAAGCTCGATCCTTCACTGTCCAGATCTGAAGCGTGTAGATTTGGAGTTGTTTAGGTGATTTGGTGAGTGGTGATTATCTCTCACACGGATCCAAAGGAGTATATCGGATTGTTGGCTCGATTTGGTGTTAAAATAATGATTTTCATGCATTTTCTTCATCCTAAGTGTAGATCCATGTAGATCCATTGTACATGATGATTTGACAACCATTTTACTAAGTGTTAACCTATGCAAGTTCATTCATCAAGATTGTAGAGATATTTCTTATGATTTCATGCATGTTAGACTTTCAACTCTTTAATTACGAAAATGTCATTATTGTTATAATTATCTACTTAGATCATATTTGAGTGCTTGATTGCTTGGATTAATGTTTGGTTTGATTGATTGTTATGAATTAGATGATTGATGGTTTGATTTAGACCGAAGATGATTCAAAAGCTAGGAGAAAGGCTCTTGAATTGGGTAAGCTGCTCGTGGCATATGTAGCGGGATGATGAAGCTCTTATGCGTAGATTTGATGATGTGATGTTGAGATGAGGCTTTGCGAGGATGTGATGAAGCGAGGCAATCATGTGATGAAGACTTGGTCTAATCCAGACGGGATCATTCCAAGCATGTTGATAACTCGGTGATATGATTCGAGTTGAGGATAATGAATGGATATGAGAATAGTCGTCGAGGAGGATGACTAGGAGGCTTGGATAGCATCGTTGTTGAAGGTTCTAGCATGCTCTAAGCAAGAGTACGTTTGGGCAGATTCGATAGTCCCAACGGCCAACTGTTGATGGTCGAGTACTCTGGGCAGATTCGATAGTCCTAGGCACGGGCTGCGACGACGTGCGGGAGTTATGTCTAGAACCGGGGTTTCCATTAGCCCTTGACGGACGGCTGAAAGAATGTGCCGGTCATTCAATTAACGGTGATATCGAAGCAATGATAACAGTGATAGCCAGAGTCATGGATGTTTGGTTGTATCGTCATTCGGACTCAAGAGCGGTATTTTCTGGGTGCTTATCTGATTTAGGCCTTGGTACTTGGAAAACATCGCCCTTGACTCGAATGATTATTACTTTACTTTAAATTGTATGCTCTACTGTGTTGCTTCTGCTTAGTGTGTGTCTGGGGGCTATCACTGTAGAAAGAGGTGGAGTGGGAGGGTTGTATTCCTATTCCTTTTCCTTTATGCTCTTTTGGTATGTTGTTAGTTAATTTACTGCTCACTAAGACTATTGTCTGACCCAAGGCTTTATGTTTTAACTCTTATTGCCTTAGGCTGTTCGTCCATTTTTGGGACGGGCAGACTAGGTAGCAGGTGACAGGTGCTGTTCTTGCTTCTCACGATGATGATATCGAAGACGAGCTGGAGGGTTGCATATTATCTTCTTACTATATGTACTGGATGTTCCATTGTTTTGTATAACTCTGAGTGTTATGTAGTGAGGCTTGATGTATTGGCTATTTGGATGTTTGTATTCAACTACTATGAAGTTTTTATATGATGGCATTTTATTCTGTAAAGCTTCACTAAATATATGTTCTATTGTATTTTGTCCATGCGCTGTGGGTAATACGATATATTCTGTTGTTTTATTTTACCCTGACAATCGTCCATGGCAGCCTGGCACACTTTACAGCGCACTATCTCTAGATTCAGTGCAGGGGTCATGGGCGGTCGTCACAAGTCGGATATCAGTAAATACCCAAAACAACTTCGATTAGTAATTTATAATTCTTTATAGATTTGATTTGTAAATCGAATAGGCTGGAATGAAATAAATTGAGTAATCTGGACCATTGGAACTAAGTAACGGTACTTAGATATTATTTTGTGAAATAATTGTTTGACTATAATAAGTAAGAACTCGTAGAAGGTACGAGTTACCCTAGTTTGCAAATAAGTTATATAGCTTGGTATTTCATATTATATGGGTTTACTCATGCTGGTTTCCAGCCTGACTCGGGTGTTACTTTATGGTAATGCTCGGGTCAGACCGAGTATTACAGCTTTTCAGGTTATGACGTTTTGGAGCTCAAGAGGCGAGCTGGATAGCAAGAACGTATGGAGTTTACCGCTGAGTATTATTGTTTGTATTTGGGACAAGTTAATTTTAACTGTCCAACATTTGTGTAATGTTGTTGCTCTGATAAAATGTATGTAAAGTAACAATTACAACTTTTCTTTGTAAATGCTATTATTTGTTATTATATTTAATCCGCTGCGAATGTGAGATTCTGTGTTTTGTTTTCTGTTTCTTCTTCTACCTCTTTTCTTCTTTTCCCTAACTATCTGAAATTTTTGGGGTTGAAAATTCTGGGTCGTTACATTACAGGTGCTCATATAAGTAACATACTACTGGCCTAAGTGACACAAAGGCTAAGGGCGCCTACCCTAATATACTAAAGTGTGTCATGGATTTGAGGCACGACCCCAGGATCTAATCATTGGGGTGGATACTATCCTAATCTTATTTTATTCAATGCTAATAATAGGAGTACATCATGATAAATAAACACATAGTATCTACATATATAGGAACCAACATTGCTCATCACTATGAGCATCACCTCATGTAAGTAATGTCCCAACAACACTATTCCCGTCACATGAGTGTCATCTACTTACAATGAATAATCGAATAAATATCACAATGGCATCATATACCACCGGATGTTGCTTATTCATTATTCAATGCTCATAAACGATACTCAATCGCCATAATTCTATATTATCTGTCGTAGGAGTAACCCGAATAATATTACCAAGTGTCCCATACCAAATGGTATTACTAATTCGTTTACTCAATTTCTCACATTCTAAAATTTCTCACAATATTGTTCTACATAATGAGTCTAAAGAATAACCGAAGAAATATTACTGAAAGTCCTATACCACATAGTATTATAACTCCATTTATTTAAATTTATCATTACACAAAAATATAAACAAACATAACATACAAATATGATTTATAAAAGTGATTTGATTATATATATATATATATGTATGTATGTATGTATGTATATACAAATATAATGAAACTTCTAAAATCAAGTGTGTGAGTGTGTGTGTGTGTGTAAGATTCCATTCTACCATGTTGTTTCAATACTAAAATAAAGATTTATATATTTATGATACATTTCAAAATCGTCACTTTCATAATTAAATCCTTCAAAATTACTTTAATCAAGTATAATTTATAGAAGTCATTTCATAATTTTCTATAGTGGAATACTATTTTTAACAAATAAACAAACTTCAAAATAAATTTCTTTATTCACTTTTTACTCAAAATCAATAATAACTAATATTAAGATTCACTTAATAGTGTTCAAAAACGATTCCATAATTTTCTAAAATTAAATATTATATTTAAATAAATCTATGAATAATGAATACAAATTCCTTTCATTAAAAATACATAGAATACGTTTTAAAATCTTGCTTAAACTTATAAATCATGAAATATACTTTAAAACGCTCAAAATATCAATTGGAAAACAATTTAAAATTTTTTCTTAAATTCATAAACATTTTTAAAATATAATTTAAAACAAAAATCAATTTACCAAGTAAGTAAATATCTTTTAATAATATTTAAAATGAAATTCAAATAAAAATTTCGTTAAAATATAATCCATAAGTATAATACATTTATTCCATACAATAATCATAAATTTAAATTATATATACATATTATATATTTATGGAATGTTTTATAAAAACAAAACCATATAAATGAAGCAGAATTATGGCCTTACAGGTCGCCATCGGTGCACTAGTGCGATACACACCAATCAACCGGTCGTGATTTTTTTTGGCCGAACTCCTACTGCAAATTGAATTTCCTCTCCTCTTCTTCAATTTTCTAGCTTAACTTCCTTCTTTCAAACTGAAGCATGTGTATAAACCTATACATTGATCCAAACAAGTTTATTATATTCAATCATCCAATGTAACTTAAATTAAAAGATGTAGAGGATATAAAATGTTTAGTGTAGATAAGTTTGGGAGCAAGATTCAACTTGCACAATCAAAACATGATGCACACATTCTACTTTGAATACAGATGTAGTTTTATTAGCTAAATTACTCACATTAGGTTGGAGAGACTTCAACTTCCTCATTTGCATCATCTTTCTCCACTTTCTTCCTTACTTGAAAATTTCAATATCTCCAAAACTTGATCAAATTCTCAACTTCTTCATGCTTTATGTTATAGTAGTGTTGAGATGCACATATTTCAATTTGAGAATTTATGTGAATTTATTTATTTTGTTTTGATTTATGGAGAGGAGGATAGGGCATTTCATAATTTTATTTTCATAATTTTGTTTATGAAGAGGAAGAGGATAATGCGAGGGATTAGAAAATGAATTGTTAAGATTTATGTTTCATGAAGCAAAATTTTTGGGCATAGTTAGCTGGGCCTTACATAATTACTATTCTCATTCCATATTATTTTTCTTCTTCTTCTTTTATAAAACTAATTTATACTCAACTCAAATCAAATAAAAATCATAGTTATACTACTAAAATGTTTACTCAACATTTTGAAATTTTATAGAATTAATTTTCCACAAATTCTTTTATAATCAATTATTTATTCTAAAATTGCCATATTTGGCCTTCTTTAATGAAAATTTATTTATTAACTCAAATTAACCTCGATTTCCACTTAAAAATTATTTCTTACTCCAATCTTAATTTCTCATTCATTACATAATCTTATAAAAATATTATTTCCATATTTTGTCTTATTTCAATTTGATTGTTCCTTAATTATAATTTAAACCAATTTATTAAATAAATTACAAAATTTATTATTTAAATAAAACAAAATTTCTTTTTCTTTTGAAATATATTTCTAATCTTATTTACCATTAATATTTAAGATTTATAAAAATCATTTAACCACTTTTAATGTATATAAATCGTTTCAAACTTAAAATATCAATATTACTCCAATTTAATTAAATTTATCATTTATTAACAATTCATAACTTCAAAGTATTTAATTCCTAAAATAATTCATTCCGTAATCTTTTAACGAATAATTCTTCCTAAAATAATTAGATTCACCAATCAATATTTTATCATTAAATTCCAATATGCCCAAACTAATCCTAAATTATTCTCAACTAATCTTTAAAAAAAATCACTTTAATTAATTAAATCACTATTACTTATTTTAATTAATTACTTCTCAACACCGAGTGTTACAGACTTCATTGCATCCTTGCAGTTTCTCCATAGGAAAAATCGATAACTAAACTGGTAACTTCAAGGACCGTCTACCGTTTACATTCAAATTCAAACAATCAATCAACCATCTAAACATGCCGCATAATTAAAATCAATAACAACATAAAACACAATGCTCTTCCATTACTATCTCGGGTTAGCAAGTATAGTGATCTGCTTTGACCCATGAAATATTTAATAGAGCAATAGAAAATAAATTATTAAACCTTTCATCAGTGGCTCATCCCAAGACTCAGATTTACCTTCCTGCCCATTGTCTATAATCATGGACTATGAGTTCGAACAATCTCATTCAAAAGGATTCCAGTATTTGCACAAACAATCAGAATATTTTCCATGTGTCGTAATTCTCGGGAAGCTTTGAAGTAATCTCTGTGGCACGAAGTGTAGCCCAAAAATCCACAACACTCAAAATAGTATGAAACCATCACATCAATTCTGTAAAATATTCTTTAAACTTCATAATGCCTTTTTACAAATTCACACTTCCTTTCCATAATATTTTTCCAAAAATTGAAATTCCTTCAAATCATAATCTTACTTTGAAATCTTATAAGTACGAAAAATTACATCATTCTAAAAGTATTAAATTTCAAATCCATTTTTTAATTCACTTTACAAAATCTTATCCATTAATCGTTTATTAAATAAACCTTATCAAAATACACCATTATTGTAAACATTCTTCCAAACTTTGTAACATCAATTTACAAAATTATACCTTCCTCAAACATATTCCAAATTCATATAATTTGAAAACTAGTTTACACAAATGCTTTATGTTCATTTATAATACGAAAACTTTACAAATTAAATTCTTAAATCTTAAGGTGTTTAAATATTAAACTTGTTATCAAAATTCTCTAAATTTAAATACAATGGAGGACTTTAAACACATTTATAAAATATAACACTTTAAAATTTAGAACTAAATTTCTTACCAAAACTAGTCCTCTAATAACTATCCTCGTTAAATATTATAAACTACATAACTTCAAAGTAATTTGTCACCAAAATATGTTTCATAAGGAATTTCTTTTCCATTAAATCATCAAAATCTAATCACTACTCAACTTTAAATTTTTAAATGAACTTTCCATTCTGAAATCAAAAATCAAACAAATTCCATCTTCTAGTAATTAATGGTGTACATAAGCAAAAATGAATTTCCCTTTCTTAAAATATTTTATCATATCAGACATTAATTTAAATGCAATTTCTAAAATTTCTTTTCATATGCGTTCGACTTTACAAATTCATTTTAGTACATGACATATATTTATGCCAAAAGTAATTATTTTCTAAAACCCATTTCACAAAGATTACCATATATATCATTTTGATGAGAATATTTACTAAAATATTCTTATTTGTCGAAAATCAAAGTACATAAAATCAATAATTTATTCCAAATGTAAATGGATTATAATTTTATTCTAACGTTCTTTTAATAGGAAACACATACACACATGTGTGTGTGTATGAATTTTATTTCTTATTACTAATTACTATATCAAAAATAAATAATATATTACTATTATTTTTAAAAACATTCACTTCTTCCAAAATAATTTAACTATTCTCGAAAACACTATTTTCTTTACGGAATATTTGTTATTGCACTTTCCAAAGCATTATATTATTACTCAAAACATTTCTTTTATATTGTACATAGTATTTAATTCTTTCAAATTATTCAAACCTTTCCCAAAATGTTGTAATCTTTAAAAAACATTGTAATCTATTCAAAAAATTTAAAATTATTCAAAACATTGTGTCCAAATGTGTAATGATCGGCCTTTTCGACCTCCAAATGTTGACACCAATACATATATGATATTCTCATATCGAATACCCAAGTACCGAAAAGATAGATTGTTAAGGTAAAATAAAACATAGAAAAAAAGAAACAAGAAAGGAAGAACAAAACATCTAAATCTCATAACGGAACGATAACATATAATATCCAAAAAGATAATACGAAGGGCTACTTAAAATATATAATATTTCAGAGTTAATATTCTAAGTACTATCATCAGCTTGGATAGTTATAACTGCCTGTCCTTACAATTGCTTATATATACATACTAGTAGTGAAGTGGAAATAAAATTCTACGGTAGGTGAAAGCATCCAGCCCATCTCTTGAAGCTCCAAAGAATATCCAACTAAAACCTGCATTTCTCAAACTACTAGAAAGAGCACTCAAGGATTTAAAGGAAAAATAAAATCACGAGTCAGACATAAGTCTGGTGTGAGAAACTCATGAAACATGTGGCCACATATAATAGTACCTTTTGAGACTAACGGAATCACCAGAATGGTTTTCCCCTCAAAAGAACCAAAACTATCTGATAAGTAAATAAGGCGATAGAATAGATAGTGTATAGGGTGTCGAATATAAATAAAAAAAAATAGTTGTATTGCTTGCATCTCACACCACGACAATATTAGAAGTACAACTATAACTACTAAGGTTCGTTCACATATGGATTTCCATTGGAGGAGCCCTCAGTAAACTTAGGCGGGCTTCCTAATAAGGGTTAGAATCTACCTTTCGAGCAAATTATATCTCTAGATGAAATATATCACAAAGGAAAACATAGCTGGTCCACGCCTAAACACGTAACGCCGAATATCATCAACTCCTCCAGTAACAACTATAAGCATCTCTAGATATTGAGTTGGTATACCCTTGGGTTAGCTAAACCCACTAGTTATGAAGCCTACACGGTTTCCTATCATTTTTTATGGTGAAGTCATGCTCAACATCTCAACACACGAGTCTTCATCTTTCAAATAGATCTCGAATCTTTCCATAGATTCTAACTTCTCAACACACAAGCCATCATCACTCGAATAGTTCAAGAAACTCTCTATGGATTCCAGCATAAGTCATCCGACGAATGCTAATGCAGACCTCTCCCTCGGAGTTACTCTCGGGATAAATATTACAACACAATAGTATCGTTTGAAATGTTAATGCTGATATTCCCTTAGACTTAATCTTAGGTTGGATAGTTCAATTCTATAACGTTTCACTCCATAACCGCTTCTAAAATATTGAGCCCATATATCAATTTTGAAGTGGTTACAATTTTGAGTCATCTCATATTTGTACACTCCCCCACTTACCAGACTCTTCAAAACCAAATCGATGAATTCTCGCTTAACTTAACTCCAATTCTTTTTAAAATAAACAAATAACACATAAGATAGAGATCATCTCTTATCTGAACGGATTTCCTTATATCCTATCCTAGAAGAGAAAGACCGGTTTATACGTAGGATATAGCATCAAGAGAGGATAACCGTACCATATAAATCTTGTGTTTCTTCTAGATATTTCCAAAGTTAATTTTGGTCAAATTCAATGGAAATAAAACGATCACATATGGAAATCAAGCCTCGTATACTTATCACCATTTTCGACCTTCTCAACTTACATTATCCATCGGTCTATAGAGTGAAACCAGGTAGGTTAGAGCACCGGTTGCATCGAAGCCCTACCTTGATACATCATTCTTAACTCTAATAGATAGAACAAGTCTACTTTGTGTGTTTTTAGTCCTAATTATAGAAGCAAATACTTTCCATAAATGAGTAAACACACAAACACGATTAAGTCACACAAACAACTTCTAATCCTTGTATTTTCAAATAATACTTCTTTGTAAATACTTTTGTGTGTGTGTATTTAATATACCTTTATAAAAAATATATACATGTATACTACAACTTCACAATTTGTTTCTACTCTTCACATTCTTCAAAATATATTCATATACTTATCTCAAAGATATAAGAATATTCACAAATCACTTAACAAGATTTCCCACCTTAGAATATAATTAAAGAGGTAAAAACAAATGTAACTCAAACATTATTACTATAAACCCCTTCTCTCTTCTATAAATTAAAATAATTTACTTTGTCTTTCTTTTTCCAAAACATTCCATACTTAATATTATCTTTAAAATACTCTTTTTAAAGAACCAAGTACATTCACAAGTATAATAAAAAGTGTTTTACTATAAACCAAAACCTTTTATACTTATCATCATCTTTAAAATATTCTTTTTAAAGATTAGAGTATATCTACACTTATTTAACAAGATAATATACTTTTAAATAACTTCTCAAAACTATTCATTATAACTTAATGCCATGGCAAAACCACTTTTATCCTTTTATAAAATACTTGTCTCAATTTTTTGAAAGTTATATATGTATATATCGACACTTTGATGACTTATATATATAAATACTTTTAAAATACTTATAAAAATGTTTTAAATATCTATACAGAATATTATATAAAAATAACTAAATTAGAATTTCTAAAAAAAAGCATTTAAATAAATGTTTCAAAGAGAACCTTCTACTTTAAAAATTCATACTTATTTATTAAAAATATATTTAAAATTTAAACCACTTTTAGAATACTCTAAAATATGTTATTAAACAGTACCAAAAAGTTCTCATAAACATTAAGTAATTTAACTAATATTTTTAATGTATTTAAAATAAAAAAATACTTTAAAACAACAAAAGGCCAAACAGTGCCATAAACACCTAGAAATGTTGTCGTAGGTCAACAACTGCATTTGTTAAGTACTATAACAGATACCTGGGCGGAGAACACTTGAAAAATACATAAATGTTTGTCTGGTTTTCTCCATTCAAACAAAGGTTTTAAACTCCCAATTTTTTTATAAAAAGTAATATACTTAGAATACTTATTAAAAATCCAAATAAAATTCTTAGGATGTCCTTCAAAATCATATTAAAAGTTCTCAAAAACAAGGCATGTAGTAGCATCCATATAGTGACCTTTCTCGCCCTATAACTTTTCAAACTTTGTTCTACAAGTTCTACAATTTTCCAGACCATTTCCATGCTATACCATACACTACTATAAGTGTAGAGCACAACAAAAATATATACTTTCACAATGCGTTTACGAATCACCATTTTAAACAAGTTAAACACAAGTGACTTTGAAGTGCACTTATAGCGACTCTTTCGCTTTAAATATTTACGCGCACAATTCTTAATCGCATACAACCAAACCAGTCATATAAACATAAATTCAAGGCTAGTTACATGTTGTAGGGGTAACATAAGTGAATACATTACATATAAAGTTCTCATTTGCTTTCAAAAGCAAGAGGTGTACAAAGTTATAATTTCATTAGTTAACTTCTTAACTTTATATTGAACACAATTATAAACACAATATTACATTGGCGAGTTAACTCACCCCAACCCTTGATGACATCAAGCACAAGCCTAAAAAGAACACAAGAACACCTCCGACCATAACCCAAAAGCAAGCAAACACCATCCATGCCTTCAAGTAGCTCAAAGCCAAACTCCTAGCCTCCCAAATGCTTATAGGCAGAAATGGATCCTCCCTTTTGTGCCTCATTCCTTCAACATTTGACTTGCTATTCCATGCTCCTATGATGTGCTAGGTCCTAGCTAAATTTTTCAGTGATTTTGGACTTCATTTGCTGTGATTTTGGAGAGTTAAAGTGGAGAGAATAGCATGAAGACATAGCTTGTTTTTGTTCATAGCTTAGTGAACGTTTTTGTGAACTAATATGCATACTTGTATATGTTTCAAGAGGTCATTTTTACCTCCCGTACCACCTAGTGTTTAGCCAAAGCAACCCCCTACCATGTGCACCCCTTTCCACCTGACTCTTATGCAAAATATCTTCTATAAATATTTAACCCCTCCCATGACATCACCCATAACATCATGTTTACACCACTTAATCACAATTAGTTATCCATAACAACAAAATATTTTTAGTTGTTAATTAATGGCACATTAATACATTTGACATGCCTAAAAGGTATAAACAACTTATATAAAAACCCGTTTATCGATAAAACGATTTTCGGCCACATTATCGATATTTCTTCGAAATATTTATTTTTGTAAACATATTTCAAAAGCAAGTTTACCTCCATGTTTTATTAATTAAAAGAGGATTATCAAGGTTATAAAACTAATTTTAACATATTTAACCAAGACTCAAATATTTAAATACGAAGTATTCGAAATTACCGGTCACTGCATTCTCCCCCACTTAAAACATTTCATCCTCGAAATTCCAACACAACCAAAATATAAAAAGAAACACCTACATATTAATACTCAATAAAATTACTGGCAAACAAAGCTCAAGTTTTGCTTAGGTTCAAAAACCCTCTCATCACATAAGAACGATAAATAATTCCCTAAGTGCACCTTATGCTCAACAGCACTAGGTTATTACTTAGAAGATTATTTAAGCTACCTCTGAATAAATCAAAGTCATTCCTTGAACTCTCCTAAGCTAACAAGAACTTAATATGCATATACTTAAGTTCGTACGATCCACATGGATCATCCTACGCAACATCCAATCTGCTCACTTACTCGATCACATAAATTTCACTTTCATACTAGTATAGATCACCTGACCCTATAGTGTGGACTTCGATCAGATTCCTTGATTAGAAACCTCTATTTCCCTTACATGGCCATTTACTATGATAGAAAACCTTGGGATCGTATCAAGAATCCATTTCATATGTTCACCGTCAAGAATCGAGTGAAAAATCCTTATCTGGACTAGTGTAAATCACCTAGAAACCATGTACTTGAAACCTGGATCAAGAATGTCATGCGAGTAAAATGATCTATGTTTGCACCAAAAATGGTCACAAACCCCAAGTGTAGTGAAAGCACCAGCGTATCAATA
This sequence comes from Allium fistulosum, assembly GCA_030737815.1. Taxonomy (NCBI): domain Eukaryota; kingdom Viridiplantae; phylum Streptophyta; class Magnoliopsida; order Asparagales; family Amaryllidaceae; genus Allium; species Allium fistulosum. Next base: position 457,535,441 of record CM060905.1, read on the forward strand.
TAGATCAACAATATTCATACACAAACCACAGATCTAAGCAAGTAACAAGCAGCAATCAAGAAATAATGAATAGTGACACACGATTTATAGTGGTTCGGCTATCTCCGGCCTACGTCCACTTCAAGGTTTTTATGATTTTATTGCTCGATGTTTGAAGATTACAATTTCGTGTGTTGTATTACAACTGATTTTCTGAGCTAAGTCTGAATCTAAAGCAGCAGTGGTGATCTGGAAAAAATCTGGCAGAATCTGGGCGCTCTTTAGCTCTCGAAATTGTCCGACCCCCTTTCTGAATGACCTGGGGGTCTATTTATAGGTGTAGGAGGCTAATATTTCGCCTAAATTGAAGGGAGACCAGTTCTGGCACGTGAGGGGGCCCACATGCCCGCTTTCTGGAAATCCGGGCCCACTTTGGGATCGATTCGAAGCTACGTTCGAATCGATCAAGAAATTGTCCAATTGAGGTGAAATTTGGTGAGAACATTCCTCAACATGTATGCAAGCTCCTCTGAAAATTTCATAATATTTGGACTTGTAGATCTCAAGATATGATCGATTCAAGTTGTGGTTTTTAATGAGGGCTGTTGCGTTCGAATCCATTGGTTCGAATCCACTTCCTTCGACTCGATCGGTCACGTGCACATCGATGACGTGTCGCGAAATCCCAGGGCTGATCCACCTTTTTTGCCGTGTTGAACGCTTCTTTCCTGGATACGCGCTTCGCATCCACACCTTGTGTCCAGTTCACATCCGTGATTCGAATCCATTACTTCGTATCCATCTCCTTCGACTCGATCAAGTTATGTGCGCGTTTCCCTGACTTGTGCATACTTCCAATTCGTATCCATCGATCTTATTCGTATCGATCCTAGGAGCATGCTTCGAATCGATCTCGTCGAATCGATCGATTCGAACATACCCTAATCCGATGGATTCGAACTCTCCTTGACCTCATCGATTCGAAGCATTATACTCTGTCTTGATCGATTCGAACATGTTGTCCCAGAGCAAACGACTGAATCCATCTTCATCGATACGAACCGTATCGATACGAAGTGCGGTGAACTTCAATTGATTCGAACCTTCATCGATTCAAACCAGCATCCATCGATGCGAAGTACATCGATTCGAACTGTGCTTTGTGTATTTTAATCCATTCATATTTTGTGTGTACGAACTCCGATTAACCTGAAATTTGAAATGTAGCCTCTCCTAGTATTAATCATCAGCTCCAATCGATTCCGTCCCGATCGGAGCCTGGTCAAATTTTGACGACATCGATCACAACCTTGTCTCTAATCGACTTCCAATCCTGATACCCATCCTTTCTTGTCGATTTGTTTGATATTCCGACTTTGACCAAAAAGCGGGATAACATTTGCCCCCCAAAACATGACTTGTGATAAGAAGGCGTGTTTTGAATAATTCCGTATCCGATATCCAAAGTCCATAGAAAATTCCATGCCCATCCAAACTCGAAGACTGAGTTATTAGTCCATCCTTATCCGACAACCGAATCCAAGACCTCTCCGGGTCGATATCCAAATCCGTAACCTCTCTGGGCTCTTGCCAAGCGCAATCCACACCTGACGACCGTGGTCCAGTGTCCCTGGACGTTGAGCTAACCCCTCCGGGTTCTTGCCAAGCGCAATCCACACCTGACGACCGTGGTCCAGTGTCCCTGGACGTTAAGCTAACCTCTCCGGGTTCTTGCCAAGCGCAATCCACACCTGACGACCGTGGTCTAGTGTCCCTGGACGTAAGTAATGCCATGGCTTAAGTCCTAAGCCAAATCCTGGTCACTCCGGACCCTTGTTGAGCATAGTCCATACTCAACGACCTGAAAATGATAATTGATAATACAAGGCCTAAGTCCTAGGCCGAATCCAGGTCTCTCCGGACCCTTGTCGAGCATAGTCCATACTCGACGACCTGAAACAATAATCGATAATAGGGGGCCTAAGTCCTAGGCTGAATCCTGGTCACTCTGGACCCTTGCCGAGCATAGTTCATACTCGACGACCTGAATGAGTCAATTTACCACGTTCGGGCAAAAGGACTCACCCCTTGCCAGGCAAAATCCACACCTGACGATCGTTTATCAAAAACCAAAAAGAATCCAATCAAAATCCAATCCAAAATCCAAATAAAATCGGAAAGCCAGAAATCCATACCAGAAATCAAAATCATCATCCAAAACGGAGAACAATCATCCGAATGAATGCAAAAACCAGAAAAACAAGCAAAATCAGGAGTTCAATCCAAACCCCAAAAACCAAACCAGAAAACCAAGTGTCCAATCTAAAAACAAAAGACAGATTTCGCAAACCATGGCTTTGCGGTTTATCATCATTCAGAGCATGCCTAGGGGCTATCTCCGTCCCCATACATGTGTAAATGACTCGGTTGCTCGCCAATGGTTTGTTACTTATTTCATATTATCCTGATCAATTGATGACCAATCGACCATTATTCCTGTACCTCATATCCTCATGGTTTGAGGTAGGCGGTGGTTGCTCCTGCTCCACCGTTGCATTCCGAGCCCCAACATACTGCCTCAACTGTCCATTCCTCACATGCTCCTCAATTATGTCCTTTAGGTGCCTGCAGCTGTTGGTATCATGCCCATCCAAATCGTGGAAGAGACAATGCTTTCCTGATGCCCTCTCCCGCTCGGATGGTTCTCTCCTAGCCGGCCTCCGGTAAGGAAGGTGATTCCGAGTTTCCATGTATATCCGCTCTAGTGTCTTGTTTAATTCTGTGTATGTGGAAAACCTTGGATCCTTCCATCGCTTCCTAGCTTTTTCAGAGTTTTCGTCTAGCTTCCTTTTTCCTTTATCTTTATCCGAGCTTCCGTCGGATGGTCCTCCATCCCCGGTCACATTCACCTCCTTTAGCTTTAAATCCATACATGCGTCTTCTTGCCGAAGAAATCTTTCAGCTTCGTGAAAGAATTCCCCGAGATCCAGTGGTGGGTCTCGTACTAAAGATACCTTAAAATCTGAATCCTCTCTGACTCCCGACACTGCCGCCATCAAAACCATCGATGGATCCGGCCGATCCACCGAAGAAACCGCCGCATTAAATCGAGTTAAAAATGATCTAAGCGATTCATCCGTTCTTTGCTTTACCGATGTTAACGTTATCACGTTCTTAGGTCTTTTGATATGAACCCGAAACTGTCCCAAAAACCTGTCCACCAATTCCCTCCAATTCCTGATAGATCCTTCCTCCAGCTGCCTAAACCACATTGCCGCTAGGTCTGTCAAGTATAAAGGGAAACATCTGGCCATCACTTCCTCCGACGCCCCCAGCACTTCCATGTGTCTAGTGTATCTCATTAAGTGATCAGTCGGGTCAGCCTTGCCATTATACGCTTCCACGCTAGGTAACTTGAACTTAGGTGGATTCTGAGCTATCCTGATTTCCCAAGCGAACGGACTCCTGTTCACTCCTTCCAAATCTCTATTGGTCAAACCTCCACGCATAGTCTTCCTAATGATTTCCATTAATCCAGCGTTGCCTGTTAGGGGTTGCCCCCATGCTCCCGAGGGAACTCCGGCACATATTCTTCATGTGGCTCATTAGCCGCGATGTTGGCCCTAGCCTGCTGAACTCCTTTCAAAGGTCCTTCTGCGTTGGATCCTGCGGGCCTGCCCCCAAGCCCTTGTTGATTGCCTTCCGGTTCGGTATTCTGTCCTCCATTGGGTTCCGTAACCCTAGCTCCTTGCTCCACATTTGCAGTTGCTGTAGTTGGTCCAAGGTTCTGTGTTCCTGCAGCTCTCATCTGCTCGAAGAAAGTCTGCATCATATCCTGTTGACTCTTCAGCAACCTCTCGTGTAATGAATTCGCCATAGCTTCCATCTCGTCTCTAGTAATGTAAATCGAAGCTTGTCCTTCTCCAGCTCCGGAGGATGCCTCTTGACTTCCTCCTTGTTGGCTTCTCTCAGCTCTTTGTCTTCTACTTGTTTGTCGAGTCATTGTAGAGTCAATCTGAATCCTTCAAACTTTCAAACCTAAACTTTGAATTTGGTGTAGCGGGTGCTAGTTGTTCTCAGTGAAAGCACCAAAGTGTTTGCACCAAAAATGGTCACAAACCTCAAGTGTAGTGAAAGCACCAGCGTATGAATACAGATCAACAATATTCACACACAAACCACAGATCTAAGCAAGTAACAAGCAGCAATCAAGAAATAATGAATAGTGACACACGATTTATAGTGGTTCGGCTATCTCCGGCCTACGTCCACTTCAAGGTTTTTATGATTTTATTGCTCGATGTTTGAAGATTACAATTTCGTGTGTTGTATTACAACTGATTTTCTGAGCTAAGTCTGAATCTAAAGCAGCAGTGGTGATCTGGAATAAATCTGGCAGAATCTGGGCGCTCTTTAGCTCTCGAAATTGTCCGACCCCCTTTTTGAATGACCTGGGGGTCTATTTATAGGTGTAGGAGGCTGATATTTCGCCTAAATTGAAGGGAGACCAGTTCTGGCACGTGAGGGGGCCCACATGCCCGCTTTCTGGAAATCCGGGCCCACTTTGGGATCGATTCGAAGCTATGCTCGAATCGATCAAGAAATTATCCAATTGAGGTGAAATTTGGTGAGAACATTCCTCAACATGTATGCAAGCTCCTCTGAAAATTTCATAATATTTGGACTTGTAGATCTCAAGATATGATCGATTCAAGTTGTGGTTTTTAGTGAGGGCTGTTGCGTTCGAATCCATTGATTCGAATCCACTTCCTTCGACTCGATCGGTCACGTGCGCATCGATGACGTGTCGCGAAATCCCAGGGCTGATCCACCTTTTTTTCCGTGTTGAACGCTTCTTTCCTGGATACGCGCTTCGCATCCATACCTTGTGTCCAGTTCACATTCGTGATTCGAATCCATTACTTCGTATCCATCTCCTTCAACTCGATCAAGTTATGTGCGCATTTCCCTGACTTGTGCATACTTCCAATACGTATCCATCGATCTTATTCGTATCGATCCTAGGAGCATGCTTCGAATCGATCTCGTCGAATCGATCGATTCGAACATACCCTAATCCGATGGATTCGAACTCTCCTTGACCTCATCGATTCGAAGCATTATACTCTGTCTTGATCGATTCGAACATGTTGTCCCAGAGCAAACGACTGAATCCATCTTCATCGATACGAACCGTATCGATACGAAGTGCGGTGAACTTCAATTGATTCGAACCTTCATCGATTCGAACCAGCATCCATCGATGCGAAGTACATCGATTCGAACTGTGCTTTGTGTATTTTAATCCATTCATATTTTGTGTGTACGAACTCCGATTAACCTGAAATTTGAAATGTAGCCTCTCCTAGTATTAATCATCAGCTCCAATCGATTCCGTCCCGATCGGAGCCTGGTCAAATTTTGACGACATCGATCACAACCTTGTCTCTAATCGACTTCCAATCCTGATACCCATCCTTTCTTGTCGATTTGTTTGATATTCCGACTTTGACCAAAAAGTGGGATAACAATCTATGTACAACTTACGTATTTATCCTACTGGTTTCTTTAACTATTACCAATTACTTTTTATATCACATTCATTTTACAAATAGTATCTCATTTAATACTAAAACCATTTATGTAACATTTCATGAAACATCACTTTTATTTATGAAACATTTCATTAAAACACAACTTCACTTATAAAACATTTTACAAAGATATACCTTTATTTATAAAACATTTCATAAAGGCATAATTTCGAGTTTATACTCGTATAATACTCTACTATATCCTAAGAATACATACAAAACATCTGACTCACTCTATTTCTAAAATTCAAATTAAGGCCCAAAATAAATCCGGGTCTTATAACTAAGTAAACCTTTTTGTCTTCTTTATCTATTGGGTTAGTGATGCAGCAGCGGATAACTGAAATAGATAAATCTGTGAAAGTAGCAATCGATGGAATAGAAGATACTGAATGGCCCAAATCCGTTGATCCAAAGATACCGGATTCTAGCTATCCCAAACACGTTGATCGCGCACGATACCGTGTTTAAAGACCTACGATTCTTCGATGCTGATCTAGCGCACTAGATTCCGTGAATCGGCTTCTACGATCGTTGATCCAAGCGCACTCGAATGCCGAAAGAGGAGATAGGAGGTCACACTCAACTACCAATTTAATGAAAGCACAAAGCTAACAAACAAAAGTTTTATTCAAAATCAACCAAAACTTACAAATGACACCACCCGCCTATTTATAGGCTTACAACTCAACACAACACAAATTTGTACAACACATAGGTCGTTCACGACCTAACAACCCTTCGACCTAAAAACAGACGACCTAAAACAGACGACTTAAAAAGGAAACAAACAAATACAATACAACATTTACAACACATAAGCGACTCAAGAAATTACACATAACGACCTAACATACACGGCCGCAGCGACCTAACTTCCTCCAGCGACTTAAGACCAGCGGCGACCTAAAGAAAACTGGCTTCACAGCAGCATAAGGTCGAGCGACCTAAAATACAAGGCAGCGATTTAAGCTTCAGTGACCTAAGAAAGTAGCTTCTGGAATTCTTCATGCGACCTAAAGAATGGAGCGACTTAAGTTAGGTCGTTCGCGACCTAAAGGAAAATGCGGCATTGCTGATTGAGCTAACTCGTTAGGTCGTTCGCGACTTATCATAGGTCGTAGGTCGCAAAGTTGCATCGTTGAGCGACCTAAGGAAGATAAGTGATATGTGATCTGTTCTAACTCGCTAGGTCGCTTGCGACCTAAGACTTCAACTTCCAACGACTTTTTCCACAGTTTTAGCTCGTTACCTTCCTCGTTAGGTCGCACGCGACTTAACAGCACGTTAGGTCGGTCGCGACCTAAGACTTTATCATTCTGGGCTGCATCATCCTCCCCTGGTTGGGAAAAATTCGTCCTCGAATTTGCGCCCTCCTCTTCCACAACAAGCTCATCCCCATGATATGGTATAAGATGTTTAACATTAAACACGTCAGAAGTGTACACATCCTCCGGCAGCTTCAACTTATAAGCGTTTTCATTGATCCGTTTCACAATCGTTACAGGACCAATCTTTCGAGCTTTAAGTTTATTGTATGCTCCTACCGAAAAACGATCCTTCGTTAGTACAGCATATACTAAATCTCCTTCCTTAAATTCAACGCTTCTTCGTTTCAAATCTGCAGATCTTTTATACTTTTCATTCGCTTTCTCCAATCGTTCCTGAACGATTTTATGGCATTCTGCCAATCCATCAACAAAATCAACAGCCCGTTTAACTGTCCCCTTTGGTTGTGGTACTATCGTCAAATCCAACGGCCCCTTTGGTAAGCTGGAATATACAATCTGAAATGGACTGAAACCCGTACTATGGTTTATAGCATGATTATGAGCAAACTCCGCTTGACATAACTTCATATCCCAACTCTTCAGATTATCCTTCACCAGGCAACGCAACAAATTTCCCAAAGATCTGTTAACAACTTCAGTCTGACCATCGGACTGCGGATGGTAAGCACTACTGAAATTTAGCTTTGTTCCCACCATCTTCCACAAACTCAGCCAAAAATGACTTAGAAATCTAGTATCCCGATCAGAAACAATGGATTTTGGTAAACCATGTAAGCGATACACTTCTTTAAAGAATAACTCGGCAACACGGACGACATCAGCTGTCTTCTTACAAGCGATGAAATGTGCCATCTTCGAAAACATGTCCACTACAACATATATCGAATCATTTCCCCTCTGAGTTCTCGGTAATCCTAAAACAAAATCCATACTGATATCAACCCATTGTCTAACCGGCACGGGTAATGGCATATACAATCCCGCATTCGTCGCTGTCCATTTGGAAATTTAGCAAATATGACATCTCTCCACAAACCTTTCAACTTCCCGTTTCAACGAAGGCCAATAATAAGATTGAGAAATCAATTGCAAAGTACGATCTCGGCCCACATGACCTTCCTCATGCAACTCCTTTACAATCTTCATACGTAAGCTGCACTCTGGTATGCACAATCGATTCCCTTTAAAAAGAAAACCATCCACCATTACAAACTCATCCGTCTTCCCCTCCTTGACTTCATCTACATACTTTGCAAAGTACAGATCATCAACAAATAATTCTGGCAATATATCAAACCCCGTTACTTCAACCTTCATTGTAGTCAACAAATGATTCCTTCAACTCAATGCATCTGCCACTCTATTCGTAATTCCCGATTTATGCTTCACCACAAATGTAAATTGTTGTAAGTATGCAATCCACGAAGCATGCCTAGCTGCAATCTTGTCCTGTCCTTGCATATGCTTCAACGCCTCATGATCAGTATATAAAACAAATTCTTTATGAAACAAATAATGTCTCCAATGTTTCACAGCTTGCACAATAGCATAAAATTCCACATCGTAAGTATTATATCTCATCTTTGCTCCCGATAGCTTCTCACTAAAATATGCAATAGGACGTCCCTTCTGACTTAACACCCCTCCAATTCCAACCTTCGATGCATCGGTATGCAATTCAAACAACAACTGAAAATCCGGCAACACTAGAATCGGTGCTGTCGTCAAAAGTTCCTTGATTCTCTCAAAAGCAAATCCTGCTTCCTCCGACCATGAAAATTTCTTCCCTTTCATACAATCAGTAACTGGAGTCATCACGCTACTGAAGTGTGGAATAAACCTTCGGTAGAATGATGTCAAACCATGAAAGCTTCTAACTTCTGTAATCGTCTTGGGTTGTGGCCAATTTCTGATTGCTTCAACTTTATTCTGATCCACCTGTATACCTCCATCCGAAATAACATATCCCAAAAATAAAACACTATGCGTCATGAACACGCATTTCTACGTTGTAGCATAAAATTGTTCCTGTCGCAATATCATCAACACTTCCCTCAATTGTTGCAAGTGTTCTTCTGAGCTTCTACTATATATCAGTATATCATCAAAATACACCACCACGGATTTCCCAATAAATGGTCTAAAGATTTGATTCATCACCCTCATAAATGTACTCGGTGCATTCGAAAGAACAAACGGCATAACCAGCCATTCGTACAACCCTTCTCTCGTCTTGAATGCTTTCTTCCATTCGTCCCCTGGTCTAATTCGAATTTGATGATAACCACTTTTCAAATCAATTTTCGAAAAGACAGTAGCTCCACTAAGTTGATCCAACAAATCATCCAATCTAGGCATAGGTAATCTATATCTCACTGTAATCTTGTTCAGGGCCCGACTATCAGTACACATCCTCCATGTTCCATCCTTCTTTGGTACTAACAAAGCTGGCACCGCACAAGGACTTAAACTTTCTTGCACACGCCCCTGCTCAAGCAACTCTTCTACTTGCCTTCTCAACTCCTCATGTTCCTTTGGACTCATTCTGTAATGTGGTCTATAAGGTAACACAGCTCCTGGAACAAGGTCAATTTGATGTTGAATGTCTCTCAACGGCGGTAACTCTGTTGGTAGCTCCTCAGGAAATACATCGTCAAACTCTCTCAGCACTGGCTTTACTTCTTCAGGAATCTCAACCACTTCATTACTCTCACGTCCAATCAACAAAAACACTTCAGGCTCCTCTTCTACTTCCTTAACAAACTCCTTCAAAGATAGCAACGTTTTAAGTTCTTCAATCTCTTCCGACTTGCTTTCTTCGTGTTGTCGCTTCTTAGGAATTAAAGTGTTTTTAATACCCTCAAACATGAAACTGTAACTATTAGTACGACCATCATGTTGCACAGCCCTATCATATTGCCACGGTCTCCCCAGCAACAGATGACATACATCCATGTCCACAACATCACACCAAATTTCATCTTTGTATTTCTTCCCAATTGAAAAATTAACACACGCTCTTCGTCCAACTTTCACCTCCCCACCTTTCCTCAACCAAGCTAACTTGTAAGGTTTCGGATGCTTCTCAGTCTTCAATGCTAACTTCTTCACGGCCTCTGTAGAGATAATATTGTCACAACTTCCGACATCAATAACAAACTTGCAAACCCTTCCCAAGATAGTGCATGTTGACTGAAAGATGTTACTTCTCCACCAGCTAGTTTCTTCCTCCTGCTTTGGTGTTAGACAAGATCTCTTCATCATCAATGAATACCCTTATTCTCCCGACACATTTTCTTCCTCATCATCATGTAGTGAATTAGAACATTCAGCCTCTGCATCCTCATCTTCCACTTCAGCAATCATTGTTCTCTTCTTTGGTTTTGGACATTCGCTGCTCTTGTGACCCACTTCTTGACAATTATAGCATTTGAAATTGGTGTTGACTTTTGGTTTAGCCCCTTCATGAACAACTGGCTTACTCGATGCTTTAGGAATATTAGAACTACTACCCGCTCCTTTGTTTTGCCCCGTAAAACTTGGAAACACACCTCCCCCACGTCTACCTTGTTTCTCCCAAGCCAACGCCTTTTGATGTGCTTCTGCCACAGATCTAGGGTCGAACATGTTCACCATATCCTGGATCTGTGTTCTAAGTCCACCAACAAACCTAGCGGTCAATTGTTCTTCCGTCTCCATAATGTCATTTCGAGCAATCAACTGGTAGAACTCATCTGCATAATCGGTAACTGTCTTCGTCCCTTGCCTCAGGTTTTGTAATCTCTGATACATTAGTGATTGGTAATTGTAGGGTAAGAAAGTAGCCTTCATCAATTTCTTCATCTTTTCCCAAGCGACAATCCTTGACTTCCCCATCCGCTCTCTAGTAAGTTTGGTTTGCTGCCACCATGCCATAGCTCTCCCCCTCAACCTAGTAGCAACCAACTTCACTTTATGATCCTCCGGAACCTCCTTGAAGTCAAATATTTCCTCAACATAAGCTAACCAATCAAGAAATTCCTCGGCCTGCATACCTCCCTTGAATTCCGGTATTTCAGTTTTCATCCCAGACTCCCACTTGTGATCATACTCCGACTGATTCCTTCCTTCTCCTCGTCCTCGTCCACGAACACTACCACCATCAAACTCCTCCTCGAAATCTGATGTATATCGATGTCGATCCTGGCCACCAACATCTCTACTACCATCGTGTCTTCCACCAACATCCCTTCTATCTACATTCCTCCGATCACGATCATTCACATTCCTATCACGACTTCGATCATTAACATTTCTATGACAATCTCGACTCATACTTCTATGATCACTATCAACACTTCTCTCTCGATTGGAATGTGGTGAAACTCTACTCCCCCCATGGTTAGTTTTAGGTGAAACCCTTCTCCGATTTTGATTCATTTCCAACATCATCTTCTCTAATCGACCAATCCCTTCATTAAGCTTCTCACTAAAGTTTTCGTTTATTCTTTGCTCCATCTCATCAGCTTCTTCTCTTCTATACAAAGCTTCAACATTCTGATGGCGATTAGCTCTTCTTGGCAGCATGATTACTCTTCAAACAAAAGCTAACTCTCGGCTTGAATTTTAAAGATGATGCACGACTTGTATTCTTGAATAAGAATTGGCTCCAAGGTTCGGCTTAGCTATGATTGGCTAAGTCTAGCTCTGATACCAAATGATGCAGCAGCGGATAACTGAAATGGATAAATCTGTGAAAGTAGAAATCGATGGAATAGAAGATACTGATTGGCCCAAATTCGTTGATCCAAAGATACCGGATTCTAGCTATCCCAAACACGTTGATCGCGCACGATACCGTGTTTAAAGATCTACGATTCTTCGACGTTGATCTAGCGCACTATATTCCATGAATCGGCTTCTACGATCGTTGATCCGAGCGCACTCGAATGCCGAAAGAGGAGATAGGAGGTCACACTCAACTACCAATTTAATGAAAGCACAAAGCTCACAAACAAAAGTTTTATTCAAAATCAACCAAAACTTACAAATGACACCACCCGCCTATTTATAGGCTTACAACTCAACACAACACAAATTTGTACAACACATAGGTCGTTCACGACCTAACAACCCTTCGACCTAAAAACATACGACCTAAAACAGACGACTTAAAAAGGAAACAAACAAATACAATACAACATTTACAACACATAAGCGACTCAAGAAATTACACATAACGACCTAACATACACGGCCGCAGCGACCTAACTTCCTCCAACGACTTAATACCAGCGGCGACCTAAAGAAAACTGGCTTCACAGCGGCATAAGGTTGAGCGACCTAAAATACAAGGCAGCGATTTAAGCTTCAGCGACCTAAGAAAGTAGCTTTTGGAATTCTTCATGCGACCTAAAGAATGGAGCGACTTAAGTTAGGTCGTTCGCGACCTAAAGGAAAATGCGGCATTGCTGATTGAGCTAACTCGTTAGGTCATTCGCGACTTATCATAGGTCGTAGGTCGCAAAGTTGCATCGTTGAGCTACCTAAGGAAGATAAGTGATATGTGATCTGTTCTAACTCGCTAGGTCGCTTGCGACCTAAGACTTCAACTTCCAACGACTTTTCCCACAGTTTTAGCTCGTTACCTTCCTAGTTAGATCGCACGCGACCTAACAGCACGTTAGGTCAGTCGCGACCTAAGACTTTATCATTTTGGGCTGCATCAGTTAGGCGACTAGCTAGGAAGAGCAGGACTCTAGTATCCAAACTCATCCCTAGAGTCTACTTTCCTTATGCACGCATAGGTTAAAGATGTTTATTAGTTGGCCCACTAACGTAGAAATTTCTGCTTAATAAGGATGTTCAACAAACTTTAAACTAGTTTTAACTTACTATCTTCTTAATTCAGGAGTTACGAAAACTTATCTTTATATTTACAAAAACACTTCGCTTTATGTTTTATGATGATTCAGAAGTTTTGGACTGTCAAAAATCGCTAAAAATCCATTTTAACCTAACAAATTAAAACTACCAAACAAACATTTTAAAACATGATGAATATACCACACTATCATAATGTATAGGATACATGTCTCAATAAATAACTCATCAAAGTTCTACTTATTTATTAGACACCTTTACCATGAAGGGAAAACAAGAAAAAGTTTCATTATTATATTGGCTATGCCACTACCACTCAAGCTCCCTACATAGCATATATACAAATATTTTATATATAGAAAGCTCATACTAAAATCTCTATTACCAAAATTACTCTGTATTAAACTACTTCATATTTTATATCAAACTCCTTTGAAGAAAATTTTAGGACTAAACACCCGAGTTTTATCACAAATCATTTAAAATTAAAAATATACACATTTACCTTTTATATATCAAATCATACTTTCCAAGATTAAATTAAAATCATTTTCAAAGCTGTATCAAATACTTTCTATAATATTACTAAGTATCATGATCTTAATTTATAAACCAACATCACAAATATTTACTTTAAAATCTATAGAAAATATGAAAATAGATTGAGTGATACCAAAATGATACCAAGGAAACAAGTCCTACCAAGTTGTATATGTCCCTTACTACGAAGGATAATACTCATGAGAAGTGCCTTCCAACCGAACACATCCATTACCCATTTTAGTCATTTTCAAGCCACCTAAACTAACATAAAAATACTTTGTTGCAAATCAACTCGCTAATTCCAGGAAGGACCTCGAAGTCTAAAAAATCTTAAAACACTTTTCAAAACATTAATATTCACAAATACTTTCAAATAGTACCATTATTATTTTCTTCAAAATCTTGGAAACCATTTTCAAAGACATCGGAATTTAAGTTTCAAAATATCAGTTTAAATCCTCCTCATTTATAAACCACATTTTATAAAACTACATATATAAAATTACTTTCTTCGAGAAAATTGATACTAAACTTCTTTCATTAAATTAAACTTCTAGCTCAACATTATCATTGAATGCCTTATAGCCAAATTGTGAAATTCTAATCACAAGGTGTTCATTTCAATGCGCCCATAAATATTATCTACCAAACTTATGTAGTAAAAAGGTAAACTATTCATAAACTGGTTAAGTACAAATCAACAATCGATAATCAAATGATACAATACTCGTAAACTGGCCAAGCATAATTCAATAATCAATGAGGGATAATAAACGAATATCACTAATCCATATATTAATAACTACACTTTACAAATCATACTTATAGAAATTACCAATATATAAGATCTTTTAATTTTCTTAGCCGGAATTACCTTTAAGGCATACATTATAACAATTATAAATATGCTCTCATATATAATACACTCAACTCATTCTAGGACATCGCTTACCCTATCTCTAATGAGTTTTACCCAACCAAAGCAAAGGTTCTCGCTTAACATTCAATTCCAATACCAAATTTAATGACCGGCCTTTTCGACCCCTAAATATTGATACTAATACATTCATGGTATTCACGTCCCGAACATCGAAGTGCTGGAAAGACGGATTGTTAGGGTAAAAAGAAAAGGCAAAATGAAAAAGAACAAGAGAGGAAGAATAAAATATCTAAATCTCACAAAGTAATGATAATATATAATATACCAAATGAATGTATAAAAGGCTACTCTAAGATAATAGCATTTCAGAGTTATATCCTAAGTATTATCATCAGCGTGGATACTTATAACTATTTATCCTTACAAATGCTTATATATATACTAGTATTGCAGCAGAAATAAATTATTACGGTAGTGAAAAGCATCCAGCTCATCTCTTGAAGCTCCAAAGAATATCCATTGAAAACCTTCCTTTCTCAAGCTACTTGAAAGAGCACTTGAGGATTTAAGGGAAAAATAAAACCATGACTCAGACATAAGTCTGATGTGAGAAACTCAAGAAACATATGGCCACATACAAGGGTATATTTTAAGACCAACCGAATCACCGAAATGGTTTTCCCCTCAAAATAACCAAACCAATCTAATAAGTAAATAAGGCAATATAATAGATAGTGTATGGGGTGTAGAATATAAATTAGAATAGTTGTGCTACTTGCATCTCACACCACAATAATATTGGAAGCATAACTAAAACCGCTAAGGTTCGTTTGCATATGGGTTTTCATTGGAGAATCCCATAGTAAACTGAGGCAGGCCTCTTGATAAGGGTCAGGCGGTAAATCTCTAGATAAAATATACCACAAAGGAAAACATAGCTGGTCCAAGTTCGAACACGCATCAACTCCCCTAGCAACATCGATACGCATCTCTAGATACGGAGTTGATATACCCTTAGGTTAGCCAAACCCACTTGCTGTGAAGCCTACACCGTTTTCAGTTATTTCCAATGGTGAAGTCATGTTTAGCATCTCAACACACGAGTCTTCATTAGTCGATCAGATCATGAATCTCTCCATGGATTCCAACATCTCAGCACATGAACCATACCCACTCAAACAGTTCATGAATCTCTCCATGGATTCCAGCACAAGTTGTCCGACGAATGCTAAATCCGTCCTCACCCTAAGAGTTACCCTCAGGGTATACAAAACCACACGATAACATTTTTTGAAATGTTAACACTGACCACTCTCTTGGACTTACTTAACCTTAGGATAGACAGTTTAACTCTATAACATTTCACTCCATAACCATTTCCAAAACATAGAACCCATATAATGGTTTTGAAGTGGTTATGGTTTCGGCTCATCTCATATAAGTACACTTCTCCGCTTACCAGAATCTTCAAAACCAAATTGATGAATTTTCGGTTAACTTAACTCTGGTTCTTTTAAAAATTAACAGATAATGCATAAGGTAGAGATCATCTCTTATCCAGATGGATTTTCTTATCTTTTGTCCTAGAAGAGCAAGATGGGTTTATATAGGGTATTGCATCACCAAGAGGAAACCCATACCGTATAAATCTCGTCTTTCTTCTAAATATTTCCTAAGTTAATTTCAGTCAAATTCAATGGAAACAAAACGATCGCATATGGAAATCAAGTCTCGTATACTTATCACCATTTTTGACCTTCTATACATATGTTATCCCTCGATCAAGATTGAAGCCAAGTAGGTTAGAGCACTAGTTGCGTCCAACCCTTCCTTGACACCCTATTCTTAGCTCTCAAAGATAAAACAAGTCTACTTTGTTGGCTTTTAGTGCTAAGTATAGGAGTAAATACTTTCCATAAATGAGTAAACACACAAACACGATTAAGTCACACAAGCGACTTCTAATCCCCATAGTTCCATATAATACATCTTTGTAAATATTTGTGTATATATATTTAAAATACCTTTATGAAACATACATGCATGTATGCTGCTACTTCACTATTCATTTCTTCTCTTTACATTCTTCAAAACATATTCATATACTTATATCAAAGGTATAAGAATATTCACAAATCATTTCCCACTTTAAAATATAATCAAAGAGATTAAAACAATGTTACTCAAACATTGTTACTATAAACCCCTTCTCTCTGTTATAAATTAAACCTTCACTTTTCTATCTTTTTCACAAAACATTCCATACTTAACATTATCTTTAAAATACTCTTTTTTAAGGATAAAATATATTCACAAGTATAATGAAAAGGGTTAAAAACCAATATTATTAAAACGTTATTTACTATAAACTCCAAACCTTTTATACTTATCATTATCCTTAAAATATTCTTTTTAAAGATGAAAGTATATCTACACTTATTTAACAAGTTAATATATGTATATATAAATACTTTACTCACTTTTCCAAACTTTTAAATATATAATTACTTTTAAAATACTTATTAATTTTTTAAATACCTATATAAAATATTATATAAAACTAACTAATTTATAAATTTCTAGAAAAACCATTTTAAATAAATGTTGCAAAGAAAACCTTTTACTTTAAAAATTCACAATTATTTATCAAAAATATATTTAAACTTTAAACCACTTTTAAAATACTCTAAAATATGTTAAACATTCCTAGAAAGTTCTCATAAAAATAAGTGATTTAACTAAACTTTTAAACACAATTAAAATTATGAAAATAGCTTAAAACAACACAACACCAAATAGTGCCATAAAACCCCAATAATGCTATCGTAGGTCAACAACTACATTTGTTGAGTGCCATAAAAGATACCTAGACAAAGAACAATTGAAAAACGCATAAAAGTTTGTCTAGTTTTCTCCATTCAAACATAAGTTTTAAACTCCTATTTTTTTCAATAAGTACTATACTTAGAGTTCTTAATAACCATGCAAATAAACCCCAAAGGGTATCTTTCAAAATCATATTAAAATTCCAAAAAACAAGGCATGTTGAAGTGTCCATATAGCGATATTTCCTGCCTTCTAAATTTTCAAACTTTGTTCTACAAGTTCTATAATTTTGCAAGCACTTTCCTTGTTGTACCATAAAATATTACAACTGTAGAGCACAACAAAAGTTACCCTTTCATGATATATTTACTAATCACCATTTTAAATAAGTTAAATGCAAGGGATTTCAAAGTGCATTTTTAGGGACTCTTTCGCTTCAAATATTTGCACACATGCTTCCACACCACATACAACCAAACCAAACATGTAAACAAAAATTCAATGCCATGTTACATGTTGTAGAGGGTAATAGAAGTGAATATATTACATATAAAGTTATCATTTGTTTTCAAAAGAAAGAGGGGTCCAAAGTTATAACTTCATTAGTTAATCTCTTAACTTTATATTAACACTTATAAACACAATATTAAATTTTCAATGGTGAATTAACTCACCCAAACCCTTGTTAAGGTCAAGCATAAGCCTAAAAAGAACACCAGAACACTTCTTACCGTCACCTAAAAGCAAGCAAACACCATCCATGCCTTTAATAAGCTCACGGCCAGTATCCTAGCCTCCTAAATGCTCATGTGCAGAAATGAATCCCCCTTTATACCTCCTTCCTTCAACAATTTACTTTCTATTCCATGCTCCTATGATGTGCTAGGGCCTTTGCCAAATTTTGAGAGAGTTTGGACTTCAGTTTCTATGATATTGAAGAGTAAAAGTGGAGAGAAGAGCACGAAGACATAGCTTGTTTTTGTTCATAGCTTAGTGGATTTTTTGTGGAATAATGTGCATAATTGCAAGTGTTTACAAGAGGTCATTATTACCTCCTAAACCTCCTAGTGGCCAGCCAGAACAAACCCCACCCTCATGTGTACACCTTTCCACCTTAATCTCCTTTCCATAAATATCTAACCCCTCCCATGACATAACCAGTGACGTCATTCTTACCCTACTTAATCACAATTAGTTACCCATAATAACAAAATATTTTTAATTGATAACTAATGGCACATTAACATATTAGACATGCCCAAAAAGTTCAAACAACTTATATTGAGTAAGAAGCTGCTTATTGTTAAAACGATTTTCGGCCACATTATCGATATTTCTTTAAAATATTTATTTTTGTAAAAATATTTTAATATAAGTTCACCTTCATATTTTATTAATTAAAAGGGGTTTATTAAGGTTATAAAATAAATTTTAAAACATTTAACCAAGATTCAAATATTTAAATAATTCAGATATTTAAATACAAATTGTTTGAAATTATGGATCACTACTATAGATCTCATCTTAGTGTTTAGCCAAACGCATCGACCGAAATTATTAAAGCACTCAACAATCTAATTAACACAATCTTACATCAAAAACTCCTTTAAACATTTTTATACATAATCTTTATATTAATCTTGCTTTATAAAAAATAATTGCTTGTTTATTTTAAAACATTATCAAAAACCACTCTTAAATACATATATTTTGTCAAAAAGATTTCTAGTTAAAGCATTCACTTAGTTTTATAAAAAAATTATAATACCAAGCCACTAGAGGTATTGTATACAACCTCAATGTTGATGCTACTAGTTGGACCAACTTCTTTCATCCTTCTACTACAACAACCATTAAGTGTCTCATGTTGAGCTTTATTTTCAGAAGAGTTAGAAGTAAATATAGTATATTAAAAAAATAACAAATATATCCCTACATGATTATACCAATAGTCATCATATACACCCATTATACCTTATTATAGGGTAACTACTCAGCATACCCAAGGGACAGTGATTCTAAG
This sequence comes from Allium fistulosum, assembly GCA_030737815.1. Taxonomy (NCBI): domain Eukaryota; kingdom Viridiplantae; phylum Streptophyta; class Magnoliopsida; order Asparagales; family Amaryllidaceae; genus Allium; species Allium fistulosum. The sequence goes on from CM060905.1 coordinate 457,554,440, forward strand.
TCTGATCTAAGTTCAAGACTCGCATCTCTCTCACTATATATTGTTCTAAACCTGCTCCAATACCAAATGAAACACCCACGTCTATACTCATACCATCAAAGAGTATTACTAGGTAATACTGTCTAGTAATTTGGAGAATGATGTGATATTAGGTTATAATGCATGAATATCCCTTTGGGCTAACACTAGTATATATTTCAATTAATGAACGGCTCACCTATATGCACTCAGTATCGGCATGAAGCAACAATCACGTGCATTTTTAGGATAAATGAATACACAATATTCAATACATGATAGAGAGATCATAGAGTCATTAACACAGCGATAATATATAATACAAAATATACACAATTCATGTGTAATTCAAATTCCCACTATCTCAAAAAAAAATAGTGTATGTATCAAATATATATCTCAATGATTTACATACATAACGTAACATACTACATAGTGATATACAACAACACTAAATAACTAGCCTCCATAATTCCCTGAAAACATAAGATGGTCTCTTCATCCTTAACTTGAAGTGTCTCAGACTAACCCGAGTGTTATATAATAATACACGGGCCAAACTATGTCAAAAATGTAGAGGTCATAACATATCATAATAACATGCACATTATAACAGTGATATTGTAAACAACGTCAAAATATCTCAAAATAGCAACTTACTACAAAACCATTAATAAAAATTTCATCACCCATATAAAAACATATCAAATTATATGTCATGTAATATAGTGTCTAGTAGGTGAAACATCCTTACATATAAACATCATCAATGCTTGAGAAATCATCAAGTATAATTGGGTTAGCACACAGCAATGCCCAAGTATATCTCTAAAATAATAATGAGGTTGACATTCCCAGGTCTGTCGTACTCACAATAGGCAGTTATGGGAATTGACTGTACGATAAACACAAGGTCCCAAGTATAGTCATATCTCAACATCTATATACTTAGGTAATGTGACGCCTCACGTCTATACCCATTATAGCCAAGAACACGACGGAGTGATGCTGTGAACTAGCACGGAGAATAAGGCTGTTGAGGAGCGACCATCCGTGTAATTTCTTTATGCGAGCACTGATATGTCAGATAGTATAGCATGAGGAAATCAGACATACCGATACAAACTCAAAGCTATCACACAGTGGCTATATATAATCTTCGGAAAATAATATAGAAATAAACATAACACAAATCAGTTACAGACATCCATATCACAAAGGCGGAAAAAGATATGAATATATATATATATAACACATGAAAGTGTACATCAGAGTAGTGGTCTGAAAGATCCACGATAATACAAAAGAACAGCTACAAGCTACACAAAAGAATAAGTATACATCATAGAGTCTATATCTCAAATGTATACATCCAAAAACTACTAATCAAGTAGTTTGCCAAAAAGTCAGAGTAATCCCAGAAGAGAAGTCAAGCAGAAGCACCTGTAACATCTCGGTCTGGCCCGAGTATTATTTATAAGAAAATAATAAACGGATCAGTCTAGCTATAAATATCAGATGATATGGTATAGAATAAAAGATATGGCATGAACATATAATAACCATAATGGCATACTTCTATAAGTATGTAATTGAAAATCAACAAGAGATTAATCAATATCACAAGAATCTTCTCAAAGATAAAATGGGGTATAATACCCTAAACTTGTATTCATAACAAGTCAATGACACACAAACTCACCAATGCACAAAAATTGATAAAACTTATCAAAGAAAATCACGAAAATTGGTGAAGCACAAATTCCAGAAATCAACACAAGAAATCTGGAAATCACATAATTCGGAGCAACGACGTCGTACAACGTAACGTCCGATGATCCAGAGACACAATAAATAGGAACAACGATGTCGTACAGCATAATGTCCGATGAACCAAAGCACAATAAAAAGGAACAACGATGTCGTACAGCGTAACATCCGATGAACCAACACATAGGAAAATGGAACAACGACGTCGTACAGCGTAACGTCCGATGAACCAACACACGATAAAAAGGAACAACGATGTCGTACAACGTAACATCCGATGAACCAACACATAGTAAAATGGAACAACGACGTCGTACAGCGTAACCTCCGATGAACCAAATCACGATAAAACGGAACAACGACGTCGTACAGCGTAACGTCCGATGAACCGAATCAAAGAGACATCGCACATTGCTAGTCTAAATCACAAAAATGATCGTCATTGATCATCAAGAAGTGTCAATTACACTAAGCTAGTAAATATATGAGTTTAGCTTCATGTCCCATAACCACTTGCTTAACTTAAATATTTACGAACAAACTGTAGATCTTCACTAGAAAATTGTCACAAGAGGTTCAGTCGAACAAGTCCAAGAATTAACCGACGAAGCAAACGCAAGCGTTTCATACCACTTGTTTTACTAAGCCATTTAATTAGATTTCTCATCCGAGTGAGGTAAAGGCTTGAATATACTAGTAGATTGGAAAACGGTTTAGGAAAAGAGCTTTGTAATAATATAGTGTTGAAATCGTTTTGATGAAAGAGTTTTAATATTTACTACTAGTATTGAAACCTTTATATTTTTAAAGTGACAAGCCACAAAATTGATTGTAGAAACAAATCAATTCACTAAAATTCACATTCGAAGACGTGAATAAAATCCAAGGAAATCAGTTCCAAAATCATCAAAGTAGAAATACCCACGCGACCTAATCATGGCCGAGCTAAAGTGCAACGACCTAAAGAGGTAGCGACTTAAAGTAAAATAGGTCGAACGACCTAAGGATAGCATGCCGAGCGACCTAGGTGGGCGCGACCTATCTTGGTGACATGGCCGAGCGACTTATCAAGGCAATAGGGCGAGCGGCCTATAGGTGATGCGACCTAAGGTTCAAGCGACCTAAGGTGGTGAGGTTGAGCGACCTAAAGGAAGTAAGGCCGAGCGACCAAAAAGAAGTAAGGTCTAACGACCTAAAGAAAATAAGGTCTAACGACCTAAAGGAAATAAGGTCTAACGACCTAAAGGAAATAAGGTCTAACGACCTAAGCAGTGATGAGGCCGAGCGACTTAAGGATTATCGACCTAAAGGGGGAAGGCCGAGCGACCTAATCATTTAAGGGGTGGAAGAGGCTGAGCGACCTAATGGCAAGTCAAGACCGTGCGACCTAATCAACTCGCGACCTAATGTGTGAAAGGCCAAGCGACCTAAGGACGAGCGAGCTAAAGATTCAAGGCAAAACGACCCAAGCGACTCAATGTGGCCGAGCGACCTAACGTAAAACAGGTCAAATGACCTAAGGCCTAGCGACCTAAAGCCAAGCAACCTAACACCGAGGTGCCGTTTCCAACAGAGGGAGCGACCTAATGACCTACGACCTAATTCCGAACGACCTAAGGGCGAACGAAAATATGCAGGCCGAGTCTTCGAGGCAGTGCGACCTAAGCCCAGTAATTCACCCAAAAACACTAAAAATTGGAGTTTTTCGCCAATCCAATCCAAACCAAATGCAAATGTACATGCTAAAGTGATGGGGAGTCATTCCCAACAATCCAAGATAGTTATAGACAAGAATGTGAGATAAAAATCTCACCTTTTCACGGAAATTGATGGAGATGAAGCTTGAAAGCAAAGCAAGAACAATAACAAGCTTGAATCAATGTCTTCACTTGAATTTGGAGTAGATGTTGGATTATCAATGAAGACTAAGGCTTTGGAGTTTTAATTTCCCATTCCCTCCACCATTTTTGAAGAAGCTGTAGAGTTAGGAAGTGAAAAATGATTTAATGAAGAGGAGAGGGGGTTGGGCTGAGTTAGTAAGGGGCAAAAGAGTTCAGCCCAAACCAAAGCCATAAGCGAAAAAGTGGCGAAAATTCCACTATCTCCAAACATATCAAAGTTTATACTTAAAAAGATCGCAAACGTCATTTTGAACTCAATGGAGGTGGTCTCGAGCCCTAATTTGACCGTATGCAAAAAGTAGCTTTTCGGACTAAGATCCGACTTACGATTAAAATATTTAAATAAGATATTCAATACATAATCGTTAAATATGCGGGTTGTTACAGACACCCCTCCTTAAAGAAATTGCGTCCTCGCAATATAAGATGGAAATAAAAAGTAACAACCATAAAAGCATATTAACACAAAAGAAATTTGAAATAAGAAGTTCACCTCAAAGTGCATGAGAAAGTAAGTCCGGATGTACTCGCTCGAGAATTCTCTAGATTCCCCAAGAGAAATCCTTGGGATTTGAGAACCATAGAACTCACACAAAGAGAACATCTTTATTTTCGAAGGCGCTCAACCTCCGAAGCAATGATGCGAATAGAATGTTGCTCAAAAGTCAAATCTGGTGAAACTTCAATCCCTACTATAACACCAGGCTCAAGAATAAAAATCGGAAACCTAAAAGCATTTCCATAGTTAAAAGACGTGCAAAACGTCAAGAATAGCAGAAAATTGAGCCGGAGCAACGGCGTAGTACAAAAACGGTACGCCCGAGAAACGAGAATCTCGAATAATTTGGAACACCGACGTAGTACAAAAACGGTACATCAAAGTGAACCGAAAAGTCGGGACATCGATGTAGTACAATAACGGTACATTCGATGAACTGATAACCCGAAACAACGATGTAGTACAATAACGGTACATCCGATGAACCGAACACCATAAAAGAACATCGGACGCTAGTCCATAAAGGGAATGAGATGAAACTCAATAAAACGAAGTATATCGAAACGTCCGATGTTGGAAAGATGATCATTCCATTTGGACATCATCAAAGAAACAACCACTTGTTGTTTACAACAAAGTGCATTGGCAACAAGATTCCCCCTTTTTGGGAATATACAAAGAATATCAAGATCATAAGATGCAAGGAACTCGATCCAATATTAAGTTCCTTATGAGAAAATAAATATTCCAAAGATTTATGATTAGGGTAGAGGACAAATTTCTCACCCAAAAATAATGACGCCAAATTTTTAAAAGCGAAATCGATAGCCACGAGCACTAGATCATGAGTGGCATATCTAGTCTTAATAGGCATTATTGATTTAGAAGCACAAGAGATAGCACGTTCTCTTTTGCAAGAGAACGACATCTAAACCAATACGATTAGTATTGGTACAAAAGATAAAGTCTTGGTTCCCATCGGGAATCACAAGAATAAGAGTATCGGAAAAGAGTTCTTTTAAATAATCCTCTTTCTCGAAAAGGTAAAACTTTCTAAATTGCATTTATCTTAATGTAATAATCTTTCTAGAAAAATTTACATTTTTACAAGTCAATCTATCATGTCTGACTGTCTCATCAAGCGTTTAGGAGATTCTTATCGATAACGTTGATCAAGCGCATCGACCAGAATTCTTAAAGCACTCAACGGGCAATACAATCACAAAAATTATCTTCTATATGATAAACATGTTTCTTAAAGACCTTTAAGAATATTCTTTGCTCGTTTAAGAGCAAAATCAAATTGTACTAATAAATAAATCTTATGAAAAAAAAGTTTTGCAAAATTTTAAATTTTCTATTTTCATCCAAAATCAATAAATACAAGAATGGAATTATCGAGATGTTCATAGAATACTCGATTTATAAAATGGATGAAACAAGATGGGCAAACTAAACGACATAATAAGTCATTCATAAGAATCATAACGAGTGCGGAATGCGGTAGGTGGAATGCTAACCTCCGCAGCTCGTAGCTAATGAAAACCGGTGGCAGGGTCAAACTGAAAAGACCTTAACACCACTCAAAAGATTGCTTAGGTGATAATCCTAAGACAAACTCAAAGATTCCGAAAAATTCTCAAACTTCATGAACGAGAGAAATAACACGCTACTCATCACGTGGGATTAAAGAATAAAAATGATGCCATCAAATTGGAATCGAAATCACCAAGAAAAATAGAAATCTGCTTAACAGATAGAAAATGTCGAAAATGAATAGTCCATTCGGAAAATAGGATATGGGCTTCAAAATGATTAAGCCAATCCTTTCACACAAATAATTTCCGAAGCCTAAATAACGCATAACGAGCAAATTGGCTCGGGAAGAAAAATCACATAAAATAGTTTGAGCGTTGCGGATCCACTATTCGGATGGCAATTCTCAGAGGAGACATCAAGCCCAAAAATGTTTAAAGAAAAAGAATCACAAGTTCTTTTGATATAAAAATAACTAGATGGAACCCATATCAAAACGAACACAAACAAGATAATCACAAAGCAAATGTCATCAAGGATTGAATGAGAAATACCTTGACCAAGAGAGGTGTCACTAGGAGTTTGCACAATATTCAGCTCTCCCTCTCTCCTACTTTAAAGAATGGGACATGTAGATATAAGATGACCCGAACTTTTGCAATAACGGCAAAAGAGAGGTTTCGGGCACTCCCTTGCATAGTGGTATGTGGAACCACAATTGTAGCATCGTCCACGACTAGAGGTAGGAGTCTTTGCTACCGGAGTTTGCTGCTTCCCTTCCTTGATGGGATTGGGGCCTTTGAATTTAATAGGCCTTTTCATGTTGTCGTTGAAGTTCTGTTTGGCATGCACAACTTTAATATCGCTTTCTCTATCGGCCTCTTCAAGACGAAGAGCGATGTCAATAAGCTGATCAAATGAAACTTCTAGTTTCAGAAGTAATGGCTTCTTGAGGTTCTTATTCAACCCATAGACGAACCTCTGATTTTTCTTCATCGGGGTATTAATATACTCAACCCCGTATTTAGAAAGAGGTTTGAAAGATGCGACATAGTCTGTCACAGAAGATTCACCTTGAACAAGGTCTATGAAGCGCCGGGCTAAAGTTACTTTTTCAGCTTCCGGCATAAATTTCAATTCGAATCTTTCCCGGAATTGCTCCCAAGTAAGATCCGCTTCAACGATTTCGGAAATTAAAAGCTCATACCAATCCAATGCTGGTGCAACAGCGGAAATGACAAAATGATGATTCTGTGAAAAGTAGCAATCGATGGAATGAAGAATACTGAATGGCCCAAATTCGTTGATCCGAAGATACCGAATTCTAGCTATCTTCGTCACGTTGATAGTGCACTATACCGTGAAAAAAGATCTTCAATTCTTCAAGCGTTGATCAAGCGCACTTGATACCGCGAATCGGCTTCAACAATCGTTGAATCGAGCGCACTCGATTAACCGAAAGTGGAGATAGGAGATTACACTCAACTACCAATTTGGTGAAAGCACAAAGCTAACAAAACAAAAGTTTTTATTCAAATCAACTTAACTATTACAAATGGCACCACCGGCCTATTTATAGAAGTTACAATTCACAACACAAAACTGTACAACTCTTAGGTCGGCAACGACCTAACACATCCAGCGACTTACGACTTAGCATGGACGACCTAAAAACAGACGACCTAAAACAACAAATAGTTACAACTTAGCGACATATGAACAAAACACATTACAACACATAGGTCGGTCGCGTCATACGACCTAAAATATAAACGACTTAACACTTGACCGAGTCAGCAAGGTAGCGACTTAAAGACAGCAGCAGTGAGCGACCTAAACACAAGCGGCATCCAGAATTAGCGACCTAACTCCCTCTGCGACCTAACTTAGGTCGTAGGTCGTTTACGCGACCTATCATAGGTCGTAGCTCTTCTTCAGCGACCTCAAACTTAGGTTGTAATTCATTATGTTGTAGCTCCTTATTCTTCTTGTTAGGTCGCACACGACTTAACCAGTAAGTTAGGTCGCTCGCGACCTAAGTCTTGGTCTGTTTGGTCTGCGTCAATGAGCAACCTGTTAGGTCGTTCCAGCATCTTTTCCTTTAACTCGTGAACTCGTTCCTCGTTAGGCCGTTCGTGCGCATGTTCCTCTAACTCGTCGATTCGTTTGCATGCCTTAACTCTGCAGTTGACTCGTGAGCGACCTATAAGTTCCTTAGGTCGTGAACGACCTAAAACTTCACTAGGTCATGAACGACCTAAAATTCTGGGACGACTTAAATCCGAAGCAAATCGCGCTGCATCATCCTCCCCTTGTTGACAAAAATTCGACCTCGAATTTGCACTTTATGCATCTACAACAATCTCTTCTCCATGATACGGAATCAAATATTTGACATTGAAAACATCAGACGTATGAACATCATCCAGCAATCTCAACTGATATGCATTCTCATTGATTTTCTTAAAAATTTCCACTGGGCCGATTTTTCGAGCTTTCAACTTATTGTACGTTCCCACTGGAAAACGATTCTTTATTAATACAGCATATACTAAATCTCCTTCATTAAAGTCGACGCTTCTTCGCTTCAGATCTGCAGATCGTTTGTACTTCTCATTAGCCTTTTCCAATGGTTCTTGAACGATTCTATGACATTCTGTCAATCCTTCAACAAAATCAGCAACCCTTTTAACTGTCCTCTTTGGTTGTGGTATTACCGTTAAATCCAACGGCCCCTTTGGCAAACTAGAATATACAATCTGAAATGGGTTGAATCCAGTACTTCGATTCACTGCATGATTATGAGCAAATTCTGCTTGACATAGCTTCATATCCCAACTCTTTAAATTGTCTTTCACAAGACATCTCAACAAATTCCCCAACAATCTGTTTACGACCTCGGTCTGTCCATCCGTCTGCGGATGATAAGCGCTACTAAAGTTCAACTTCGTTCCCACTATCTTCCACAAACTTAGCCAGAAATGGCTTAGAAATCTAGTATCCCGATCTGAAACAATCGATTCAGGTAGCCCATGCAATCGGTACACCTCCTTAAAGAATAACTGAGCGACTCGGACGGCATCCGCTGTCTTCTTACATGCGATGAAATGTGTCATTTTAGAAAACCTGTCCACCACAATGAATATAGAATCATTTCCCCTTTGAGTTCTAGGCAAACCCAAAACAAAATCCATACTGATATCAACCCATGGTCTAACCGGCACGGGTAACGGCATATACAATCCCGCATTTGTCGCTGTCCCTTTAGATACTTGACAAATATGACATCTCTCCACAAATCGTTCAACTTCCTTTCTTATAGTAGGCCAAAAATATGATTGCGAAATCAACTGTAATGTACGGTCTCTCCCCACATGACCTTCCTCATGTAACTCTTTCACAATCTTCATTCGTAAGCTGCCTTCTGGTATACACAGTCTGTTTCCCTTGAATAGAAAACCATCCACTAGCACATACTCATCAGTCCTTTCTTCATTGACTTCATCCATGATCTTAGCAAAGTAAGGATCATCAATAAACAAATCTGGCAACACCTCAAACCCTGTCACCTCTACCTTCATTGTAGTCAACAAATGATTCCTTCGACTTGATGCATCTGCCACTCGATTCGTGATTCCCGATTTATGCTTCACCACAAAGGTAAATTGTTGTAAGTATGCAATCCACGAAGCATGCCTTGCTGCAATCTTGTCTTGTCCCTGCATAAGCTTCAACGCTTCATGATTAGTATATAAAACAAATTCTTTGTGAAACAAGTAATGTCTCCAGTGTTTCACGGCCTGCACGATAGCATAAAACTCCATATCATATGTACTATATCTCATCTTTGCTCCTGATAACTTCTCACCGAAGTATGCAATAGGACGTCCCTTCTGACTTAACACCCCTCCAATTCCCACCTTGGATGCGTCAGTATGTAGCTCAAACAACAACTGAAAATCTGGTAATGCTAAAATTGGCGCTGACGTCAAAAGTTCTTTGATTCGTTCAAAAGCAACACATGCTTCCTCCGACCATGCAAACTATTTGTCCTTCATACAATCTGTAACCGGCGCCATCACACTACTAAAGTGTGGAATGAACCTTCGATAGAATGAAGCTAACCCGTGAAAACTTCGAACTTCTGTTATAGTTTTGGGTTGCGGCCAATCTCTGATTGCTTCGACTTTACCTTGGTCCACCTGTATTCCTTCTTTTGATACAAAATATCCCAGAAATAAGACACTCTATGCCATAAACACACATTTCTTAGTAGCGGCATAGAATTGTTCTTCACGAAGGATAATTAACACTTTCTTCAAATGCTGAACATGCTCCTCAGTACTAGCACTGTAGATCAGAATATCATCAAAGTAAACTACCACAAACTTCCCAATGTACGGCCTAAAAATTTGGTTCATCACCCTCATGAATGTACTTGGTGCATTTGATAGACCAAATGGCATTACCAGCCATTCATACAATCCTTCCCTCGTCTTGAATGCTGTCTTCCATTCGTCCCCTGGTCTAATTTGTATCTGATGATAACCGCTCTTCAAGTCAATCTTAGAAAAGATTACTGACCCACTGATTTGATCTAACAGATCATCAAGCCTCGGCATCGGAAATCTGTATCTGACCGTTATCTTATTCAGTGCCCTGTTATCCGTACACATTCTCCATGAACCATCCTTCTTTGGTACGAGTAATGCTGGTACAGCACACGGACTTAAACTCTCCTGTATTCGTCCCTGTTCAAGCAATTCCTCTACCTGCCTCCTTAACTCCTTGTGTTCCCTTGGACTCATCCGATAGTGGGGTCTATGAGGCAATGCAGCACCTGGCACCAAGTCAATCTGATGCTGTATGTCTCTAAGCGGTGGTAACTCCTTCGGTAACTCCTCTGGAAACACATCTTTGAATTCCTCCAAAACTGACTTAACTTCCTCGGGAACTTCTGTAACTTCACTGCTTTCATGCCCAATCAACATAAAAACTTTAGGACTCTCATCTATCTCTTCCACAAACTCCTTCAACGACAACAAGGTTTTCAATTCCTCAATCTCCTCCAGCTTGTTCTCATTCTGCTGTCGCTTTTTCGGAACTAATGTGATCTTCGTGCCTTCGAACAAGAAACTGTAACTATTCGTTCGACCATTATGCTGTACTTCACGATCGTACTGCAACGGCCTTCCCAACAGCAAATGGCAAACATCCATGTCAACCACGTCACACCAAACCTCATCCTTGTATTTCTTTCCAATAGAAAATGGAACATGAGCTCGCCTCTCTACCTTTACTTCTCCTCCTTTCCTCAACCAAGCAAGTTTATAAGGACTAGGATGTTTCTCCGTTTTCAATTTCAACTTCCTTACAACTTCCGTTGAAATGATATTATCACAACTCCCAGCATCAATGAAAAATTTACAGACCTTTCCCAAAATAGTGCATGTTGACTGGAAAATGTTACTTCTCAACCAACTCGACTCTTCCTCCTGCTTCGGGGTTAAATAAGATCTTCGTAGCATCAAATTACATCCCTCGTCTCCCGACACCTCTTATTCCTCCTCATCACGCTATGAATTGATATCTTCTTCGACATCCTCATCCTCCACTTCAACAATCATAGTTCTCTTCTTCGGTTTTGGACATTCGCTGCTCTTGTGGCCCACTTCTTGGCAATTATAGCACTTGAAACCATTATTAACCTTCGCCTTCACAACCTCATGCACAACTGGTTTTGCAACTGCCTTTGGAACATTGGAACTTCCACTAACCCCATTTACTTGATTGTTGGAATTTGTAAACACACCGCCTCCTCGTCTCCCTTGTTTCTCCCAAGCCAACGCCTTCTGATGTGCTTCCGCCATAGATCTGGGATCAAACATATTTACCATGTCTTGAATCTGCATACGCAACCCTCCAACAAATCTAGCTGTTAATTGTTCCTCTGTCTCCATGATGTCGTTCCTTGCAATCAGTTGATAAAATTCATCATCATAGTCATTAACAGTCTTCGTTCCTTGCCTTAAGTTCTGCAATCTCTGATACATAAGCGATTGATAATTATAAGGCAAGAAAGTAGCTCTCAACAATTTCCTCATCTTTTCCCATGATTCAATCTTTGACTTCCCCATCCGTTCACGTGTAAGTTTGGTTTGTTGCCACCACGCCAAAGCTCTTCCCCTCAACCTTGTAGCAACCAACTTTACTCTATGATGTTCGGGAACCTCTTTGAAGTCAAAAATCTCCTCCACATTAGACAACCAATCCAAAAACTCCTCAGCTTGCATACCACCTTTGAATTCTGGAATTTCGGTCTTCATTCCAGACTCCCACTTGTGATCATACTCCGACTGATTTCTGCCTTGTCCTCGTCCTTGTCCATGAACACTACCACCATCATACTCTTCCTCGAAATCTGATGTATAGCGATGTCGATCTTGACCACCAACATCTCTACTACCATCGTGTCTTCCACCAACATCCCTTCTATCTACATTCCTACGATCTCGATCATTCTCATTCCTATCACGATTTCGATTGTCAACATTTCTATAACGATCTCGAATCACACTTCTATGATCATTATCTACACTTCTCTCTCGATTGGAATGTGGTGAGACTCTACTTCCCCCATGGTTGGATTCTGGTGAAACCCTTCTCCGATTTTGATTCATCTCTAACATCATCTTCTCTAATCGACCAATCCCTTCATTAAGCTTCTCACTAAAGTTTTCGTTTATTCTTTGCTCCATCTCATCAGCTTCTTCTCTTTTATACAAAGCTTCTACGTTCTGATGGCGATTAGCTCTTCTTGGCGGCATTGTTAAATCTTCACAAAGTAATACCAAATGAGGTACAGCTTTCAACTTCAATCTTTGGCGCGCAAATCTTCCACGCAAAATTCAAACACTTTTCCTACTTTTGATCCAAAAGGAAATGGATCGAAAATTCCACTCTTGTTGCAAATTTGCGATGAACACGACGAACACAAACTTCTCCGAATAATGCAACTTTCAATCTCCAATACTTCTACTTAGCTCGGCTAACTCTTCAACTTCGAAATTCTCGGCTCCAAGACTTGATTTAGCTATGATTGGCTAAAACAAGCTCTGATACCAAATGGTGCAGCAGCGGAAATGACAAAATGATGATTCTGTGAAAAGTAGCAATCGATGAAATGAAGAATACTGAATGGCCCAAATTCGTTGATCCTAATATACCGAATTCTAGCTATCTTCATCACGTTGATAGCGCACTATACCATGAAAGAAGATCTTCAATTCTTCAAGCGTTGATCAAGCGCACTTGATACCGCGAATCGGCTTCAACAATCGTTGAATCGAGCGCACTCGATTAACCGAAAGTGGAGATAGGAGATTACACTCAACTACTAATTTGGTGAAAGCACAAAGCTAACAAAACAAAAGTTTTTATTCAAATCAACTTAACTATTACAAATGGCACCACCGGCCTATTTATAGAAGTTACAATTCACAACACAAAACTGTACAACTCTTAGGTCGGCAACGACCTAACACATCCAGCGACTTACGACTTACGACTTAGCATGGACGACCTAAAAACAGATGACCTAAAACAACAAATAGTTACAACTTAGCGACATATGAACAAAACACATTACAACACATAGGTCGGCCGCGTCATACGACCTAAAATATAAACGACTTAACACTTGACTGAGTCAGCAAGGTAGCGACTTAAAGATAGCAGCAGTGAGCGACCTAAACACAAGCGGCATCCAGAATTAGCGACCTAACTCCCTCTGCGACCTAACTTAGGTCGTAGGTCGTTTACGCGACCTATCATAGGTCGTAGCTCTTCTTCAGCGACCTCAAACTTAGGTCGTAATTCATTATGTCGTAGCTCCTTATTCTTCTTGTTAGGTCGCACACAACTTAACAGTAAGTTAGGTCGCTCGCGACCTAAGTCTTGGTCTGTTTGGTCTGCGTCAATGAGCAACCTGTTAGGTCGTTCCAGCATCTTTTCCTTTAACTCGTGAACTCGTTCCTCGTTAGGTCGTTCGTGCGCATGTTCCTCTAACTCGTCGATTCGTTTGCATGCCTTAACTCTGCAGTTGACTCGTGAGCGACCTATAAGTTCCTTAGGTCGTGAACGACCTAAAACTTCACTACGTCGTGAACGACCTAAAATTCTGGGACGACTTAAATCCAAAGCAGATCGCGCTGCATCGAATGCTCTTTCTTGGAGCATGCTAGAAGCCACCTGGACTCGATGTAGATCAATAAGGTTCATGCGAGAAAAGATGCAATCGCATGATTTGAGCCAAGCTTGAATTTCTATAACACTCTCGGATCCCTTGAATGGCCTTCCACCCAAATCGGTATAGTCTCTGCACAAGCGTGCAAAACCAGATCTAGGATGGGTAGGCTCTGGAATGGGTCTGGCTGCTTGAGTATTCTTTACAAGATCAAGAAGCTGCTGGGCAGACATAAATACTCCATCCTGGGGAGTGGCACTAGATTGACCGGCGCTGGGACGGCCTGGTCTAACCATTTCTCTTCCTTAAGAAAGAAAGTAGGGGAAGAAGAAAAAGGTTATTCTCAAATGAATATCAAGCAATCTTGATAGATAAAACAAGGAATCATAAAGAAAATAGGATGAATCGGTTCGAAGACTCGAACTAAATCCTGAAGCACGACTCCTAAGGTGGACTTAGGACGATGATCCTTGTTAAGTTATTCTACATTGTTCCAAAGTTTGGCTCTAATACCAAGCTGTGACGCCCCTCCTCTATACCCATGCTAGCCAAGAACACTACGGAGTGATGCTGTCAACTAGCACGGAGAATAAGGCTGTTGAGGAGCGACCATCCGTGTAATTTCTTTGTGCGAGCACCGATATATCAGATAGTATAGCATGAGGAAATCCGACATACCGATACAAACTCAAAGCTATCACACAGTGGCTATATATAATCTTTGGAAACAAATATAGAAATAAACATAACACAAATCAGTTACAGACATCCATATCACAAAGGCGGAAAAAGATATGAATATATATAACACATGAAAGTGTACATCAGAGTAGTGGTCTGAAAGATCCACGATAATACAAAAGAACAGCTACAAGCTACACAAAAGAAAGTATACATCATAGAGTCTATATCTCAAATGTATACATCCGAAAACTACTAATCAAGTAGTTTGCCAAAAACTCAGAGTAATCCCAAAAGAGAAGTCAAGCAGAAGCACCTGTAACATCTCGGTCTGACCCGAGTATTATTTATAAGAAAATAATAAACGGATCAGTCTAGCTATAAATATCAGATGATATGGTATAGAATAAAAGATATGGCATGAACATATAATAACCATAATGGCATACTTCTATAAGTATGTAATTGAAAATCAACAAGAGATTAATCAATATCACAAGAATCTTCTCAAATATAAAATGGGGTATCATACCCTAAACTTGTATTCATAACAAGTCAATGACACACAAACTCACCAATGCACAAAAATTGATAAAACTTATCAAAGAAAATCACAAAAATTGGTGAAGCACAAATTCCAGAAATCCGAAAATCACATAATTCGGAGCAACGACGTCGTACAACGTAACGTCCGATGATCCAAAGACACAATAAATAGGAACAACAACGTCATACAGCGTAACGTTCGATGAACCAAAGCACAATAAAAAGGAACAACGATGTCGTACAGCGTAACATCCGATGAACCAACACATAGGAAAATGGAACAACGACGTCGTACAGCGTAACGTCCGATGAACCAACACACGATAAAAAGGAACAACGATGTCGTACAACGTAACATCCGATGAACCAACACATAGTAAAATGGAACAACGACGTCGTACAGCGTAACGTCCGATGAACCAAATCACGATAAAACGGAACAACGACGTCATACAGCGTAACGTCCGATGAACCGAATCAAAGAGACATCGCACATTGCTAGTCTAAATCACAAAAATGATCGTCATTGATCATCAAGGAGTGTCAATTACACTAAGCTAGTAAATATATGAGTTTAGCTTCATGTCCCATAACCACTTTCTTAACTTAAATATTTACGAACAAATTGTAGATCTTCACTAGAAAATTGTCACAAGAGGTTCAGTCGAACAAGTCCAAGAATTAACCGACGAAGCAAACGCAAGCGTTTCATACCACTTGTTTTACTAAGCCGTTTAATTAGATTTCTCATCCGAGTGAGCTAAAGGCTTGAATATACTAATAGATTGGAAAACGGTTTAGGAAAAGAGCTTTGTAATAATATAGTGTTGAAATCGTTTTGATGAAAGAGTTTTAATATTTACTACTAGTATTGAAACCTTTATATTTTTAAAGTGACAAGTCACAAAATAGATTGTAGAAACAAATCAATTCACTAAAATTCACATTCGAAGACGTTAATAAAATCCAAGGAAATCAGTTCCAAAATCATCAAAGTAGAAATACCCACGCGGCCTAATCATGGCCGAGCTAAAGTGCAAAGACTCAAAGAGGTAGCGACTTAAAGTAAAATAGGTCGAACGACCTAAGGATAGCATGCCGAGCGACCTAGGTGGGCGCAACCTATCTTGGTGACATGGCCGAGCGACTTATCAAGGCAATAGGGCGAGCGGCCTATAAGTGATGCGACCTAAGGTTCAAGCGACCTAAGGTGGTGAGGTCGAGCGACCTAAAGGAAGTAAGGCCGAGCGACCAAAAAGAAGTAAGGTCTAACGACCTAAAGAAAATAAGGTCTAACGACCTAAAGGAAATAAGGTCTAACGACCTAAAGGAAATAAGGTCTAACGACCTAAGCAGTGATGAGGCCGAGCGACTTAAGGATTATCGACCTAAAGGGGGAAGGCCGAGCGACCTAACGTCCCAAGCAAGGTCGAGTGACCTAATCATTTAAGGGGTGGAAGAGGCCGAGAGACCTAATGGCAAGTCAAGACCGTGCGACCTAATCAACTCGCGACCTAATGTGTGAAAGGCCAAGCGACCTAAGGACGAGCGAGCTAAATATTCAAGGCAAAACGACCCAAGCGACTCAATGTGGCCGAGCGACCTAACGTAAAACAGGTCAAACGACCTAAGGCCTAGCGACCTAAAGCCAAGCGACCTAACACCGAGGTGCCGTTTCCAATAGAGGGAGCGTCCTAACGACCTACGACCTAATTCCGAACGACCTAAGGGCGAACGAAAATATGCAGGCCGAGTCTTCGAGGCAGTGCGACCTAAGCCCAGTAATTCACCCAAAAACACTAAAAATTGGAGTTTTTCGCCAATCCAATCCAAACCAAATGCAAATGTACATGCTAAAGTGATGGGGAGTCATTCCCAACAATCCAAGATAGTTATAGACAAGAATGTGAGATAAAAATCTCACCTTTTCACAGAAATTGATGGAGATAAAGCTTGAAAGCAAAGCAAGAACAATAACAAGCTTGAATCAATGTCTTCACTTGAATTTGGAGTAGATGTTGGATTAGCAATGAAGACTAAGGCTTTGGAGTTTTAATTTCCCATTCCCTCCACCATTTTTGAAGAAGCTTTAGAGTTAGGAAGTGAAGAATGATTTAATGAAGAGGAGAGGGGGTTGGGCTGAGTTAGTAAGGGGCAAAAGAGTTCAGCCCAAACCAAAGCCATAAGCGAAAAAGTGGCGAAAATTCCACTATCTCCAAACATATCAAAGTTTATACTTAAAAAGATCGCAAACGTCATTTTGAACTCAATGGAGGTGGTCTCGAGCCCTAATTTGACCGTATGCAAAATGTAGCTTTTCGGACTAAGATCCGACTTACGATTAAAATATTTAAATAAGATATTCAATACATAATCGTTAAATATGCAGGTTGTTACAGGTAAGGTGTATAAATAGCATATGTCTATCTATCACTTAGCGTAGATCTTGATAGGAGACTAATGGCAATCTGCCTACTTCAGAGTCACACACATTGGTCACCTAACCTAACTCTCTAGTCTTGGTTAACTCAATGGTCATCGTGACACATATCCATCGGTGCGCTCGTCAACGCAAGGACTCAATCATGACCTTACAAGTTGCAAGTGCCCCTATAGGTAACAGACTACTCTCCTATGTGATACAGGGGCTAAGAGCACCTACCTTGATATACTATAGTGTGTCACTGGTCAAGGCGCGACCCCGAGATTGGGATGCTAGGATGGATACTAGCCTAATCTGGTTCTCTCCAATGCTAATAGTAGGAGTACATCATAATAGACAAACACATGGTATTTACATTTATAGGCACCAACCATGATCACCACTATGAGCATCACCACACATAAGTACCATCCCAACAACAATAATCTTATCACATGAGTGTCATCTACTTACAATGTATAACTGAATAAATATCACAATGACATACCATACCACCACGTGCTACTCATTCGTTTATTCAATGCTCATAAACTATACTCAATCTCCACAATTCTACATCATTAGTCATAAGCGTCTCATACCAAATAGCATTACTAATCCATTTACTCAAATTCCGCACAATCCAAAATTTCTCACGATATTATTCTATATAACGAGTCCAAAGAATAACCAACGAAATATTACTGAAAATCCCATAGCAGACGGTACTATAACACCGTTGATGGAGATTTCTCATTACACGGAAATATAAACAAACATAGCATACAAATATGATTTATAAATGTGATTTGGTTATGTAAACATATAATAGAACTTCTAAAATCATGTGTGTGTGTGTACATAAGATTCCATTCTGTCATGTTTATTTAATATTTAATTACTTATGATACATTTGTAAATCTTCACTTTTATAATTAAATCCTTCAAAATTACTTTTCAAATTAAATATAATTTATAAAAGTCATTTCATAATTTTCTATAATGGAATACTATTTTTAAACAAATAACCAAACTTCAAAATAATTTTATTATTCTAAAATCTAGAATATTATTTAAATTTCACTTTAAACTCAAAATAATTGATAACTCATATTAAAGTTCACTTAATAGCATTCAGAAATGATTCCATAATTTCTAAAATAAATAATATATTTAAATAAATTTATAAATATTGAATATAAATTCCTTACATTAAAAATACATAGAACACATTTTAAAATCTTATTTAGACTTATAAATCATGAAATATACTTTAAAACACTAAAAATATCAATAGGAAGATAATATATATTTTTTGAAATTTATAAATATTTTTAAAATATTATTTTAAAAAAAAGTAATAAATATCCTTTATAATATTTAAAACTAAATTCAAATAAAACTTTCCTTAAAGTTTTAATCAATAATTACAATACATTTATTCCATATTATAATCATAAATTTAAATCATGTATACATATTATGTATTTATAAAATATTTTATAAAAATAAAAAATATATAAATAAAAGGTAGAATTCTGGCCTATAGGTCTCCACCAGTGTGTTATGCACTGGTCCACCGATCACGATTTTCTATGGTCGAACTCCTACTACAAATCGAATTTCCTCTCCTGCTCTTTAATTTTCTAGCTTTAACTTCCTTCTTTCAAACCTAAACATATGTATAGACTTATATATTGATCTAAACAAGTTCAATTATATTCAATCATCTAATGTAACTTAAATTAAAAGATTTAAAGGAGATAAAATGTTTAATATAGACAAATTTGAGAGCAAAATTCAGCTATATGCACAATCAAAGCATGATGCACACATTCTACTATGGATATAGACATAGTTTTGTGATTAAAATTCCTTAGCTTTGGGAGACTTTATCTTCCTCGTTTGCTTCATCTTTCTCCACTTTCTTCGATTTCTCCCTTACTTGAAATTTTCCATATCTCTAAAACTTGATCAAATTCTAAAATTCTTCATGCTTAATGATGTATTAAAGTGTTGAGATGCACATATTTCGATTTAGGAATTTATAAGAATTTACTTTACTTTATTTTGATTTTTGAAGAGAAGGATAGGGATTTTCATAATTTTAGTTTCATAATTTTATCTATGAAGAGGAAGAGGAGAATGAGAGGAAGAGGATTCTAAATAATGAATTGTCTAGATTTATATTCCATGAAGCAAAAGTTTGGGCTTAGTTAATTGGGCCTGACATAATTTCTACTCTCATTCCATTTTATTTTTCTTCTTTTACTTTTATAAAACAAATTTCTGCTTGATTCAAACCACTATCAAATTTCAAATAAAAATAATATTTATACACCATCTCAACATAATGAAATTTTATATAGTTTATTCTCCACTAGTTATTTTATAATCAATTAATTATTCTAAAATTACCGTATGCGTCCCTCTTTAATGAAAATTTATCTATTAACTCAATTAACCTCAATTTCCACTTAAAACTTATTTTTTACTCAAAGCTTCATTTCTCATTCATTATATAATTTTACAAAAACATTATTTCCATATTTTGTCTTATTTTAATTTTATTATTCTTTAATTACATTTTAAACTAATTTATTAAATAAATTTCAAAACTCCTTATTTAAATAAAATAAAATTTCTTTTCCTTTTGAATATATTTCTAATCTTATGTACCATCAATATTTAAACTTTATAAAATCATTTAACCACTTTTAATATATTTAAAATCTTTTCGAACTTAAAATATCAAGATTACTCCTTAGTTAAATTTCTCATTTATTAATAATTCACAGCTTCAAAATATATAATTCCCAAAATAATTCATTCCACAATCTTTTAACAAATAGTTCTTCCCAAAATAATTCTATTTCACCAATCAATATTTTATCATCAAATTCCAATATTCCCAAACAAATCCTAGATTATTCTCAATTAATATTTAGAACAAAATTCATTTTAATTAATTAAATCACTATTACTCATTTTAATAAATTGCTTCCCATCATCGGGTTGCTACAAACACAATCAAATTAGTCTACGCCAAAACGGTACAGACCCATGCAAATGTGCACACTAAAAAAAGGTTATGGTGCTAAAAGACATGACTATGCAACTTATGTGCCTAGACCAAAGTTCATGAAACACATTATAATACAAGGAACTAAACTTTGCACAATAAATGTTGCACCTTAAAGCGTAGAAGTTGCTAGAATAAAGAAGATTCAACGTAGAACAAAACATGTTGAGGTGTATGCAGAGCATAACAAAGAATACTTATAAAGAACTTTATAAAAACTAAGAAAAGTAAAAGAAAAACACCTTTATTCATTTCTTTTTACATATTATAGTTTTTACATGTTGCCACTTTTATACATCCATAGAAGTAAATATTCCTAAATGTATACATACAACACTATGCATGTAGCCCTAAAACTCAAATTCTAACTTTGAGCTAGGCACTTCAATAAAAATTGTCTTCTCTCTTCTATGTAAAGGTCGAGTCAACGAAAAGGCTCAAGGGGCAGGCGCATCCTTGATTCTTAACCAAGGGCATGAGTTTGTGGGCACATCCGAAGCTTTAGTGGTTATCATAGAGGAGCACTGAGATATGTTGATCGGTTCTGCACTTGGGTCATAATAAGATCCTGCGCAATGGTCTCTAACCTATGCATGTGGAAATAGGTCAGATTAGTTACTCAAAATAACATGTCCAGGTTAGGCCAAAAATAGCACAGGATGTCATAGATCATTCCAACATGATGTCCGCCATAATATGTTTCACCTTCCCATGATATAGCTCATCAACGAAGGAAGATTAAGCAATAAGTAGAGGAGGTGGCATGACTAAACTAGTTGATGTGGATGGAGGAACTAACTCTAAAAGCTGGACAAGAGAACGAGACTTAAAGGAAACAATTTCATTATTAAGAGCATAAATATGTTTGGAAGTTGTTTCCCTCATGCATTCCATTTTGGATGGAAGCTTTACCTTTTCTTCTTGGATTTAGTAGAGAAGGGGCCAAAAAATCATCCATAATTTTACACATCTACGCTGTATAGGGATTTGCTAGTATATTTTCATAATACGCCCTAAGCTCATCGATCTTAGACTGGTAATAACACACCATATTGTTCTTCCACTTCATAGCCAAACTCATATCCATATTTGCTGGTGTAGTAGGAGCTGCTTTCGACTTTGAAGGATTACGAAGATCCATATGAAGCAAATGTTTCTCATCTTGGAATTGCTTCACCTACTCCGGTGATAATTCATCCATAGTTATTCTTAATATCCTTATTTATTCTTCATAGGAACTTGCATATAAGTCTTTTATGTTGTCAACTTCAACTTCTAATTCCACTATGCAATTCTATGCCACCTTTAACTAAATTCATGTTAGCTATAATGGTTTCTAACTCCTCTACTCGCTTAAGTGCTGCTTTAAGCTCAATCTCAAAAAATTTAATATATTCATAACACCTTTGGTTGACACCTTTGGTATACCACAGATGCTTGTTGCCTCTTTGAAATATGTAAGTACTAACAATTATAGCACTAATAATCTTTATGTTCTGATCAACCAGCTCATCATTTAGTTTCTCTAATTCTTTGCTCCTTTCTTCATATTTTTGGGAAGTATGAGTTAGAGACTGAAATTTTGCAAAAGGAACTAAGGGATTAGTGGAATGGTTAATGACTTTCTTTTCAACGAAAGCTAAAGCTCGAAATATTAGTGAGAATCGGACATTTGGCAAAGATCAAGTTATATGAAGCATGAAACTACTTTGTTTTTTCCTTTTCTTCTCATATTTGGGTAAAATGAAGTAAAGGTTGAGGTGCATTTACTAATAGATGAAGCTTGGAAAACTTATCGTTTGCTAATGCCATCCCTACAATATATAAGCGTGGCATCGACAAAGAGGGATGAATTGACTAAGCATAGCAAAGACGTAGGAATTACCTGATTCTTAGTCTTTATTGTTTAATTGGTCCCATGTTTTCAAGGAATTCTAGAGAATGATACGTAGGGAATTCCTTCTGCATTCCTTCAGCAAAAAATTTCTCGATGACTTTGAGACGCCTATGTTGAAAAACCATTGGCAAATTTCTTGCAGTACAGAATTCATATGGAATTATTCCCTATTCTTTCCCTATGCCTGCATTTCCCAAAGCACATTTTGCTTATATCTTCCCTAAGTATCCTATGATAATTATTACATGTTTCTCTTATATTATTTACTGTTATTATTTAGTTATTATCCTTAAAAGTTATTTCCAATTTTTAATAGTGTGTAATTCATTAACTTTTATGAGTAATCATTATTGTTCGTATCTATTTTTTGAAGCTCATTAAAGAGTTTTAGAATTATTCAAGGACCACTAGTTCAATTGGTTAAAGGTATGATGCTCCTGAATTAGGTAGAGTTTGAGTCACTGAGACATCAAAATGAGGCACTGCTTGAATAGTATACCACTCTTACTATAAACAAAGAGTTTTGGAATTAACGTTTTTTGAATTTTGCATAAGATAAGGATTAAATTGAGTCTAAATTTCACGATATTACACATTTAAGCTTTTAATGCAATAGTAAAAAAATTGTATGATCATACATTGAAATTTTTAGAATGTAAACATAATATTCACTTCAAATGATCATTTTAGAACGTAAGTTATCAAAACAAACCGTTTGAAGTGACAGACTTGTTTACATTAGGAATTTCGATATCCAACCATATAAAATCATTATTATCATCCAAAAAGACTAAAATATATAATTTCATATCGTTTGAAATCGTTTTGATCCTAGTATAGGATATGTGAAGTTGTATATGATAGAGTTAGATGTATGTCCTTAGGGCAATTATGTAATTTGTTGCATATATCTAACTTGATAACCAATCTAGTTCAAAATAAAAGGGTTTTCTTTTTAATATATATTTGTTATATTGTAATATAATTAATTTAGTAATTAATTAAAAGTGTATTAAATAGAAAATCCTTAAATTATATGTAATGTTATAGTAATTACAATGTGTTGTAATTATGAGAATTTTATCACATAGAAAATCAATATGGCAAATTCTATTTCAACACAGATAATTACTTAGTAGCCCCCCTAAAATAAATAACATTTTAAAGACTAAAATACCCTTAGAAAGCTGCGTACTTTCTTTCTTCTCAATTCCATTATCTTCTTACGTCAGTTTCTTACTGTCTAAACCATCGCTTCTTTAAAACCATAGTTTCTAAATCAGTGAAGAAAAAATTCAATTTTTCACCACTAAGTTATATTTTGGGGTTACAGACTTTTTTAATTGTAGTTCTAAAGAAAATATGAATTGGGTTTCTAAATCAGTGAAGAAAAAATTCAATTTTTCACTACTAAGTTATTTTTTGGGTTTACGGACTTTACTAAGAAAAAATTTAATTTTTCGCTACTAAGTTTCTAAATCAGTGAAGAAAAAATTCAATTTTTCACGTTTTGCGTGATGGGAAGGGTAGTTCTTAAAATGGTAGGGGGCTACTAAGTTATTTTTTGGGTTTATAGACTTTTTTAATTTTTGGGGGGCTACTAAGTAAATACTCGGGTTGAAATAGAATTTGCCAATCAATATATTGTTTTTAAAAATTCCTAATCAAGATGTTTCTATAAGGGATATCAATTCATTCTTTGAGACTAGAGTACATAGCGCTCTCCAAATCTTTGGCAATATATTACCCATGGTTGTTGGTGTAATCAAAGGGTTACATACTGATGGTTATTGGTTAACTATGGAGTGACTTACTTGAGAGTTCTCTGTTGGTTAATATAACTAAGATCAAACAGACAGTCTTGAAGTGACGATGCTACACAGTTCCCTCGACTTGGGAATACTATGAACTTCAATATGAACACTCTACTTTGCTTACAGTTAAATCATGGCATGGTATACTTTGAGTGACTATAGTTAGGTCTGAGTTGAAGCATTGGAACTGAAATAACATTTAATAGAGGATTTGTCTCCTCGGTTATATGATGATAGTATCACGATCAACTGCATTCAACTCAAACTCAATGTCTCTAGCTAGAGCAGCACGGTTGATAATAATTGTTACCATTGAACCAAATATTTTGTGTTTGGACTAATCAAGTTGAATGTAGAAGATATTGGAATTTTACCGAAACCAAATTCCATAAGTCCTAATGTGATATAGTGCTGACAAAGAGAATTCGTATAAATAATCGTTACCAAAAGTTACAGCTTAAGAAAATATACAATATGATTTTACTAAAAAGGTCTGTGAGTGATGAATTATGTTAAACTATTAAATCACTAGCTAAGATCACGTGTGAACATTAATTTTGAATTGTTTAAAACTAATTGTTGGCTAAATTCACACCTCTAAGTCACATAACTGTATTTGTGAATTTTTTGAAAAACCGTATGATTTAATTAAATTATAAAATATTGTAAATTAATTAAATTAACTGATATTTGAGAAAGATTAATTATTATTTATTTTATTTTATGTTTTGGAGTTGTTGGTGATTATTTAAATGCATGTATAAAAGTTATATTTGCATACACTGATATACGATATCAGTGTATCTTTTAAACGGGGTTTGAATAATAAATAATTACTAGGATAATTTTTGGAATTTTTCCCCTCGTTGAAGCATGATATGGCTGACCACATTTTAAGGGATGTGGGATGGATTAATTGACATCTTTAAAAGGTATAAAATTAGAAAGTTTAAGGAGGAGAATGGGAAAGGTTTCCATTTCCCTATAAAACAAATCTCTTCATTCATTTTTTTTTCGAACATATTTTTTTTCTTTCTGTCTTCCTCACCATACATGGCCAAAATTCCTTTAACCCATTTTTTGAAAATAAATAGCTTCAAAATAAATAAAAATATCAAATAAAGTAAAGAGCTTTGTGGTTCATCCATCTTCTGCAAAGATTGGGTGCTGGTTTCAAAAATCTAAAGAGAATTCATAGATCGAGGTGTAATTTATTGACTAAATCCATAAGGTAAACTCAATTTTATATCTATAATTTTTTTTTACTTTTTCCCCCTTATTTAATTATCTAAATATTGTTGCTTCACCCAGATCTGTAATTGACACCATGGTTTAAGCAACTGTTTGGATGACATGGTTTAATTCAATTTATTTGTTCAAAACTTAAAATGTTTATATATGAAAAATTTATAATTTTATCCACATAGATGATTATATAAATCATAATGTTTCGAAGGTAATTTATTTGTTATTTATTCATAGAATATAAAATTTGAAATACAAATCTATAACCAAAACATAGATCTCAAATCAAACAGCAAGTACAATAATATTTGTCTAAAAACTTATGTGTATGTTTTGATCTTAATATTTCCCTGGATTGTTCTATATTAGATTGGATTAATCTTGAGAGATAAATTAAATATTATATATATACTCATATCTGTGTGTGTATTTGTTATAGATTTGTCGATAAAAGTAAATTAGAAATATATAAATACCATGTTTTTATTGGAACTATTTAATTGAAATTATTGAAATCCTTTGTTCATTTTGCAAATATGGATGAAAAAAGTTACTTGGTTTAAAATATATACATGTTGAATAAATGAAATTATTTCCAATTCCATAATTATGTATATACATGTATCTTAATGTTAGTATATAATTCATTAAGAATTTTCATTAATCAAACGTACTTTGGATCTTAATTTGTGAATAAAAATGTCAAACCAAACTTAGATTCCTTATTTTGAATTTGGATTTTGATGATTGTATTAATCAATTTATGTTAAGTTTTGTCTAAACAATCATTATTATTAATAATATGACCTTATCATATTTTGCAATTAGTTAAACATCTCATAAGATAAAGCTAAATTGATGAAAATTGATATGTATATGTATATATGCATTTATTGACTTTGTTGTTGCTTGTTATATTATCTATGATGCAATTAATGTCTACACATGTATATTTTATTTTTCATGTTAACCGTTTATTATCATATTTCTTTTGAGTAATGATCAAGCATAATTATAGTAGAATATTTAAAAGGAGGAATGTGTAATCAATTATTATACCACCTTTTCATCTTTCCTTTTTGGTCTTAATGTGAATACATTTAGATCTACTATCAATATGTTCATCTTCTTTTTACACCTTTAGTAATATGAATATATTTAATATATTAATAGATTTTGACTTTATGTCTAATAAACATAGATTTAATAAATTAAATTGGAAAGATGAAAAAAATAGCTACCTAATCTTACCGCTACTTTCCTCCTCCCTTGTCCATAAATTTCAAATTTCCTATCTACTGATGACCTCCCATCATTCAACTTCAAACATGCTTCTCCCTTACCTAATCTCACATATGCAGAGGAGCTCAAATCCAACTATAGTCAGTATCATAAAACCTAAGGTAGTGTTTGGTTTAAAAACGAATTTTGTGTTTTCGATTTTCAATATGTATCTCAAATATAAAAAGAATGGAGGGACGACGGAGGGGATGAAAGAAAAACGGATGAGAGGATAAAGGGGATAAAGGGACGACGGAGGGGATGAAAGAAAGACGGATGAGAGGATAAAGGGGATAGAGGGACGATGGAAGAATGGATTGTTTCACGTGCTTGTGTTATTTCCCAAAATGCGGAAAATAAGAAAAACTTGTTTTATATTTTGTGTGTTAACTTCGTTTTCTAAATTGGTCGTTTTCGATAATATAAATGCATCATGTGCATTTTTGTATGGACGAAAGCCCAAAACTAAAAATAATAAACCAAACACTACCTAAATCTCCAAATTGTTATCTCACTCTCCATGGCTGTGGCGTTAGAAAAATAAGCGGATCTGCCATCGATGTAGAGATTCAAACCATATTGCGACAACCTACGTGGATCCAATACAATGTTTTCACTGCGGCAAGCTTGGTCACAAAAGACGTTCCAATGCCTTGTGTTATAGATCTAAAACTGACTATAACTCTCCTCCGACCACCTCTCTCAAGCATCAGACTTTAAAAGATTACTGCCAAGTTTTTTGCATTCAGCACCTTGAACTGCAATCTCAGATAAAAACCCTTATAGCGCCATCGATAGCTGCTTTGGTTTAAATAAAATTAGACCACTTGTTTATAGCTTTTGACAACTGTGTTTCAGAAGCTTCATACCTACAACCAAAAATGAAAGGGGAGAACAGCAATGCAACAAACAAGTTAGAGATAACTATATGTTGGCCGGACAGGCAATTGATTATGTGTAGTGGCTATGATCATTGCTATGACCATGGATCCTGGGTTGTAGAATGTTAATGGCCAAATGGTAGTTTAAAGCTTAAGCTTTAATCTAATGCCTTCAGTCCAGCTGACAGCTTGCGGGGAAACAATGTGATGGCATGTAACAATGCTTTGTTCAACTCAAGCTCAAATTTTGTGAAGTTAAACAAGAACTTCTCCAAGTTGAAAGCAATGGTAAACATCTTGCCTATAAACATAACAGATTTGATGTTTTGGGCGAAAATGGTTTGGAAAATAATGATGGTGAGGTTGGGTGTTTGGGTGAGGAGAACAATGATTTATGTGTGGTGCTTTATGTTATGTCTACAATGCCAAGGGGATGTTAGGCAGATGGTTTGGTAGTGGAGGGGATGTAATAAGTTTGTCTGGTGGTCTGGATGCCAAACTAGGGTTCACTATCAAGGTAGTAGACATGATGGAAGAGGGATGTGATGATGATTTTGGAGTGGTAATTGCAAGCAAGGAGGAAATAAAACGTTACAAATTAAGTTGCACGTAAATTTATAATAGTTGCAATTTTTTTAATAATACACAGAGGAGTCAATGCATGGAAGGTATTCCAAATTTTCATATTTCATTTGGATTGGCAATACAGCAATGCTACTCCCACTCTCTTGAAGGCAAGTACAATGCATAATCGCTGCCTAATTAGGTAGTATGATTTTATTAAAAGGTGGGTCCCACCACATAATAATAATTTAAAATCCGATAGCCAATCAAAGGGTGAGTGTGATCCTCAGTCGCCTCAAGGCATCAGAGCATAGAATCCCTCTTGGTAATAAACAATTATTGTGCAATAAATTACATGGGTAGGCTTGATTTTGGTGATAACGTGCTGGAATGCAAGGAGGATTATATGAGAGGAGATTATTTTTTATTTACAACACATGGCTATGACAAAGTCATGGATTCATCTGTTGAATAAAGGTAGGGGTTGTCGAGCTATGAGTGTTGGTGAAGTTATAGCTATAGGTACTATAAAAGGGGCTTACTTTAATTCAGTCGAGTTAGATGTTCCAAATAAGCTTGATTAAGAGATTACATCACTATTGGGTGGGGAGGTGTCGACCTTGGATAGTATGCTAAGAAGAGCTTTACTCGAAGATCGCGTGCATGATTCATTGAGTTTTGCTTCATTAGTGGACACGTCGACGAGCTCAAAATATTCCTCAATAAAAAATCTCTACACCCATAGGCTCAATTATGAGAAATTCAAGGCTACGGAGAGGACTCCGATCCTTCATCTTCATCTACTAGAGCTACAAGCTCTAGCTCTGGTTCAACTAAACTCTTAGGTAACACATATAATCCTTTTGTGTTGAGCGAATTATCTACATCTTTTATGATAAATCTAGCTAAGAGGGCAGCGTTTTTCTTTGACCTAGATTGATATGATATAGACTATATTAGAAATAAGGAGCTATAAAGGGTTAGATCACTTAGAATGTGAGATTCATTAGTTGGAATATTAAAGTTTTACACGACGTAGATAAACAAAACAAAAATTAATCTTTTTTAAAAGGTAACTACATTGGAATAACACGTTTGTAAGAAACAAAAATAGAATGTCCTGATTACCATTTCCATAAAAGTTCGAGGGATTTTTTTTCTCAATAACTGAGTCTGTCACCCATCTAGGGGCAGGTCGGGAGGCTTAATTGTGTGTTGGAATCGTACTATATTCAACTTTTGCAAGTCATCAATAACACCCACTCGATGCACCTTATTTTCACGGACATGAGTGAAAACTTGCTTTTAAATGTTTCCAGTGTTTATGGGCCCCATAATAAGATAGATAAAAGAGCCCTTTGGAGCAGATGCCTAGAGTTGAGATCGCACTCCGTTGGTCTTTGGGTAGTAGGAGGATTTTAACGTGACTAGATTTTTGGCGAAAACTCTCTTAGAGAAGGCGACTTTTCTACTATGCAAGAATTCGACTAGTTTATTACTAATAGTAATCTTATTAAATTTCTGCTTAGCAATAGGAGGTTCACTTGGTCAAATTCAAGAGAGTCACCCTCTTAAGTGCTTCTAGATCACTTTTTCATTAGCGAAGAACTGGAAGGAAGGTTCTTGGCTTCGTGCATTAAGGGCCTTCCAACTGTATATTCGGACAACTATCCCATAATTCTTTACTATGAGAATCAACACCTATCTCAAAGCACCTTCAGATTTGAAAAGATGTAGTTTCTAGGAAGATATTTTACTAACTTAATTACTAATAAATGGATTTATATGAGTTATGATAACATTAACTATTACGAAAACATCACAAAGGTTTTTGTTGGTAAGTTGGGTGATTTACGAATTTTTCTTAAAAAAAGGAACAAGGACGTTTTTGGAAACATTAAAAAAGGAGAACTTATTTTCTGAAATCCTTAAAGTAAATAAGGTAGAAGAATTAAGAATCCTTAATGCTTCAGAGCATAACGTGCTTTAAACCTTAAGGAAGAGCTTGATAAGTTAATCAAGCAAGAAGAAATAATGTGACAACTAGGTCTAGGGTCCAATAGATGGACGATGGTGACAAAAATACCAAGTTTTTTTCCATAGAATAGCTATTGGTTGCAATTGAAGTAATACCATATACTCCATTTGCATGAACAATGGAGAAATCTCTGACCAAATTGAACTTAATAATGCCTTAACCAAATATTACAATGACATATTCTGATCCAATATAGGGCACAAAATTAAAGCAAGGTGGAATGACCTGTATTCCAATAGGCCTTCTTTCGATGATATAGATACGCCTTTTATGGAAGAGGAGATCATTGGGGCCATCAATGGCATGCATAGTGATAAAGTGCCTGGGCCGGATGGATTCCGCATATTGTTTTATTAAAAAAATTGGCAGGTATTAAAATATGACCTAATTAAAATGTCTGTTGAGTTTGACGATGATAATCTAGAAGTGGAAGATACTTTGCAAACATGATTTTGCTCCATAAGAAAATGGAAGCGATAGAACTTAAAATTTTTAAACCTATTTCCTTAATAAACTACTCTCTTAAAATTATTGCAAATGTCTTAGCAAATAGCCCGAGCATCAATTGAACCCTCTAATGGACATTATTCAAACTGCTTTCATTAAGGGCAGAAACATCACAGATGGGGTCATGGTAGTCCAAGAATTTATCAGTTACTGTTGTAAAAATAATATGATATGTGCTCTATTACAACTCGATTTTGCTAAAGTGTTTGATTCAATAGATTGGTTCTCCCTTAAGGATCTATTATTAGCTAGGGTATTCAGTACTAGATGGGTAAACTTAGAGAAAGGAAAAGGCTGCAGCATAAAGAAAAAGGGCTTTGCACTGAAGGTCCCTATTTTTGATGTCATTGTAAGAAAAGTCCCTATGATATTGAGTATGTAAACTAAGTCCCTGTTTTTTTTAAATCAGAAAGCGCAAACCATCTTGCGCTTTGCTTATAGAAAGTGCAAGTTAACTTGCGCTTTTCAAAAATTTAATTTTTTTTGAAAATTTCAAAATTTTCAAAAATAGTTTCAAAATCAAAAAGCGCAAACTAGCTTGCGCTTTCCTGATAAAAAGTGCAAGTTAACTTGCGCTTTTCAAAAATTTAAATTTTTTTGAAAATTTCAAAATTTTCAAAAATAGTTTCAAAATCATAAAGCGCAAACTAGCTTGCGCTTTTCTGATAAAAAGTGCAAGTTAACTTGCGCTTTTCAAAAATTTCAAAAATTTTAAAAAAATTTCAAAATCAGAAAGTGATGGAAAGCGCAAGATAACTTGCATTTTTCAAAAATTTGAACATTTTAAAAAAAATTCAAAATAAAAGCGCAAACTAGCTTGCACTTTCTTGATAGAAAGCGTAGGTTAACTTGCGCTTTTCAAAAATTTCAAAATTTTTGAAAGTTTTAAAATTTTCAAAATTTTCAAAAAAAAAATTCTTAGTCAAAAAGTTGCAAGTTATGTTGCATTTTCTGTCAGAAAAATGCAAAAGACCTTGGATTTTCTACTTTCAAAAAATAGGGACTAAATTTACATATTTATATTTAGAGGGACTTTTCTTATAACAACATCAAAAACAGGGACCTGCGACTCTTTTCTTGTAAAGAAAATCCAAGCTGGTTCAACAAAAATTCTCTTTGAGTGGAAATCTTGATATTTCTTGATAGTATTGTATAGTTTGGATATTTGGA
This sequence comes from Allium fistulosum, assembly GCA_030737815.1. Classification (NCBI taxonomy): domain Eukaryota; kingdom Viridiplantae; phylum Streptophyta; class Magnoliopsida; order Asparagales; family Amaryllidaceae; genus Allium; species Allium fistulosum. The sequence continues at coordinate 457,586,537 of CM060905.1, forward strand.
CTTGTATTGTGCCTTTGGGGGATTTTTTATGCAAAAGCTATCAACTTAAAACCCAAAATCTCCCCATAACATATGAATTTGTGAATTAGTTGGAATCTTTGTTGTTTTATTTTGTTGTAATAGAATTTAATTCATGAATATTTACAGTACAAATAGTTTGTGTTCTATTTGATATCACTTTTCTATTTGTGACTACAATGGTAAGGGATTCGGTAACACTCCACACCCCTTAGTATACCCAAAAAGGACATACTAAAAGATGTGTTGCGTTGTAGGTATAGCTAAAACTTTACAGAGACTAAGATTCACAAGACAATTAAATGGAAACAGCGGAAACATTTAAACAATAACTCATTTAAAAGTTAAACTTCATAAAATAAGTCATAACCAAAATATGTCTCAAAATACCAAATACATATGTCTCATGAAAAATACCATCTCAATCACAATATCAGAGTACAAAATCATCCCTCTCAAATAGTACCAGTACATAAAAATCCAAGTGAAAACTGAATAGAAGAAGAATACATGAAGAAGAATTCCGCAGCTGAATCTCCAAGAAAGTCCAAAATCTACTGTCCCTGCCTCTGCTGGCCTATGGGGGGAAAATGAGGAAATAGAGGAGTGGGTCAGACTAAAAGTCTGGTGAGTGGAAGTAATTACCAGTATTTTTAAGCAAGATAAAGATAATAGACTTAGCAACAGTTCTAGTATAAATGGAAATAAAGGAAAAGATAAAGCTGGAATAAAATACAGTTTAACTCTTTGCTTTGCTTAAATAGTTCGATTGGATTGTTTGCACTTTTCTAAAACTGCTTTGATTAGGCTGAAATCTCAATCCTAGTTTAATTAGGCTGAAGTCCTAATTCTACCCTTTGATCGGCTTTCTATCTCTATTGTGCCACTGTGAGCTAGTCCCATCCTGTGGGTCCCACAGCAAAAGGATACATGTTTAGCGCTTGGAACTCAATAGCGACTTATCTCCCTGCACCGAGGCCGCACGCTCGGCCACCGTTAGGTTCGCACTATCTATTGCTCCCTCTTTGGACCTCTTAATTACCCTAAATAGCATAAGCGTGCCCAGCTTCACCTAAGTGTGTTGTGAGACCACCAGTTCCTGACTAAAGGGGAATGCTGCCGATACAGGTCCTAACAAACAAAATCTAGTTGCGCCCCTTGCTCTAATTCCCAGATTTGAGCTTCTAATTATTGACCACTTATCTACCCTAAACAGCATAAGCGTATCCCAAGGGGAATGCTGCCGGTACGGGTCCTACTTCTTAATTATTGACCACTTATCTACCCTAAACAGCATAAGTGTGTCCCAAGGGGAATGCTGCCAGTACGGGTCCTACTTCTTAATTATTGACCACTTATCTACCCTAACCAGCATAAGTGTGTCCCAAGGATAATGCTGTCGGTACGGGTCCTACTTCTTAATTATTCCATTCACGTAAAAAGGGAATTAAAAAGAACTAACATTTATAGAATAAATCCCCATATAGAATAGATGTAAATAAAATATAAATAACAGTAAATACTATAAATACTGTAAATATCTGTAAATAATTGAAAAAGCTATAATTAATAGTAAATAATTGCAAATAACTGAAATAGAATAGCTAAAAGAAAATAGACTGGAAAGCAAGTCTAAAATTTACTTAAAATTAAACTGTAAATAAACTTGCATAAAGGTTATCCCAAAATTGTAGAAAAACTACAACTATTGGAAACCCTATTATTTTAAATTACTTAAAAAATCTAAAATAATTACTTAAACACTCACCTGTGGTCCTCAGCTCTTTTCCTTGGCCTTCCCGGATCCACTTATAGGGTATAAAATATTTTAATTAAAAAGATCTTCTCCTTGGAAAAATATTCCTTTTAGGGTCCAGCCTTAGGCAATGAACCCAGATGGAGAAAATCTGAATAAGAAAAATAGCTAGGCCTAGGGTCTTATTTATAGTGTCGCTTGTGGATCTCAGACCGTTGGATTTGAAGACTAAATCTGGTGCAACCATGTGATAGGCTCGATGGGAACCGTCGAATGGAAGCACGGACGCACGAGATGGAGTAAAAATCGAAAAACACGTCACAATTTAACCTAGACGATTACTCGTCCAAGAATGCATGCGGGTCGACCGCTAGGTCGACCTTTGCACATGGTAGGTCGACCTAGCCATTGGGAGGGTCGACACTAGGGTCGACCTGCCCTATATTTTTTTTCTTCTTTTTTTGCTTTCTTCGTTTCTTGTTTATTCTGTATCTTCTTCGTTCTAACTCGGACTTTGACAGTCTATATATGGAAATTGACCAGAAAATTACCATGGACACAATGGTGCAACTCCCATGGCTCAATTATTATAATTTCACAAAGATATTTTATCATTTAATTAATTCGTTAATTAATTACTATAGCTTAAATTTTGGGTTGTTACATATTCCAAACAAAGTAGACCGAGGTGTGTGTTAACCCACTTTTAAGCCAAAGCAAATTTCAACTGGACATATAAGATCAAAGCGAGGATGAAAAGGCTTTGAAACTTGGAAGCACACTTAGAAGGAGTAGAGAAACAACTCGGGGAAGTTTCAGAGGGATTGCAGCAAGTGACATAGCTCGGTACCGAGCTACATAGGTCGGTACCAACTATAAATCCTCTTTGAATCACCTCCCAAACTCCATTCATCTCATATACTACTCCAATAGCTCATGATCAAGTTGTTTTCCTAGAGTATAGACGACTAGTTCCACGATTGATGAGAAGAAAGTCAAGAAATCATGGTAACTCAAGTGATAAAGGAAAGATTACTAGAATCAACCAAAAGAAGATGAAAAGAGCTTGGTATTTATCAACTGGAAGATAGAAGAGCAGAGCAAGAATTAACATTCAATTCGTACCAACATTTATAGCTCAGTACCGAGCGATATAGGTCGATACTTATCTATCTTATTGGGTCGTAGTGCTCTGATTTCTCTTGTACAACATAGGGCCTTCACCTAGACACCAGTGCAAGCAGGCTTTTGACTCCATGCACCTGTTTCCCTATAAATATGAACCTAACTACAATTAAAGAGAGGGTCGATTTCTCTGCCATTAAAGACTCCTTCTTCTTCTTCACCCTTATTCTCTACCTGAAAAGCACTCTAGAAACTTCATTGTAACCTGAGGTCCACTAGATTGTGGTCGGATTCGATATAACTAGTTGTAATCCAGAGAGAGAACTAATAAAAGATACTGAAGTGACCGTAGGTTGGAGATTGCTGAACCACTATAAAAATTCTTGTGTGTTCTTTACTTTTTTTCTATCTTTACTTGCTTGATCTGGGATTTCGACTACTTTTACATCTATTTGAAAAGAACTGGTGCTTTCATTTGATATTTAGGTGTTGATCCATTTTCTTTGGTAACAGTGTGCAAAGTAGGGAAAGTGGGATTCTTCTTCTCTTGTCCTTAGTTTGCACCGTCTATTTCAATAATTAAAAATAAGTGTGATTTCTTTGTCATTGCAACACTATTTATTTAAAAGCTTGAGTGGAATATAAATATTATATTGTAAATTAGCTTCCTGGCAAGGGAGGCATAGTTCTGCTACATAACGTAAAACAAATCATATGTTTTAGGATTCCTTCTTTTTTATAAATATGTATACAAGTCTATTTTATGTACATAATTTAATGATAATGTTGGTTATTTTGTAATTGCTATAATGAATTGACTTTTATAATTATTGAAGTTGTTAATATTGAATAATATCACATCCCAAATAAGAAATGAATAAATTACCTAAATACACATAAAACAAACTAGATATAAATATAATAATAATATATTCCCTTAAACTCTAAAATTTAAAAATTATAATAGGCAACTTAGTTAATTAATCATTAAAAATTAATCTACTAAAAAGGGGTTAGGACAATTATGGAATATAATCCTTAAATAAAGGTGAAATGAGGAGTTTTTCTTATATGGCCTTTAATGCATAAATACGAGTGAGATACAGTGTGTATATTTTATATATATGTGTGTGTGTGTGTGTGTGTGTGTGTGTGTTATTATAGTATTGTAAGGTTAGAGTGTGAAAATATGACTAAGTTATGTTAATATCTCAATTATTGATTTTGATAATAACAACCATATAAAATATAGATACTAATTTTTTTCCAAGTTATATAGTACATAGTGTAGAATATTACATAGGTGCTGAATAGAAGACTGTAAGGTATAGAGACTCAAGGTAAAGATCCAAAGACTCATGAATTCAAAAACAAAGATATGAAGAACTCAAGATTATAATTTAGTGTTTAGAGTCATTATAAAATTCTGTTAAAGTCCATAATAGTAATTTTTGATCTCTATCTCCAATTTTTGATCTTTGATATTTTAAACAAAAATAAATCATTTAATTTCAATATATATTTTTAAACATTTTATAAAAGTTCTTTTAAGAGTCCAAAAATATTTAAAAACTATGTTCAAGTTATTTTACAAAGTATAGGGTTTTCACAACAATTTAAAAGAAAATTATTTTCAAATTTAACTAGCATATGTCAACATACATATTATGATATGTTGACATATATGTCGTTAATATGTTTTTTAAATTTTGAATGGAAGTGTCTTTTGGACATAGCCGTTCATTAATGGATACATCTGTTCATCCACTATATAATCGAGAGTGCAAAGGAGTTTCTAATCAATTAATAACTTATCTTTCTTCTCACTCTTTACTCTCTTGAAAATTCTCTTGAAAAATGTACTATATATTCTTTAAATTCATATAGAATCAATTCATACTCCATTGTATTGATTCACTAATACTTACTTACTATTTTGTAAGCATCTCTCTCATTTCAAAGATCAAAGTGCTATCAAAAAGGCTATAGGATCCATTGTATCCAAAGTACAACTATTTGTCTTTGGAAAAACATCAACTCTACTCTTGTTTGTGTGGTTGTGCTTATAGCCTGTCCAAATTAAGTAAGTGTGCTTAGTAGCCTGGTAAATCTAGTGGGTGATCTTGTTGATCGGTAAATCAAGAGAGTTTTCCCCAGGCTCGTAATACAGGAGGGTGTGTCTCATAGCCTTGAAATCGAGATTGTATTTCGGTTTGCCTTCTACCTGGTTTAAAGTTGGTGATTGAAAACAAATTTGTACATGTAATTGTACGAGACTAGATGTAGGATTAGTTAATCCGAACCAGTATAAACTTCATGGTGCCTACCCTCTTACTTTACTTTATTACTTTTATACTTATCAGTGATTGCATGTGATACTAATTGTTGATATAAACTTGTGTTGCTCCGTGATTTGATATTAATCTTCAAAGAATTTTAAAATGATTTACATAGGTTAGAAAATACTATCCACCCTCCTCTAGTGTTAAGTTAGCCTTAAGATCCATTATTTCGCAACCCATAAATTATAGAGATGCGAGCATAGTTAAAAGCAAATAGAAGTCTGCCCAGCTAATCTGGCTACCAGCAGTGTCACTTTGGAACTGATGTGAGATATTTCCTATAATATGTACCAACAGTAGACACGAGGTTAGTCCCAATTCTATAGGGTGAGTCTACCTAGCTAATCTGGCTACTAGCATCTACAAATAGTCAGTCTAATGTGAGACGTCATGGTTTGGGTTACGGATCATAAATGGATATCCTATGGTGGGCCTTCTTTGAGGATTAAGGTATTAAATGGATGTATTAGGGTCTACCTCCTCCTATATATGAAGTATTGAATTGTCCGGATTATCTTATATTTGCGTATAGATGGCTGGGATTATCGCTTATATGCGTTAGTAGAAATCTTTTGGGAAGGGTCCACTTCAGTACTGAGGTATTAAATGGCAGTGTTAGAGTCTACCTCCTCCATATCTAAGGAGTAGTAAGTGGCCTAAAAGGGATTTCATATGATGTTGGTTAAGGAGTACCAAAAAGGGTTCTCTTGCAGTTAGGTATTAAATGGTTGGAGGTCCAGCCTATTTCCCAATTTAAGGGTATTAGGTAACCGGGTATTTCCTTCCTTAGCATCGTTAGGATATGATTGGATGGGAGAAGCGTTGTTGAACCCAATATGGTATAGTTGTGTGCGCCCGCTTTTATAGTCATGGAGTAGGTTTTATAGAGCCGCTAGCCCATAGTTGGAGATATATGTAGAGAAATGCGTCCATAGTTGGAGATATACATGGGGAAGGTATACATGGAGAAATACAGCAAATATGTAAGCCATAATATTTATCTAAATACTTACTGCACATTACAAGACATTGTTGTTCTGACCCTCTCCTCATTACAACATGCATATTAGATTTGATGATGTAGGTGGAGGAGAAGACGGTGAAGACCTCTTAGCAGTACCAATTATCTATTTATATTTTGATGTACCCTGAAACAATATATTTAACTTGGTTTATGTGTTTTGATATATTGTATTTCTGAGACATAGTTATTTTGAAATGGTACTTATTTGACTATTATATTTTATTCCTTCTACTGTGAGATTCTAAAAGTATAGATAGATAGCCCTATGGATTATATTTATATTAACTAACAGCCAGTTCCGAAATAGACCTAAGGTTCGATGGGCTTTGGTCGAAATTTAGGCTCGTTTCAGAGTAGGTTATTACACGATATTTGGAACTTTTGCTCCTTATTGAAGCATGATAGTGTTGGCCACACTTTAAGGGGTGTGGGATGGATTAATTGACATCTTTAAAAGGAATAGAAAACGAAGTTTAATGAGAGAATGAAAAACGCTCCATTTTTCCCATTAAAAACAAATATCTCCATTCATTTCTTTTTTGAACAGAATTTTTTTCTTTCTTTCTTCCTCAACGTCCTTGGTTGAAATTCCTTTAATCCATTTCTGAAAATGAACAACTTCAAATTAAATCAAAATATTAAATAAAATAAAGTGCTTTGTGGTCCATCCATCTCCTGCAAAAATTGGGTGCTGGTTTTAGAAATCTAAAGAGAATTCATAGATCAAGGTGTAATTTACTGGTTAGATCCATAAGGTAAATTCTATTTTATATTTATAATTTTTTCCTATGATGATTTTATATGAATATTGTTGTTTCCCTCGGATCTAAAATTGACACCATGATTTGAAAAACTATTTGGATAACATGTTTTAATTCAATTTATTTGTTCAAAACTAAAAATGTTTATATATGTAAAATTATAATTTTATCTGTACGTAATGTTTTGAAGGTAATTATATGTGATTTACTTATATAATATAAGATTCGAAATATAGATGTCTAACCAAAACATGGATCTCAAATCGAACTTCAAGTACAATAATATTTGTCTAAAAACTTATATGTTTTTTTATCTTAGATTCTTTGCATTGTTTTGTTTTAGATTGGATTAATCTTGAGAGATAAAATTAAATATTATACACACACACCCGCACCTCCATGTGTGTGCGTGTATGTTATGGATTTGTATATAAATGGCATATAAAAATATAAGAATCCCATGTTTATATCAAAACTATTTAATTGAAATTATTGAAATTCTTTGTTCGTTTTGTAAATATAAAAGGTGGAATCCAGTACACGAGGCTCCCACATGATAGCGGGCTCTGGGGAGGTCGATAATGTACATAGCCTTTTCCTTGCATTGCAAATAGGCTATTTCCGGACTCGAACCCGGGCGTCCAGATTACCATGCGAGTGACCTAAAAATTGCGCCAAGGCTCCACCTCATTCGTTTTGTAAATATGATTAAACAAATTTATTTGATTTAAAATATATACATTTTGAATAAATGAAACTATTTCCCATTTCATAATTATGTACATACATATATTTCAATGTTAGTATTTATTCATAAAAAATTTCTTTAATAAAATAAAATCTATATATTAATTCTATATAAAGCTTGCCAAACCAAACTTAGATTTCTTATTTTGAATTTGGATTTTGTTGTTTGTATGAATCAATTTATGTTAAGTTTTGTCTAAAAAATTGTTATTATTAATATTTAGATCTTATCTTATTTTGCAATCAACTAAACGTTTTAAAAGATAAAACAATGTTGAGGAAAATGATACATGTGTGTATACATCCATGCACTTATATATATATATATATGTGTGTGTGTGTGTGCATGTGTGTGTGTATGGACACACACACATACACATTCATTTGTTGACTTTGTTGTTGCTTCTTATGTTATTTTTGATGCAATTGATATCTATACATATATATCTTATTTGTCATGTTAACCATTTATTGTCACATTCCTTTTGAACAATGATTAGGCATAATTATAATATCATATTTAAAAGGAGAAAGGTGCAATCAATTGTTGATACAACCTTTTCATCTTTCCTTTTAGATGTCAATGTGATTAAATTTTGATTTAATATCAATATGTTCATCCCCATTTTACACCTTTTAGAAGTATGAGTATATTTGATATATTGATTGATTTAAACTTTATACTTATTAAACATACATTTAATAAATTAAATAAGAAAGTAAAATAAATTGGATTTTATTTAAACTAACTAGTTTGGATTGAGTGAAACCCATTAGACTTCATAGGCCCATCATGATCCAAACATGATTTTTTTCTTTACAATCTACCTATTTCATCTATTTTCGACTAGCCCGGTTTCTTCAGTACATAACCCATTAGGCATCCTCCCCTTATAAATTAGCTTTTAGGGACAAATTCTGCCTAATGTGTTCATTACAAGTGGTATCAGAGCTGACCACCACTGATAAAAGTTCGAAGAGTGAAACCGCCAAAAGATAAAATGGCTACCATCAAATCATTGTCAATACTCAACAGAGTAGGTCAACCTGAACATTGGACTTTCGAAGTATGGTGGAATGTTATATCCAACATTTCTAGTAGGGGATATCTAAAGCTATATATACCTCATTAGAAACTCTCCTTATACGTTGCTAGTATGAGTTTTACCTAAATTATTCATTAGATATAAAAAATGTAATATAGAAGAAGAATAGAAAGGGGAAGAAGGAAAAGAGACGAATAACCATTAAATGCTACATATTTATTAATAACTGAAATACTTGATTATTTCTCTACAGTACTGGTTAGAATTTATAGCTATATTACTTGGAATCTAAATAATTCTATAATAGAAAAATAATAAGAAAATATTATAATTTAGGAAATACAGATCCTAAAATATTCTTAGCATATTTCTTAGAATATATAATATTTTCTAACATTCCATATATGTGATAATCTCTAACATAACAAACATACTATTATTCCACATCCCCCTTAAACTCATGATACATAGAAACTAGAGTTTTCCAAAGCAGAAAGTGATCATATAAGAATCAACAAGCAATAACATAATCCAATCCATAAAATAAATGCGAAACAATGGTTTCAAATGTCGTTAGAGAATGTAATTTCGAATAAAAACTTAAATCTGATTGGTCAGCAACTGTCTAAAAAGACAATGACAATGTAATTTAGAAAATTCCTATGAATTGGACGTGGAATTCCAATCAGGATTGAAAGAGTAATTTCAATCAGAAATCGAAAGTCGGAATTCAGGAAAACTGAAAGTAGGAATAAGGAGATTCAGATGAGATTGAAAGTGGAATTCCAATCGAGATTCATTATTGTTGTTGTCAGATGACTGGTGCCAATTAGGAAAAGAAATCTAAAATCTAAAAAGTTGTACGGCAACCTTAGATTGTTTTGCAAGAAGCGGAGGCACGATTTGAGCAATTACATCTAAGAGTCTCCAAATCTTCAAGTTTCAAACTTTTATTTCATAAACATATAATCAAACTCGTTATAAATCTCTAGCAAAAGAGCATCTTACATACCAAACGTCGCAACAGTGGTTCATCATCTCATCATGGTAATGAGGTTCATAACCCTAAACTCTTAGGCATAGATCTAAGGGTAACTACAGTTGCGGTGATGTTGTTAAGGTGGGTTTGCAAGGAAGTTCACTAAGAATTTTTTAGGGAAGTTGGGTGGCTCAGATTTGAAGGTTGTGAATCCAAATAGAGGCATGCATTATGAAGATATGGTTTTTAGAGCTACGAAAAAGGAGATGCTTTGTTAAACAAATCACATAATTTTTAACTAGATTGAAACCAACTTTGATACCATGTTAAAATATTGAAATAAAACAAAATAAAATATTAAAGAAGGAGAGAGAGGGCATGATGAAGAGATGAATAACCATTAAACGCTATATCTTCATTGATAACTAACTTACTCAATTATTTCTATACGATATATGGTTAATTTATAGTTATATTACTTTGAACCCAAGTAATTCTATAATCAGAAAATAATACGAAAACATTATAATTTGGAAAGTACAAATACCAAAATATTCTTTGCACATTTCTTAACATATATATGATACTCTCTAACATCCCAAATATGTGATAATCCCTCACATAACAATATACACACTCTCTGATGATATACACTTATACTTTGTTAAAAGGACTAAAACTTTTAAGGAGAGAGGGGAGTGCATTTATTTTTAATTTTCGTTAAATTGTTACGGGGTATATCAAAATATGTTGCCCCCTTTCCCCAAACAAAAAGATTCCGTAAGTGTCATCATTATTTTGATGATCCCCCACCGGTTTTTGACTTTTTTCGAGTTTACATCGAAAATGTTTTTCGGTGAACCACCATCATTTTCTTTTCTTTTTTTGATGGAGTTTTACTGATTTTTTTCTTTGCACAAGGATAGAATAGTGAAATATTTTATTTGGTTACATTTATAATGTCATTTCCATAACAATATCTTTATTGGGTGAAATTGAAGTTACTTTAAGAATGACCATAAAATGAATATATCAACAGATAAAAGAGACAATCTCATTCACATACATTTTTATTCATCACACAAAATTTATTCATCATTTTGTTTATTATAAATTTAGGTTAATGAACTTGGAAATTCCAAAACTAAACGTATAATGCATCTCCACAGCTTATGAATGGACACAAAGAGTTAAGAGCTGGTATTTTTTTTATGTCCTTATATATCTCATTGATGGATATCAAAAATTGATCACAATGATCTGATAATATTACATCCCACCATACCATACCATGTATAAAATCGCAAATCAATTATCAAAATATAACCAGATATACCTGCACATGGAATTAAAATGAGGATAAAAGATTCTACCTTTAGCCCGCGTTTCATTTTCACTTCTTTTATCTTGTCAATTTTATGTGCATCCAACGATTTTAATGTAGGAAATTAGGAGTTGATGGAGTAATAGGAGGAGTTTCTCAGGAAACTCAAGTTGGAAAGCCTGGACTGTTTCACCAGCATGTTGAATATTTTTTATGAGAAAGAGGACAAGAATATAAGAAATAGGCTTTTTTGTTGTTGAAAACTTTTTTTATTGATGGTAGATTTCTTTCTTGATTGCTTGATACAAAATGATGAGAGAGCACTTCTATTTATAGGACTCCATAGACTATTCTAGAAACATGACTCTCTAAACAATTCTAGAAACATGACTCCATACATAATCCTTATTTCTACTAGAAAATTCAAGAGCTCTCAACAAACTACAGTAAATGCAAAAGACTCTAGAAACTATAATAACAAGAAGCTTCTAAAAATTAACCATAACAAATCAAGTTTAATATTTCAACACCCCCCTTAATACTTGATTTGTGACTCCAAGCAGACTTCTCAACCTGACAAAATTCTCATGCTTAAGAGACTTGGTGAAGATATCAGCTACTTGATCATGCGTCTTCACATACTCTAGTTGCACATCCTTTTTGGTGACACACTCTCTAATATAGTGATAGCATGTATCAATATGCTTTCTTCGATCATGAAAGACTGGATTCTTTGCCAAAGCAATTGCTGACTTGTTGTCCACGAAAATCTTGATCGGCTCCTATTGTGGTAATTTCAACTCCTTTAGCATATTTCATAACCAAATTGCATGGCAAACACACGAAGTAGCAGCTACATACTCCGCTTCGCATGTGGAAAGAGTGACAATCGACTTTTTTTTCGACATCCAAGTGAAGGTTGTGTCTCCCATGTAGAATACGAAGCCACTTGTGCTTTTTCGGTCATCCATATCTCCACTCCAATCGCTATCGCTATATCCAACATGCTTGTCATTATTAGAAACAGAGTAGTACAAGCCAAAGTTTGTTGTGTCTTTAACATAGCAAAGAATCCTCTTTGATGCCTTCAAATGAGTTGTTGTTGGATTCTCCATGTATCGACTCACAACTCCTACTGCATATAGAATGTCAGGTCTTGTGCACATTAAATATCGCAAGCTTCCAACCAAGCTCTTGAATAGTGTTAACTCCACTTTTTCTCCTTCCTCATGCCTTGATAACTTGATTCCAAATTCAATCGGCGTGCAAACTGGGTTAGAGTCATTCATCTTGAACTTCCTCAATACTTCCTTAGCATAACCTTATTGAGTGATTATGATGCCTTTATCTTCTTGTTTTACTTCAATGCCAAGGTAATAAGACATGAGCCCAATATCAGTCATCTCAAACTCCTTCGTCATCTCTTTCTTAAACTCTTTAAACATGCTTGGATTGCTACCTGTGAAGATCAAGTCATCTACATACAAGCATACAATTAATGTATCACCATTTTGAATTTTAATATAGAGTGTATGCTCACATGGAAATTTAGTGGAGTTTCTTTCTTGGAGGTACTTATCAATTCGAGCGTTCCAAGCTCTTAGAGCTTGTTTTAACCCATAAAGTGTCTTCTTTAGCTTCAAGACCTTGTCTTCTTCTCCCTTGACTTCGTATCCTTGTGGTTGCTCGATATAAATTTCTTCTTCAAGAACTCCATTTAGAAAGGCAGATTTCACATCCATTTGCCAATTGTTTTGAGCTGCTAAAGAAATTATTATTATAACAGTTTTTAGTCGAGCGACTGGAGTGAATACCTCATCATAGTCAATGCCAGCTCTTTGACTATAGCATTTTACCACCAATCTCTCCTTGTATCTTTCGACTTCTCATTTGGCATTTTTCTTTGCTTTGTACACCCACTTCACACAAATTGCCTTGTGTTCTTTTGGAAGTGAAGCTAACTCTCATGTGTCATTCTTCTTGATCATCTTGATTTCTTCGTCCATAGCATTTTTTCAATTCTTCTTTTGCAAAGCTTCTTGGAAGTTTATAGGCTCACAATCCGAAAATAGACAAAAGAGAGTAAAATTGTCTTGATTTTCTGTTACCTCGTAAATTTCTTGAAGGCTTTTAAAGCGTGGATCCCTTTCACTTGAGTTCTCATCTTCTTGACAACTTATGGTTGGTGAAGCTAGTGGGGATGTGGGCTCCTCGCTTGATTGTTCGATCCTTGGTTGTTGCATTTCATCTCCTTCAAGGTATGGAAAGAAGTTGTAATTGTCATTATGTGATCTCTATTCCCATTCTCCTTCTTCATCGAACATAATATCTCGACTAATTATTATCTTCCTCGTATAGGGATTGTAAAGCTTGTAGCCTTTGGAGTTGGTGTCGTAACCAATGAAAATATACTTCTCACTTTTGTCATCCAATTTGCTTCGCTTCTTGTCCGGTATATGTATATGAGATATGCTTTCAAATACTTTTAGATGAGAAATACCAGGCTTCCTTCCACTCCATGCTTCTTGTGGTGTCTTTCCCCACACACTTCTTATTGAAGATCGGTTTGATTGATAAACCGCACATGCCTCAGCTTCCGCCCAAAATTCCTTTGGCGGCCTTTTACTTTTAAGCATGCTCCTTGCCATCTCAAGAATTGTGTTATTCTTCCTCTCTGCTACTCCATTTTGCTGGTGGAGATCTACGCACTGTCAGTTGTCGTTTGATTCTATTATTTTCACAATACTTTTGGAATTCTTTGATGTGAACTCTCCTCCACGATCAGATCTCATGGCTTTAATCACAATGCCACTTTCCTTCTCAACTTGGGCCTTAAACTTCTTGAAGTTCTCAAAAACCTCTGATTTCTCCTTCAAAAAATACACCCATGTTTTTCTTGAGAAATTATCGATGAAAAGAAGGAAATAGTTACTCTTATCAAGTGAACTTGGCTTGATCGGACCACACACATCCATATATATGAGTTCCAACGGCTTTTTAGCTCTTGAGTATGACTCCTTTGGAAAGCCCATTTTGAATTGCTTTCCTAGTAAACATCCTTCGCACACTTGATTAGGATGACTTATGCATGGTAATCCTCTTACCATTTCCTTCTTGGAGAGCAATTCTAGTCCTCTGAAGTTAAGATGTCCAAAACGAAGATGCCAAAACCAAGAGGCATCTTTGTAGCACGCCTTAAGGCATTGTGCGACATCATTTTGAATATTGAGCACAAATATTATATTTCTTGACATTGGTACCTTAGTAATGAATTTACTTGCACCGTCTCTTATAGAAAGGTTATTATATTTTAATCAAATTTCATAACCTTTCTCTAACAGTTTTTCTAGGCTCAAGATGTTGCTTTTCATGTTTGGCACATAATAAACATTAGAAATGAAATGGTGCTCTCTATTCTTCAATTGGATAAAAACCTTTCCTTTACCTTTCACTGCTATCTTTGATTCATCTCCAAATATGACGTTGCCCCACCGATTCATCAAGCTCCACAAACATGTTTTTTCTTCCATACATATGGTTGCTTGCACCGCTATCTAGGTACCATTGATTTTCCTCACCTTTTTCATTTTCTTTGTGAGCCAATAGTAATGTACCATCCTCTTGATTTTTTTCTTCAACGTAATTGGTCTTCTCTTCAACTTTATTGTTTCTTAGAGCTCTACATTCGAAAGCATAATGTCCAAATTTCTCATAATTGTAGCATTTAACGCGTGACTTGTCATACCTTGAATTTTCTCTCCAACGACCTCTTGTTGAACTTTCTCCTCTTTTATTGTTGTTGTTGTTATTGTTTTCGTTGTTGGGCCTCCAACCTCGTCCATGTCCATATCCATGACCTCTTCCTATTTCTTGTTGGTTTCGATTATTTTCCTCCTTTTTTGAATCAATCTGTGTCTTAGAAACTTGCTCCACGGTCTCTTCCTTCTTCTTTTTTCTTTTCTTCATAAGCTTACAATGAGCTTAGAAGTTCCTCTATTGCCATGGTCTCAAATTTTTTGTTTCTTCTATGATGGCGACAATATGTTCAAACTTTGGCTTTAATGATCTAAGAATTTTCTCCATAATTCTTACATCATCTAACTTCTCACCATTTCTTTTTAGATTATTACTAACCACTAAAACTCTTGAGAAGTAATCAGAAACAAGCTCACATTCTTTCATATGCAAAGTTTCAAACTCTCTTCTTAAAGTTTGAAGACGTGCCTTTTTAACTTGATCAGCTCCCTTGTAAGACGTTCGAAGCTTCTCCCATGCTTCTTTTGCTGACTTCGATCCCGAAACATTCTCAAAAATATCATCATACAATGCTTGATGGATTAGACAGAGAGCATCTTGTCTCTCGTCTTTGAGTTTCTCAAACTATCCCTTTGAGTTTGAGATAAGCTACTCCACTATTTCTCATACTTCATGTGTTTCAAGAAGAGCCATCTTCCTTAAGCTCCAATTGTCATAATTGTTCTTGGTGAGCATTGGAACTTGTAAAGGAACGCCGTTATTCGCCATCTCTTTCTTTTTTGAAAGAATCTTAAGGCTCTGATACCACTTTGTTGAATATTTTTTATGAGAAAGAGTGATAGAATATAAAAAAGAGGTTTTTTGTTGTTGAAAACTTTTCTTTTATTGATGGTAGATTTCTTGTTTGATTGTTTGATACAAAATGATGAGAGTTCTTATATTTATAGGACTTCATTGACTATTCTAAAAACACGACTCTCTAAACAATTCTAGAAACACGACTCCATGCATAATTCTTAATTTCTACTAGAAAATTCAAGAGTTTTTAACAAACTACAGTAAATGCAAGAAGACTCTCGAAACTATAATAACAAGCTACAAATTAAGCATAACAAATCAAGTTTAATATTTCAACGCAGCTAAGTACCCTTTGAAATTGCATATACGTCCACTTCTAGCTGTTTGCAACAATATATATATTTTCCACTATGAATATATCTGCTAACCAAAGTTTAAGTCGATTAAAAAAATGTATCATGACTGTATGGTTTAACCTTTTTTGATCTATTAACAGCTTTTCAGGATAATTTGATAGATCTAAGAAAACGCAAGACGTACACGTGGAATTTGAACCATACGAAAATGAATTTGTCTGATATTTTGATAATGTATTGAGTTACTTTTTTCGCAGTGCAAATCATATCTCCATTTCTATTTGTAGTATATAAAAACAAGATAATATCGATCATACATTAAGTCCTGGCGATTTAATTATCAGAGCACCAAAGAACACGGGGAGAAAATACAAACAGTTTAAAGAACCCACAAAGCGCGCAGAATGCATGAACCCCTATGAATAAAACGCAAGCCTGCCACTGTAATACGGACAACACGGAGCTCCAAATGCAAACATGAAATTAGCTGAAGCAAGAGGAGTTGACCCGAAGGCGTTTTCTGAGTGAGCAACCTGCCTCTTAAGCTCACGCTCAACAAACGTTGAATTTTTTAATGTTAGTCATGCTGTTTGACCCTCACTGCACTCACACGTGAACTCTTACATTTTTTTAATCTCATTCCTTCATGTATATAAATCCACTCCATAGCTAGCTCTCCTTATAATTACATATCCTATCTACTAATTAAAACTCTTATATAACAAAAATCCAGATTAAAATTAAAGATGGGTAGGATCCCGTGCTGCGAAAAGGATAACGTAAAAAGAGGACAGTGGACGCCCGAAGAAGACAACAAGCTCGCGTCCTACATTGCCCAGCATGGCACTCGCAACTGGCGCCTCATTCCTAAACACGCAGGTAGTTAATGTAACTGTTCTTCTTTCTTAGTTGCAAGTAAAGAGGATTAAAAGTGTGTATATATATGTATAGGACTGCAAAGATGTGGGAAGAGCTGCAGGCTGAGGTGGACAAACTATCTAAGACCAGACCTGAAGCATGGGGAGTTTACGGAGATGGAGGAGCAGACGATAATAAAGTTCCACGCAGTGCTGGGGAACAGGTGGTCCATCATAGCGGCGCAGCTGCCGGGGAGGACGGACAACGACGTGAAGAACCACTGGAACACGAAGCTGAAGAAGAGGCTGTCCGGGATGGGGATAGACCCCGTGACGCACAAGCCGTTCTCGCACCTGATGGCAGAGATCGCGACCGCCTTGCCGCCACCGCAGGTGGCTCATTTGGCAGAGGCGGCGCTTGGCTGCTTCAAGGACGAGATGCTTCACTTTCTGACCAAGAAGCGGAGCAGCAATGATTTTGGAGTGAGCGGTGGTGGCGGGCAGCATCAAATGGTGCAGAATCAGGTGGGGATGGGGGACGAGGACGCGGTGCAGAGGATAAGGGTGGGGCTGTCGAGAGCGATGATGGAGGAGAAGAGCGGAGGGTGGGAGGTGGAGGGGATGAGCTGCGATGATGTGTTTAGGGGGATGGGGAATGGGTTTCAGTGTGATGGGGAAGGGTCGGAGTGGAGCAGCTGCGTTGGAGGTGAGAGGAAGGACGATGGAGTGGTTGGGGCTGATGGTCGGAGTGGGAAGGGGGTGTTTGGTGGCGATTCTTCTTCCGATTGTGTCCTGTGGGATTTGTCAGATGATCTTATGAATCTTTAGAATTTAGGATGATGCAGTTCAAAAATAAAATTAGTACATTTACATATAGTTTTTAATGTGTACTTTTAGGATATTTTTTATGATTAACCTTAATAAAAAAATAGAACAATTCCAACTATAGATGTGTTTTCAAAAATATTACAATACAAATTTGCTTCTCACCGGGTAAAGTTGTGTTTATGCAATTTCAAAATCCAACGACTATGGCAGTCTTATACTTGCACATCTTACAACCACAAATGATCAAGTGGAAACATAGTTTTACAGACTAAGCAATAGGTTAGTCCTTAATCCCGTGGTCCATGATCAAAGATTCAAATTGTTAAATTGGTTGAACCTTTAAAACCACGACCTATATAATGTTATACATGTTTCTAGTAAACGCAAAATCATTGGACTAAACACAAAATGATCATATAAAGTTTGGAGTCAAATTAAAAGTAAACAGCCAAAAAATGAAGAAGAACCGAGAATTCAATTGCAAAGCCGACACAATTTCATCTTCTATAGATTACTCTTCTTTTTCTTCGACTGAAACCAACTCTAGATTTCAAAACCATGATCAAAACCATGGTAACTTATACCCTCTTGATAATTAAATATCAAAAAGTCAAGATGGTTTATAATTTTAAGAAATTTCGTAATTATTACAATTTTCAAAACTTAAGAAACTTTATACTTTCATAAATATAAATATTTTAAGAAATTTAAAATTTCAAAGAAATTTCAAAACTTTAAGAAATCTTAAATTTTTAGTAATTTCTAAACTTTAAGGAAAGATAAAATTAGAAACCTAAAAAGCAAAAAATTAGAAAAACTAAGGCCCCATTAGATTTGCCTATTTTAGTTATGGATCTCCATCCAAACCAAAATACGCATGACATATGTATTTTTTGAGGACAACCAATTTGAAAAATGAAATTAACATATAAAATAGAAAACAAATAATTTTGTTTTTGATGTTCCAGGTGTGACGATTCGGATTTTTGGACTGTCGAAAATCGCCGAAAACTCATATGCAAAAATAAATAAATGATAACTACCAATTTTAAACATATCATTATCTGATAAATATACAACACTCAATTAAATGAATATGATATAATACCACTAATACAACTTATCAGAGAAATCGTATATCTACTGGACGTACTTTAATACATACTAACCTCAAATATTATGTGACGACCCACATTTCGGAAGGTTTAAATCGATAATAATCCACACATGTCCAACTTAAACAATCCAGAACATAGATAATCATTGGATTAATTAAGAAAATAAGGAAAGAAGAAGAAGAAAACAAACACAGAATCCCGCAGCGGAACGATAAAATATAATAATCAAATAAACAGTTCATGAAGTTGTTTACTATACATTTGATTATAATTTATACAACATGCATCAGAGTTATGTATATACAACAGAAACAAAATATAATGCAGAAGAATAACATGATGCTCGGAATAACATCAGTAATAATATATCAAATCTTCGTCTTCGTCCTCTAGAATAATCTTCAATGCGCTGAAAAAACTCAGGGCTGACCCGAGCGTAATGAAAAGACAAAACACTCGAGTCAGGACTAAAATATTCTTATGTGAGTCAAATCGATATCGCATATAACATGAGTGCCGTGGCGTCAGAGATGTTTACGGGTTTTACATCTCATATTCAGTGTATAACGTGCATGCAATAACTCAAGAGATGTTATGGGATTTTCCATCTCTTAAGGATCTGCCAAAATATTTATATGTAGTAAAATATGCTACATACATAATGTCTAATCAATAAAATAAATATTTTGCATAGCGTTAAGGATTTACATTAATCCCCCTTAACGCGTTTTTAAGCATTGTCGTACAGTTTGCATATAAAACACCAGTAAACCGTCGTTGGATAGGGATGCGCCATGATACGACAACACTAAACCAAAATCGTAGGGATCTCGTATAGGGATAAAAGTATGACAAGGCATGTGAGGGAATGCCTAAGGTAGGATACTCCCAGTTTACCCTTCCCGGCTAGTGGTAACCCCTAATGGCCCACCGCAACACAACACTCCACAAAATCCACGGGTGCGCACCAATCAATCACAATGTAAATGATGGTAATATGAAGGAGTGTGTCCGCTAGAGGTAGCTAGCCTCATTGACCGGTACGGCTCCTGTTTTAGTCATTTCAAATTGACACAAGTGTTAGGCCAATCCAGCATCGTTCTCTTTCTTCAAATCCAACCACTTCATTCTGGACCTTCACTCTACGTACACAGTTGTTAAAGTGGTTCCAATATTGACAGAGAGTATACCAATAAGAGGCCCTGGTCTCTTTAACAACCAAACGTTGTTTTACACACCGGTTGGTACTTTTATATTTCGAAAACGATTCGTACTTGATATCAAAATATCATATTCACTTCAAAATCAATTTCATTTCGAAATATCCTATTTACTTCAAAAATCATATTCAGTTCGATACGTCATTTTCACTTGAAATATCATTTCACTCCAATATCTCGATTTCACTTTCAAAATCGTTTCGAATTTCGATATAGATTATAACTTCATTTTAACCTAATTAGAATATAAATCCATAATATAAATAAAAACATTCCCACTCTGACCAGTCTGAATTTTTAGAAAATAGTTTAAATAGTTAAAATAGTTTAGTAGAAAATAGTTTGGTTATTAAAATGGTTTATATAGTAAATAGCTTGGAAAATCAAATTAATTTGAATATTTAAAAAGATAGATTTAAATAGTTTATATTAAAATAATTTATTTGCAAATAGTTTCAAAGTCAAACTGATTTAATTCCAAATTTCCCAATTCAAATCACTTTTAATTTCTATTTAAATCGATTCAATTCTAATTCCAACT
The DNA here is from genome assembly GCA_030737815.1 of Allium fistulosum. Lineage (NCBI taxonomy): Eukaryota > Viridiplantae > Streptophyta > Magnoliopsida > Asparagales > Amaryllidaceae > Allium > Allium fistulosum. The sequence continues at coordinate 457,607,133 of CM060905.1, forward strand.
CGAATTAATTTCGATTCCAATTTTAATTCAAATCAATTCCAATTTCAATTCCAAATTAATCCAATTTCGATTTCAATTCCAACTAATTTCAATTCTATTCCAATTTGAATTAATTTCATTTCAATTTTAAACCATTTCGATTTATATAAATTTGAGTTCGATTTCAGAATATCGATTTAAATCACTTAAATTAAATTTAACTTCAATATTCTATTTAAGATTCAAATCTTGAAAAAAATAATTCAATTCCGAGCTCAACTTTTGAAATATCGATTTAAATTACTTTTACTTGGATTTATTTCAAAGTTCGAGTAAAAGTTCAGATCATTTAAACAAATCAATTTTCATCATCCAAATGGTTTCTCGATTATAACTTCAAAATTCCAAACTCGATTCTTTAAACAATTCCTGTTGTCAAGTTCATTTTTAACATTTCGAGCTTGAGTTCAAAAATGATTCCATTCCCATAAATTCGATTTTATTTCTAAAAATCAAAATCAATTTAAATAATTTTAAATCAAAATATTAAAATCATTTAATTTAACCAATCTGGTGTCCGTATATAATTTTCTATTCTATGGCCAAGTGATTGATTATTTCGATTTAACTTCAAGGATGGATACACTACACCATAACAGCCATTTCGTAACACTTATTTTTTTCAATTGCCAACACTTATTTGTGTTGTAGATCAATGACAACAATATCCGTTGCTAAGCTAAAAATGTGTCACCAAAAATACACATTTACACTTTTTTTATTGCCAACACATATTTGTGTTGGAAAATCTGGTTAAATTGAAATTAAATAAAAGTTGTGGGGGCAATAAAGTAAATGAGCATGTTCTAGTCTCCCTTGCCCTAATTCCTCCACAGTGCTTTCATTTCAGCCGCTCTAAAAAAAATATCACCTACCTCCGCCGCCTCCTTGACATAGTCGCTTGCACCACGGCTCGGTTCTTCGCCTCAAAAGAATAGCACCAGATCTCCAACCTCCGAGCAGCAACCCGTTGACCTCCCACCTCCTCCTTCTCCCCCAAGCGAAGCAGCGGATCCGCAAAGCCCTAATAATTCCAAAGAGGGGCCGGCTATTTACCTGCCGCCTAAGCCCGAACAGTTTTACGATTCCTTTTCCCTCTCTCACCTTAATTCCCCTGTCCAATGTAAGCTTTTAATATACTTATTGAATTTTATCCTTTTCAAAATCTCCTCTTTTGATTAGTGGCAAATTCTGTTATTGTGAACCTGCAGACATAAAGAGGAAAATTAAATTAGCCTTCACCTTAACTCCTCAACATCACTACAATACAATGCAATCAGAGACTCGCTCACTGATTGGAAAAGAAGGTGCGTGCAATTGAGAGTAGAAAAGAAGCAGCAAGCTGGAGCTATGTGGAACGTGAATTCTTCATTTCAGGTGAGTGTCTTTAACTCACATTTGTGTCTGCGAGTGTTACATTCAATGCTGAAACAATGAAATGCGTATGCGATCTTTTGTAACCCAATCACTACAACAAATTTCCAATCGATTTGTGTTTACATGCCTGAGTTTTTGATGTGCGAGTGTGTTTGCGAATATGATAGAGTGTCATCAAATCTGTGCATGCCTATACATGACTCCTTGCATCCCCTGTTCGTTAATTGTTAGAGATAAGTGAAAGTATATATATTTATATAACACTGAGATGGTTTGTTTGTTCGCTATTGAGGCAAGGGATAGGGAAAGAGGTGTGCGTGTGTATGTATATCTAACTTGGGATGGTGAAAGCGAACTTGTGTGAGGGTGAAAAATAATGGAAATTGTACTCATATATGTATAAACTGGAACTATTACCTATATTAAAATATAATAACTAAAACATATATATATATATATATATATATAGACACACACACACAATTATAAGCTTATTGGTATACAATAGATTTATAAATGGAACTATTATATAACGATTTATACTTAGGCAAAGAGAGAATACACACACACACATATGGATTATTACTGGAAGTCATTTTAATACCCAGTAATATAGTATTTTATATTTTGTTAATAGTAAACCTTCGTTCTTGGCTTTGATTCAATTCTGAAGCTCGTCTGTTCACTAGTTGATGTCATTTCCAATTGACTTTGTTGGAGAAGTATGCGTGTGATGTTAAAATGACATAAATTTGTGCCAAAAAGGGGGGAACATCCAAAAAAATGATTGCTAGGTGGGCCCTAGATTTGGTAGTTGATCTTAGACTTTAATTCTGGATGTTGTATGAACTATAGAGTGTCAAACAATTGTTGTTCAGTAGCTTAAGGATTACAACAACTGGTAATATATAATAGTTTACGAAGAGAACAAAGATTGAAAAGTAAAAGCTACTTGTAAGTAAATTATTCCAATTTTTGTGTTTGACAATTTCTAAATGAGATTCGAGACGTGATTTGTAAGTAGAAATGTGTGAAGCAACATTTTGTTGCTGACTTATGGGTATTTCATAGGTAGATTTCAGTAAAAAAAATTTGTTTATTTTAACTTAAAAGTCAAATTACACACAAACATTTCAACTTATAAGTCATCGTTTAAAATCGTTTATACGTTATTATTCCATTTTTTAAAAAAGCAATTTCAAAGCAAGTTCTTGCCAAATAGGCTCTTATTGTCAAAGGAAATTACACCTGTTAGTTGCTGGAAACTAAATCATACTTTTAGAATAAGTAGTTAAAGTAGCTAACAAGTTACTTCATACTGTTCATTCGAAACTACTTAGGCGTTGCTATTTAAAACTAATTTTAAGTAAATTTAAAATAATTTGCTGCCAAACAGCCTTCTATATGCTCAATAAAACCATATCAGCTGGTGCACCTTGATGAGTGACATTATGCAATGAAAAATAAACTGAACTCTTCTGGATAGTGCCTTCAGTGTAATTTACTCACTTATTGGCTGTTTCGGATCCAAATTTGCTTTACCTTGAATACACATGCATTTAAAACTAACTTTTTTGTTTATTTGTTGGGATTGGTTTGCTATTTTGTTTCCATGGAATTTGAAAATAAATACTTATGCTAACTACATGTCTTCAGTAACAATTTGCACTTTCTGGTGGTTATTTGTTCTGTAAAGAAAATTAAAGAAGATAGTTGATGTTCATGCCACCAGCAAACTTGCTATCTGTACGTGAATATTGGCAAGTTTATGAATATCATAATATCCGTGTGTGTGGTTTTCAGTTTAATACAGATATGACTAGTTTCAAGAAAAATAAAATTCATACAATTTCTACGTAGCACAAAGAATTTGATTATTCTTATTTATATCGACTTGATCAATCTAATTTTCAGATCCAGGACTGAACCGATTCTTCTGCAAATCACATGGTGGATTTATCAATGGTTTTATACTATTAGTCAAGCATTCTTAATTAAGGCCAACTGTTACTCATGCTGCAGTTAAATTTCCAGGTAACATGGTAAAATAGTTATTACTATAGCTTCTTATATCAGACCATTTCCAAAAAAAATTGTATGTGCTCCTTTTTTTATTTTTTTAACTATAAGAACGCCAAAGAATAGCCTCTACGAAGAGCAGAAAATGGTTAATAGGTTTCAAGATTAATCAGGTAAGCATGTAGGTCTACGCTTCTAGGAAAATTCGTCTTATCATGATAATATGAAATGCCAGTCATATAGACACCATTCCCATAACAAAAACATAATTTCAAAATTATAGCTCAGTAACTCTTAGCCACCCATCATTTAGCATTGTATAATATGCCAGAGTACGAGTCGAATGACCAAATTAAGTGTGTATATAATTTATTTTTTCATCATAAATTTGATTATACGCTTTTATTAGTGGGTTATTGATCTTTTAGCGTTCCTTGTAACTATTAAAATTGGAAAATAGAAATATAATGCTGGTTTACCATAAAAGGTTGAAGGATATGCATCATACAAACACATACACATATGTATATATAAACATAAATATTTTTACGTACTTACGTATGTGCATGTGTATCATGCATATATGTGATAATCCACTACATCTCACTTATACCGGTATGATTTTTAGAGCTATACAATTTGAATTCAAAAACTTCGAAAATATTCAATCTACATAACATCATATTTTAAAACAAAATAAGATCATCTCAAACTCTGGCATTTCTAAAATTTTAGGTTAATATTATCCATTAAATCTAACCTTTAAATATTATTTTGAAATATTCGAACATGCTAATTTTTTGTGAAGCTGAGCTTTAGTTATATTGAAACATATCCTCAAAGTTTGATTTTATTTTGAATCATCTCACTTGAAAAATAGCATTGACAAAATAAAATAAAATCGTCTAACTTGAAAATTTTTAATAAAGGGAGAAACAAAATGGATAAAATAAGATAATTTTAGAAGGAAAAAGATTATAAAATTTGTTGGGAGAAAAATTATAAATTTGTAGTGGGTTATTAATATATAAATAGGGCCAAACTACCATTGATTTTTTTTTCAATCGTGAAAGTTGTTCATTTTACTTCAAATTCCCTGTTATCTCCACTCTCTGATTCCCTAATCGGCAACTGAGAGTTAAAAAATAGTGGCAGTGATCATCTTGGATATTGATTGAATCATGCTCAATCTATTCATGTACAAAAATTGGTTGCATAACTTGCTACATATGTAATATTTCTTGATGGTTATAACTTGCTTTGCCTTTATAATTTATATATGTAATCGTCTTAATGTTTAGCCCTTTTCTATAAATCATTAAATTATGCTTAAATTATATGATATAAGTTTTACGGTCACCTTGTTTTCTCCTTTACACGATGTCGTTAAAATTTAGAAAAGCTAAAAAAATTATAGGTGGATGTATACCTCTTACCTCAAGCTGCATTTCCAACTGGAGGGCTATACTTCAAAAATGAAACATGGGTTAGAGAAACAAAGGGCAAACATGTCATAATCCACAACAACTACATCACTGGATTTGAGAAGAAAAGCAAACGATTTCGTGATTATGGGCTTTGGTTGGTAGATGAGCATAGTGATGAGTAGCCTCTAGGCAAAATATAAGCTTATTTGGTCGCTAAAACCCGAATGCATATAGCGCCTTCTTGGTACAAATTGATGTTTGGGAGCACTCTTCAAAAATCAGTCGCTCCATGTTCTCTTCGGTATGATTTCAAACTTTCTAATTTGGATTGAATTTGCTTTTTACTCGACTTTGATTTGAGTTAGGATATGGTTTGTGATTTGTTCTACTCTGATTTTTGGCTCGAACTCGAATAATTTGCCGATGATGAAAATGGGTTCAATTTATAGGAATTTGATTCCTATAATTTCGTATATATTCTCGAATTGGAATTTTAAAACGAACTTCTGGTTTTAACTATGACCGTGGATCTTATGATAAATGATTCTGACTTGATCTATTATTCGAATATGTTGCTAAATATTCGTGCATATTATTTTGACTCTTGATTTGGATACTGACTTTGGGGTTCCTGAATTTTCTTATTCATTTTGAAACTAACACATAACTGCCTGCAACCTGATACTTCTACTATGCTTGAGCCTTTGCTTGTGTATCACTGCACCATGTATAAATCCCTTGAATCTTAACTAGCACCTGATTACCTTGTATATACGATTGATGTTTGCTTTGTTGCTATGTCCGTGAGCCTTTGCTCAAGTCTGGTTATTTTGCATTGTTGTTTTCCCGATCTGGTTGCAGTCCTTGTGTGGTACCTTTATGGTTTAGTTGGTCACTGCGTGTTCATTATGCTTGACATGTCATGTGTCCATACTGATTGTACAAGACACCTTCCTTGTTGTATGTGTACCTGTTCATTTGCATTGTGTGTTTCTCTTGTTGCTCCTTACTTGAACCTGGTTGTTGTTGCTTTGTGTCATAATGTTTGGGTCCATGTTTAAGTACATGTTTGAGTGTTGCTATGTTTCTTATACATGTGCATGAGTATTCCTATTGCTTGACCAGAGTGCATATGTTTGGTTGCACTTATGTTCACCATGCACTGGTCTACCTGAGTGCTTGCAGGCTGTAGTCATTCATGAATGTTATATGTGCACCAATATATGTGCATACATGTATATACATATATGTGTACATGTATATTTGTGAACCAAGCATATTTAAAATTATTGAGTACTTGTCCGTGAGATCAAATCGGGAAACAGCCTTGTGATATTCGCAGTGATACACTGTGCGTATTACAAGTTGTCTGTGCACATATATTTGGACCCTGTCAGAAAAATATGAAAAGAAACGACCCACATACCTGAGGAAAATTTTATATTTAAAAACACAATTTTATTTTGCAATTTAAATTCGTTTCCTTTTCCAGTTTACTACGTTATTTATTTGACAGGTATAACGGACGGTTGAACACAAGCTGAAGAAAGTCAAGATCAAGTGTGTGAGTGTTGAGTGAGTGTATATAGTGAGGAATAATTGTAAGCAAATTGTACAGTGACAATTGTACTGTAATTGAAGTTGTATTGTAATTGAAAATGTGTAAATGTAGTGAGAGCTCAAATTTGTACTATTTGAATTTGTAATAAAATATTTGCTTGAATAAAATATTTGTTTAAATAAAATTCTGAGTCATTTATTTTATTCAACAAATATTTATTTAATTCTGTAAAAAATAAAATAATATAACAACAAACACATTTAAGTAGTTATTTGTTTGCATATATTTGTAACACTTATAAGCATTGGGAGATAGTTTTCCCTAACGCTTATAAGCGTTGGAGAAAAATATCTTCCAACGCTTATAAGCGTTGGGGAAAATTTTCTTCCAACACTTATAAGCGTTGGCGAAAAATATCTCCCAACGCTTATAAGCGTTGGGAATAAATGCCCACGCCCCTATAGCGACACATATAAGTGTTACTGAAATTCTTCGCAACGCTTATACTCGTTGAGAATCCTCTATTTTGGTGTAGTGATATATATCGTTTCAATCCAAATCACAGTGTCATAAGTATATATCATTTCAACCTATATATTATTCATCCGAAAAAATTCAATTAACAGTTTTATATACTGTTAATTAATTTACAGGGTGATACAGGATATATATAAAATAAATAAACATTCAACCATTTAATATTTCAACCAATTTGCATTCATCACAAACAACCATCCAAACAGTCAATCAAACACAACAACTTACTAGTTATCAATAATTGGGAATTTTGCTAACAGTTTAATTCCAATTAAATTTAACCGTCAATTTAAATTTCTATCAGTTATCTTAAACGTCAATTTAAATGTCAATTAAAAATTATCAAACAACAATCAACAAATTTAAATCACTTCATAATTTTAAGTTTAACTAACATAAAAATATTATAGTACGTCGTGAGCGTTAAAAACACTCACCTTGATTCTGATTATTGCTTTTGCTTTCTGGTTTCGATTAAATTCGAACGCGTTCGAATTTAACTGAAAATTCAGTCAATCCAATTCCTATGCATCACATTCATCGATACGAATGCAACGCAACAAACCGAGTCTCGATTGGACCTAAAACGATCGAGATATGAAATTTCTTAGAATTTAAATTTATTAAAACAATTTACATTACTTAATTTCAATTAAATAAATTACCTAGCCCACAAAGCCCATACCCGATCCACTATCAGCTTTCTTCCCCAAACGTGCTTCCCTGATACCCTTCCGTGCACAAACACCCATCCTCACGCGTGCACGCACACCCCAACCTCCTCGTTTCTCCACGAAACGGCATGCGACCATCGCCATCATCTTCCTCCCGACGAAACGCACCAGCTCATCCCCTTTATTCCATGGTCGCACGCTTCCCTGAAGAAGCGACCTGCTCCCTTCAAGGATGAACCCTACCTGATCGCCTCCTCCACCCAGTCATCGCGCCTAGTCAAACTTCGACCACTGCTGCCCCTTGCCACCATGAACTCAAATCAAAGCTCCACATATCGAATCGAGCACTCAATCGACGGATTCTCCCAACCCTAGTTTCGATCTCTCGTACGCGACTACTGTGGACTTCAACAATTCATCTCCGCACCCCAATCGCCTACTAGAGAAAGATCTTGACAAAAGAGGATTTTTAAAATTGGTTTCATATTTTTTTATTGAATATTAGAGGAGAACGAGATTTTTAAAGCTTTTATTTTCTTCTTTTGCTCTCTGAGAATCTGCGTTTAATATAAAGGGGAAAGGAACGTAGGCAGTGGCTTGTAGGATGGGCTAGGAATCGAAAATAGGGTGGCTGATGGTGAAAGAAAGTGAAGTGAAAGAAGGTAGGCTGCTAGTCAAATCAACATATATATATTAATTTAAAATTCGAAAATATCTAGCTGTAATTATTGAATCCCAATCGAGGAGTGTCGCATGGCGTTCCACCCCTATTCCGAACGCAATGGAACAAGTTTCGAGTCCCAATTCGATCGTTTATAGAAGACAGCTTTTTGAACTCAGTTATAATATTAATTTTCCGACATAAATTTCAGCGCGTTTCTATCCCGTACAACCAAATGATAACTCCAAATGCTATGAAATTTTAAATACAATAATAATACACTATTATAGATCCAATGGAACCGGTTTCATTGAAATCCGAGACTGTGCCCCGGAAGACTATTTTTTTATGTTAATTTAAACAAGTTACTTTTATAATCGAGTAAATCGCTTTTAAATCCAATTTAAAATTTTATTTACCTTCATTCTTATTAATAGAAATTTAATAAGCGTTCAAATCATTTTTATCCAGCTTAAAACCCAATATTCAATTATTTAAACGATTTTCAATTTCTAAATTAGACAATTAAATTATCCAATAAATCACTATAATTTGAAATTCAAGTTATTTAATTTATAAAATTAACTTTTCAATACTTAAAATTAGTTAAACATTCCAATTTCAAATCACTAAAATTTTGGGTCGTTGCATTCCTCCTCCCTTAAAAGAATTTCGTCCCTGAAATTGCCAAGGTAAGATGAATGGCCCAAAACCCATTAACTTTCCCAAAACCAATTAGTTGAAATATCTTCCCAAAACAATTTGTTGAAACCACATTATCACTTCATCTAATTTTCCCAAATTCATCTATATATTCCAAATAATATCATTTACTCAATCATTTCAAGTTATGATCTAAAATCAAATTTTAGTTATTAAAAAATTTCCAACTTCCTAAATTTTCGAAAAATTTCGCCAGCATCTCCTCTGCGCGGCTAGATCCGAACAACTACAAAACGCCACTACGGGTCCAAACCAACAAAAGAAAACAAAAGCCAAGTGGCTCAATCATAACACCATCAAATCAAATGACAAAATAAACATGTACCTTTTTGTCGGGCAATCCAAATTTTTCTTGATTTTAAATACCTGCATCTTATTTACCAATGATATCAAATCATATAATTTAAAATCATTTTATATTTTGCATTTTCAATTTCCAATATTTTCTTTACTTGAGCTCGTACGATGTACATATATCATCCATACGCAACATCAAATCTGATCGCTCACTCGATCACATAATTTCACTTTCGAACTAGTATCGTTCACACGACTCTCTAGTGCGGACTCAGATCTGGTTCCGTGATCAGAAACCGTCATTCTCCTTGCTTAGCCATATACTATGATAGAGAATTCCAGAATCAACCAAAATCCATATTCATGGTTGGCCACCGAAAATCAAGTGAAAAATCCTAACTCGGATCGATATGAATTATCTCGAAATTATGTGCTCGAAACTGGATCAAATCGTTATGCGAATAAAATAATATACGTACAACTTACGTATTAATTTCCAATTAATTTCTTAGTTGCACCAATTCTTTAATCCACATCTATTTCATTTATAATCAATTATAAACATTCACTTTACTTAATATATTTTTCCATACCAATTATCTCTTAAGAATTTTTTCTCGTCAAATTTTCTTAAGACAATTACAAACATTTTATACAAACTTCTTATGGTTATTACCACTCTATAGCTAAATTTCTTACCCATTTTAATCAAATTTAATTTCAATTTTCCAATTTAATCCATCAATATCCAAACCATATTTAATCAACTAATTAATTCAATTAGTTCCATCATTAGTTTATCTCAAACCTAAATTTTATTTCAAATCTCAATTAAATTTATTCCAAAAATTATTTAACTTAACTTAGGTTAAATTTCCAAATTTCACTTTATTTAACTTAATTTAAGTTAAATTTCCATTCCACAATTCAATTCCAAATTTTTTTACTTTTCTTGCATTCATATCCAACAATTTTTAAACATTGCTTTAACTTGCAATTTTCAAATTTTATAAGTTATCAAACTTATGTTCTCATATTTTCAATAAAACATTTTAAATCAAATTCCCGAAGTTTAAACACTTTGTTCTAAGTATTTCAAACTATTTTTGAAACCATATATATATATATATATATACACAATCCCTTGGTACATCAAATTATTCTTTTGAATTTGAAAACGAAAACCAGTTTACCAAAACAATACTCCAATTGGTAGCAATTCCTCTCTTGGAAACTCGAAAATGAATGTCGATTATGCTGCAGTCACCACCGAAATTATTTTCCAGCGACCGAAGTGAGTTCAGTGCTTCCTATTTCCTTTTAAACCCTTTTTAAAAATACTTTCATAAATATTTTTCAACTAATATCACTATATTTTTTCCAAAATTTTGAAAACCATTTTCAAAATTTTCGGGACTTAGATTCAAAACTTCTCAATTTAAATCCATTTTAATTTATAAGTCACATTTATAAATTAAACTTACAAATTTTCACTTCCTTAAAACATTTCACCAATGTTTTATCATTGTTTATCTTATAATAAACATCTTTTATTAAGGCACAACAACCAATTAATGATAATAATCAATATTATCATTCCTAACAACCAAACACACTATATATACCATAATAATTTCTGAAAATTATTCCTTTATATATATAATTTAATCAGGATAAAATTATTTCATTTACCCAATTTCAAAATAATACTATGTCGAATTGTTCTATTCAAGTGTTTAGAGACCCTATAAATAACGTTAATTACTCGTATTGACCAGAATCCATAAGCCATTCAACAAATCAACCAACACAATATAAAACAATTTTTATATTCACTAACAAATACGCGCTCATATATATACACTCAAACTCATTCTAGGGTACTATTGACCCTATCTCAAATGAGTTACCCCATCAAAGCCAAGGTTATCGCTAAACCAAAGCTTTGATACCAACTGTGACAACCCACATTTCAAAAGGTTTAAATCGGCAATAATCTACACATGTCCAACTTAAACAATCCGAAACATAGATAATCATTGGGGTTAATTAAGAAATAAGGAAAGAAGAAGAAAACAAACATAGAATCTCGCAGTAGAACGATAAAATACAATAATCAAATAAACAGTTCATGAAGCTGTTTATTATACATTTGATTATAATTTATACAACAATTATCAGAGTTATGTATATACAACAGAAACAAAATATAATGCAGTAGAACAATGTGATGCTTGAAATAATATTAGTAATAATATACCAAATCTTTGTCTTCGTCCTCTAGAATAATCTTCAATGCGCTGAAAAAACTCAGGGCTGACCCGAGCGTAATGAAAAGACAAAACACTCGAGTCAGGACAAAATTATTCTTATCTGAGTCAAATAAATATTGCATATAACATGAGTGTCGTGGCGTCAGAGATGTTTAGGGGTTTTACATCTCCTATGCAGTGTATAACGTGTGTGCAATAACTCAAGAGAAGTTATGGGATTTTCCATCTCTTAAGGATCCGTCAAAATATTTATATGTAGTAGAATATGCTACATATATAATGTCTAATCAATAAAATAAATATTTTTCATAGCGTTAAGGCTTTACATTAATCCCCCTTAACGCGTTTTTAAGCATTGTCGTACAGTTTGCATATAAAACACCAGTAAACCGTCGGTAAATAGGGATGCGCCGTGATACGACAACACTAACTGGCTTATTCAGATAGATCCTAAACGCGTTTTTAAGCATTGTCATTCAGATAGATCCTAAAGTCGATCTCTCTCTCTTAGGGGATAGTCCTCTAACCTCTTCAAAAACGTCTAGGAAATCTCTAACGATTGAAATGGAATCTAACTCTCCTAGTGATGAATCAAGGGAATAAAGGAAGCTCAACATGACGGACCCTAGTGGGTCGCAAGAAACCTTGAGAGTCCGCCTGCTACATGTCTCTAGCCTAACGACTCTCCTCTCGCAGTCCAATATCGCTCCATAAGTGGATAACAAGTCCATTCCCAAAATCATCCCATATCCCGAAAATCCTAGTACATAGGCGTCACAGTCAAATTCTATGTCTAGCATAAAAATTTTCAAACTTGTACAAATCATGGATAAATGTACCGATCCTCCTATGGGGTCTGAAAAAATTATAGGGTCTACTACTAGAGAAATATCTAAGTGCAAACAATCAACCAAGGAACAAGAAATGAAAGAATACGATGCTCCGAAGTCAAAAAGAGCCCGAATAGGACAATCCGAAATAGAGATCAAACTTTCTACAGAGACTTTCCTACCTCGATCTGGTCCATTACTAGAAGGTGATGCATCCAAAGCCTGTACATGCACTGTAAGTGCGCTTGCTCTCTGCCCTATCTTCTGAGTACAAGCTTTACTAAGGTGACCAGGCTGCCCATAGTTGTAACACCTCCCCTTCATCGTGTCCTTCTTACAGTCCTTTGTGAAATATCCAACCAATCCACAATTTTGACATTTTTAACCCTTCTTGATCTGCTTTTGAGGTCCTCCTCCTTTCTTCTTGTCCTCATCCCTCTTATTCTTCCACCACTGTTTCTTAGAGTTTTCTGATTTAGGAACCTCCTTAACCTCTTCTTTCTTAGCTACTTCTGTTATGAGAGCCATTTCCATAAGTGACTCATACGTTACCCCCACCAGTAAGACGCCTCTCCCTTCAGCTGCTAAGATGCAAGCTGAACTCTCTATCGGTCCTCCAACCCTAACAGCCCATATATTTGTTCTGTATTCCTCAACCAAGCTCATGCCTCTACGAAATCCTATATGCTAGAAAACGTTATGCCTCCTAGATCAGCGAAGTCCTTGCATAGCTTAGAAAAATTGGCTGCTGCAGGTGGATTAATGGGATCTCCACCCACTAGTGCTGCATTGGACGCTTGCCCATGCACCTCTGGTGCCGTAGCTTGGAGGTATCTACGTAACCAGGCAGTGGATTGGACACCCTCTGGAAGATTTGGGGTGTCCGCCATTTTATGCAAAGAAAAGAGAATTTAGGCTCGAAAAAATCGAAAGAAGTTAAACTGGACTTTGAGGGGACTTTTATAAAAACTCTTTTATACTTAAAAACCATTTCTATAATAAGAGTTTCTTTATGAAAAATGCTTTTAGTTTGAAAATATGTTACTTTTAAAAAATACTTTACTTTTAAAACAAGTTTTTAGAAATCTTGTAACCTTAGGCTCTGATACCAAGTGAAACACCACACACCCTTTAGTATACCCAAAAAGGGCACACTAAAGGATATGGTGCATTATAGGTATAGCTAAAACATTATAGAGACTAAGATTCACAAGACAAATAAGTAAAAACAGCGTAAACATTTAAATGGTAACTTATTATTCAAAATAAAACTTCATAAATAAGTCTAAAAAACATCACGTCTCAAATACCAAATATACATGTCTTATGAAAAATGCATCTCAGTCTCATAAAATTAAAGTACAATAAAAATAATCATCCCTCTCATAAGTACCAGTACATCAAAAGCCAAATGAAAAGAAAACTGAAAAGAAGAAGAATACATGAAGAAATGGGAATAAATCTCCAAGAAATCTGAATCTACTGTCCTTGCCTCTGTTGGCCTATGGGGGGAAAGGGCCAAATAGAGGAGTGGGTCAGACAATAAGTCCAGTGAGTGAAAGTAATTACTAGCATTTCTAAGCAAGATAGAGATAATATACTAAGCAATAGTTCTAGTTTAAAAGGAAATAAAGGAAAGATAAAACTAGGATAAAATATTGTTTCTGATTCCGTTAGACTGTTTGCTTTGATTGCTTAACTGTTTGGATTGTGTGCACATGTCTTAAACTGTTGTGATTAGGCTGAAACCCTAATCCTAGTTTAAATAGGCTGAAGTCCTAATTCTACTCGTTGATCGGCCTTCCATCTCTGTTGTGCCACTGTGAGCTGGTCCAATCCTGTTGGTCCCACGGTAAAAGACACCTATTTAGTGCTTGGAACGCAGTAGCGAATTATTTACCCTAATCGATGCCGCACGCTCGGTCATCGCCGGTACACACTAACTGTCGCCCCCTCTTTTGACCTTTTATTTACCCTAATCAGAATAAGTGTGCCCAACCTCACCTAATCTGTTGTAAGACCATCAGACCTATATCTAAAAGGGAACGCTGCCCAGCCTCACCTAGGTGTTGTGAGACCATCAGACCTAGACTGAAAGGGAATGCTGCCGGTACTGGTCCTAACAAACAAATTCTAGTTTGCGCCCTTGCCCAAATCCCCTAATTTGAGCCTCTATTTATTGGCCACTTATTTACCCTAGTTAGCATAAGCGTGTTCCAGCCTTACCTAACCATTGTGAGACCATTAGTTCCAAACTGAAAGGGAATGCTGTTGGTACGGGCCCTTCTTCTGTGTTTGCTTATTAACTTAGTGTAAGCTTTAAAATAAGCCTCTTCTGTTATTTCTGCTATATTTGCTTATTAACAAGATCTAAGTTTTAAAAATAAGTCTCTTCTGTTATTTCTGCTTTATTTGCTTATTAACCAGATCTAAATTTTAAAATAAGCCTCTTCTGTTATTTCTGCTATATTTGCTTATTAACCAGATCTAATTTTAAAATAAGCCTCTTTTGTTATTTTTGCTATATTTTCATATTAACAAGATCTAAGTTTTAAAATAAGCCTTTTCTGTTCTTTCTGCTATATTTGCTTACTAACCAGATCTAAGTTTTAAAATAAGCCTCTTCTTTTATTTATGCTATATTTGCTTATTAACAAGATCTAAGTTTTAAAATAAGTCTTTTCTATTCTTTCTGCTTAATTATAACCTATGTTATAATTGTTACTCTTCTATTCTATCTTTTTAGTTATAACCACTAGTTATATACATGCTTACAAATGTCTCAAAATTGCCTATTTCGGTCTATCTTTCTTTTATTACAGTTCTTTCTTATTTTACATCTAATTTCTGTAAATTCTGTGTTTATGTCTATTTAATCCATATTAGCGAATTCTCCTCTTTTTAATATTCTTATATTTTATTCACGTAAAAATGAATAAAAAGAAACTAACATTTACAGGCTAAATTCTAACGTAAAATAGATGTAAATAAATACAAATAACTGTAAATAACTGGATAAAATAGCTGAGAAAAAATAGTTGAATAAAATAGACTGAAAATAACAGTAAAAACTAACTGTAAATAACTTATATAAAAACTGTCTCAAAATTGCAGAAAACCTACAACTATTGAGAACCCTATTATTTTAAATTACTTAAAAATCTAAAATAATTACAAAACACTCACATGTGGTCCTTAGCTCTATTTCTTGGCCATCCCGGATCCACTTCAAGGGTGTAGAATATTTTTATTAAAAAGACCTCCTCCCAAGAAAAAATTTCTTTTTAGGGTCCAGCCTTAGACAATGAACCCAATTGGGAGAAAATCTGAATGAGAAAAATAGCTAGGCCTAAGGTCCTATTTATAGTGTAGCTTAGGGATTTCAGACCATTGGATTTGAAGATTAAATCTAGTGCAACCACGTCATAGGCTCACTAGGAACCGTCGGATGGAAGCACGAATGCACAGGATTTGACAAAAATTACAAAACACGTCATTGCTTGAACCTGGATGTTTGTACGTCAAATTAAAGAGGCGGGTCGACCTATGTATGATGGTGGGTCGACCCTATGGTCGACCTGACCCTATGGGGGTTGACCTAAAGGTCGACCTAACCCAAAACATGGGTCGACCTAGGCCTTATAATTTTTTTTCGTTTTGATTTCTGAATTCTTATTTCTTGCGTAACTTCTTCATGCTGGCTCGGATTTTGACAAATTATATGTGGAAATTGACCAAAAAATTACCACAGACACAATGGTGCAACTCCTGTGGCTTAATTATGACAATTTCACAATCTTATTTTATTATTTAATTAATTTGTTAGTTAGTTATTATAGCTTAAATTTTGGGTTGTTACATTCTCCCCTCCTTAAAGGATTTGGTCCCCAAAATCTCCAAGAGCAGAAGAATGAAATAGATATTTTCATCCAAATTCTACAACCAAATATTCAACCATCATCCATTACATCCATTGTCCTTAAGCTTTCTAATGCAGTTAATGATATATGCAATAGTGTAGTGTCAATGTCCCTAACTAATGCAAAAGATTAGGTGATCTACTGATTCAGTCGACCTCCTTTTTATGCAATCATGTATGTGCCATGTATCCAAATGAATGCAATTCCCTAATGGAAACTAATAGTTCTATATGCGTGCTACAATCATCATCCAAATGCAACAATCATATGATAATCATCCATTTATAGCAACCATGGAAATAAAATAAAAATGCAAATGCACACACTTCCATATGCATATGTTTTAGTAACCTAGTTAGGCTGATCCCTAAGAGATAATAATGCCTAGTGTATATATATATATATATATATATATATATATGCGTGCATTAGCATCCACTAGCAAACACTTGCAACCACTAGCGTCCAACATACATAACATATTCTAGTAACATGTTTACATTCAATCCTACCATCCATAGGTTACATCCTAAGATATACCCTCCCAAAAGATACTAAAGGAAAGAACCTATTCAAAACTAAAGATGGAAATAGGAAATTCAAGACGAACCATCAAAAAGATGCGGATAAGAGGTACGTATTTACTCTCCGACCTCTCGCGTAGCGTCCTCAATGTTGTCTCCCCACTACACCTTAACCAAAGGTACTTCCTTATTCTTAAGCTTCTTGATATCACGTCCAACGATCTTGGTAGAAATGCGACGAACCGATGCTTCTCTCTCCACTTCAACTTCCTTAAGTTGACTAGGTTCTACTACCTCTGCAGAATTGTGCAAGCACTTTCTCAAGTGCGAAACATAAAAAACATTGTGAACTCCTGCAAGCCTCTCCGGTAGCTTTATCTAATACTCCATCTTCCCTACCCTTTCCACAATGAGTAATGGTCCTACGAATCTAGGAGCAAGTTTCCCACTTGATCCAAAACTTACTACCTTTCTTAGGGAAGATACCTTAATGAAAACCAAGTCTCCTACCTCGAACTCAATATCCCTTCTTCGCTTATCTGCATAGGATTTCTGTCGATCTTGGGCCATCTTCATTCTCATTCTAATCAAATCAATCTTTTCTGAAATCTCTCTAACTATGTCGGGACCTAGTAGCAATCTCTTTGTCGTTCACTATGCTAGAGGGAACTCCATGAAGTCGGACTATCTCACGAACATGTAAGGATGACAAATAAGGTGTCGTCCTCTTACTCTTGACCAGAATGAAGTGAGCGCTCTTGGTCAAACGATCTACAATCACCCAAATACTAATATTCCCCTTCCTAGATCGGGGTAAACCATCTATGAAGTCCATCAAAACACTATCTCACATCCATTCGGGTACATCCAATGGTTGAAACAATCCGTCGGGCTTCTGCTGCTCCGCCTTAACTCTTTGGCACACAAGACACTTAGCTACAAACTCTGCCACATCCTTCTTCATGCCGCTCCAATAAAACACTCTCTTCATGTCCCTATACATCTTATCACCATCCAGATGAATAGTCATTCGAGAATGGTGTGCCTAGAACTGCTCTCGTCAAATCACTAGTGCGGGGGACACAAAGTCTTCCATCTCTCCTTAGCCACCCTTTACTATCAATGGAATAGTGTTGGAGATGTCTAGAGACCTCTTCTCTGCTAATCCTATCCAAAATATCCATAAGCTCTGAATCCTCTTGCTGCCTTGACCCAATCTGATCTATGAGGGTCGGCTTAACCTCAAGTGCTGCCGACAATCTGGGGTAATGTCCATAGAGGGCTTAAAATCAAAGGTGGAAATAAACTCTATCATTTTCCACTCCACAAACATTAGACTAAGGGTTGCTCTCTTCCTACTTAACGCATCTGCAACTACGTTTCCCTTACCAGGGGTGTAGGCTATCTCAAATTCATATGATGCCAGAAACTCCATCCAACACTGCTGCCTCAAGTTTAAATCCTTTTGTGAGAACAGGTACTTCAAAGATTTATGGTCAGTGAAAAGCTCGAACCTCTCTCCTATCAAGTAATGTCTCCAAGACTTGAGCGCGAAAACAATAGCAGTTGACTCCAAATCATGGGTGGGGTAGTTCTTCTCATGAGTTCTCAACTGTCTACTTCCATAACATACTACCCTCCTTTCTTGCATCAATACCGTTCCAAGACCCATCCCACATGCATCAGTGTATAATGTAAAAGGTTTAACTCCGTCGAGTAAAACTAACACTGGTGCATTAGTAAGGGCCCACTTCAGCATCATGAAGGAATCCTCACGATCTACGTCCCACATGAATGCCGTATTCTTCTTAGTGAAGCGAGTAAGCGGTGTCGAAATATAAGCAGAATCTCTGATAAACTTCTTATAATAGCCAGCAAAACCTACGAAGCTTCTAACTTCGGTAGCGTTCTTGGAGGCCTTTTAATCTTGTACTGCTACTATCTTAGCGGGATCCACAGCTAAACCCTTTCTTGAGACTACGTGCCCCAAGAAACGCACCTCCTCACGCCAAAAGTGACACTTTGAGAATTTTTCTTTCAACTGATGAACACAAAGTGTATGAAGAACCTCCTCAAGATGAATAGCATGCTTTTCCATACTCTTGGAAAATACCAAAATGTCATCCACAATACTACAATGAACTTATATAGGACATCTCGAAAAACACGGCTCATCAAATCTACAAAATAGGCTGGGGCCTTGGTCAGCCCAAACGGCATAACCAACCACTCAAAGAATCCATCAGGTGTCCTAAATGCTATCTTATCGATGCTATCGTCAGCGACTCTAAGCTGATGAAATCCAGTGGCTAAGTCAAGTTGAGAAAATACTGAAGGGCTAACTAACGGATCGAAAAGATCGTCTATCCTAGGAAGTGGGTAACGGTTCTTCTTTTTTAGCTTATTCAACTCTCTATAGTCTATGCAAAGTCGAAGGGAACCATCCGCTTTTGTATCAAAGACGACTGGCGCTCCCCACTCAAATATGCTCCTTCTGATAAAGCCTTGCTCCAATAGCTCACCAATCTGCTTACTTAACTCCTTCCTCTCCCTAGGAGCCATATGTCTCATAGGCAATGCCACGGGCTTAGCATTGTCATTCTCCGTAGGAGCCATATGTCTCACAGGCAATGCCACTGGCTTAGCATTGTCATTCAGATAGATTCTAAAGTCAATCTCTCTCTTAGGGGTTAGTCCCTTAACCTCTTCAAAAACATCTGGAAAATCTCTAACGACTGGAACAGAATCTAACTCTCCTAGTGATGAATCAAGGGAATAAAGAAAGCTCAACATGACCGACCCCTATGAGTCGCAAGAAACCTCGAGGGTATGCATGCTACATGTCTCTAGCCTAACGACTCTCCTCTCGTAGTCCAATATCGCTCCATAAGTGGATAACCAGTTCATCCCCAAAATCATCCCATATCACGAAAATCCCAGTACATAGGCGTCATAGTCAAATTCTACGCCTAACATAAAAAATTTCAAACCCCTTCAAATCATGGGTAAATGTACCGATCCTCCTATTGGGTTTGAAATAACTATAGAATCTACTACTAGAGAAATATCTAAGTGCAAACAATCAACCAAGGAACTAGAAATGAAAGAATGCGATGCTCCGGAGTCAAAAAGAGTCCGAATAGGAAAATCAGAAATAGAGATCAAACCTTCTACAGAGACTTTCCTACCTCGATCTGGTCCACAACTAGAAGGTGCTGCATCCAAAGCCTGTACTTGTGCTGTAGGTGCGCCTGCTCTCTGCCCTGTCTTCTGAGGATAAGCTCTACTAAGGTGACCAGGCTGCCCACAGTTGTAACACCTCCCCTTCATCGTGTCCTTCTTACAGTCCTTTGTGAAATGCCCAACCAATCCACAATTTTGACATTTTTCGCCCTTCTTGATCTGCTTTTGAGGTCCTCCTCCTTTCTTCTTGTCATTATCACTCTTATTCTTCCACCATTGCTTTCTTAGAGTTTTATGATTTAGGAACCTCCTTAACCTCTTCTTTTTTAGCTACTTCTGATATGAGGGCCATTTCCACAAGTGACTCATACGTCGCTCCCACCAGTAAGAAGCCTCTCCCTTCAGCTGCCAAGATGCAAGCTGAACTCTCTATCGGTCCTCCAATCCTAACAGCCCAAATATCCTTAACCAAGCTCGTGCCTCTACGAAATCCTCCGTGCTAGAAAACGTTCTGCCTCCTAGATCAGCGAAGTCCATACACAGGTTAAAAAAATTGGCTGCTGCAGGTGGATTAATGGGTCTCCACCCGCTGGTGCTGCATTGGGCGCTTTCCCTTGCACCTCTGGTGCTGTAGCATGGAGGTATCTATGGAACCAGGCAATGGCTTGGACACCCATTGGAAGATTTGGGGCATCCGCCATTCTATGCAAAGAAAAGAGAATTTAGGCTCGAAAGAATCGAAAGAAGGTTGAACTGGACTTTGAGGGGACTTTTATAAAAACTCTCTTATACTTAGAAACCATTTCTATAATAAGAGTTTCTTTCTGAAAAACACTTTTAGTTTAAAGATATGTTACTTTTGAAAAATACTTTACTTTTAAAACAAGTTTTTAGGAATCTTGTAACCTTAGGCTCTGATACCAAGTGAAACACCCCACACACTTTAGTATACCCAAAAAGGGCACACTAAAGGATATGGTGCATTAAAGGTATAGCTAAAACATTACAGAGACTAAGATTCACAAGACAAATAAGTAAAAACAGCGGAAACATTTAAATGGTAACTTATTTTTCAAAATAAAACTTCATAAATAAGTTTAAAAAACATCACATGTCTCAAATACTAAATATACATGTCTTATGAAAAATGCATCTCAGTCTCATTAAATCAGAGTACAATAAAAATAATCATCCCTCTCATAAGTACAGTACATCAAAAGCCAAATGAAAAGAAAATTGAAAAGAAGAAGAATACGTGAAGAACTCCGGGAATGAATATCCAAGAAATCTAAATCTACCGTCCTTGCCTCTACTGGCCTATGGGGGGGAAAGGGGAAATAGAGGAGTGGGTTAGACAATAAGTTTGGTGAGTGAAAGTAATTACTAGCATTTCTAAGCAAGATAAAGATAATAGACTAAGAAATAGTTCTAGTTTAAAAGGAAATAAAGGAAAGATAAAACTAGGATAAATTACTGTTTCTGATTCTGTTAAACTGTTTTCTTTGATTGCTTGACTGTTTGGATTGTTTGCACTTGTCTTAAACTGTTGTGATTAGGCTGAAACCCTAATCCTAGTTTAATTAGGCTAAAGTCCTAATTATGCCCGTTGATCGGCCTTTTATCTCTGTTGTGCCACAGTGAGCTGGTCCAATCTTGTTGGTCCCACAGCAAAAGACACATGTTTAGCACTTGGAACGCAGTAGCTAATTATTTACCCTAATCGATGCCGCATGCTCGGTCATCGCTGGTACACACTAACTGTCACCCTCTTTTTTGACCTCTTATTTACCCTAATTAGCATAAGCGTGCCCAACCTCACCTAATCTGTTGTGTGACCATTAGACCTAGACCTGAAAGGGAATGCTGCCCAGCCTCACTTAAGTGTTGTGAGACCATCAGACCTAGACTGAAAGGGAATGCTGACAGTACTGGTCCTAACAAACAAATTCTAGTTTGCACCCCTTGCCCAAATACCCAGATTTGAACCTCTATCTATTGGCCACTTATTTACCCTAGTTAGCATAAGCGTGTCCCGGCCTCACCTAACTATTGTCAGACCATCAGTTCCTGACTGAAAGGGAATGTTGTTGGTATAGGCCCTTCTTCTATGTTTTCTTATTAACTTAGTGTTAGTTTTAAAATAAGCCTCTTCTGTTATTTCTGCTATATTTGCTTATTAACAAGATCTAAGTTTTAAAATAAGCCTCTTCTGTTATTTCTGCTTTATTTGCTTATTAACCAGATCTAAGTTTTAAAATATGTGTCTTCTGTTATTTCTGCTATATTTGCTTATTAACCAGATCTAAGTTTTAAAATAAGCCTCTTTTGTTATTTCTGCTAAATTTTCTTATTAACGAGATCTAAGTTTTAAAATAAGCCTATTCTGTTCTTTCTGCTATATTTGCTTATTAACCAGATCTAAGTTTTAAAATAAGCCACTTCTGTTATTTCTGCTATATTTGCTTATTAACAAGATCTAAGTTTTAAAATAAGCTTTTTCTATTCTTTCTGCTTAATTATAACCTATGTTATAATTGGTACTCTTCTATTCTATCTCTTTAGTTATAACCACTAGTTATTAATGCTTACAAATATCTCAAATTTTCCTATTTTAGTCTATCTTCTTTTTATTACAGTTCTTTCTTATTTTACATCTAATTTCTGTAAATTCAGTGTTTATTTCTATTTAATCCATATCAGCGAATTTTCCTCTTTTTAATATTCTTATATTTTATTCACATAAAAATGAATAAAAAGAAACTAACACTTACAGGCTAAATTCTAACGTAAAACAGATGTAAATAAATACAAATTACTGTAAATAACTGAATAAAATAGCTGAATAAAATAGACTGAAAAGAATGTTAAAAACTAACTGTAAATAACTTATATAAAAACTGTCTCAAAATTGCAGAAAAACTACAACTATTGAGAACCCTGTTATTTTAAATTACTTAAAAATCTAAAATAATTACAAAACACTCACCTGTGGTCCTTAGCTCTATTCCTTGGCCTTACCGGATCCACTTTTAGGGCGTAGAATATTTTTATTAAAAAGATCTCCTCCCAAGGAAAATTTTCTTTTTATGGTCCAGCCTTAGGCAATGAACCCAATTGGGAGAAAATCTGAATGAGAAAAATAGCTAGGCCTAGGGTCCTATTTATAGTGTAGCTTAGGGATCTCAAACCATTGGATTTGAAGACTAAATTTGGTGCAACCACATCATAGGATCACTAGGAATCGTCGGATGGAAGCACGAACGCACAGGATTTGACAAAAATTACAAAACACGTCATCGCTTAAACCTGGACGTTTGTACGTCAAATTAAAGAGGCGGGTCGACCTATGTATGATGGTGGGTCGACCCTAAGGTCGACCTGACCCTATGGGGGTCGACCTATAGGTCGACGTAACCCAAAACATGGGTCGACCTAGTCCTTATAATTTATTTTTTTATTTTTTTCGTTTTAACTTCTGAATTCTCATTTCTTGCATAACTTCTTCATACTAGCTCGGATTTTGACAAATTATATATGAAAATTGACCAAAAAATTACCACGGACACAATGGTGCAACTCCCATGGCTTAATTCGAACAATTTCATAATCTTATTTTATTATTTAATTAATTCGTTAATTAATTATTATAGCTTAAATTTTGGGTTGTTACATTAACTCCTTCAAAACAAATCGAAAATGAGTGATTCTTTTTTTGAAATGATAGAGAAAGGAAATTTGAATAACTTCCTCTATTAGTGCTTTATGAAATTCCTTAAGTAGGTAGCCCAAATATCATTTGCAAAATGACCTATTTTCGGGTTTATTATTGAGAATTCGATGTTTATCCGAAGTCGCTCCATCTTACCAAAACAAGTATCGCTTCCTCTTCCCTTCAAGGCGTAGCCTACCTAGTGCATTTAGGGTTCAAGACTCCATCTTGTTGCTTAGGAATGTAAGTGCTATGTCATACTCTAATTTAGCGAGAGTTTGGATAGCTTTCGTTGAGTAAATTCCTAATCTTTTGGAAAGAACTTTCTTTTATATGTTGTGTTGATCTTTAGCTATATGCATGTTATATATATGTTGGATCTTGGCAAGTTTAAATGTGATGATAAGTGCAAATTTATGGGTTAGTGTTAGCGCTCAAATGGATGTGTTATTGCAAAGTTAGTAATTGTATATATATATATATATATATATTGGTATATGTATACAATTTGTAGTATGAATGTGATGTGTGAATATAAAGGGTTAATGATGAACTTGACTATAGTCATGATGGGTTGAAAACAAAGTTGAAACTTTGTATGTAGTCGCGACGGATTTGAAATCAAACTCGTTTCAAGAGTTTAAAATTTAGATTTTGGTTAAAGTTTTCGTAATTGGTTTTAAAGTGTAAAAATTTACTAAGGTATGTTTCAATCATGAAATAGTATGGTTTTAGTAAAGTGGCTTCGCTTAAAGGTAGGTTAGAGCAAACTGTACTCATAGCGACGGTCATTATAGATGTAGTTCGACAAAGGTTTGAATTTCTATTTCAAATTTGTTTTATTTTGAAATTAGTTTACTAAGTTTTCAAACTTAATTAGTAATATTAAAAAGTAATTAAGTTGTAATATAATTAATTAATTAGTTAATTAAAATGTAATTAGACCCAAATTGGTAATTAAGAAGGTAATTAGAGGTTAATCATCACTTAAGTTAATGACTATTAATTGATTTATAAAGTTTTAATTAGTGATTAATGGGGTTAAGAAGTAATTAAGTGATTAATAATTATTTAATTAAGATTAATGGTTATTTATTTATTTATTTATTTAATGGGTTATTTAATTAATATTTAATTAATTAGGATTTAACTCTTAAACAATCTGGTTTAACCTTAACCAAGTTGCATTAGGAAGTTAATTAATACTAAATCAAGTTCATTATGCCTAATTAGAGTTTAATTATGATTTAATATTGATTTAAATTGGATTAA
Organism: Allium fistulosum; assembly: GCA_030737815.1. Taxonomy (NCBI): domain Eukaryota; kingdom Viridiplantae; phylum Streptophyta; class Magnoliopsida; order Asparagales; family Amaryllidaceae; genus Allium; species Allium fistulosum. The sequence continues at coordinate 457,632,159 of CM060905.1, forward strand.
TTAAGATTTAGTTAGGGTTTAAGCTAATTAAATATACTTTTAACTTTTCAAAGGTGATTTTAAACTAAACAGAATGTGTTTTAATCAATTTTCTTTTTCAAAGTAAATCGATTCCATATCAAAGGATCTCTTATCCACCTTTAAGTAACCCATAAGATTAGGAGAATTAAATGACATGTGTTAGCAGAACAAAACACTATTCTGCTATAGTGTAAGTGATTTGAATGTGTGCACTTGTGTTAAGCAGAATAAATTATCCTTCTACTATAAATTGATTGATTTGTTTGGACATCTGTTTAGCAGGATAAATCACCATCCTGTTGTTATGTTATTTGAACTTGTATATGCCAATTAGTTATATTGACGTGTTATTCTCTGATTGGATATGAACTGTATTCACATATTGTTAGCTTATGTAAATAATTGTTATATGATTTGGGAATCGAATTGAAATTAAATGGTAACTTAAATTAGTATCATTGGGACCGCTAAGCCTCATTTGGAATTTATAAAGTATGGTTTGAATTTACTTTAATTCTTCAATCAATTTGAGGCTAAGGGTTTATAAATGGTTTTTCAAGTTATATAATTCTTATAAAGTTATTTATAAATGATAACTTGTTTATAGAAAGGGGCTTTTCTAACAAAAAGGGTTATTAAGGTGTTTTACAAATGCTGTTTTATAAATGATATTTATAAAGGATGTTTTATAAAGGAGTATAGAAAGGTATATAAAAAGTTTTAAAAATAGGAAAAAGGTTTATAAATCATTTCAGAGATTTGGAAAGAGTTTTATAAAAGTGGGTTATAACTTTATTTTCAAAGTTATAAGTTAATTGAAATATGAGATGAGCTTTTAAAAAGGGAATTTTTGATAAAGGATAAGCGGAATGTTTATTTGGAAGAAATGTTTGGATTTGGGAAGAAGGAAATTTTAACAAGTTTGTAAATATACTTATACTGATAAGATAAGTATATGATTTTGTTTCAAGGCATGAAAAGTAAAATGTTTTGGTAATATACTTATACCGTTGAGATAAGTATATAAAGGTTTCCAAGTGTAAAGGAAATGTAAGGGGTTTGGGAATACTGTTTTGAAAAGATCTTTTGATCAGATTTTATAGAGTGGTTTTGTTAATTAAAGAGAATTAATAAAGGCTTAGTGGATCCCATATGGAAATTAAACCATGATTGGATGTTTGTTTATTTGATAGTTAAATAACCGACTATCAAAGCTGGACCTAAAACGTAACTTTGGAAATATCTAGTAGAAACACGATAATTATATGGTATAGTTACCGTCGAAGGTGCTATATTGTACGTATAAACTCGTTTCGTTCTTCTAGGACGAATGATAAGGAAATCCGTGCATAGATGGTTAGGAGGTGAAATCTGCTCTTGTCATTTTTTTTGTTTATTTCCTAAAGAACCGAGGTTGAGTTTACCAGAAAATATCGAAAGTTGTTTCGAAGAGACCGGGATCGGATCTATTATTCGGAAACCACTTCGATCCAACCCAAGCATTTCATAATGAAGACATCTTGAAGCATGGGATCGTAGACGGAGCCATTGAAGTTCAAGGGCTACTTGCTACTAATCCTGAGGGTGATTCCAAAATGGATGTAGTAGAAGTAGTGCCTTCGGTTTGTCCTTATCCTGGATAACTTGTATGGATGAATGTTGGCACAGCATTACTACCGGGAGGGCAGTGTTAGCATTCCAAGAGGGACTGCTATTCAGAAAGGTAAAATGTAGCCTCAAGCCTCATCAACCTGGAATGACTAAAATAGGGGATATGCAGCAGGGCTATGTGGGTCGCACCCATTAGGGTATATCATCACCCTTCTAGATATATACACTATCATCAATGAATTCGTGTACGTGGGAGCACTCGGTTAAAGGTTGCAAAGCAACCAGGGTGATGATATATTCGGTACTATCCAGCAAGGGGTTGGCCGGTTCTGTGTTGGAAGGGGTCATTAGGTACGACCTCAATAAATTTTTCTAGAGGTGTACTATGGTGGGCGGTACCCCAGTAGCCCAGTCATTAGTTGGAATCCATTCTCCAATACATGCCTTACGTTTTCGATTTTAGAGCCTAGTATGTTAGAATGTGAGATGCAAGCATTTCAGCTATTTTATCTACTTACTTTAAACCTAGACACTATGATAATATCACTGGATTTTGATATAAAATGTTTTTGTTATCCTAAGGTAAAATCTCATCCGTTTTTATGTGCGGTGTGGTCTTATGAGATACCATTCGTTTGAAAAGTTTTCAAATGTAAAAATTGGTTTGGTTATTACTTGTTATCGAGTTTTACTCACGCTGGTTTACCAGACTGACCCAGGCATTATTCCATGTAATGCTCGGGTCAGATCGAGCATGTTTTTCCAGGTTTAGCTGGATACTTTGGAGTTGAAGAGGAGCTGGATGGTCAAGACGTATTCACATATATTTTTCTTCCGTTGTATTATAGAGTCTGTATTTTGTCAATGTAAGGACAGGTTTTGATAACTGTCCAAATTTAGGACAAGCCTAATGTACTTTGATATTATATGAATAAAGATGTTTTCTTTTTGTAAAGATCATTGTTGTATTATATATTATTCGTTGCGTCATGAGATTCTGTGTCATTTAGTTTTCTTCTATCTTCTACCTTCTTCTTTCACCCTAATAAATTGGCATTTGCGACACTTGAATGTTCGGCATGTGATACAATGGACATATTAGTGTCGATTTTCGAGGGTCGAAAATTCGGTTTGTTACAAGGAAAAACCTATCCAATAAAAAGAATTGAGTCACCAGTGTAGTGACTGCCTACATACCCGTCCAACTTAGGTGCATCTAGTTTGGAACAGGATCAAACTAAACGTAGTTCTTCAAGCCAACAAACAGAACTAATAAACTCCAAAGGAGTTTACGATACATCCAACAAATATGTGATAAACATACAGCATAACAAAAATATAGTAAATAGGCAAGAAGAACAGACATAAATAAATAAACAAGAAGAGCAAACATAATATAGTATGAAAATGCAGTCAAAGATACCAACTAAACAATCCATAACCAATAAAAGGTTACAGAAATAAAAAGGGAAGATTAACATCGAAGAGAGTCTAAGGCACTTCTTGATGTAATGAAAAATGAATCAACTCAAAGAGTCGAATCAAATCAAAGGAAACGAGTTTCCAACAATGACTAGAAGGGTGCACCCTCTTACCGAAAGTATATCTCTAGAAAATATACTTGAGAACTACGATGGCTCTCGGACACGTCCAAGCCAGACCATGCCAACCTTACCGAGAATCCGAGTATTTCACATTTTTGAGCGCATACCACCGAATCCAATCTAGAGATGTGAAGATACCCTAATAGGAGCAACCACACATAGCTTGGCTTACACTCTCTCATTGGTTTTAGTCATTTTCCACCAAAGGATAGCAACACTCAAAATGAGCAACAAATCGTCTTAAATTGACGAAACAAGAAGTTGAAAAGATATGGTTAAACAAGGTGTGATGGTCTTTTAACCAAAAGAGAAACTAAGATGAGTGAAGTTCCCTTTTACTCAATGAAATAGCTAAAAAGAGTGTTACTTTCTTTTAACCAATAGCCACTAAAAATGTCAACCTAATAAAAGGTGGTATAAGTTCCTTTTAACTAAATGTCAAGGTTAAAAGGTGTGATTTCCTTTAACCAAAAGATATCACACACACACAATCAAATTTTACTAAGAGTATTTCCAATCAATAAAGTGATTAGACACACACATACATACACATACACACACACTCAAATTTTACCAAGAGTATTTCCAATCAATAAAGTGATTTAATCCTTATTAAAATATTTTTGAAATAATTTAACTATCCTTTCAAATTGCAACATTTACAAATTTATTTGAAAAGATAATCTTTGGTTTGAAGGTCATGTATAAGGAGATTAAAAACAAGAAGATTAAAAACAAGAGCTACTAAAGCAAATGTTACAAGGAGTCTCCTTATTAAATTAATCAACATTTACTAATGATTTTCATATCAAAATTATTTTTAGATTATACATAACTAAGGTATAAGTATCTACTTAGAGTAGTATGGGAAAATTATTCACTTAGAAATAATTTTAACTCTTTTTTAAAACAACTATTTATAAATGTTGTTACAAAGAGCTGTGGAATGTCTAAGGTGAATGCTATTTTTTATTAAGTTGTGGAAGTAAACTAATACTTCAAAAGCGATTTCAAAAACAAGTTTATAATTCTTTATATATTTTAAACAACACTAATTATTTACAATATTTATCAACACAAAGGATAATAAATCAATTTAAAATACTTTTTATAAATCTAAAACAACGTTAATATTCCCAAAAGATAATTAATCAAATTTATAACTCTTTTATAAATTTAAAACTACACTAATTATCCCAAAAGATAATTAATCAAATTTATAACTCTTTTTATAAATTTAAAGCTACACTAATTATCCCGAAAGATAATGAATCAAATTTATAACTCTTTTTATAAATATAAAACAATATCAATTATTCCAGAAGATAATTAATTAAATTTATAACTCTTTTATAAATTTAAACAATACTTTATGTAAATTAACTCAAATTCCATAATTGGAATATTTACAAATATTTTGTAAACAATTTCTTTTATGAAAAACCACCTTTCAAACAACTTCATTAAATTCAAGTTCAAATACTTAATATTAAATTATTTTAATTAATTATAACAATTTAATAAACCAATATTATCGCTATACACTTTATAGTCAAATTGTGAAATTAATCACAAGGTATTAGCCTACAATTGTCTTCTACCCAACTCATACCAAATAAAAAGGATAATTGTTCATAAACTAGCCGAGTACAATCCAAACAACCAAACAAACAATAATAACAAATATATTATTATCAACAATTAGTAGTCAGTAGCTAGCATATCATTTACAAATTAATCGTTTTTACTTTGCAAGCACAGAACATTGATTTATTTTGCTCGATAGATGTCCAAAATAATCTATTCAATTTATTTATAGCAGAATGTTGATTTATTCTACTAATTGAATGTCACTATAGAAATATAGTTATTTAACTATGTAATTATATTTAATCACATTATTATATCATAATTTAATACTTCATCAATTATGTGAATTAACTATACTAATGTGTTCTACTGGTTTATACGAACCTAGAGAAAAATTCGCGGGTTAAACGGACTTAAAATGAGTGAGTTATTCATTTTTAAAGTTAGATCTTTTAATTAACAAATTAAACAACTAATTTACTTAAATGCTCCTCACCCCAAGGCCCAACAACCATCATGGCCCAAAATGCATGAACGCACCTCTCTTACTTCATCATTTCATGAATGCCTGGAATAAAATTACTCCACCATTCTCCGCCTTGTTCTTCCATCTTCGGCCACTGATGGCCAAGCGACCATCACCAAAGCACTCGTCTTCCAAAGGCGAACAATATGGTACCCTCCATGCCGAACTTGATTCCCCACCACCCACGACCTAAAACCTACAACATCTTGACTTCCACTGACCACCACGATGACCAGATGCCATCGGAACCCGAAACAAACACCAACAAAATGCTCGGCTCATCGAGATGAGTACGACCATACCATCACTTCGGCCTCCTCCTTCTCCACCCCACTTGGCACCTTCTTGGCAGCCATCCCTGGCTGCCACGATCTCAATGCGCCACCATTGCAAAAACAACAAGAATGAAAAGCATAACTCTCTTTGCCCTTTATAATTTTGATATTTGTACTTTTGGATATATCTTTGTATTTGAAGAGTTATTGCAAAAATGAGATGAAATGTGAATGTCGCTACTATGTGTTTCATTTTTCATACAAAGAACAAAATAAGAAAAAGTGTGCAAGTAAACTTGTCCCTATTTTTATTTCATGTGTGTCCTCCCTTTTTTTCTATATATGTGTCCATGTATATATAAACCTAATTCCTTCTAAGCTAAGTAATCAAAAAGTCGATTACTTGCAAAGGAAACCAAAGTCTTGTGAAAGGACGATGAAAAGATCGGGAAAAAGATTGCGTTCATGTCGTGTATATTTAAATTTTGGTTTATAAGAGTTTTTGCTGTACACCGCCTCACAATAATGCGTTCGCGAACGACAGAAATAAAAATATGATCATGCATAATAATGCGATACGATCACAAAACACCAATAAAATACACTAGTCAACTTATTATGCGTAATTTCAAAAATATCAACATTGGCCGCAAAATGCGTCAAACGAACGTTTAATTATTTTTCAAATTAAAAATTATGAAAATATCCTATACATTAAATTTAAAATATGACATAAAAATCAAGCTGTTATTTGAAACATAGATTGTGTTATGTTTAAATTCAAATTCGAATATTAAAATAAATTAAATATTCAAATTTGAAGATTAAAAAATTACGGGTCATTACACGAGAAAATAACAAAAGCACGGAAAATAATCCATCCCCCCATTGTCCTTCCATCGTCATAATGGCTTAGAATTTTAAATTACCCATCCGCTCTCCTCATGCTTTGTAATGTATGTTGAAAACTCAAAACGAAAAACTCAAAATAAAACCAAACGGATTCTAATTAATGTAGGTTAGGCTTGGAAATGAGTTTTGCGTGTTTAGTATGTATGTCGAATAGCATGGGAGAGAGGCAATTGTTGAAAAATCATAGTCATTCCAACAAAAGAGAAAAGGTGAAAGGGTCGGATAGTTTTTGGTATTTTCCAAAATAAAGGAAAAAAAGTCATTTTCATTTTTATACGTTAAAATCATTTTCCACCACCTTCTTCTCTTTTGTGCATTTTTAAATACGTGGTTGAAAACACACAAAAAAACTCGGATTTTCAAACTAAAAAACTACATAATTTTTTTTATAAATGCCAAAGTCTTTCAAAAAACTATAAATATGAACTATATGTTATGCAATGCTTTTTGTATAACTAATTAAATGATTTATTATCTGTTTTACATTAAGTGGGATGAATTACAAAAACAACGATAATTGGATTCCTTTATTAATCCACGTAACTTATGTTTCGATAGTTTAGATTGAAAATTATTATCCATGTTATTTCCCTTCTCTAATTTAGATTCCATCTTGCCTCCAAATTTTTTCTTTTTGCTTTTGGCCCGTGTTTATTTTTTTAAGAAGTTCTTCATAAAAAATTTGATTTCTAAATAAGAATTTTTTAAGTTGTTTGTTTTTGATCAGTCTTCTAATTAAACCTACATATTCAAACAAAAGTATTCATAACATTTTTCTTGTTTATTCTTAGTTCTGAATACTAAATGGTAATTTGTACGCTTTACACCCGCATTAAAATCAATATATGTAATGCAAATTCAAAATTTTAATATTAACAATTAAAATCTTAAATTTTGAAAAAATTCAAATTTCCAAAATCTAATATACTTTGAAATGTTTCTGAATTCAAATTTTAAAAATTCAAGATTTTTAAATTTTTAGAACTAAAAATTTTAAAACTCTTTATTTTATTTAGATTTTCCAAAAGTTCTAAAATTAAAAGTCTAAAAATACGTAGCTTTATAAAATTTCGTAGTTAATAAACCTTATAAAACTAACATTTTTAAACTTTTTATTGTATTCAGATTTCTCTTAATTCAAATGTTAATTAAAAAAATTAAAATTCTAAATTTTTCATTTTAACATTCTTTGTTTAAAAACTAGATAATTATTATTATCAATTTGAATAATGGCCACATGATTGAAGTGATAAAAGATTTTTATGAAGTAATAAGTGCAAAGATTTATAAAAATCTACCTTAAAAAATGAAAAGCCAGAGTGAACAGCTGTTTGAAGATGGCCCAATAAGTGAAGGGAACGTGTACAAAAGCAATAAATGTGAGTATAGCTGAATAGACTTTTTCCCAGTGCCGAAAAGATAGATTAGACAGAACTGATTAGACACACAGACTGGGTGTTTAAGTCAACAAGTCTACCCCGACCTATAGTCGCCGCAGGCTTGGGGACAAGTGTTGCACCTTTTCTTACCACGAACTGCAATAAAGGAAAATGGGGCAGAACGTAAGATCAGGGAAGCCATCCCGTCAAGAAGATTAAAGGAAAAGAAAATGAAAGTGAAGCAATTAAGTTTGTATTGGATTGGAACCAGTTTAAAGTCACAACACCTAACCCGACCCAAGCCTTGCAACCAAGGGACCACAACGAAAGACAAATACTGCAAGCATCGGGAAACAATGGTAGGCCACAGTGGCCATATCCAAAATCAAAGACATAAAGTGAACTGAGGTGTAAGAAGCAATACCAGATGTACTAAGGTAACCAAACTTCTAAAGCTCACATTTTGTCAATGCCTACAGAAACAGGTATGTTCCAGCACATACTAAGGCAACCTAGAAAGTGCCGCATAGAGCCAAAAGCACTCCAAAGTGGCTGTATACCAGGCCAATCGGAATACGCCTCAACGTAGAACCAAACTTACAAGCAAACGATAGGTGTGAAGTTCCTTCTCCCTCATCAGTAATCAAAGCATACTTGCTAAGAGGGTGACTCAAATCACGAATAACCTCAGGCATGTTCCAAGCATATGCTTCCAAGCATATGCTAAGTCAACACTTAGAGCAAAATGAGAAAACGCTACTCCATTCCGACCCGACACGTTATCACGTCAAACAAAGATAGCAAAAACATCAGCAAGGCAGTGCAACCTGAGCACTAGGCAATATTCACCACTGCATCTCTTCATATACATCAACAACATAGCAAAACTACAAGGTGATCCCCTACCATTTCTGTAATGAACTGGTATTTTCAACCATTCGCATCCATATATGTCGTACTTGAATTGCTCAAAATATCAGATTGTTAATTTAAATTTGACAAAACTCAACATATATAGTAAATAAATCAATCAAGGAATCACAGACACAGAGTAATATAATAATGCAGCGGAATAGATAAATAGTAGTAGTAGTAGTTCATGAAGCTACTATGTGAATAACAGAGTTTGAAATAAAATACACAGAATATCTCAAATGCAGATTGATGACATCTCCGAGCAAATCAACTGGAAAATCTTAAGCTAAATCGATAGTTGGATCTCCAAGCGAAGCTCCAAACTTCAAAGGTGGGTATCACTCCGTCTGACCCCAGCGTAAAGCAAAACACAAAACACTCGAGTCATGATTAACATTCTTATATCAATAAATCCAACTCAAAGTGAAATATCAACTGAAATACAAGTAACTTAAAGGATGTTTGGGATAACCATCCTCTAAGGATCTGTTGAACTATCTACAATGTAGAAACATACGTTATTAACAACCAAACGTTATTATAACACCGTGGTCATTTCAAATTAATTTATACTTCAAAACCAAAATATCATTTCCATTTCAAATATGTATATATATATATCCAAATTATAGCACTTTCGAAACTAAATTGATAATTTCATATATATATTATTTAACTTCATTATTATTTAGTTTTGAAATATTCACTTAATAAATCCATTATCATTTAAATAACCTTAAATTTACATTAAACTAAATATTCCCTTCGATTTATTTAAAACTTGAAATATCCATTTAATCACTTTAAATCAATTCAAGTTATAACATCATATCTTAAAGCCCTCGAATTCAATAAGTTTCAAATCGATTTAATTAAACAAAATTCTTAATTAAATACAATTTCAAATCAATTTCAACTCTATCTTCTTAACCTTAATTTATTAAAATCATTATAGACTCTATATTAAAATATAATTTAAATAAATACTTAACCATATTATATTTTAATAAAATCAAACTCGACTAAATTTAAAGCTTATTATTTAATCTATCTTGTATTAAACTTACTTCATAAACATAATATTTTCAAATTCAAATAAAACTATATAGATATCCTTTCAAAACCATAGAAATCATTTTAAAATATTTATATATAGACCAACGGTGTCTGTATAAAATTTTCTATCCTATGGTCAAGTGATACAGATATTTATCATTTCAATCCGTAATTTTAATATATACGGGTATATATCATTTCAACCCGCAATCCCAAATTCAATTCAAATGAAAATCGCTTGGGTTTATCATTTCAACCCATAACGATTTTCCCCTATTCTACAGATCGTTTGAGTATATATCATTTCAACCCATAGTGAATTCTATACTAACAGGGAACTTGTAGAGTGATAACTGATATGATAATAATAATAATAATAACAGACATATATTATTAATAACAATAAAAATATAAACAACAAGATATGGTGTCATATCCCACAGGTGAACAGATACAGATAATAGCATATATATAGCAATGTAAATAACTGACAGCAACATATTCAATTGTCGTTTCAATTGAAATCAAATTTGATAAATATTAGAACGTTAATCATGAGTGATTGCTTACCTTTCGAGGCTAGATAGATTGGACGATGAAATTGAGTTACAAAATGCAAGCACAACTTCCAAATCAAAGCTAGATTGGCAAGAATCGACGATCAAAGCTGAAAAAAAAGGGAATCGATGGAAATGAATCAAACTTTTTTTGATATATATATATATACAAAAACATTTGTTATTTTATTAAAATCAATACTCTTATCTAAGACAAAATTAAAGTAATATATATATATATATATAAACAACAGATCTTAAATAAACTTATAGGAACATCTATATACATAAATCAACATATTATATATAACTAATACAATTATATGTGCAGACTTTATACAAATTTTTTTTATATGCAAAACAAGGTATATACACAATCAGACCCCTACCCAATATATGCAGACAAATATATACATGCATGTAGACACAATATATATAATCACAGTTAAATGTGTCTATGCAAATCTACACTAACATATTATGCAATTAAACAAATACATATACACTAAAGATATATACTTATATCCTTTGTTAAAATAGTAAAATTTATAACATACTGACAGTAAAACATTTTCTAACATGTATAACTAATATGCATGCAATAGATCATAAGCCCAGAATGTATAAAATTATATTTTATAAATTACATATCATATAAATCTTATATAACCTATATATAGATATATATACACACACATAGTAGTATATAGCTAACTTATACCTTATAACACTTATATAATTTATATGTGAACTTGACAGAATACAAAACTCATATAATTATATATATATATATATATATATATATAATATATAATACTTACAAATTTGAGCTCAATAGATATGCTCAGGGTAATGACTTATACTCAACTATAAACCTATGTACACATAATACTATACTTATTAAAACCAAGTATATATATGAATTACTTTATATATATATTAACACCTTTCTATATAAAATTTACAAAAGTAACGAAAAACTGCATGCTCCTACTTGCCTTCAGGCAATAATGCGACGTGTATATGTGTGACATCATATACATACTGTATTTTAAATCAATGCATATATACTTTTACAACCAGGTTATTTCCAACTTACATATAAATATATAACTACTACATAATATAAAGCTCAGGTTATATACCCCATATAACATACAATACTAACAAACGTATGTATATAATTATATATGCTTACATAACACACAAATTATGTACAAACCTAATATACAACCTAGGCAAACTTTTAAATATATGAATATACCATATATTAAGAAATGACGGAGGCTGCTGGTTCAAGGTTGCACGCGGCCGTGGCTTGGGTAGGGGCAAGAGAGGGGTGGCGGAGATGATGTGTGGTGGGACGAGGTGAAGAGGGAGACGGGCGGCATGGGCTTCCGACAGTGGAGGCTTGGCTTGCCGTCGAGTAGGTGAAGGCGGAAGGGAATGAGATGTAGAGGCTTGTGGTGGTGGGGTTTATTGGGTCTCAAGGGAGAGGCACGGCATAAGGAAGGAGCAGGCAAAAGGGAGATGGAGAAAAAAAATATAGTGAAGAACAGGAAAAGGCAGGAAGGACAAGAGCGTACCTCTTTTGTGAACAGTTTCAAGATGAAATAGGGTACCGCATATAAATATAAATCAAGGAAAAGAGTAACGGTCACCCATTTTAATCACGTGAAATAATTAAAGCAATTTTTGTTTGAGTAGCACGTTTCAATTTTGAAACCGAACGAAAAAGTAAAGTCACCATTTATGGTACGATACGACGCACCGATTTATCATTTCCGTCGCGTATCGGACCTAAAAGTACAGAAATAAATATACCGCTAAGATCAGCACGACGGGGCGAATGGAACGGTATACAGATATCGATGGTACGATCATCCGATCAAAAGTCGATAATCGGTACCAAAAATGCTGCTATTTTGTCAGAAATAAGATAAACGGAGCAATAGCAGTCCAAATTTGACGAAATGAAATATGACGTCTCACTCAGAAGATGATTTACAAATTTTCTATAGAAAAATATTTAGGTTTGAAAAACATTTTATTATCATCAAATATTAACTGATTTGAATTGAAATAAATTTCATAATAAAATAAACTTTAATATTATCGGATGAAAATTTACCAGTTGCTATGTTAAAATAGACGTATACCAAATATCAAATTTTCATTTAATTACGTTATAAAACTATTAAAATTTCCGGGTTGTTACACTGACACCGATATACGTTGCTATCTCGTACGGAAAAATCCAAACGGAGCTAGAAACATCCGAATTTCGCAAAACAGATTACGCAGTCTTATTCAGAGTGTTCTAAATAAATTTTATCATGTTGACATATTTAGGTTTCGGAACACTTTTAAATTCAACTGTTATTAACTGATTTAAACTGAATTTCTAGCGACTAATAGAACATCTATATTATTCGACAAAAATTTGCCATTTGCTATGTCTAGATGGACGCATAGCAAATATCAAATTTCCATCATAAAATTCTATTGTTTGTTTTTAAATGGTAGATTTTAGTTTATTATATTCAATAAAATTCACCTTTATTTAATTTCAAAATAAACTATATTTCAAATTAATATAATTGAATATTCATTGGTTTATAATTTCTAGTTCCTTAATTAAAATGCTAATATTAACTAATGTAGTATTAAATTCTCAATTTCTCAATTTCTGAATCATTTAACTAATTAAGCCTTATTAAATTAAAATTTATATTTCTTTCCTTTTATGAAAATCCAATTATACTAAATTTTATTAACAATAAATTTCAATAGGTTGATATGTAAGATGACCAGAAACCAAGACTAGAATTTAAATAAGTTTGAATACACAATTTTACATTTATTGTTTACAAATAGATTAGAAGTTAATTTACAATTAAAACCCAATTCTAGTTAATCATAAACTGATTTCATGCTTTATACAATATTAAACCTATCCAATTTTTATTAAACCATACGTTTGAAATCACATAAAATAGTTGTCACTTTATTAAATCAAAATTTGATGTTATAATTCAAAGTAATTTTTATTTAAAATTATAAATTTTTAATTTCTTACTGTATTAAATTCTAAAATTTGAATTTTCTTCTCTCTCGAAAACACAGGTCGTTACAATTTCTCTCAAGAAATTTGTCATTCCGAGAGAGAGGAGACCGACCCATACAGAGTTGGGCTTCCTGCCCGAAATATTTAGGTATCCCGCTTTGAATTTCCAAGATCCCATCAAAGTCATGATTTCTTGCCAAAAACCCATCGTCAACCTAGGCGCAACGAATAGGTGTTATAGAGGAATGACAATTGCCAAAATCTAAAGGTGAAGATTGAAGAGAAAAGATCAAAGATGATCATAACAACCAGTAATGCACTTTTCATACTATAAAAGGAAATACTAGAGGATGAAGAAAGGGGATCTTCTTTTTCAGCTTCTTCTTCTTCCCAAAATAAGGAAAATTGAAAATATTGTATGCCACTAGGCCATTATAATTTGTATCAAAAGGACAAATATCTAATGGATTATCTCGTGGACGTGGGATTGACTATAATCCGAACCACGTAAAAATTTATGTGTCCTTTATTTCTATTGTTTTGCTATTTGATTTTGATTGCCACTTATTTACAAAAATCACTTTGACATTTCAAAAAACAGTTGAAGTGCGACTACAAGGCTATGTAAGCATCCAACGACATGGCCGCTTCTCCAAGGTAGAGTTAACACAGCTTAAATTCGGTGATTCAAAATCATGGAAGCTAATTGGCATCTAAGACTTCTTCACGATCTAGATGAGTGTGGTGAAGACGTAATACTTCACCAACAAGATGCATGTAGGTATTATAATTTATGTGGATTGCTTCCTATAGTCTCATTAGTGCACATGAAATTTCCTACAGATGCATGTAATAACGAAAGTATGTGTTTGCGTATAAAGACAAAAAAACTATCAAGTGTATCAGCCGAATTCGTTGATTAAAGCATCTAATAATGTCTATTACTTGACATTTCATGGCACTCAATATAACATTAACAAGACAATATCATACTATAGTTTAATTATTTTGGATTATATATTTATAGAGTAATAAATTTTGTTGTTGAAATAACACTTTAGATGCTTGTGTGGTATTATTCCGATCTTACTAAACAATTTGTAAAAGGTTGTCTTTATAGAGCCTTTAGTGTACATAATGGGTTTTCTCCTACGCATCATGTTCATTCGTGTACTTCTATTCTCTTATCTTTACACACACGCGCGCACGCGCGCGCGCGCGCACACACACACACACACACACACACATATATATATATATATATATATATGTGTGTGTGTGTGTGTGTGTGCGCGTGCATTCTTATAAAATTTTAAAATAAACAATAAGGTCCATAAGAGTTAATAAGTCCTCAAGGATCAAATTTATATTACTTAATTGTTTAACCAAAGGAAAATTGAATCAGAAAAGTAAATTCAAAATGCTTTCTTTTATCATGGATATCTTGATTTACTTCAAAAAATGATAGGATTATTTATTATGTGATTTCTACTACAAAGATCAAACTTTTGAATTAAAATTGAAATAAAACAAATAAATTAACTCAATTAACTAACAGAAATGCTCAAAAATACCATGTAAGAATTTTGTTGAATCATTCATAGTCGGAGGTTACTTCAAATGCAATAGGCATTCTGCATTTGGACTACTACAACAATAAGTAACGAAAAAGTTCAGAGCAAGCATGAATATACCAATAATAAATATCCTACAAACTTACTTTAAATTACTTAAATTTCGAGTAGATGATCACAAATGTTACAAAATAAAAACGATAATAATAAAGATCTGGAGATGGAAAATACAAAAAAAAATTGAATGCGATGGACCACTTGCTCAAATGGTAAGTGGTATAACACTCTAGATTGAGGTTTAGGTGGTCAGAGATTTAATCCTCGAGACATCAAAATGAGTACTCAACTCTTACTCTAAAAAAATTAAATTATATTTACTTCAATTCAAGATTATAATTAGAAAGATTGATGAAGACAAATAGATTGAAAATAGAAAATAGAAAATAAGTAAGTGGAATAAAGGTTGGAGATGAATGTACAACAAAATTTGGAAAGTAGATAAAACAAGGAATAGAAATAGAAATAAATGAGGAAAATAGTCACCGAAGAAATAAAGGCAAGACTCGTGGAACAATATGAATAGAGGATTAGAATGAATTAAGAAGATAGCCAGATGTTAGACAAAAGTTTAATAGTATATATAAAAAGCTTCCTTAGTATACCACTTAAAATATGATAAATGATAGAGATTTTTAGTTGATTTACTTTAAAAAAAGGATACTTAAGCGATCTCCACAAATAAATAGTAGAATATTTTTCAAAAAAATTAAAATCGAAAGGTTCAAAATTGTAGTATTGAAAATTTTAAAACCTTCCAGAACTAAAACAAACAAAATTTATATCTTTATTACTTTTATATATTTTGTTAAAATAGTGAAATATTGCTTTTATTATGGAATGAAACACACTTTTTTTCTTCATCGATATCTCAATGATACCTCTTATCATAAATGTTCTCTCTCTGTCAATTCTTAGGAGAAAAGGAGTGCATAACGTAATAGCATGTAGAAATTAGTGAGTCGCCTTTATTTTCCAAGAGTATTGATATTCACATGAGTTCCAATAGAAAGCATTTATGTTCTTCAATTCATTCAGACATACTAAGAGCGTTTGATTTCAAAAAAAATACAAATAAAATATCAACGACCATACAAATTGTGTATTGTCCATTACAATCGGTCTTCTATTCCTGATTGTAATGAAAAGCAGATAACTTCCAATCATCGATTTAATTTTCAACGTCTTTTAAGTTATGAAAAATAATGCTAATTTTCAAACTTAATATACTTTCGCTTCCTCCCAAAGTTGCAATTCACAAAATAGTAATGTAACTATTAGAGCATCTCCGAGAGGATGGCTAGTTCTAGGATGAAGAAGAAGATTAAAAACGTGAATTCCTCCCACTCTTCCAGTAGCAAGTGGGAGGAATTGTCCACTTTTTTCAAAAAAGACTATAAACGCTATTCAAAAACCCGTTTATAGAGTTATATGAGTTTCATAAATCCTACTGAAAACCATTTAGGGCAGAAAACCGTTTATGAACCCACGCTCAAAAAATAAAATGGGAGAGACTTCCACTTTTCTCTCTTCTTCACGCTCAAATCGATGCTAGTGGAGCATAAGGAATCGAAAAATAATGGGGTCTTCCCCATTTTCCTACAAATTGCGCCAGCTGGAGATGCTCTTATTAGTGATTCTTTTGTCTTTTTTTTTCATAATTCAATGTACATTAATTAGCTATTATTTGTATTATTTGTCAATAAAATTCTTTTATGATTTGGTTTCATTTTTTATTTTTTGTCTTTCATTTTCAACATTCATAACAAAATATGAGAATAACGGAAGAGAAACTTAAAATTTTAGGTCATTATGATGATGATGGAGTGGCGGCGGAGGGGCTGGAAGAACGGTGGAGAGAATGGATTGTTTGCCATTATTTTGTTATTTCTCAAACACGAAAACCAAAATAAATTTGTTTCTATTTTATATGCTAGTTTCATTTTTCAAATTGGTTGTTTTCGAAAAATACATGTGTCTTGTATGTTAGTCCTTGAGATTGTTAGTCCTTGAGATGATGGTTTTGATGACAACAACCTTAGAATAAGATTATAAAATATAAATACTAACATTATAGTTTAGATATATGTATATGCAGGATTTAACCATGCAGGTACCAAGAATGAAGACTGTACAGTATAGAGATTCAAGTTATCAAGATTGAAGACTCATGAGTATCAAGATTATCAAGAGTTCAAGATTTCAAGATAAGTATTGAGTCTAGAATTATGTTAAAACTTCATAATAGCACTGAAATCTTCACTCCATTTTTCTTTTGGGATGGAACTCATTTCTACCTTTTTAGTGGCTTACAAACCCACGACAAGTAGCTTACAAACCTACGACAAGTAGCTTACAAACCCACGAACATCCTGGTTTTGTACAAGTTCTCGAGTCCTGATATGATGAGATATTATACAGGAAGAAGCTTGCAAAACTACTTCAAAATAATTTTCAAAACTGCTTTTCAGATTGTTTTAGCCTTAAAAATTATCTTTTCAAATGATTTTCAAAAAGATGTTTTAGCCTTAAAATATTCTTTGTTTTTTGTTTTTAATAAACTCGTATTTTTAAACTTCATTTGTTTTAAACTATCTTTATACTTAGATTTAAATATAAAATTATAGTAAAATTATATATATATTATTCTCTATATTTATCTATGTATTTTATCTATATTCAAGTATATTTAAAAAGTTTAAAATAGTTTAAATATAAGATAAAGGTTATTTTCAAAGAAAAACAAAACATCAAAATTTCCTTTGGGATGTCGACATGCCCTAGTACCCCATGTCGACATAGTTTCAGTTAGGACCAAAAATTTGAATTTCAAAAGAAGTGTCTATTCGCCATAACCTTTCACGAATGGACATGGCTGTTGTTCTTCTATAAATAGGGGTTAGTTTCAACGAATTTTATATCAAATTTTCTGGTTTTTCACTTCTCTTCTCCTTCCGCATTTTCTTATTCAAAATCCTATCATTACCCTGCCGAAATCAATATTGAATCTAACTAGATTATCTCTGGATTGATTCTCTATCACTATCTCAACAAGATCCAAGTGCTATTCAGAGTTATAGGCTTCTTTGTAATCTATCTAGCGAGAAAAGGTGTTATTGTAGCCTTGGAAATCAATCAAGCGAGAAAAGGTGTGATTGTAGCCTTAGAAATCAATTAGGTGAATTTGTTGCCCCGGAAATCAAGTATCTCTACCCAGAGGATTGTGATTCTTGAGGGTGTACCTCATAGCCTTGAAACTGAGGGTTGTAATTGTTGAATTTCTTTTGAAAGGAAATCCGCACTTAGTTGTGCGGGACTGGATGTAGGGTAACTCCGAACCAGTATAAAATCCGGTGTGTTCTTTCCTTTACTGCATTTACTTTATTTCTACATCTGTGTTTGATTCTGTGATTATATCTGTGTCTGAATATTGCATACATTTGTGTTCAAATTAACATAAACTCAAAAAAAGATTTAGTAATTTCTTATAAACACTATTCACCCCCCCCCCTCTAGTGTTATTTCTAGCCTTAAGATCCATATTCTGCATTCCTCACATTTGGTATCAGAGCAAGGTTTTCAAAAGTTTCATAATCTGAATTTTGAAAAGTTTTCTAAATGGCTACCAACATTGGTACTGTTTCTAACACTAGTTCATTTGTAGAAGATCAGTCTACTGCCAGACCCCCTTTTTAGTGGCAGTAACTATGCATATTGGGCATGTAGGATGAAAATATATTTACAATCTGTAGGATTAGATACTCGAATATCACACAAACTGAATATTCTGAACCCACAACTAATTTTGCACAGTGGACTACTGAGCAAAAGACTATTGCACAAAATAATTCTAAAGCAATGAATATTCTGTTTTGTTCACTTGATAGGAATGAATTTAATAGAGTGTCAGTTTGTAAGTCTGCATATGAAATCTGGAAAACTTTGCAAGTTACTCATGAAGGAACAAGCAAAGTTAAACAGACCAAAATTTCCATGCTCACAAATCAGTTTCGGTTATTTAAAATGAATACTAATGAGTCTATTTCAGATATGTATAGTCGATTTCAGGATATTGTGCATTCTTTAATATCCTTGGGAAAGGAATTTTCGGAAGAAGATCAAGTCAGAAAATTTTTAAATTCTCTCACTCCAGAATGGGATCAAAAGACACTTGCAATTGAAGAGGCAAATGACATCAGTACCTTAAAGATAGAAGAATTGATTGGAAATCTAATGTCGTTTGAAGTCCAAATGATCGGGAGAAGAGAAAGCAAAGCATCTGAAAAGAAATCAATGGCATTCAATGCATTAACCGACGGAATAGACTCAAACAGTGATAATGATGAAGAGATAACATTTATGACCAGGAATTTTCGGAAATTCCTGAAATACAGAAAGATGAATAATCTCAAGAGAAACAACTATAAGAATTCTGGAAATCAGAATGCAGTGCCAGACAATGTCAAATGTTTCAACTGTGATGAACTAGGCCATATCAAAAGAGACTGTCCGTATCCAGAAAGGCATAATCCTCCTATAAACAATGAATCAGTAAAGAAACGGAAGAGTGCATTTACTGCTACTCTAGATGACTCAGACTCATCCTCAAGCGATGATGATCAGAAGACAAATAACTCAAATTTGTGTTTCACGGCCGTTCACGACTTCAACAAATTCAAGGAAACGGACTCAGAAAAAGGTATACATTTACAATACAATTGATTGAAATTACATGCATAGAATTAGATGATTGATTGATTGATTGATTGATTTTGAATTGGTGTGTTGATTGAATTTTAAATTTATTTTTTATTATTTTATTATTATTATAATTTTATTATTGTTTTATTTTTATTTTATTTTTGTTTTTATTTTTTTTAATAATATAATAATATTGTTTGGAATATACTATAATTCTAATAATATTTCAGATATATATATATATAGACATTAAAATAATAAGTATATATATATTAGAATACTTAGGAAAAATAAATCATAGAAATTCACAGGCACATGTCGACATGGTCCCTACCCTGATGTCGACATAGGTACCAGAATTTGAAATTCAAAATTTGAATTCAAATGGTTGAATTTCCCTCCACCTTTTCACTTCATCCAATACTCTGAAAAGACATCTTTTGACCAGAGAACATGTCTTTCAAAAATCTATTTATTCACTATCTTTTATCACAACTTTTCACTTTCATTTTCAAATTCAAACTCTCTCTTCAAAACTCCAAGCTCTCTATTCTCTACTTTAATGGCTTCTTCAAGCAACCCCTCCACCATGAGACTTTCCAGAAACTTGAAAGAGCAACTCCTCAATAATACGGAGGCAATAAAAGCATACATCAATTATGCTAATTATGGAAAAGTCCATCCCGGAAAGTTTGCTATTTTTCAAGATTTTGCTTCTTATGAAATTGATACTCTTTTTGCAAACAATCAAATTCTTAGTCTTGTTGATTCTTCTCAAAATGATTTTGTTTGTTACCCAAATCTTGTTAAAATTTTCTATGCAAATCTCAATTGAGAATTTTATAAAGGAAATGATAATGAAATTTGGAGTAGTGTCAAAGGCACTAAAATTATTTTGAATTGTGATCTTTTGGGTACCATTCTCAATTGCAAAAGTACGGGAATGGATCTTTCTAGTTTTCAAATCGATGAACATGATCGTGAGACATTTCATCATATTTTTGAAGGAGAAGAAAACTTTGAATTTAAAAACCGAAACTTTCGTCCTAAAGCAAGAATTGTCAATCTTCTTTTACAACATACTTTGACCCCAAGATCGAGAAATTTTAACGATCCTACTTCAAAAGTGTGCACAGCACTTTTTGCTATTTTCAGAAATTATGATATCAACTGGGCGCAAGTTATTTTGGATGAACTTCGTCCTAAAAATTTTGAAATGGGAGAAAACACTTTATACCATGGAATTTACCTTACTCGGATTTTCAACTATTTTGGAGTAAATTTCAAAGGAGAAGAATTTATTTCAAGAAAAGTTTTTAATATCTCAAACATTTCTCTCATGAAAATCCCATATGTTTATCAACCTTATGAGACTCTTGCCGAAAAGGAAGACCGTTTGACTCATGAAGAAATGGAAGAGGAAGAAGAAGAAGAAGAAGGGGATGAAATTGAAATAGAAGAAGAAGAAGGTGAAACATCCCTAGAAAGTATTGAATATCCCTCCAATCCTACCAACAAAACCCTTCTCAAAAACCAAAAGATTATTGTTGAGAATCAACGGGTTCTTAAAAGATCCGTTAGTAAGAAGTTGGACAAAATATCATCCAAGATGAACAAGTTTTTCTCCAAAGTCAGCAAGAATCTTGGATTATCTTCATCTTCATCATCCTCTAACTAGTTCTATATTTTCATATCATGTCGAATTAGTTTAAGTTTGTTTTAATTTGAGTGTTTATGATTAATCATTGTATCACTCTTCTATGCAATGAAATTGAATTTCCTTTCTGTTATCTAGTTTATCTTATCTCTTGAATAAATGTTAGTATATTATATAAATATATATATATACACAATTATTCACAAAATAAAAATTACCATCAAATTTCACTGCCTTATGTCGACATACCCTCTATGGCCATATCGACATGTACTGGTCAGAAATGACACTTCATTTTGAATTTGAAATTTGAATAACTACCATATGTCTATTCATTTCAAACGAATTTCTACACCTATGTATCCCCATTTCTTCCAGAATTCATTAATGGATATTATTTCTTATCTATTCTATCTCTCATTCTTCTCACAATTTCAAAAATGGCTAATCCAATTCATAACTTATCTGAGAATCTTGAAGAAACTCTTAATTCATTCAAGAATATTCTCTCGTTCATTCTTCATAACCAGCGACACTTAGAATTGAGTCAAATGTAGATGATCAAGGAACAAGAAAGGCATTTCGAGGCAATTCGATGGATGATTTTTTCCCTGCACAAGGATGATAACGAAGCACATCCTCCTGTCTCTCTCACAAATGACAATGAAAATTGGGATGCCATCAAAGCAAACCCTATTTTCGGAGAAGAAGGATGGGTGGAAGTTCCTCGTAACGTTTAATTTGATTGCTTACTTTGTTTGAATTGATTGCTTTGATTGAAATTGTTTGTTTAGATTGATTTGATTGACACTTGGTGTGGATAGATGAATGTATAAATATACATTGATATATTTATAATCGTTGATTGAATATCATGTCTATAAGTATAGTTATTTCTTAATATACTCTATTATATAGTTTATTAATGCAGGTACTTGAGTACAAGAATGAGTTGGAGTTATATAGTTTAGAGTTAGTTTGTTTTTGTTGATGACAAAGGGGGAGAAATATAAAATAGGGTAGTTAGGCATAGATTAAGGGGGAGTTATTAGATTTAGGGGGAGTTATTAGGATAGAAGTAATATTTTATAAACAAAGGTTGTCATCATCAAAAAGGGGGAGATTTGTTAGTCCTTGAGATTGTTAGTCCTTGAGATGATGGTTTTGATGAAAACAACCTTAGAATAAGATTATAAAATATAAATACTAACATTATAGTTTAGATATATATGTATATGCAGGATTTAACCATGCAGGTACCAAGGATGAAGACTGTACAGTATAAAGATTCAAGTTATCAAGAGTTCAAGATTTCAAGATAAGTATTGAGTCTAGAATTATGTTAAAACTTCATAATAGCACTGAAATCTTCACTCCATTTTTCTTTTGGGATGAAACCCATTTCTACCTTTTTAGTGGCTTACAAACCCACGACAAGTAGCTTACAAACCTACGACAAGTGGCTTACAAACCCACGAACATCCTGGTTTTGTACAAGTTCTCGAGTCCTGATATGATGAGATATTATACAGAAAGTAGCTTGCAAAACTACTTCAAAATAATTTTCAAAACTGCTTTTTAAAATGTTTTAGCCTTAAAAATTATCTTTCAAATGATTTTCAAAAAGATGTTTTAGCCTTAAAATATTCTTTTTTTTTTGTTTTTAATAAACTCGTGTTTTTAAACTTCGTTTGTTTTAAACTATCTTTATACTTAGATTTAAATATAAAATTATAGTAAAATTTTATATATATTATTCTCTATATTTATCTATGTATTTTATCTATAGTCCAGTATATTTATAAAGTTTAAAATCGTTTTAATATAAGATAAAGGTTATTTTCAAAGAAAAACAAAACATCAAAATTTTCTTTGGGATGTCGACATGCTCTAGTACCCCATGTCAACAAAGTGTCAGTTAGGACCAAAAATTTGAATTTCAAAAGAAGTGTCTATTCGCCATAACCTTTCACGAATGGACATGGCTGTTGTTCTTCTATAAATAGGGGTTAGTTTCAACGAATTTTATATCAGATTTTCTGGTTTTTCACTTCTCTTCTTCTTCCACATTTTCTTATTCAAAATCCTATCATTACTCTGCCGAAATCAATATTGAATCTAACTAGATTATATCTGGTTTGATTCTCTATCACTATCTCAACAAGATCCAAGTGTTATTCAGAGTTATAGGCTTCTTTGTAATCTATCTAGCTAGAAAAGGTGTGATTGTAGCCTTGGAAATCAATCAAGCAAGAAAAGGTGTGATTGTTGCCTTGGAAATCAATTGGGTGAACTGGTTGCCCCAGAAATCAAGTATCTCTACCCAGAGGATTGTGATTCTGGAGGGTGTACCTCGTAGCCTTGAAACCAAGGGTTTTAATTGTTGAATTGGTTTTGAAAGGAAATCCGTACTTAGTTGTGCGGGACTGGATGTAGGGTAACTCCGAACCAGTATAAAATCCGGTGTGTTCTTTCTTTTACTGCATTTACTTTATTTCTGCATTTGTGTTTGATTCTATGATTATATCTGTGTCTGAATATTGCATACATTTGTGTTCAAATTAACATAAACTTAAAAAGATTTAGTAATTTCTTATAAACACTAGTCACCCCCATCTAATGTTATTTCTAGCCTTAAGATCCATATTCCGCATTCCTCACAGTGTATACGTTTTTTGGACAAAAATGCAAAACTAAAAAGGGCAAACCAAACATGGTCTAAGTTTTTAGTTTTTGAATATTAGGCAAACATCCCTAAAACCAAACTTAATTCAAAGCCGGTCCTTGTAAGAAAAAACATACTTTCTATGTCCCTGTTTTTGTTTTACGCATATTTTTCCCCTAAATTACCCCTGCGCTTCAAAGTCGAGCCGTGATTCTTCTTCTTCTTCTTTAGTTTCTTTTGATCAAATTAAAAGCCGAGCTGAATTTTCTTCAGACAAGTGTTTAATTCTCGATTTTAATAAAAAAACTGCAACTATTTGAAGACGAATCAATCTTGTTTACAAAAATATGAATTGTTTTTTATTTTTTATGGATTGTTGGTGTTGTTTTGATGTTTAAATTCAGTAATTATAATGAGAAATGATTACAGTTTGATATTTGAAGTTATATGCATAAATACTGCAAATGTTACCTAAAATAACATTCATACAGTTCTTTCCTGCAAATATTTTGAATAGTTGCTGAAAAATCAGCAATTTTTAAGATTATTTGCAGACATTGGTGCAAATTTTCATAATAGTTGCAAAAAAGTCAGCAAATATTGGGAATATTTGCATATAAATATGCTTTTATTTAGGAATTTTCCTCTGCAATTATTCATTTAAAATTTAACATATATTCATAATATATACTTGCTGAAAAATCAGCATTTATTCCCTTAAAATCATTTGTATTCATCTTTGTATGCAATTATTCAAAATAACTGCGGAGATGTATGCAATTATTATGTATAATTGCATGTATGTCTGCAATTCTTCTGAATAATTTGCATGTATATCTAAAAAATTTGCAATTATTCTCTATAATTGCAGAAGTTGGTGCAAATATTGTAAATAACAATAGAAAATAACTGCTGAAAAATCTGCAATTTTAAAGAATATTTGCAGACATTGGTGCAAATATTCAGAATAATTGTAGAAAAGTCAGCAAATATTGAAAATTTTTGCATATAAATATGCATTTCTGTAAGAATTTTTCTCTGCAATTGTTAATTTCAATATATTGCATTATGAAGATAAATTTTATCTTCATAATTAAGAATATATGTATTACAACTGCATTTAATACTTGCAAATATGTGCATTAGAAACTGCAACTAGTGAAAATACATGCACAAAAATTTGTAAATATTTCAATATTTGCATAAAAATACGCAAATATTGAGAATACTTGCATAAAAAACATCAAGTAGTGTCAATTTTTGCATTAAAAAATCTAATGCAAATATTATGAATGTTTTTACTTTTTTCTGCAAATATTATGAATAATTGCAATTATGGCCGCATTCTTAATAATTGTAGAAAAATCTGCAAAATTTGAGAATATTTATTTATAATACTACAAATAGATTCAGTATTTTTGCAAAAAATATATAATAATATATATTTAACTGTTGAAAAATCTGCCATTTTTAAGAATATTTACAGACATTGGTGCAAATATTCAGAATAATTGAAGAAAAGTCAGCAAATATTGAAATTTTTTGCATAAAAATATGCATTTCTGTAAGAATTTTTCTCTGTAATTGTTAATTTCAATATATTGCATTAGGAAGATGAATTTTATCTTCATGATTAAGAATACATGCATAAAAACTGCATTTACTCAGAATACTTGCAAATATGTGCATTAAAAACTGCAATTAGTGAAAATACATGCATAAAAATCAGCAAATATTCCAATATTTGCAATATTTCTGCATGTATTCTCAATATTTGCAGAAAAATATGCAAATATTGAGAATACTTGCATAAAAAACTTCAAATAGGTCAATTTTTGCACTAAAAAAATCTAATGTAGATATTATGAATATTTTACTTTTTTATGCAAATATTATGAATAATTACAGTTATGGCTGCAATTATTCTTAGTAATTGCAGAAAAATCTACAAAATTTGAGAATATTTGTTTATAATACTGCAAACATATTCAGTATTTTTGCAAAAAAATATATAATGATATATATTGAAGCTGCAAGTGTTTTTTTTAGCAAGTATTCATTATTTTTACTTTCATATGCCATTATTATGAATACTTGCGGATATAGCTGCAATTATTTTGAATAAATGCAGAAAAATCAGCAAATATTGTGAATTTTTTCTTACAATACTGCAAATATGTACAATTTTTGCAGTAAAACATGTAATAATATATGTTAGAGGTGTAAGAGTGTTTTATCAAGTAATCAAATTTTTTACTGTAAATTTTCTATGTATTTGCAACTACAACTGCAAATATTAAGAATATTTACAGAAAAAACTACAAATATTATTAATATTTGCATTATTAGCTGCAAATATTCTTAAATTATTGCTGATGTATTATAATTTTTTAATTTTGTGAAGAATGAATTCGTTTTCATACAAATTATTGTTTTCTTTTGTTGTTTCAATTTTAATATTTGATTTTGATGTTCTAATTGATTATACTTTCCATTATTTGATTTCAGATTCTTTTTTGGCAAAGCCATTGATTTCAGATTTTTCTCGATTAATTACAATGAGTATTTGGTTTCGTTTTTCTTCTAAATCAATTTTCTAGTCACCTTGATTTCAGTTTATTCATTAGATTATGATTCGATTTTGTTTACTGATTTTATTTTCACAGGAATGATGAAGTGCAGAAAGAAATTACAATGGAATGTTACTTTAAAAAACAAAGAGATGTTTTGCGCATTTGTAACGAGAGGTTTGCGCCAAATGTTCCCTTTTAGTTCACCCCGAATAAGTGTTCATTCGTTAACCGCCGATCCAATTTTTTTTTCAAATATTTGCTTGATTTTTTAAAATAACATTTGAATTATCCGCACAAATTTCTAATCCGTCTGCACAATAATCCTTTCCATGTCCATTTTCGTTAACTGGGAACTTTTATCGTTTCTTCCGTGACCTGAGATCGTTGTCAATCCTAATGCTGGAATTGATCTTACTGATTTGAACGAGTGTTGGAGACGGGGAATCGGACTAGTCAGTGCGCATGATGTTTGTGTATACAGAAGGTATTGCCGATTGTGCGGTCGGATTGGTTATTGTTGGTTTGAGGAAGATTTCAATTGGTTTGCGAGGAAAGAAGTATTAGGTGCTGCTCTTCTGGAGTTTCCTCTTGGATAGGACTGTCAATGGATATCCGAAAAATCCGAAATCCGTCTGCATCCGCATCCGAAAAGCGGATAAATATCCGATATCCGAAAAACGGATGCGGATACGAAGACATCCGCATCCGAAAATTATCCGTTCGGTTTTCGTCAAGATTATAGTTCAAATTATGTGTATTTTAGTACAGTGAAAGATATTTGTTTATTATTTTATTAAGTTGTTAGTTTATGTTATTTGCACTTAATGCTTTTTAACTGCTCGAAACTATTTATTATCATCATAATTGTTAATTTTTAATACTTCTATAATCAATCGGATTGAAAAATATTTATATTAAATTAAAATTTTCTTTTATAATTCTTGATTTATCGATCGTTAGCGGATAGGATAATTATCCGATATCCGTCCGTATCCGCGGATGCGGATATCCGATATCCGAAAATGATTTCGGATGCGGATGCGGATGCGGATATGGCACTATCCGCATCCAAAAGCATCCGTCGACAGGCCTACTCTTGGATCCAAGGTACTTTTCCTTTTCTCTTTAATTCTTTGGTTGATTACCATATTCTATTGTTCATACTTCATACTGATCTTTATACTGCAAAGCGCCTGCATTTTTTCTTTTTTTGTTAATTTGCTATGATATGTACCGAACCTTGATGCCGAGCCTCAAGCAAATTTTGAAAGGTTTTTGAAGCTCTAACCCTTGGACGTCCGGAAATGCAAACTGATAGAGTGCACATTTTGTTTAGAAGGAGAAATGTGAGAGGAGGATAAGGGAGAGAAGAAAAACTGGAGAGGAAAATGAATAACATGGAGAAATGAAAAATGAGAAAAAGAAGAAAAGCAAATGTGTATGTAGCAATAATAATGGATCCACATGCAATTTTGAAAATCTTAAAATAATCAAATTGACAGAATTTGAGCGAATCAAAGAACATTTGTATCCTCTAATCTAATGACAAGTCATATGCTATAGATTAAAAAAGTTGTGCTTATTTAACGAATGATTAGACCATTTTAATTGCATTTAAAAAATACCTAGACTAACCTAGAAGCTTGTAGGAAATTCTTGTGTTATGATATGATCATTGCCATTTGTGGATTGTTGTGCATCCATATCCGTATCACAAACATACATACACAATCGTCTATTCAGGATATATGCTGACAATTGATTTGTCTAATTGAATCATGATTCATGAGCGGTCTTTCTGTTATGTTACACGATTTAGATGAACTACTGTTGACTTTGCAGAAGACATCTTAAACTCTCAATCACGAGATGTTTCGCCCCTTAAAAATTCATTGGGAGACGTTTCTCTTTATAAAATTCGTAATTTGATATCTAATAATCTCTTTTAGGATACCATTCTACTACTTGACACAAACCAATGGAAAGATTTTCAGATTTCTATGCAGTACAATAGTGAAGATGGATTATTTTCGTCTTGGAAATGTTGTATTTTGTTACTAAACAGTGATAGCTATATATGTGGAAATTATTATCTCTTAGAGGCCACTTTTGGTCATCAAAAACTACATAAGTAGAAGCTGTTATACGTCTAGTATACCAAAACAGAGAATAATCAATTATAAACTCATCGCACAAGTTTATAACTCAGATTTCCACTACACTGGAATTCTGTGTTAATTATTATAACAATATGATTGTTGTAAATAAATTACAACAACAGCGTTATACTATTTTGAATAAATAGTACAACCAAAATAAAGGATAGAATATAGAATTCTAACCGGAATATGTCTGAGGCTCGTCGTAACGATTTCCTTAAGAATTTTATTTCAAAATTCTCCCAAGATACAACAGACGTAATCTGCACGAGATTGTAATGAGTATGTCTACTCTGTGATATATATGGAATGTTGAGCAGTAGAGCAAAGAAGCAGAAGAAATTAGATTGGAATAGGGGTGAGAATGTGATCAGTATTCTCTCCTATTTATAATTTCGTCCGCACCCCTTCGAACAGTCGCGTCTGCCTGAAAGGTTGCACCCGTTTCCTTTCATTGCTGCTGTTCGTTTAACGGGCCGCACCCGTTCGCTACTGCCTATGTTCGGCCGCGTCTCTTCAGTCGGGCCGCACCTGTTCGCCTCTAACGGGTCGCACCCGCTTCTGTTCGCCCATGCTTCTTCAGTCAGGTTGCACTCGCTCGCCGCGTCCGCTTATGAACAGTCGTGTCTGTTCACATAGCCTGCAACTGTTAAAAAACCCGGCCCAGTTTTGCAGCAAAATTAGGATCATATTAGACCCAAACCCAAACCCAAACCCAAACCCGAGCCCGGCCCGGTTCGGTTCGGTCGGACGGACGGCGGCGGCGCGCGCGCGTGTGGTGGAGATGCATGATCTCCCTCCTCACAACGAAGCATACATTTGGGTGCCCCTAGGCCCCAACATCTTCATTGCAAAGCCATATATAAACTAGTATGGCTTAGCAATTTTGGCGATGTGGGACTTTATGTATGTTTCATTCATTTTGTTCTTTAGGAATTCCAACAGAAGCAGCTGTGGAAGTTTAGCACTTTGTATTCAAAAGGTCTTAGTAGCACATAACTTTCAACTGTTAAACAATCACATTCAACTTGTTCCTCAACTCCCGAAGTGGCACAATATATTATGAACCAGAATAAGTTATGAAAAATTCAACATATTTTTCTGTATGTTCCACATTTTGCACGTATATACTTCAGTTAGTTTGTTAAAAACTTGCATCTGTGGATCAAAAGACAAAAAATAATCCTTATAGAAGTTTGTATATTTTAATTGCATGAAATTATAGAAGCCTTAATATTTGCGTTCTTGTGCTATCTGCTTGTATTGATTTCAAGCTTGGATCGATTTAAAGTATTGAGACGAAATAACTTTCAACACATAGAAACCGTAAAAAAAAGCTCCGTTAACGTTGGCGACGCGTCATATGCGTCTGACTCCCCAACGTTCTGTATGGGGCATTTGGACTGTTGGAGAATGGATGGATAATGAAACTCATCCGACGCTTGATGCCTTTTCCCACCAACGGCGCCCTCATTCCCCTTCCTCCTATTTATTCCATCCTCTTCTCTTCCATCTCCATACCCCAAAACCGAATTTTCTACAATTTCTACATAACAAACCGTTTATCATCTCAGATAAATTTTTACATTTTTGTGTTTATTTTTTTCGTATCTTTAATATATATCTTTTTGGGATTTTTTTTGAATTTTTGTTTGTAATTTTCCATTTTTCAGAATGTCACACAGATCTGCTGCTTCTGTTTCTTTTCAGCCGATTGCTTTATGAACGCCCAAATGAGAGGAATTGTTCATAGATTTATACGTGGATTTCTTACCAAAAAAAGGAGCACTGTCAGCTCGTTTTATGCTTCAGTCACAAATGCATTTAACGACAGATTGGGTTTGGACTAGTCCTAGACACAAAAAAGACATA
The DNA here is from genome assembly GCA_030737815.1 of Allium fistulosum. Lineage (NCBI taxonomy): Eukaryota > Viridiplantae > Streptophyta > Magnoliopsida > Asparagales > Amaryllidaceae > Allium > Allium fistulosum. Next base: position 457,662,930 of record CM060905.1, read on the forward strand.
TGAGACAACTTGAAGCGTTCTTGGGTTGACTGAGACAAACTACTACAGTTAGGAGAGATTTCGTTTCTAGAGTCTGATTACATAGACGACCCTGAGGATTGGTGGAATACGGCTGCACGCAGATTCAAAATGTTTAGAAAAGAGACCGTTTTCAAATTCAGACAGTTGGATTAACTTTTTGGAGGCTGCATAGGAAATGGGACTTACAAATATTTGATACCTTCTAACCCATCCGTTCAGGCTTTTACTGCTACCGATACGGATTACTACTGCCATTGGGTAGCCCGCGACACTCCATTTACTCCATAGCATAGACACAGCAAGCATACCGACCATGCTAGTTCGAGCAAGCACGATGGTGGAAGGTCGATCTTACATACAGATCGTTTCAATAATCCCATGCAGCGTTGTTATGGTTTAGTGGCTCCTATTTTGCATATTGAGGGGTCGAAGCTTATGTTAATTTTCGTGATGAACCTACAAGCTTGGATATGATCGAAAAATTGGGTGATGCCGAAGTTCTAGGATTTATAATGTACGAGTTGGAATTGTTGCATTGTCGTGGTCATCATTAGTAGTTTAGTTTGTTTTTTGAATGTATTTGATTTAAAAATATATTAGTTTATTTTAATAAAATTGCGCAGTTTATTACTTATTATTTGCAATTATTAAATACATATTACACAATAAAAACAAATAATTAATTATAATTTTTTTTTGAAATGATACTTAGATACATGTCATTGAGAAAACAAAGCACAAATCATGTATCAATGAATGTTCAAATCACGCTACGCAAGTTTCGAATTTGTGACCTCTCGCATCAAAGTCGAATAACTTAACCACTGGGACAATGGTGCTTGTCATTAACTATAAATTTATTAAATTAAGAATCACATTTAAAATACCATGCTCAAATACATGTTCGCATCACAAACACATTCACTTTTCAACGAACTTCCCAATTCGAATACCCCACGCAAATGCTCCGTTCGATTCGTAAAGAACGGATCGTGTTAATGGAATAGGTGTCCTCTTATGTGAAATTACTATCTTACCTACTATGAATTTCCCATACAGTTTGAAGGTTATTGAGATGATATATCACTATTTGGATCATCTCCAATGCCATTTCTCTTTTGATACGATCAACCTCGTGTATTGCGACCTGATCCACATAGTCACTGCTAATTTTAGGGTTAAAGAAATGAATCTACATTCCGTTAAACTCAGGGTGAGTTCTTAACGAATGGAATGAAGTATTTGAGCGGGGTATTTGTATGAAACATTTGAGCGGATAAGTTAAGTGAACTGGGAATGCGTTTGTGTACTGCGGAGGGGTATTTGAGCGGAGTATTTAAAATATGTTTTTTGATTTATTTGATTTTGAGTTAACTGATTATTTGTTTTGATGTGTAATATGCGTTTAATTAAAATGATCACTACTAGAAAAGGCTTGAATTCCGACAGCGAGGACCGACGGCTTCCGACGGCTTTCGACGGGTCGTCGACGGCCGTCGGAAGCCGTCGGAAAACTGCCATTATAGGGCTCAGCCGAGCCCTCTTCTTCTTCCTCATTTCATATGAAGATTATATCAAAAAATCCCCAAATTCGTTCTCCAAGCTTCCAATCCCTAATTTCGAGCTTCCGGATCCTCCACGGCTGCCTAATCAACCTCCATTACTTTTAATCTCAGGTATAATCTCTTATTTTTGTAAAAAATTCAGTTTTTACCATAATTTTAGATTTGCATAAATTGATAAATTATGGTGAATTAGGGATTGCAATTGTTTCCAATAGCGTAATAACGGTTTATAGCATCACATGGTATATGTATTTCATCTTTTATCGTGAAATTGTGAAAAACATGTATAATTTGTGGTTGTTCATGTATATGTAAATTGTTGTGTATGCCTTTATTGTACGATTGTATACGTTAGTTGAAATAAGATAAAATGAATGAATGAACTCGAAGTATTATATTGTGCACGTATTTACTTATGAAACAAAAAAAATGCATTATTCTAAATTATAATTGTGTGTATTAAAAAATGACAAAAATGTTAAACCAGCCTTAAGTTGATGTAATACGTCGAATAAATATGTTAAATTAATTAATATATATTTTTGTAAATGTGAACAGTAAGTAAAACTGTATTTTTTCGTCAAATGCGCGCATGTAATTGACAAATGTCCCTTAGAGAGTTTTTGGCCCCGTCTGACGAGTGTTGTACATGATCGTTGTATAAATAGTCGTTTTTTCGAAAAACGACCATTTATATTCATCTGGTACAATGTTTGTCGGATTTGTCCCTGTATTGAAAAATACTTTCCTCAAAAGTCTTCTATAGAGGAATCTAAAATACAATAAAATATTGCTAATAATACAAACATCTCTTTTGTTTTGATATCTTATGATTTAATAATTATTATTTTTAGGAAGTTAACTTCCTAAAAAGTGAATAGTATACATTGCATAGTTTTTATTTTACAAATAGAAAAAAAGAATTCTCCAATCCAAAATCCACTTCTATTACTCACCGTTCATTAATTGAAAAATTGATGTTGTTTAATATGGGTATACTAAAAGAAACAACGATAGAATTTTTTTGAAAACAATAGATTTCGTGTATACAAATATTTCTTAAGCTACTTATTAGCATTCGAAAAAGGAAAAAAATTGTTCTGTTAATTAGAATGCCAGTAATAATTAGATCCATTTCAAATTATTCTCTAAATAAAGCATTTTTATTCTCTAAACTAAGCATTTTCGTGGGCTGGCATTATAATACAAGCGAACTAAATCCAACGTACTTTCCTTTTTCTTCCACACTAGAAATGAACGGGTATAATGTATCTAATAAATGTGTGTGTGTATAATGACAAAAAAATAGAATTACATTTTTAAGTTACAAATATTTTTTAAGTTACAAATATTTTTCAACTCAACTTATAAAGACACAGAGTCCGAAACATGAAATGATGGATTCCTTATTTAGGCCAAACGGCACTGAAGACAAGGGGATCATCAAGTAAGCCACTTGGCTGGATTTTATTCCAAAAATTTTGCACTGATATTTAATTGGCTTTTCTGTGTTTTGTTTTACATTCTTTCACTGTTATTGTGATGACTTAAATGTAGTGTTTTGTTTTCTGAAAGTTATCTTAATTTGTAAGGAACTTATGCTTGATTTTTACACTAGCTCTGGCAAGAGGAAGCCTGAGAATATTATTATATTCAGGTAATATTGTATTTTGTTCTTTTACAAGTTGCAATCTAGTTTCAGGCGCTTGCTAAATTTATTTTTACTTCTGCAAAAAGCATGAATTAATTTATTTATATGAACATCCAAAAATTTTACAAGTCTGTTTTTGTCAAGAAATGTGGTTAAACCATATTTATTGTACTCAGTCTACGCTCTACATAGTAGCCTTTTTTGTGCCAGGTGTCAATTTTGACAAATTTTAACTGACTAAACCATGATGGGTTCAGCCAGGAGAATTTTTCTTGCTAAATCTTGACTAAACCATGATAAATGTTGTAATTTGGCAGTTTTTTCATTTTACATGCTTTGATCAAGGAGAAATTTCTGCATGTCTTTGTATTGTTAAAAAGGATGCTTTAATAGTTTTATAGAAATATATTCTATTAGCCAATGTTCCACCACATGATCTCCTCTACCGTGTTGAATTCTATTGTAGTTTTATTAAATTGGAGCTTGTGTTTATTTGTTTGCAGGCCTGCAAATTCCTTGATGAGCAATGGAATCCCAAGTTTACTATTAGCAATATTTTATTGTATTTGGCAGAGATTGATTCATTGCTTGCTTGCTTGCTCGTTCAGGTATGTTTTATTTTAGTTTTGAATGATTTGGTAGACGGGTGATTTAATTATTGATTTATGTATAAATATGTTTGATACACTTGGTTTTATGGTTGTATGACGATGTGGATGAGGATGTTGATGATTTTGTGTATTCATAACATGATTTAACACTTACTGTTATGATTATTGTCAATGTTGGGATGATTATGTATATTATGTATTTTTTTATTATTTAATTTTATTTATTTGTGTGTTTATTGAATATTGTGTAGGTTATCAATAATAGTGTTTGGAAGAGAAATGTGGTTGAAAGACTATATTTGCAGCGAAAATTAAAAAAAACACAGCAGATTTTCGACGGCTACCGGCGGCCTGTAGCTCAGTATTTCCGACGGTTTCCGACGGATCCCGACACCTGTCGGCATCCGTCGGAAACCGCCGAAAACCGTCGGAACCCGTCGAAAATATGTTCGACAAGCACCGTCGGAAGCCGTCGGAAATACTGCTCTCCGACGCAGTAAATTCCGACGGCTTTTTCCGACGGCGGCCGACGGCTTCCGACGGCCGCCGACGGTTTTTGGCCGTCGAAAATTGCGTTTCCCCTTGTAGTGGATAGAACAGTAGAAAAATCTAAATAAACGAAAATTAATTATACAATGGTAGTAAGTAGATATTTTGATATAACGACCAAATCATGTTCATCTTCGTAGTCGGAATATGTTTCCGAATTAGACATTGTTGGTATAGGATGAAATATGTAAGTAGAGATGAGAAGAGAGAGGAATAATGGTGGAAAGAAGATGAAGAAGAATGAGGTTGTTTTATAGAGCAAAGGGAAGAGAACGTTGGTTGTAATACCTTGAAATCCGATGCATCGAATGCCAATGTACCAATTTCCAAGAATTGGCAAACGGGGTTAATGGGGCTGGAGAGGAATATGACGTTGGAGTGTCGGACGCATCGGAACGGGCTAAAAAATTAATGCGAACGGCACCTCATTAGTAGGTTAGTAGGACGTTAGTCTTGTTTAGTTCCTGATTTTTTTATTATTTTGTCATATACACGTTCAAAAAAAATGTGATGAATTATTTGTGGTTTTCTTTTATGCAGATTGCTTGGTTGGTTGTCATGGCTTCATCATTGGCAATAACAATTACATGATTATTTATATTACTTTGTGTGTTTTCAAATACTATTATGCTGACAACATGATCTTGTGTATTGTTTTCATAGTGCAAAAAGTAATGCTATTTGCTTTTATTTGCTTTGAGTGCTTCTTCACAAAGTGGATTAAGGTGAAACCATCTTCAACTTCATACTGTTTAGCTGCTTAAAAATTTTCTAATTCAAAGCGTCACTGAAAAAAAAATGATAATTGGAAATTTGTTTCAGTTAGGCGGTAGCGGATTGGTTTGCTTTGACTTGGGAAAAACTGTCAAACTGCAAAAATGCTAGAAGATTTCAGTTGAGTCATATGCTTATGTACCCAAAATCCATGATCTTGCATTATCGAATAGCATTATCATTCCATGTTGTGCACTGAAAAAAGCATCGTATCATGTCATGAACAAAGAAGTACATCATCTGATTGGAAAAGATGGTCTAATAATCAACGTAGGTAGTGGAGCTCTCATAGATTAGGAGAAATTAGTAAAATGTTGAAGGCGCTGACCTACGTGGGTTGATGAAATAAAGAGTTCTGATTGCGTGAGGACAACACATGATACTTGGGGACAAAAGACTGTCATAGACGAGGAGGAATTAGTAAAATGTTTGATGCAAGTAAATAGGGAAGACGCAGGCTTTCATGGATTCAATTCCTATCCCCAATCTCAGATGCCCTTTGTCCTATGCATTCTAAAACCTTCATTGTTCTTAATCAATTAAATTAGTTAGCTACGTTGATGGAACAAAAGGTTTTGATTGCATTGAGACAAGGGCACACGATATTTGAAGACAGATGATTTCATCTTGACCGTGGAGCTCTCATAGATGAAGGAGAATTAGTGAAATATTTGATGCAAGTAAATATTGAAAACGATGGCTTTAATGGTTTCAATTTATGTTTTCAATTTCATACCTCAAATCCTATGCAATCTGAATCATTTATTGTTAATTAATTAATTAATTAATTAGGTGGGTTGATGAAATAAAGGATTTTGATTGCTTGAGGACTGAGCAGTTGGTATTTGTGGTTGATGTGTTTGAGTAAGAACTTAATGTACCTGACTTCTTTTTTTATTTGGTAACTTCAGTGTTGATGCCAAGTAGAGCTGCATTTACGAAAGAAGCAGTGTTTGACCAGCTTGCAGAACTAATCACGTCCAACTTGGATACGATCTTCACATATAAGTGGCTTTGGTTACTCCCGTTCTAGAGAATCGATGAGGAATACGGGTAATATTTGTACAAACACACTTGAAGATATTTATAAATATATTTTATTTCATATCCCATCTGTGGTCCAAAGATTAGCCATAAAATATGATCTATTAAACATAAGAAAAGAAAGACAGGCAAAGCCACTATACAACAAACTATGGAGCAAAGGCCTAAAGGGCATCAACAACCTGAAGTAAAAAATGAATTTAAGAAAGAATTTCTTGCTTCTTAGGGAAATTAGTAGAAACAAGCTTTTTTCCGTCTCCTTCAGGCTGTACTTTCTTCTGGGCCTTTTTTACATCTGCATTATAGAAAACCGTGATGGTGGATATGATAAACAGCCACATCATGATAACATAAAAGATTGCATCTTCACCAATCGAGGATTCATATATGATTTCCATGTATGGAGCTTGAAAACTATGGATTCTGTGCAAATAAGTTTCGAGTTCACGACTCCTTATATATGGTTGTGGCTGCTTGATGAGTCCAGTTTTGTCAATATTATTAGTAATAACACGCGTGGTCTAGTATGGTAGATGGTTGCCGTTGCTTCGAAATGGGGACTTGTATTCATTTGAATTAGGAACCTTGATATTTGACTCATGTCGGTCATATGCGTTCATTTGAAGGTCCACAGTTAGGTATATGGATGTGAAATGAAAGGAAAGCACGTGGTTGGTCCCCTGCTCTGAAACGAAAGGTAATTAGCAATCGTGGAAATTTCTTGTATTTCTGAATGTGTTGTCCGTATACAATGAAGGACTTTGTATTGCACTGACCAGCTCTGTAAAGTACCAAATATATATACATCTCATGGTATTCAAAAACGAATTGTAAACGAGTTTTCAAATAGACGTTTGAGATTATTGGCTGGTTTAATTACAGTGTTCAGTGCAGCATGTAGGTACAGTGGTAGTTAACATTGTCAAAATTTTAAGAATTGGTGCAACCTTTGTTTTTTATTAAATGGTTTCTTTTGATTATGTACTCATATTACGCCTTATTAAGAAGTTCATGGAAACACATACATGCATGCATGCATGCATACATACATACATACATACATACATACATACATATATATATATATATATGTACACACACATGTGTACGTGTGTTGAGCCGGAAAATGACACGACATCCAAAAACGAACAGAAATGAATAGATCTAGTAAATAAAAGTAAAAGCACAGACAAATTTTTATAGTGGTTCGACAAATCTGTGTCGTACGTCTGCTATAATGTTATTGCTTATGAATTTTAGTCACAAGTACAAAGGTTTTACTTATCTAATTATCTAGAATAGCAAAAAAATAACTTCTTTAGTGAATAGGGTCGAGCAGAGATAAAAGATAAAGAAAGCAAGTACCAAAAGTCTTTTTCAAAATGCTCTGAGCCTTATATTTATAGAGAAATCGTCCTAACAGAGTCATAGATCCATAGAATACCAATTCTAACATCAAATCCGAAAAAGTAGGATGAGAGACGAAGTCCCCAAAGCCAAGAATTCATCTCGGTATCGATCAAAAGTTATCGGTACCGACCTGTTTTCTTGATGGTAGGGAATGTCATCTTCTTTCCCTTGACCTTCTATCTTCGATCTATTGCACTTCGAGCACTTTTCCTTAGAAATCATGTTGTTTCCAAGAGGTTTTGATAGCTCTTGTACTTGCCTTCTTTCCCATAGAACTTCCTGGGAGTTGTTCACCCACTCCTTTAAAAATGCACCCCAAGACGATCACTCTTGCTAGGTAGTTCATAAATCATAGCCCCAGAAGCCAACAGGGAGCACAAAAAGTGCTTGGTACCGACTTGTCTTCTTAGTTCCAAAAGTTCTCCAATTTCTTGAGACCATTTCCATTGCTATTCCAAGCACATTTCCAAGTCTTTGAATTATTTCGTCTTTATCCTGACATTCATATTCGTTTGAAAGCCGCTTGGTTAAAAAGCTCGATAACACTTACCCCCCAATGTATGCTTCCATTGGAAACAAAACATGCTCCGAAACAAGATAAGCGTATACCATTGTCCATACATTCTAGTTGATTATCCAAGGGTTGTTTAAAATCGTTGTCTCCATTCTGTGGGTATCCATTCGATTGTTTTATGTAGTAGAAGTTTCATTCTCCATAAAAAGGATAAGATCTACACTTCGGAGATCGTTTTACATCTTGAAAAGGTAGGGACTATCTTTCTCCTTTCTTCCTTTAATTTTCCTTTAATTTTTGGGCAGAAATTCATCTCGGTACTGAGATGTTTTGGTCAGTATCAAGCAGAATTGCTTAGTCATATCGATGGTACTATATAAGCCAAACACTTAGAATTTTTTCCTTTTCACGCCATCACTTTTCAATTGCCTTTAGTCCTTCCTAGTCAGCGTCGAAAACAAGTGTCTAAACCTTCTTGCCTCGAATTGCTCATCGACGCTCCACCAGATCTTCGCTGCCCTCTCAATTCTTCCACCGCCACCAGATTTGCTCCTAGTGATCTAGTCCTCGAATTCAACTAAATTTAGATCTAAATCCGGCCTAAGTGGGTGTTCGATGGTGGTGGTGCCTTGATCTTATCGGCGGTTGTGCACGGTAATCGGCCATGGTGACTTCATGATCAACGACACTTCACTCCTTAGGCTGTGGGATGTCCTAGGGTTCGACACATGCTTGGCTAGAAGTAGGACTCTAAGTGCCCAAATTCCTACAGCTCCTTATGTCGACCTTTTGTTGACATGGGTCCTGCTTTGGATCATGCATGAGAAACCCTTATCATGCTGGTGTTCAATCACCCCTACATCCTAAGTGTTGAACTTTTCTCTTATAGAAGTTTGGTCGATTATCAACTCCACTTTGAGTTCCAATGGGATGGGTTTCATTCGAAGAACTGTCATGTCTAATGTGCTCCGACATCCAAAGAAATCCGTTGCACTACACTTCCATTCACTGCACTTCTTGTGTTCCTACAAAAGAACGTTTCACGTCACACTGGATAGCGGTTCTGTTATCAATTATCTGACGATAGCGGGTAAGATCCGATGCACAACTTCATTGTGTGACATGGCTCGTTTTCCATCACGAGCGGGCTATCCACATAGAATGGTCTATTCATTGTGTACATGACTCAAGACCCACACTATATAGATGGACACTTCTAGTTGCCCCGGCCAACATTTAGAGACCAACATTCAGAATCCAATTGGACAATACATATCGACATCCGTTGGATTTTAGGCGTCGGTCACATTGGTTCTTATTTGAAATAAAATTCCAAAGTAGAACATACTTGATCGTGTCGAACATCAAGTTTGCTTGTCCAAAATGACATGCCACTCTCCTAGATTCAACGTCGGCGTTGGACCGTCAATTCCTCTTGAAGTCGGGTCTACCACTACTAAGGATTCAACTCCTTCATCTGTCGGTCCTAGGTGCTCGATAACACTGAGCTATAGAGAATAATCGTACCAATAGAATCGATTCAAGACCAGCTTTCTCCTTTAAATGAACAAATTGGCCTAAGAGTTTTGGATGATCCATCTGAACAGATGCCGATGGTTCTAACTCTCAAATCACTTCGGACCATCTACCGACAACATGGGATTCCCGAAAGCGATGCCTTGCTTTGTACATAGGGCCAATGGGCAAATAATCCTCCAATAGGCTATACGACCTACAACAAGTATATGTGCTTAGGCGGTGTTGTACCATCTTTCAATCCATTCCTCCATATGCTCCTTCAAGAGCTTAGGTTCGCTCCTACCCAAGTTTATCCCAATGGATGTGCTTTGTTGAGCTCCTTGTATATCTTGTTTATGAACCAATTTCAGCGATCTCCGAACTTTAGAGAGCTTATGCATGTCCTAAGCTTAAAGCAACGACATGAATCGCCTTCCTACATGATTATCGAAGTCTGGTGCTGATGCAAGATCATTGAAGTGCTCTATAATAAGCGTTCCTATTTCAAGAACGAATATTTCTTTTATTATATCCTACCTTTTAAGTTTCAATGAAACAACTATGCACTTCCACATATATACACACACACACACTACTGTTATATTTGTCGAAATATATACAAGGAGACATGACGATCAATATTGGAATCGAGCTCGAATAGTGAAGACAAAAGTATAGTTTGTTGTATGTTAGTTGATTTAATTATAAGGTACAGGCTCCTATATGATGATCATATATACGTACAAAATATGGTTTTGAAAATTACATTCCCTTTTAGATTTTCAGAAATCAAATTTAATTTTCAATTTACAACAGCAATTTAAATTTAATAAAAACAAGAAAACGAACATGTGTAGGAATCTGATTATTCAGCCATTTGAAAGTATATTTCAAACATTTGAAACAAAATTCAGATGTTTGAAATATATTTTCGAACGTCTAAGTTAGGCAATTTTTGCACTAATTTGTTTCTGCCTTTTCCTATGAAATTTCAGCCATCTGATTTATATTTTCAGTCGACTGACCTATACGAGAAGAAGTGTTGTTTCCTGGAGATTTGACCAGGCAACTAGTGCTCGGCATCAGGTAGCACTCGGCATCAGAGAGTGTCCACCATCCAGGAGTGTTCGGCGAAGCACTTGGCATCCAGGAGTGTTCGGCGAAGCGCACGGCATCCAGAGTACTCGGCGTAGTACTCAGCTACAAGAACGCTCGGCATCCCATGGCGCTCGACGTCAACCAATACTCGGCAGCAAGAGTGCTCGGCATACAAGAGTGCTCGGCATCAAGACTGCTCGGCATACAAGAGTGCTCGGCATACGAGAGTGCTCGGCATCAAGACTGCTCGGCGTACAAGACTGCTCGGCATACAAGAGCGCTCGGCATCAAGGAGAACTCGACAGCATCTGGAGTTCGGCATACAGGAGTACTCGGCGTAGTACTCGGTAGCATCAGGAGTACTCGGCAACAAGAGTACTCGTCATCTAGAAGAGCGTTCGGCTTCAACTGACAAACATCCTGCACTTCCCAAACATCAACCACATCGTTCGGCATAGAAGGGACTGTTCGGCATCAGGGTGTTCGGCACACCTGGTTCGGCATACAGTGACCACTGTACTGGGGCTGGAGCGTTCGACTATCCAGCCCACTTGGGAAGTCCAGCCCATATTTGCCTATAAATAGAGGGGCAGGGTCACAGTGAAATGGATCCTTTTTTGGAGAGAGAATACTGGGGAGACTCTGCCATTTTCGAGACTCATCTTCTCTACTTAAACAACTTCATTCAAGCATTTGATTCACGAATTGTATTTGTAATCAACTATAAAGAAGATCAATAAAGTTTAACCTCAAAGTGGACGTAGGCAATTACGCTGAACCACTATAAATTTGGTGTTCTTACTTTCTGTATTTAGATTAGCACTGTCTTCTCTGTTTAATTTGATTTCATCACTTATATCTCTTCACAATCTTTTTCTACGAGGTTAGTGACCAATTTTGGTGCTAACACTTTGGTGCTTTCATTGAGAGTTGAATTCTCAGACCTCAAGGATCTGCTTTGAAGCTACTGGATTGAACAAATCCCCCAAGGAAGATCCGACTCACTGATAGGACATCCGTTTATTCTACTCAGAGTTCATACCAATAGCTCTACAATGGCAGGACCACGAACCAGGTCAGCTTCTCATAATGCGGATGCCCGCGAGACTGCTAGCGTGCAACAAGCAGGACCTAGCAATCAACCAGCGATTCCGAGTGCAGGGATTGCCGCTCAAGAACAGACTCCAGTTGTCACCAGAGTAGAGTTCAATGGCTTGATGAGAGAACTTAGGGAAAGCAGGAGACAACTAGGAGAACAAATGCAAGCTAATGCCAACCTGATGGCACAACTCACTCAACAGCAGCAACAGAATGCTGGGGGCAATCCCGCTCCTTACTTTTCATCTGACAGCTCAACTTCCTTTGATGAACCTCCCAGGCGCAGACGACGTAAGACTGAAGCTGCACGAGCAGAAGCTGATGTTCAGACGACTGGAGACCGTAACCAAGCAAGAGCTGGGAACTTCAGGACCGGAGTACAAATGGAGGATGGAGGTCCAGATCATCAAAACGCTAACGATGTCGGACCTCAGGACGAACGATTGGCAGGTCGCCAGGAGAGGAGGCACCAGCATGGTCAGGCACGTAGAACAGACACTAACCTTCCGCCTTCCATACAGACACCAGATCTGACAGCCATGATCAGGCAGTTGATGAAAGAAAATCAGGGGTTATCGAATGATGATTGGGGAGTGTCAAGAAGTCATACTCCGTTCACAGATGTTGTGTTGCAAGCGGCGTACCCCAGGAAGTTTAGTATGCCTACTATCCCTGCGTATGAAGGGAAGACTGACCCCAGACAGCACGTCATGAGGTATGAATGGATGATGGATTCAGCTAGAGCGAATGATGCCACCAAGTGTAGGTGCTTTCCGATTACTCTATCTGGGATCGCTACTATGTGGTTCACCCGACTTCCTCCCCGATTCGTATCAAATTTCGAGGAGTTGGCAAAGAAGTTTATTGAGTCTCTGTCAAGTGTAACCCAAAATCCCGGGGAGTCGTTGAAGGAATATTTACAAAGGTTCCACATAGCAGCAACTGAAGTCAGTAATCCCAATGACCATGCAATTCTGATGGCTGTAATGAGAGGTGTGGATCCAGACTCTGAGTTTGGAGACTGGCTAGCAGGAAAACCTCCGGCTACGCTAGAGCGTTTCTACTCTAAGGCACACCAGTTCATAAGAAGAGAGGAAGCTAGGTGGGTACGACGAGATAAGGCGCCAGGGCCTGTCCAGGAGTCAATAAAAAGCAACATTGCTGTGAAGCAGTCTGGAGACAGCTCGGGAAAGGTCCAACTCGGAGTATAAACATCTATTTAACTCCGTACTCCCAAAGTGTGAGACGGAGTATAAACATTAATCAACTCCGTACTCCCATAGTGCGAGACGGAGTATAAACATTAATCAACTCCGTACTCCCAGAGTGCGAGACGGAGTTTAAACATTAATCAACTCCGTACTCCCAGAGTGCGAGACGGAGTATAAACATTAATCAACTCCGTATTTCCAGAGTGCGAGATGGAGTATAAACATCTACTCAACTCCGTACTCCCAGAGTGTGAGACGGAGTTTAAACATTAATCAACTCCGTACTCCCAGAGTGCGAGACGGAGTATAAACATTAATCAACTCCGTATTTCCAGAGTGCGAGACGGAGTATAAACATCTACTCAACTCCGTACTCCCAGAGTGTGAGACGGAGTATAAACATACATCAACTCCATACTCATCCCCAAAACTGGGGGCAGAACCAAAGCAAAGCATGCTAGTTGAACATTTGTCTAAAAGAAGATTGCAACGAAACGATTGAGAGACGACTGTCAAGCAATCAACTGAATGGAAATATTCAGCATGAAAGACTGCGGTTTTTCAAAGCACGTCATGTTTACACAAGACGTCCTTTGGGGGGCAAATGTTATCCCGCCTTTTGGCAAGGCCGTGACACCAAGAACTTGATTAGAAACCAGTGGCAGTTCGTCTTGGAGATCGGTTACACAAAGGCTCACTATGGATATCGATGGATTTTGTCCGAGTCTGGATCGAGCCACGATTAACAAGACATAACAATCAAAGCCAGGGAAGCCAATGTTCCAAGTTTCAGGACGATCTGAGTTCGTATGATCAACTTATGATCGATCCGAACAACCGACCATCCATCCATCAACCTCCACATTTGACTTGGAGACCTAAACTGCTTGGAATGAATATGGCCCGATCATCCACTCCAATCGAGTCATAGAACAAAGTTCGACAAAATACAGATACCCCTCATGAAGCTCAGTGACGCCGGGATCCGTCAAAAGTGGACGTGATTTGATCATCTACACATCAAATCCTACCCTGAACACGAAAGGTTGTTCGAAAGCCCAACTTGAAGTAGCTATGGTAGACTGCGTACTCGCTAACCATCACTGTCAATATATGGACACGACTGCACCTTGGAACATATGCAACTTACTTTGTCTACTCAACAATTTATTATCCTTATTTTCTAGAAGGAGATACGGAGCAAATTGTAAGAGATTTGGCTATCTAACCCAACATGGATGTGATTCAACCATCTGTCATATAACTCCTTCCTTGACTTGATTGGAAGAGCTATAATCACCATGCGGACGAGAATCGATCGTCCATTTTTCAAATTTCGTCCCTCATCCTGGGGGGCAGAATCTCATTCCGTGAGCAAACGTGGTTCGATTGTTCATTCGACGACATTAGCCTCGATACAGTAGATGAATACAAATTAAAGAGTGGAAATACGACTGCTCTCAACTTAAACCTCCAAGTCCCCAGAGTGTGGACTGGAGTACTCTAAGTCCCCAGAGCGCGGACTAGAGTATAAATGACTAAAACCTCCAAGTCCCCAGAGTGCGGACTAGAGTACTCTAAGTCCCCAGAGTGCGGACTAGAGTATAAACGACTTAAACCTCCAAGTCCCCAGAGTGCGGACTGGAGTACTCTAAGTCCCCAGAGCGCGGACTAGAGTATAAATGACTAAAACCTCCAAGTCCCCAGAGTGCGGACTAGAGTATAAACGAATTAAACCTCCAAGTCCCCAGAGTGCGGACTGGAGTACTCTAAGTCCCCAGAACGCGGACTAGAGTATAAACAATTCCAAATCTCCGAATCCCCAGAGCGCGGATCGGAGTACTCTAAGTCCCCAGAGCGCGGACTAGAGTATAAACGATTCCAAATCTCCGAATCCCCAGAGCGCGGATCGGAGTACTCTAAGTCCCCAGAGCGCAGACTAAAGTATAAATGATTCCAAATCTCTGAATCCCCAGAGCGCGGATCGGAGTACTCTAAGTCCCCAGAGCGCGGACTAGAGTATAAACGATTCCAAATCTCCGAATCCCCAGAGCGCGGATCGGAGTACTCTAAGTCCCCATAGCGCGGACTAGAGTATAAACGATTCCAAATCTTCGAATCCCCAGAGCACGGATCGGAGTACTCTAAGTCCCCAGAGCGCGGACTAGAGTATAAACAATTCCAAATCTCCGAATCCCTAGAGCGCGGATCGGAGTACTCTAAGTCCCCAGAGCGCGGACTAGAGTATAAATGATTCCAAATCTCCGAATCCCCAGAGCGTGGATCAGAGTACTCTAAGTCCCCAGAGCGCAGACTAGAGTATAAACGATTCCAAATCTCCGAATCCCCAGAGCGCGGATCGGAGTACTCTAAGTC
The DNA here is from genome assembly GCA_030737815.1 of Allium fistulosum. Classification (NCBI taxonomy): domain Eukaryota; kingdom Viridiplantae; phylum Streptophyta; class Magnoliopsida; order Asparagales; family Amaryllidaceae; genus Allium; species Allium fistulosum. The sequence continues at coordinate 457,678,370 of CM060905.1, forward strand.
CCCAGAGCGCGGACTAAAGTATAAACGATTCCAAATCTCCGAATCCCCAGAGCGCGGATCGGAGTACTCTAAGTCCCCAGAGCGCGGACTAGAGTATAAACGATTCCAAATCTCCAAATCCCCAGAGCGCGGATCGGAGTACTCTAAGTCCCCAGAGCGCGGACTAGAGTATAAACGATTCCAAATCTCCGAATCCCCAGAGCGCGGATCGGAGTACTCTAAGTCCCCAGAGCGTGGACTAGAGTATAAACGATTCCAAATCTCCGAATCCCCAGAGCGCGGATCGGAGTACTCTAAGTCCCCAGAGCGCGGACTAGAGTATAAACAATTCCAAATCTCCGAATCCCCAGAGCGTAGATCGGAGTACTCTAAGTCCCCAGAGCGCGGACTAGAGTATAAACGATTCCAAATCTCCAAATCCCCAGAGCACGGATCGGAGTACTCTAAGTCCCCAGAGCGCGGACTAAAGTATAAACGATTTCAAATCTCCGAATCCCCAGAGCGCGGATCGGAGTACTCTAAGTCCCCAGAGCGCGGACTAGAGTATAAACGATTCCAAATCTCCGAATCCCCAAAGTGCGGATCAGAGTACTCTAAGTCCCCGGAGCGCGGATTAGAGTATAAACGATTTCAAATCTCTGAATCCCCGAAGTGCGGAGCGGAGTACTCTAATTCCCCGGAGCGCGGACTAGAGTATAAACTGTTTCAAGCCTCCAAGTCCCCGGAGCACAGAGTCAGCAAGAAGTCCAAGTACTCGAAAGATGTGGGACGAGAGGTACGCCATGTCCAAAAAATGTTTGAACAGCACAAGAATGGACCGGGAGATAATGCAACTCATAAGAACTTGAGTTATGGCTACAATTAGTCAGCAAACTAAGGAAAGACAAGAGAATCACTCAAGCAAAAAAGAAGCTAAAAACTTTATTCAATAAGTCCAAAATGGGGATACATGATCACTCCTACAAAATTCAGACCTCTCTATACAAACTACAAGTTGTGGAAGATAAAAGCAATTACAAGACTTAAGCAAAAAACTCGTTGAACGAGTGTATCGATTATTTCTTCGACTTCTTCTTCTTGTCTTCCTTCGTTGTTTCTGACGACTCCTCTCCCTCACGCTTTTTCTTGGACTTTTTGCTTGCTAGAGAAACGGAGTTGGGAGTAGGAGACGGAACATCTAGTGGTTTGGACCTGCCCGGGAGAATGATTTTCAAAGGTCTGTTCCGTGGGTCAGTGAGTTCCAGTATTTCAGACTCAACTTTGACTTTGACCTTTTTCTTCTCCTCGTCGGTGAGACGGTCCTTCATGCTCATCTCTGAAGTATGCTCAGAGGCGCCAGTGATTTCAATTCCATCGCTTCCTTCGGCAGGAGACGAAGTATCAAGCTTGTCATCATCTAGCGCCCCGATCACTTGAGCGTCTGGACCGGGAGTTACTCCCGCATGAGCAACATCACTTGTTTTCTCTGCTTCCTCCTTGGCGTCATCGCTCCTCGGAGTGGGCTCGGCGTCAGAACAACATACATGAAAATATAAAGAATGGGCGTTAGAACGAATAACCATTGCTGAAAAATGACGGGATCTTTCAACTTCTAGAGAAAGAAGAATTTCCTACCAGGTCCCGGTTGGCTATCGGTGGTGCGTGGGGTTTCACCCTCCAGGATAGGTGATAGCACATGAGCACTGAGCCCGGGGTCTTCGGGGTCATAACTAACATGCTGCTCAAATGGATCAAGTGTCGGCCGACTGGCCGATTGGGCAGCAGATTGAGCAGCAGTATGAAGAGTAGTAATATTAACCCCAGACGGGCCAGCTTCACCATCTTTCTCTTTTGGAAGGGGAGAGCCTTTGCTGTAAAGTGCCAATGCTGCGGATAAGTCCGATGGCTCATTTCCCCTAAGGAACTCCTTCACCAGGGCCTCCTCATCGACCTCTTCGGAGCCTGACTCGATCTTCCTGATCCTTATCAAGGTTTCCCAGGCCTCGGCTAGGGACTCAAGGTAGCCGTCGCCCAAAAATGTTAAGTCACGATGCATAAGGACGCGGGCTCCATATTCAGCAATCAACCGGTCGAACATGTTTTTGACCTCTTCCCTACCGGCTTCCGCGGCCGCCTCGAGGCGAGAATCAATCTCCTCCACAGCCTCTCTTTTGCCCTCCTCACGGGCCTCATCCTTCATTTTCTCAACCCCAGCGAGTTCGTCATCGAGCTTTGTTTTCAGGAGTCGGGTAGCAACGATCTCATCACAGTATCATTGTGATTCTTCTTGAGCAGCTACCTTATCCTCCTTCTCCTTGGAGAGTAATTCTTTTAGCTCTTTGACTTGGGTGGCGAGCGCGTCCCTTTCTTTTTGGACAGAGTCTTTTTCTAGGGCGAGGGCACCGCTGCGCTGGACTGCTTCGTCAAGCTCTTTTTTGTGAGCCGCCTCTAAATGAGTAACTGCTTCTGCAGTGTCTTTTGCGCTTTGTTCAGCGGCTTCCAGCTTCGACTTATACGAAGCGAGCTCTTCGTCTTGGAGTTTGATGATTTTCTTATCGCTGTCGGCCTCCAGATTCAGACGATCAATCTCGTGTTGACGCTCAACGGATACTTCCGAGATCTTCTCCACCAGGTGCACAAACGCGTCATGTTGAACATAGACGTCGTTATTGCAGGCAATGGCACTCTGTTTCACATGCCCGGGAATATGATGAATGGCCGGGAGGAACTTCAGACCATCGAAGAAAATTTTTGGAAACTTGGCCTTAAGATCGACCATCTTTTCCGCAACAGTTGGGTCCACCGCAGGAGTAGGAGGAGGAGGCTTTGAGAATTCCGCTCTTTTCCGTTGCTCTCGGACTTGCCTTGTACTCGATGAACTGGAATGTTGTTCTCGAGGAGCATCAGATTGATAACCCTTCTGTAAAGACTTCTCCCTATCCGGCTCAGTTGGAGGAGGAAGATCACGGGACTGGGAAGATTAAGAGTGTGCCTTCTTGCGGTGAGACGACTCGCGGGGGCGATTGTCCCTATCTTCATAGTCGCCTCTGTCCCTGCGTCTGCCTGAACCAGAATCTCGTCTAGAGTGATGAAATACATAAGAGCCCTGAAGGCGATCGAGTCCATGAGAACGCCCCATATCACATGCAAAGAATGGAGATAACAACGAGTTAAGGGAAATTCACGAGATAGGAAAAAAGACTTGAAGTATATTATGGAATGCGCATGTGCGTGTGTGTCCTAGTGTTCCCCCCGACGGACCCGTTCGTTTATCTTTGCTAATCGGAGTGGTATCTCCTTGGGCCGGGAGTTGAACTCCTGCATTGCCTTTCACGGGTGAAGAGAATTTGAGGTCTTCAGGATCATCAAACCCGTAATTAAGTATGTATTCGGGAATAGAAAGGTTCGATAGACCCCTTAAGGAACTTTCCAGATGCTGCGAAGAAGCCTCTTTCTCAGGCGGGGTAGGCGTAACTTTTGAAGTGCCACCAACTTTCTCCTTTTGAACTGTATATTTCAACTTCTTATTTCCCTTCGAAGGGGAGGATGATGTCTTAATATCCTGAACTTCGATTGCCGGATTCCAAGCGGGACCCACGTTCTCGCCCTGAGTCTCAGGAGCTTCGTCTTCTTTGCGCTCGCCTTCTCCGTGCGTATCGGGAGTGCGGTGCGACGACGACCCAGCCTGTTTTTTCCCTTTACCAGACGAAGGTTTGGGAATGGTGACACCCTCTGGAAGGCTGATCCGACGACCAGGGGCTAGCAAGCCAAACCCCGACAACGATTCATTTGAAATGATAGTCCGGATGTCTCGATCTTCAGCAGGAAGAGCTCTAATGGCTTCAACAGCCTCAGAATATCCTCGGCCTTCCGGACGCGGGTTGATACCTGAAAAGATGAAATGAAGAGTTCGGAAAAGCATGACTCCGATCAAATACGAATAGTGACTCGGCAGAGAGACTTACTGCCTTCAACCCATCTCCTAGCCAAACCAGAAGGGCAGCGCACATAGAACCATTCCTGTTTGTACAGGGCGAATTTGCTACATGCCCCTGTCAAGATCTGGCATTTGTGGTATGGCTCGAGGAACATAAAGGAAGGACTGTCTTTCCGTTTCTTGAACATATAAATGTATCTGATATCACCGGGGGTTGGAGGTCTGGAGAAGACGGCCATGAAAAGTAAGTAAGTCCCGTATAGAAATGCATGGTCGTTCGGGTGCAGCTGCGACGGAGCTATGTCTATGTACTGCAGAACATCCCGGAAAAATAAATTGAACGGAGGCACGCTGCCCATCCAACACATGAACTTGTTGCAGGTAGTGTACCCGACTGGGGGCAGATGAGGACGATCGTGTCTCGAAGGAACTAACACGTCGGCAAAAGGAATCCCATGAATGGAACATATCCGTCGCAGAGTAGCTTCGTTGATCTTCGAGGATTGTGAATCGATCAGATTGTCTAGTAAGATTGTTGCCTCCAGAGCATCAGGTGCCAAGTTATGAGCAGGAGAAGTCGACAGATTAGAAGTATCAACGGCTCCTTGCCTTGATGACGGCCCAGGCCTGTCGGATATAGTGGCGGAGCTAGATTTTCTCGACATCCCAAATAAATAACGAACCTGGCTAAGTGCTTGAGAGAACTATACTTAAAAAACGTTGAACGTTAGAATTAGCAACACGAGTTTTCCCCCACGTGGTGTGTGAACTAGTGCAAGCAATTGTGTACAAGCAATAAGATTTCAAAGATATAAGAATGAGCTTCGAATCGTAGCCCTCGAAGACCGTCATCGCTGACCGTCTCCAAGAGACCGCCTGGTGGTGATTACAGTTCCAGATCTAGAAAACATGTAATCTATGAGGTAACCGGCTCAAGTGTAGTTTGACATTTATATTGTTCGGCATTTTAATGTTGTTCGGCAATTGTATTGTTCGGCCAAAGACATTATTCGACCTAAGGATTGTTCGGCAATTGTATTGTTCGGCTAAAGACATTATTCGACCTAAGGATTGTTCGGCAATTGTATTATTCGGCTAAAGGCATTATTCGAACTAAGGAATGTTCGGCAATTGTATTGTTCGGCTAAAGGCATTATTCGAACTAAGGAATGTTCGGCAATTGTATTGTTCGGCTAAAGGCATTATTCGAACTAAGGATTGTTCGGCAATTGTATTGTTCGGCTTTAGATCGTTCGGCTCAATTATAGTTTGACATGTTAGTAAGCGTTCGGCCTGGGATTGTCCGGCTAGGGTAGTGCTCGGCGACTTCCCATTCCACCGTCCGGCGCATGACGACATACGCCGGAGCAGCGAACAACACCTTTACCTCCTCCAACACCTTCATTCGATCCTCTTCCCTTTAACTTCGGTTCGACACGAAGAAGCTACGACAATAAGTGGACATACTCCTAATCATTCCTCCTCGCTATGTCGTTCGGCAATGCAGACGAGCTACACAAAAACCTTCTACACGACATCGTTCGAACATCTCGTTTGAATGAATGAGGAAAAATACCTAAGTTTGCAGTTCAGAGATTGAGATGGTGTAGTTAAGTCTCGAATTAGGACGACTGGACAGAATTGCAAGAACGGTAGAAGTAAAAAGTAAAATGGGAGAAGAAGAAGAGGACCTGGTTATATAGGGGGAAGGTAGAAGTTGAAAAGGCTATACCCGGTAGAACCGGTCAATACCGGAGTGTTCGGCATCATAGCAGAGTGACGTTCGGCACACGAGAATTGTTCGGCTTCGAGCGTATCGTTCGGCATCCAGGCCACGTTCGCCACACACCTCCGTTACAGACATCCTCGAGAAGGCATCATCAAGGAAAATTGAACCAGATTCAAAGCGCATCACGTTCGGCCACGCAATACACTTTGGGGGGCAAGTGTTTCCTGGATATTTGACCAGGCAACTAGTGCTCGGCATCAGGTAGCACTCGGCATCAGAGAGTGTCCACCATCCAGGAGTGTTCGGTGAAGCACTCGGCATCCAGGAGTGTTTGGCCAAGCACTTGGCATCTAGGAGTGTTCGACGAAGCGCACGGCATCCAGAGTACTCGGCGTAGTACTCGGCTACAAGAACGCTCGGCATCCCATGGCGCTCGGCGTCAACCAATACTCGGCAGCAAGAGTGCTCGACATACAAGAGTACTCGGCAGCAAGAGTGCTCGGCATACAAGAGTGCTCGGCATCAAGACTGCTCGGCATACGAGAGTGCTCGGCGTCAAGACTGCTCGGCGTACAAGACTACTCGGCATACAAGAGCGCTCGGCATCAAGGAGAACTCGGCAGCATCTGGAGTTCGGCATACAGGAGTACTCGGCGTAGTACTCGGTAGCATCAGGAGTACTCGGCAACAAGAGTACTCGGCATCTAGAAGAGCGTTCGGCTTCAACTGACAAACATCCTGCACTTCCCAAACATCAACCACATCGTTCGGCATAGAAGGGACTGTTCGGCATCAGGGTGTTCGGCACACCTGGTTCGGCATACAGCGACCACTGTACTGGGGCTGGAGCGTTCGGCTATCCAGCCCACTTGGGAAGTCCAGCCCATATTTGCCTATAAATAGAGGGGCAGGGTCACAGTGAAATGGATCCTTTTTTGGAGAGAGAATACTGGGGAGACTCTGCCATTTTCGAGACTCATCTTCTCTACTTAAACAACTTCATTCAAGCATTTGATTCATGAATTGTATTTGTAATCAACTATAAAGAAGATCAATAAAGTTTAACCTCAAAGTGGACGCAGGCAATTACGCTGAACCACTATAAATTTGGTGTTCTTACTTTCTGTATTTAGATTAGCACTGTCTTCTCTGTTTAATTTGATTTCATCACTTATATCTCTTCACAATTTTTTTCTACGAGGTTACTGACCAATTTTGGTGCTAACAAGTGTCTTTTCATAGAAATTAAAATTCTGAAGAGTTGCTTTCTTCCCCAAAGTTGCAATCTTTCTAATGGCCATAACCATTCAATTGGAACCTTTCAAAACTATATTAGAGTTGAAATTTATCTTTTTTTAACCAATTTCTAACTTGCTTTCTACTCCCTATATTATTGTGAATTACAAAGCATTCAACTTTCTACTTCTTCAATCATCACGTTTAGATTATCATCTCAAGGAGATTATAGGGAGGGTGTACTAAAGAGTAATTTACTAGTGTTGTAAAAGAACACATCAAAGTCAAAGTTGGAAAATTATTCCTTTTATAAGTTGAAGTCCTGTTGGAGATCTTTAAGCAAAGGTCTAAGTCCATTTCGTTCGTTCTGGCGGTTGTAAACCTATTCCTTCTGAATAAGTGAGGGTTGTTTAGTCAAATCCAGACATGAAGCTCTGGGACAAGACTAGGACGGGGTCCGAACCAGGATAAAATATCCATTTTCATTTACTTTACATCAATTATTTATATTATTTTCTTAGCTATAGTTATTCATATATTTTCTATATTATAGATCATTTCCGCAATATGTCACATCACATAGCGACTTTCATTTGGTATCAGGGGATGGCATTTCAAAAATCATAAAACCATTTTTAAAAACAATATGACATCAAATTTTACTGAGGTCAATCGACCACACGACCCCCATTTTTTACTAGCATAAACTTTACCTATTGGTTAACTAGAATGAGAATATATGTGCAATCTAATAGCTATGCTATTTGGAACATGACTCAGACCGATTATGAAGCACCCACTACAAATGTTAGTTCATGAACGACTCAACAAGTTACTTTAGCCGAAAACAACTTTAAAGCCATGAATATCTTATTTTGTGCATTGGAGATGAATGAATTTAGTAGAGTTAGTATATGTAAATCTGCGTATGAAATATGGAAAACTCTAAAAATTAAACAGGAAGCACAAACAAAGTTAAACAAAGCAAGATTTCCATATTGAAAAATCAATTATAGCTTTCAAAAATGAAGGACGATGAGCCAATTTCGGATATGTATTCACGTTTATAAGATATGACACATGCAGTCATACAATTAGGAGAAATATATCTAATTTTGATGTTATTTCAAAAATCTTAAACTCTTTGACAAATGAGTGAGAAAGAAAAGTACTAGCCACCGAAGAAGCAAACGATCTTTCCAAACTCAAGGTTGAAGAGTTAATAAGTAATCTTATGTCCTGTGAAGTAAATTTGTAGGTCATGAAGTAACAGGAAAAAGATAAGAAATCAATTGCTTTTCATGTCGAAGATGACTCAGATATTGATAATAATCATTTGGCCTACCTTGTTAAGGTTTTAAAAAATACTTAAAATCAAAGATGGTGACAAATAACTTTAAAGGAACTCATCAACTATGAAGTGCTTTGAATGTGATAAAATGGGCCACATAAAAAGGGATTGTCCGAAGATAAATAATGAAAACAAATCCAAAACGCAACAAGAGGCAAAACCAAAGAAAAAGGCATTTCAAGTCACTTGGGACAACTCCGACTCTTCTTCATCCGACAAGGCAAGTGACACTAAGCAAGCAAATTTTTTTAATGGCATTTGATGACGAGCTTCGCCAAACTTACTCATATGATGATTTACTTAAAATCAACATAGGAATTTTAGAAGAAATGAAGAGTGAAAAGAAATTGAGAAAAGAAACTTATACAAAACTAGATAGAGCACAGTTAGAAATAGATATATTAAAAGATGAAAAAGTAACTCTTGAAGAAGAATTACGTAAGGTACAAAAATCTAATGGAATTTTGACATCTCAAATTCAAGGATTGTAAGATGAACTAAAAATCTATCGAGATGAGAATATCAAAATTTCAAAAGAGAATTAGGACTTGCGATCATTGCTTGATATATCTAAAAATCAAGTTGTTTCTTTTGAATCTAACATTTATGATTTATCACAAAATATTTCAAAATTTAATAAAAGGAAAGAAAATTTAACAAATTTGATAAATATTTCAAAACCTACCTTCAACAAAAATGGTTTGGGATTTAAAACTTCTAAAATTAGTAATTTTGATTCTAAAAAAAATATGCATCTTTGTATACTAATTTTAGAAAATTGAAAAATACTACAAGTCAAATAAAATTAGAAAATTCCAAGACTATTAGAATTTGGATTTCAAAATCAATAATACTCTTATTAGAAATAAATATTTAAATAATTTTATTTCTGAAGTACATTTGAGTTCAAATTACATTTTCAAAGGTTTAAAAAAACCCATTTGGTTATGGTTACCAAAAATCTAACCCCCGGACCCTAACGTAGGAAGTGGGTATCAGGACATATGTTCTATTTTTTTGCAAGTGTACCACATATTGAAGGGGAGAAGGTTTCTAAAAACTTTCTGATGCATATGGAAATGGAGCTAAACATGGAGGCAAATCAAAAAATTACATATTCTTATCTTTGAATATATATTATGGTTTAATCAGTAAAATATTATTGTAAAGTTATTACTTATAAATAATTTTGACAAAGTTCAATCTATTTTAATAACATTATGGGTATAAGTGCTACAAAAAGATTAAATCTTAAAAATATATATGCCCATTAAATGCTTTAATGATATAAATACTTTTCTTTTGTCATACACATTAATGGGTTTACACTTTGATTTTTTTAAGAAATTATATTTAAACCCGATTATGCCAATATATGCAAGTTAATAAAATGTTTTCAATTTGTTTAAATTATAAAAAATATTGACTAAATACTATAACTAAGAGAAATTTACTTCTAGAATAAAATAAATAGCACTTTTTCAAAAGTATTTTTTGTGTGATTTGTATTATATTACTCTCGTTTATATTTTGTTTTTTCTCCCATATTACTTTTTGTTGAAAACAAAGGGGAGAAGAATTAGAGCATATTTATAAGAAGAGTATATATATAGATATAAAGAGAACATCTATTAAAAGAATATATTTCTTAACAATATTTTATAAGAAAGATGTATTTATTTAAATGATTTTTATTTATATTTAGAAATATTACAGTTAAGAAGAAATTTAAGTATTTGCTCTTTACAAGATATTTTATAAAATTTATTATTACCTAAAAGGCAATATTTTTATATTCCCTCGTTCTTTATTATAATGACAAAGCGGAAAAAATACATATGCATATTGATACGGGGGAGTTTTCATATTTACTCAAAATGTAAAGTTGTCATCATCAAAAAGGGATAGAATGTTAGGTTCTCCTTTTTGAGTTTCAATGAGACAACTATACATTTTCACACACACACATTACTGTTATATTTGAAGAAATATATACAAGGAGACATGACGATCAACATTGGAATCGAGCTCAAATATTAAAGACAAAAATAGAGTTTGTCATATATTAGTTGATTTAGTTAATGTACAATCACATATATGATGATCACACATACATAAATATGGTTTTGAAAATTATTTTCTCTTTTAGATTTTCAAACATCAATTTTCAAAGCAATTTGAATTATAAAAAACAAGAAAACAAACATTTGTAGGAATCTGACTATTCAGCTGTCTGTGGGATGCATCCTCTTCCTTCTCATTCACTAGTCGTGCATTTTCCTCACGAAGACGAGTGAGCTCGGCGGCCTGCTCAGCAATGACAGCAGCATGACCAATGATAGTTTGGTTCTAGATTTATTGGTGTTTTCTGCTTCGGTATGCTGCTCTTTCAGTTTCCCAGATATAAGCATCTTTGAGTTGATCCTTTATCACGTTAATGGCTCTATCATGGGCCCGGTTTGCCTCAGTCGACAATTGGTCGCTGGCATCCTTTCCCTTTAGGGTTGCATCTCTCTCAGTCTTTAATTGGATTATCTCACCATCATGATCTTTGATTGCCCTAACATGCTCTTTTCGACCTCGAACGGGAGGATCTCTTGGTAATTAATATGGTTTACATCCGAAAGGGCCTTCACTAAATGCTGCATATCACACCCGGCTTTCAAGTCCTTATGGACTGTCTCTAGATTGCTGAGAGAAGTGGCCCTGCACTACACCAGAAATGCCATTTCGCAACGGCTTAGAGCCGTTGCAAATGAGTTTCGCAACGACTTAGAGCCGTTGCAAAATTGGCAGTGGTAACAATTTAGCAACGGCTCTTAGCCGTTGCGAAATTAAATTTAGCAACGGCTCAAAGCCGTTGCAAAACTTAATTTTACTACGGCTAAGAGCCGTTGCTAAATTTAATTTCGCAACGGCTAAAAACCGTTGCAAAACATTGTTGTACATGGGTTGTTTATATGGTTTTGCAACGGCTCAAAACCGTTGCTAATTTTAATATTTTTTTTAAAATATACATTGCTTTTTTCTGCCCTCTTATAGTAAGAGTTAATTCATTATCATACTCAATACAAATATTTACAAATTTAACATAATATCACAAAAGAAAGATCATTAAACCAAATATTTTTCATAGATTCAGCACAAAGACCAAACATAACAAATCTTTTAATTACAATGTTCAACAACAATACATTACACTACATAGTTCAGCGGCAACAACAACAAATTACAGTATATAGTACATAGTTTGGCAACAACAACAAAATGATTAGAACAACAATACTACATCATTGCCAACAATACTACATTATCATACTCAATATTACAATATATAGCACTCAATACAAACAGAGGTATCTTTCAGGAAAGAAGAGCTTACTGCAGTAATCAAACCTGGAAAACCTTCCACATATATCTTTGAAAACTAGGAACCGAGACTCTTCAACTATGATACATATAAAGAAGCGAATTGTTACTTGTAAAAAGTAGTAAGAACAAACAAATGATCACCATCTTCAAATAGATGCAAACCTTCACATCACACTTCAATACGCATCCACCACTTACATCACAGCATCATAGTGACAACTTTACATTCCCCTTCCCACAGTCATCACTAGACTGGATCAAACAGACTCCATTCAGCCAGACTGCATTCAACCAGACTACATCAAACAGATTTTTGACAAACAGACTCCATTCAAACAGACTGCATCACACTGTCACAACCAATGCTCCTCTGCCAATATACTACCACAACTGTCTGACCCCTTGAGACAAACAATATCTTCTTTGACACCAATCACCACGTCTCCTCTTGTTCAACACAACACCTACAAACTGTTCATCACATTGCAAACTTCCCTCCACAGCCATTGCCAAAATCAAACACTCCATAAACCACTGCCACAATGCAATTCGACAACGACCAAACGTTCATACCTAACCATAAAAGTGCAGTACAACCCCTGCATTCACCCCTTGCAATCACTACTTACACGTCCACTCCTTACCCCTGCTTTTCAAACATCCAGTGCACTTTGCCTAGCCAAACCCAAACACAACACAGTCTCCATCACACCAGACAATACTACCACTCAAATACCATACCAATACAACATCATTCCACCTTCAACACAAAAATTCTATGCTGCTGCTCCTCAAACCGTCAATATCCCCTGCTTCACCAAACTGTTGCCACACCGCCAAAGTGTTGCTACTTCATCGCAATTCAAACTTCTCTGCATACATACTGTTTCACTGACATTTCATCTCCATTCTTCCATCAGTTCAAAGTCCACAGCTTCACTACTTTACTCATTCAAACATCAACCTCACATTTACCTGAAATCTCATTTGATATATGCCATCAGTTCTCCCCTGCAGTATTATAGTTTTTAGGAGATGCAAAATAATTTGCAGTTTACCCATTTGCCTGTACTTTAACTGCATATCATAAAGCTTGTAACTCATACCTTTCAAATTCTACAAAACGGTATAGATTATTTTATTTCTCCGTTTTTTTGGGTACACGCATGAAAATTCGAAATTCAACAGTGGAATTTAAGTAATTCTGCCATCTTAGACTTGACATAATATAAGGGGTTATGGCACATTCAGTTCAATTATAGTAGCGCATAAAATTCATTAAATCGTAGGAAACCAAGTAAAATAAAGATGCACCAAAATACATTTATTGACATTTAAAATAAATAACCAAACGATGATAAGAGAGTATTCCCAATTTCAAATTATTTGCTATATGTTATTTCGTAAGTATTAACTTATATGCTTATAAAATTTAAACTAAAGCTACTTATAATGTAAACTTTAAGGTTTCAAATTATTGGCAATAGAATGATGAGTGATGTGGTAACTAATATAATAATCAAAAACTTACCTCCTGAGACTGAAAGGAGATTGATGTTCCGCTCTTAACCTGAAAAAGCAAAAGGAGTATTAACAGAGAAGGTAGGTGGTGCATCAATATGTTGATGCTTGGATCTAAATCCATTGTACAACTTAGATCTGCCAAGACAATATCAAATTTAGCCTTTCGATTTCAGTTTAAAAACTGCAGAACATGTGTGAGATTAAATAAATTCAAAATAATCACATTAGACAACAGTCAATCTATTAACAAAATAAAATAGCAGTAATTATTGTTTCAAATACAAGTTCTTAAATTGACTAAAATTTTGTTTACTACCAACTGTCTATATAAAACATTAAGCAATCAATACAACATCCACTATGGTTCATTTAAAAAACATATTACAGTTGAGGACAGTGGCACCAAAAGTACATACCTGAAAGCCAATCTTCGAGAAGTCGATAAAATTATGAGTTGATATCGATCAAGAAAAAATAGCCAGCTGTTAACAAAATAAATTAATAACATTTATTTTTGCAAACATAAGATCTTAGAACCAACTAAAAGTTTGTTTGCAAATAATAATCTATACAATATATTAAACAATCGATCAGCTATTTCTGTTTTTTATATTTATATTTTAGGTTTTAATAGTAGTTTGCACTTTGATTCTTTCTGCTTTTTGAACTAGAGTAATTACGCTCGGTTTTCAAAATTACGTAACCAGCGATCACCTATTTCTGTTTACGTTAATAATTTTGTTTTAAAATTATTAATTTTTGCATACGTTAATAATTTTGTTTTCAAAATTACGTAACCCCTGCATTATACATTTATTGTTTTAAAATTATTAATTTTGTTTTAAAATTATTAATTTACGTTAATAATACCAATTTTATGATAAAAACTGAATTTCTAATTAAGCATATAAAGAATAGAACTAACTTCAAATTATTAATTAGTCTTGCTTTATACTTTATTATCATGGTCACTGAGATTCAATGCCAAATACCGCAATCGTAAATGCTTTTTTATTGATGTTAGTCATGTTTCTTTTTATACAAATTACTTTGGATGCTTATCATAAAATGTCTACCAATTTGCACAAAAGTAAGATATTTGTGGTACAAGAGTTACATTGGATGCTTATGATAAAACATCCACCCAATCAACAAAATATTCTATTTATACTGGCAAGCAACGACAGTGTTGGTCAGATGGTTATTTGGCAGTGGTAGCCGAAAACCTTGAATTAATCTTCACATTACCACTCACTTTATAGTAACCAAACGGTATATTAGTAGCATTAAATAAAAAAACAGAGATGTAAATATGAGAACCATGTTTCCTTCAGAAGCATGCTAATTTTATTCCTTCATAATTTGATTTAATGTTTCATTACATGTAGCAGAGACCTTGAAAAAGTACACTACCTCAACCATCCTTTCTAATGTATGGGTATTTTTCTTTGACCAAAAAGCTTCAGAATTTCATAATCCTGACATAGCATAGTCCAAAGCATCTATAAGAAAATCTGCAATCATATCCAAAAGGGAACGATATATGAATTAATGTACACCACAATTATATACAAAACATACTTTTAAATGTCATAATTTTTACAACCTGCATCCTCTTTGCTGAAGCACATGGGTGGTTTTATTATGAAAACGTTTCCATGGAGGCCTCCTTTCCCCACTAAAACACCAAGATCTAAAAGAAAACAGAAGAGAAATAAAGGAACATCTTGTAAATATACAATCCTATAAAAGATTATGCAATTGTCAAAACTGGGTAATAAAGGCTTAAGGGTGCAATCATATACCTTTAAGCTTTTCAAACAATACTGTAGTTTCTTCCTTAGCTGGAGTTTTTTCTCCTCTATCTGTAACTAGCTCTACTCCCAGCATCAATCCCCTCCCTCTTATGACTCCAATAACTGAAAAAGATTCACAAATGCTTTCAAAATTTGATAACACGAGAATTTGGTTCAACATTAAGCTTAGCTAGCCAAATAATACAATGGGCAACATTATATTTAGTGTGATGGTGTAGAAGAGAAGATCAAGTGTAAAAGAGTTTACTTTCATGCTTTTGCTGAAGTGCAGTCAATCTGTTAATCAAATGAGAACCAACATCAGCACAATGGCTTTGACGCTTCTCCTTGTCGATAACTATAAGCACTTCAAGTCCCCCAGCAGAACAACACTAATAGCTGAGCCATTAGTGTTGCTAATTCGTTTGCTTCGGTACCAGAATTAACGAAATAAACAACCTGCATATATTCAACAAATGTTGTCGTTGCCAAATAGATAAGCCATTATTAAATAGCTAAGCCATTGTTGCTCATTATTAATATGTTTATGTCTCACTAGCTTGGTCTAGTAAATACTTCACTACCAATATTTCAAACAAAAAGGAGTGATTGAGCACAGTTTTAAAATTTTAAGCTAAGTATTTATAATGTAACTGCTAATCTCGCTTGTCAAATTCATTATTTATGCATTATGGATTGTAAAGTTGAGCAGTTTTTTAATGGTAAAACATATACATAAAGAGTCCTGGAGTCTATAGACATACTCATAACATTCCTCACTATACAAAATTAAAATAGTTTTGTAAACCTAATGATGATGATAGCATAAATAAGTCACTTGTTTTAATTTCAACAGCTGTTTGTTTAAATAATAGGAAAAACACCATACTATTAGTACAACAAATAATGACTACAGTTTGTGACCTATAAAAACTACATTAACAATGACTTCAGTAATTTTCTCTTTTGCGACTCTATCAATGACATCGGTAAATCATACAACAAATAATAATTCAGATGATTTTTTTTACTCAAAAGATAATGTAACTCATCTCTTGCTATCTAAAATAGCAGCAGCACCAAAACAAAAGAATCAAAATTGAGACAATAATTCACCTAAGATTCTTTAAAATAATTTTTAAAAAAGCAAGTTCAAATGTTAATTGAAAGAACCTCACCTGAAATTAGTACCGAACCAAAACACAACTACAACCTACAAAAATATAGCACAAATCAATACATACAAATTCAAAAACGTCATCCAATCAAAGGGAACTCGAACGTAGCCTTTTAGCTCCTTACTGTTGTAGTGTTAGATCCAGTAGACTTAGTATTCTTTAGCATACTAACAATATACAGGCAATCCAGGTATAATTTTTCCAACCCTTATACTAATCATAAAGGATAGAAAATACTGAAAGAATATGATTTTTCCAACCCTTATACTAAGCATAAAGGATATTTATACAATAAATAAGTTAAATAAGTTACCTTAGGTGCACCATGGGATAAAGATTTAGATGCTGTAATTTTTTTGTCGTTATCATTTCATTTCTTCAACTTTAAGGAACTAAACATATTGATTAGTAGTACCATTCTTGGGTTTTTTATTTTCATTTTTTAGTCGTACTTCTTTCGATGTATTGTTCAGTTTGCCTGCAGTAGGTTGGGGTTACTCCATGCCCCATTTGCATCTTTCGTATGTGCAGGTCGAATCCCTGGTGGTGGTTGAAAGTGCACCCGGGAACCGGAAGGAACTGAGCTCTATTGTGTTTTCATTTTTCAATATAGGTGTCCAAAAACTCCACAGCATGCACAAACATTCGGAGGTCAAGAATTATCAAACTTTGGAAAGTTGAAGTTTAGCCTAAGGTACTTAACATGCTATTATACAATTATTTATTCTAATATCATAACAATCAAATACCAAAATTAACTTGAAAGTCAAATGTTATTCAAATACTTTTGCTTAGAAATTACTATTTAAAATGTCTTTACAAGAATCTATGTATTAATTTTGGTTTTGAAGTTACTAGAAATACACTCATATTAGATAAAACACGCAAACATCTGCATACTAATGGATTATCAATCAAAAGAAAGTCAAAAACAATGTTGTTTCCATAGGAATAGCTCACAGATTACACTTATTAGGGCAGTTATAAATTATCAAGTCAAATTTTATAGGGAAGAAAATGTTGCTCTAAAATAGCATGGCATGTGTCCATTTGGCCATTATGATCAAAACAAGAGATAAAATTTACTCAGATTTTGGCTGTGGTTCCCAACCCCGGTAGCTAGTTCATTCTCTTTGTCCAAGATAGAGACTATGAGTCTATGACCTTTAGAATGGTAGATGTACTGATCCCCTTCCCCTAAGATATTTTGCTTGTGCTCCAGTCCATATCCCTTCAGTTTCAACATTAGAAGCTGCCATGAAATTTACATAAGCAGTTTACAAAAAACAGTATCCATTCCTTTGGTCGGTTCCTATATTTCAATACTTACAAAAACTTTCTCAGCTATTGTTTTAAAAAATAAAACAGAATAGAAAGCATCTGATCATCAGAAATTCACCTCTTTCATATGAATATATGCATCACCATTTGGTTACGCCTACAAGTAGGGCTTACATAGGAGGGAAACGAAATATGATAAATAATGACAATGACGATGCTTGGCCAAACAATATTAAACAAACACTATATTGATGATGACTTTGATGGAAACATCACTGGTCAACTCAACACGTAAGTGAAGCAGACAAGATCAAGCTAATATAAACTCGATCCTAGTTAAAGTAATAAATGAATAAATTTCAGTATTTTACCTCATTACCGGTGTGATATGTGATACAATGCAGCCAACCATGCCACTCAAGAGGAACTTGGGAAGCATTGTAACAGCCTTTATCTGCATACTCTACCCACCTGTGTCTTCCTACAAGAATATTTTTAAAAATAAACCACATAGATAATCACAATGTTTTCTTAAATATTTTTCATATTTGTTTAAAACCGAAATATGTTTTAAAAACCCTTTTGCTATTTGTCCTTCGATTGTAAAACGCACAGGCTTCCCAATAGTGGAGAAACTACAGTTTGCATATATCATACTTTACTCTGTATTTATGAAAGAAAAATTGTAGGTTAGGCTCAATACAGAGCTCCTACAAAATAAACTCTCAACAAGCAAGTAATGTGCAAATCATAACACATCATAGCCAACAATCAGGACCAAAACTGAACCAAAATTTCATACAAAGATCCGTACTCGTTATATGTTTATTTATTTGTATAGTTTTTTAGAAATCTTTCAGCAATATAACCACAGAATACAAAAATCACACAATGTCTTTCAACATTATCAGATACATAATAAAATAACTACCGAATAAAAAAAGTGCTGCAACAAAAAATATGTAAAATAAAATATATACATGATGATCAATGTCTGAGACATGAATAGTCCTCCTAATCGCATCCTCTCTCTGAGTTCAACTAGTTCGACTCTTCTTCCTTTCACTATAGCTTGTATTGCTCTTTTTGCAACAAAAAGCAAAAGAATGTTGAAAAAAATTGAAATCATGAAATCATTCATAACAAACCATTCCTAACGAATAAAATAAAAATTGAATCCTATTGTATACCTCAACTGGATCGATTGCAAATTTCGAGATTACGAGACAGAGCCGATTTTGGAATTGCTTTGATAATATAAGATTACAAACACAAGGATAAGCCAATTCTTCTAGAACTGGATCGATTGCGAAACCAGACGCCAGAATTTGCTCAAGGATCTGTATCGATTGTTTAGATTGATCTGGTTTGGGAATAAGAAATTATATTATGGCAAGCGGTATTTTTTTTCAAAAGTTAATTGTGATAGGAGCGTATTAATTTGGGAACGAGGGGTTTGTGCAAGTGGGTATGGAACCATTAAAAAAATAGGGAAACTTGGCAGCGATTTTGAGCCACTGCAAAATTAAAACGGCCGGTAGCCGTTGTTAATAATTTCGCAATGGTTCTGAACCGTTTTTATTTAGAAACGGCTTGGAGCCATTGCGAATCTTCCGCATTGGGGGGTTGCAAAACTGCTAATATGATGTGTGAAGGGGTTTTATCTTCTTATCAAATTTGACTCCCTTCAAGAACAGATTGAAAAAGGTAGCTTGAAGCATGGGTGGACCCGGCATAAGCATGAAATTCTCGGTTTGTTTGGAAGAAGTAGGGGCCATTGCGATGGTTGTTGCTTGAAAAGGTGGAACCGTTTGCATTTCAGCGGGTCGAACATCAGTGCGGGGAGGAGTAATCGATAATGAGGGTCCGCGACGGTCATGAAAGTCTCTCTGGAGCTTGTATACATCGCCGAGGGCACTGCTCTCATCATCTCTTTTCCTTTTCTCTCCTCACTCGTGCTCTCGATCCAAGTGACGAGCCTCATCCTCTTTTCTTTTCCTTCTCTCCTCATCCGTTTCGCAAGGAGGGTAATAAGCCGGATCAGAAGTTTTACTTTTGCGGGAGCTGGTGTCTTGATGTAACTGATTGTATAACCCACATCCTATGGTACCTGAAATGAAAACAAGGACGAAGTTAATGCTTGAGCTTAGGAACTTAACACAATGTAGAGATGTATGTCTGTGGTCCTAAAGTGAAGTGTGTAGTGCCGATGACTCCCTATATACTCTACCAACTGTATCGGCAGGGTTTAAGGGTCGAAATCTTTTCACCACTGCTTATAAATATGCTTGATGAAATATCAATCTCCAAGCTGATCTCAGCTACCATTTCGCTAATGGAGATACCCCTGTGTTCATCTACATAGATGGCGATATCTCTTATGAAATCAAAAGTAGACGTATCTCCAGCGGAGGTCTCGATAGCTTGACCTCCAATAGACTATGGAGTCTCGATAGCAGGTTGTTCTTCAGGAGGAGAAATTAGGGGTTCCGAGTTTAATTCCTCGATGGTTAACAAGTCCGGAGAAGGCAGTTTAGGAAGATCAGTGCTCATTTCCAGCAACTCGCCGAAAGATTCATCTCTTTCTATGGTGATGCAAAAATCGCTATCATCACCGTCCAAGCCCTCTCTCTCCTACCTCAACCACGGGCTGCTTCCCATCTCTCCTTTAAAACGTTTAATCTTCTTCTTCATGGATCAAAGACGTCTTGTGGGTCTCATCCCTATTGCCCATAATGTCCTCTCCGGAGGGTAAGTCTATATCAGCTCCAGGAATATCTTCGGGCTATGCTCCCTCTGATGGACCAACCACTCCTTCTTCATCCTCCTCGATAGAGTCAGGAGCATGGGCTGAGGAACGAGTATGCCTCCTAGGACCACTCGATGGTGATGGCTCGTCACCTATAGCAAATCTACCAGGATGAAGTAAGTCAAACCGTCGGAGGTTCTCATTTGTCAAAAGGAACCCACTGTGCGGTTGGAAGCTCTCGTAGCCTCAAAAGTTTCAAGCAATGCTTTGAGCTCGTCTTTAGTTTCCCACCTCAGGATGACTGCAATATGACATATGATAGGTTACGAAACTGGAAAATCACGGGGAATGGCAAGAGTCAAGGAATATGGACTTACTTCCAGATAACTATAAGCGATTGAAGCCCTTTGGACGATGTACAAAGAAAAACTCATTTTTGAAAGCCGAGTGTTTATTGTGGAGATATTTTATCAACTTACATCCCCTCCAGGCTTCTATAGTAATGAAGGATGCACAGTCCTGCCTTCTCTTGAAGTGTAAGAGATATGCAAGTTCATTTAACCTTGGGGGTCGCCCAAGCCTAATCATGAATAAGATGTATAGAGAACATAAGAGCGCGTAACCATTGGGATGAATATGAAACGACGCTAATCCTAAATCTTGAAGCACCACAGACAAGAACCGATTAAACGGCGGCACAACACCGCTCAAGCACATGTATCAATTACAAGCAATAAAACCTTCGAGAGGATTATGTGAAAACTCGGCTTGAGTAGGTAGACGAACATCACCCTTGGGTATACCATGTTGCACACATACATTTCCAAGCATTTTAGCTGTCAAGATTGAAGGCGCTTGTTTCGGAAGGTCGGTTAGAATTCTCAGCCTAGAAGGCAACCGGTCAAGTACAGGTCCTACCGGAACTAGCGGACCGTAGAAATCAAAAGTCGTAGGTTGACTTGGCACCCATGGGAATGGCTATAGAGACTGGGGCAGTTGTTGACTCAGCCTCCGAAGGCATGGACCTCCATCAACGGACTTGCGGTGTGCTGACTGGCGCGTCATTCTAGATAATAAAAATCATTGATCATGGGCTGGTACATTTTATTTCTAATAAGAATTCCCATGTGATTAACAATTGAAATCCAAAGGAAGTCAGCGTGTGCTAACCAATTGGATTCCAAGTGTTGACCGGGGTAGGTGCACTATATGGAATGAGTTCAGTGCCCTAAACACCACGAACGGACCATCCTGTGCAGATAGCTCGCACATATTAAAAGAACAATTTGTATCGTCCTTTGAAATTTTTCTTCTGTACTACCCGTTATCAATCGACGATCGATAACAGATCCGCTGTCCGAAGCGACGCGGAAATTTCTTTCTATTCAAGAACACTGGATATGCAAAAAATGCAAAGCAATGGAGTCATCTGATACGTCTAAATCTAAAGCGAATCGCCGTATCGAAATCAATTCGATGATTTAGCTTCAGTCAATTCCACGAAAAAGAGATGGTTGTAACTAAGAAGCATAGTTTGTCTCCCAAGCCGTACGCGTCTGGCATGAGATCAAACCCTAGCTTCATCACTAACATACCAAGTTTAGATTCAACAATCTCTGTCACAAAAACTGCAAACAACTAGAGCCAATCATCATCCCTATCACCGCTCGGGTACAAATTCACCGTAGCCACTTATATAGAAGCAAAAATCGACTTAGGGTTTCGACAACCCGGATTCGAGACTACACACGGCGGCCTTCGGTGATGGAGGCTGGCTTAGGCGATGGCAAGAGTGGATTGGTGGTCGGCGGTGAGGCTGGAGGATGAATGGCGGCAGAGTTGAAGCTCGAATTAACTGGAGGAAAGGAAAACTCGGGTTAGAAATGATGCAAGTGAGGAGTGGTTCAGTGGAGCTGTATATGTAAAGGAAATTTTTTTAGAAAAATATCAAAGTCCTTAACTCGTCCTGAGTTAAGGCTTGACTGGGCATCGAGTTTACTGACTCGACTCGGGCTAGCTCAAACTCACCATAATAGTCCTACATGTGGACTTAAAGTCGTACATAAATTTCAGAGTGAAGATTGCATCATTAGTATAGAGAATTGGAATCCAAATCAAAATCAGAGAAAATAGCTGGTCGGAAGTAAACTAGTGGAAGATAACGTCTCGAGCCAGAATCCAACAATCAACTGAAAGTCATAAGATAGCAGTTCAAGACTTATCTTGTTCTAGAGCACACTTTGTTTCCAACGAAAGCATACTTTGGAGGGAAAATGTTAACTGAATTTTTATCCAAGCAGAAGTCAATAGGAGTTAGAATGTCGGTACGAAAACATAATGACCTGCAACTTGACCAAGATACTTAAAAGGACAAGAAAAAAGGCTCAAAAAGTATCGACTCAATACGGGCTAAGTGACTAACTCGATCCGAGTTAAACCTCTTGACTCGGTACTGAGTCTAAGTGTCATGTCATAGCATCTTCATACTTTTTCCAAATGATCCCCTAGTCTTCCTAAGCATGTTTAAGAAGTTTTGTAGAGTTCTAGAAGCCAATCATAAAAGATGAAGACGTGACGGTCTATGATGTTGGATAATCCAAAGTCATGGAAGAACGACAATCAAAATTCATTAACAACCTACCAAATTACGTGGAGGACATCTAAACTCACAAAGGAATACAAAAGAAGAAGTTTCGGCCAAAGATTTGCCAAGGGTTAAACTCGGCACTGAGTTTAGCTGTTAACTGGGGTCGTCTTGATATTTTTTGTGTTACCTTGGACTAGTCTCTGGACTTCTCTAGAAGCGGGCTTCTGTCCCAATATGACTGCTACCCCTATAAATGCAAACCATAGAGCAACCAAGAAAGGATCTTTCTGCTATCACTACACGGGATCTCCATCTCTTTTCAACTCTTCCCTCTACACCATAGTCACCAAGGCAGCTACCATGGGCAGTTCTTGGACTTAGAATTAGTCTAACCTCTGTACTTATGACTAATTCTTACTCAATCATCTTGTAACCTCAATCAAATAAGATCAAACCAATAATCAACACTATAAAGTGGACGTAGGCTTAGATAACAACTGAACCACTATAAAAATCTCTGTGTCTCATTTACTTTTTTGCTATTTTCTATCATATTTGCTCTACTCTAACAGGGTTGGTGCTTTCACATCATACTCCAGGGTGTTGATCCATTTTTTAGGTTAACACAAGGTCCTTCTCAGTTCGTACCAAGTGCCTTCATACCCAGGAGGACTCGTTTCAAAACAAGATCCCTACCTCGAAAGTACGGTTCTGGACCTTGGTATTGAAATGTCGTGCCACTCTTTTCTACTGAGCAGCTACCCTTCACTTCACCTCTTCTCTCTTTTCATCAATTAATTTGAGGGACTCGAGAAAGAGTTCCTCATTGATCTTGGGGTCGGAATGCTTTTCCAGTGAGAAGGGACTTCTAGTTCAATCAAAATCATGGCCACTGATTCATAGGTCAAAGCGAATGGTGTATTTCCAATCGCGGGCCAGTGGAGGCTCATCGACCCAATTACATGTAGCTTTAATTAACCGTTTCTTCAAGATGTACTTGATGATTTTATTAACCAACTCTACCTATCCATTCGCCTATGGGTGTGCTATTGCCAAAAAGCTTTTCTTAATCATGTACTAGTTGTAGAAATCCTTGAACTTGATACCCTAAAATTGGATTTAATTAATTATCCGTTATAATTTTCTAAGATATTCCAAATCTATAGGTAATATTCCTTGTCACAAAGTTTATCACCTTTTTCTCATGATCGTAGTGAGTGGTTCTGCTGCAGCCCACTTAGTGAAGTAATCCACCACAACAATTGCGTATTTAGCTCTTCCTTTTAACATTGATAGCATACCGATTATATCAATTCCTCAAACCGAAAATGATCACGGGCTAACCACGTGCATAAACTTCATGGATAAGGATCTTGGAATTTTTGCAAACCTCTAGTATCGATCACACCGTTTAGTATATCTAGTCGCATCACAGTTTATTGTTGGCTAGAAGTATTTGTAGCGAAATACCTTCTTCGCTAATGCCTGCCCATTGGTATAATCACCACAGCTATGCTCATGGACATCCATGAGGATTTTCCTAGCCTCATTCTTAGTTACACACCGAAGCACGGGAATCGGGAATCCTTTCTTGTAAAACACTCCTCCTTGCATTACAAACCGTGCTACTTTGCAAAGTAGTTTCTGTTTGAATCAACCCCCATTCCGAGACTTAAAAATAGATGTAGATGATGCTGCAGTCATCAACGAAATCATTTTCCAGCGACAAAGTAAGTTCAGTATTTTTTCTCATAACATAAGTAAACAGAGCAGCTAAATATCTTTTTCATTACATCAAATTGTATTACATAATTCATTACTTCATTAAACCTAAATAGTTCCTACGCATGGGCAGATATATAATAAGAAAATTAGAGTAGTGTATGTCTGACATATGAAGATGCTGACACCACACCTAACCAGTTATAAATCCTAGTCTTACATGGTAGAAATATCAAAATACTTTAATTAAATAGCAAGCCTCCTACTGCGTGTTTGAAATCTTCATTCGTCTTCAAAAGATATACCCGTCTAATCCACAAACTCAGCCTACTCGAATGAGTATCCATGAGTTTATGGGTAGTAATAAAAACACTGCTCAGACAATAAATCTGCTATGAGTAAAACCTTTACCCTAAGCATCCATAGTGAGACCACGCCACTAACGCAGAACGAGTTTTTCTCATTTCATCATCACAACATAATACACAGACACGCACACACACACACACACACACACACACACACACACATATATATATATATATATATATCACAGAACAGCCAAGTACATATATTCAACCAGTAAGCACTACGACAAAATATCCATTTCGCAACCAATAATATCATTTGTAATATGCCTATTGTAACTGACAATCGCCAGTCCTTATTTGCAAAATTGCAATAGAATGATTGCATTTACAACTGTTTTTGACAGTTGTAAGAAAGAGTTGCGGTAGAGGTTTTTACAACGGTCATAATCAGTTGTATATGATTCAATTACAACTATTTAAAACGATTTCCATTTGATCTTTTGTAACTGTTTTTTATAGTTGCAAAATTGAAAAAAAAAGCAATTAGCTATAACTTATATATTATAATACACCTGTACCGGTATTTAATAATTTAATGAGTGAACCAAATATTACCATGAAATAACCAAAAACACATTCCAAAAGGCTAGGCAAGATAAAATCACATTCACAAATTTCTAACATACATTTCAAAAAGCTTGATAAAGTTACATTAAGTAATCCATAGATACATACCCATAGTAAAACACATAATCTATTGATACATAACCTTAGTAAAACGCATAATTCATAGTTCTAATGTAGTAAAACATAAATTTCTAGCGTACATTTCAAAAGGCGTGAGAGTTGATAAGGAATCCTGTAATGAATTTGTCCTTGGGCAAAACTCCTACTCCAAGCGCTTTGAAAAACTCCTTTGCCGGGTCTAGAATCGCCATCCCACCCTCATATCATGGCCGAAATTCCTTATTCTGAATATTAAAACATAGATAAAATTGTTAAAAATATATAATTTGATAAATTAACTATTTAAAGGACCTGGGGTTTGAATAAAAGAACTTCAGATTTTCAATATTTGATGTTTGAATACTTGAAAAATATGATCTTCCAGAAGTTATTCATTGAAAAAATTATCGGATACTCTTCATACAAAAATGACGTACCTGTTGATGTTTCAAAGTTAATATAAGGCTCTTTATACAAAAATGCAATAAGAATCTAGGAAGCGCATGTGTTCTTGTCACACAATCACAATATATAAACGCATTCTTTTTATTTGTTTTTATAGCTGAAATCATCTTGTAAGCAAAGACGCTGATCCCTTATTTCCGAAGTTGCAGTACACTTTACTTTATATTTTCATTCAAAAGAAATTTGTCCAAACTATGAATTAACAATAATACATTCAAGTTCTAAACTTTTAAACAATAGTAGTTTCTAAATCATCATTTATAAAAAAATGAACTATAACGATCCAAAAACTATTTCAAGTTATTTCAATTTGCGGTTTTAAACTACGAATTTACAATTTTTAACCTTGAATGGACGTCTTGTTACTGAAGATATGGGAGACGGTATCTGTACATCATTAGATTTAAATGGAAGCAACGGAGTAGTTCAAGCATGAGCGTGGTTATAGGAACATCAAAATCGATGATTTGAACCAAGATGAAGTCCCCCCTATAGTTTATAAGTTCTTCCCACTTGATGGTGCCGCCAATTACGATGCTCATGTCTTACCGATTTTTAATGTGTAGGTATGGACTATTCGAAATACTTTTTTGTTGCTCCACTTAAGCTGATAGTTTTTTGCATGTGAAACCATGCATGAAACAAATTTCTATATTGATCTGGTTTATCTGAGTTTTGCTATATTTCTTAAAGTTCCACATTGTGACCATGAAGGTTTAGGGTTGGATGATGGATCAATTCGATGGATTTACGCGAAAACATAAGATTCAATTTCGTGATTGGATCTTAAATCAATTTTGTTCCACATCCGACTTATAGATCTTTAAATCCAATTTTGATCCGATTAATTTGAAAATTATTGTTGTATAAATTTAATCAAATTAACATACTTAAAAGTTTGTTCATTAATAAATCGCCAATCAAATGTTTATTTTATATTTTTCTTTGAGGAAACGCTAATCAAATGTTAAGTTTTAATTTAGCAACTAAAGGCACTAATTAATATTTTAGAATAATGTTAATGCTAAGTCTGCTTAAATTTTGTTGGGAGAAGTCATTAGTTGGCATGAACTGTTAATTAACTCCTGTAATCCAAAACAATACTATACCGATATATGGATCACTAATTTAAAGCTCGAGCATTGTCAGCATAAACATTTTTTCTCTTAGTATTTTTTAGAAAAGTGTTTGTTTTGCACTAGTTAGTCATATTTTGTTTTATTTTCATTGTTTAATTCTATTATATTTTATTCCACACTCATATCATTAATATCATAACTCATAAGTAGTTATTCGCTTCAAACGATTTTGTTTGTTAATTGAGGGATATATTCATCTTTTCATCGTCAGGGTAAATCAAATTGAAACTACATGCAGGCTGTAACAAATCAAATCAGATAGAAAAACAAATACCAGTTGCTTTATTTTCTAAAACTTGATTGGCTTTGTTTTCCTAATAGAATTTACACAGTATTGCTAGTCACTTTAACTGTCATAATACTTCCCGATTTCTACCAGAGTAGAAAATGGAATACTCAGACAATTTAATAGTTGTAGTATATAAAGTTTTATTTGCATATATTTTACTGGTTCTTTATTTTCATGCTACTATATTTTAAAATTTGACCTCTAGTCTTTTTGTTAGTCACAGTCATAACAATAATTCATGAATTGGTAGGTCACTGAACTTGCGGATGAGTTTTTCCTAAGTTGTGCCTTTAACCAAGGGGCTTTACACTGAAGGTCCCTATTTCTGATGTTGTTGTAAGAAAAGTATCTATGATAATGAATATGTAAATTAAGTCCTTGTTTTTTTTTCTAAATCAGAAAGTGCAAACTATCTTGCGCTTTTCTTATACAAAGTGCAAGTTAATTTGCGCTTTTCAAAAATTTAAATTTTTTTGAAAATTTCAAAATTTTCAAAAATAAATTCAAAATCAAAAAGCGCAAACTAGCTTGCGCTTTCTTGATAAAAAGTGCAAACTAACTTGCGCTTTTCAAACATTTTAAAATTTTCAAAAATTTTAAAATTTTCAAAAATTTCAAAAATTTCAAAAAAATTCAAAATAAAAGCCCCAAGTAGCTTGCGCTTTCCCGATAGAAAGCGCAAGTTAACTTGAGCTTTTTAAATTTTTCAAAAGTTTTAAAATTTTCAAAATTTTCAAAAAAAAAATTCAGTCAAAAAGTTGCAAGTTAGCTTGCATTTTCTGTCAGAAAAATGCAAAACACCTTGTTTTTTCTATTTTCAAAAAAACAGGGACTAAATTTGCATATTCTTATCTATAGGGACTTTTCTTATAACAACATAAAAAACAGAGACCTGTGACACTTTTCTTGTTTAACCAATGCATGAGCGATGCAATGTCGTTCGTTTACTTACTGCAATCATGGGCAAATATATGCCAAAAAGAACTAAGTCCGAATGATGATCAAGATCAAATAAAATCAGTATCAGTACCTCTACCAACTATTAATATTTAGCAGTTGCAATAAAGCTCATTGATTCCCCACTCTAATTTTCATTTGCAAATTTCACAGTCCACCCTCTAATTTCCATTCCCCGCCTATCTTCTCGTTTACGGACTAAATGTTTAAATGCTTTTCTCAGATTTCCACCGCTGAAAAATTAGGGTTTTTCTCTTCCAATCCTTCTCTCTAATTTCAACGACGCAATTTCATAACTTCGCGATCAACCATCTGAACCAGGTCGTGCGCTACCACAATCATCGCGATCCCTCCCTTGCCTTTATTCGTGCGCCGCAACAACCAACATGATGCAGCCCAGAAAGATGAAGGCGTAGGTCGTGTACGACCTACCATGTTGATAGGTCGAGTACGACCTAACGAGGAAGCTAACGAGTTAACATTTTGTAAAGAGCCGTGGGAAGTTGGAGACTTAGGTCGTAAGCAACCTAACGGGTTTGAGAATAGTAAGCTAAAGCAGAGGAATAGGTCGCTGGAACGACCTAACAAGTTGCTCATTGATACAGGCCAAACAGACCAAGTTTTAGGTCGCGAGCGACCTAACATACTGTTAAGTCGTATGCGACCTAACAAGAAGGATAAACAGATGGACCAACCTAACGACTTACAATCTAACGAGTTACGACCTATATTAGGTCGCAGAGAAAATGAACGACCTAAGTTAGGTCGCGGGAAGATGTGGAGAGATAGGTCGCTCACTATAGGTCGCGAGGCCTTAGGTCGTGAAGACTTAGGTCGCGAAGATTTTCTGAAGCCGCTTCTTTTAGGTCGCTCGACCTTATGCCGCTATTCTTTAGGTCGCTCAAGGGGGCCAACGACCTAATGCCGCATATGCTGTTCAGTCTTAAGTCGTGTGGAGTTAGGTCACGTGTGATTTAAGGTCGCTCAAGTGTTGAGTCGTGATGTCGTGACTGTTGTAAATATAGTAAGTCGTAAATCGTTTGTTTTTAGGTCGACTATTTTAGGTCGTCTATTTTTAGGTCGTGATGTTTTAGGTCGGAAACGACCTAAGTGTTGTACAGTTTTGAGTCGCGTGTGTTGTAACTTCTATAAATAGGCCGGTGGTGCCATTTGTAATAGTTTAGTTGATTTGAATGAAAGCTTTTGTTTGTTAGCTTTGTGCTTTCAATTAAATTGGTAGTTGAGTGTGATCTCCTATCTCCACTTTCGATTAATCGAGTGCGCTCGATTCAATGATTGTTGAAGCCGATTTGCGGTATCAAGTGCGCTTGATCAACGCTTGAAGAATTGAAGATCTTCTTTCACGGTATAGTGCGCTATCAATGTGACGAAGATAGCTAGAATTCGGTATCTTCGGATCAACGAATTTGGGCCATTCAGTATTCTTCACTCCATCAATTGCTACTTTCACAGAATCATCATTTTGTTATTCCGCTGCTGCATCATTTGGTATCAGAGCTTGTTTTAGCCAATCATAGCTAAATCGAGTCTTGGAGCCGAGAATTTCGAAGTTGAAGTGTTAGCCGAGCTTGAAGTGTTGAGCCGAGCTAAGTAGAAGTGTTGGAGATTGAAAGTTGCATTATTTGGAGAAGTTTGTGTTCGTCGTGTTCATCGCTAATTTGCAACAAGAGTGGAATTTCCAATCCATTTCCTTTTCGATCAAAAGTTGGAAAAGTGTTTGAATTTGGCCGGGATTGTTTTGCGTGCCAAAGTTGAGTTGGAACCGAGAGCAAGTGAAGGCTGTGTTCATCATTTGGTATATTGAAGTGTTTGTGAAAATTTTGAATCATGCCGCCAAGGAGAGCTAATCGACATCAAAATGTTGAAGATTTGTATAAGCGAGAAGATGCTGAACAAATGGAACAACGTATAAGTAACAAATTCAATGAGAAGTTGGATGAAGGTATTGGGAGATTAGAGAAGCTCATGATGGATATGAATCAACCTCGAAGAAGAACATCGCCAATTTCAAACCAAGGTGGAAACAGGGTTTCGCCATCGGTTTCGGGAGGAAGGAGATTATCACCACAATCTCATCAAGGAAGAAGAAGTCATAGGGAATTCGAAGATGAACCATATCGAGATGATGTAAGACAAAGTAGAAGGAACATGCATGATCATAGAGATGTGGGTGGTCGAGATCGTTATCGAAGTACATCTATTGTTGATGAAGATGATGATAGAGGGAGTTTTCATTATCGAGATCATGGACAAGGACGAAACCGAGAACGAGATTTTGAGGATGACCGTCGATGGGAGTCGGGGATGAAAACTGAAATTCCAGAATTTAAAGGTGGTATGCAAGCTGAGGAGTTTTTGGATTGGTTGTCTAACGTGGAGGAGATTTTTGACTTCAAGGAGGTTCCAGAACATCGTAGAGTGAAGTTGGTTGCTACAAGGTTGAGGGGTAGAGCTTTGGCATGGTGGCAGCAAACCAAACATACACGTGAACGGATGGGGAAGTCAAAGGTTGAATCATGGGAAAAGATGAGGAAAATGATGAAAGCTACTTTCTTGCCTTATAACTATCAATCGCTTATGTATCAGAGGTTGCAGAACTTGAGGCAAGGAACGAAGACTGTTAATGACTATGCTGATGAATTCTATCAACTGATTGCAAGGAACGACATCATGGAGACAGAGGAACAATTAACAGCTAGATTTGTTGGAGGGTTGCGTATGCAGATTCAAGACATGGTAAATATGTTTGATCCCAGATCTGTGGCGGAAGCACACCAGAAGGCGTTGGCTTGGGAGAAACAGGGAAGACGAGAAGGTGGTGTGTTTACAAATTCCAACAATCCAGTGAAGGGTGTTAGTGGAAGTTCTAATGTTTCAAAAGCTGTTGCAAAACCAGTTGTGAATGAGGTTGGGAAGACGAAAGTCAATAATGGTTTCAGGTGTTATAATTGCCAAGAAATGGGCCACAAAAGTAATGAATGTCCAAAGCCGAAGAAGAGAGCTATGATAGCGGAGGTTGAGGATGAAGAAGCTGAATGTTCCCATTCACCACCTGATGAGGAGGAAGAAAATGTGTCGGGAGACGAAGGGTATTCACTGATGATGAAGAGGTCGTGTTTAACACCAAAACAGGAAGAGGAAACTAGCTGGTTGAGGAGTAACATCTTTCAATCAACACGCACTATCTTAGGAAGGGTTTGCAAGTTTGTCATCGACACGAGAAGCTGTGATAATATTATCTCTACAGAAGCT
This sequence comes from Allium fistulosum, assembly GCA_030737815.1. Classification (NCBI taxonomy): domain Eukaryota; kingdom Viridiplantae; phylum Streptophyta; class Magnoliopsida; order Asparagales; family Amaryllidaceae; genus Allium; species Allium fistulosum. The sequence goes on from CM060905.1 coordinate 457,709,971, forward strand.
GTGAAGAAGTTATCATTGAAGACAGAGAAGCATCCGAAACCGTACAAGTTAGCTTGGTTGAGGAAAGGTGGGGAGGTGAAAGTTGGGCGAAGAGCTTGTGTTAATTTTTCAATTGGGAAGAAATACAAGGATGAAATTTGGTGTGATGTTGTTGATATGGACGTATGTCATCTATTGTTGGGGAGACCGTGGCAGTATGATAGGGCGGTGCAACATGATGGGCGTACCAATAGTTACAGTTTCATGTTTGAAGGCACGAAGATTACTCTACTTCCAAAGAAGCGACAACAAGAAGAAAACAAGTTAGAGGAGATTGAAGAGTTGAAAACTTTGTTGTCATTGAAGGAGTTTGTTAAAGAAGTTGAAGAGGAGCCTGAAGTATTCTTGTTAATTGGACGTGAGAGTCATGAAGTGATTGAGATTCCTGAAGAAGTGAAACCAGTACTGGGAGAGTTTGACGATGTATTTCCTGAAGAGCTACCAACGGAGTTACCACCATTGAGAGACATTCAACATCAAATTAATCTTGTTCCAGGAGCTGTGTTACCTCATAGACCACACTACAGAATGGGTCCAAAGGAACATGAGGAGTTGAGAAGGCAAGTGGAAGAATTGCTTGAACAGGGGCGTGTGCAGGAAAGTTTAAGTCCTTGTGCGGTGCCAGCTTTGTTAGTACCGAAGAAGGATGGGACGTGGAGGATGTGCATTGATAGTCGGGCACTGAATAAGATTACTGTGAGATACAGATTTCCAATGCCGAGACTTGATGATTTGTTGGACCAGTTGAGTGGGGCTACTATCTTTTCGAAGATTGATTTGAAAAGCGGATATCACCAAATTCGTATAAGACCAGTGGATGAATGGAAGACAACATTCAAGACGAGAGAAGGATTATATGAATGGCTGGTTATGCCGTTTGGTCTTTCGAATGCACCTAGTACTTTCATGCGAGTGATGAATCAAATATTTAGACCATTCATTGGGAAGTTCGTGGTGGTATATTTTGATGATATAATGATATATAGTGGGAATCCGGAAGAAAACTTGCAACATCTGAGAGAAGTGTTGATGGTACTGCGACAAGAACAATTTTATGCTGCAATGAAGAAATGCGTGTTCATGACGCAGAGTGTTTTATTTTTGGGGTATGTTATATCGGGAGGAGGTATACAGGTGGATAAGAATAAAGTTGAAGCAATCAGAAATTGGCCACAACCCAAGACGATTACAGAAGTTAGAAGCTTTCATGGTTTGGCGTCATTCTACCGAAGGTTCATTCCACACTTCAGTAGCGTGATGGCTCCAGTTACTGATTGTATGAATGGGAAACAATTTCTATGGTCAGAGGAAGCAGGATTTGCTTTTGAGCGAATTAAAGAACTCTTGACGTCAGCACCAATTCTAGTATTGCCAGATTTTCAGTTGTTGTTTGAGTTACATACTGATGCATCGAAGGTTGGAATTGGAGGGGTGTTGAGTCAGAAAGGTTGTTCTATTGCATATTTCAGTGAGAAGCTATCGGGAGCAAATATGAGATATAGTACATATGATATGGAATTTTATGCTATTGTGCAAGCTATCAAACATTGGAGACATTATTTGTTTCATAAAGAATTTGTTTTATATACTGATCATGAAGCATTGAAGCATATGCAGGGACATGACAAGATTGCTGCTAGGCATGCTTCGTGGATTGCATACTTACAACAATTTACATTTGTGGTGAAGCATAAATCGGGAATTACGAACAGAGTGGCAGATGCATTGAGCAAGAAGGAATCATGTGTTGACTACAATGAAGGTTGAAGTGACAGGGTTCGATGTGTTGCCAGAATTATTTGTCGATGATTCTTACTTTGCGAAGTTTGTTGATAAAGTCAAGGAGGGAAAGACGGATGAGTTTGTAATGGTGGGTGGTTTTCTTTTTAAGGGAAATCGATTATGTATCCCAGAGTGCAGTTTACGTATGAAGATTGTAAAGGAGTTGCATGAGGAAGGACATGTGGGCAGAGATCGTACTTTACAATTGATTTCTCAATCTTATTATTGGCCGTCAATGAAGCGGGAAGTTGGAAAGTTTGTGGAGAGATGTCATATTTGCCAAGTTTCCAAGGGAACTGCGACAAATGCGGGATTGTATATGCCGTTACCCGTGCCGGTTAAACCATGGGTTGATATCAGTATGGATTTTGTTTTGGGATTACCGAGAACTCAGAGGGGGAATGATTCGATATATGTTGTAGTAGACAGATTTTCAAAGATGGCACATTTCATCGCTTGTAAGAAGACAGCTGATGTCGTCCATGTTGCTGAGTTATTCTTTAAAGAAGTATATCGCTTACATGGTTTACCTGAATCGATTGTTTCAGACAGGGATACTAGATTTCTAAGTCATTTTTGGCTGAGTTTGTGGAAGATGGTGGGAACAAAGCTAAATTTCAGTAGTGCTTATCATCCGCAGTCCGATGGTCAGACTGAAGTTGTTAACAGATCTTTGGAAAATTTGTTGCGGTGCCTGGTGAAGGATAATCTGAAGAGTGGGGATATGAAATTATGTCAAGCGGAGTTTGCTCATAATCATGCTATAAACCGTAGTACAGGGTTCTGTCCATTTCAGATAGTGTATTCAAGTTTACCAAAGGGGCCGTTGGATTTGATAATAATACCACAACCCAAGGGAACCATTAAACGGGCTGTTGATTTTGTTGATGGATTGGCAGAATGTCATCAAATCGTTCAGGAACGATTAGAGAAAGCGAATGAAAAGTATAATCGATCTGCGGATTTGAAGCGAAGTAGCGTTGAATTTAATGAAGGAGATTGGGTGTATGCTGTGTTAACGAAGGATCGCTTCCCAGTGGGCACTTACAACAAGTTGAAAGCCAGAAAGATTGGTCCTATGAAGATTGTGAAACGGATCAATGAAAATGCTTATAGATTGAAGCTGCCGGAAGACGTATACACTTCTGATGTTTTCAATGTCAAACACTTGATACCGTATCATGGAGATGAGCTTGTTATGGAAGAGGTGAATGCAAATTCGAAGATGAATTTTTTTCAACCAGAGGAGGATGATGCAGCCCAGAAAGATGAAGGCGTAGGTCGTGTACGACCTACCATGTTGATAGGTCGAGTACGACCTAACGAGGAAGCTAACGAGTTAACATTTTGTAAAGAGCCATGGGAAGTTGGAGACTTAGGTCGTAAGCAACCTAACGGGTTTGAGAATAGTAAGCTAAAGCAGAGGAATAGGTCGCTGGAACGACCTAACAAGTTGCTCATTGATACAGGCCAAACAGACCAAGTTTTAGGTCGCGAGCGACCTAACATACTGTTAAGTCGTATGCGACCTAACAAGAAGGATAAACAGATGGACCAACCTAACGAATTACGATCTAACGAGTTACGACCTATATTAGGTCGCAGAGAAAATGAACGACCTAAGTTAGGCCGCGGGAAGATGTGGAGAGATAGGTCGCTCACTATAGGTCGCGAGGCCTTAGGTCGTGAAGACTTAGGTCGCGAAGATTTTCTGAAGCCGCTTCTTTTAGGTCGCTCGACCTTATGCCGCTATTCTTTAGGTCGCTCAAGGGGGCCAACGACCTAATGCCGCATATGCTGTTCAGTCTTAAGTCGTGTGGAGTTAGGTCGCGTGTGATTTAAGGTCGCTCAAGTGTTGAGTCGTGATGTCGTGACTGTTGTAAATATAGTAAGTCGTAAATCGTTTGTTTTTAGGTCGACTATTTTAGGTCGTCTATTTTTAGGTCGTGATGTTTTAGGTCATAAACGACCTAAGTGTTGTACAGTTTAGAGTCGCGTGTGTTGTAACTTCTATAAATAGGCCGGTGGTGCCATTTGTAATAATTTAGTTGATTTGAATGAAAACTTTTGTTTGTTAGCTTTGTGCTTTCAATTAAATTGGTAGTTGAGTGTGATCTCCTATCTCCACTTTCGATTAATCGAGTGCGCTCGATTCAATGATTGTTGAAGCCGATTTGCGGTATCAAGTGCGCTTGATCAACGCTTGAAGAATTGAAGATCTTCTTTCACGGTATAGTGCGCTATCAATGTGACGAAGATAGCTAGAATTCGGTATCTTTGGATCAACGAATTTGGGCCATTCAGTATTCTTCACTCCATCGATTGCTACTTTCACAGAATCATCATTTTGTTATTCCGCTGCTGCATCACAACACCTGCCTCCACAATCTGAACCCGGTTCGCATCGACCATCGCGACCCGAATCGCAAGCTCAGCTACCTAAATCGCGACCTGAATCTCTCCACAATGTCTTCTCCATAATGATGATTTGGGGCGACCTGAATATTTCGCCATGAATATCATGATTCATTTCTTGTGTTATTATGTTGTTTAGTTGATTTACAGTGAACCGTGGACAATTTGAGATAGTTTTAACCACGAATACGTGTAATTGATGACCAAAGCATTGAGAAATAGGCTTGGAAAGCTGTTATTTTACCATTTATGTTACATTCTTTGTTTGCCTTTTCCTTTAGTTCTGATATCTTTTTTGTCGAAAAGTGAAAATATTTTTCCTTTAAGATTGGAAAGAGGCCTGTACCTGAAGATGAATTCATCAGAGTTTTTTATGGGAGTTTTATTTATAGGTTTCTTCATCAAAAATGAACTTTTCATTAACAGGAGATCCAGGTACTTAGATTTGTCAAACGGGTTGGGTTGGGTCAAAATGAGTTGAGTCGAGTTTGATCCAATCCATTTATGACTCATTCTTTTTGACCCATTTATGACCCAACTCATTTAATAAACGGGTTACCCATTTAACCTATTTAAAGATTTAAATTTCATTTGACTAATAAAAAACAAATAAATATAAATTAATTACAACCATTAGTTATTTTCTAAATACAACTGTCAGTCTGCATGGAGAACTACAGTGTGCATTAACAATACGAAGTATTCGAGTGTTCCATATTGTCTGTAATTTAAGTGGGAGTTAATCGGTCGAAGTCTCGCCCGATTCCGAGTTGATATGAAGAAGTTATTGCAGTCTGAACAAAAAAAATAGCGGCTTCTGCACTAGACGGAGTTCAAATATGGGGATTTGTTAACTTATTATTTTTTAAGTACAACTGTCAGTCTCCATAGAGAACTACAGTGTGCGTCAACAATATAAAGTATCCGAGTGTTCCTTACCGTCCGTAATTTAGGTGGGAGTTAATCGGTTGAAATCTCGTCCGATTCCGTGTTAGTATGAAGAAGTTATTGCAGTCTGGACAAAAAAATAGCGGCTTCTACACTAGGCGGAGTTCAAATATGGAGATGTGGTACCCAGTTATTTTCTAAGTACAACTGTCAGTCTCCCTGGAGAACTATAGTGTGTGTTAACAATATGAAGTATCCGAGTGTTCCATAACGTCCGTAATTTAGGTGAGAGTTGATCGGCCGAAGTCTCGCCCGATTCCGAGTTGATATGAAGAAGTTATTACAGTCTAAACAAAAAATAGCGGTTTCTACACTAGGCGGAGTTCAAATATGAGGATGTAGTAGCCTATTATATTTTAAGTACAACTGTCAGTCTCCATGGAGAACTACAGCGTGCGTTAACAATATAAAGTATTCGAGTGTTCCATATCGTCCGTAATTTAGGTGGGAGTTACTCGGTTGAAGTTTTCTGATTCTGAGTTAGTATGAAGAAGTTATTGCAGTCCGAACAAAAAAATAGCGGCTTCTGCACTAGGCGGAGTTCAAATATGGAGATGTGGTACACTGTTATTTTCTAAGTACAACTGTCAGTCTCCATGGAGAACTACAGTGTGCGTTAACAATATGAAGTATCCGAGTGTTCCATATTGTCTGTAATTTAGGTGGGAGTTAATCGGTCGAAGTCTCGCCTAATTCCGAGTTAGTATGAAGAAGTTATTGCAGTCTGAACCAAAAAAATAGCGGCTTCTGCATTAGGCGGAGTTCAAATATGGAGATATGGTAGTCTGTTATTTTCTAAGTACAACTGTCAGTCTCCATGGAGAACTACAGTGTGCGTCAACAATATAAAGTATCCGAGTGTTCCATACCGTCCGTAATTTAGGTGGGAGTTAATCGGTCGAAATCTCGTCTAATTCCGACTTAGTATGAAGAAGTTATTGTAGTCCAAACAAAAAAAATAGCGGCTTCTGCACTAGGCAGAGTTCAAATATGGGAATGTAATTTTAAATGGGTAAATGGATTACCCATTTATAGCCCTTTTAAAAGTTTGTCAACCCAGCCCATAACCAATTTAATAAAATTCATAAATGGGTTAACCCAACCCATTTATAAACAGAGTAAATGGGTTGGATTAATGGGTTGAGTCGTATTTTAACAGGTCTAGTTGTTAGAAACAGCTTACTGCTACTTTCATGAAAAACTAATTTTAAACAACCTTTATTACAAAAGAGGAACTAACAAACCTTTTTATAAATTATCAATTTTTTTTTATTTACACATTGTTTATGTTATTATTTATAAATTATTTATTGGAAATCATTTTTTATAGTAAATTACAATATATTAATTATATAAGTTATCTTTTATAAATTATTAATTAATAATTATCATTTAAAAACTATTAAGTATTAATGAATATTTATTAATTATAGATCATAAAGATGACCATTAAAATATCCAAGCAGAAACCTTTGTGTTCACTCCGATTATTGTTTGTAATTAACAATGTTTACTTAAAACTGGCTACACAATCATTTAAAACTTATGAACATGACAATGCTTATAAATAAATATTTACAACCTTCAAAATTAATTAGTTGTTATAGATCTCTATTACAACTTCCTAAAAGAAACAGATGTTAAAAATATATTTATTGCAACTGGCAGGAATACACGGTTGTTAAAAATATATTTACTGCAACTGGAAGGAAAACACAGTTGTTAACAATATGCTTATTGCAATTAGCAGGAAAAGACAGTTGCTAAATATATGTTTATTACAACTGGTAGAAAAAAGCAGGTTCTAAAAATCATTTATTACACTGTCATGAAATGCCAGTTGTTAAAGATCATTTATGGCAATAAATGATCTTTAACAACTGACATTTCCTGACAGTTGTAATATGACAATTGTCTTGTAGTGAAGTGTGCGTTACACTTTTTATCCGTTAGATATCATTTATCGTGCTTATGGGACTAGCCATTCTAGCCCTAATTTTAGGTTGCCACCTAGGCTACGAAAGTCTTCCTCCACCGTACTCACTTAACTGGCGCCGATAGACAATTAGATGCTATACAAAACTTCGATCAATCATGCCAATTTCAATGTCATAGTTTTAACACTCGTTGGCCACACAGGACTTCGATCAACGATACCGATTATAATATCATGGATTCAACATTCGGTAGCCACTCAGGCCTTCGATGCCAATTATAATGCCATGAGTTTGACATTTGATAGCCACTTGGGCCTTAATGATACTAGCTATTTGGTAACATACATGACTTAACGGTACCAATTATTCGGTAGCCACATAAGACTTCGGTTGCCACTTAAGTCATTCCCTAATTATTATGTCATATTTAGACATGTGATTGCCACAAAGGCCTTACGTCAATCATCGTTGAATAAAGAGTTGGGTTTATCCTTCTTATTACCACAAAGGCCTTCTATTTGCATTTATTTTCTTACAAATGGTTTTATTTATTAACTGTGTACACTACACATTCTTTAGATAAAACATCTTTATCTTTTATTTAAATCTGTCATTTACTAGCTTTCATTTCAAAAATAAGTTAACATAACTTTAACTTATAAAATCTTCCATTTATTTCATCGCTATGAGATAGTTCAATAACACTTGGAAACTGTCTTCTGAAGTGTCCTAAGTATTTGTTATTTTACTTAGAAAAATATAGTTTTCCAAACTATTATAAATTGCATTTTACTTGTATATTGGCTATCACATAGCTGCTCTATTTAATTAAAATGTAATTAACGGTCGCGTGCTAATCTCAAGCTAACATGCACTGAACATTTAATTTCTATATGGTCGTCACGTTTAATTTCAACCGAGCCATGGTGAGCTCAGGATCGGCCCGATATTATTTAATGCCCTAGACGAACAATTTTTTTTCATTTTTTTGTTGCTCCATTTTAAAAAATAGTATACCATTAATCCTGGCTTCTTAATTTAGCGCTCTAATAAAGATATGCTGAGATTCAACCCTGCTCACGGAAGCATAAAAATAACACATAAAAATAATTTTGGACTAAGCTTGCAAACATTACTTTTAGTTTAAAATGAATGCTTCTCAGAACAAAAGAGCAGAGTTAACAAATAGGACTATTCGTGTTGTACATTAGCATGCAGTGACCATATCCTTTGTTTTATCCAACACATCCATTATGGAGAGTTACCAGGTAACTAAAACACTATTTCCATCCCAACAATATCTATGGTACAGGTAATACACGTCATGGCAATAAATTAACAATAAAATGCTCAAAACCGTATACTACATAAACATAAATTCCCAGTCTTTCTCTCAAAGTTCTGGTAATTTCAAAAGGTAAAAATTAACATAATATAAAGCTAGCAATTTTGACAGTTCATTTAGTTTACTTGCTAGTTAGTAATTCATATGCACAAAATCAAATCCAATTACTATGCACAAAATATTGTTAAACTAAATCAATTTCATTAGTTTACATCAAGGTTCTAAAGTCCAGCCGGCACGCCAGACTTTCGGCCATCTCGGCCCGGTTCCAGCGTGTACTGGATCAGATCTTGATGAAAAATCCATCCTGTTCACCAATTAAAAAAAATCAAATAGCAACTTAATCAACCGTGTTCAATTATTCTCTGAAATGATTAAACTACTACAAACATGTGATGTAAATCGACAAAGAGAAATCATCAAACTTTAGAACCGTCAATCAAATTTAATCTTGTCTGCCAATATAAAAAAACAAAATTGAAACAATATAATCATGTGATTAGGAATCAATATATTCTCTATAAAAGCACACTAATTCATACAAAATACATAACAAAATCAAAATCTTAACTAGTTTTCTTGTACTGCTTCATTATCAATGAGGCATCGATCTCGAATTGAATTGAAGATCGAGGAAAGAAGTTTCATCATCGAAGCATCGATCTCGAATTCATCTACAAGCATCAACGAAGGTTTTTTTAATTTTTAATTTTATTTTCTCGGCTTCCTGTTGTATTCAAATTGAAGATGGGAGAAGTTTTCTGCATGTGGCAAGAGGACGATGCTAGGGTTAAACGTTAAAGTGATGATGGGCTGGGTTTAAAATGGGTACTATTAATTAATAGTATTATTTAGTTGGGTTTAAAATGATTGATGTTTTAGGGCTGGTTTAATTTGGAAAATAAGTATTGTCATGCAAAATATTATGATGATTATGGCAACAAAGTTAGGATTGCTTAGTTTGCAAAATAATATATATTATATTGAATAATTAAATGTTGAAATTATTTTGCTTCTACTTTTGGTACTTGATTATGGAAAATCGTGATATTGTTTGGAATTATTGTACGATAGTTATTGGTTAAAAAAAGAAAAACAAGTGTAACTATTGTCACAAAATAATTTATGATGGCGGTATAACACGTATGAAAGAACATTTAGAAGTGTTAGTCCTTGAGATGATGGTTTTGATGACGACAATCTTAGAATAAGATTATAAAATATAAATACTAACATTATAGTTTAGATATATATGTATATGCAGGATTTAACCATGCAGGTACCAAGAATGAAGACTGTACAGTATAGAGATTCAAGATATCAAGATTGAAGACTCATGAGTATCAAGAATATCAAGATTATCAAGAGTTCAAGATTTCAAGATAAGTATTGAGTCTAGAATTATGTTAAAACTTCATAATAGCACTGAAATCTTCACTCCATTTTTCTTTTGGGATGGAACCCATTTCTACCTTTTTAGTGGCTTACAAACTCACGACAAGTAGCTTACAAACCTACGACAAGTGGCTTACAAACCCATGAACATCCTGGTTTTGTACAAGTTCTCGAGTCTCGATATGATGAGATATTCTACAGGAAGAAGCTTGCAAAACTACTTCAAAATGATTTTCAAAACTACTTCAGAATGATTTTCAAAACTGCTTTTCAAAATGTTTTAGCCTTAAAAATTATCTTTTCAAATGATTTTCAAAAGATATTTTAGCCTTATAATATTCTTTGTTTTTGTTTTTAATAAACTCTTGTTTTTAAACTTCGTTTGTTTTAAACTATCTTTATACTTAGATTTAAATATAAAATTATAGTAAAATTATATATATATTATTCTCTATATTTATCTATGTATTTTATCTATAGTCAAGTATATTTATAAAGTTTAAAATAGTTTTAATATGAGATAAAGGTTATTTTCAAAGAAAAACAAATCATCAAAATTTCCTTTGGGATGTCGACATGCTTTAGTACCCCATGTCGACATAGTGTCAGTTAGGACCAAGGTTTTAAATCTCGCTCATCTCGGCCGAGATCTCGTTTTCAAGCCTGGGCGATTCGAAACAACTAATTTCGTTTGAATCTCGTCTGACCCAAATCTCGGACGAGATTTCAGTATCTCGTCCGGTATCTTGGACGAGATTTAACAGCGAGATATCGGCCGAATTTTTGAATTTTGGAAAAAATCAACTCTTTTTCCGTATTGGGCTAGCTCATCCTTTACCTTAATTTAAGCCTTCTTAATTGTACTTTTTTTAACCCTTATTTCTCATATAAATCTCATTTAATCTTCGTCTCTTATTTTACGGCAGTGACGAGTGTAAGAAGATGATAAAATCTACATCGATTATGGTAAGTATTTCACTTTATGATTTTCATTTAGGATTCTGATCCAAATTAATTTACATCCGATTTCATTTTTCTTTTTTCGACACTTTCTTGAGTTTTTTCCTAACCCTATTTTTTTGCGGCTATAAATTTTGGGCTTCACTTATTTAACTTTATGTTCTAAATGGATTCCCAATTTGATTTCATTTAGTCTTTGCTACTATAATTTTTTTCCTCAAGGCTTATTTTTAAGCAATAAAGGAATTCTATTTCATCTATTAATTTCATTTGATGATTACATGTTCATTCGTACATCATTTTTTTTCTTTTCTTATAATATTACTAAATGTTTGAAATTGTTTGTACTATGTATGCTATTTTCTACGTTTGTTTGAAATATCTATGCTATTAGTTGCTTAATGAGATTTTGTTTGCTAATAATTAAATACTATAATCAGACATAGAATATCTTAATTCTACTTGTAGACTTTTGTATTTGAAGTTATAAAATTAAGATTTCCCTTGCAGCACTTTAAATCATAAAAGGTAGAAATGAGACATTATATTATGTAGGAAAGTTAAGTGAATGATCAAACAAAGTAAAGGTGCATATGTTATGGTTTGTTTCTTGTCTACTTTATCTCATATGATATTATATTGAACATTATTCATGAAATCTAGTTATTTGTTTATTTTACATGATACAAGTGATATTTTTCCATACTAAATTACTAATGATAAGCGTGTGATATATTCAAGGTAAGTGCATAGTGTTTTCCTTAAGATAGTGACTAGTATTATTAATTTAGGTGTATGAAAACTAATTTTCGACATGACATATACTCCGAGATAACTCCGAAATGAATTTTAGAAACCGAGATGTAAATCCGAGATGGACGACCGAGATGCACTCATCTCGTTCGAGATCTCACCCGATACGAGATAAGCTATCTAAATTCTTCGAGACGAGACGTGACCGAAATCCGAGATTTAAAACCTTGGTTAGGACTAAAAATTTGAATTTCAAAAGAAGTGTCTATTCGCCATAACCTTTCACGAATGGACATGGCTGTTTTTCTTCTATAAATAGGGGTTGGTTTCAACGAATTTTATATCATATTTTCTGGTTTTTCACTTCTCTTATTCTTCCACATTTTCTTTTTCAAAATTCTATCATTACTCTGCCGAAATCAACATTGAATCTAACTAGATTATCTTTGGTTTGATTCTCTATCACTATCTCAACAAGATCCAAGTGCTATTCAAAGTTATAGGATTCTTTGTAACCTATCTAGCGAGAAAAGGTGTGATTGTAGCTTTGGAAATCAATCAAGCGAGAAAAGGTGTGATTGTAGCCTTGGAAATCAATTGGGTGAACTTGTTGCCCCGGAAATCAAGTATCTCTACCCAGAGGATTGTGATTCTGGAGGGTGTACCTCGTAGTCTTGAAACCGAGGGTTGTAATTGTTGAATTTCTTTTGAAAGGAAATCCGTACTTAGTTGTGCGGGACTGGATGTAGGGTAACTCCGAACCAGTATAAAATCCGGTGTGTTCTTTCCTTTACTACATTTACTTTATTTCTACATCTGTGTTTGTTTCTGTGATTATATCTGTGTCTGAATATTACATACATTTGTATTCAAATTAACATAAACTCAAAAAGATTTAGTAATTTCTTATAAACACTATTCACCCCCCTCTAGTGTTATTCCTAGCCTTAAGTTCCATATTCCGCATTCCTCACAAGCAGGACAGACAGACGATGTAGCAATATGTTCGACTGTTCCTAAAGAAGTCATAAAACTTATACGAGAACATCTGAATAAAAAGAGAAGCGAGCGATATCAAGGGAAGCTCGAAGAACAACGCATACAAGAAGAGCTAATGAACATGCCTGATCAATAAAATCAAGAAATCGACAGTGGTGGAAGTGAAGACGATAAAGAGGTTCGACGGGTCTTTTAGGAAAGTAAAGAAAGTTATATGAACGAAGAGAGACAGCGGTCAGGTGTAGGATCTAGCGAAATAGGTACACAATCTAGCAGACCAAAGTGTTCAAAATCAACCAAAATAGATGACGATTTAGCAACACAAGTGATAAAGTTAGAGGTATGCCATAGGTGCAATTATGTAATTTGTTACATATATCTAACTCGTTGACCAATCTTGTTCGAAATAAAAGGTATTTTCTTCCCATTATATACTTGATATAATGTGATTATATTAATTAATTAACTTAATTAAAAGTATATTTAATAGAAAAATCCATAAATGGTATATTTTGTGATAGTAGTTACAAAGTGTTATAACTGTGAGTAATTTATCACAATGAAACAAATATGCCATTTTAAATATTCCTAGTCAATATGCATCGAGACTGGATATCGATGTATCCATTGAGACTGGAGTACGTAACTCTTTCCAAATGTTGGGCAGTGTATTACTCATGACTGCTGAGGGAACCTAGGGATTACGTACTAATAGTTATTGGATAACTATGGAACGACTCACTCGATAGTTTTCTGTTGGTTAATATAACTAATGTCAAACAAAAAATATCGATGTGACTGATTTACACAGTTCTCTCGACTTGAGAATACTGTGGATCTTCAATATGAAAGCTCCACTTTGATTATACCCAAATCATGGCATGGCGTCCATCGAGTGACTATAGTTGGATCAAGTGGAAGTATTGCAAGTGAAGCACTATTCAAGAGAGGATTCATCTCCTCAGTTATATACGGTTAGTATCACAGTCAACTCAAGTCAACTCAAAGTCAAAGTCTTTGGCTAGAGCATTTTGGTTAATAATAATTGTTATTATTAAACCAAGAACTTTGTATTTGGACTATAAAGTTGAATGTGAATGAGGTTGGAATTTTGACCATTACCAAATTCCATAAGTCCAAAGTGATATAATTTTGACGAAGAGAATTAGTGTAAACAAATGTCACAACCAGGTAACGCTTATTAAACTAAAATTGGACTTTTACCGAAAATGAGTAAGCGATAAATTTGGCCACAATGTCACACCACCTGCTAAGTGATGTGTGATCGTTAACATTAGAATAGTTCGATGTTAGTCGCTGACCAAATTTACACCCAAGAGTTACATAGCTGAAATGATGAATTCTTATATGACCGAACGATTTTTAGTTTATAATTGTTATAAATTAATTAAATTAATTAATATTTATGAAATATTAATTATAAAATTTGAATATGATTTGAGAAATAAATAATGTTATATATATTTATAACAGTTATAAATATATCGATCGATATACATTATCGACAAACTATTAAATTAGATTTAATTGCATAGTATTTTAGCTTGGGCTTAGATGGGTTTAAGGCCCATCATTAGGGCTGCAAAATTTCGGTTTTGGGAAGGTTTAAGGGTGGCTATAATATATGGAATTGGCTTGGAGATAATGGGTTGAGATCAAGTGAGAATGGGTAAAAAGGTTTTCCTCGTTTCTCACTAATACAACTCTATTTATATATATATATGTGTGTGTGTGTGTGTGCGCGCGTGCGCGAGCGTGCGCGCGTGTGTGTATGTATGTGTATATGTATGTATGTATGTATGCATCTCTAAAAATAATGATGAACTTTTTTTATTGGCCGCCATTACCTTCTACATTGTTGATTAAAGCATAGCTCTCAATCCACTTCAAAATTCTCAAATTAAAATAATACTATTCGATAGTTAGAGGTCGGTGATTCCGGACTTGCAATCTAACGAATCAAAAACAGTAAAATGAAGGGAAATCATTGCTTCAACGTGGATTCAAATGCATCATTAAATTGGTAATTTTAATTCATATTACAGTAATTAAATTATATTCTATGATCCTATAATGAGAAATTTCATATTTGTTTAAATATATTGCTACTATATGTTTAGTTATTTGAGATTTATGTAAATATATATGATTGTCATAAATCAGTTTGGTTATGTGATAATTTGTTTATTATACTGTTTAATTTATGTATAGACAAATGTTGTTTACTGTATAAAATCAATTTTTGTTATTAATAATTGTTATATATATATATTTATTAATAAATTCATATATATATATATATGTGTGTGTGTGTGTGTGTGTATGTGTATATTAGTGTATATTTCTCTCTCATAATAGCATATATGCATATATAAGATATATATTTGATTTAAAAAATTTCGTACTTATTTATATATAATATGAATTTACAAATTCGAAAATTAATTATCATACATATATTCATATTTTTAAATTAACATTTATTGAAATTTTGAATTGTTTATTATATATAAATTAATTATTACATTAAAAATTCAATTATATATTTAAAAAAAATATTATATTAAACATATAGGAAAAATTTAGGAATTTTTCAATAAATTTTATTATTTTTAATAATTAATATTATTTTGAAAAAACTTTTTATGATTTATTAAAAATAATAATTCAGTTGAAAAATTCTTCAAAAATTTTCGTAACCTTTCATTCATGATCGGAGAATTTTTGAAATTTTAATATTTGAATTTTTAATAATATATTATTTAATATTAAATAATTATTGCCGAAATCAATGTATTTGTTTTTAAAAATAATATTTCAACTTTGAAAAATCTCTAGATTTTTCCTAAACTCTATTTTATGATCCTAGATTTTCAAAAATTATAAAATTTGAATTTTCATCAATAGATTATTTTATGTTAATTATTTATGGATGAAAACATTATTTTATTCATAATATATACAAATTAAAATATTAAATTATTATGTTTACAAAACTAAGTTAATTTTGAATTATAAATAATTTTGAATTATTGTTCTCTCTCTTTCTCTATATATATTTATCTATTTATAAATGTTTTATGTTCATTTATTATATATAATATATTTATACATACATGTGTGTGTGTGTGCGCGCGCGCGCTGTAACACATATGCATGCACATATTTAGAAAACATACATGACATACAAAATGAGCTAATATGTCCATTGCGATGTAAATCCCAACATCTACATATGGGTATATTATACCTTTCACGGATTATTATGTTACACATGCACTCACGCATATATGTATACGATACATTTATGTATAAACTAAATCAAATAAAATTAATTTCATATCTTAATATGTTTGAATTTAAATAAAATAAATGATTTTTTAAAAATGAAATTTAGAAATATTCTAATTCAGTTAGACTTCATAGGCCCAATAAAAGATCCAATAGGGTAAATATTTTGAAATTCACTCATAACTTCCGCCGCGAGCTAGTCCAGTTCCAACAATGGTATTAGAGCCCAATAGCCTATGCGGTCTAATTTTGTCATATTAGGGCTAACTAATTAAGTTTGCCCACTTAGTAAGGTGTCTAGAAAGGTAATGTCTAGGATTGAAATTGGGTAATCAAGTACCGTGTCCTACCTGGTTACCGGCCTAGCCCGAAAGGTAAAGTGAGCCCAAAGGTTGCTCCTAATAGAAAAGGCCCAACTTAATTTGGGCATTGGGAAAATTTTCAAAATCGTTTTGAAAATTAATGTTAAAGATTTTAAATTTAATAGTTAAATTTAAAATAAAACTTGTTTATTATAAAACTTATAATACTACATAAGTTTTCAAAATGTTTGAAAGGATAATGATATTTTCAAAATGTTTGAAAATACCTATATAATAATTTCGAATTTTAAATTTATTAATAAGATTAATAAAATAGATTAATTAAATATGTTAATTAATTAATGTATATATTCATGTATTATATATGTTGATATATGTTATGTTATTTTAAAATGTTTAAGATAACAAAGTATACATGTATGTATACAAGATAAATTTTGAAATTAATAAATTTTAATAAAAATTGTTTAATTGAATAAATTAATTAAAGGTTAAGTAATTAAATAAAATACATATATATGATATATGTGTGTTACACTATAAAGGTTATAATATAAACTATAAATATTATAGTAGATATGTCCAATATAAAAGTTATATTGGAATACTAATTTAAAATTAATTAAAGAGTTAATTGATTAAAATTAATTAGATTAGATTTAATTATTGATATATTATATATAAGACTATCATATAAGTAATATGAAATATAAAAGTTATATTAAAACTTATATGATATGTGTATAAACTAAATGTGGAACATTAAAGAAATCCAAATAGACTTGAGAAATAAATACATATGTTAATGTACATATACCGTGATTTCTGATGTGTTTGACACTTGAATCGCTGGGGTATTTCATAAGAAATATATTATTCTATAAGTCGATATCACTCAATATATATATTGAAGATTATGAATCTTCAATATAATGTTGTCATCTACCACATATATATATATTAATAAATTACTTACATACTCCTTAGTTGTTGAGCAAACTCAAGCTAGGGATGTTATGCGTAGTATTATTAATATATTGAACAGATAAGGTAAGATAACTATATGTATTTGTTGAGCAAACTCAAGGTACATATACTATACTTAGGCCATCACGATATGGTAGTTATGAGTGAATAATCTCTTTTGATTTGTTGAGCAAACTCAAGGTCGAAATGAGATTAGAACAAGGAAAACAGGTTAGGAGTTGTATATGATAAAACCGATAAGGAGTTATCCATCGTTTGTGGGGCTATGATTTGTTGAGCAAACTCAAGGTCAGAATACCAAAACAAACGAGGCCTAACACTCACTAGTGAAGTTGTAAGACTTCTATGTTTCATCTTAGGGTTTGGAGAAACACAAAAGACTAGTGGGAGCCTTATTAGAAAAATGAAATGGTAACATTTAACTTTTTTAATATTGTAAGAACATATGCTATATAATGTTATAATTATCTACAATGGTAAATTTGTGCATTTAATATGATTGATAAAACATTTGTCAATTAACATATATAAACAAACTGAATTGAAAGTTGACAAATAGAAATATAATATATACTTACTAATAATTCTTCTTGCATGTTATATAATGTTTCTATACCCATGCAAGTGCCTAATTTCAACTACTTAATACATTCTTAAGTTGGTCAATTATATGTTTATTTGGTTTAGACCATGTATTGCATTTTATGAGTTTTTGAACTCTAAATGCAATTCAAGACTATGGATATTTGATCCATGTACTTTCATATATAAATGTTATATGGTGAACAGTCATAGTTTGTGTGGTACAATATTTCGATGAAGTTAGTACATTCGAAGTAAGCCAATAAACAATATTTTAAGATCATGTATTCAACTTGAATGATTTCAAAAGGATCATATTGTGTTAATATAACATAAGACCATAAACTACGAGATACATCTAAGAACTCAATCATTGAAATGCCATCTTGATCGATTTACATAAAGTGCAACATATTTGATGTCTTAAATGTTAAGTATAATCGAATGCGCTTTTGTAAAAAGTTTGTTATGATATTGTAGTAAGGTTTTCTTTTGAATAGTTTGACCATGTAATGACCCACGAGTTAAACAAGGATATTTGCTTAAATGATAGATAGTTATTTAGGGTAAAATAGAATCAACCATAGAAACAGACACAGAAATAAAAACAACTTAGAGTCTCGCAGCGGAAAATAAATAAGTACATAAATAAGTCATGAAAACTCCAAATAAGTTACATTATTCTCACTCTAAATACTGAAAAGAAATAACTGGAATAAAACGAGTCTAACTGACATAACGAACTAAACTGATGAAATAACTGAAATAGAACAAAATCTCCAGAAATGTCTTCGTCTTCACAACAAGCTCTCCAAACTGGAAATACTCAGGCTGACCCGAGCATAATGGAAAAAAACAATACTCGAGTTAGAACTAATATTCTCATGAAAGTCAATAAATCAATGCAATGTAACTTAGGAGATGTTACGGGTTTTTCTATCTCCTAAGGACCCGTTAAACTATTTACATATAATAGTGTACGCTACAATAGATAATGTTTATCAGTAAAATAAATATCAAAATAGCGTTAAGGCTTTACATTGATCCACCTCAACACATTATACAGTTTAAACCAAAATCGTAATGGGCTCGTGTAGGGGTAAATATGACAAGGCACGTGAGGCAATGTCCAAGGTAGGATTCTACAGTTTACCCTTTCTGGCTGGTCGTAACCCATTCGTGGCCGACCGCGACTATCAATCCAAACAGAAGGGTGCACCCATCGAGTTCAAATCACGACAGTAAAATACGAAAGATCAACGTCGCTAGAGGTAGCTAACCTCAATGGCCAGACATAGGCTCCTGTTTTAGTCATTTTAATTATGACATAAATGTCAAAGCTATCCATCATCGTTCTCTTACTTCATTCCAGTAAACGTCGCCAATCTAACCACTACATTCTGGATATCATCCACCGCGTACATGGTTATCAAAGTGGTTTCGGGATTGACAGAGAGTATGTCAATATCCGGCCCCGGTCTCTTTGACAACCCAACGTATGTTTTACACACCATTTGGTCAATTATGGTTTAAAAACGATTCATATTAACAACAACGGGATTCTTTTTTTTTAAACTCCTCAAATCCAATTTCTCGTTCCCAAATTCCATTATAAAACATTCGGATTTCAAACTCAATTTCCTTTGAAATCTTAAATTTTAAAGTCCATTAAACCCATAAATTGGATAACTTAAATTAAACTTATTTAAGTTGAAATTTAAATTTTATTACAATTTAACCAATCAATTAACAATAAATCCAAAAAAAATTGTTAGCAATTTAAATCTCCAATATTATTTTATCAAACCAATTTCTAATAAATTCCAAATTTATTTAACAATTTAAACTCCCTTTCTTATATATATAAATTTAACTCCAAATAGATTTAATTTACACAAATTTCAATATAGAAAAACAAGTTACTGATTTAAGTTTAAATCTAACTCAAAATTTAACTTAAATTCTTAACTTTAATACCTTATATTTCAAATTTTGCAATCTTAATTTAAATCAAAATTTTAAGGAATTAAATCTAAAAATCCCATTTCTTTAAATAAACATTTCAAAACATTTATCTCAATTTACCATTTGCTAATAAAATCACTTATTTCACCATAATTTTATTTGAATAATAAATACCAAATTAAAAACAAAATTTCAAATCGTCCATCTAAAAATTTTCAACGATCTCCGTTTATGAAAAATATTTTTATTCGACCAACGGTGTTTTAAAATTTAATTTTCTACCTAGGCCAAGTGGAATAATTAAATTTAAAATATGGGTATATATCATTTCAACCCTTCCCAATATCGTGATTTCAACTTAAAGTCATATCCAAATTTTGACGGGGAAATTTCAACAAATCATTTTACAGTGGATATAAAAACAGGGTGAATGTGACGTGTCCAAATTTATAATTTTCTAAAGCTGTGTACATACATAAGACGTGTATATTGTGACAAGATATATACATCATTCAAAAATTCATCCAACGACTATATATCAATCCAATTCAACTACAAACATATAATAGTGTTGATTTCAGATTTTTTTAACTTGCATCATTATATTAGTCAAATGTGAATGTAAAACACTCACGTCAACTACGCTGATCCAATACGATCACGAACACAACACGACCGAAATTCACGACGTACGACCAACTTGAATACCAGATATGGATGACCCGGACAGCAAAACACTCTTCCCTTTTTTTTGTATAACTATATATATATATATATATTGTATATAAATACCTATGGCCTATCACTGCAACAAGAAAGAAGAAGAGTAGTCGAGCTTGGCTGGGTTGGGTCACTGGTCGGTAGAAGGAGGTGGTGGCGAATTCTTACAGGGGCCGGCGATGCAAGTTGCAGCTTTCCTTTTTTTTACGGCAACGATGGCTGGAAGCGGTGAGGGGATAGGTTCAGCGGCTACAGGCAGGGTGCAGCGGTGGTGTAGAGACGTACGACGACTATAAGGAGGTTGCGGCGGTGGAAGTGGTGGTGCAGCGGTGGAGGAAGAGGAGGGGAGATGTGAGGCTCGGCTGTGCAACTCTAATCTCTTTTTTTTTCTTCAGGCGGCGGCCGTTGGAATTGGTGAGAGGAGAGGTTGGCATGGCGACTGTGGTCGGGATGAGGTGCGGCGGCGGTAGCAAGTGAAGGTGGAAGACTCGGCGTAGGCGGTGAAAGGAAAAAGCTCGGTACTGGGTGATGCTACAGTGCTAGGCTGTGTAATTTTTTTTATATATGCGAACGCAAAGCAGAAGATAATAAAAGGAAAGGAAGGAGATGTGCCCACGTGTCGGTTGAACATTTCTTCTGGTTTGTTCTTTTTCGCCAGATTATAACAATTCAAAAATTTGAACTGCATCCATTTTTAACCGTACGTGAAGTCGTTATCATTGATTCACTTTAAAGTGTTATGTTTCCACTTCCAAACTAAAATCGTATACGTGCTAATTTATGAGTGTTTTGTTGTTTAATAGAAATTTATGTTCAAATTTAGCAACATTAAACGTTAAATAAAATTTTAACCAACGTTAACCCGACCAGAATACCGATTCGAACAGACTAACCATCCGCAAATGTGGAACAAACTACCATTATACTCAGTGTATCAAAGCGGACGCGTTGGCACACAGAAAATTGTTTGTTTAACGCTCGAATGAAATTTGATAATTTCGCTATATCGGTTGTCGTTCCAATAAATCTACCGTAAAATCGATTTAAATGAAACTGGCGAAATTTGAAATCCAACGAAATGAATGTCAACATTTTCTTTGTTTTTTTTAAAAAAAAAGTTCTACAACATTTCCGTATAAACTATTTAAATTTTTGAACCAAAATTTCACTGTTTTAATAACAACTAATTTTACGTTAAATTCCATATCGTTCAAAATTGCCGTTTTAATTAAATTCACATTTTATTCATTTAACTAATTGTACGTAACGTAAATTTAAATTCAATTTTCCAAATTTCTCAACTTAAATCAAATTAAAGTTAACTGACTAATTGTTCAAATAACGGAAAAAATTTCCGAATCGTTACATTCGCCCCCACTCAAAACTTTTCGTCCTTGAAAAGGTCGAACGAAATGATATAACAAGAATCAAAAGATAGATTAGTATTAGAAAGCATACCCTAATCAAAGAATTCAGGATTGGAAGCACGAATACTATCTCAGTTTCCCAAGTGCAATCTCGATCATTATTGCTCCACTGAACTTTGACGAGATTGACCAATTTACTTCTCAACTTCCTTGTACTCTTATCCAAATACGAAAGGGCTTCCTTTCAATAGTAAGATCAGGTTGAATCTCCAATTCCTCAAGCTGCGTGGACTGAACTATCGCTGATGGGTCATGGATGTACTTACGAAGATTGGAGACGTGAAATACATCATGAACATCCGATAGTTTTTCAGGCAACTCAACTCTGTAAGCTAGGGTACCAATCCTTTCGGATATCCGGAAAGGGCCAATAAACCTTGGGGCTAACTTCCTTTTCTTCCCAAACTGAATTACATTTCTCAATGGCGAAATCTTGAGATACACAAGATCTCCAACTGCGAATTCCAATTCCTTTAGCCTTCTATCAGCATATTTCTTCTGCCTATCCTGCACAGTTTTCATCTTCCAATTAATCACTTCAACCTTCTCAGAAGCCTCCAAAATAATCTCAGGCCCAAGAACAAGTCTGTTTCTAGATTCAATCCAACAAGACGGAGATTTACATGGTCGTCCGTAAAGAGCTTTGAACGGTGCCATGTTGATACTAGCCTGAGTTAAAGATTCGAATTACGAAAAGGTTTATTTATATATATTTAATTCAAATTTTATTTAACGAGGTTTTACTTAGCTATTATTATAGGTGAATTCGACAAGAGGAAGATGGTCTTCCCAAGAACCACCGAAATCCAGAATACAAGCACGAAGAAGGTCTTCCAAAATTTGATTGAGCCGTTCGGTTTGGCCATCCGTCTATGTTTATAGGCCGTACTCAGATTCAACTGTGTACCCAACGAATCCTGAAGTGCTCTCCAAAAGTTACTCATGAAAATAGGGTCACGATCACAAACGATACTAGAAGGAATTTCGTGAAGTCGGACAATCTCCTTCAAATAGATCCCAGCTAAACTCGAGGCGGTTCGAGTTGATTTCACAGGAATAAATGGGTAGTCTTCGTCAAACGGTCAACAATCACCCAAATACTCTCATTATCCCTTCTCGTCTTTGGTAAACCATCCACAAAATCCATAGAAATCTGATCCCACTTCCATTTCAGAATCTCAAGTGGCTGTAACAACCCTGCCA
Organism: Allium fistulosum; assembly: GCA_030737815.1. Lineage (NCBI taxonomy): Eukaryota > Viridiplantae > Streptophyta > Magnoliopsida > Asparagales > Amaryllidaceae > Allium > Allium fistulosum. The sequence continues at coordinate 457,733,063 of CM060905.1, forward strand.
ATTTTTGATGATCAGCCTTAATATGCTGACAAGTACCGCATCTACTTACATGGATCGAAATATCCCTCTTCATTCCTTCCCACCAATAAAGTCTCTTCATATTCTGAAACATCTTTGTCACTCTGATATGAATAGAAAATTTGGATTTGTGATTCTCCCTAAGCACTTCCTCCCTTAGTCCATCTACATTTGGATAATAAACCGTACCATTTATTCTAAGAATACCATCCTCATCAACTACTACATCATATAATCTCCTCGAGTCAGTCTCTCTCCTCAAAACTTCCTCTCGAATAGCTCTTAAACTTGGGTCTTCACTTTGCTTAGCAACTATACGATCCATAAGAGAGGATGAAGCAACAAATTGACAAAGCATAGCCTTTTTCCTACTCAAAGCATCAACCACTACATTTGCTTTACCCGGGGTATAATTGATGTCAAGGTCACATGCAGCTAAGAATTCTAGCCATCTTGCTTGCCTTAGTTTCAAATCCTTCTGAGCGAAAATATATTTTAGGAATTTGTGATAGGTAAAAAGTTTGAATTTGGTACCTAAGAGATGATGTCGCCACAACTTCAAAGCAAAAACCACAGCCAACAACTCCAAATCATGTGTTGCGTACTTAGCTTCATGAGGTTGCAACTGTCTACTAGCATATGCAATAACTTTTCCATGCTGCATTAAAACAGCACCAATCCCACTCCTATAGGCATCAGTATAAACCGTAAGGCCTTCGTTACCATTTGGAACGGTAAGAACAGGAGCAGAGGTCAATTTATGCTTCAATTCATCAAATGCTTTCTAACACTTTTCGTCCCAATTGAATTTGATGTTCTTTCGGGTTAAAGCTGTAAGAGGAGAGGCAATGCGAGAGAAATGCTTAATGAATCTCTTGTAATAACCAGCAAGGCCTAAGAAACTCCTAACATCCGTGGGTGTCTTAGGAATTTCCCAATCCTAAAATTAAATGTAAGGCATGAATCAAAATTTTGAGAATTTCGGTAATTAAATCGAAAGTACATATAGGAACTTACATTTATTACGGCGATCTTAGCGGGATCTACCGAAACTCCATTTTTCGAAATCACATGGCCAAGAAATCGAACTTCCTCTTGCCAGAAATGACATTTGGAAAATTTTTCCTTCAGTTGATGGCTTCTCAAAGTTTCAAGCACGAACTTCAAATGCTGCTCATGATCTTCTTCGGTTTTAGAGAAAACCAGAATATCATCGATAAAAACAAGCACAAATTTGTTAAGAACATCCCTGAATACTTTGTTCATGAGATCTACAAAGTAAGATGGGGCATTCGTTAATCCGAAAGGCATAACAAGCCATTCATAAAATCCATTTTCAATACGGAAAGCAGTCTTATGAATGCTATCCTCGGAAATCCTCAACTGATGGAAACCTGAAGCGAGGTCAAGTTGAGAAAACACCTGTGCTCCATAAAGCCGATCGAACATATCATTAATACGAGGCATAGGATATCGGTTTTTGTGTGTGAGCTTATTCAAATCTCTGTAGTCTACACACATTCTCAAGGAACCGTCAGACTTAGTGACAAAGACTACGGCTGCACCCCATTTAGAAAAACTTCTCCTAATCAAGCCCTTAGCCAATATATCAACTTGAGTCTTCAACTCCACTCTTTCCTCGGGCGACAACTTTCGAAGGGGAAGTACGATAGGTCTGGCTCCGGGAATAAGATCAATCCGAAATTCGATTTCTCGATGAGGTGGTAAACAAGTAACCTCACCAAAAACATCGGGAAAAGGTCGGACAACTGGTATAATGTCTAGATCACTAGAATGTGAATCAAGGGAGAAAACAAAACTCTTGACAAGATCACAAGGCATTTTATATTGGATAATCAGTTGAGAACCTTTATCGTCAACTAAAGAAATGGTCCGATCACTACTAAAAATAACAGCTTCGAACTTGGATAGCCAATCCATGCCTAACAATAAATCGAAACCACCAAAGCCCAAAACATAAAAGTCTCCGGTGAAACGGTGTTCGTCTTTAAAAAGATAAACGCCCTTACAAATCATTCCTAAGTTTGCGGGGCCACTAATGGGATTAGAGACACACAAAGATTTAGAAGCAGGTTCGGGTTTCAAATCATACTCAAATTTCTCACATAAATTAACAGATATAAAACTATGAGATGCTCCAGTATGGAATAAAACACGGACATGGGTATCATGAAAAGAAAGCGTACCTTGAAGTACGGGATCGGTCTCTTCAACTGGAGGGGTGGAAGCGGTGACTGCAAAGATGCCAGATGGTGTGCCCTTCTTATACAAAGGGCGATCCTTCTTGAAATGGCCTGGTTGTAAGAAAACATGGCATAAGTCACGCCTAGTCATCTGGACTAGAGGGACGACCGCTAAGGATGCTGGCGGACAATCTGTGGCATAATTTCCCTTTTTATCGCATTTTAAGCAAGTGATGTGCGACAAATCCTTGGTCCTTTTCTGAGGAAATCCAACTCCTTGACGGCTCTACCACTTCTTCTTCTAGCTACTAAAATTGGACTTTCTCTGGTCAAGTATACTGGAGCTAGACTGGGCTGGGGTGCCTGAAACTTCTGTAATCCTACTCAGCTTTAAATTCTCAAAATGGATTGCCAAATCAATGATATCAGAAAATGACTTATGAATATGACCAGTCAGTTGTTCTCTATACTCCCTACACATGCCAGCAATGAATTTCTCATTCTTCTTAAAGGGAATCTCAATCAAAAGAGGGCCAAACTTCGATAGCTCATTAAATTTCCTTTCATACTCTACGACCGTCATCTCGCCTTGCTTAAGCTCCATAAACTGATTATACAAATCCGTCCTCTCAGCTTCTGGCATCCACTGGGTAATAAAAGCTTCCCTGTAATTCAGAGAACCAAGGCTAAGCTAAACTTCCACAAGATAATCGTAAGAATATAAAATTCTCATTTAGATAGATCTCACCTAAACCGGGCCCAAGAAATATCTTCCTCAGGGGTATGAGCCGTAAAAGCATCCCACCAATCAAGGGAGGCTTCTTGAAACTGCCAAGCAGCTAATTGACGCTTCTGAGAGTCAGTGATGCCAAGTCCAACAAAAATCCTTTCAGCATTCTTGAGCTATTGCTGGGCTCCAACAATGCCCTTGTCACCATTGAACTTATTTCCCCCAAGCTGTGTATACTCTTTACAAAGAGTGGTAAACCTCACTTCTGGGACAACAACGGGTGCAACAACTTCATTGGGAATATTTCCCCTACCTCTGCCTCTAGAGCTACGATTACTCATCCTGAAAAGAAGGGATGGCAAGAAAATTAATTAGAAGCCGAGTCAAGAAAAATGAACCTAGTCAAAAGAATTTACTAAGGAAGGACGCCTAAATAATTTAACTTACTTAAGTTTTCAAACCATTTCTTTCTTAAATTTTTAAAACATGCTCTCTTAAGAAAGATTCTACTAATTCTAGGATAATAAGTTACCCTATCTATAATGAGTTTACCCCACATGCTTAGGTGTTCACTCAACCATAAGCTCTGATACCAACTGTAACGACCCACCATTTAAACAAGGATATTTGCTTAAATGATAGATTGAAACGACCCGAAATTTTCGATCCCGAAAATTCCAGGTAGTTAGGAAAAGAAGAAAGAGATAGAAGAAGAAGAAACAGAAACACAGCACTGATTCTCACAAAACGCAGCGGATCAAAATATAATATCAAATAATAACAGTTTACAAAAGAATACTGTATCAGTTGATTAAATTTTTATACACCAGAGTTACACACATACTCAAACACTGGACATATACAAATCGCATGTCTCAGATAAACAGAAATAATATCACAGCGGAAACACTCCATACGTTCCAACCATCCAGCTCGTCTCCTGAGCTCCAGAACTTCCTTACCTAAAAATCTGTAATACTCGGTCTGACCTGAGCATTACATCAAGGTAACACCCAGGTCAGGCTGGAAACCAGCGTGAGTAAACCCATATAATTTGAAATACTAAGATGCAACCATATTTGAATACCAGGGTAACTCGTACCTTTCTACGAGTTCATAACTTATTTAAGTCAATCACTTATTTCAAACAATATCTAAGAATCATTGCTCAATTCAAATATCCATGATACTTATCTTATTTCATTCCAGCCTGCTTGCTTCTAAATTCAAATTTTAAAAAAAGAACTTAGATTACAAAACGAAGTGGTTTTGGGTATTTGCTTATAACCGACCCTGGTTTCTTCGATTTAGTGTCATCTTAGTTGTTTAAGTGGATACAATTCAATTCCAATTACAGGATGTGTGACGCCCCACCTCTATACTCGCGCTACCCAAGGACACTACGGGGTAATGCCATTGACTAGCACGAAGAATAAGGCTGTTGAGGAGCGACCATCTGTGTAATTGCTTTGTGCGAGTACCGATATGCCAGATAAAAATATAACTTTTCATCTCAAGAGGAAATCCGACATACCGATACAAACTCAAAGCTACTACACGGTGGCTATGTATATATACTTCGGAAACAAATATAGAAATAAACATAACACAAATCAGTCGCAGACAATTCATATAACAAAGGCGGAAATAGATACGAATATAACACATGAAAGTGTACATCAGAGTAGTGGTCAAACAAGATCCACAAAATAAAAAAGAATAGATACAAGTGCTAGACAAAAGAATAAGTATACATCAAGGAGTCTATATCTCAAATGTATACAACAAAAACTATAAGCTAAGTAGTTAGCCAAAAGTCAGATGATGGTTCCAGATAGGAAGGCAAGAGGAAGCACCTGTAAAATCTCTGTCTGACCCGAGTATTATTAAAGAAGAAAATAATAAACGGATCAGTCTAGCTATAATTATCAGATAAAATGAGATATAAGAAGAGATATAATAATAAAACGCATGATAACCAAAAATGTCATACTACGTCAAGTATACATTAGAAAACCCACAAAAGTCATACAATATCTCAAGAATCTCATAGCATAAAAAAGAATGTCATATTCATTATTTAATTCACCAAGCCACAAAAATGACATACATATCAATGCCAATTGTAAATGCTGGTGAAACATAAATTCCAGAAATCAATAATTAGAAATCCAGAAATCACAAGAAAGAGGATGGCCAATCCCATAAACTGAACATTGACGCACCTAGAAAGATACGCCCCATGTAGAGTCTAGCAACGATACACCTAGAAAGATGCACCCCATGCAAAGTCGAACATCGACGCACCTAGAAGGTACGCCCCATGCTCTAGCATCGATACACCTAGAAAGATGCACCCCATGCAAAGTCGAACATCGACGCACCTAGAAAGATACGCCCCATGCTCTAGCATCGATACATCTAGAAAGATGTACCCCATGCAAATTCGAACATCGACGCACCTAGAAAGATACGCCCCATGCAAAGTCGAACATCGACGCACCTAGAAAGATACGCCCCATGCCCCGACTTATTGAGCCGATTGCTCCACGAAGTAAACAAACATCGATGCACCTATATAGGTATGACCCATGCGTAAAGTTAGACGAAGCTCAATAAAATGAAATACAATCTTCCACATGGACAAAGAGACATCGCACATTGCTAGTCTAAACCATAATATGATCATCATCGATCAACAAGAAGTGTCAATTATAGTAAGCTAGTAAATAAATGAGTTTAGCTTCATGCCCCATAACCACTGGCTTAACTTAAATATTTACGAACAAATTGTAGATCTCCACTCAAAGATTGTTACAAGATTTTCAATCGAACAAGTCCAAGAATTAACCGACGAAGTAAACGCAAGTGTTTCATACCACTTGTTTTACTAAGCCGTTTAATTAGATTTCTCATACGAATGAGGTAATGGTTTGTATATACTAATAAATTGGAAAACAGTTTAAACGAGCTTTGTAATAAAATAGTGTTGAAATCGTTTTGATGAAAGGGTTTTGATATTTACTACAAGTATAGAAAACCTTTATATTTTAAAGTGACAAATCATAGAAGTGATTATAGAAACAATCAATCATAAAAAGTCACATTCGAAGACGTGAATAAAATCCAAAGAAATCGACGCCGAATCCATCAAAATGGATAATCCCAAAAATCCCGATATAAAAGTCATCAAAGTCGATAATAAATGATAATCAACAAATCGGATAATCACGAATCGATTAAATTTGGAAACTCAATCCAAAAAGGCAAAGTGGGCTGAAACAGCATATTCAGTTGACTGAACAGAGATTTCAGTTGACTGAATCATGCCTGGAAACTTTCTGCTTCCAGGTTCAATCGACTGAACTGAGATTTCAGTCGACTGAATCATGCCTAGAAACTTTCTGTTTCTAGGTTCAGTCGACTGAACAGAGATTTCAGTCGACTGAATCATGCTTGGAAACATTCGGGTTCCAGGTTCAGTCGACTGAACTAGGATTTCTAGTATTTTCAGCCTAAAAATGAAGATGCAATCTCTTTGCAAATGCAACCGGACGAGCAATAGGCGCTAAGGGTTTATGCCAATAGACGACCCGACCCTATAAGCTCTTCGATACACCACCAAAAGCATGATCAAACATCCATAAAAGGATTTTCACAAAAATTTAACTTTAAAAACCAAAAGTTGGAATATTCACAAAACCAATCCAAATCAAGAGCAAATGCACATGAAGAAGTGTTAGGAATTCATACCTAACAACCAAAGACAATTATAGTTATAGATGTGAGATAAAAATCTCACCTTTATACACGAAAACACAAGAGAGAAGCTTTGAAACAAAGGATAGACCAATTCCTCTTCAATCTCAACTCAAGAAGCTTGAATCTAAGCTTAAAAGATAAATATTTCCTAAGTTAGGTTTAGGAAATTTCTGAAATTGAAAGGAGAAAGAGTTGGAGAAGGAGAAGAGGATGCTTACCAATAGCTTCTTCTTGAATTTGGAGCAAGAGCATGAATTTGCAAATGAAATTAGGGCTTAGGAATTTCCAGTTCCCATCTCTCCCACCATTGTTGCTAAAGCTTGAGTATTAGGAATTAGAAATGAAGTAATGAAGAGTTGGAGTGGAGTTGGGTTGATAAAACCAGAATTGGGCAAATGGGCTGAACCCAAACCCAAAGCCCTAAGTGAAAAATGTCAAAATTCCACTCAGCTCCAAACATATCGAAGTTTATACTCAAAAAGGTCGCAAACGGCATTTTGAACTCAATGGAAGGGGCTCAAGTCCTAATTTGACTGTTTGCAAAAAGTAGCTTTTCGGACTAAAATCCGACGAATGATGAAATATTTAAATAAAATATTTAAATATACAATCGTAAAATATACGGGTTGTTACAGACTCCCCTCCTTAAAGAAATTGCGTCCTCGCAATACTTAAGAAGAAAATAAAGCATAACAACCATAAAGGCATATCAACACAAAAGAAAATTTAGAATGAGAAGTTCACCATAAAGAGCACGAAAGAGTAAGTCCGAACGTGTTCGCTCGATGAATCCTCTGGATTCCCAAGAGAAATCCTTGGGATTTGAGAACCATTGAACTTTCACAAGAAAAACATCTTTATTTCGAAGGCGCTCAACCTCCAAAGCAATGATGCGAATAGAATGTTTCTCATAAGTCAAATAGGCGAAACTTCAATTTCCACAATAACACCGGGCTCAAGAATAAAAATCGAAATCCCAAAGGCATTTCCGTAGTTGAAAGACATGGAAAATGTCATGAATAACAGAAAATTGAGCCGGGGCAACGGCGTAGTACAATAACAATACGCCCGAGAAACTAGGAACACGAATAACTCCGAACATCGACGTAGTACAATAACGGTACGTCCAATGAACGGAAACTCAAATAATTCAGAACACCGACGAAGTACAAAAATGGTACGTCCAATGAACCGAACACCATAAAAGAACATCGGGCGCTAGTCCATATAAGAAATGAGACGGAGCTCAATAAAGCGGGGTATATTGAAACGTTCGATGAACTTGGTAAAAAGATCATAAGATACAAGGAACTCGAGCCAACGAGGTTGACGCAAATTAAGTTTCTTATAAGAAATAAATATTCCAAAGATTTATGATCGAGGTGGAGAACAAATTTCTCCGCCAAACACAATGATGCCAAACTCTAAAAGTGAAATCAATAGTCGCGAGCACTAGATCATGAGTGGAATATCTAGTCTCGATAGGCTTTAATGATTTAGAAACATAAATGATAGCACGTTCTCTTTTGCAAGAGAACGACATACAAACCAATACGATTAGCATTGATACAAAAGATAAAGTCTTGGTTCCCTATGGGAACAACAAGAATAGGAATATCGAAAAGAAAGAGTTCTTTTAAATTGATCTTCTTTTCCCAAAAGCTAAAACGTTCAAAATTACAATTATCTTTATGTAATAATCTTTCTAGAATTTTTTTACTTTTTATAAGTCAATTTATTGTGTCAAATTGTCTCATCAAAGCGTTTAGGAGATTCCTATCGATAACGTTGATCAGGCGCATCGACCAGAATTCTTAAAGCACTCAATGGGCAATACAATCACAAAATCATAATCCATATGATAAAAATATATCTTAGAAGTTTTAAGAATATTCTTTTCTCATTGAAGAACAAAATCCAATTATACTTATAAATAAATCTTATGAAAAAGATTTTCAAAATTTTAAATTGCTATTTCCATCCAAAATCAATAAATACAAAAATGAAGTCATCGAGATACTCATATAATACTCGATTTATAAAATGGATGAAATAAGCTGGACAAACTGAATGACATAATAAGTCATTCATAAGAACCAAAACGAGTGCGGAATGCGGTAAGTGGAATGCTAATTCCGCAACACGTAGCTAACGAAAACCGGTGGCAAGGTCGAGCTAAAAAGACCTTAACACCACTATGTAGATTTCTTAGGAGATAATCCTAAGACAAGCTCAAAAATACCGGAAAATTCTCAAACTACATGAATGAGAGAAACATCACTTTCCTCATCAAGTGGGCTTAAAGAATAAAATGATACCACCAAAGCGGAATCGAAATCACAAGAAAAAAAATAGAATTCTGCTTAACAGATAGAGAATGTCGAAGATAAAACGTCCACTCGGGACAAAGGATATGGTTTCATAATAATTAAGCCAATCCTTACAAAAGTCAATTCCGAAGCATAAGTAAAAATCGGCTCGGAAAGAAAAATTACGTAAAATAATTTCGACATCAATAAAAAGAAAATTGAGTGTTGCGGATCCACCAATCCGGATTCACAATCCTCAAAGAAGTCATCAAGCCCAAAAATGTTTGAAGAAAAGGAATCAACAAGTTCTTTTGATATAAAATAATGAGATGAAACCCATATCAAAAAGAACTCGAATAAGATAATCACAAAATAAATGTCATCAAGGATAGAATGGATACCTTGACTAAGAGAAGAGTTGCTAGGGGCTTGCAGCTTTCTTTCTCTCGTGCTTGGAAGTATGGGACATGCAGATATACGATGACTCAAACTTTTGCAATAGCGACAATAAAGAGGTTTCGGACACTCCCTTGCATAGTGGTCCGTGGAACCACAATTGTAGCATTGTCCACGACTAGAGGTAGGGGACTTTGCTATCGAAGTTTCTTGCTTCCCTTTCTTATTGGGAGTTGGGCCTTTAAATTTGATAGGCCTTTTCATGTTGTTGTTGAAGTTTTGTTTAGCACCCACAACTTCAACATCACACTCTTTATCAGCCTCTTCAAGACGAAGAGCGATATCAATAAGCTGATCGAAAGAAACTTCCAATTTCAAAAGTAATGGCTTCTTGAGATTCTTGTTCAAGCCATAAACAAATCTCTGATTTTTCTTCAATGGGGTATTAATGTATTCAACCCCGTATTTAGAAAGAGATTCGAAAGATGCGACGTACTCCGTCACAGAAGATTCACCTTGAACAAGGTCGATTAAACGCCGGCCAAAGTTACTTTTTCAGCCTCCGGCACAAATTTCAATTCGAATCTTTCCCGGAATTGCTCCCAAGTGAGATCCGCTTCAACGGTTTCAGAAATAAGAAGCTCATACCAATCCAATGCTCTTTCTTGGAGCATGCTAGAAGCCACTTGGACTCAGTGGAGATCAACAAGATTCATGCGAGAAAAGATGCGGTCGCATGATCTAAGCCAAGCTTGGATTTCAATGACACTCTCGGATCCCCGGAATGGCCTTCCACCCAAATCGGTAAAATCTCTACACAAGCGTGCAAAACCGGATCTAGGATGAGTAGGCTCTGGAATGCGTTCGATAGCTTGAGCATTCTTAACAAGATCTAGAAGCTGCTTGGCAGACATAAATACTCCCTTCTGGGGAGTAGCACTAGATTGACCGGCGCTGAGACGGCCAGGTCTAACCATTTCTCTTCTCTAAGAAAGAAAGAAAGAAAGAAGAGGAAAAAGGTTATTCTCAAAATGAATATCAAACAACCTTGATTGATAAAAAAGGCATCACAAAAGAAAATAGGATAGAACGGTACGAAGACTCGAACCAAATCCTATGGCACGATTCCTAAGAAAGACTTAGGACAATGATCCTTGCTAGATTATTCTACATTGTTCCGAAGTTTGGCTCTGATACCATGCTGTGACGTCCCACCTCTACACTCGTGCTAGCCAAGGACACTACGGGGTAATGCCGTCAACTAGCACGAAGAATAAGGCTGTTGAGGAGCAACCATTTGTGTAATTGCTTTGTGCGAGTACCGATATGCCAGATAAAAATATAACTTTTCATCTCAAGAGGAAATCCGACATACCGATACAAACTCAAATCTACTACACGGTGGCTATGTATATATACTTCGAAAACAAATATAGAAATAAACATAACACAAATCAGTCACAGACAATTCATATCACAAAGGCGGAAATAGATATGAATATAACACATGAAAGTGTACATTAGAGTAGTGGTCAAACAAGATCCACAAAATAAAAAAGAATAGATACATGTGCTAGACAAAAGAATAAGTGTACATCAAGGAGTCTGTATCTCAAATGTATACAACAAAAACTATAAGCTAAGTAGTTAGCCAAAAGTCAGATGATGGTTCCAGATAGGAAGGCAAGAGGAAGCACCTGTAAAATCTCAGTCTGACCCGAGTATTATTTAAGAAGAAAATAATAAACGGACCAGTCTAACTATAATTATCAGATAAAATGAGATATAAGAAGAGATATAATAATAAAACATATGATAACCAAAAATGTCATACTACGTCAAGTATACATTAGAAAACCCACAAAAGTCATACAATATCTCAAGAATCTCATAGCATAAAAAAGAATGTCATATTCATTATTTAATTCACCAAGCCACAAAAATGACATACATATCAATGCCAATTGTAAATGCTGGTGAAACATAAATTCCAAAAATCAATAATTAGAAATCCAGAAATCACAAGAAAGAGGATGGCCAATCCCATAAACTGAACATTGGCGCACCTAGAAAGATACACCCCATGTAGAGTCTAGCATCGATACACCTAGAAAGATGCACCCCATGCAAAGTCGAACATCGACACACCTAGAAGGTATGCTCCATGCTCTAGCATCGATACACCTAGAAAGATGCACCCTATGCAAAGTCGAACATCGACGCACCTAGAAAGATACGCCCCATCTTTACTTAACTTTTTTCAAAGTTCAAATAAGAGTTCAAAACAAATTTATCTTAAAAATTCAATTTATTACCCAATTTTACCTTCTAGTTTTGAAACCAGTTCTTAAACAAATTTTAATTTACAAATTCAATTATTCAAATTTTCAGTTCAAAGTAATTCCATATCCTTAATTTCAAATTAAAGTTTAATTTTCCTTTTATCTCAATAATGGATATATTACCACACTTCATTCCTCATTCATTTAAACAAATCCAATTCATAATTTTAAGATTATTAATAACAATAGGATGACATCATCCAATTTATTCTAAAACATCCATCCATTTTCCATTTCCAGATCTCAAACCCATTTTGAGATCACACAAACTCCCAATTCAAATTAACCATTAAACTTCCCAAGTTAGATTCCAATTTCATCTCGAAATTTCCAATTCAGGTTGCTTGTTAAATTATTTAACTTTCCCAAAGTTAAATTCAATTTACTTAATCCAGCCAACCTTACCCAATTTGGATTCCCATTTCAAATTTTAAACTTCACATTAATAATCTTATAAGTTCAAAAACTTATCACCTTGGATATCACATCTCATTTCCAAATTTTAAAACCCAACATTTAGAGTTTATTTCAACCCATTTTGATATTATGTATATTTCTCATATACACATATCATTTTCTTTACACACTAAGTTATCCTTAAATTTTAAACCACCTTTGGTTTTTAATTTAAAAAAATTTCTCTTAAAATTTTGAAACAATTCTAATGTTTCTAGACTTAGGTTTTAAAATTTCACAATTTAAAACCCACTTCTATTTAGAAGTTATACTCATCTTAAAAGTTTACTTCATTTGGCTTACTTATTAACAAATATATCATTTTTAAACACAATAACTATTTATGATGATACCCAAAATTATCATATCTGGATACCAATTCATTTTTATCTTATTTTGAAACTCCTTCCCAAATTCAAGATTTTAATTTTAGTTTGAATCCATTTCAAACTTATCTCTATTTAATTTCAATTTGGTTGTATTTCTGTTACCACTTAATTTAATTCCAATAATTTAACAACCAATTACCTTAATTTTTTTAGATAGAAATATTGCTTTATATATATCAAAATATATTCTCATATAAAATTATTTAAAATCTTTATATAAGAAAATAACAAGTACACTCTCATATATACATATACACTCAACTCATTCTAGGGTACCATCGACCCTATACTTAATGAGTATCCCCCACCAGAGCCAAGGTTCTCACTTAACCTTTGCTCTGATACCAAGTGTAACGGTCTAGGCTTTTCAACCATCGATAGCAGCCACAACTGGTAGGCTTTTCAACCATCCCAGCCCCACCGTGGCATACACTGGTACATCGAATTTGCTTTTACGGCCAGCCTCTCGACTCGTAACCAACCCAAGGCCTTATACTACCTCAAAGGGACATGTAGGGGTAAGAGTCTCCCGTTCGCCACCAAACGCGAAGCGAGAATCCCCTATCATGCTGTAATGTAGCAAACTCGATCCCGATTTCTTCGATTTAATGTCATCTTAGTTGTTTAAGTGGATACAATTCAATTCCAATTACAGGATGTCATACTTACACAGCAATTCATCATCGATAGATAACCCATAATATCACTGTTCAACCCATCATATCATGTCACCGTATATCACAATTCATTTAACTGAGATATTCAGACAAACCAAGGTAATCAATTCAAGTTTATCATCCATAGGCAAGATTAATAGTCAAATAATTCTTAATTAATTTAATTTAATCGCTTAATATAAATTAATTTAATTACTTTTATTCCCGCATAATTAACTCTAATTAATTATATACCATTCCTTAAATTAATTACATCGATTAATTATCCTTAATTTTATTTCATTGATTAATTAACCTTAATTAATCATCCCTTAATTAATTAATATTTAATTTTTAATTAATTAATTACTTAATTAATCATTAATTACTCAAACCTTAATTAATTTTAAGACAATTCATTTATCTTAATCACTTTCTTAATCATCATTAGAATTTAATAAACTTTGGGATTAATTATCATTAACTTGTAAATTAACAAAAGTCCTGAAGTTTAATTAATAATAAAATACTTCGTCTTTTAAATTTCTACTTAATTACATTATTAATTAAGTTTTAATTAAACTTAAGAATTAATTAAAGTTAGAATAAATTACACAACTTTTAACTAACCAATCACTTAAATAAACAGTTTTATTTGAGGAAATAATTTTAAGAATCTAGTTTAAAATTTGATTTTCATTTAACTTTAAAACTTGTAAATTTCAATCATTTTACCCAAGCCACGCCCACAAATTCCCGATGCCATCCTGAGCAAATCATCACCTTCCACTCACATAAACTCGAGCTCGACTCGATACAAAACTCCATCTTTCCCGAAGCCCAACACGTCGCAGCACCCCAGTGACACAGGGATACTCGTGCACGTGCTTAGACGCACGTGTCCACTCCGACCATCGATGCCATCACCGATCAGTGAACTCTGACCTCTCTATTCGACAACGACCACCCAAGCTTCAACTCGAACACGAAAACAAGATCAAACCCGTGACCCTAAATCTGGAACGAACCATCACCCAAGATCCTTCCTGTGCTGCCACTTCCAGTCACCAGGCGTTTCGATACTCCGACCAACTCTTCTCTTAAGGACCACGCACCTATCCCCCTACTCACGATCAAGCCCGAAGCTTCCACATTGGAGAAATCGATTTGAACATGCTGACGAACTCAATAGGCTTAAAACCCTACGATCATCTCGCCGCGCCACCATGACGAGTTATAAACCCGCCGACTATTTTTCCTGAGACCCCCATGTCTTAGACATCCTTCAGTCCAAAGACCGAACAACCCGACCCCGCCAATCACCTCAAATCGACAAAAATGTCGAAAACACTCAACTCCAAAATTTCCATGAATTAACACACTAAATATCATGAAAGGCATGTTAAAATTCGTGATTTTCAAGCACGAATTCATTCATGCAACCCAATTCAGATTTTAAGATTGTTGATTTTTATCACAAATAAATATTTCATTGTTATTCCTATTTCAAAAATTATTTGATGGATAAAAATCCTGTAATTTATTTTTAAAAACCATCATCATGCATTAACAAACAACTTTCATTTGAAACTCGAAGTCAAGTGTTGATCAAATTTAAAAATTTGAATTTTTGAAGCCAAACAAGGCATGTGAAACAACAGAGAACAAAAAAAATGTATATACAGGAACCTGATATTCACAATTCAATCTTCATTCACAAATAACATTAATTTAAGCATTTTACGCATCATCACACTTCAATCTATCGCATGCATTTAGGTCGATCCACATATCTTTAAACTGTTTATAAATCTAAATGTTTACTCACCTGAAAACAAGTTGAACAGAGAGAAAATTTCTTGTTTTGAACAGTTAACAGCCTGATCTTCACAATCTTCTAGCTTGTTGAGTTAGTTTAGTCGTTGTTTTAAATTTCAGTTGTAGGATTAGTCTCTAAAATGCTAAGTTTTGATGAACGAAATGGAGTGGAGAGATTGATATATAAGAAACAAGTATGCAGGCTGATATTTTATTTGTACAACAATGGTCAGAGATTTATTTTTTCTATGGTGGCTGAGATGATATATTTTGCGCTAGCATTAATTAAAATTGTCTTGTTTCTTATTATCATACTTATCCATTTTTCTTCTTCAGAGATTTGCTAAGGCCCGACCTGATTTGATTTCATAATTTTTTTTTATGTATTATGTTTTGTGGGCTAGAGTTGAAATATGCATTAAATGCTTGTCCTCCCATGTTTCTACAAATATATACATACATTGCATATGTATATTTGCTTTTACATACTTATCTACTTACATATCATATACCTATTTATACTTAAACATATTTCTTGCCTTACTTTTATCCTTTTATTTACTTGTTCCTGTTAAACTATTACCAAATTCATCCACACACACATATACCTTGACAAATTTATACATGAAGATATATCCAATACATATACATATATATGGATTTTCCATATGCAATTTGTAGTAGTCATCACATACATATATACATACATTTCCATATTTACATTTATTCCTTCCTATATATGTATATATATATATATAATTTCCTCATATATATACTTATATATGCATATATTTTCAACATCATAAAGGTTGTATATTTTTATCTATACGTATATTTAAAGATATTTCATCATGATTTAAATGTTGGAGTTTATCTATACATAAAATTTATTTTCTTTTCTGTAGGATTTTTCATACCTAGAGATTTTAAAAATTAAATATTTAATATAGCTTTTAAATCATTTATGCATGTCCAGATATTTTTAATTATCAGAATTTTTTTATTTGTTTGACTTACAAAATCAGTATTTTCAATGATTTAATTCAGTTAATTACCCAATAACAATGCTTGAAAATCCGGGTCGTTACATTCCTCCCCCCTTTAGAACTTTTCGTCCTCAAAAAGGAACGAAGCGAGAATTTTAATTTACTGTTTATCTTAGTTAAATTATTCTTTAAACATCCTTAATTCCTTACTCTTTATTTTAAATTTTAAAACACTTTTAAAATTTCATAATATTACCAAACTAGCTTTATATAAAAATACTTTTTATAACTCGATATCTCAACAAGTCCATCCTCGTTCTCACAGAAATTCGATCATACGTTGATCAGGCGTAGGGCTGAAAATCTATAAATACTTGGTAAACCCGTTTTCAACACCCAGTGAAAATACTTGAAAAATAATTTTATTGAAAATATAGAAAACAGTTTCGAAAATAGATAAATTATCTTTGGTGAGAATGCTCTGGAAATCATCACCCCCATCCATGGTCGCGGTTACATCCTGGGTTACGTTGCCATCGCAGCAAAAGTCCATGTAACTGTAGGCACTCCACGCCCCTCGATTACGCCATGGAACCCACAACAGATCGCAGTTACATTCCAGGGTTACGTTGCCATCACAGCAAAAGTCCATGTAACTGTAGGCATCAGCGCCCTCGATTTTCGCTGTCAAAAATGAAACTTCTCCACTCCCACATAGGTCGCGGTCTACCGATGTAAAATCAAACGCAGACTGTTGGCTTTCAGCAGCACACATGACTTTCGCTCTGTTACCATAAGTCGCAGTCTACCGATATAAAATCAAACATAGACTGTTGGCTCTCAGCAGCACACACGACTTTCGCTATGGTCTGCAGTAGATGATAGTGACATCGAGTTAAAATGTCGTCACAGCATAAACCAAATGCCTCTGTAGGCATCAGCGCCCTAGACTTCCGCTACACACTATACATGATCCTCAGGAACTAGTTTTGTCCGGACTCCTCATAGGATCAACTTTAGAACCTCCCCTTAGAGGCTCAAGGCAGTACCACCCTGTGGCACTCCTGAGAAGTTCATTCAAGGGAGCGCCTTTTTCCCCAGAGCCACTTCAAATTACTTTATACTATACACATATAGTATTTTCCAAATCATACACCTAGTATGAATTTCATATAAATCTCCTTTCTCAAAATCGACTATCCCAAAATCGATAATTCACAAACTAGGCTTTCCAAATTCCAAATTTGATTTCCTCAAAAATCAAAAGACTTTCCAAATCCATAGGTTCCAAAAACTTTTTTTCAAAATCATTCTCATAAGATCCTTTACATATATATACATATAGATATATATAACTTTAAAAATCTTTGGATCACTTCAAACTTATATAAATTCCCTTTCTATACTTCAAATACTTTCAAAAACCCTTTTCTTCTGGCAAAAGATTCAAAAAGAGGAGTTTTATCATATATATAACAAAGATACGTAACTTTGTTTATTCCAAATCAAATATTCAAATTTGATTACTCTATAAAGTCACTTACCAAATTACTTACTTCCATAAAGCAAATTTTTACCATAGAAATATCCAATTTCCACTTTACTTCATCATATATTTCACAAAATATACTTTCAATTTCAAAAATCATTTACAGTTCTTATCCACAAATTTTCAATATTAATTTTATTCAAACCCGTACGATGCACACAAATCATCCATACGCTATATCAATCTGATCGCTCACTCGATCACACAATTTCACTTCCGAACTAGTATTGTCCACCCGACTTCCTAGTGCGGACTCAGATTTGATTTCTTGATCAGAAACCATCATTCTCCTTGCATAGACACAATTATGATAGAGAATATCCAGAACCAATCAAAAATCCATATCCAGGTTCGCCGTCGAAAACCGAGTGAAAAATCCCAAATCGGATCGATAATACTATCTCGAAATTCTGTGCTCGAATCTGGATCAAATCACTATGCGTATAGAATAATATACGTACATCCTACGTATTTATCTTCATTGATTATCAGTTAAATCAATTTCCTTTTTCTATCACATTCATTTTAATCTCTATCCACTTATTCACCTTTGCTTCAATCCTCTCTTGGATTACCATTTCAATCCTTATCTCAATTGGGTATTGAATCATAAACAGTTTGTACTCTGACCAGCTTATATTTAGAAAACAGATTGAGAAATTAAAAATAGATAAGTAGTTGAAAAATAATTATTAGTTTGTAAAATAGCTATAAAATAGTTAAGTAATTATAAATAGTTGAAAATAGTAATTATTTATAAAACAATTGAAAAACAGTAATTAGTTTTTAAATCAGTTGTGAAATTGTTAAATAGTTCCGAAAGTAATTGTAAAACAAGTTTAAGATAGTTTTAGGTTTAAAAAGAAAAGTTGTATAGTAAATAGTTTGGAAAAATAGATTTATATTAAAACAATTTATTTTGAAAATAGTCCAGAGTCAAACTGTTCAATTCCCCATCAATTCAATTTTAAATTTCCACTTCCATTTAAATTAACTCACTTCTAATTTGAATAACTTCAATTTCCCTTGAACTTAATTTATCCCCAATTCAAGTTGAATTAACCTCAATTTCTTTCCAAATTCAAATCAAATTCCATTTGATTTTAAACATATTCACTTCAATTACAATTTCAAATTATTCCAATTAATTTAGACTAATTTCAAATTGAATCCACTTCAATTTCAAATCATCTCAATTTCTATATGAATTAATCCCAATTCCCATTTGAATTTGAACTCATTCAATCTTCAATTTTATTTCAAATTAATCCAACTCATATTTTCCATTTGAATTTTATACTTATCCATCTTCAATTCTAGTTAATTCAAACTAAATTCAATTTGAACAAATGAAATCTAAATCTCAACCTTAAACCATCTCGAATTATATAAATTCGAGTTAAATTTTCAAATGTTGATTTAACCCTTTAAATCAAATTAACCTTTATCAATAATCCAAATCTTTAAATAATTTAATTCTGAGTCAAATTCTCAAAATTCCATTTTAAATTATCTTTACTTAAATTTTTTCAAAGTTCAAATAAGAGTTCAAAACAATTTTATCTTAAAAATTCAATTTATTACCCAATTTTACCTTCCAGTTTTGAAACAAGTTCTTAAACAAATTTTAATTTACAAATTCAATTATTCAAATTTTCAGTTCAAAGTAATTCCATATCCTTAATTTCAAATTAAAGTTTAATTTCCCTTTTATCTCAATAATGGATATATTACCACACTTCATTCCTCATTCATTTAAACAAATCCAATTGACAATTTTAAGATTATTAATAACAATAGGATGGCATCATCCAATTTATTCTAAAACATCCATCCATTTTCAATTTCCAAATCTCAAACCCATTTTGAGATCACACAAACTCCCAATTCAAATTAACCATTAAACTTCCCAAGTTAGATTCCAATTTCATCTCGAAATTTCCAATTCAGGTTGCTTGTTAAATTATTTAACTTTCCCAAAGTTAAATTCAATTTACTTAATCCAGCCAACCTTACCCAATTTGGATTCCCATTTCAAATTTTAAACTTCACATTAATAATCTTATAAGTTCAAAAACTTATCACCTTGGATATCACATCTCATTTCCAAATTTTAAAACCCAACATTTAGAGTTTATTTCAACCCATTTTGATATTATGTATATTTCTCATATACACATATCATTTTCTTTACACACTAAGTTATCCTTAAATTTTAAACCACCTTTGGTTTTTAATTCAAAAAAAATTTCTCTTAACATTTTGAAACAATTCTAACGTTTCTAGACTTAGGTTTTAAAATTTCACAATTTAAAACCCACTTCTATTTAGAAGTTATACTCATCTTAAAAGTTTACTTCATTTGGCTTACTTATTAACAAATATATCATTATTAAACACAATAACTATTTATGATGATACCCAAAATTATCATATCTGGATACCAATTCATTTTTATCTTATTCTGAAACTCCTTCCCAAATTCAAGATTTTAATTTTAGTTTGAATCCATTTCTGTGACGACCCGCCCTTCTCAGCCCTCGAAAATCGACACAAAATACTCAACAGTATAATATGCCGACGATCGAACGCCGGAAAAGACAGATTGTAGGAAAAGAAAGAAGGTAGAAGAAGAAGAATGAACTAAACAACATCAAAACCTCACAGTCGCAGCGGAATAAAATATAATATATAGAACAGAACTTTACACAAATCAAAACTATATCTGTTTATATACAATACATCATCATCAGAGTATATCAATACAACCAACCATAGCCAGTCAAACAATCTCAACAATCACAGCAGCGGAATAATACAAGTACGAGAAATACGTCTCGGACTCCAGCTCCTCTCCTGAGCTCCATAGCAACCTATCCTGTAAAATACTCGGTCTGACCCGAGCATTATAATAAAATAACACCCGAGTCAGTCTGGAATACCAGCGCATCATAAATACATCCAAACTGATTATTAAAGTTCAAAAATCCTTTGAAAACAAAAGCATCTCGTAAGACCACGCCACAAATAAACATGTCGGGTTTTTACCTTACGATAGCTAAAACACTTTTATATTAAAATTCTCTGATATTATAATAGTGTCTATAGAAAGTAAAATAGAATCTAGCTGAAATGCTTGCATCTCACATTTCAACAATAGTTGGGCACAGTCAAAACCGTACAGGCACGTAGGGAGAATGGATTTCCAACGAATGACTAGGCACTGGGGTACCACCTGTCACAGTACGTGGCCTAGATCACAGTACCGAGGAGTACGCCCGCTCCCCTGCAACACAAGACCGGAATCATCCCTTACTGGATAATTCCAAGTAAAATCACCCCACGGTTGGGATCAGCAACCGCACCACTAAGCCGAAATAAAAGGGACATCTAGACAGGGATGACCTTACTCTCAAGTGGGTGCTACCCACGAAGCCTTGCTGCATAACCCCTGATTTTCAGTCATTCCCGGTTGATGAGGCTTGAGGCTTAGCGTTACCTTTACAGAACATTTCACTTTGAATGCCCATCGTCCACCTAACGATGTCACGAAAGCATTCGTCCATACAAGTCCGTTCCGGGTCCGAACGGAACCGAAGGCACTACTCCTACTACATCCATTTTGGAAATATCCTCAGGATTAGTAGCGACTAGCCCTTGCACTTCACTGCTCCATCTTCGACTCCGAACACGTTACACGAAACGTACAAACCGGATCGAAGTGGTTTTCGAGTCTCCAGACCTAGAATCCCGGTATACGGAAACTCGATCCCGGTCTCTTCGAAACGATCGCGCATTTGGCCAATATTGATAGTCGGTGATTTAACTATCAATTAATGTTCACAAGCATCCATAAGCATCCATCACACAATAAATAATCTCCATATTATTTATTTTCTTCTAATATCTTTCAAAGAGATATTTTCACATTTTCAAAACTCGTTTGAAAACAATTTTCCCAAAATTCTTCCTTTACAAGGTAAATCTCTTACCCTTTATTCCCATCGGGAATAACCAAGTATAAAACAATTTGCATTTTTAAAACAGTTAAAAAAAATACTTATACTGAAATATACTTTAAAATATGAAAATTACTTCTATTTATTTACTCCAAATATAAATTTAAAATATGTGAAGAAAACTAGTTATTAACACATAAACTTTGATTTAAAGATAAGGGTTTCAGTTTAACTAAATTCAAAATAGCGTTATAAGAAGAAAAATACTAATTTTAACAACTTAAGTTAAAACCAACTTTTAAATAAATCCATTTGTAAAATAATTGCTAATATACTCCCAAATTACTACGGTATTAAAATTATTAATTTATTTCTTTTAAAAATAACGATTTCTTAAAAATACTTTTTAAAACGATTTAAAACTTAACCTTTAGTTAAATAAAATCTTTTTATAAACATTTACTTGGTTTTCCCAGGGAAACACTTTCCCGTTTCCAAAACATTCCAAAGTACTCTTTCATATAAATCCACTGATTTATTTCAAGTCAATTTATGATTTCAACATAAATTTCCAATTCCATACTTAACTATAACTTCCTCCGAAGTTAAATCACAATTTTTCATTTCCGGAAATTCATTTTTTAATCATAGTTTAAAACATTTAAATTAAACATTTTTGGTGAATTTCCAATGGAAGCCAAATTTCCAATTCACTTAATTAAATTCCAATGAAATGCGACATTTCAAAACATTCTATTTTTCATTTGAACTTGTTAATTTATAGTCGGAAACTCCATTTTAACATATTTTTAATTTCCGGATAACATTAGTCATTATTAAAATAAACACCGTTATTTTCAACAATTTATAATTTCATAAATTTAATTTCCAGAAAACTATACTTTCCATTTACCCATTTCATAAACTTCCCATTATATTCAAAATCCCAATTTGACCCAATTTACATTTTTCTTTTCAAATCCGATTTCAAATTTTATTCTTTGAAATTCTAAATTTAACAATTCATTTTATTTCATAAAAACACAATTTATCCATTTATAATTAAATTCTGTGATTATAATTTATACAACAATTTCACAGTACAATTTATTTTCAGATTTATCAATCACAGCATACAACCAGGTATCATTATCAATTACAAAATAACTGCTATATTGTGAGGAATCCAGTTGGATCCCTCCAACCTGTTTCTCCCTGCATCACAGATATTAGCACATCACAATATAAATATCAATCCAGCCAGATAACAGCAGTTAAAGTCAACCAATCATTCAGATATTCAAATATCAATTATTTATAATGTCTAGCATCCAGATGTGAGTGAGAAAAACTCACCTTGAGTTCGGCGAGCGTTCGAAATTTAAATTAAACCGGACGACGTCCGATTTAACCCAAATTTCTACTTGCTAGGATTGGCTCCGGATCTACGCCACAGCGTAGTTCACTCTCCTGCGATTCCAATGCATCCAGTTTCGTTGAAATCCGATAAAGTATGTGGAAGATATTAAACTTTGAAGTTAAATTACCAAGTTTAAAACAATTTCTTTTTAATTTTAATTTAATTTACCACAAGCATATCGGGCCGTTCATCTAAAACGTGAAATCCAGGCCGGTCCAAGGTCTTCTTCCTCACTCAAAAATTGCCGTAGCCCAAACCCAACATCATCTCCTAGGGTTCGAATTCGCACCCGCCACAACGCCTGAGACGACGATCGGCGACCACCGTGTTGAAGAACTCCGCGACCTCCTCCTTCGGCCCTGACCTGGCCACACTCGGTCACCACAAGGCGATGCGAAATCCACTTAAACGTACAGTGAACGCGACCGCCTCCTGCTTCCCCCTCTCTACGAAACTCGATCTCGACCGTTAGATCTCAAGATCTCTTCGAGCTCGTCGACTTCCCAGTTGGGAGTTTTATCGATTGATTGACGGATTGATCACGATCTGGAGGAGAAGGGCATTGATTTTCGGCCATTGGAGACTATGAAGATGGCGGCCGGTGTATTAGCTAGGGTTTGAGGAATAAAGGGATATATAAAATAGTTTAATATTATTTAATTAATATAAAATCTCGATTTAAACGTTAATGCAAACGACCTCCAATTTTCACGTTCCGACAGGCTACCCTGGGGTTTTTCCCCGTTCCGGACACAATGGAATAGGTTACGTAAGCTAATTCGATCGTGTGCACGAGATACGGAATTAAACGATCAATTTAAAATTAAATCGGTTAAATCAATTTCTAGGCGTTTCGAGCTACCAGGGTCAAACGACAACTCCGATCACTACGAAAATTGAAATCCGATAATAACTAACTATTACGGATCCAATGGAACTGGTTTCGTCGAATTCCGAGACTGTGCCCCGGAAGGCTATTTTAACTCGTCTATTAAATCAAGCGATTTTATGAAATTATCAGAAACGCTTAAAATTTTCACTTTTAAAATTTTAATAACTTAACAATAAATCATATAAAATTTATAAACACATTAAAAATCATTCTGGCTCATTCCGGACTAAAATCTGATTAATTTGCATTTTAATAATATTAAATTCATTTTTAAATTAATATAAAATCCCAAATAATAATTTATTCACTTTAAAATTCATCCAAAATTCCAATAATATTATTTATAACCAATCGAACCTAAAATACATTTAAATATCATTTTATAGTCATTTACCCCAAATTCATCTTTTATCCCAATTTCGAATATTTAATTATTATTATCCAATCTCACATTAAACCTCCACATTAGAAATCATCACTCGTTGTTTTAGTTTAAACCAATTCTTTTTAGTTCAAAATAAATCTTAAACCCATATTAAACATTTAAAATGAATTAAATGTTCAAATTCAATGGCTTAAAAATACGGGATGTTACAATTTCAAACTTATCTCTATTTAATTTCAATTTGGTTGTATTTTTGTTACCACTTAATTTAATTCCAATAATTTAACAACCAATTACCTTAATTTTTTTAGATAGAAATATTGCTTTATATATATCAAAATATATTCTCATATAAAATTATTTAAAATCTTTATATAAGAAAATAACAAGTACACTCTCATATATACATATACACTCAACTCATTCTAGGGTACCATCGACCCTATACTTAATGAGTATCCTCCACCAGAGCCAAGGTTCTCACTTAACCTTTGCTCTGATACCAAGTGTAACGGTCTAGGCTTTTCAACCATCGACAGCAGCCACAACTGGTAGGCTTTTCAACCATCCCAGCCCCACCGTGGCATACACTGGTACATCGAATTTGCTTTTACGGCCAGCCTCTCGACTCGCAACCAACCCAAGGCCTTATACTACCTCAAAGGGACATGTAGGGGTAAGAGTCTCCCGTTCGCCACCAAACGCGAAGCGAGAACCCCCTATCATGCTGTAATGTAGCAAACCCGATCCCGATTTCTTCGATTTAATGTCATCTTAGTTGTTTAAGTGGATTCAATTCAATTCCAATTACAGGATGTCATACTTACACAGCAATTCATCATCGATAGATAACCCACAATATCACTGTTCAACCCATCATATCATGTCACCGTATATCACAATTCATTTAACTGAGATATTCAGACAAACCAAGGTAATCAATTCAAGTTTATCATCCATAGGCAAGATTAATAGTCAAATAATTCTTAATTAATTTAATTTAATCGCTTAATATAAATTAAATTAATTACTTTTAATCCCGCATAATTAACTTTAATTAATTATAAACCATTCCTTAAATTAATTACATTGATTAATTATCCTTAATTTTATTTCATTGATTAATTAACCTTAATTAATCATCCCTTAATTAATTAATCTTTAATTTTTAATTAATTAATTACTTAATTAATCATTAATTGCTCAAACCTTAATTAATTTTAAGACAATTCATTTATCTTAATCACTTTCTTAATCATCATTAGAATTTAATAAACTTTGGGTTTAATTATCATTAACTTGTAAATTAACAAAAGTCCTGAAGTTTAATTAATAATAAAATAATTCGTCTTTTAAATTTCTACTTAATCAAATTTCTACTTAATCAAATTTCTACTTAATCAAATTTCTACTTTTAACTAACCAATCACTTAAATAAACAGTTTTATTTGAGGAAATAATTTTAAGAATCTAGTTTAAAATTTGATTTTCATTTAACTTTAAAACTTGTAAATTTCAATCATTTTACCCAAGTCACGCCCATAAATTCTCGATGCCATCCTGACCAAATCATCACCTTCCACTCACATAAACTCGAGCTCGACTCGATACAAAACTCCATCTTTCTCGAAGCCCACCACGTCGTAGCATCCCAGTGACACAGGGATACTCGTGCACGTGCACAGACGCACGTGTCCACTCCGACCATCGATGCCATCACCGATCAGTGAACTCTGACCTCTCTATTCGACAACGGCCACCCAAGCTTCAACTCGAACACGAAAACGAGATCGAACCCGTGACCCTAAATCTGGAACGAACCATCACCCAAGATCCTTCCAGTGCTGCCACTTCAAGTCACCTGGCATTTCGATACTCCGACCAACTCTTCTCCAAAGGCCCACGCACCTACCCCCCTACTCGCAATCAAGCCCGAAGCTTCCACATTGGACAAATCGATTCGAACATGCTGACGAACTCAACAGGCTTAAAACCATACGATCATCTCGCCGCGCCACCATGATGAGTTATAAACCCGCCGACTATTTTTCCTGAGACCCCCATGTCTCAGACATCCTTCAGTCCAAACGCCGAACAACCCGACCCCGCCGATCATCTCAAATCGACGAAAATGTCGAAAACACTCAACTCCAAAATTTCCATGAATTAACACGCTAAAAATCATGAAAGGCATGTTAAAATTCGTGATTTTTCAAGCACGAATTCATTCATGCAACCCAATTCAGATTTTAAGATTGTTGATTTTTATCACAAATAAATATTTCACTGTTATTCCTATTTTAAAAATTATTTGATGGATAAAAATCCTGTAATTTATTTTTAAAAACCATCATCATGCATTAACAAACAACTTCCATTTGAAACTCGAAGTCAAGTGTTGATCAAATTTAAAAATTTGAATTTTTGAAGCCAAACAAGGCCTGTGAAACAACAGAGAACAAAAAAATGTATATACAGGAACCTGATATTCACAATTCAATCTTCATTCACAAATAACATTAATTTAAGCATTTTACGCATCATCACACTTCAATCTATCGCTTGCATTTAGGTTGATCCACAGATCTTTAAACTGTTTATAAATATAAATGTTTACTCACTTGAAAACAAGTTGAACAGAGAGCAAATTTTTTGTTTTGAACAGTTAACAGCCTAATCTTCACAGTCTTCTAGCTTGTTGAGTTAGTTTAGTCATTGTTTTAAATTTCAGTTGTAGGATTAGTCTCTGAAATGCTAATTTTTGATGAACGGAATGGAGTGGAGAGATTGATATATAAGAAACAAGTATGCATGCTGATATTTTATTTGTACAACAATGGTCAGAGATTTATTTTTTCTATGGTGGCTGAGATGATATATTTTGTGCTAGCATTAATTAAAATTGTCTTGTTTCTTATTATCCTACTTATCCATTTTTTTTCTTCAGAGATTTTCTAAGGCCCGACCTGATTTGATTTCATAAAAAAACTTTGATGTATTATGTTTTGTGGGCTAGAGTTGAAATGTGCATTAAATTCTTGTCCCCCCATGTTTCTACAAATATATACATACATTGCATATGTATATTTGCTTTTACATACTTATCTACTTACATATCATATACCTATTTATACTTAAGCATATTTCTTGCCTTACTTTTATCCTCTTATTTACTTGTTCCTGTTAAACTATTACCAAATTCATCCACACACACATATACCTTGACAAATTTATACATGTAGATATATCCAATACATATACATATATATGGATTTTCCATATGCAATTTATAGTAGTCATCACATACATATACACATACATTTCCATATTTACATTTATTCCTTCCTATATATGTGTATATTTATATATATATAATTTCCTCATATATATACTTATATATGCATATATTTTCAACATCATAAAGGTTGTATATTTTTATCTATACGTATATTTAAAGATATTTCATCATGATTTAAATGTTGGAGTTTATCTATAGATAATATTTATTTTCTTTTCTGTAGGATTTTTCATACCTAGAGATTTTAAAAATTAAATACCTAATATAGCTTTTAAATCATTTATGCATGTCTAGATATTTTTAATTATCAGAATTTTTTATTTGTTTGACTTACAAAATCAGTATTTTCAATGATTTAATTCAGTTAATTACCCAATAACATTGCTTGAAAATCCGGGTCATTACATAGATAGTTATTTAGGGTAAAATAGAATCAACCACAGAAATAGACACAGAAATAAAAACAACTCAGAGTCTCGCAGCGGAAAATAAACAAGTACATAAATAAGTCATGGAAAGTGTGACGCCCCACCTCAATACCCACGCTAGCCAAGGACACTACGATGTAGTGCTGTCAACTAGCGCGGAGAATAAGGCTGTTGAGGAGCGACCATCCATGTAATTGATTATCACATGGTGGCTATAAAATAATCTTCGGAAACAAAAATAGAAATAAACATAACACATAGCAGTCACAGAAATCCATATCACAAAGGCGGAAGAAGATATGAATATATAACTAACACATGAAAGTGTACATCAGAGTAGTGGTCAAAAGGTTCCACAATAATACAAAAGAATAGCAACACGTGCTATACCAAAAGAATACAACTATGAGTCCATATCTCAAGTGTATACAACAACAAAAAACTGCTAAACTAAATAGTCAGCCAAAAGTCAGAGTAGCAAATCCCGGAAGGAAGTCAAGCAGAAGCACCTGTAACATCTCGGTCTGACCCGAGTATTATTTAAGAAAATAATAAACGGATCAGTCTAACTATAAATATCAAATGACATGATATATAATAAAAGACATGGCATAAACATAGAATATCCATACTGACATACTACTATAAGTATGAAAATGATGATCAACAGGAGATCAACCGATGAGAAATGATCAATATCACGAGAATCTTCTCAAAGATCCAAAGAGGGCATCATACCCTAAACTTGTACTCATAACAAGTCAATGACATAAAAATCCAGAAATCATAAAAAAAAGAGAAAGAGGCCTATCACATGATGGTCCGAAGACCATGGGGCGCTACCCCATATGTGTGAGTCGGAATCACAGTGATTGAGGCCTAGGCTAACCAAAAAGCAAAAAGGTATGTGTGAATGGAATCACACAAGTGGTGTCTAGCCTAACCTCGCAAACAAAAAAGATATGTGTGAGTCGGAATCACACTACTGCGGTCTAGACTAACCTTGCGGACAAAGAGATATGTGTGAGTCGGAATCACACTACTGCGGTCTAGTCTTACCTTGAAAACAAAGAGACATCGCACAATTGCTAGTCTAAATCATAAAATGATCATCATGATCAGCGAGAAGTGTCAATCACACCAAGCTAGTAAATATATGAGTTTAGCTTCATGTCCCATAACCACTTGCTTAACTTAAATATTTACGAACAAGCTGTAAATCTTCACTAGGAAATTGTCACGAAAAGGGTTCAATCGAACAAGTCCAAGAGCTAACCGACGAAGTGAACGCAAGCGTTTCATACCACTCGTTTTACTAAGTCGTTTAAGTCGATTTCTCATTCGAGTGAAGTAAAGGCTTATATATATTAGTAGATTGAAAATCGGTTTGAGAAAACGAGCTTTTGATATTAAAAATAGTGTTGAAATCGATTTGATGAAAGAGTTTTGATATTTACTACTAGTATTAAAACCTTCATATCTTTAAAGTGACAAGTCATAAAATGATTGTTGGAACAATCTATCACAAAAATTCACATTCGGAGACGTGAATAAAATCCAAGGAAATCAGCTCAAAATGCATCAAAGTGGAAGTTCTGATGAATGCTTTTCAGATAAGATTGCCTACGCAGAGTAATACGGGGTTCGACCTAAGTGTAAGGTCGGCGACGACCTACGACTTATAGGTTCCTGCGACCTAAGTGGGATGCGACGTAGTGGGGCATAGGTCGGAGACGACCTACGACTTAAGGTCAA
Source organism: Allium fistulosum (assembly GCA_030737815.1). Lineage (NCBI taxonomy): Eukaryota > Viridiplantae > Streptophyta > Magnoliopsida > Asparagales > Amaryllidaceae > Allium > Allium fistulosum. The sequence continues at coordinate 457,762,815 of CM060905.1, forward strand.
GCGACCTAAGGTAAATGGTCCAACGACCTAACTCGAACGACCTAGAGGGTCGAATGACTTAACTGGAGGATAAGTCGGAGACGACCTACGAGATATACTGGCCGACCTAACTCGAGCGACTTAAAGACTTAGCAGGGTCGAGCGACGTACGAGCTACGACCTAAGGTGATGAGGGGCGTTAGGTCGGAGACGACCTAACACTTGACTCGCGAACGACTTATGGAAAAGAAGCTTAGGTCGGAGATGACCTACGAGATAAGCCAGTGCGAGCGACCTAAAGTTTTCCTGGGGGATTATAGGTCGGCAACGACCTAAGACTTAAGGGCGAACGACTTTTGTCTGGGGATTATAGGTCGGCAGCGACCTAACGTTTTGCCTGGAGGATTATAGGTCGGCAACGACCTAAGACTTAAGGGCGAACGACTTTTGCCTGGGGATTATAGGTCGGCAACGACCTAACGTTTTGCCTGGAGGATTATAGGTCGGCAACGACCTAAGGCTTAAGGGCGAACGACTTTTGCCTGGGGATTATAGGTCGGCAACGACCTAAGACTTAAGGCTGTTTCGACCTACGACTTAAGGACGAATACGACCTACGACTTAAGGACGCGCGACCTAACTCCGAACGAGCTAAAAATGGCCAGAACGACCTAGTAGCAGTTTTTCACCAAAATCACTAAATTTTGGAGTTTTTCGCCAATCCAATCCAAACCAAATGCAAATGTTGATGCTAGAGTGATAGGGAATCATTCCCAACAGCCCAAGATAGATATAGGCAAGATGTGAGATCAAAAATCTCACCTTTTCATGGAATTTGATGAAGATGGAGATTTGAGAGCAAAGCAAGAACACCAACAAGCTTGAATCAATGGTCTTCACGTGAATTTGATGTTGAATCTCGGATTTGCAATAGAATTTGTGTTTGGAGTTTTAATTTCCACTTCCCACCACCATTTTTGACAAAGTTTGAAGTGTTTTGATAGAGTGAGGAAGATGGTTGGGCTGAACTAAAGGGGTGCAGTCCAAACCAAAGTCAAAGGCGGGAAAAAGTGTTGAAAATTTCACTTTCTCCAAACATATCGAAGTTTACACTCAAAAAGATCGCAAACGTCATTTTGAACTCAATGGGGGTGGTCTCGAGTACTAATTTGACCGTATGCAAAAAGTAGCTTTTCGGACTAACATCCGACTAACGATAAAATATTTAAATAAAATATTTAAATATAGAATCGATAGATATGCGGGTTGTTACAGAAAGTCAAAATAAGTTACATTATTCTCACTCTAAATACTAAAAAGAAATAACTGGAATAAAATGAGTCTAACTGACATAACGAACTAAACTGATGAAATAACTGATATAGAACAGAATCTCCAGAAATGTCTTCGTCTTCACAATAAGCTCTCCAAACTGGAAATACTCAGGCTGACTCGAGCATAATTGAAAAACACAATACTCGAGTCAGAACTAATATTCTCATGAAAGTCAATAAATCAATGCAATGTAACTTCGGGGATGTTACGGGTTTTACTATCTCCTGAGGATCCTTTAAACTATTTACATATAATAGTGTACGCTATAATAGATAATGTCTATAAGTAAAATAAATATCAAAATAGCGTTAAGGCTTTACATTGATCCACCTCAACACATTAGACAGTTTAAACCAAAACCGTAATGGGCTCGTACATGTGTAAATATGACAAGGCACATGAGGCAATGCCCAAGGTAGGATTCTACCAGTTTACCCTTTCTGGCTGGTCGTAACCCATCCGTGGCTGACCGCGACTATCAATCCAAACAGAAGGGTGCACCCATCGAGTTCAAACCACGACAGTAAAATACGAAAGATCAACGTCGGTAGAGGTAGCTAACCTCATTGGCCAGACATAGGCTCCTGTTTTAGTCATTTTAATTATGACATAAATGTCAAAGCTCTCCATCATCGTTCTCTTACTTCATTCCAGTAAACGTCACCAATCCAACCAATACATTCTGGATATCATCCACCGCGTACATGGTTATCAAAGTGGTTCCGGGATTGACAGAGAGTATGTCATTATCCGGCCCCGGTCTCTTTGACAACCCAACGTATGTTTTACACACCGTTTGGTCAATTATGGTTTAAAAACGATTCATATTAACAACAACGAGATTCTTTTTTTTTTAAACTCCTCAAATCCAATTTCTCGTTCCCAAATTCCATTATAAAACATTCTGATTTCAAACTCAATTTCCTTTGAAATCTTAAATTTTAAAGTCCATTAAACCCATAAATTGGATAACTTAAATCAAACTTATTTAAGTTGAAATTTAAATTTTATTACAATTTAACCAATCAATTAACAATAAATCCAAAAAAAATTGTTAGCAATTTAAATCTCCAATATTATTTTATCAAACCAATTTCTAATAAATTCCAAATTTATTTAACAATTTAAACTCCCTTTCTTATATATATAAATTTAACTCCAAATAGATTTAATTTACACAAATTTCAATATAGGAAAACAAGTTACTGATTTAAGTTTAAATCTAACTCAAAATTTAACTTAAATTCTTACCTTCAATACCTTATATTTCAAATTTTGCAATCTTAATTTAAATCAAAATTTTAAGGAATTAAATCTAAAAATCCCATTTCTTTAAATAAACATTTCAAAACATTTATCTCAATTTACCATTTGCTAATAAAATCACTTATTTCAACTTAATTTTATTTGAATAATAAGTACCAAATTAAAAACAAAATTTCAAATTTCAAATCGTTCATCTAAAAATTTTCAACGATCTCCATTTATGAAAAATATTTTTATTCGACCAACGGTGTTTTAAAATTTAATTTTTTACCGAGGCCAAGTGGAATAATTAAATTTAAAATATGGGTATATATCATTTCAACCCTTCCCAATATCGTGATTTCAACATATAGTCATATCCAAATTTTGACGGGGAAATTTCAACAAATCATTGCACAGTGGATATCAATAACAGGGTGAATGTGATGTGTCCAAATTTATAATTTTCTAAAGCCGTGTACATACATAAGACGTGTATATTGTGACAAGATATATACATCATTCAAAAATTCATCCAACGACTATATATCAATCCAATTCAACTACAAACATATAATAGTGATGATTTCAGATTTTTTTAACTTGCATCATTATATTAGTCAAACGTGACCGTAAAACACTCACCTCAACTACGCTGATCCAATACGATCACGAACACAACACGACCAAAATTCATGACGTACGACCAACTTGAATACCAGATATGGATGACCCAGGCAGCAACTCGCTCTTCCCTTTTTTTCTGTATGAATATATATATACTGTATATAAATACCTATGGCCTATCACTGCAACAAGAAAGAAGGAGAGTAGTCGAGCTTGGCTGGGTTGGGTCACTAGTCGGTTGAAGGAGGTGGTGGCGAAGTCTTACAGGGGCCGGCGATGCAAGTTGCAGCTTTCCTTTTTTTTTTACGGCGACGATGGCTGGAAGCAGTGAGGGGATAGGTTCGGCGGCTACAGGCAGGGTGCGGCGGTGGTGTAGAGACGTACGGCGACTACAGGGAGGTTGTGGTGGTGGAAGTAGTGGTGCAGCGGTGGAGGAAGAAGAGGGGAGATGTGAGGCTCTGCTGCACAACTCTAATCTCTTTTTTTCTTCAGGCGGTGGCTGTTGGAATTGGTGAAAGGAGAGGTTGGCGTGGCGACTGTGGTCAGGATGAGGTGCGGCGGCGGTTGCAAGAGAAGGTGGAAGACTCGGCGTAGGCGGTGAAAGGAAAAGGCTCGGAAAAAGGATTTCAAAGCTCGGTACTGGGTGATGCTACAGTGCTAGGCTGTGTAATTTTATATATATATATATGCGAATGCAAAGTAGAAGATAATAAAAGGAAATGAAGGAGATGCGCCCACGTGTCGGTTGAACATTTCTTCTGGCTTGTTTTTTCGCCAGATTATAACAATTCAAAAATTTGAACTGTATCCATTTTTAACCGTACGTGAAGTCGTTATAATCGATTCACTTTAAAGTGTTATGTTTCCACTTCCAAACTAAAATCGTATACGTGTTAATTTATGAGTGTTTTGTTGTTTAATAGAAATTTATGTTCAAATTTAGCAACACTAAACGTTAAATAAAATTTTAACCAACGTTAACCCGACCATAATACCGCTCCGAACAGACTAACCGTCTACAAATGTGGAACTGACTACCGTTATACTCAGTGTATCAACACAGACGCGTTGGCACACAGAAAATTGTTTGTTTAACACTCGAATGAAATTTGGTAATTTCGCTATATCGGTTGTCGTTCCAATAAATCTACCGTAAAAATCGAGTTAAATGAAACTGGTGAAATTTGAAATCCAACGAAATGAATGGCGACATATTTTTTTAAAAAAAAAATTCCTACAACTTCCCCGTATAAACTATTTAAATTTCCAAACCAAAATTTCACTGTTTTAATAACAACTGATTTTACGTTAAATTCCAAATCGTTCAAAATTGCCGTTTTAATTAAATTCACATTTTATTCATTTAACTAATTGTACGTAACGTAAATTTAAATTCAATTTTCCAAATTTCTCAACTTAAATCAAATTAAAGTTAACCGACTAATTGTTCGAATAACGGAAAAAATTTCAGAATCGTTACAGACCATTTGAAAGAAAAACGAATGTATAAGAATAGATGTAATTTAAGCTAAAGTTGGAATGAAGAGAATGAATAGTCACTTCTGCTTCAAGAGAAACATTGGAAACAAGAATTGTAATAATAATTTATATTTAATATTGGAATATGAAATATGATTTTTATTCCGAAATGTATTTTCATATAGAAAATTGTTTTCTATAACATTTATTTCTTTGAGTTCAAGATATTTGATCAAAGAACTCTCCATTGTAAACTAGTTGCAGCATATGAAATAAGTAAACAATATTAACAATATTAAATGAATGGTGGACCTCTAAATTTAGTACGCTATTATAGTAATGGCGGAAATAGTGGGTGCATGCCATATAGCACCTAATGATTGCATCAAACTACGAAAATTGTTTTCGTAAAATGTACCGAACATTATTTGTGAAATAATGTTTATTTTTAGTATTGACTGAAAAATAGATATAGCTATATTTCAATATGAGTATTATGAATATTCATTATGAAATAGAACTATATTATGGAATTTGTTTTCATAGTAAAAGTGATGCAACAAAAATACATATGTGTCTAATATTATTTATAGTTGTTTTGGAATTATAGACTAAACTGTAGTTTTGAAAAATAATTTTACTATATGATTATGAATCATATGATACAGGTTAATTATATCTCAAACAATTAATGGCTATGCACCTATTCAGTGGGAGCATCATAAGAGTTGATGAACTCTTTAAATTAATACATATTGATGTATGCAATCACCAGTCTATTAATACCAAAAGGGTTCCATGTACTTTGTTATATTCATCGATGATTTATTACCAACATGAACATGTGTATTAGATACACATGTAGTAAATTTATGATAAAATCATAGAATATAAAAGAAAAGTAAATAAAATAACATGCAATAGAATAAAATGATTTGATTTGGTCGAATAAGTGAGTATATTGGAAAGAGTTCCAAATGTACCTAAAATTGAATATAGATTCAATCTTATAAGTCGCTCTTCCATGTGATACATAATGATGCATCGATAAGAAGTAATCAGAAATTGTTGGACAATTTACGATTAATTGTGAGTGAAGTTGAGTTAGTTTCTTTCTATAAGGTCATGTACTTAAGAGTAGTACACAAGATTGATATTATTTCATCTAAACAACAGTTTACAAAATCATACAAAATAAGGGTTTGTAGGAAATCTGTGACGACCCGACTTCCTATGCCCAGAAAGTCGCATCATCATGAAGAAAGAAAGGGATAGAAAAGAGAAAGAAGAGAAGAAAGAAAGAAACAACAACAACGATCTCACAGCGGAACGAATAAATTATATTAATAACATAATCTATTACATAGAATACAACAAATTACAGAGTTACACAGTATATACATCACTTACTAGACAGTTATAAACATCTGTCTAGACATTACAACTCAAATACATACAAGACTCTATCACAGATCAATACAGAACTAACACAGCGGAATACTACATATCTACGACCGCCGAAGCCTCCTGCTCCATTGCTCCTCCACAATTCGTCAAAACTAAACCTGAATCCCTTGGCTACTCGTAAAAATTTGAGTACCCAAGAGTTTATAAAACAGAAATAAACACTTGGGTCAGACATGGGTCTGGTGTGAGTAAACGATTTAAATTTGCTTAACTTCAAACCTTTGAAAACAAAAGGTATCACGTAAGACTCCCCGCACATAAACACGGAAAAGTTTTTACCTTACGATAACCAAAACATTTATAGGAAATCCAGTTATATTATAATAGGGTCTAGGGTTTTCAAGTAAAATATAGAAATAGCTGAAATGCTTACATCTCACATTTCAACATAGTTGGGCACAACTAATACGTACGGCACTTATTGGAGTTTGGATTCCCTACAATGGCCGGGCTACTGGGGTACCGCCCGTCACAGTACGTGGCCTAGATCACCGTACCGAGGAGTACGCCCGCTCCCCTGCAACACAAAGCCGGAACCATCCCTTACTGGATAATTCCGAACAAGACAATCCCGTGGTTGGCGCGACCAACCACACACTAAGCCGAATAAAAGAAAAGGGACCTCTAGACAGGGATCTATCTTGCTCTCAGTGGGTGCTACCCACGAAACCTTGCTGCACCTCCCCTGTTTTAGCCATTCCCGGTTGATGAGGCTTGAGGTTACGATTACCTTTAATCAGAACATATCACTTAGAATGCTCATCGTCCGCCTGACGATGTGCTGAAAGCATTCAATCCATACAAGTTCGTTCCGGGTTCGAACAAAACCGAAGGCATTATCTCGTTACACTCGTTTTGGAATCACCCTCAGAGTTAACGACAATAACCCTTGCACTCTGAATCTTCATCTTCACTTGAGATTCACGACCTATCGTTAATTTGGATCGATGTGGTATTCGGGTCTCCAGACCTGGAATCCCGGTATACGGAAACCCGATCCCGGTCTCATCGAAATCCAAAACGTATCTTTTAAGGGCCAAGTTGTTTTAAGGTTAAAACAATTCAATTCTTATCTATATACACAAAGATAGATAATTCAATAGATAATCTACATTATCATCCCAAACAGATAATTCACATTATCATTATAATTCAACCAAACATCCATATCATATATCAATCACATCTCATCAGAGATATCAAACAATGAAATACATTCAATCTCATTCATCCATCCTTAAGCAATGATTTATATCATCTAATTAATTTAAAGTGAATTAAACTAATTACTTCATTCTATAAATCCTACTTACTTAATTATTAATTAAACCAATTAATTAATCATTACTCTAAGTATCCATCTTAATTAATCATTCCTGATTAATAATCCTTTAATTACTTTAAGTAATTAATACTTAATTAATTTCACAAATTAATTATCTTAAACCATTCAGTAATTAATCTTTAATTACTTCATTAATTAATTAATTATACTTAATTATCTTAATCCTTAATTAATTACAATTAATTAATTACTTTAATCACTTATTATTGATTAATTAATTTTAATTAATCAATTCTTAATTATATCATTAATTTTATTAATTAATGATCCTTAATTTCTCTTAATTAATTATCTTATTTAAATTAATTACATTTAATAATTAATTAGTCACATTTATTAATCACCTTTGATTAATCTCATCCAGTAATTAACTTCCCTTAATTACTTCATTACATAAATTAATTACTCCTTAATTAATTATCTTTAATTAATCCCTTGATTAATTACAAAAAGTAATTAAACTCAAATTACTTCCATTCTTAAATCATCTTCCATTAATTACATCCAGTAATTACCATTAATTACTTTACTAAGTAATTACAAATCCATTACTTAAATTAGGCAATTATTTATCAAATCATCAAGTGTTTAAATTAATTAAACTTAATTAATTAACTTAACAAATTACATTTAAACTTAATTAATTACATTAAGTAATTAATTCCTTAATTACTTCCATTAAGAAATTAACCTTTATTTACTTTCATTAACTAATTATTCTTTAATTAATTACCTTTAATTACTTAGATCAATTAACGCTTAATTAATTAAGTAATTAACTATCCTTAATAAATTAAACCAATTATCTTAATTTAATTACATTAATTAATCAACTCATAATTACTAGTTAATGATCTTTAAATTTCATTCATTAACTATCCACTAATTTCTTACTAAGAAATTATCCTTGATTATCAACATAAATCCATTTACCTTTATTAATCTCATTAAGTGATTAACCTTTAATTAATTCCACTTAAATTACTCACATCTTTAGTTAAAGATAAATTCTTTATCTTAATATATAACTTAATTACTTACTAAACTTCATTATAAAATATTTAGAAGTCAAATTTCATATTTAAGAATATATGATCTATTTTAAAACAAAACAATTTAACATTTAATTTCAACACTTAAAATCTTTGAAAATTTTTCAAACTTGTTTAAATAAATCCTTATTCTTAAAAACTTAATTATCAATTCCTTTAATAACTTATTAAATTTTTAAACATATTTAAACTTGGTTAAACATTTCTTTGAATACCAAATTATCTTAATAACCTTTTAAAACTTAACTTGTTAAACATTTACTTTTAGACAACTGTAATTATATTTTCTTTAAAATTTTGAAATATGTTTTCTTAAAAAAAACACAAACCCGAGCAAATCCTTGATTTCCCCGGGTAAAACATGAGATTTCCCAGCCTCACAATTCTTTGAGTCGAATCCCAATTCACCCGAACTCATACCCAAACACGATGCTTCTTCTCAAACTCCATTCATTCCAGATATCACCGTGCACACGTGTGCACGTTGCACACCACTCCGACTACCGTAGATCGACGCCGCGATCTTCGACAAGCCATCGACAACCACGTCGACCCTCACCTTCACTCAGATCATCGATATCACCATCGAATCGAAATCGAACCCCTCGTTCGAAAAACTGGAACCCACCACCATCGGAAAATCCATCCCTCCACGTCGATCCTGACATCGATGAACTTCGCCGTTCACACCCGAAATTCGCCTCGACTTCCAGATGCGACTCCTCACCTTGCGATCGCCTCCGAATCAACTCAGTCGTCGCCATCGCCTCGAATACATGGCCCATCCAAACAAGCAACAAAACCCTACTCCTCCCTTCCTTGGCCACCACGGCCAATGATAAATCTGCCGACCATTTTTCCAGAGTTCGTCAACACACTGGCCACCTTCGACAACAACCCCGACTTTTATTTCAATGCCGATTGCCGGAAATTCGCCAAAACCCATATTCTGATCATCCCAGAATATCTCAATGAATAGAAACTTTAAAATCGTGATTTCTATATTAAAATTCATTATTTACAAGTTCGAATTAGGTTATAGAATCAAATCGTGTAATTTAGATGATTGATTTTTCTGACTACAATTGAACATCACTGTTAATTCCCATTTCTGAGAAAATTGCTTAATATATTTACTTGAAATTATTTTTTTTTAAAATAGCATCTGGCTAGTACTAACATATTTCATTTAAAGATTAAATCCTAAAGAGATTGGGAAGAGAGATTAGGATTTTTGAACTTAGTTTTTGTCTGTTACACAAAACAGAGACAGGTATATACATATTCACAAACATGCACACAGATATATCATTTTTATATATATGCAAATACTTTAATTCATCCATGCAAACATATCTACAATCATTACTTCAAATACTATCTCATGTATCAAAGTATACAACCAGATTTAGTTTTTAAAAGTTAGTTTACTCACAAGGTTATAAAACAGAGAACATGTCTGTATAGATTTCAAATATTTCACATGCATCACACTATATACATATATATTCACATCTATGCATTTATATAGACATAATATACTATATTACTTCAACAAGCACCAAGCATAAGATCAGGTTTAATCTGTTTTTAAAGGAAAAGGTTTACTCACTGTATATAGAATAATCCAAAAGATATTCAAGTTGAAAACATCCATGCAAACATATATACCTCACCACTACACAGATCTATCACATGTATTAGTACTAAAAGATATTTAGCTTTTAAAAATTTTGTTTACTCACCAGATTTGAGAATGAACAGAGCTACTTCAGTTTTGATTTTTGAAACTTGAATTGTCTTTAAAACTGGAAACTTGCATTGCTATTGATTTCCAGAACTTTAAAACTTGAATGCCCTTTGAAAACTTTAGTGCTTGAAAAATACTTGATTTGCTTCTTTGATTTAAAAATGCATTTGCATGCATGCTGGAGTTTTGATTCCAGGTTTGAAAAGAGATTGCAGGCTGAAGACTTTGATAAAACCCAGGTTTAAAAGATGAATGCAGGTAGCTTTTGAATTGATTCCAGATTAAAGAAAATGCAGGCTTTTGGTTTTCAGATTGAAGAAATGCATTACAGGTCTGAAGAATTTAGTTACAGGCTTATGCTTTTAAAATGAATTACAGTTTGAAGAAGAAGCTTTTCAGAGGATTGATAAATCTCTGTTTTATGAAGAAGATTTGATTACAGATTATTGTTTTGAGGATTTTGGTTTGAGAGGAAGTAAATTTACTGATTCGTTTTTGAGTATTCAGGCTAAAGTTTCTTACATTTTGAGAAAGAATAGAAAAGAAATGAGAATGAGAAGTAGATGCATATATAGGTAAAAATGATTTATTCAAATAAAAGAAAAACAAAAATCTAAAACTTTGACATTTGTCATTTACATAGTTAATTAGTGTACACTTGTTTAAACAAAGCCTTAGGAATTTTACACTTGTCTTTTAATTAATTAGTATTTATTTTAAAATGTTAATAAAGCCTTTTCTTTATTTTATAAATACTTATCTATTTATAAATTACTTTAAAGAAAATAAAACCAATTATATATATATATATATATAAATAAGAGCTTATACATATACATTAAAATCCAAAAATATTTGAATATATATCCTTTGAATTCCAAAATTAAATCCAAATTCAAATTCAAATTAAATTTAAAAATCCAATTTAAACACAAGTTATATATATACTTATATAACAACACATTAAATTTTGAAAACAACAAATCTATTCTCTTAAAAATCTATTATATCTATATAAAAACAACATATTATTAATATTGCTTGAAACAAATAAATATTCATTGAAGAAGATTATTAAACCAATTTAAACATTTTTAATAAAGATTATCATATCAATTTAATTATTTAAACAGATTATTAAATTGATATTGCCCAAATTTCCGGGATATTACAAAATCCCAACATATCCTAGGCCAAGGAGTTGGCAGGTTGTGCGAGTCGAAAGATTGCACGTAATAATTGTTCATAAGGGATCTTGTTGAATCTCCAATTTTTTTTTGGAAAGGTCTGTCATCAAATGAAATATTTATGTTTTAAACATAAGTTTTGTAAACTAAAATCAGTTTTATAAATAAAAAGGTTCATAAAGCGTTTATGAATCCCTATTATACTTGCACTAAGAAACAATTGTTGTTTCAAGATATATCAACTTCATTGTGAAGGAATTTCTTTGAGAAATTTTTGGTAGTTAAATGGAATTGGATTCAATCTAAAGATATAACTGATTATATGAGATGAAGTGAAATTAACTAACCTAAATGAACACATAGCATTAGAATGTCTAATAAGTATTCTCGTACATCGAAGAGAAACTATGAGTTTCTTATTAATGTCGAAAATATACATTACCCTCGGTTGTTCAATTAAACATTAAGATCGTTGACTCTATATGGCATGATGCGCAAATCTGGAAGAATTCTAAGTACGCTATCAAAATATGATTTTGGTGGTCGTAACCAAAGAGATGTGATCCATCGTCCGAGATTGTGTCTTTATTGGAAAGACTAATGTGGTTGGAAGTAAATGAGCAATGTTGATAAGAATAATATCGCAAATTTGAATTGTTGAAATTAGCATAACAGATTCGGTATTCAACATGCTCAAGTTCATTCAGATTTACTCACTAAATTATCGCTTGATAAGACTTAGTGTTTGGTACTTATGTATTAAAACAGAAAATTCTAAATAATGATTTAGAGTAAGCCATTTACACATATTAACCAAAAATGCCTCGAAGTCAGTAGGAGCGATATCGGGTTTGTGATTCTTTGGATATGATCCAAGAAATTATACGAATGTATCATTTTATAAGCATCAAGATTGAATAAGTATTCTGATAGAAATATCAAATAGTTTGATTTTCAACCAAATTGTAGAGGAAGCGTGTGTTCATAAGAAATAACGTTAAAAGGTATATTGATATTTCTAAACTATAAGTAAACAAAACATTGTTGATTTTAACAATATGCTTGTATTAAAATCAACTTTAGTTGTTTTAATACTCAATTTTGGATTGTAAATGATGTCTTTTATGGTGAGTATAAAAGATATAGGGATTTTCCCAAAACGATATACAAGAGCACCCTATTAAAAAGAGAACATGTAAGTAGGATTCCTTATGCATAAGCAATAGGAATTATCATACAGATAATGTTGTGTATGATATTGTGTTTTGTTTATGTATTTGATACATGGAGCAAATATAAAATCCAAATTGATATCACTAAATGGTTGTTTGAGGTGTTCTCGCGTATTTATGAAATACTGGAGAATTGTTTATAGAAACAACGAACTCGTTATGATGGAACGTTTGGACAGAAACTTTTATAAGTGATATTGAGTATAACATGTCAATGATAAAATTCAAGTTAAAATCTTTAATTTGAAAATGTTTCAAAATAAAAGTGATTGTGGTCGATTCAACGAAATGTTGAGAACATTAACTTAAATAATGCTACAATAAACCAATGTATAAAGATATAAATGCAAAAATTTATAATTGATCCAAAGGTGATTCCAATTGTTGAGAATCCCATAATATTGTTATAAGATAACAATGTCATGAAATTGGTCATGATAGAACTTAAAGCTCACTAGAAGTCGAAAGACATACTTCGAATCGTTCCACATGTTAAAAACAGTTTATTGGTGTCAGAGAGAGTTAATCGACAAAGTAGATAATTAAAACATAATAGCATACCCATTCACTAAGGGACTGACCTAATTGGTTTTGAGAAAGCTGATTGGAGAAGTTGGAATTAGATTCCATAATTGACCCCAAGTGCAAGTAGGAGATTGATAGAGTTAGGGGTATGCCCTAGGGGCAATTATGTAATTTGTTACATATATCTAACTCGTTGACCAATCTTGTTCGAAAGAAAAGGTATTTTCTTCCTATTATATACTTATATAATGTGCTTATATTAATTAATTAACTTAATTAAAAGTATATTTAATAGAAAAATCCATAAATGGTATATTTTGTGATAGTAGTTATAAAGTGTTGTAACCATGAGTAATTTATCACAACGAAACAAATATACCATTTTAAATGTTTCTAGTCAAGATGCATCGAGACTGGATGTCGATGTATCCATTGAGACTGGAGTACGTAATAGTCTCCAATTGTTGGGCAGTGTATTACTCATGACTGCTAGGGGCACCCAGGGGTTACGTACTAATAGTTATTGGATAACTATGGAACGACTCACTTGATAGTTTTCTTTTGGTTAATACAACTAAGGTCAAACAGAAAGTATCGATGTGACTGATTTACACAGTTCTCTCGACTTGAGAATACTGTGGATCTTTAATATGAAAGCTCTGATTTGATTATAGCCAAATCATGGCATGACGTCAATCGAGTGACTATATTTGGGTCGAGTAGAAGTATTGGAAGTGAAGCACTATTCAAGAGAGGATTCGTCTCCTCAGTTATATGCGGTAGTATCACAGTCAACTCAAAGTCAAAGTCTCTAGCCAGAGCATTTCGCTTAATAATAGTTGTTATTACTAAACCGATGACTTTTTATTTGGACTATAAAGTTGAATGTGGATGAGGTTGGAATTTTGACCATTATCAAATTTCATAAGTCCAAAGTGATATAGTTTTGGCGAAGAGAATTGGTGTAAATAAATTTCATAACCGAGTAACGCTTATTAAACTAAAATTAGATTTTTACCGAAAATGAGTAAGCGATAAATTTGGCCATAATGTCACACCACCTGCTAAGTGACGTGTGAATGTTAACACTAGAATAGTTCGATGTTAATCGCTGACCAAATTTACTCCCAAGATTTACACAACCGAAATGATGAATTTCCTTAAGACCGAACGATTTAATCAATTTATAATTGTTATAAATTAATTAAATTAATTAATATCTGTGAAATATTAATTATAAAATTTAAATATGATTTGAGAAAAAAAATGATGTTATATATATTTATAACAGTTATAAATATATCGACCGATATACAATATCGACAAGCGATTAAATTTGATTTAATTGCATAGTATTTTGGCTTGGGCTTAGATGGGTTTAAGGCCCATCATTAGGCTGCAAAATTTCGATTTTGAGAAGGTCAAGGGTTGGCTAAAACATATGGAATTGGCTTGGAGATAATGGGTTGAGATCAAGTGAGAATGGGTAAAAAGGTTTCCCTCGTTTCTTTCTAATTCAACCCTATATATATATGTATGTATGTATGTGTATGTATGTATAAATATATGTATGTATGTATCTATAAAAATAATGATGAACTTTTTTTTGGCCGCCATTACCTTCTACATTACTGATTAAAACATAGCCCTCAATCCATTTCAAAATTCTCAAATATATTACAAATTATGGCTTCAACGTGGATTCAAATGCATCTAATTTTAATTCATATTACAGTAATTAAATTATGTTATATGATCCTATAATGAGAAATTTCATATCTGTTTAAATATATTGCTACTATATGTTTAGTTAGGTTAGATTTTTGTAAGTAGATGTGGTTGTCACAAATCAGTTTGGTTATGTGCATAATTTTTTTATTATACTATTTGATTTATGTATAGACAAATGTCGTTTACTGTAAAAAAATCAATTTTTGTCATTAATAATTGTTTTATATATATTTATTAATAAATTCATATATATATATATATATATTATTGTATATTTCTCTCTCATAATAACATATATGCATATATAAGATATATATATATATATATGATTTAAAAAATTTAGCACACTTATTTATATATAATATGATTTTAAAAATTCAAAAATTAGTTATCATACATATATTCATATTTTTAAATTAACATTTATTGAATTTTTGAATTGTTTATTATATATAAAATAATTATTACATTACAATTTCAATTTTATATTTTTTAAAAATATTATATCATTTCAGAAACATAAAGGAAAAATTTTGGAATTTTTTAATAAATTTTATTATTTTTAATAATTAATATTAGTTTGGAAAAAATGTTTATGATTTATTAAAAATAATAATTTAATTGGAAAATCCTTCAAAATTTTTTATAACCTTTCATTCATGATCCTAGAATTTTAAAATTTTAAAATTTGAATTTTTAATAATATATTATTTTATATTAAATAATTAATGCCGAAATCAATATATTTGTTTTTAAAAATAATATTTCAACTTTGAAAAATCTCCAAATTTTTTATAAGCTCTATATTATGATCTTATATTTTCTAAAATTATCAAATTTGAATTTTCATCAATATATTATTTTATGTTAATTATTTATGGATGAAAACATTATTTTATTCATAATATATATAAACTAAAATACTAAAATTGTTATGTTTGCAAAACTAAGTTAATTCTGAATTATAAATAATTTTAATAATTGTTCTCTCTCTTTCTATATAAAAATTTATCTGTATACAAATGTTTTATGTTCATATATTATATATAATATATTTATACATACATGTGTGTGTGTATTGTAACACATATACATGCACATATTTGGATAACATATATGACATAAAAAATGAGCTAATATGTCTATTTCAATGTAAATCCCAACATTTACACATAGGCATATTATACCTTTCATGGATTATTATGTTACACATGCACACACATATATTTATATGATACATTTATGTATAAACTAAATCAAATACAATTAATTTCATACCTTAATATATTTGAATTTAAATAAAATACATGATTTTATTTAAATGAAATTTAGAAATGTTCTCATTCAGACTTCATAGGCCTAATAAAAAGATCCAATAGGATAAATTTTTTGAAATTCACCCATAACTTCCGCTTCAGGCTAGCCCAGTTCCAACAACAAGCAGCTGAAAGGATTAATCCCTATATGCAAAAGCAAGGAGGTAGAACTCAACCTTCTATTAGAACTGCAATAAAAGGCATTAATGATGCAAAAAAACATATAGGTCGTGCAATATCAATTTTTTACTTTAATCATGTCCCACACAATGCTGCTAATAGTCCTTACTATGAAACAATGGTAGAGGCCATTCAAGAAGCTGGTCCTGGAATTAAAGGATCCACAGCACGGGAATTATCAAAAACATATTTAGATTTAGAGTGTGCTGAAATCAAACAACACATTGACACTTACTCCAACTTTTAGGACGAGTATGGTTGTACGTTGATCTGTGATAGTTAAAGCACACAAAATAGAAGAAAAATCATAATTTTTTTTTGTGTGTTCTACCCAAGGAACTGTCTTTCTTAAATCTATAGATTCCATTGACAAATTTCAAAGTGCTGAGTATATTTGTGATCTTAATGGATATTGTTGTTAATTTTATTGGAGAAGATAGAATTGTACAAATAGTAACCGATAATGGAGCAAATTACAAAGCTGCTGGCCAACTACTGATGGAAAAAAGAAGGAAACTATATTGGACACCATGTGCAACACATTGTATCGATTTGATTCTTGGAGATATTTCAAAAGATATCGAGGTAAAAACGATTATTTCAAATTGTCATTCAATAATAGGATTCATATACAATCATGGTTGGTTACTTACCATAATGAGAAAAGAAACCAATAATAAAGAACTGATCCGGCCAACGGTAACTAGGTTTGCTACTCACTTTATTGCATTAGAATCCATATACACACATAAGGAGAATCTAAGAAGAATGATTTCTTCGAGGGAGTGGAGCACAAAGATTTCTAAACTTGGTCCTAAAGATAAAAAAACAGCAATTCTTATCTGTATCTTGATTCACAGTGATAAATTTTGGACCAATATTGCTGCTATTATTCTCATATTTAGTTCACTTGTAAAAGTTTTAAGAATGGTGGACAATGATGATAAAATGGAGATGGGATATCTTTATGAAGCAATGGATCGAGTGAAGGAATCAATTAAGAAAAATGTTGGTTCAAGGCAGTATCAAAAGTGGTGGAATATAATCGATAAGATGGGAAAGACAATTGCACCGACCTATTCATGCGACCGGTAATTTTTTTAATTATTTCACAATTATAAAAGTGCATATCATGTCAATATTTTTTTAAACTATCAAATTGTTTTAGGTTATTTTCTCATTCCTCATATACAATATGGAGACAATACAATAAACGATGCTGAAGTTTTAAATGGATGGACAAATGTTCTTGAAAAAATGGTACTTGATATTGCTATGCAAATTGAAATTTCAAAAGAGGTAATAAACAAATTATTAAACTACTCATGATTCATGTTATTATATTTAGCGCAAAGATTAACTTGGTTTATTAATGAATGTTGTGTAAGTGGAAAAATACAGAATGAAACTTGGTGTATTTGGTTCCGCAAAAGCGAAACATGCAGTTAAGTCGTGTCTTCTAGCTATGTGGTGGTCAATAATTAGCAGGGAAGCTGCTCCAAATTTAATACGCATAGCTATGCATATTCTTAGCCAAACAGTTCTTCTTCAAATTGTGAAAGAAACTGGACAACATTTACGATAATTCACACGAAGTTAAGAAACAGAATAAAAATGGAGAACTTAGAAAAACTGGTATTTGTACATTATAATATACGATTAAGAGTACGACTTGCTAAACGACAACAAACAACTGATCAACTTATTGACCAAGATTTATCTTTCATGAGGAGGATCCACTTGCAGAATGGACTAGAGAAGCTGAGAATCAACTACTTGATAATGCAAGCAATAATCCTTGGCCAGACAATGATAATGTATCTGCAGAAAATACTGAAAATGATAGTTCATCAAATGATGATTCAGGTAATGCTGGTGGTGACGGTATTAGTTCTAGTGGTTATGGTGTTGGTTCCACTTTTGATGATTTTCAAAGACATATCCAAAATTATTCCAGAAGAGATGTAGATGACTGTAGTGGACGAAGAGATAGAAATTTGAACGTTGAACATGAAGATCAACCTAACTATGATGGCAGATATACTTCTAACAATCTCCCCAGTCATAGGTATTCTACATCTGACTATACCGGTGGTTATTCATTTTGTAGGATAAATCAACCGTATGCTGCTGAACCATCAAGTAGCCAAAACGAACCATCTCCTTTTGATAATATAATGATGACATTCTTAAGTTCGGATAAGATGCAACAATATGCTTTTTCAACATATTATAATTCGACACAAGACGAAGATAGCAATGGACAAAATTTATATGATGCTTAGAGAAATAGTTTTTGGTATTAAATTTTTATGTTGTATATTTTTTATCTTCTATGCAACTTGAATAATTAAACGTAATTGACTATTAGTATTGCATATTTTTTTGGTATTTATAAAAAAAGTACCGGAATTCACAAACCGGAATTAAAATGGAATTTTCGGGAATTCCGAAACGGGGCTAAAATTTTAAAATTTTCTAATGACTGGAACGGAAATGGAAAACGGGACTTCAAACCTTGGTTTACATGCCAAAAAATCTAAATGTCAACATGGTATCATGCCAAAATACAAGCTAATAGAAACAACTTCTTCTTGCATTCTATGAAGCAAACTCTTCTATGATCTCCTCATAGTTAAGTTTATCCAAGTACTCGTTTTCAATTTAAATAATAGCCAGTCGACTTAATCTCTCTTCCGACATAGTACTTCGAGTATATGTTTTTATCAATTTCAATTTGGAAAAACTTCTTTCTATCGTAGCAACCGTGACCAGAATAGTCAATAAAATTCGATAAGCAAGCCAAACATTTAGAAATTCACTTACATCCCTATATAAGCTCAAGAAATTTAGAACATCAATTGATTTAGTTACTTCCGATGGTAGAATTCCTTTTAGTTGTCGAAGCTCAAAAAATAATTCTTTACCATAAATACCTTGTTCTTCATCGTGTTCCAAAAAAATTTATACTTTCATCTAATGCTTCTTCAATTCCTTATCATCAATGTTTTTAAATCTCAAATTTAACAAAAAGAAAAAAGTTTCTTCATACAGTTTAAATTGCTCAAACCGATTTCTATGTGAAGTTAAAGCTTGGTCAATTATATAAAGAAAATAAGTAACTCTAAAATTGTCCTCGGGAGATTGTTTGTCATCATTCTTTACAATATCTTCATCAAATTGTTTTTTTCTACGTACGATTCGCTTTTAAAAAAAAATTGGATCAATACCACCATCATTTGTAAGTTCTTTAGCCTCCTTCATCATTGTTTCAAATCCATCTTTTCTAAATTTTTCAAAAAATACTACAAGCTCCTTAATTTTTGTAATTTCATCTTCGATATCCATTTCTTCTCGTTGAAGTATTTTACTTACTCGATTAAATTTTTTCAATATCGTGTACCAAATACACAAACTAATTAAAAACTCAAAATTTTCCAAAGCATTTTGGCACAATTCTTAGTCTGCATCATAACAACATCATCTTTAAAATTATTTGCAATGTCAATTAAAGCATCTCTTAGCTCTGGTGCTTGAGTTCTTATTGCTTTAACACTTTCAATGTGGATTTCTCAAATGTTGTCGATAATGGTTTTAGAGTCAAAACCCTTCACATAACTCTGAAGTATTTTCCATTATTGAGTTAAGCCGGAAGATAAAGTATAATTCTTTTGCACAAAAGCGAAAAAATTTCTT
The DNA here is from genome assembly GCA_030737815.1 of Allium fistulosum. NCBI lineage: Eukaryota > Viridiplantae > Streptophyta > Magnoliopsida > Asparagales > Amaryllidaceae > Allium > Allium fistulosum. The sequence continues at coordinate 457,782,961 of CM060905.1, forward strand.
GCTTTCATACATGATTTCGCCATATCATATAAAGCAAGATTTAGACTATGACACCCGCATGAAATGTAGAAAGCTCTAGGATTTACATCAAGTAGCCTTTTTTGTACACCTTGATGTTTACCTACAACAAAGTCAATTAAATAGTTAATGCTATAGTCAAGCATAAGGTAGAATTTAATTTAACCTTATACCTTTCATATTTGAACCATTATCATAGCCTTGTCCTCTCACGTCATTGGTATCAAGTTTGAGATCGATCAATACATTTTGAAGAACTTTGAAAAGACCATGCCGGAATGTATCGTCAACGGTTATAAATCCAAGAAAATATTCCTCCACTTTAATATCATTTGCATCGTTAACGTTCACAAATCTGATAACAATGGACATTTGCTCTTTATGGCTTAAATCCGGAGTGCAATCAAGAATAATAGAGAAGTACTTTGCTTTCTTTATTTTTTAAGTATTGTTAATTTGTTTTATTAGCCAATAAATTTATCAATTCGTTTTGAATTTTATGGCTAAGATAATGTTATTGATCTCATTATTCACCTCACGTCCAAAATGCTCTTCCGTAATAGGATCAAACTCGGCTAAAACTCAATAAGTTGACAAAAAAGTCCATTATTTTTCTCATAAATTTTCTCATTTGATCCACGAAATGACAAATTATTTCGAGAAAGTGTCTTGACAACACCAATTATGCGCATAAGTACTTTTTTCCAATGTTGTTTCTCTTGATCAATTTGAGCTTCCATTGCATTATCAATTGCTCTTTTTGTTGAATCTCTTTATGCAAATCGACCCATTTTATAAGATTTGCATTATGCAATAGATTGCTTTCATGCTCTCTTAACTTGGTAGATAAATTATGCCAATCGTTAATTCCTTCATCTGCCAATGTGGATGCTTTTGTGTGTTTTTAAATAGCTTACAACAAAAACAAAAAACTTTATCACATGCATTTGAATACACAAGCCATTTTTTTTCATGTTCTTCTCCACGTGGATAGCCACAAATGTAGTGTTTAGCGGTAAAATGTCTACCGTTAATCTTATTTCTTGGAAATACGTCATTTTCTTTTAAAATTTTGACGGGACTATGTTGAATTAACATAATTCTTTTAATATCGATAATTATTCCCCATAATCCCAGATCATAGTTGATATCAACATTTCTTTCAAGGTCAAGTATTGATACATCATTAACATCTTCTTAATGAGCATTAACATCGACATTTAGATTATTATCCTCCTTCGGAACCTCTACGATATGATCTTCAACTTCTACTTCAATATAATCATTCATAGGCTCGTCATTTTCATGGATATCAACACTAGAACCAATACTCTCATGCTCCAAATTAGTTTCTTCAAGTTGACTAGAATTTGTAGTTTGAATTTTTTATTTCTTGCTTGAAATAAATTTGAAATTGAGCCGACTAATGATTTTGCTTCTTCATCTTTGCATTGTTTTTTCTTCCTATTTTGATATCTAGAATTCTGTTTTCGAATCCTATCTCAAATAAAAAACATAATATTGTTAATCTAATAATACTAGCGTTTTACACACCTCCAAAACAATAAACAATTTTATCGTGCATAATTCAACAAGTTTGATTAATCAACTCAATTTGTAACAATGTACAAATAACAGTTGTGATTAATTTGGATCAATTTTCACTACACCAAATCGGTCAATTTTCAACACTTAAATTTTGGAATTTTCAAAAGTTATAATTGTTACGAAATGCTAACAGTTATTTTCGTTAGTTAACTTTAGTAACGTTTATAAACGTAAAGATATTCACTTATGATGTAAATAAGGTGAAGTAAGGGGGATAAAATTTTAATTTTTGTTTCTATTCTTCCTTGCACCTTCCTGGATGCTTTCTAACACATTTCTTAGCTTTCCCTTTTCTTCCAGATCTAGGGCTTCTCCTTGAACCACTTCTCTTCTGAAAATCAAAATTAAAGGTAATCTTTCTTTTTCAAATTTAGATGAATTACCTAGTCTAATATTACTCTTCTTCGTCTTGGCCTTCAACATCGATGCTTTCCGATTCAGAGTAGCTATCATTTTCTAGGGCTTCAATATGTTGTACTCCAGTAGTTATTTGTCTTCTCCAACTTGAACATCAGCCTCCGCCTTCGATTCTAAACTAAACTACATAACACAGCTCCAAGTTCTAGACCCGATGAATTGGACTAGTTAACACAGCTTTAGATTATGGACTCGTGGAAGAATAATACTTCAGGTACTACCAATCTCTCAACTAGGAATCTCATAAATCTAAAATATTTGGTTCTTTAGAATAATTTTTTATTTTGCCTTATGCATAAACTTAATTATTCATGATATATGCATAGAGTTTCATGATATATGCACAGATTTTCAAGATATATGCACAGATCTATCATGCTTCTTTTATAGCCAAATAAAGAAAAACTTTGTGGTTTATTTTTATTTGCTAGGTAAGAACCAACTGCATTTGTAATTGTGTTTTTTTTCTTTTGTATATGTTATATACTGAAAAATATTGCTTGTGCTTAGTGTTGCTTGTAGGAATAATTGACCAAATACACTGGTTGTGTTGGTGGTTAGGCGAGGCTTCTAACAAGTAAGAGGTGGCTGTTAGGCTAGATCTTGATTATGGCCAGGACCATTATGGGCTTGCTGCTTTGCTTTTGAGGTTTGAGAAAATTAAGAACTCAAAGTACACATTATTATTATTATTATTTTGGGCAATAATAAGATGATAATGTATTACAAAGGCTACGATTATTTGAAAAGCAGACGTTTTGAGTTAGAGATTAGATTGGAGACTAGAAAAGTTCGTTATGTAGATTTTATCATGGATTCATGGGATTGACCTGGAACCAACTTCTATCCCTTTGGTAAGGCAAAACCTCTACAGAAATCTGAACTACTTTTGACTTTTTTACATATACCATATCATTTCATCTAGGGCCATATCTCTTTGCATGCACATAAGCTTGAAGAAGCATATGCAGTACTATCAATATATTCGAAACTACACAGAGTTTCATTAGTACTTGATATATTCGAAACTAAACAATACTAATTATTTTTCTTCAAAAACCATTTAAAAAAGTTTCTTTAGTACCTGGTATATTCAAAGTTTTGTATTTTGTATTGAAAACTATATGCCACTATTATCAAATAAGTAAATTGAATTGAACGTTTTCATAATACAAATTAAATAAATGTAGTCTTATGTACATCTCAGGGCTTTACCAGTTGCATAAAATAAGTACATTTTTATTTCTAGAAATATTTGGATATATTGTTTTTTTGAATAAACCCTCATAAAGGATTCTGAGATGAATGATTGAATGAGAAGACTTCATACGATAACAAACAACTACAATCATAACTATCCGCACAAGTTGAATTTTTGCTCTTTTTGATGGGAAGAAGTAACCAAATATAATTTGTATAGTGTTGGTTGAATAAAAGTTTATGTTTAAAGTAATCCACTTCTACCCATTTACTTCATTCAAAAACCTTGCATACAGTATGATTATTATTTGTCAAAGTTGATTATATTGAACTGGTTGGTTAATATATTAGTGAAGCAAGAAGAGTTTAGCCTACTTAAATTGTCGAACTGCTTACCTTTTTATATTAGCACAACATTAACTATTATGAGTCGCATTCAATTTTTACAAATTGTGGTTATTAATACTCATTTAGACTAGCATAAATCATGTTCCTACCTATTGGAGAAGTACAATTTAGTTTATCATTTAATTATTCATGTTGTTTTCTAATTAATTTAAAGATTCTAAGCTTACTATTGGGTTGCATGCTTAGACATGGTCCGGTTAAAGATATTTGCATTTAAAGAGGTATTTAAATAGCTTTAATTGCATTTTGATCAACAGTCCTTATCATTTAAATAGGTTTTTGAAGAGACCTCCATTTATGAGCTTTGTTACGTAACTTACGTTACCATTCCATGTGAATCAATTTTTTTCCTTGTTAAAAATAACATCTATAACAAATGCCTTAAAGTGGTCTTTGTAGTATGTGAGTAATTTGTACTACATGGCACAATGAAGAACCAAAAAGACTCCTTTATATACCGTGCTCATCATGAGTACACAATTCATATATATTTAATACCTCCATTTATGAGTTGATGTTGGAAGGAACAGATCTTGGATCACTTAGATTGTCCAATTATATTTTCTTTGATTTAAGTGTACATTCGTAAATTTTATACAAAAACAAATAGTTATATAAAAATTCATACCTCTTATTCCATCATTACAGCTTGCGAGAAGATAAGATACACTGAAATAGAGATTAGATGAACTAACTATACACATCACTAATATGAAATGCTATTATTTGAGTTCTTTTATTTTGACTTTATTTTTGTATTTAATTTAATTGGCATCTGTGTATGTTATTTCATTCATTCTCAAAAAAGGAGGTATTGTTTTATTATTTGTATTGCTAGAAAATAAAAATTTTAAAAATTTGTTTGGATCAAATAAGACTATCATTGCCAATATTTTTTTTATTTAACTTATCTTGAGATATCATATTCCTGTAATGTTTGCATGTTTTACTAAGTAAAAACTGCAGTTGAAATTTAGGACATTATCATCTTATATATGACATGCTGAAGAAAGATTGTGACATGCTTAGAAAGAAAGAAATGAATGAGAATGAACAAAATATTTGGATATATTTATGTATGACAATGATTTATAAATTAGACTTTTCAATTTTCTAATCTCACTGGATTTTAAATAAACAAATATAACATCGATCAATTTAACTCTATTGTAAAAAATCAATCTCTCAACAAAAATTTCCGTTCCTTGTTTATTTTCAGCAAAATCGTCCATTATTCTTAATTTAAGGAAATATATTATTATACTATGCTTATGGTTTATGATTTAATTCCCTATTAAATTTACTGTTCATTGTATATTATAATATAACCATTAAATTTGTGTGTTCCATGTTATTTGCAGTTAATCTCCATACTCATGTAAAGTGGCACAAAAGGTTGATAAAGTTTACATTGCAATGCAATTGGCTGAAGGAAAAGGTATCAACATGAAAATTGAGTTCAAAGGTATTTATACCTTTTTTTTGCTACCATGGGTGCAAACGAAAAATTGACATTAAAGATTCATGTAAGTCAATATTGAGTTTATTTTCATCTCTAAGCTTGCTGTGCATAATATATGATCAGATATATCTTCTTAAAATCTTATATTAGTATTTTGAGATTCAAGTGTATAACTGGATATTTTTTGGATTATGATCAAAATAGGATACTGTGTAAAAGTATAAAATATACTATATTTGTTTTTCAGTGATACACTACATGCATATATCCTGTAATAAAACTCATGTTCAACTATATCGTGAGAACAATGGCAAGAGACCCAAGAATGATAAGTTAGAGAAGTCAGGCTAGATAAAATAATAGAAACCACGTCAACTAAATTAGTAATTTGTAGTACTGATCGTTTTATTTGACTATCCAAGAATGATATCTGAATAGTCTAACACAAAATAACAAACTTTATATTCAGTATACTAATAGAACATTTACCGACTATAAAAGTAACATATAAAGAGAACAAAGATTGTATATACTTAAAATAATGCATTTGTATATACTTAGAATAATGCATCAACAAATATAAATACATTTAGTTAATTAATGCTTCTAATCAATTTGATACTTTGATTGTTTAAAATATGGTTCGCCCACCACTGTAAATCATTAATGCTAAATTTTACAAATATATGTGCATTTCTATACAATTGGACTGAATTTTCACCACTTTTTTTTTCAATTTGACTGATAGCTCTCCTTATCTTCTGCTTGATATATCTTATTTTGTTATACTTTCAACCAAATTTTAACCTTTTAATTTTCATATAATTCAAAATATTATTTTGCCTTCATTTTTCATAGAAAAAATGTAATGTAATGGGGGCTTTTGGTGCAAAAGGAAAAACTAGATGAAAGTAGGCTTTGTAGTGCAAAAGGCGAGTGTAATTTTCTTGACTTTATTTTATGGAATCATAGGTAAATTGGATGTTGGTAATTGCTTTGAAATTTTTTGATATAACATTGTGGGGATGGTTGAAATGTTGGAAATTATAAGGGAGCTTATACGAATTTTCCCCGCGAAATTTGTATATTTTACTGCAATGTTCGCGTGTAGCGTCGGCCTAGGGTGTTGCCGGACAACGAAGGTGAGGAGCATTGGAGGACGGGGTTGCACCCGTCTCGGTCAAATGAGGCACTACTGTCATTAGGCAGTAGTGAACTCACCTGCACACGTAGGTGAGAAATTATTCTTGTAACGACCCGTAAAATTTCAACTGTTTTAATAACATAATTAGTTGAAATTTTGTGAAATTTTAAACGATAAAATTTTGAAATAAAAATTTAATATTTGGAATACGTCTAGTTAAACATAGCGACCGGCAAATTTTCGTCCGAAAATATAAAAGTTTATTTCGCGCGTAAATTTACTTCAATTTAATCGGTTAAAAAGCGATGGAAATAAAATGTTTTCGGAACCTAAATATTTTTACATAGAAAAATTCTAAACCATCTTCTAAGCAAGACGTCAGTTCGTCGTTTTTTAAAATTCGGACTTCTTTAGCTCCGTCGATCTTATTCTTCTGCGTTTTTCTTGCATTTTCCGCTAGTAGAAAATTTGAATTTTATAATTCAATCGTACCACCAACATCTGTATACAGTTTTGATCGTCTCGTTGTGCCGATCTCTATGGTATATTCGATTGCCAAATTCGGAGCCCGATGTACGTTGCACTTTGCGTAACGTCTACCGTATCGGTATACGTTCAAGTCTGTTTGTGTTCTGTGACCATTCGAATTTTCCACTGGTTGAATTCAACGGTCATCAGCTTTTATTACCTTGAATTCATGCGTTACTTTTTTCCAATGTTTAGTTTACATTTCCCATTTCATTTCTAGTGGCTCACACCGTCTCCATCTCTTCCTTTCCCATTCTCTTCCATCAGTTCACTTTATCATTTAAGTGGGTTCCCTATTTTTTTATTCTGCTCTTACATTCATTGAAGAGAATGTATGTATTCATTTTTCTCTTACTGTGCATGCTTTCCCTTCCAAGCTCCGCCTCTAAACAGCATACCCGCATCACCTCGCAGCGGCCAGCAACCGTCGTTCCCATCGACCAAGCGTCGACCCTCAGCCGCGCAGCCTGACCAGAAACTCGCCTCTTCGCCTTGCCGAACAGTCATGGCCCCACACCTTCGCCAAGCCAGCATGGAGCCGACCTCATCACCCTCATCACTAAGCCACCCACGCCCCTTAACGTCCGCCCTCCACCTGAACCCATGCCGAGCACGGCAACATCAAACCCGACCATTTTTTTTCTCCCCTTGACGAACCACGCTTGTCTCCACCTGCGGCCCCTCTATTCCATAGCTAAGCTCTTTCTTTCGAAAAGGTATGGATGTTTATATATGTACTATTATTTATACTAGTTATTAGTTTATTTATGTTTGTATATTATATTTAGTTTAAGTTTTTGTATTAGCTGTAAAGTTATATGTGTTATAACATAGATGTTACTGTGTCTGCATGGTTATAGTGTTAGGCTACATGGGTTTGTTTATTTAGTTTTCCTACTGAGGTGTTAAATAATCAGAATAAAAATATATTTTTCTAAGCTATACATTTTTTGTGTGTGTGGTATGAAGCCTACGCATATATCATTAAATGCTAGTATATTTGGTTTCCTAAATATGTTGATGCAGAGCTATTCTATGCTGATGGCACATATGCATTATTTTAAAATTTCTAACGTGTGCATTTTTATATTGTTCGTATATTTACTGTAAAATATAGAGTATGTTAAAATTTTGTCGTGTGTAAGTTGATATTTAATATGGGTTTTGCTATTGTAGATTGTATACAATAAATTTGTATATAGTGTATATATAACTTATATTTTACTGTAGAATATGGGTTTGTTTGATGAGCAGAATACGTACGTATATTCGGTAGCTTTCGCATGTATGGGTGTTGTTTTGATTTCAAGAGGCTTACTCATTCTACTTTATATATGTATTTTATTTCAAGTTACTGTATATATAAGAATAAAATAGTTTCGTACCTATACATATGAGTTCACTATATAATTTACGTTTTAGTTTAACTATTGGAAGTTTACACGAATATATTTGTATGTGAACTTGGTCTTTTCAAATATATATAGATATTCTATATGTTGGTTTTTAATATTGATTTGAAATTAAATTATATATTTATTTAAAAAAATATGTATAATTTGATTTATTTATTTATATATGTATATGTATATATACCTTGTCTCATCAAATCTCGTGCGTATCTTGACTTATCATTCCAATATCGTATTGTCGCAGTCATTCCTAGCCTGTCACCGTTCCGTATGCTCTCCTGTGTCCGTGTCATCTTCAAATCTATCTAGCCTCGAAAGGTGAGCACTCACTCACGATTAACGTTCTTTTATTTATTAAATCTGATTTCAATTGAAACGACAATTGAAATATACTACTGTTAGTTAATTACACTATTATATATGTTATTGCCTGTATCAGTTCACCTGTGACACCTGACACCATTATCTGTTAATTATTTATGCGATGATAATACAGTTTGGCTGATAATTGATTGATTGTTGATGTTTATATTGGACGTTAAATTATTAATGTTAAAATGATAAATAGTATGCAATTGAACTTGATATAGGATAGTTAAATGTTAAATTTGATTAACTGACAATTTGTATAATATGACCCCTTTAACTGTTAAATTTATTGACACGTAGGATTTGTTTAATTACACTTTGAACCACTGAACGTATGTTGTTAAATTGATGATGTATGAAATTGTAAATAGATGACAAGTGAAACCGTAATGTAATAATCTTTAATCTACATGAAATGATAGTGTAGATTCTAGAAATAATTATATTAATTTACACAAATAACAATGCGAATTAATACGGTTATTTCGGGATTATTTGAATTGATTATTGTATTGATATTGATTGTTGTTATTGCTTGTTTATTTACTTTGACACCGTCCCAGTTATCACACTGCAAGTTCCCTTTGCTATGTTTTGATTTTGAATTGAATTGGAATCGGGTTGAAATGATAAATACCCAAATTGAACTTTGACCTAGGATAGAGAATTAAATGAAACTCGATTGGTCAATAATTTGATTTAAAAATAAAACGAAGATTTTATTTGAATAAATAATATGGTTTTTAAATGAAGTTGAAATTTGAATTTTTAATGAAAGGAAAATGTTAATATTTAAAAAAATCTGAAACAAAACATTAAAAATGAAATTGATGAAAGAACGATGTTTGATTTGAGAAATGATCGAATTAAGTTTGAAATGATTTAATAATTAAGTTTGAAATTATAATTAAGTTGAAATTATTAAACTTTGAAATTATTTAATAATTAAGTTTTGAATTATTTATTAATTAAATAAGATTGAATTATTTAATGATTAGATTGAATCGAATTCTGTAATAAGTGAACTTGAACTTTTGAATAAGTGAATGTTACTTCGTAAATAATTGAAATTGAGTATCTTTATTAATTAAGTTTCGGAAAATTATTTAAGTAAGTAAATAAGTGAAATTGAAATCTTTAACAAGAAATAAAATGCGATTTATTGAAATTAATGTAAGACTTGAAATTTAAAGAATTTGATTTGATGGATTTAATTTAATTAAATTTGTAAGTTTTGATATAATGAAGTTGAATTTAAGTAATTGATTTATTGAATTGGAAATTTAATAGAAATTGTTTTGAATGGCAAGTTTACTTAACGAATATTGAATGAAATCGATAAATGAAGTTAAATTGATTTGAATGTTAAATTAAATTAATTTAAATGATTTCGGAATGGAACTTATATTCGAACTTGAATCAATATTTGAATTGTTTAAAATAGAAATTGGAATTGAATTATAAGATTTTGAAATTATGATTTGAAAGTTTTGAAACGTAAATTGTGGAAATTGATTTAGAAAGAGAAATGAAATGTTGATTTAGAAATTTTATTTGAAATTGAATTTGATTTGGTTTTGAAATATATTAAACGACCAATCGGTGAAATAATTACGGAAGTTATTAAAGAGACCGGGATCGGATATGGACATACTCTCTGTCGATACCGAAAACCACTTTAATAACTAACATTCGCGGAGTGGTGATCCAGAATGAAGTGGTTGGAATGGTGTACGTGATGACTGAAGAAAGAGAACGATGATGGATAGCCTTGACACTTGTGTCAAATTGGAAATGACTAAAACAGGAGCCATGCCGGGCCAATAGAGGATTAGCTACCTCAAGTGGACACACTTCTTCGAACTACTCATTACTTGTTGTCGATTGGTGCACCCTTGATTTTGGGAGTGTTGTTTCACGGTGTTGCGGGCGCTGCGGCATTGCGTTCTCACCAGTCCGGATCAGGCAAACTATAGTATCACTACCTTGGGTATTGCCTCATGTGCCTTGTCATACTTGTATCCCTTTATTCGCGACCACTACGATTTTGGTTTGTACCTTTAGTATATGGATTGCCCTCTGGTGACTTCCGGTTTTGGGGAAACTACGGTCTTGTATATGCTTTTGGGAATAAAAATGTGTTAAGGGTGGAATGTGCCATGACTTAACACTATTTTGATATCTTATTATTACTGATAGACATTATCTACTTCGCGTACATTACTACCTAGTAGATAGTTTAACGGATCCTTAAAGGATGGTTATTCCAAACATCCTTTGAGTTACTTGTATTTCAATTGCTATTTCACTTGAGTTGGATTTATAAATATAAGAATGTTAATCCTGACTCGAGTGTCTTGTGTTTTTGCTTTACGCTCGGGTCTGACTGAGTGTACCAGTATTCGAGACTCACCTTTGAAGTTGGAGCTTTGCTTGAAGATCCAGCCATCTATTCTGCTTTCAGTATTCGATGATTCCAGTGATGTATTCTGATTTGTATCTGATGTATCGTATTACTCTTCCGTTGTATCTGGTTTAACTCTGATGTAACTTATACATTTATATAGTAGCTTCATGAACTACTATCTCTTTTATTTCCGCTGCATTTATTACTCTGTGTATGTAATCTGTGATTATTTATTTACTGTATATGTTCAGTTTTGCCAAATTTAAATTAACAACGCGATATTTTGAGCAATTCAACTCCGGCATGAGTGTCTACCTATACACTTTTAATGGATGCGAATGGTCCAAAATATCGGGTCGTTACAGTTGGTATCAGAGCTTTGGTAGCTCTAGGCAAAACTCAACATATAGGGTAAATGTATTTACAGAATCACTCTCATTCGAGTTTCAATCTTTTCCTTCTGATTCAATTCATTCGAATTTTGGAACGTTCCCTACGGTTCCAAAAATTCATTCGTGTCCCTCACTATTCGTCTTCTTTCAATTATGGAGCACCCTATAACTCCATTTTGAATGATATTTATAATAGATCGGCGGTCTCGCCAATCTTCGAATGATTTGTAAAGGGGTGAAACTCCTTTACAATAGGCATCGATTTACCGGAGATTTCTGTATCCTCGGTTTACGATGCTATCTATTACCTGCTATACCTGAATTCCATCTCTTGAGATCGAGTGTTGATTTACCTCGGAATTCAGCATCGATCTTATTCTTGAAGTTACGGACGACCCGGTTAAGGTTGCCCGCGATTTATATAAACCCATCCATCGCCTTATTTTGTTATTTAATTATCTCGTCTTTGTTCAAACCTATCTTCGAATCAAAATTCTCTTTGATTTGAGTCCATCAAATTTGAATCTCTATCCTTGATTTGAAATCCATTATTGTATCGTCAAGCGAGAGAGTGTATTTGTAAATCTATATTTAAATGTTTTAAAATATATTGTGTTGTTTGAGTTGTTGATGTTGATTTGGGTTTTCGATCGATTCGTCTGATCAACGCTATCGATAGGATTTCCAAAACGCTTGAACAGAACAAACCGACACAATATGTTTTCAAATTGGTAAATGAAATAAATTTGTATGATTATATTATATATATAAGTGTAATTTCTGAAATTTTGATAAGTTAATTAAATTGGTTGTTTGTAATGATAATATTTGATTATCATTTATTGTTCTATAATGAATTTATAAACGTGGTTTATAAATTGATTTGGAATCTGAAATAAATTTGTATGATTATATTATATATATAAGTGTAATTTCTGAAATTTTGATAAGTTAATTAAATTGGTTGTTTGTAATGATAATATTTGATTATCATTTATTGTTCTATAAAGAATTTATAAACGTGGTTTATAAATTGATTTGGAATCTGAAATAAATTTAATTCAGTAATTGAAAATTCAGTTTCCGGTAATTTCGAACTTTGGTTTTAAAATTTTAAAGTATATATTATTGAAAATATTTTCAAATAGAAATCGTTTTCAAAGAATTTTAAAACGTGGAAATCAGTGCTCTTCTCTTTGTCGCTGGAAAATAATTTCGGTAATGGCGGCCGCATCATCGACATTCATTTTCGAGTTTCGAAGTGGAGAAACCATTCTGTAGCTTTGCTACGGTTCTGTTTTGAAAAAAAAATAAAAAAAAATAAAAAAAAATATATTTTGATTTGAATTTCTTCAGTATATTTTGATTCACATATATATAGGTATCTTATTTTAAAATTTAATTTGATTTGATATAAATATATTATATATATCTCTAAATTGTTTAAAGTTAATCGGAAATCTAATTCGTAAATGTTGTTAAAGGATGATTATAATTTTAAATAAAATCAAAATTTGGAATAAATATTTAAACTTGAATAATTGAATTGGGAAATTTTATTTGTATATTGTTCAACTGCATTCTAATACAACTTACCTAAATCATTCAGAAGTTGAATATGCAATTGGATAATATATAATATAAATTGAATTTATAAATAAAATTTGAGTGTTTATAATAAATGTTATACACTAAATTTTGATTATAAAGATGTTAATAGAGTTAGATAGGATAATAAGTAAACTCGGTTAATAATGAAATAAACTTGTTTTGAAAGAATTAATAAATTGAAAATTGATCAACATATGAAAATACCTTGAATTTAAAAGAAATTAATAGATGTAAATTAATTTAAATCGAAACTTTTATGTTTTAAATTAATTTATATGGGTTAAATATATGTGAGTAGATATATTAAGTAGAATAAAATTAACAGTAATTTGGAATAAAGAAGAATTTAAAATTGTTGAAGAAAATATGATTATAATAAAAGACTATTCAAATTTATGGTTTTAGAAATTGTAAATTGAAGAAAATGGGATAATAAGATAATGAATTTAGAAATAGTTGAGATTGATTTTAGTGAAATCAAATGGATTAAAAAAATTATTGAATATCAATTAATTTAAATTTGAATTTATATGGTTTAAATTAATTGTTATTTTGTATTTCAAATCTGTTTTTCTTTCTGGTTGTTTCTATTCTCCTACCTCGTTCCTTTTCGGGGACGAAAAGTTTTGAGTGGGGGAGAGTGTAACGACCCGTAAAATTTCAACTGTTTTAATAACATAATTAGTTGAAATTTTGTGAAATTTTAAACGATAAAATTTTGAAATAAAAATTTAATATTTGGAATACGTCTAGTTAAACATTGCGACCGGCAAATTTTCGTCCGAAAATATGAAAGTTTATTTCACGCGTAAATTTACTTCAATTTAATCAGTTAAAAAGCGATGGAAATAAAATGTTTTCGGAACCTAAATATTTTTACATAGAAAAATTCTAAAACATCTTCTGAGCAAGACGTCAGTTCGTCGTTTTTCAAAATTCGGACTTCTTTAGCTCCGTCGATCTTATTCTTCTGCGTTTTTCTTGCATTTTCCTCTAGTAGAAAATTTGAATTTTATAATTCAATCGTACCACCAACATCTGTATACAGTTTTGATCGTCTCGTTGTGCCGATCTCTATGGTATATTCGATTGCCAAATTCGGAGCCCGATGTACGTTGTACTTTGCGTAACGTCTACCGTATCGGTATACGTTCAAGTTTGTTTGTGTTCCGTGACCATTCGAATTTTCCACTGGTTGAATTCAACGGTCATCAGCTTTTATTACCTTGAATTCATGCGTTACTTTTTTCCAATGTTTAGTTTACATTTCCCATTTCATTTCTAGTGGCTCACACCGTCTCCATCTCTTCCTTTCCCATTCTCTTCCATCAGTTCACTTTATCATTTAAGTGGGTTCCCTATTTTTTTATTCTGCTCTTACATTCATTGAAGAGAATGTATGTATTCATTTTTCTCTTACTGTGCATGCTTTCCCTTCCAAGCTCCGCCCTCTAAACAGCATACCCGCATCACCTCGCAGCGGCCAGCAACCGTCGTTCCCATCAACCAAGCGTCGACCCTCAGCCGCGCAGCCTGACCAGAAACTCGCCTCTTCGCCTTGCCGAACAGTCATGGCCCCACACCTTCGCCAAGCCAGCATGGAGCCGACCTCATCACCCTCATCACTAAGCCACCCACGCCCCTTAACGTCCGCCCTCCACCTGAACCCATGCCGAGCACGGCAACATCAAACCCGACCATTTTTTTTCTCCCCTTGACGAACCACGCTTGTCTCCACCTGCGGCCCCTCTATTCCATAGCTAAGCTCTTTCTTTCGAAAAGGTATGGATGTTTATATATGTACTATTATTTATACTAGTTATTAGTTTATTTATGTTTGTATATTATATTTAGTTTAAGTTTTTGTATTAGCTGTAAAGTTATATGTGTTATAACATAGATGTTACTGTGTCTGCATGGTTACAGTGTTAGGCTACATGGGTTTGTTTATTTAGTTTTCCTACTGAGGTGTTAAATAATCAGAATAAAAATATATTTTTCTAAGCTATACATTTTTTGTGTGTGTGGTATGAAGCCTACGCATATATCATTAAATGCTAGTATAGTTGGTTTCCTAAATATGTTGATGCAGAGCTATTCTATGCTGATGGCACATATGCATTATTTTAAAATTTCTAACGTGTGCATTTTTATACTGTTCGTATATTTACTGTAAAATATAGAGTATGTTAAAATTTTGTCGTGTGTAAGTTGATATTTAATATGGGTTTTGCTATTGTAGATTGTATACAATAAATTTGTATATAGTGTATATATAACTTATATTTTACTGTAGAATATGGGTTTGTTTGATGAGCAGAATACGTACGTATATTCGGTAGCTTTCGCATGTATGGGTGTTGTTTTTATTTCAAGAGGCTTACTCATTCTACTTTATATATGTATTTTATTTCAAGTTACTGTATATATAAGAATAAAATAGTTTCGTACCTATACATATGAGTTCACTATATAATTTACGTTTTAGTTTAACTATTGGAAGTTTACACGAATATATTTGTATGTGAACTTGGTCTTTTCAAATATATATAGATATTCTATATGTTGGTTTTTAATATTGATTTGAAATTAAATTATATATTTATTTAAAAAAATATGTATAATTTGATTTATTTATTTATATATGTATATGTATATATACCTTGTCTCATCAAATCTCGTGCGTATCTTGACTTATCATTCCAATATCGTATTGTCGCAGTCATTCCTAGCCTGTCACCGTTCCGTATGCTCTCCTGTGTCCGTGTCATCTTCAAATCTATCTAGCCTCGAAAGGTGAGCACTCACTCACGATTAACGTTCTTTTATTTATTAAATCTGATTTCAATTGAAACGACAATTGAAATATACTACTGTTAGTTAATTACACTATTATATATGTTATTGCCTGTATCAGTTCACCTGTGACACCTGACACCATTATCTGTTAATTATTTATGCGATGATAATACAGTTTGGCTGATAATTGATTGATTGTTGATGTTTATATTGGACGTTAAATTATTAATGTTAAAATGATAAATAGTATGCAATTGAACTTGATATAGGATAGTTAAATGTTAAATTTGATTAACTGACAATTTGTATAATATGACCCCTTTAACTGTTAAATTTATTGACACGTAGGATTTGTTTAATTACACTTTGAACCACTGAACGTATGTTGTTAAATTGATGATGTATGAAATTGTAAATAGATGACAAGTGAAACCGTAATGTAATAATCTTTAATCTACATGAAATGATAGTGTAGATTCTAGAAATAATTATATTAATTTACACAAATAACAATGCGAATTAATACGGTTATTTCGGGATTATTTGAATTGATTATTGTATTGATATTGATTGTTGTTATTGCTTGTTTATTTACTTTGACACCGTCCCAGTTATCACACTGCAAGTTCCCTTTGCTATGTTTTGATTTTGAATTGAATTGGAATCGGGTTGAAATGATAAATACCCAAATTGAACTTTGACCTAGGATAGAGAATTAAATGAAACTCGATTGGTCAATAATTTGATTTAAAAATAAAACGAAGATTTTATTTGAATAAATAATATGGTTTTTAAATGAAGTTGAAATTTGAATTTTTAATGAAAGGAAAATGTTAATATTTAAAAAAATCTGAAACAAAACATTAAAAATGAAATTGATGAAAGAACGATGTTTGATTTGAGAAATGATCGAATTAAGTTTGAAATGATTTAATAATTAAGTTTGAAATTATAATTAAGTTGAAATTATTAAACTTTGAAATTATTTAATAATTAAGTTTTGAATTATTTATTAATTAAATAAGATTGAATTATTTAATGATTAGATTGAATCGAATTCTGTAATAAGTGAACTTGAACTTTTGAATAAGTGAATGTTACTTCGTAAATAATTGAAATTGAGTATCTTTATTAATTAAGTTTCGGAAAATTATTTAAGTAAGTAAATAAGTGAAATTGAAATCTTTAACAAGAAATAAAATGCGATTTATTGAAATTAATGTAAGACTTGAAATTTAAAGAATTTGATTTGATGGATTTAATTTAATTAAATTTGTAAGTTTTGATATAATGAAGTTGAATTTAAGTAATTGATTTATTGAATTGGAAATTTAATAGAAATTGTTTTGAATGGCAAGTTTACTTAACGAATATTGAATGAAATCGATAAATGAAGTTAAATTGATTTGAATGTTAAATTAAATTAATTTAAATGATTTCGGAATGGAACTTATATTCGAACTTGAATCAGTATTTGAATTGTTTAAAATAGAAATTGGAATTGAATTATAAGATTTTGAAATTATGATTTGAAAGTTTTGAAACGTAAATTGTGGAAATTGATTTAGAAAGAGAAATGAAATGTTGATTTACAAACTTTATTTGAAATTGAATTTGATTTGGTTTTGAAATATATTAAACGACCAATCGGTGAAATAATTACGGAAGTTATTAAAGAGACCGGGATCGGATATGGACATACTCTCTGTCGATACCGAAAACCACTTTAATAACTAACATTCGCGGAGTGGTGATCCAGAATGAAGTGGTTGGAATGGTGTATGTGATGACTGAAGAAAGAGAACGATGATGGATAGCCTTGACACTTGTGTCAAATTGGAAATGACTAAAACAGGAGCCGTGCCGGGCCAATGGAGGATTAGCTACCTCAAGTGGACACACTTCTTCGGACTACTCATTACTTGTTATCGATTGGTGCACCCTTGATTTTGGGAGTGTTGTTTCACGGGGTTGCGGGCGTTGCGGCGTTGCGTTCTCTCCAGTCCGGATCAGGCAAACGGTAGTATCACTACCTTGGGTATTGCCTCATGTGCCTTGTCATACTTGTATCCCTTTATTCGCGACCACTACGATTTTGGTTTGTACCTTTAGTATATGGATTGCCCTCTGGTGACTTCCGGTTTTGGGGAAACTACGGTCTTGTATATGCTTTTGGGAATAAAAATGTGTTAAGGGTGGAATGGGCCATGACTTAACACTATTTTGATATCTTATTATTACTGACAAACATTATCTACTTAGCGTACTTTACTACCTAGTAGATAGTTTAACGGATCCTTAAAGGATGGTTATTCCAAACATCCTTTGAGTTACTTGTATTTCAATTGCTATTTCACTTGAGTTGGATTTATAAATATAAGAATGTTAATCCTGACTCGAGTGTCTTGTGTTTTTGCTTTACGCTCGGGTCAGACTGAGTGTACCAGTATTCGAGACTCACCTTTGAAGTTGGAGCTTTGCTTGAAGATCCAGCCATCTATTCTGCTTTCAGTATTCGATGATTCCAGTGATGTATTCTGATTTGTATCTGATGTATCGTATTACTCTTCCGTTGTATCTGGTTTAACTCTGATGTAACTTATACATTTATATAGTAGCTTCATGAACTACTATCTCTTTTATTTCCGCTGCATTTATTACTCTGTGTATGTGATCTGTGATTATTTATTTACTGTATATGTTCAATTTTGCCAAATTTAAATTAACAACGCGGTATTTTGAGCAATTCAACTCCGGCATGAGTGTCTACCTATACACTTTTAATGGATGCGAATGGTCCAAAATATCGGGTCGTTACAATTCTCCCCTGATGTGTGCATGTGAGTAACTCACCTGCATATGTAGTGCGAAATTATTCTCACCTGCCTTATGTAGGTGAGTGATCATTCGTGTGCATGCACACACAAACTTAAGCTTTAAACATTATTTAGTTTTCTTTCATTTCTGAATGCAAGAATATGACTCACATTTAATTATATGGACTATTACATTGGCATGGTTTCTCGGGGGTTTTTATACAGTTTGGATACGTTGTGCTGACTATGTACATCAACTGGCATAATGGTGCATGAAGGGCTATGAAAAAGATTGTTGGTGGAAAAGTTCTTGATTTATTTTTATAGTAACATGATATTATTATACTAGTACATTTAGTGCACGGGATACAAATTTAGTGAAATTATAGAAGTTTATCTATTGCTTTTTGAATGTGCTTATGAGCTTTCTTAAGTCTCTAGTTGGAATTCTAGATTTTGAGTATTACATGGATAATTATATCATCATATTCTTATTTTTATTAATGACCATTCATATTTTCTGTACTTTATGATATATGATTGTTTAAAGCATTTAATGTATTCTGAGTTGATCTCATATTTTTCACTCATGATTTAGTATTTATCTCATTGCTTTGTACATAAACTTATGCAGTTTGTAAATATATTATTTTCCAACAGTTATAACCGTTGGAACTCTCAAACAGTTATTACTGTTGGAAAACATCAAAATTTCCCAATGGTTATAACCATTGGAAATATGGAATGTCCCAACGGTTATAACCGTTGGAAGTTTCCATATTCCCAACAATTATAACTGTTGGGAAATATGTTGTAGATTTTGCCACGCACCTATTTGTAACGGTTATAACCGTTACAAATTTGATTTGTAACAATTATTATTGTTACAAAATGACAATTCTAGTGTTGTGTTTGTTTAGCACAAACGCATTTGATTAATTTATCAATGCAAGAATTCAATTTTTTGATTCATTCATAATAAAAAATATGACAACATAAATTATTTGATTCACTCAGCAAATTAAGCAATATCAAACTAGTGTATCCAATCAATGGAGATGAAACCAATATCAATTATTCGATTCATAATTCATTCAATAAATTATTCAATTCATTTAACAAATTAACAAATAATATAATTATAAAACCAAATTAACCAACGTCAAAATTCGAAACCTATAAAACTCACATGTTTATTGTAGTTGGAGCAGCCCTCCCTTTTCAACCCTACAAGCATAGTTTTCATAACCGGACTGTGAGTTGAACCGTGACGATTCAAGGTTTAAGGTTTTAGCAGTTCAACCGGTCAAACCGTCAGAACCATGATTTCTGTTTTTGAAAAATTTGCACATTTAACTACAAGCTATATGCAAAAATATTTAAATAATAATGCTATGTACACGAGCTAGATGGTCATCAAGGTCTGCAACCGAAGTTGTGTATTGTTGTAGTGCACAACTGCATCAATACAACTACAGTTTTGTATACAGTTCAGTGCACAATGATAGAAGTTTAATGATGAAAAATTTGATGAATCTTGCAGTGGTATTAGAGGAATTTGCAACAGTGAAGAACGAAGTGATGGAGTTTATGGTTTAGATTTTTGAACGATTATGATTTTTGGAATGTAGATTCACTTGTTTTCTTTGAAGCAATACAAAAGATGAAAATGAGAGAGAATTACAAGATGAGAAAGTAGGAAAAACAAAAAAACCACGCTTCAACTAGATAAAATTGACGGTTGGACCGCTGGTTTGAAGGTTTGACCAGGATTCATGCATGACTGAGGTCTGATTGAGTTCCGGACCGTAATGATCTAAGGTTTAGGGTTATTCGAGGTTGGACCGAGGTAGGGTCGAGCCATGAAAACACTGCCTACAAATCTACAAACCAAATTAACCAAAACACTTCGGCCTTCACAAATTAAAAAACCAAGCTGCAACAACACCTCCCTTTAAAACTCACAATTCAAAATCAAAATTAAAACTAAAATTAGCATAATTATATTCAGGGCACGTAAAGCCAAATGCAAATCGAATCAATCGATGGAAGAGATTAAACTAAACAGAAACCGCACCTATAGTGGAATTAAGTCGCGATTCGTGAACTGTCGTCGACTGGTCACAGGCTCGTGAACGCAGGATGTTAGATGTGCATGGTGGGCCGTGGGATGGTGGCAGACGGTTGCAGCATCGTGGTCAGTGACATCATGTAGTGGAGAGGAGGAAAGTAGCGTGATGTATAAGTATTTTAAGTGGCAGCGGAAATAATTTTGTTGCCCATACGCGATTTGGTGCCATAGATATTTGTTTTGCCTGTCTTGAGCTTGGGCCGGGCCTGCGTAGGCTGTCTGCATAGAAGCCTTCGCATGCTGTCATTTAAGGCCTGTGTTTATTTGTCACCTATATCTTCAATAATAGTTGTAATAGCTTTGGTGTCACCCTTTTTTGGTATCAACGTGAACTACCAAAAACGCCCCTCTATATATTATCAAATTTTAATCACTTAAAAATATGATCTCATATTAAACTTCTTTTACAAATTCAAATGCCCATAAAAGTAGGATCTAACAATTAAACATGCTTTACAAATTCAAAATGCTTCTAAAAATAAGATCTAAAATTAAACTTTCTTTACAAATTTAAAATGCTTTTTTACAAATATACAAATCTTAATATCACTTGAAAATAAAAAATCTTTTTTTGATTGATTTAAACATATACAATTTGTAAGGAAAATAATTCACGCGCGAAGCGCGTGCCATAACACTCGTAGTTGTAATATATTTGCTGTCACACTGTTTTTAGTGTCAGTATGAAATACCAAAAATGTATCTGTACAGATATTATTAAAATTTAACATCACTTAAAAATAGGATCTGGCAATTATGCTTTCTTTACAAATTCAAAATTTCCTATACAAATATTTACCAAGTATTAATATCACTTAAAAATAGGATCTAACAAATAAACAACTTTACAAATTCATTTTTTATTAATTAATAAAAAATTAGGTATTGCAACTTAGAAATAAAAATTCAAATTAATTACGTTTGATTCAACACAAAAATATAACTAAATATTTGTGGAAATCATTTTCTTTTGAACGTATTAAATAATATAATTTAAAAAAAAAGCAATTCAGATGCCTTCATTGTCCCTTGCTTTGATAATTTGTTCACATATAAAGTATTCATGCCTTGATAATTTTCGAAATGTTGGGTAGCTAATGCATTTAAATGGCTTTACCATGTACTTTTCAATTTGTAAAACATGCTTACATTCTCTTTTCCTTGCAAGTTGAACTAATATCATGTACATGTTTTGTAACAGCCTGAAATTTTCAACCATTCGCATCTGTACATGTCGGATTTGAATTGCTCAAAATACCAGATTGTTAATTCTTATAATTGGCAATACTCAGCATATACAGTAAATAAATAATCACAGAATCACAGACACAGAGTAATAACAATAATGCAGCGGAAACAAAAGAATAGTAGTTCATGAAGCTACTATATATATAACAGAGTTAAACAAGATACAATAGAAGTCTCAAATACATAGATGTCTCAATACCATAGTCAAATACAAGATCAGAATACAGCACTGGAATCAACTGAATAACTGAAAGCAGAATCGATATAGCTGGATCTCCAAGTGAAGCTCCAACTCCAAAGGTGAGTCTCGAATACTGGTACACTCACTCTGACCCGAGCGTAAAGCAAAACACAAAACACTCGAGTCAGGATTAACATTCTTATATCAATAAATCCAACTCAAGTGAAATATCAACTGAAATACAAGTAACTTAAAGGTTGTTTGGGATAACCATCCTCTAAGGATCCGCTAAACTATCTACTACATAGTAATATACACTATTATAATAATGTCTATAGTAAAGTAAACTATTAAAATAGCGTTAAGGCGTTACCCATATCCCCCTTAACACATTTTATATATTCCCATAGTCTATACAGTACCGTAATCTCCCCCATAATGGGCGTCGTCAGAGAGCACTCCATAGGTATGGTACAAAACAAACTCGTAGTAAAGCACGCTAGGGTAGGTGACACGATACAACTAGGAAATGCCAGGGTAGATATACCAATTACGCATCCGGACTGGTGGTAACGCATAGCAGCCACTACCGCCCACCTCGAGCCACACTCCAAAAAATCAAAGGTGCGCACCAAGACAATCACAGAGTAATAGAATGTCATACGATGGAGTGTGTCCGATCAGAGGAGCTACCTCATTGGCCTGGAATCTGGAATCTCCACCATCCTACTTCATTCTGGAATCTCCACCATGTACATAGTTGTTAAAGTGGTTTTCGGTATCGACAGAGAGTATTCCCATATCCGATCCCGGTCTCTTTAACAACCAATCGTTATTATAATACCGTGGTCATTTCAAAATAGTTCATACTTCAAATCCAAAATATCATTTCCATTTCAAAAAATATCAATACTATATCATTTCCATCTCAAAAACATATCAATACTATATCATTTCCATCTCAAAAACATATCAATACTATATCATTTCCATTTCAAAAATATTCACTTTCAAACTTTCAAAGATATAATACTTTCGAAACCAAAACAATTTGAAATAATAATAGTTTGGAAATCATAATACTTTGAAATTCTTAACATTTTGAAATCATAACACTTTCCTTCAAACAGTTTAGATATTAATAATATTATATATAATAAGATAGTTTATAAAATAAAACAGTTTATATAAAATAGTTATAAGTTAAAATAGTTTATAATAAAATATTTAGTATATTTAAAATAGTTTATATTAAAAATAGTTATATTAAAAATAGTTTATATTAAAAATAGTTTATAAAATAATATAAAATAGTTTTAAATATAATTTAAAACACTTTATATAATAAAATAGTTTCCTCAAATTTCACAAATCAATTCAAATCAACTCGAATTCCAAAATTCAATTTAATTCAATCTTAATTCATCAATTTCAACTCAATTCAATTTCGAAATAAACCATTTCAAATTATATCGATTTCAAATACATATTTGAACCACAAAATAAGCCATTTCAATTTCAATATATTTCAAAGCTTTAAATATTCAACATCTCAAAACTAAATTCGATAAATTCATATATATATCAAATTCACTTTACAATTATTTAGTTTTGAAATATTAACTTAATCACTTCAATAATCATCTAAACACAACTTCAATTACTCATTTAAATAAACAAAATATCCCATTTAAATTCATATAAGTGGAAATATTCCTTTAAATCACTTTTAATCAAATTCAAGTTATAAATTATTATTTTTTCAAATTTAATAAATTTCAAATCAAACTCATTTAAGTATAATTCTTAAATAAATATAAATTTCAAATCAATTTCAAATTATCTTTCCAACCTGAATCATTATAAATTCTATATTTGAAAATATATATTTTAAATAAATACTTAAACATATTATATATCAACTTTATTAAATCAACTTTAATAAATCCTTAAAATCAATATTTATTAAAAACCATATATTTCTTTTCAAAACCATAGAAATCATTTCCAAAATATTTATATATAGACCAACGGTGTCTGTATATAATTTTCTATCCTATGGTCAAGTGATACAGATATTTGTCATTTCAATCCGTAATTTAAATATATATGGGTATATATCTTTTCAACCCGCAATCCCAAATTCAATTCAATGAAAATCGCTTGGGTTTATCATTTCAACCCATAACGATTTTCTCCTATTCTACAAGATCGTTCGGGTATGTATCATTTCAACCCATAGTGAAATCTATACTAACAGGGAACTTGCAGAGTGATAACAGATATGATAATAATATAACAGGCATATATCATCAATATAAATAATAGATAATGGTGTCAGATGTCATAGGTGAACAGATACATATAATAGCATGTATAACAATGTAAATAACTAACAGCAGCATATTTCAATTAACGTTTCAATTGAAATCAAATTTAATAAATATAAGAACATTAATCGTGAGTGATTGCTCACCTTTCGAGGCTAGAGAGAATAGAAAATGAATTGGGTTACGGATCTAAGCATGAATTTGGAAACAGTGTACAATGGACTCGAGTTTGACGGACTAGCTGATAATGAGAAATCGGTGGAACTATTAGAATCGGTTTGATATAAATTTAAAATGAAATGTTAATCATATCGTTATACATTTTCTCAAATCACTATTTAATACATAAGAAATTTTTTATATATAATAAGGATCAAAATATTTATTTTTTATTCTAATTTTTTTTCTCTATATATATATATATTTCTAACAAATCAAAATATCAATATATATATATATAGT
Source organism: Allium fistulosum (assembly GCA_030737815.1). NCBI lineage: Eukaryota > Viridiplantae > Streptophyta > Magnoliopsida > Asparagales > Amaryllidaceae > Allium > Allium fistulosum. The sequence continues at coordinate 457,807,904 of CM060905.1, forward strand.
TTAAGAATCAACATCCTTATATACTTCAAGATCACATTATTAAATATAAACATATATTTAAATATATTTATTATTATATTTAGACTCAATATTTAGATATATATATACAGTACTTCTTAACTTAAACATAAATAGTATTGTTAAAACACTCTTAAATATAAATTATTAAACTATATATATATACACACAACCTCTATAATCTCATAGTATATTGAACAAAAGAAAGCAAGTATCCCAAATATTTCTGCATATATTTATCACACTGCAACCGGGATATATATACATATGTAGATATATACACTACACCATATTGACAGATTTGTAACCCCCCTAAGTGGAAGAATCGCAACGGTTCTGAGCCGTTGCTAAATTGCAACGGTTTGGAGCCGTTGTAAAGCCTTTAAGAACGACTTTGGGCCGTTTTATTTCTGCAACGGCTCAAAGCCTTTGTGAATTTTTCTTAATTCTTTTTTTATATATTCATTTCGAACAACTTGCATATGTAACCCTCCATTCCCAAAACAGCACGCCCTTGATTTCATTTCCCAACTCCACGTTTGCCCTAGCTAATCGCTCCCCGCTTTCATTTCCCTTCGTTTGCCCTAATCGTTCCCTATGACTTCATCTTCCAGATCGCAAAACCAAAACCTGTTTCACAAAATTCAACGAAAAAACCACTGATCCCAAAAGCTCGGAAATTGAGTTCTGCTTCGAAGAGATTGGATTGCTCATTCGAGAAGAAAGAACAAATTTTTCCAAGTGAAAGAATTCTCAGGCATTCGATGTTTCCGAGGAGAAGGTTAAAAGAGCTACTTCTGTTGGATATGATATCTGTTTTGTTTCACATGCTACAATTCCCAAGGGAGGTAATAACAATTTTGCTTCAGTGAAGGGTTTAAATGTAGAAAGAGGAATCAGTTGCTCTGAAAAAATCAGTCCTCAAAAGAATCAAATGGTAAATATGCCTTCAGTTTTGAACTTCAGAGTGAAGAAAGCAAAGAATATGATTGAAGAAGCACATTCCTTTAGATTACTGTACAATAGATATTTGCAATGGAGGTTTGTCAATGCACAAACTAATGAAACAACCTTACTACGGTGGATCAATATACAGGTATAGGTTCATGAGCTTTTATATACTAGTTCAATAATTTGCTTAATTCAATTGTGTAGCTAAAGAATGACACTTGAATTTTTTTACAGGAAAAACTGCACAATGGGTGGTTAACTATCTCAATATTACATTACAATGTTAGAAATAAAAGAATTGAGCTACAAAACAGGCTGCAATATGCAAAGCTCCACATCATTCTCAAGAATCAAGTGAATATCCATTTTATCACTGTAATTAACAATTTATGAGACTTAAAACTATTTCACTTAATAAAACTTCTACTGTATAATGCAGATATCGCAACTTGAAGAGTGGTCTCAAATTGAGAAAGTCCAGTATAATCATATATCAGGAATCATCAAAGCGCTGACCGCTAGTACTATACGTCTTCCAGTTGTTAGTGGAGCAATGGTTTGTTGCAGGTTCGTTCTCTTTAACACTATGTGAATAGTTTAACCTATACCATTGCCTTTGTTTTAATAGGTAAATATCCAAGATATGAAAAATGCAGTCGGTTAAGTAATTGATGTGATGCAAGCAATAGCAAATCCAACATGTTCCTTGTTGTTAAAGGTAAATTAATCTTTTTATTTCAGAAGTAAAATCCATCAAGTTTATACTCAAACAAGTATCATTTGTAAATTTTAATGTGTGTACAGGCAGAGAGAATGAGCCGTGTAGTGTCTGAAATGGCTAAAATTGTTGCAAAAGAGCAAGACATGCTGAATCAATCCAAGAACCTACTATCCGCTTTAGAATCTTTGCTTGTAAGCTCGCTGCAGTTTTCTATATTCATCAACTCTCCTACTATATATGGTCATGGTCATGCAAAATTTTCATTTGGGTTCAACTTTTACACTGCAGGTTAAACAATCTAGCTTGCATGTCAACGTATTGCAGTTGAAACTGTAACAAGGATTTCCATAGTTAACTCTGTTGACATGGTTGCAACTGAAGTAGACTAATGTCATAGATTGTATTGATAAGACATGCATGTCAAAACAAGTGTGACTTTGTTTGTACTCATTTTGTAAAAAGAATCTCCACTTTTATTGGTGAGTTAATTCAAAACAATTTTACTTGTAACCATAAAGTTATTTTATACTATAATAATACAATCTGGCCTAACCCTTCAATTTTTTTCCAATAATTTGTTTGAACAGAATTTTCATTCTGGCCACTTTAATGAAAATTATATTTTTATTACTTAATGATAACCAGATCATGATTTGTGACCCTTTTTTTACAGGTATGGGATATTACTTCAGGATCAATTTTGCAGAACCATTACTTGCTTCAGCATCAAAAGGTAGCATGCTTTACATCTGGAATATCCAGAACTGGCAAGCCATTTGAAAATTTAACCATGAAAATGGTATGATTTATTTGTTTAGATATAAAATAGTGAATATGGCATGACAGTGATATTTTCCTGTACCACAAGTGATATAAAATAACACTTGATTTAATATGTGACTTTGAACTATATACACTGATTTGTTGTGTTTTGATGTTTTGCAGGAAGAATGTAAGTTCCCTTGAACTTGCTACTCACTTCTTCAGAGTAAAAATTTGATCCTTTTAAAATAAAAAATAAAAAATTTCAAATTTGCTTTGGAGACAAAGTCGGTTTTGATGAAGGAACGGGAGCATAAGCTGAAAGACAGTGAAGCAGCAATAGCTTCCATGAAGGTATCAGTTCTTCCTCCTCTTACAATGAATTTTCTCAGTTATCTCAAACTGTAAACTGGTTCAAACTTGGTTAAGTGCTGCTATTGCAAATCATGGAACGTGCAAAAATTGACTGTATATTTTTGGAAAATATGATAAAGTCAGAACTTACGGAAACTATATCTTGGTCCCTTTTTTGAAAGGAATGGAATCAACATATTTTAGTAAACTTTTGATCCATGAATAGTTAATAAAACTTTGTTTTGGATGGTTAACCATAAACTCCCACAGTTTTTATTAATCAACAATAAACTTATCATTTCTTCATGCCAAACATCGTTACGTGATTTAGAGGACATACAGCTAGTTGTAAAACAGTAAGAAAGTTGCAAAGGTAGTTTCGAAATAAAGGCATATCAAATTATCAAAAATTGTGGTTTAGCATTGTTCTCTGCTTGCAGGCATAAGTAGGTTATATTCCTCAATTATAATAGTCACTCAAGACATTGCCAATTAATTTGGACCCCAATAATTTATTTACAAGTGGCTCCAGCAGAGTTAGAAGCGCTTCATCTTACCCATCCCTCAATTGAAGATGTTGCTGTCTTTGGGTCAGTTTACTCTACCTTTGTGGCACGTGCCATGCACATATTGTGGTCCTTGTCGAAGTAGCATTAGCTGTTTTTTTTAAAATCTTAGATGCTTAGAACAATTTCAGTTATAATTCTTTAATGATAACAGAACAAGATTTCTTGTTGATGGTCGTGGTCTTATTTTAGGTGGGTGGATTCTGGGGTTGAGGTGCAATTTGTTTAAGTTTGGTTGTTGTTGCCAAACTATGTACTGTATACTGTAATTTGCTGTTGTTACCGCTGAACTATATAGTGTAATGTATTGTTGTTGAACATTGTAATTAAAAGATTTGTTATGTTTGGTCTTTGTGCTGAATCTATGAAAAATATTTGGTTTAATGTTCTTTCTTTTGTGATATTATGTTAAATTTGCAAATGTTTGTATTGTGTATGATAATGAATTAACTCTTACTGTAAGAGGGCAGAAAAAAGCAATGTGTATTTTTTAAAAAAAATATTAAAATTAGCAACGGTTTTGAGCCGTTGCAAAATTAAATTTAGCAACGGCTCAAAGCCGTTGCGAAATATTTACCACTGCCAATTTTGCAACGGTTCGAAGCCGTTGCAAAACTCGTTTGCAACGGCTCTAAGCCGTTGCGAAATGACATTTCTGGTGTAGTGATATATATATATATATATATATATATATATATGCTAGATAGATATATACTTACATACCAAAACATTCCAACAATATTTTTTTTCGAAACTAATATAGACTGAAACCCATCCACACTGTATATATATATACAATTTATAACAAACCTATCTCATACATATCAATGTGCCGACTGTAAAACAACAAACTATTATAGAGGTTATATATATGACTATACAAATATATATACAACTATATTAGAAATCAATATATATACCGACCGTAACACATCATATAACTGACACACATAATCAAAGATATATATAATATAACTTATAAGTATACATATATGTACCCCATTTAAAACATATACCAATATATTTACATTATAACTTATTATATATTGTTTCAATATATTGTAATGTAAAACTTAAAGGAAATATACATATAGATATAGTAAAGTATTTAGTAAGCATTAGGTAAAAGTCAACAACCCGACACATTCCTATATACAGATAAATATAGCAACAGCAAAACCCATATAATCATATCCAGTTAGCAAAACTTCCATTAATAAAAATCTATATACTATACAACATATAAGTATAAGTTTATATAAAATAATATATAAATATACTTAAGCCATAACCACTGGAAATATATGTATGCCGAACAAAATCTCAACTGAACTTAGATATATATAAACTACTATATGTACCACATAAACCATCAAATATATATATATATATATATAATTCTGTATTATATTATAAAACCAAAGCGCAAGACTATAAAATATACATAAGGTTATATATAGGCAAACTTACATGCGAACCTGAAAATATATCATTACCAAACTGAGAAAGGTGGGATGGATTTCAAAGCTTTGGCAAATGGAACGAGCAAACTTCATGTGACAGGGAAACGACTTCACAATGCAAGTTGGTGGGTCGGTCGGTGGAACTTTGGGTCGCGGGATGAAGTGATGGAGAGGGAAGGAAGGTCAAGTGAGCAGCTCGGGAAAGGCTGGAGGAGGCTTTGGGTGCGGTCACGTGTGCAGGGAAGTCTCGGCTTGGTGACGTGGCGGGAAGAGATGGTGGAAGCTTGGTTGCGTATGAAGGAAAGTGCTCATGCATGGGTTGGATGATGATGGAAAAAGAATCGAAGGGGGAGGAAGAAAAATGAGCTACAGGGAATTGAAAAGAGAATTGAAAAAATGGAGAACTTGAACAGGCATTTGCGTTCTCTTTTATTATAAATTTTGTTTCCACAAACCGAGAGAACAATGAAAGCAACCAAAAATAAAAGCAACCGGGGAATTGTAAAAGTTTGATATTAATATCAAGGAATATTAAAAGGTTAGTGATCGTTTGATTTAACGATACATAGATGGAGGGGCATGGAAACTCAAAAGTTTAAAACGTGTACCGGTTCGATTAACCGTTCCATAAATTTCATCGCGTACCGGATTTCCGAAATACACCAATGAATATACTGTTGAGATCAGCACGACGAGATGATCAAAATGGCACACAGATCTCAGTGGTACGATCATCCGATCAAAAGTTGGTATCGGTACCGAAATGCTGCTAAAATGTCAGAAATAAGATAAACGGAGCAATAGCAGTTCAAATTTGAAGAAACGGAAGATGACGTCTCACTCAGAAGATGATTTACAAATTTTCTATAGAAAAATATTCAGGTTTAGAAAACATTTTATTACCATCAATTTTTAACTGATTTGAATTAAAATAAAATAACACAAGAAAATAAACTTCCATATTTTCTGATGAAAATTTATTAATTGCTATGTTAAAATAGACGCATTCCAAATATTAAATTTTTATTTCAAAATTTTATTATTAAAATTTTATAAAATTTCAGTTAATTACGTTATTAAAACAGTTAAAATTTAGGGTTCGTTACATGTTTTATCACAAATACTCGACTTTGTACATGTATTCTTTAATAGCCTGACATTTCTTAAATACATAAAGGACGTGTGTCTGTACGTGCTTTTGTATATGTTATATAGTCTAAATATTCAATATCTATGCTTATGTATACATTAATAGCCCGACACTTTCTTCTATTCCATAAACTAACTTTATACATATATAACCTGACACATTTTGCTTTTGAAATAATAACCTTGTCTTTGCACACATATAGCCTGACATCTTTTATAGGCTAATTTTTCTGAAGTAAGAACAACTTGTTTTTATTCTACAACTTTGCCAATGAACTTAAACTAGTGCCTGTACATGCTTTTCTACTTTGTCCATGCATTTATTATATAGTGTGTTGACATTGTTTAGCAGCTAACTTTAAAAAATACATATATATATAAATTTCGAATTCTGCCTGTACATGCATTTCACTTTAATTGCCTCTAGCCTAAGTTAGCTTGACTTGTCATTTATTTTAACAAATAAATTTTATTATGAGCAGTGTATAAAATGAGAAATAAAGAAGTTTTAAATTTTATTTAAAAGAAATTTTCTTTTTCTTTTCTTTTTTTTCAATTATTTTAAACAAATAAAAAGATTTTAAAACTCTTCTATTTATTTATTATGAATTTGGGATTTTATTGAGATTTCGTGATTTTTTACGAAACAAAGAATTTTAATAAACGATTGAATGTCGGATGGTATGGGGCACTTTGTACAATTCTTTAGATTATTATTATAATTTGTTAAATAAAGTTTGAGTGAAAATTACTAGCTTTTAGTAAATAATTGAATTTACTATCTGGTATGGGAAAGTTAGTTAAATTCTTGTGATTACTAGAGTGACAATAATTAACACTTAGAGTTGTATTATCCTAGGGTGTTCGGATTTCAGACCAATAGATCCCTGAGAGAAGATAACTCATTTTTTTTATCGATCTGAGAGTCGATACATTTTTAGATTTGGGTAGGCAGATCTCTTTCGGATGATCTGTTATGGTGTAAATAAGGCTCTCTCTTTCGGAAGATAGATTTTTATATGCATCGTAGTCTATAGATACTACAACCTATTAATTTATTTTATTTTATACAATTAGACCATGTTTACCTCTTTCGGAAGGTAAATTTACATAGGACAGATTAGGTACACAGCTGCTCTTTTCTTTGAGCACTGTTCCTAATATGTAGTCTCTTTCGGAAGGCTTCCGTTCTATGTAGCGGGTCTCTTTCGGTAGATTTCGTGTCACTGTATTAAACTGATAGATGACCACCATTATTATTTCATTATTGATGATTATTTCTTTAGAGATTTTTAGTATGGATATTCTGTATCCTTTATGGCTCTGAGGAATTTTGATTTGATTATCAACAAATTTTGAGATGATAGTCTATTGAGACTTGATATGTATTTATGAAATGGTGATATGTTAGATATGCCTTATGTGAGTATTTATTTTGGGCATATTTTATTTATGACTTGGTTATCGTTAAGCCAAAATTTCAAGATCTATATTTATTGGTTTGATATGCCTTTTTGAATTTTTGGGTTTTAGGCATATTTTGAGATGACTTCTTTTAGAGTTAAATCATTTATAGAATTATAAAGTAGTGAATTTATTTACTATGTCTTACTATGATTGTTTGTTCGGCATATTTTATATGACTTATTATTTTAAGTCATATAGTTATGATATTAATATATCGCATTTTTATTTAGATATAGTCTGACCCGTTTATTATTTTAATACTCGGGTCAGGCCGAGACTTTACAGGTACAGGGACCCATTGACCTTTGGATTTTGGGCTAGCATTGAAGTAGGCTATTTTGATAGTTTTAGTTTACTTCATACTTGTATATATTGACAGTTAGGAGTTTATGCCATCTATATTATATACTAGTGACTTTGCATCTGATACAAGATTTTGGATATGATGTATATATTTATATGGGTCTAGTACTCATATTTTGTAGACTCACATTCTATTATGCATATTATTCCACTATGATCTGTGACTCTGATTCTGGTTTATCTATATTATATATTGTTTTGAATATTTTTAATCGGTGTGTTTATTACTTTGTAAATATTGCACACGTCAAAATTTCAGCTCAGATCCTAAAAGGTAAATAAGATGTGTCAATGTTAGTATAAAGATATATTCACATTTGATTGTCCTTAAGCAGCCGTATTCTTCGGATTAGCAGACGACATTACTTGTAATGTTCTTTGCTAAACTGGGCATAGCGATGGGGTCGTTACAACTCCGTAACGCTCGTGTGCGTGTGTATATATATATACACACACATCGTGTGATAGACTGCTGATCTTTGCATGAATTGTCTAAGTGTTCTAATATTTAATCATGCCTGCATGTCATCATTTCAAGTAATGTAATCCGAACTATCGCCAAGCAAATGCCATGGCGTTAAATTGCTTTATTAACATACCGTCGCGATAGAAATGGGTGTGTGTCTCTATGTGTGTACAGGTTTTCGTGTCTCTCCATGAGCCGTAGCAAATTTCCATAGCAATCTCATTTCATTTATGTTCACATGCTATAATTTTGTGAGCAATAATACGTTTTAGCATTATTAAACAAAAATAGTTACTCTGGGTCCTCGTGTAATATAATACGTATTTATGCTAGCTTCGTTAGTCATCAATTGTTTTTGCATGCAAACATTAGTTACCCTACGTGCAAGCATTAATTACCCTTATATTAGATTTAACGTGTGCTGCATATGACATATATATTTGGTTTTGAACCAAGTGGCTTGTTTTCTTCCTACGTTAGCTCTTAATGCATGCTTCCACGTTTCATTAGTATGTTGTGTTTGAGGGCTTTCTTATATATATATATATATATATATATATATACATATAAGTGGAATCCTGTGCGATGCACGGGTGCCTAGATTACTGAGCATTATAGTTGGTAGGCATGAATAAGCAGTGTCGGCCCAAAGAATTTATTGCCCAAGCCACACTCGAATTTTGTTGCCTATTGCTATATAAAATTTCAATATTTTTTTTGAATATTAAGTATAAGATAACATACAAGATTATAACATACAAAATGTTCACTTTCCATTCAAAATACACTGCATAAAGAATGTTACAACATTCAATTCAAAAAATAAATAAACTAAACGTCAACTTTTCATACAAAATAACGACAAACTTTCTTCAAAAAGCTCAAAGAAAAATGCTTCTTCTTGCATTTTTTGTTGCAAATTCTTCAATCAAATTGTCATAAATAAGCTTCTCTAAAAACTCGCTTTCTATTGAGATCTTTGCTAGCCCATTCAATCGTTCTTGTGACATGCTAGTTCGAAGATAGTTTTTAATCAATTTCAATTTAGAAAAACTTCTCTCCGCGGAAGCAACCGTAGCCGGAATAGTTAACAAAATCCGATAAGCAACGCATGCACATTGAAAACCACCTTCTTCTACATAAGAACTTATGAAGTTAAGAATTTCGATCGATTTAACTATTTCTTTAGGCAACGTAGTTTACAAAGCTCTTAAATCTTGAAATAAATCTTTTCCATATATATCATATTGTTCATTGTATTTCAAGTAACTTTCTAAACGAATACAATGTTCCATTAACTCTTCTTTACCAAGATTCATAAACTTTGCTTTCAACAAAAATCTAAAGATATTGTCATAAAGTTCAATTTGTTCAAATCGATCTTTGAATGATGTAAGAGCTAGGTCTATGATATGAAGGAAATACGAGACTCTAAAAATTTCTTCTGGCGAACGACTTTCTTCATCACTAATTTCTATATCCTCATCTAATAGTTTTTTTCCTATGAATAACTCTTTTCACCTCAGATTTTGGTTCAATACCAACATCGATAGCAAGTTCATTTGCTTCATTCATCATTTCTTCAAACCCACGTTCTCTAAAGCTTTGAAAAAAATCAATAAGTTGTTTTAATCTTGTGATTGCGTCCTCTAAATTCATATCCTCATGTTGAAGTCCTTTGCTTACTTGATTCACTTTATTCAATAACTTGTACCAAATACAAAGGCTTACTAAAAATTCAAAATTCTCTAAAACATTAACACATAAGCCTCTAGCTTCCTCCATCACAATATCCTTTTTAGAACTGTTTGCAATTTCAATTAAAGCATCTCTTAACATTGATGGTTGAAATTGAATAGCTCTTACACTTTCAACATGACTTTCCCATCGAGTGGCAGATAATGATTTTGGTGTTAAACCTTTCACATATTATTTAAGAACATCCCACCGATGAGTAGATCCTGAAAATAATGTATAAATCTTTTGTACGAATGCAAAAAAACTTCTTGCTTTAACACAAGATTTAGCCATATCACATAAAGCAAGGTTTAAATTATGACAACCACATGGCATATAAAATGCTCAAGGATTTATATCAAGAAGTCTTTTTTGTACACCTTGATGCTTACCTTTCATATTGGATCCATTGTCATAACCTTGACCTCTTATATCATCAATGTTAAGTTTAAGCACATTCAAAACATTTTCAAGTTGTTTGAAAAGGCCAAGCCCCGATGTATCATCAACTACTATAAATCCAAGAAAAAACTCTTCTACCTTCACTTCATTAATATCCTCAATATCCACACACCTTATAATAATCGACATTTGTTCTTCATGATTTAAATTCTGTGTGCATTCAAGAATAATCGAAAAATATTTTTCTTTTAAGATCTTGGTTATTATTTTGACTTTGATCTCATTTGATAATATAAGTATTATCTCATTTTGAATCGTATGACTAAGATAATGATGTTGAATTTCTTTATCTACCACACGCCAAAGATGATCTTGCATAATCGGATCAAATTTCGCAAGAAACTCAATAAATTAGTAGAAAAGTCCATTATTTTTTTCATATATCTTCTCATTGCTTCCACGAAATGACAAACTATTCCTACAAAGTGTTTTCACAACTTCGATTATCCAAATTAATATCATCTTCCAACGAACTTTCTCCTTCTCAATTTGAGCTTCCATTTTTTATCAACCGTGGCTTTAAAGTATAGTCCCTTTTGCAAATCAACCCACTTTACAACATTTTCACAATGTTCCGGATTAGTTTGATGCTCTCTAAGTTTGTGTGGAAGGTTATGCCAATCATCAATTCCATCTTTCGACAATTTTCTTGCCATTAGTTTATTTTTAAATAGCTTGCAACAAAAACAAAATACTTTATTCAATGTATTAGAATATATAAGTCACTTCCTTTCATGTTCCTCACCGTTTGGAAAACGACGAATATAATGCTTAGATGAAAAACTTCTACATTTCCCAAACTTTTTGAGGCTTGGAAATTTGCCATTTTTTAAGGATTTTGATTGGGCCCCTTTGAACTATTATTATTCTTTTAGTATCATTAATAGGCCCCCGTAAACCTGGATCATGATCTACATCAACATCTTTGTTCAAATCAAGCATACTTTCTTCATTCACATGTTCTTCACTATTATCTTTGTTTGTTTCTTCATCAACAATTTCATTCACATAAACATCTTTATTGATATGAATTTCATGATCTTTATATGTTTCTATAACATTATTAACATTTTCATTAATAGCTTCACTTGTTTCTCCGACTTGACTTGAAACAATTTAATGTTGTGCTTTTGCATTGAATAATTTAGAAATTGAAACGATTAAGGATGTAGATATTGCATCTTGACGTTGTTTCAGTCTTCTATTATAAGCACCGGAGTTTTGCTTTCTATTTCTCACCCATTTCTTATCGTCTTCTTCTTTTGTCATACTATCCACTATATAATAACATAATTAAATTAAATTATGTTACTCCTTTTAATCAAGAAATATATATTTGAAGTTTGGAAAAGTTGGTTAATCAAGTTATGTTACAAATTAACTTTTAAATTTCTAATCAACCAATTTTGTTTAGTGTAGGACATCAAATAGAGGAAGCTTCCCGCTTAATGGTACATATTTTCAAGTAAATGAGGTAACTAAAAAGTGACAGTTGGGTAATGTAAAGCATTTAGCTTTTACCGAATGTATTAAAGAAGTAGAATAAACTTTGAATCAGGTATTTGTGGATCATCATTCTAGCCATTACCCGATGGATGTTCCCAGGGAGTTGATTTGGGATTTAAAGAGAAGGACTGTCTATTTTGGTACATCTATACCATTGATATTAAAGGTACTATTTTGATGAAGTAAAAATAACATATAAAATGTATATATATATATGAAACATATAGGGAAAAACACTAAACAATCTGTTTGGCTAATTCACTGGCATCAAATGGAATTGGAATGTTGGCAGGTCTCAATGTGGATGAGAATCATGAGATACAACAATGCTTTTGTAAAGGTATGTGGTAGCATAGTTTTGAAATCAAACTGTAAAAATTATAATTAGCTGCTACCATAGAAAATGAAAAGAAAAGAAAGAGGAAAAAACAACAAGATAAGAGTCTCAGGTCCCTATTTTTGATGTTGTTATAGGAAAAGTTCATACAGAAATGAATATGTAAATTTGGTCCCTATTTTTTGTAAAATAAAAAACGCAATGTGCCTTGCACTTTTCTGACAGAAAATGCAAGGTAACCTGCACTTTTCTGATTTTGGAAATTTTCCGAAATTTTGAAAATTTTGAAATTTTTTTAAAATTTTGAAAAACGCAAGTTAACTTGCACTTTCTATCAGAAAGTGCAAGCTAGTTTGCGCTTTCTGATTTTGAAATTTTTGAACATTTTGAAATTTTTGAAAAGTGCAAGATAACTTGCCCTTTCTAATTTTGAAATATTTTTAAAATTTTTGAAATTTTCAAAAAAAAATTTAATGTTTAAAAAGCGCAAGCTAACTTGCGTTTTTTTATTTAGAAGAAACAGGGACCGAATTTACATACTGATTTCTACAGGACTTTTTTTATAACAACAACAGAAATAGGGACCTTTCGTGCAAAGCCCCTATAATACTTGTAAATCTGAAAAGAGCAGCTATGATTTATTTTGACCATTAATGATGTGAACTTGATATTTTCTTTCATTGTACCTGGTTCCAGATATATTAATGTACATAATTCCTACAAACTGTAGTATGTAGCAACCAATTCTAAATTCATGATTTGTAAATTTCTAATCAAAATTCCTACCAAAATCAAAATTCATGATCGTCATATTATCCACTATTAACCAATTCTAAGTTTCTAAGCAACCAATTTTATTTTAGAAATCATTTTTAGACTTTTAGTTACCTTTGCAGTTGCTGCCTTACAAGGGGAGATGGAGCACTGTTGCGCTGGTTGGAGGCTGGCATCGGAGTTTTGGAGCTTAGGAGCAGCAATCACTGGAGCCTAAAGGCTGGCGTCGGTCGATCGCTTGTGATTGCTTGTTTTTTTGTGTGACAAGTAACCCTAGTTTGAACGTGAGTTTCTGTTCAAAGAGGAAGTAGCAAGTGGAGCAAGCCCGATTTGTTGGGCTACATCTATTTTTTTTCTGCTGCTGGGTTGTATTTTTTTTTGCCCTAGGCTTGGGGTGTTGCCCCAGCCCATTGGCTTGGTGGGCTTCCCCCTAGGCCAGCTTTGTGAATAAGTTAGGCAAATATATTCATGTAATATGTAAAATTTAAGCTAGTTTACGTTTGTAACATTGTCACCATGGAAGTGAAATTTCACGTTTGAAGCTAAAGTTGTGTTTATTAAGTTGTTTATGTTCTGAACTTCATTGAGCTAATGTAAATATGTTTTTTGTAATGGAAGATGACCACTTGAACCGGGTTGCAGTATCATTATATTTTGCCTTTCTACATTTTCTGAAGTCAGAATATATACATGCTACAAACATATATTGAATAAAAACTGGATTACAATATGAAAATCAACAACAGTCCATAAACATATACTAAGCTGAAAAAATAGAGTACAAACTAAAACAATAAAGCAATAGTTTGAAGGTCATCATTTCAAGTTGTAGCATGGTGGTGTAGCAACACCTGATTTCCTTATCTATACTATATTATTATTAGTGAGTTAAATTTCAAGCTTACACAGGCCTCCTTGAAATTTGGCAACTGAACAGTCCCCTAATTTATATCTATATTATTATTAGCGATTTTCTTCCTCTTTCGTTTTCACAGTTTATTTTCATGCAAGAAATCCAAATCTTTTTCGTTCAGAGGTCCAACAGTCTCTCCTTCCCAAAACCCTACATACCCTAAATTTCCTCTAAGAAGCAACCAAATCCGTCGCTAGCTTAATTCAATGATGAATTAGGAAGTGTCCTCCTTCCAGCCCTAAATATGCTTTCTAATTTCAACGAATCGTTGATTTCGTCTGCCCCAGCGGCTGATTATCGCTGTTGTTTCTCCGATTGCCGTCAAATTCCCATTGGTTTTTTCCTTTGGATTTGCTCGCATTCGAACGCAACGTTCCTTTGCACATGTAGTCTTTTGCGTCGATTTGGTGTCCCATTCCATTCGTTGGTCTGATTGCTTCTCCCGTTCACCTGACCTACGCCCATCGTCCCTTCCGCGTCTGGAGCAAAAACCAGGTATGTGTATTCACTATTGTGCTTTCCACTGGTTAAATGCACTTTGTATTTGTTCAGCAATTAACAAAAGGAATCTGGATAAATGTTTTCGTTTGCCCTAATTAAATGATTTTCATAATGCGTTATATCCAAATTCCATTTTAGGGATATTTTGATTTGCAATTGTTGCTGTATAGCTTCGCTTTTATTTCATGCACTTTAGGTTGGTTTGCTTGGTCGAATATGTTGTAGTTAGGTAGTGATTGGTTTATCTATGATATCAATTTGTCTGATTAAATGCACAATATTTGTTCACCATTTAACAAGAGGGAACTGAGTAACTATTTGAATCTGCCATAATTAAATGAATTTCATGATGCATTATATCTGAATTCCATTTTTAGGATATTACATTTTGCAGTTGTTCCTGTATAGCTTCAATTTTTGTTCCTGCACTTTAGGTTGGTTTGCTTGGTCGATATGTTGTGGTTAGGTAGTGGTTAGTTGATCAATGATATCAATTTGTTAAACTAATATTTCAAATTCTATTAATATTTGTGTACAACATAGGACGCATAGGACATAGGATACAATAAATCTATGATATCAGTTTCTTAAACTAATACTTCAAATTCCATGAATACCTGTGTATGACATAGGACGCATAATGGTCGGTTCATCTATGATGTCAATTTGTTAAACATAGACATATTTCACTTCTGTAATGAAATATGTGTACATAACACGATTGATTTAAGGTTTATATATATATATGTACACACATAATTATATATATATATATATATTTAATATACGTAGACCTGTGTACGAGTTGTTTCAATAGGAGTATGGTCTTTAAATGCATATGTTTGTAGTAAAGCTTAAAGATAAATGAGTGGAAAGCAAAATTAGTAATCATGGTTCTCATTTCAAATATTCTGTTCGTCACATGTCTTTGCTTTATGTATATTTTGTTATATGATGTTTTAGTGTCATGAAATAAGGTATGTCGGGATTCTTACCTTTGATAATAATGCTTCAAATTCAACAAATATACTCAAATACTGGGAAAGAATTGTACATTTTACTTCTTATGTCTCATTTCAATGACCGGCCTCATATTATTTGCATTGATCCTAAAAATTTGCAACCAACGAACAATTGTGCTTTACTTCAAGTAAGGCTTTTAGGATACAATGATGATAAATATGTCTACCTTGAGATCCATTTATAATATCATCATCATTAGCTTTCTATGAAAGTAAGGCTTATTATCCCTTTGGTGGTTACTACTTTACTGCATAATTATCACATATGTTTGTGTTTCCAACATCTACGTTAATGGTTCATTTTAAACTTTAGCTTTTGTTTTTATTTTTGTTTGCAATTTCCTCTTTTTATCTTTGCTTTCTTTTCATGCTTTTTTCGAATGGTTTTTCTTTTGGTAAATATGTCATACTTTGGTTATAAATTTTGTTTGTTTCAATTGAAATATGATATTTAAATACATTACATATACATGATTGGGTTTTATATAATGTAGCTTAAGCAAATCTTACCTGTGTGTATTATCATTTTAAATGCTTTATTTGGTATCAAATAGTTGGAATATAGTACACATTGGATGTCAAATAGTTTTGGATATCAATATGCACTACAATTTTGTGGAACTCTTTGGATATCAAATAGTTTGTGGTGAGTGCACCATTCGTCTACTTCATGTTAGTCTTTTCTGCACTCTGTGCATCTGTCCTCCGATTGAGTTTTCACTCCTTCTTTCCTATTGTATTCCTTAGTTTGCATGGAGAGTCGTGATGGGCAACGGAAAAGGGAACCATTCATTAATCCAATCTTCATGAACAACGATCTGTCCTCCGATTGAGTTTCCACTCCTCCTTTTCTATTGTATTCCTTAGTTTGCATGGAGAGCCTTGCTGGGCAACGAAAAAGAGGACCATTCATTAATCCAATCTTCATGAACGACGAATGTTCAAATTGTACCGCTGAGGGTACTAATCCACCGCCTTCTTTACACATCGACAACATGATTAGTTTTCAATCCGTGGATGTTTCTGAACAACAGAGGGGCTCTGTACAAGTTATGTAAGGCTACTGAGGTTTAATTTTTTTATATGGATTTGTGGCACATTGCCACTATTCCCTTATTTATTCGATATGTTTATAGAATTTAGGTACTTCAGTTCTATCCCATCCTTCTCGAGCTGTGAAAAGAAAGTACACAAATTCAAATGCAATGTGGTTCACCGCCAATCTTAAGGAACTTACTAATGTTACCAACCCTTTTTCATCATGTTAACCAACGAAAATTCGAGAAACTTCGACCAATGTGCAAAGTATGTTTTCCTCCTTCGATTTGAGACCGTCTTCTCAACGTTTACCTTCTACTACCGTCAATTCATCTACTTCCGTTGTTGAAACATGGTCCATCGGGAAAACTGATCAAACATGCTTTCCAGGAATGAACGGTATGCTTGATGTTTTTTGGTTTATTAATATAATGTCATAAGGTTGAGTGATTTTTCATATATATATATATATATATATATATATATTCATGTAGATAAACGGTTGAAAAGGATGAGCAAAAGCAAGGTTATACGAAAAAGTGACCTTTACTCCCTTGAAGTTTGCAGACATGGTACGTCATTGCATTAAATTTGTACCCTATTTTCAACACTTGCATAGTTTTATTCCATTATCTCATGTAAATATTAATTATAAACTTCGTCTACAGTTCCAGTCTTCAACCAATGTCATCCATGGTGGGTTCTCCACAACGTAATTTTATTACAGCTAACTTAAATGAAAACGTAAGAATTTGCTGATTGCTTTCCATTCATTGCTTCGTCAATCACTACAGGGATCAAATAATTTATTGGCTATGTTCTGTTTACTTCGGTTGTACAAATAGGTTCATATTAAGATGGAATTGATTTTTTTCCTTATAGTTCAGGCCTATAATTAACTTATAATATTTTTGAGGGGCTGTTTATAATAATAACACTTATGTTTATTGAGGAGATGTTCAATGGTAGCTTGCTGTTCATGTTTGAACTCATTGCTTCAGTGATCTAGATGGTAAATTTAGGCAATTGAAGGTACTATTACTTTTGGTGTTTGGTCTAAATAACTAAAATGAGTGCTTTAGTGAGCAATATAGTAGTCATGACAAGAATTAGAAATATATGTATGTCTACATATGTATATTTACCCATTTATGCATCAGCAAATGTCTTTCTATTATCAAAAATAAAATCTTTACAGTTTCGACAATTTTCTTTATGCACATAGGATGCTCAAAACTGCTTTAGTTTTGCGTAATGGATGGCGCAATCAGTGGCCATCATTGTGCAATCTCCCACTGTCCATGACCTATATGCTCCTATCTTATATGATTTTTCTCCTTCTCCTAGATCAGGTAAATTATTTTGGATTTCCTATTGTTTTTCTCTATGAGTTTTAGTTATTTCTCATCTTTTTGTTGCTGTTGTTTTTACATAATTGTACGTTTTATACTTTATTGCTTTTCAAACATAAATGCACACTTCAATTCATAATAAATTGCCACATTAGAATGCAAATAGTTTGCACTAATCTTCTGCTGCATTTAATTTGGAATGTCATAGTTTTTCAGATTATTTAATTAGCAATTAATAATACCCAATGGACCACTAAAGGTCAAACATTACCTATGCTGCAATTGTATAATAAACACACAACCTGCTAAAGACTTCACATCTGTACAATATCAGTAGAAAAAAAACCTTCCCATATTACCACAATATCAGGTATTCTTCTCCATAATAGTTTTTCGTAGCTAACACAAGTTATACATACCGATCATAACTCAAACTTGATGTCATTTCTTGCGCTAACAGTAGATAATCACCAATGGAGACTGAACGTACACCACTCAACTCATTAACGGTTGACAGCGTGGGAGCAATAGTAAGGTTACGGGTAGCCAAGATTCGGGACTCCATCAATTTCAGAAGCAACAATGTTTTTGGGTTTAACTTGCAACTATTGGATAACGAGGTATGATTATCCAAATAAATTGATTTACCACCAACAAAATATCCATGTAATCAATTGCAATGGTAACAAGTTTACTTCAAATTATTTCAATGTGACAATAAACATATCAACATTGTTCAAAAAACTGATAATTATAGTGCACATTTTATATACTGTAATTATCATTGATTACCATTCGTCAATACTCACTGCTTATTTTTAAATTTAACAATCTCATACACTGTCAGGCATAAAAATATGACATATAGGTGTAAAATTTACATGTTAATTTGGTTTTCTAATATGGCGTTGTTGTTAAATTTCTATTAACTTCAGCCCAGAATCAATGATTTAACATTAGTCCAATTGTAATCCAACCATGCACAAAATGGTACAAAACCTGATCATAGTTGGTTTATTATAGTAAATTTTAATGTATGTAAAGTCTAGGTAAACAATTGCAACCTTTTATTTTTCAAGTTTGATGACAAGCTTGAGTAGCCTTTAGAAGTAAACATGATGATTTTTTCTAATGCATGTGGATTGTGGTATCGTGTTATAGTTAATCTTCCACTAAATGAGACCAATGAATATCCTAAAATGAGTTAAGATGCACACAAATGAAACATAATTTTTAAAATTTCAATAATTTTTACTTACTTTGAACATCACCTCATGATGATTCCAGTTCTAAATTATCCGCTCATCTACATAATCATTTATTTGTAATCCATGTTTTTCTTCTTTTACACTTTGGCAGCTTTTTCTTTACGATATAAATGCATTTTAGAATGCAAGTACAGGATTTGTTATGGATAACAAATTCTTGAACGTTGGCTTTGTTTAACATTATATTTGATTAATGCTAGAGCAACCTAATGCTCATATCCTAGATTTTATTTAAACTGTTAGTTTTTAACCAAATTTTACAATATTTTTTTTAATTCTCTATCGACATCAAATCTATACTTTCTTTGAATGACTCATCGTGAAAATATGTCATCCGTTATGCATGATTGTCTTAGAAATGTGCAGACTCTCAAGTTTTTTAGTTTGTCTTATTACTGTAGAACTAATCCTTCTTTATAAAAATTGAATCATCCTGTGATTGTGGAACTAATCCAAGCATGCCCAAAATGGTACAAAATATGTTATTAACTAATCCTTCTTTTTAAAAATTGAATGATCACTTGGACATATTTCAGCCTCTAGCTAAAATCGCTGTCTAAATAAGAAAATATACTTGCTTTTATGATCTTTTAGATTTATACAGTAACATAGCCATTTTCGTATAGTTTTTACCCCGGGATTATCACATGTGTACCTAACTTGGCGTTCTTCCTAAATTTACCTTTGTATTTACTCCATTTAACTTAGGGAAGTTGGATTTGATGTCAGCTAGAGTCAAAGAACATGTTGAATCTGCATGAGCTTTCGCAAACGTGGATGAAGAATAATTCGAACCGACATGTCGGTGTAACTATAATAGCAAAAAATGTACACCAATTTATGGAAGATGATACTTAAAGATACTATTATATCATATATTTTTCAAAACTTACAATTGTTAATAATTTTATAACATTGAATGTATATGTACCTTACAAAATTGGATTTATGACAGTATTGAAATGCTTGGTACATGATGCAAACTTATTAGTTGTATGTTTTTACAAACTCAAACTGCTTGGTTTATAATATATGGTTTCTATGTGATCATGTAAACTGAAAGTACTTGGTCTGCGTATACGGTTTTTAAGATTTATGATATTAATTTTGTACATTTCTTTTGCTTATCATTCCTGCCAGTGACATGTTGTTGACATATAATTCAAAATTAAATACAATAATTTTCCAAATTGTACATTTTTACTTAGTCACATGTCACCATAGACATGCACACATGAAAATTACAGTCCTAACATATAAGGTTTTCCGTCTAATCATTCAAACTAACTCAATAATGATTGTGTACTAATTTTAATACTTACATATACTATTATACCAATGTTTCTAATTCTTTCCTATAAATAGTATATTTTGATTATTTTTTAAAATAATTTAAATTTTATAACTGCAACAAATATATTTTTGACATGCCCGTGTGCGAAGCACGGGTTCACACTAGTATAATCCTAATAGGATACATCTGCTCCTATAGTAATTGGTTAATCTTGGTTAAAGAGAATTAATGTACATTTACAATTTCATTGTTTATGTTTAATTTTGCAAGTAAGTGGGTTAATTGTTGTATTTAATGCTTTTTTAATCATCTGTGTGTAATATAGTGAATTTAAAAGGTATGGACATTTAATGGTTATGCAAGTAATATAGCATAAGAACCTAATTGGTTAAAAGAAAGTCATTCCAAATATGTTTCAAGAAAGAATAATCAGTGCTAAGATTTTTAGTACAGCCGGAATAAATTTGAAAATATGTTAGTTATTCATACGTGTAAACATGATTGAAAATTGGTTTATAGAAATCATAAATTTAGTCATGAAAATACATATGAGATCTGCATTCAGTATTTTCAGGCTGATATGTAAACATATGTCATATTGCATTGACTAAGGGGAAATGAGGACAAATTTTATGCACTAAATTCTGAGAAATTTGGTGCATTGAGTAGGAAATCATTTTAACAAAGTAAGTGGACATTCCATTAATATAGCATTAAATAAGATTGGATTAAACAAAATAATCATTTTAAGGGTGTGTATGCATGAATATTCATTGATATTCATATGCATGCATCAATTTATGTAGATAATTAGCTGATACCTTGTATGAACATACATTTGATACCTATATGCATTATTTTAAGCATTTATATGGGGAAAAAAAGTTCAAATCTGGTATATAGATGGTGGACCAACAGAAATTTAAGGGAGCAAATTTGCATGATTAAGGTCTGTTATAAAGTAAATTAGTAATCAATATCAAATTTTAAACCACATGTAAGGAAAGAATTAGAACTTAAGTTATTGCCCATTAAATCTACAATAGCTACTCTCTTCCAAATACTGGAAAAATATGAATATATGTGTACTGAATATGGCATTTTATCGCTACATCAGTAATATTCTGAGGAGAGAATTAGACAATACCATTACAATGGTATATATCTTTATATAATACAATGGTAGTATAAGATATGAATAACTACATGTTGCTCTAGCAATATAGCAGTAAATCAACCTGATTTAAATAAAATGATCATTTTACAGATAGGACAAAATTTCAAATTATACCCGAGAAAATAACTTATTTAAACTTTAGGACTCGTTCAAAATTTATTACAAAAATAGACCTCCTTTTGCTTCATGCAGCATTTTATACGCAAGCACAAATATATTTTTTCCAAAAATAACACTTGCGCGTTCAAAATATGCTCAAACATAAATTTTTTCTTCAAAAATAACACTTGCGCATTCCAAAAATGCTAAGCACAATTTTTTTAATAACAGTTGCGCATTTCAAATTTGAACAAATATAATTTTTTTAAAAAATACACTTGCACAATTTCCATATATGCACAAAACTAGGCCTATTTTTTTAATAAATTTTAAACGAAGCCTAAAGTTCAAATAAGTTATTTTTTATGGCCTAATTTGAAAATTTGTCCTTACATATATGTATGCATGCATACTCATTTCTATTCATATGCACGTATTAGTTTATGCAAATAATGAACTGACAATATATATAACGGTATAGTTGACATGTATATGCGTTATTTTGAGCAGTTATATAGGAAGAAAGTTCAAGTCATATATATAGAGGGTGCAGTAACAAAATTTTGAATTACATTTTAAATTTATTATCCACTAAACCTATTTGCTTTTAAATGTACAACAGCCAACCTTTTCCAAATACAGGAAAATTATGCATGTACAGTGAAAATATGTGACGACCCATAATCCAGCGTCCGAAAATCAACATACAATACCTCACTTGTATTTGAATGCCGGAGATTCAAACGTCGGAGTCCAGTTCGCTAGAGCTTATAACAACATTAAGTGATAACAACACAGCGGCAACAAAATGAATTTCATTGATATACAACATGGATACAACAAATGATCACCAACATCAGAGTACAATGTATATGATACAACAACATAATACAATAACACCACAGCAGAAAAGATAACATGACCACTGAATAACACCAACAGAGCTTCCAAAAGATAGAGCGAGAATCCAACATACTGCAACTTCGATAAGGTCTTCCAAAACTCCAAAGACTTCAAAGATTTCCGAATCTACATCCACTATCTGAACTAGCTCCAGAACATGGATAACCTGTCTCTAGGCTGCCCGTGTGGAAAATTATGGGCACCCAGAGTTTAGAAGGGGAACAATAAACTCCGGATCAGTCATGGGACTGGTATGAGTAAACATAAAACAGTTGTTTGCACAAAACAAGAAATAGAAAGAAATCCGTTATGCTTTTTGGAAAATGAAACTACCATAAGGCCTTCCGGCACATACAAAATGCAATCGCACACTTGAGGGAGATTTCTCCTTATTGCAGTCAAACATGCTTGGTATGCGAAAATCCTTTTGATATTATTATTAGTGCATAGTGTGGAAAACATTTCGAAAGTATAATATTAATCTTAGCCAGCATAGGTACCATTATATTATGCCTACTATAGCTACCATTTAAGAATGGCAGGTTATACAACTGAAATCGTAAGGGCTCGTATTTGATTGATTGGATTTCCAAGAAATGGCCAAGGCTAAGGAACTTCCTTTCCGAATGGGTACGCCTCTGGAGGGACACCCCGAGAACCTAACCGGATCTCTGCCAACACAAGGTCGGGTTACCTCTGTAACTAGGTGACTAACTATCACGAGTATGCCATCCCCCGGTTGTAACCGACCTTTATCGAGGGCCCTCTACACCAACAACCACATAAGCAAATTATCTGGGCTCCATACCAGAATACCACTTTTTATCCAGAAGGAAATGCACATACCCTGAGGGGCGCGACAACCATAACCTTGCTGCATCCTTCCTGTTTCGACCATTTCCGAGGTGTGAGGTTCGATGAAGTCTCATCCCACAAAGCTACGCTTTTCACAAAAGCCATGCTTCGATCAACCAATGATCATCACTTAGCATGCCACACTACCAAATTGGGAGTATATCACTAATAACAATCAACTACGTACATAACCTCTGAGCTCATACGTCTCAGAGAAGGGTGTTAAGCTAAGAGAATAAATTCTCCGCCACCAACAGAAATGTATTTGATAGAAACCAGCTTTATATCTCAAAGTGTAATGTCAGACATACATCCCTACAAGTCCATCCTCGATCTGAATGGAACCGAATGCACTTCGAAAGAAGTCCTTGCAAATCCGAATATCCACAATCCCGACCGGACTCCCCATCACATATGGAGATCTCTATACCGAAGCCATTCGGTGCAGAGACAATCGACAGGTAATCCTTTCGTTCTTGAAAATAGCCGGTCTTCACCGCCGTCTTCAAATGCACTCCCATTTCGTCGTATCATTATTCGGAATGGGTTTTATGACTTAATGTCCTCTCCAGGCTTAACCGAATAATGAGTGCTTATTTAAAAATACGTGGATACATAAGTCACAACAAATTTCCATTTATAATCTTATAAACAAAAGATTCACCTTTAAGATTCGATATGGGTTTCGGATAACCATCTAGAATCCGACCCCGGTCGCATCGAAATTTAAATGCCGTTTTATAGGACAAGTTTTTTAAGAAAACAATTTTACTTCAAAGTAGAAGTTCACATTCACATAGCAATATATCACAGATATCAGAGCTCAATCCAAAATAATTCATATCATAGAGTATCACAAATCACATATCAGAGATATCAACAATTCAAGGCATTCAATATAATTCAATTATCTATAAGCAAGATTAATTAATCGTATGATTATAATTAATTTAATTTACTCAAAATAAATTAATTACTTATGAATTAATCGCTTAACCCTGCTTAATTATCATTAAGTAATTACAAACCATTTTACTTGATTATTTAATTAAATAATCACATAATTACTTTCATTAATTATCCTTTAATTACTAATTAATTTTACTTAATTATTAATTAATTAATCCTTAATTATTAATTAATTAATCCTTTAATCATTAAATTAATTAACCTTAATTATTAAATAATTAACCTTAATTAATCTTTAATTACCTACATTAAGTAATTATCCTTTAAGTAATTATCATTTAATTACTTTCATTAATTAATAAATCCTTAATTACTTAAGATCTTAATTAATTAAAAGATAACTCATTTATCTTAATTGATTACTCTAATTATCCTTTAAATCTTATTAATAACCTTTGGAATTAATGATCATTAACCAATTAATTTAAACCTTTAAGATAATTAACCTTTGAAAACATTTTGTCTTCTTAATTAACTCCTTAATTACATTATTAAGTTTATTTAAAATAAACTTTTAAAATAAAGGTCATATATATATTTAAAATACTTTAAACTTAATTAATTTCTTGGTTAGACGATCCACAATAACCCAAATTGCCTCATTACCTTTCCGAGTACATGGCAAACCATCTATGAAATCCAGAGACACTTGGTCCCAGTAAAATCTATCCGAATGGCAGCGAGTTTGGCAGAGTTCTATGTGAAGGAAATTGTTCGACTCCATGGAATACCAAGTAGTATAGTGAGTGATCGTGACTAGATCTTCACTAGCAGATTTTGGGAGGCATTTCAAGCTGCACTAGGAACCAAGTTGAACTTCAGTACTGCTTACCACCCGCAGTCTGATGGGCAAACTGAGAGAATAAATCGAATCTTGGAAGATCTTTTGCTAGCTTGTATTTTTGATTTTGGAGGTATATGGGAGGACCATTTGCATTTGGTTGAGTTTTCATATAATAATAGTTATCAGGCCAGTATTAGGATGGCTCCTTTCGAAGCATTGTATGGTCGTCCTTGTAGATCCCTGCGTGTTGGATTGAGTCGGGTGATAGGCTTGTTCTTGGTACGGATATGATAAGGGAAGCCACTGAGAAGGTTGATTTCATTCGGAAAAAGTTGAAAGCTGCTTAAAGTCGACAGAAAAGTTATGCCGATCGCAGGAGAAGAACTTTAGAGTTACATGTTGGAGATTCAGTTTTCTTAAAGGTTTCTCCAATGCGTGGAGTTTTGAGATTTGGAAAGACGGGTAAGCTGGCACCGCGATATATAGGTCCTTTTCCTATACTTGAGAGGATTGTTCGTTTGGCTTATCGAGTGCGGTTACCTAATTGGTTAGCTGGCGTACATGATGTGTTCCATATTTCACACCTTCGGAAGTATGTGCACGACCTAGATCATATTATTGAGGAGGCTGCTCAACAGGATTTGGAAATCACACCTAATTTGGCAGTGAAAAGAGAACCATTGAAGATTATTGATCGAGATGAAAAATGGTTAAGGAATAAAGTGGTGAAATTAATTAAAGTGCAATGGAGTGGAGATCCGAATGATTGCACTTGGGAAACAGAGGAAAGCATGCAAAAGTCCTATCCTAACTGTAGAGTGGATATTTCGGCTTAATCTGGTAAGCCATTTCTCTATCTTTTTATGTGTTCATATATTCTTTGTTTTGTCTCCCCGTCTATCAAATTTCGAGGACAAAATTTTCTTAAGGAGGGAAATCTGTAATGATCCCTTTTTTAAGCCAAATATTAACTTAGTAATTAATATAAAAATTAGGATTAATTTGTGAATTAATTTGAAATTTCCAAAAAAAATAAGATATGTGTTGGTTTATATATATATATATTGTAAATAGAATATGGATTTGAAATTCAAAAATAAATATCTTAAAATAAAAATTGGATTTAGAACTATACATATTAAATATACATATATGGGAATGTGATTATTTATTAATGTATAATTTAGTTTCAAATTATTTTCTTTAAGGTTATATGAATATTAATAAAGGAAAAGTATAAAATATAAAACATAAAACATAAAACATATAAGTTTAAAACTAAAAAGAAATATAATATAAAATCAATATAAAAATATATAAAGACATTTGTAAGTTAATAAAAAGGGATATTAACAAGTGTAAGTATTTTAATATAACATTTAACAAGTGTTAGCTTAAGATAACATGAAATTACAAGTGTCATGTTTTTCTTTTATTTTTAAATAATAAATAAAGATAAAAAATCAAGGCTACATATATTTATACTCTTACTTTCTCATTTCTTTTATCTTCATTTCAAAAACCTGTAATCAAAACCAGAATAAAGAAACGAAAAAAAAACAAAACAAACAAAACTCTTTCACAAATCTTCAACCTGAATATCAAGCAAAAATTCAAGCATTCAAATTCAACAAACAAGTTCAGAAATCAACTTAACATTAAGAGAATCAAAATCAAGTTGAAGATCAAAACCAAAACAATCTCCAGATCAAAGTTTTTCCAGTTTTCAAAATCAAATTCCAGGTTCTCTGTTATCATCAAATAGGTGAGTAAACTTTTCTATAAAGGCCTAAATTGTTTGATAACCAGTTGCATTTAATAATCTATGATGGAAATTTTGCTTTGCATGTTTGTTTAGATATGATTTCATATAAATATGTATGTTATATTGCTGTGCGTATCTGTGAGCCTGTAAGTTTGCTCTGTTCTAGTTTACAGGCTACAAAACTTAAAAAAACAAATTTAAATACCTCTTCCCCTAATTCTCTTTAGTCTTCAATATATAAACAAAATCTGTTAGTAATAACAAGATATAGATTTTGAAAATACTTTCAAGAAGAACCTGAAACTAGTTTTAACAAAAAGGAAGAAGTACAGTGAAATTCAAATCATACCAAATTTTCGACTTAAATGATTTCTGGTTTCATGTATATAATCAATTTTGTTTTCGAAAACTAGGGTTTTTAAAAATGAAATCATGATTTTTAAGCTTTTAATTCAAGAGAAATTGCAAGTTGAACGTGGTTTGGGTTTTGGGCATTTTCTAATGATCGGAGAATATTGGGGTCTCGAGATCGTGGCTGAAGCTAGCCTGGGGGTAGGCGATCTTGGTAAAAATAGTCGTAGGATTTTACGACCACCGTGGCGGTGGCACGGCGTCACAATGGGGTTTTAGCTCGGGTTTTGGCCAGCGTTAAATCTCGGGTTTCTACGTCGTCATCTGAGCATCGGGGACGATCAGTCATGGGGGAAATGGTGCGTGGTTGAACGGCGAGGCTATGGTCGAGGTGGCGTGGCTTTTGACGATCTGGATCATCGACGCAAGGGAGATTTGTCGATCGAATTTAGTTCCAATTGGGTGCTGTTCAACCCGATTTCAAGTTCGTCGTTGGTTCGTCAATCTGGGTGGTCTGGGGGCTTGAGTTTGTCGTCGACGTCGTGCTGGTGGTCTCGGCAGGGACCAGAGGTGGTCGGAGCCCTCGTGCACGTGCACATGTGCACGTTCAAGTCTGGAAATTGTTGTGGTTTGGGAAGAAAGGTTTTTATCGGGATTTGCTCAAAGTGGATCGTGGATTGTCTTGGGGATGAGACGAGAGGAAGTTACTCGGGGTGATCTCGGGTGAATGACGGGATTGACTCGGGTTTTTATGATATCAAGTTTTTTTAAAAAAAAATATAACAAGTTTTAAAATTTAAACCAGGTCAGGTTTAAAACCATTCCTTAACCAATTCTTTTTAATTAATGATTGTTTTATTTAAGTTGGGATTAGTTAAAGGTTATAAAAATAATTACTTTTAAATTAATTAAGTTTAAAGTATTTTAAATATATATATGACCTTTATTTTAAAAGTTTATTTTAAATAAACTTAATAATGTAATTAAGGAGTTAATTAAGAAGACAAAATGTTTTCAAAGGTTAATTATCTTAAAGGTTTAAATTAATTGGTTAATGATAATTAATTCCAAAGGTTATTAATAAGATTTAAAGGATAATTAGAGTAATCAATTAAGATAAATGAGTTATCTTTTAATTAATTAAGATCTTAAGTAATTAAGGATTTATTAAATAATGAAAGTAATTAAAGGAAATTTACTTAATGTAGGTAATTAAAGATTAATTAAGGTTAATTATTTAATAATTAAGGTTAATTAATTTAATGATTAAAGGATTAATTAATTAATAATTAAGGGTAATTAATTAATAATTAAGGAAAATAAATCAGTAATTAAAGGATAATTAATGAAAGTAATTATGTGATTATTTAATTAAATAATTAAGTAAAATGGTTTGTAATTACTTAATGATAATTAAGAAGGGTTAAGTGATTAATTCATAAGTAATTAATTTATTTTGAGTAAATTAAATTAATTATAATCATATGATTTATTTTTTATATTTTATACTTTTCCTTTATTAATATTCATATAACCTTAAAGAAAATAATTTGAAATTAATTATACATTAATAAATAATCACATTCCCATATATGTATATTTAAAATGTATAGTTCTAAATCCAATTTTTATTTTAAGATATTTATTTTTGAATTTCAAATCCATATTCTATTTACAATATATATATATATATATATATATAAACAAACACATATCTTATTTGTTTTGGAAATTTCAAATTAATTCACAAATTAATCCAAATTTTTATATTAATTACTAAGTTAATATTTGGCTTAAAAACGGGATCATTACAAAATAACTTTAAGGTCACACTGTTCAAAATAAAAAAATGTAAAAAGTAGAAAGAACATTTTTTTCAGTTAACAAAGAAGATTTGTAATGGTTATATGAAAATTCATATGATATTTATGGAGTCAAACAGAAAGATTTTAACTGAAAATTATGAATATGCTTTATTGATTGATTTAGATACAAGCTTTTGATTTGAGAAAGATATTATACAATTTGATACATAAACAAATATCGGTGCTTTGTATTTATACTATTACATCAACATATGTTATTGGGCTTTGATAGCCAGCCTGCATGTCTTTACCCGCTTCACATAATATGACATGGTCCTCATTAGCTCTGGTCTTCACTGGCTCACTCATACGACTCATTCATTTAGTCTTCATTTCCCCCCTCAAACCCGACTTTAGTGTTAGGGTTTGGAGACGATATTCCCATATTGCGATTACTTTTAATCTTTTTCAAATTACTTTGAATTAGTTAAAACTTTACTTCAATTCTCAGATCAAAGCATCTATAAGCTTTATCGTCTTTAATGAAATCAAGATATAGTTGAGTATGAGATCTTCGAAGTTGCTATTTGAGAAAGCTTCGAGTTTTTTACTTCCTTGCTTCACAGTTCAACCAGAGTATGATAATAATAGTTTTTTGGTTCAAAGGTTTGAGCTTTTTCTTTAATTACTTGCTTTGACTAGACCCAGCTCCAGGTTGATGATGATTGCAAAAGTCACCAACTTTAACCTTTTTCTTATATAATATGAAGTTCTTCTTTGACAGAGGTTTTGTTAATATATTTGCGATCTGGTAAGCTGCAAGTATGTGGTTTACCCTCAACTTGTTATTTGCGACTTGTTCTTTGTCAAAATAGAGATCTAATTTCATATGTTTGGTTCGTGAGTGTAAGATTAGATTTGCATTTAGTAGAAATGTACTATGATCATCACACCATATTGTGGCTTGACTGTCAGTCTTAACTTGAAGTTCACTTAGTAATAAGTTAATCCACATTATTTCAGCAGTGACATTTGCTACACTTTTGTATTCAGCTTCGGTACTTGATCTAGATATAGTTGGTTGTTTTGTTAAACACCAAGAGACTCGGTTTTTCCCAGAAATATGCAATATCCAAATGTAAACCTTATATCATCAGGATCAGTAGCCTAGTCTACATCTGCATATCCATTGATGCTGAGATTTTTACATGTTTCTAATATCATTCAATACTTTACTGTACCTTTTAAGTATCTCAAAATTCTTTTCACAGCCCTCTAATGTTCATCAAGTGGATTTTGCATGAACTGACTTACTTTATTTACACCAAAGGAAATTTATGGCCTGGTAATTGTTGCATACTACAGTGCCCCTATTATGCATCTATATTGCTTATCATTTGATATTGCTTCACCTTTGCTTTTAGATAAATGTAGATTACTTGCCATGGGAGTGGACAGTGCATTAGATTCGTC
The DNA here is from genome assembly GCA_030737815.1 of Allium fistulosum. NCBI lineage: Eukaryota > Viridiplantae > Streptophyta > Magnoliopsida > Asparagales > Amaryllidaceae > Allium > Allium fistulosum. The sequence continues at coordinate 457,838,569 of CM060905.1, forward strand.
TATTTTAGCTCTAGTTAAAATTTATGATATATACTTTTCTTGGCTTAAATGGATTTTGTTGCTTTAGATCCTTTTAACTTCAATTCCCATAAAATAGTTCAACATCCTAAGTCTTTGATTGAGAACTCTTTATTTAAAAGTTGAGTAAGCTTGTTAATTTCTGCCGCATTGCTACCTGTAATAATAAAATCATCAACATATATTAGCATATAAGTAATAGCAAACTTACTGAATTTTGTAAATAAAGAGTTGTCATATTTTGTTGAAGTGAAGCCAAGACTAATTAATGTTGATTTCAGCTTGTCAAACCAAACCCTAGGTGCTTGCTTGAGCCCATAAATTATCTTGTTTAATTTGCATACATAATTTTCACCGCCTCTTTGCTTGAAACCTTGAGCCTGTTTCATGTAAACTTCCTCTTGCAAGGCACCATTTAAAAGGCATTATTCACATCTAATTGTTCGATAATCCAATCTCTATTTAAGGCAATAGTTAGTATTATTCTAATAGTAAAAATTTTCACAACATGTGAGAATGTCTCATTAAAATCAAAACTTTTATGTTATGAATAACCTTTTGCTACTAGTCTTGCCTTAAACTTAGAGATTGAACCATCTAAATTCCTCTTTATTATATATGATCATTTACATCCAACAACATTTTTGTTGCTTGGTAGGGAAACTAAAGTCCAGGTCTTGTTTTTTATTATAGCATCATATTCCTCTTTCATTGCTGCTCTCCATTTCTCATGTTGTATAGCTTCAAAATAAGTGCCTGGTTCTTTAGTTTCCAAATCAATATTATAAGTTTTTGGTTTAAATATTCCACTCGTAGCCCTTGTTATCATATGATGCCCCGTTGTTGCAGGTGGTTGAACTTTGTTGACACTTGTGGCTTCTTGATCATTAGATGGTGGTAAATCATCTAATGATTGATGACTCCTTGACTGAAAATCATCATCATGCTGAGATGCTAAAATGGGTGTGTCAGAATCTGATTGCTCATGACTTGGCTCAACTCGGAGCACTGTATGTTGTGAGTTTTCTTCATTTGATGTTGCTTTCTGATCACTCTGATCTTCCTATGTTTGAGTTGTACTATTATTTCAGGCTAATCAGGTGTTTGTGGTATGGATATTTTTGGATTATAGACCTTTTGTGATGTTTTCATGACTGAGTTGCTAAATGGGAACCCATTTTCATTAAACACAACATGTCATGATATAAAAATTCTTCCATTTCCATTTAAGAATTTGTTTCCCTTTTTGTTTGTTGCATAACCCAAGAAAGTACAAGGAGATGATCTAAAATTTAATTTGTGAGTATTATAAGGTCTTAGATAGGGAAAACATAGACACCAAAAAACTTTTAGACTATGACAATCTAGTTTAACATTATATAGTATTTCAATTGGACTTTTGAATTTTAAGCCTTTTGTTGGTAGTCTGTTTATCAAGTAAAAAGTTGTAGGAAAGGCATCAGGCAACTTGAGTGGCAATGATGCTTGAGCAAGTAAAGTAAGCCCAGTTTCAACTATTTGTCTATGTTTTCTCTCAATTAATCCATTCCGTTCTGATATGTATGGACAAGTTGTTCTATGAACTATTCCTTTTTTTTTGAAAAAAATTCTCTTAATGGTTGGAACTCAGTTCCACCATCAGTTTGTATGACTTTTAGTTGACGACTTGTTTGTTTTTCAGATTGAGCTATAAATTGTAACACTGCATTATATGTTTCAGATTTTGATATTAGAAAACAAATATCTAGAAAATGCATCAACAAAAGAGATATAATATTTGTACCCATAATCAGTACTAATTGGTGCTGGTCCCCATAAATCTGTAGCAATCGACTCTAAAGGTGCATTATAGATAGTTTCTGAGTCTGGAAATGCAAGTTTATGACTTTTTTCCATTTGACAATAAGTGCACACATAAGTTATTGAGAAGCTTTTGAAACAAATTGCATTGTTATTCAATACATGCTTTATAATTTTTACATTTGGATGGCCTAGCTTATAATGCCACATATCAAAACTCTTACTGTCACTGTAACGACCCAGAAATTTAGCTATTAGAATTTAGAATATTTAATTAATTTTTAAATGTTGAAAAGTTAATTTAATAGGTTAAACATTTTAAACTTGAATATGAATGTTAATTGAATAACTAGAGTTGGTTAAATAATTGAATTTGGAGTCTAACAAGTGAAAATAGCCATTCGGGACACTGTCTCAGAATTGGACGAAACCACTTTCATTGGATCCATAATGATATATTATTATAGGATTCCAAATTTCAAAGCAATCAGAATTACCATTTTATCGTGCAAACCTGAAAAGCATTGGAATTCAATTAAGTAACCAAAAACTATTTTATCGATAAAACTGATTTTTAACTAAAAGAATTGTGCACGAGTCTGGATGCATACAATAATATGTCCAATGAACAAGAATAAGAAATAAAAATATTTTCATGTTTTAGGTCGTAAAAATATTGATGACATCATCATTAGTACACTATTCACTTTTGACAACATAAATCCGTAGCACTTTTGTATATTCAATATAGGATTTTATAATTAATCTAGAGAGTTTAAGTGATATAAGATTATTGTAATATAATTTGTAAACTTTGTTTAAACTTGTATAAAGATGAGTATATGATAAAATATGTGACGAATAAAGAGAATAAAAATACGTTGTAAAATGTCGCGTAGAAGTCGCCAAACGTCACCAGAATGTCGTATAACCTGCATATGAGTTAACAAAACCTCAAATGGGTCCCACCCACATAAATTAACACATGGAAGAGTGTGTGGAAGGGTGTGGGCTGTGTGTAGGCATGTGGGGGTATGGTGTAGCTCGATTTGACATAAAGCAAGAGGTATGGTGCATTAATGCAAGCATTGAAGTAGTCATATCTCCTTGAATCAAGCAAAGAGGTACACATGCATTTAATGGGTACAGAGGAGTGTGTGTAACGTGTAATGGAGGGTAGGTGTCATGTGGGTAAGGTAGGGTGCAATGATGGAGGGTACAGTGCATTAACGGAGGGTATGGAGCATTTAATAGAGGGTGTGGTGGTGTAAGGTGTAGAAGCTTCCTGATGGGATATCCATGATTCGGGGGTATGGTGGGGGTGTAGGAGAGGATGGCATGGTGTGGGTGATGTGACATAAAGTGTCGATGTGACATAAAGCTAAGATGTTTCCTAACGTTTGCCTATAAATACTCCCCCTCTCTCTCATTTTCACTTTGTTTCTTCTTCATTTTCTCTCTTATCTCTCTCAAGCTCTTAAGCATCCTTAATGGTTTCCATGCCGTGAATCAAAGAGAAAACAGTTCAAAAACTAGTTAAAACTTAGATCCGGCCATGGATCTAAGCTTCTTGAAGCGTTCCGGAGCCAACTAGCTTGGTTTCGTCGTCGTTGGAGTTCACCAACTCCACATACATGCCATGGCCAAAAGTTTCAAAATCAAGATGGAGTTTGGGAGGCTCCGATGAAGGAAAAGCAAGGGTAAGTTTTGCCGGAGTGAAGGCCTAAAGCATAGTGGAGTTTGGAAGCAAATGGAAGTGCAAAAGCTCAAAGTTTGGCTTGGTACATGCATAGGCCGAACCATTTAGTGTTTGGTAGTAGATTGGAAGCTTGACAAGGAGCGAAAGCGATGGCGAACTCATATGGAGGAAGCTTGAGAAGGAGGGAGCTTGATTGTAAGAACACTTCGCTGCTTAAATTTTAGCTTTTTGATTAAAAAATGTTATTAATGTTTAATTAATATGGATGCAAGTTAGTAAGACACACTTCACCTCTTTAGCTTAGATTTATGATTAATAAGTCATAATAAGTATAACTTGTAAATATGAACATGTTTGGAAAGTTAATTAACAAGTTATAAAAAGTTAGTAAGCAAACTTGAAAAGTTAGTAAACAAACTTGAATAGTTAGTAAGCAACTAGTAAAGAAAAGTTAGTAAACTTGGTTGTGTTGATTTACTAATCTTTGGATGATAACATTGAATGTTATATGGATGATTGAATGATTTGGTTGTGTTGATGGTGTGATATTATATGGTAAGTATAAACAATACACCTATGTTAGTTTGACATCTTTATATGTTAATATCATGACTTTTAAAAGGAATTCCAAGTCACGTTACACATACATCAATATGTGTACAAACGGAAAGGGTTAAGCCTCTTTAAAATAAAAGAGAAAAAAGATTTAAAATGAGTTTTAAATCATAGAAAAGTTTGAATATAATATTATAATAGTATAATATTATAAAAGATAAAATATTGGAAAATAATATTTTATAAGTTGAAAACATAGAAATAAATGGTTATAATAATTTATAATCATTTATAAGTGTTTTGGAAGTGTCCCGGGCAAGTTCCGGAACAATTCACCAAAAGGTCAAAATTGGACACTTTCCGGAGTGACAGTTCACGGTTATACGACCTGTAATTTCGAACGGAAGTGTAAAATGCGTTTCAAGTCGGAATGAATGGAAACGGGGAACGTTTTGTCCGTAAAGTTAATAGCATTCAAATGGATCCGAAAAGTAAATTTTTCGATTTGAAAATCTCAAGTTATGAGTAAAACAGTTTTCAAAAATGTCGTTGTAAGAGCGGCTAAATCCAGATTTTTATAAGTAGAGTTTTATAATTCTAAAATTATGAAATAAATTTCTAAATTCATTATTAATATAATAATGAGGTTTTGGAAGATAAAAATGAGTTTATACTTAATCAAAAGTATTATTATGGAAAATGACCTTGTTAATCACTATTCACCAACGATTAAGGAACTGAATTTTGAAATTAAGGAACCAGAAGGAGTTTTTGACCCAATGATTTCATAATAATTAATTATGATTTTTAAGATTTGTTTGGGAATTTTCTAAACACATAAAAAAATGGTCAAATTCTATAGTCAAATGAATTGTTTAAATAATAAACAATATTTGGAAATAAGCTTGGAAGTGGCATTAGACTTCAAGGTATGGAAGTGACTATTATTTAAAGGATAAAGAATGTGATCGAACCAAGGTCTGAGAGGAAATAGTTCTCCAACTTGGAAGGCCTCATTGTTTGTTGATAATTAACTGAGTTTGAATCAAAGACTTGAGTTACGAATGAGGTATTATCTTTGAATGAGAATTAAAGTAAATAACAGAAAGGGGTATGCGGTAATACCTAAGAATACATCTTGTCCCACCTGTGAGATGTGAGAAAGAAAACAAGGTAGTTAATAGGATGGGAAATCCATCTGATCTTGTTTATTTCTTAGACGAGGGGTGGAACGAATTGAAAGGTATACCCGGGTACTTGTCAAAGATCATGTAAAAGTTATGACAAGATAAAGAAAAGGGAACTGAATAAGCGAAAAGGAATTGGAACTCGATTGTTGTGATGCTAAGTTGGGTATTTTTCTAGGTGTCGATCTGATGTTGGTTTAGGCCTTCGGGGTTTGCACTTGGGAAATTATTCTCTTACTGTTTTAAAATCAGGAACTGATTCTAAATTGAGAAAAAGGGGTTAAGCAATTAAATTAATTGAGGCTTAACGATTCTGTATACACATATAAACATTTTATTTCGTTAATTGATATCGAAGGAACCAGGGTCAGATTTAGGGTAAAGTCCCGACCCGAAGACCACTTTGAATCAATGAATGACGTTCCAGAAATGGACAAATGATTGAAGAAACCGAGATGGAAAATCTCTATGACGTTGAAGATCGGAGATCTTCTATGGTAAGCGGGTTGCTTGTTGATAACCTCGGAGTTGCTCCCGAGGTAAATGAATAGGAGTGATTCCTTATTGTGGGATCAGCGATGATGCAAGGGCTGCGGCTACTGCGATTAGGGATGTAGTAGGTTGGTGCCTTCGGTTCATCCTTTACCCAGATGACTTGCATGGGAGAATGTCTGACAAAGCATTTCCAATGATTACAAACGTCGACTTTTACAAATGTACATCTGTTTGATGGTGGAGAAGGCAACTTCTCTTTGCTTAACACCCTTCTCTGAGACGAACGAGCTCGGAGGTTGTATTTTTGTGGGAGTCAATTAGTTATTGGCGGATCTGACAATGTGGCATTCAGAGTGAATGAGCTGGAATGAAAAGGTAATGCGTTACCTCGAGCCTCATCAAATGAGGAGTGATTGAAACAGGGCGTACATACCCAGGAGAATGCCCGCATTTTCCCTTCTAGACAGAAAACTAATTTCCCTCTATATGTTGGGATTTAAAGTATGTGGTATGAGCACGCTCGGAAGGTCGGAAACAACCGAGGAAAATGGCGTATTCGTTCTATCGGTTGGACAGGCAGTCTTGTTTAGGCATTGGGTGGGGAACTCACACCCAGGTACATCCCTCTAGAGGTGTACTGTATGGAAGGTAGTCCTTTACCTTGGTTGTTAGTATGGAATCCAATAATCCATTAAGAGCCTTGTATGATTTTGATTGTAGACCAAATACTGGAATTTAATGATTGTAACAATTTCAGCTAAGGTTTATAAGTTTACTTGAAAAGCACTTTCAAAACAATGTCATTAAAAATAATATCCCTTATGTTTGGCGTAATCATTTTATGGTTATCACAAGTGAAAAACGCATTCAGTGTTTTTATCCTGTGTGGTCTTATAAGATACCCTTTATTTTCAAAATACAGATTTCTGGTTTGGTGTCCAATTGTGACGCTGTCACATTTGGGATTGAGTTCTTACACTGTTTTTTCCAAGCTTGATCTAGATATTTTCAACATTCGGGTCAGTACCGAGTGATTTCAGGATTAGCTATGCAAGCCGAGAAGCGAGAAGGCTGGACGTGGGGAATTTCTTGGATAGAGATCATATGGGATCGCGTTTGTTTTGGCATAGTGTAACATGTTAGGAGGTTCGAACTTTCCAAAGGAGTGCTGGAGATCTACATCTACGTATGGGCGTAGTCTTATTACTTATGCATGCTATGTTTTTGTTGTTTATCTATTTCAGCAATTGTAAGGAAAGAGTTTATAACTTTCCAGGCTGATCATAGGTTAGACTCTGATTGATATGTTTTTAAATGTTTTTTCTGTAATGATATTGTTCAATATTATATTTTCTCCATGCATTGTGAGATTCTGTTCTATTCCGCTGTGTTATTCTGTTCTTGTTTCTTTTATTTCATCCTTAATGATTTGGTTTTTCGTGCCTTGGGAATTCGTGACTGAGGAGTATTGGTGTGGGTTTTCGGGGTGCAAAAAATCGGGTCGTTACAGTCACATTCAGGTTTGATTTCAGAAACATTACACCAGTTTTCATTAACCTCAGAATTTCTTGACTTATCAACATTGAATTTGTATAATCCTCTAAATTACTTACCCTGCAACAAAATTTCTTTGGTTACAATATCTTTACTAAACAATAGCTTGGATAAAATTCAAAGTAAACACCATTGTCTTTGGCAAACTGTGATACACTTAAGAAATTTTTTACCTTATCAAAGGAACTCTCAATAAATTATTGAGATATAATTTTCTTTTTCCAATTAAACTTGCATTTCCAGTATGTGTTATTCTAATTGATTTACCATCACCCATATGCATAGATTTTGTACCTTTATATTCCTTGCTACCCAGATTTAAATTATTGAGATTGCTTGTCACATGGTTGGTTGCTCCTGAATCTCGATACCATATTTCATCATGTATATCTTCTAGTCTTGCTACATCACTGCTTGTATTCTATGATTGATTTTTGCTGCCTTGTTGAGCATTAAGCATGTTAGCATTTGTTTGATAACTTCTTGCACTGATCTGCTATGTCGGCACATAATTTGCATCAAATCTGAAATAACACTTGCTTGCTGCATGACCACACCTTTCACATATTTGACACCTGATCCGATTATTTGTTGTACCTTCCTCCTCTTCCTCCGAATCTACCTGAATGACTAACTCTTTGACTAGTTGACTGATTCTTGGCATTAAAACCCTTCTCTTAATTTCTGTATTTGTTGTTGGTTTCAAAATTTGCAGTGAAGTCTGATACAATAGGCTTTTTTGTTCTATCCTTCCTTCATGAGCAAGAAGTGTAGAATGCATATACTGAACAGTGGGGGTTGTTTCTTTTGAGGAAATTACTGCTACTACATCTTCATATTCTTCATCTAATCCATTTAATATAGATAATGTTTGTTCATAATGTAACGCCCCACTCCTAGACCCTCATCAGCAAAGAGTATTACGGAGGTAATACCGTCTGCTAATGCGGAGAATAGAGTATAATGGAAGCGACCAAGCGTAATCATGCTATAACTATCTACTAAATACGTCGAAGGGTGGTATCTATTTTTTTTCCAGGTCCAGTGGTTCGACATATTTAATAAATACTTATAACGAAACAACAAATGGCTAGTGATCTATCAGAACAAGCATAATAACATAGATGAATAACATCACAGAACATCATCAGATATCATAACAAAGTCACACCACAATACATCATCAAGTACATTTCCAAATAAAACGTAAGAAGTGGCTACACAACCACCGCTCACACATGTGAGTCAAAAATATGTACATCAGATAGTCTTAATAACAAAGTGACATAAAGACGGACTATATAAAAGAAGCTATCTATCTATAGCGGATATGTCCAAAGCGGAAGCACAAGAGCAAGCTAAGTCCAGCGTCCTAAACTGAAACAAATCGGTCTGACCTGAGCATAAAGTACTCGGGTCAGGCTAGCTAAACAAATCAATTAGATAAACTGAGAGATAATAATGCGGTAACAGATAATGGTATAATAATTTTCCAAAGAAAAGAGCAATAAATAACCACATTACTAAAATGAACGATAGCATAACCACTACACAAAGTGAACTCTCCCAAAGAGAGGTATAATATCATAATGTCAAATAACATTGCCTCATCTCATTGGCATAATCAATAAGTAAAAAAAGTGGTTTACGGAATATAGCTCGTACATAGAAGAAATCCTGAAACTGTGCCCAAAGGAAATAACAAAATAATATGGATCACCATCCATAATCAATGCCACAGCAAAAGAGTAGCTCCACCGAGCAATAATAAATATCTCAAAAATCAATGCAACAAAACAAGGCAGATAGCGTCCATCGATACTATAACTCCACAGGATAGTCGCACTTACATCGTGTGGTTCCATAAAACCATCACCGAACGGCGCAACTTAAGTGAATTATAAATCCTCAGGAAAATATGCACGTGCTTCGACACTCAGTTGTTGTTGCCAAGTACTGTAAAAGATAGCGTACGCCCTGGAGCGATATGCTAGTATGCGGTACTCCCATTGGAGTAGATGTCACTCAGACTAACGCCTAAAATCCTGCTCATGCAAGAGCAAGTGTCACACAGGGAGGTGCCACTCAGGCTATGACCACTCAAGGTCCAGTACTGGCTTTCACTCAGGAGATGTGTCACCAACATCCGGAGAGGAACCCGAAAAGAGTTAACACAATGTCCCATAACCACCGGTTCGCAGTGAACGGTTTCCTAACCTTTTATCAATTTCACAACAAAAGCAGTATAAAAGTCTATCTCATCTCATCGATAAACTAAGCCAAAAGGCCAAAACGATCAATCGAAATGGTCGGGGGTTAAGCGGAAAGAAAAACGCACGGGTTCATAGGTCGTGTTTTTCCCCAACCGTTTAATGTCTCTCCACTTCTCTCGAAGTGCAAAAGAGTGTGTGTGGAGTTTTATTCTAGAAAATAATTGCGGAAAACAGATTTTTAATTGTTTAAAATCACTTTTAGAAATAGCCTATGAAGTTCTCCTATTATGGAGTAAATAATTTAATAATTAAAAATAATAGTAAATAATAGTATCAAAAAGCCATTTGAGTAAAAAAATCACTTTAAAACCCTTTATAAAACCCGTGCATGAATCTTAAGAACAATCTCGAAGAAATCGATAAAACTTCAGAAAAATTCAGAAAATATTCGTGTTGGAAATCACTCAAAATGTGCTGTGATCCAAAGTTCAATAATTTATTTGGACCTGCAACTTGAATCCAAAATGTCTGAAAATTTGTGGGCATGTAATCTAACACCCCTGCTCCATAACGCAAAAAGAATCGTCCGAATCCGACTAGAAACGAAGTCAGGGCGACGTCACAAAGTCGGACCAAAACAGAAAATAAATACTATTTAAACACAGTTTCTGGGTGCTACTTTGGCCATAAAAATAAAATATCAAACGCACCTAGAATTGAACCAAATTTTGCAAACTTGAGGATCTCGACCTCATCTTTCCAATGAGACCAAAATCAATGAAATCCGGCATCGGACCTGCTCGCAGCGAGGTCACGAAGTTGGGTGTTTGCACTGAAATATAACCACTGTTTTTACACAACTTCTGGGTGCTGCTTCGGCGATACAAACGGAGTATCAAACACACCCAGATCTGAACCAAAATTTCAGATTTGAAGGACTCGATCTCATCTTTCAATCGAGACCAAAACCTATGAAATCCGACATCGGAACTGTTCGCAGCGAGGTCACGAAGTTGGGTGTTTGCACTGAAATATAACCACTGTTTTTACACAGTTTCTGGGTGCTACTTCGGCGGTACAAACGGAGTATCAAACGCACCCATATCTGAACCAAATTTAGCAGAGTTGAAGATCTCGATCTCATCTTTCCAACGAGATAGAAATCGATGAAATCCGACATCGGACCTGCTCGCCGCGAGGTCACGAATTTGGGTGTTTGCACTGAAATATAACCACTGTTTTTACACAGTTTCTGGGTGCTACTTCGGCGATACAAACGGAGTAACAAATGCACCCATATCTGAACCAAATTTTGCAGAGTTAAAGTTCTCGATCTCATCTTTCCAATGAGACCAAAATCGACGAAATCCGACATTGGACCTGCTCGCAGCGAGGTCGCGAAGTTGGATGTATGACTGGAATATAGGGTGAACACACTAATACTTAGCCGAATTTAAGTAGCAATGTTACCTCTTTCCCAAGCAATAGAATAACCAAACACAAGAGTATGAAATCCACAAGCAATGAGAAGAAGATCAAAGGGCTTCAACAATCAAAATGCACAAAAAAACAAGGATTACAAAATAATTTCAAAAATTAAACAATGGATTAGAGGTGGGTTTCCTGATTGCTACTACCTTCCAATGATTAGATTAAAACCCCTTTGACTTTGATGAAGATTAATGAAGCTTTGCTCTAGGCTTGGAGGCCATTATTTAGTGTTTTGCTCTAGGGTTTAAGTGTTTATGGAATGAGATGTTGGCTGAAATAAATGGGTAGAAGATGGTTTATACGCTAATGGAAGTGGGTTAGTGGGCCTAATACCCATTAGGACTTGGAATATGTTCTATATTTCAAGTTAGCTAATTTCTCTAAGTACAAACTACACATTATTAACCCATAAAATTTTAAAATATGTTACCAAAATAATTTAGCTATAGTTATAAAATTTTACATCACCATATTTGCCAACTTACAATTTAACCCCTAATTATTTCAAAACACCTTTTAGTCAAAATTGCCAAAAATCGCCGTTTTGCAATTAAATTGTAAATTAAATTCCCAATTCAAATATTGCACTATTTTACACATATAAAATTTTGCAATATTATAAATTTCCATTTACCCTAATTAATTTCCATTAAATTCTGCATTTTACACTTAAGCCCAAAAATATTAATTTATTCAAAATAACTAACTTTTGAACAAATTAGCCACATTAAAAAAATTCATTACGAGCTCCAATTAAATTAAATCCCAATTTTAATTTATTATTTGGCAATCGCAATCACGGGTTGTTACAGACTTCCCCCCTTAAGAAAATTGCGTCCCCGCAATTCCCTATCATGGAAGGTATCTATAACATCTAATCCTCAAAATAAATCAAACGAAGGTGAAGTAAAAATACTCACCAGCAACAGATGAAGAAAGAAAACCCGGATAAGTACGCTCGATAAACTCTCTGGTCTCCCAAGTGCAGTCCTTAGGATTAGACGACCATTGAATCTTCACGAGCGGGACCTCTTTGTTTCGAAGGTGTCTAACCTCCGAATCAAGGACACGAAGAGGTCGCTGCTCAATAGATAAATCAGGAGAAATCTATAAATCCGGCGCAACAAGCGGATCAATAACAGAATCAGGGTCGCCAACACATTTGCGAAGCTAAGAAATGTGGAATACGTCATGCATTCCAGAATAATGAGCAGGCAGAGCTATACGATAAGCAACGAGACCAATGCGTTCCGTAATAGGAAATGGTCCAACATAGCGAGGAGCCAATTTCCCTGTGGAGCTGAAACGCACTACCCCCTTCATAGGAGATATCTGAATGAAAACAAGATCACCAATGGAGAACTCAAGAGGCCTCCTATGGTTGTCCGCGTAGGATTTCTGACGGTTTTGTGCCTCTTTCATTCTCTGACGAATAAGAATAATCTTCTCAGAAGATTCTCGAACCGAATCTGGACCAAGAATAAGCTTCTCGCCAAATTCTAACCAACACGAAGGAGAACGACATGGCCTTCCGTAAAGAGCCTCGAAAGGAGTCATGCCAATACTAGAGTGAAAGCTGTTGTTGTAGGAAAACTCCACAAGTGGTAAGTGGTCCTCCCAACTACCTCCAAAATCAAGAATACAACAGCGAAGGAGATCCTCCAAAACACGATTCACCCTCTTAGTCTGTCCATCAGTCTGAGGGTGATAAGCAGTAGAAAAGTTTAGCTTTGTACCCAAAGCTGGCTGAAGACACTTCCAAAAGTGACTAGTGAAAATTGTGTCATGATCATAAACAATAGAACTGGGAATGCTATGAAGTCGAACGACTTCCTTCACATAGATCTTGGCCAACTGAGGTGCAGTCCGAGTGGACTTAATCGGAATAAAATGAGCCGATTTGGTCAAGCGATCAACTCTGACCCAAATAGAAGTATGCCCGACCCCGATCGAGGCAGACCGTCAATGAAATCCATAGATATCTGATCCCATTTCCACAATGGAATCTCCAGAGGCCGAAGAAGACTGGAAGGACGCTGATGCTCGGCTTTGATCTGTTGACAAGTCATGCAACTGCTCACATAACTTGCAACATCTCGCTTCAAACCTTCCCAATAATATAAGCGACTCATGTCGGCATACATCTTACTCAAACCGGGATGGATAGTGTACTTAGTGCGATGACAATCGTCTAGAATGTCACGCCTAAGCGATAAATCAGAGGGAACAATAATATGGTTCTTCTTGTGAAAACACCGATGGGAATCAATAGAATAATCCAGTGATGCCTCATCATTGGATACCGACTCAAGAAGATGGATGAAATGCAACAAGTCTGGATCTTGCCGTTGAGCATGGGCAATGCAATCCAGTAAACTAGGTCGAGCCTCCAGACTGAATAATAATATCGGTGAATCAGAAGACGGAGCTCGATCCCGAATATCACACATAGATTATGTCTCGAGAATATCCCATTCGGCTATCATCATAGAAACTACAGCCGCATGCTTGCGACTAAGCACATCTGCCACACGATTACCCTTGCCAGAGGTATACTGAATATCAAGGTCATATGAGGCAAGAAACTCAAGCCACAGTTGCTGTCTCATATTGAGATCTTTCTGACTGAAGAGATACGTCAGGGATTTGTCATCGGTGTATAGAATGAAGCGTTCGCCCAGTAAATAATGGCACCACGTCTTCAAGGCGAAGACAATAACAGCCAACTCAAGATCATGAGTTGGATAGCGAACCTCATTCGGACGCAGTTGCCTAGAAGCATAAGCAACCACCCGATCCTTCTGCATGAGCATGGCACCCAGCCCGCTACCACAAGCGTCGGTATAGACAACAAGATCATGGTTTCCCTCGGGAACCACTAGAATAGGAGCATGAGTGAGAAGTTCCTTCAATCGCTGAAAAGAAGCTTCACACTTGTCTGACCAGACATAACGAACGCCCTTACGATTCAGGCTCGTAAGTGGAAGAACAACACGTGAGAAATCCTTTATGAACCGACGGTAATAACCCGCCAGTCCTAGGAAGCCGCGAATCTCGTGTATGTTCTCAGGCCGCTTCTAGTTCTGAACGGCTTCGATCTTGGCGGGATCGACAGATATGCCTTCAGAAGATACTACGTGGCCTAAGAACTTGATCTTGCTCTCCCAAAAGTGGCACTTGGAGAACTTAGCCTTAAGCTGATGCTGACGAAGTGTATCCAAGACAATCCTCAGGTGCTGGGTATGCTCTGTCTCGGATCTAGAATATATCAGAATGTCGTCGATGAATACCAGAACGAACTTATCGAGATATTCCCGGAATACTCGATTCATAAGATCGACGAAGAAAGCTGGAGCGTTCGTCAAACCGAATGGCATGACTAACCACTCGAATGAACCATATCGAGTGCGGAAAGTAGTAAGCGGAACGCTATCATCCGCGAATCGGAGCTGATGAAAACCGGTGGCGAGGTCAAGCTTAGAAAAGACCTTTGCACCGCTCAACTGATCAAACACATCGTCTATCCGTGGCAATGGATAACGATTCCTAATGGTCTCCTCATTAAGCTTGCGGTAATCGATGCAAAGCCTAAGAGAGCCATCAGACTTCTTCACGAAGACCACTGCAGCACACCATGGCGAACAACTGGACTGATTAAACTGCTTTGCCTCGAGCTCTACCAACTGCTTCTTGAGTTCCTCATTCTCTTTCGTAGACATCCTCGTGGAAGGACGACTAACTGGATGAGAGCCTAGAATGAGATCGATGCGGAACTCAATAGCCCGCTTCGGCGGTAGACTCGATACTGCCTCAAAGATATCGGGATAATCCCGAACAACTGGAATACGAGATATAGCACACTCATCATCTCGTGAATCAAGAGCAAATAGAGTATCTTCGGAAATCTCAACATCCCGAAGAACAAGAGCCAAAGGAGCGGATGAGTCAGGGTGACGAAGAAATAATACCCGCTCCGGAAAAAAAAACTTGGCATCGTACCGAACGAGCCAATCCACACCCAGAATCATGTCGAAACCCAAAGAAGCCATAACGTGCAGATTCGCAAGGAAAGAAAAGCCATATAACTCAATATCAACATTCTCACAAAGGAGACTAAGGGTCGTGGATCCACCAATCGGATTCACAATCCTCAGAGAAGAAACCAAACAAGAAACATCCAAAGACATAACATCAACTAGTTCTTTTGATACGAATGAGTGAGAAGCACCCGTATCAAAGAGAACTCTAATAGATCTTCCATGAAATAGAATAAAACCTTCGAGAACGGAAGGATGCGTACCTTGAGGCTGAGCAGAATCTGTAGAAGCCTTGGCAGCATTAAGATTGCCAGATCTAGGTGGTGCAGTAGGACAAGCAGAGATAAGATGACCCTCCTTCTTGCAATAGCGGCAAGCGAGGGGTCTGGGAGACTCTCTAACAAAGTGATCTGGAGAATCGCAAGTGAAACACTTCCTCACGGAAGGTGTTCCATTGGTCTAGGACTGAGGTTGAGAGTCATAACTGATCGCTTTCTTCTTCTTAGGAGCAGGAGAAGAACTAGGTTTGCGGAAAGGAAACCTCTTCTTGTTGGGGTTCGCGGAAACCTCAACACTATCATCGCTATCCCCTTCCTTCTCGACTGCTTCGAGGTGAAGCGCCGAGTCAACAAGCTCTTCGAAGGTGAGCTTGAGCAGTAACATCAAAGACTTCTTAAGATATTTCTTAAGACCTTCCACAAATTTCAGATTCTTCTTGTAGGGTGTGCTGATGAACTCGAGGCCGTACGAAAGAAGAAACATAGTCTGAAACAGTAGACTTCCCTTGCTTGAGATCAATGAAGCGGCGAGCAAGAGAAATCTTCTTGGACTCTGGAACAAACTTGAGCTCGAAACGCTCACCGAACTAAGCCCAAGAAAGTGTGGTCTCATCGACCTCGGCAATAAGAAGCTCGTACCAATCCAAGGCACGAATCTAAAGCTGACTGTAAGCAACGAGAACACAGTCATGGTCAGAAATGCCCATGCGAGTAAAGGTGCGCTCGCATACACGGATCCATGACTGGACCTCAAGAACTGTCTCGGAGCCACTGAACGACTTGCCACTGAGATGAGTGAAATCGCTGCAGAGATGTGCAAAACCTGACTTGCGCGGAGCATCAGAGACTGGAGTAGAAGTCTGGGAGTGAGAATTCCGAACCAGCTCCATGATCTGATCGGTAGTCATGAATACGCCCTCCGGTTGTGGGTTACTGGATTGCCCTACAGCACCGGAGCGACGAGTGTTCCTCCCTCTTCCAGGCATACTGAAAGTAAGAGAAAAAATGAGTTAAGCACGATTCAAATATAGAAAATTCATTTAGGAATATTACGGAATATAAACGCATTCCTGAACATATTCCTAACTTATCTATCCAGAGGCACAAGGAAGGGATTCGCAATATTTGAATCATACTAGGATGTATTGTACTAAGTATATCTGTTCTGTGTTTATTATGCGTAGTCCGGAACCTGGCTTTGATACCAAACTGTAATGCCCCACTCTTAGACCCTCATCAGCAAAGAGTATTACGGAGGTAATACCGTCTGCTAATGCGGAGAATAGAGTATAATGGAAGCGACCAAGTGTAATCATGCTACAACTATCTACTAAATACGTCGAAGGGTGGTATCTATTTTTTTTGCAGATCCAGTGGTTCGACATATTTAATAAATACTTATAACAAAACTACAAATGGCTAGTGATCTATCAGAACAAGCATAATAACAAGATGAAAAACATCATAGAACAGGATCAGATATCATAACAAAGTCACAGCACAATACATCATCAAGTACATGTCCAAATAAAACGTAATAAGTAGCTACACAACCACCGCTCACACATGTGAGTCAAAAATATGTACATCAGATAGTCTCAATAACAAAGTGACATAAAGACGGACTATATAAAAGAAGCTATCTATCTATAGCGGATATGTCCAAAGCGGAAGCACAAGAGCAAGCTAAGTCCAGCGACCTAACCTGAAACAACTCGGTGTGACCCGAGCATAAAATACTCGGGTCAGGCTAGCTAAACAAATCAATTAGATAAACTGAGAGATAATAATGCGGTAACAGATAATGGTATAATACTTTTCCAAAGAAAAGAGCAATAAATAACCACATTACTAAAATGAACGATAGCATAACCACTACACAAAGTGAACTCTCCCAAAGAGAGGTATAATATCATAATGTCAAATAACATTGCCTCATCTCATCGGCATAATCAATAAGTAACAAAAGTGGTTTACGGAATATAGCTCCTACATAGAAGAAGTCCTGAAACTGTGCCCAAAGGAAATAACAAAATAATATGGATCACCATCCATAATCAATGCCACAACAAAAGAGTAGCTCCACCGAGCAATAATAAATATCTCAAAAATCAATGCAACAAAGCAAGGCAAATAGCGTCCATCGATACTATAACTCCACAGGATAGTCGCACTTACATCGTGTGGTTCCATAAAACCATCGCCGAACGGCGCTACTCAAGTGAAGTATAAATCCACAGGAAAATATGCACGTGCTCCGACACTCAGTTGTTGTTGCCAAGTACTGTAAAAGATAGCGTACGCCCTGGAGCGATATGCTAGTAGGCGGTACTCCCATTGGAGTAGATGTCCCTCAGACTAACGCCTAAAATCCTACTCACGCAAGAGCAAGTGTCACACAGGGAGGTGCCACTCAGGCTATGACCACTCAAGGTCCAGTACTGGCTTTCACTCAGGAGATGTGTCACCAACATCCGGAGAGGAACCCGAAAAGAGTTAACGCAATGTCCCATAACCACCGATTCGCACTGAACGGTTTCCTAAACTTCTATCAATTTCACAACAAAAGCAGTATAAAATTCTATCTCATCTCATTGATAAACTAAGCCAAAAGGCCAAAACGATCAATCGAAATGGTCAGGGGTTAAGCGGAAAGGAAAACGCACGGTTTCATAGGCCGTGTTTTTCCCCAACCGTTTAATCGTCTCTCCACTTCTCTCGAAGTGCAAAAGAGTGTGTGTAGAGTTTTATTCTAGAAAATAATTTCGTAAAACGGATTTTTAATTGTTTAAAATGACTTTTAGAAATAGCCTTTGAAATTCTCCTATTATGGAGTAAATAATTTAATAATTGAAAATAATACTAAATAATAGTATCAAAAAGCCATTTGAGTAAAAAAAAATCACTTTAAAACCCTTTATAAAACCCGTGCACGAATCTTGAGAACAATCTCGAAGAAATCGATAAAACTTCTGAAAAATTCAGAAAATATTCAAGTGTTGGAAATCACTCAAAATGTGCTGTGAACCAAAGTTCAATAATTTATTTGGACCTGCAACTTGAATCCAAAAGGTCTGAAAATTTGCTGGCATGTAGTATAGCACTCATGCTCCATAACGCAAAAAGAATCATCCAAATCCGACTAGAAACGAAGTCACGGCGACGTCTCAAAGTCGGACCAAAACAGAAAATAAACACTGTTTAAACACAGTTTCTGGGTGCTACTTTGGCCATAAAAATGAAATACCAAACGCACCAAGAATTGAACCAAATTATGTAGAGTTGAGAATCTCGACCTCATCTTTCCAACGAGACCAAAATCGACGAAATCTGACATCGGACCTGCTCGCAGCGAGGTCACGAAGTTGGGTGTTTGCACTGAAATATAACCACTGTTTTTACACCGTTTCTGGTTGCTACTTCGGCGATACAAACGGAGTAACAACACACCCAGATCTGAACCAAATTTTGCAGAGTTGAAGATCTCGACCTCATCTTTCCAATGAGACCGAAATCGATGAAATCCAACATCGGACCTGCTCGCAGCGAGGTCACGAAGTTGAGTGTTTGCACTAAAATATAACCACTGTTTTTACACAGTTTCTGGGTGCTAATTCGGCGATAAAAACGGATTATCAAACGCATCTAGATCTGAAAATTTTTTTGCAGAGTTGTAGATCTCGACCTCATCTTTTCAACGAGACCAAAATCAATGAAATCCGACATCGGACCTGCTCGCAGCGTGGTCGCGAAGTTGGGTGTTTGCACTGAAATATAACCACTGTTTTTACACAGTTTCTGGGTGCTACTTCGACGATACAAACCGAGTATCAAACCCAGCCATATCTGAACCAAATTTTGCAGAGTTGAAGATCTCGACCTCATCTTTCCAACGATGCTCAAATTGATGAAATCCGACATCGGACCTGCTCGCCGCGAGGTCACGAATTTGGGTGTTTGCACTGAAATATAACCACTGTTTTTACACAGTTTCTGGGTGCTAATTCGGCGATACAAACAGAGTATCAAACGCACCCAGATCTGAACCAAATTTTGCAGAGTTGAAATTCTCGATCTCATCTTTCCAACGAGACCAAAATCGACAAAATCCGACATCGGACCTGCTCGCAGCGAGGTCGCGAAGTTGGATGTATGACTGGAATATAGGGTGAACACACTAATACTTAGCCGAATTTAACTAGCAATGTTACCTCTTTCCCAAGCAATAGAATAACCAAACACAAGAGTATGAAATCCACAAGCAATGAGAAGAAGATAAAAGAGCTTCAACAATCAAAATGCACAAAAAAACAAGGATTACAAAATAATTTCAAAAATTAAACAATGGATTAGAGGTGGGTTTCCTGATTGCTACTACCTTCCAATGATTAGATTAAAACCCCTTTGACTTTGATGAAGATTAATGAAGCTTTGCTCTAGGTTTGGAGGCCATTATTTAGTGTTTTGCTTTAGGGTTTAAGTGTTTATGGAATGAGATGTTGGCTAAAATAAATGGTAGAAGATGGTTTATAGGCTAATGGAAGTAGGTTAGTGGGCCTAATACCCATTAGGACTTTGAATATGTTCTATATTTCAAGTTAGCTAATTTCTCTAAGTACAAATACCCATTATTAACCCATAAAATTTTAAAATATGTTACCAAAATAATTTAGCTATAGTTATAAAATTTTACATCACAATATTTGCCAACTTACAATTTAACCCCTAATTATCTCAAAACACCTTTTAGTCAAAATTGCCCAAAAATCACTGTTTTGCAATTAAATTGTAAATTAAATTCCCAATTCAAATATTGCACTATTTTACACATATAAAATTTTGCAATATTATAAATTTCCATTTACCCTAATTAATTTCCATTAAATTCTCCATTTTACACTTAAGCCCAAAAATATTAATTTATTCAAAATAACTAACTTTTGAACAAATTAGCCACATTAAAAAAATTCATTAATAGCTCCAATTAAATTAAAATCCCAACTTTAATTTATTATTTGGTAATCGCAATCACGGGTTGTTACACATAATTTGAGACTTTATGTCCTACAAAGGCAAGTTAATCACACAACCCTTTAACTTTGGATAGATATTCTCTCATTGATAAGTTTTCTTTCTTAAATTTTGCAATTGTGTCTTATAATGCATAAATCTTGTAGAACTTTTGGTATTAAATATCTTCTCAACTGTAGACCATATTTCATATGATGTTGTGCATCCTATTAATTGTGTATCAGATTTGAACTGATGGTAGATAAAAGCCAAGAACTAATTAGGCTATCTAGTCTTTGATGTGTGATGAATTCTGGGTTACTAACATGCTTTCCTTCATTGTCTATGATATTTTTAGGTGGTGTGATGATGGTTCCAAGAACATATTGTTCAAGCCTATAGCCTCTAATTGCTGTTTCCAGTTGAAACTTCCAGAGGAGAAAGTTACCTTCATCAAGTTGTACATTGATTAGCTGACTTTGAGGCTTGATCAAATTTTGAGATACTGATCTTTAAGTTGCTGAATCAATGCTTCTTGAACTTGAGGAGACTGTATTATCACCTTCAACCATTTTGATGGTCAGATGTTAATTCTTGAATCAAAGAAAGATAGAAGTGATTGGACTGAATCTTGATGCAGCCAGAGACTTCACTCGATGATGAAAATGATCTGACGGTGATTTATTGGCATGGCACAAGAAGATGATCCGGATAGAACCAATGAGAAAAGATTTGGTCTTGGTACATCCCCAGGTATGCTTTGCTCTAGAATATCAGATGATGAGAATTCTTGATTCTTTGATGATCTCCACTGCACAGCCTGATCTCAATAATGAGATCTTAACCGAGAGATTATGGCGAGGTGCTTTGGATCAATGTTTTACTGTTAAGCAATCTAATATATCTTTGATACCATGAAAGATTTTAACTGAAAATTATGAATCTGCATTATTGATTGATTTTGATACAAGCTTTTGATATGAGAAATATATTGTACAATTTGATACATAAACTGATATCGGTGCTTTGTATTTATATTGTTACATCAATATATGCTATTGGGCTTTAATAGCTAGCCTACATGTCTTTACCCGCTTCACATAATATGATTTGGTCTTTATTAGCTTTGGTCTTCACTGGCTCACTCATACGACTCATTCATTTAGTCTTTATTTCAAACCAATTAAACTACATCAGAAAACACACATACCCCTCCATACACACGCACACTCTATAGAGTCACGCACATTATTTGATAACGGAAAATGTAAAAAGAGACAACACAACATGATAAAAGAAGATATAACATTAAAACCACACTAAAAAATATCAAAATACATGGCACATAAATAGTTAAGAAAACAACTACCAAAATCTAAACCGGAGGGAAGTAACATAAAGTAAAAACAACTATATTGTAATATAAAGCTAAGCAAAAGAACGTGAAATCCAAAAAACACCACATTTGAGTTAAATAGATAATCAATATCAATACCTATCTGCCTACTCCATTAATGCTGCAGCAAATTCATCGTCTGAATCTTCCAGGATATGAACAGGTGAATGTCTTCATTGCAAAAGATTTCCATCTTTTTAACTTTAGTCAAATTTGTTGATGACATAGGATCTACGGCTCTCACTTCAGTAGACTCGGTCTGCACTAAGGATGCCATTGCCTCCTTTTCTTCCACTTTAACAGCCTTATTCTTCTTTGTTAGAGGTGTTGGTACAATATCCTCTAATTCACCTTCACCATAGTCAATGGTTGATTGCTTTTACCCTTCAACATTTCCTTCTTCCGGACTGTTGTTCTTGGCTATAATGTCATTAAATTTGAATGTAAGAAAAAAAACAACCAACCAAATTATGTAATAAAATGGAAGATCAAAAAAAATACCGACTTCATGGTTGAAATAGTTTACAATCAGGTGCAAAAAATATTGGCAAAGAAAAAAAATGTAGTCCCTACTAACATTAATTCAAATAGATGATGTGCATTGCAGATCGTGTGAAGTGGGAAAAATATGGTACAAAGCATATGGGAAAAAACAAATAAACTGATGGGAAACAATATGTTTAAGGAAGCAGATTATTATGATAGAACCATTATAACAAAATGCAAAAAAACACATAGAAAATAGGAGTAACAACTAGAAAAAAACACACGTTTAACTTGATAGAGAGGAGAAGACGATCTTTAATGGAGAGGAGATGATGAACTCTAATGTTTGATTATTGGTAGTTTAACAAAGAAGAATGAAGGATGAATATAAATAGGTGGAAGATAGTGGGTGGAGAACAGTTTGAAATCAGGGAGCAAAATGCATAGAGGGAGAATTCATGGTAGTAAAGCACATTTCCATGTATATAAGAGGTCGTGAGAACAACATGTGTCGAATTATGAACCTTCAAATGTCCTTTAACACTTTAAATCTTAACTACCCTTTGTCTAGCATTTATCTTTTGTGTTAAAACAAAGGAATTTTGTTATATATATATAACGAAACCTTCATTTAAAGCTTTTGAAATATCCAAACTATCAGTTAAAATTCATGCTAAATCGTTAGGATGCTTTGGTCATTTGTATTCTTCCTCTTAGTGGTGCAATGATTCTCACGACATACTACGCCCCACTCTTTTCTTTAAATTAAATTACTCATATTCTTTGTAACGACCCACTATTTTGGACCATTCAAATCGACAATAATCCACACATGTCAGACTTGAATAATGCAAAATAACAGATTGTAATAAAATTTGGAGCAAATAAAATCATTCACAGAATCACAGACATAGAAATATCAGAATAATTCGCAGCGGAAATAAAATAAATAGTGGTTCATGAAGCCACCACAATACAGAGTCTCAAAACAGATACAAAATACATAGTCTGAAAACCAATACAGTTCTGAAACAAGTACAATAGAAATCCCAAATACATAAGTCTCTAATACAAAAACTGAAATAGAACAACTGAAACTGAAATAGATAGATAACTAGATAAGCAGAATCTCCAGCGATTCCTAGCTCCAGAAAAGTGAATCCAAAGCTGTGAATACTCAGGCTGACCCGAGCGTAAATAAAACACAAACACTCGAGTGAGGACATACAAACTTATATAATGTAAACCAACTCAAGTGAACTGTAATAAATGTACAAGTAACTTAAAGAATGCTTGGGATCGCCCATTCTTTAAGGATCCGTTAAACTATCTACTATGTAGTAATATTCGCTATTATAATAATGTCTAATCATAAAATAACATACTTTTAAATAGCGTTAAGGCTTTACATTTTCCACCTTAACATGTAATAGTCCCATAGTCTATCCAGTATTAGCATACTCCCAAAACGGGGGCTACCCTTGATACTCCACATGCTACGGGAGAAATCACAAATCGTAGTAAAGCTCGATATGGTAGGTGACATGGCACACAAGGCAATGCCAGGGTAGATATACCAATTACGCATCCGGACTGGTAGTGACGCATAGCAGCCACTACCGCCCACCTCGAACAACACTCCCAAATCAAGGGTGGCCACCAAATCAATCACAAGTAATAGAATGGTATCGAAGAAGTGTGTCCGATCAGAGGTGCTACCTCCTTGGCCCGTCGATCGCTCCTGTTTTAGCTACCTTATGCCAACTCACGGGAGTTGGGTCCACGTATATACCTTAGGATCGTCGCCACCATCCTACTTCATTCTGGAAACTCCACCGCGTATACAGTTGTCAAAGTGGTTTTCGATATTGACAAGGAGTATGCCCATATCCGATCCCGGTCTCTTTAACAACCCATCGTTATTTTATAACTCGTGGTTATAAATTTAAAAACAGTTTATATTTCAAATCAAATTACTCCAATTAAACCATTTAAAAACAAAGTCATTATTCTTTTAAATCAAATATTCAATTCCCAAAATTTAAGCCTTTTCTGAGTTCATTTATTCACTTAAAAACATTAAAACATTGAAATTTCAGCTTTCACAGCATTTAAAAAGTGCTGCGGTAAGTTATATTTGAAAACAATTCAATTCAGCAAAGACAACATTTATAAACTGCTGTAACAGTTCAGTTTTAAAGGAAAATTAGTTCGATTCAGAAAAGACAGCATTTACAAAACTGCTGTAATAGTTCAGGGTTCAAATTAAAAGTTTAAATTCAATCCAGCAAAGACAGCGTTTATAAACTGTTGTAAAAGTTAAGTTATACACAAAAATCATATTTCAGCCTACTACAGCACTTAACAAGTGCTACAGTAACCTCTTCATTAGTTTCAGGTTCAATCTTAGTTCCTGCCACAACAGCACATACCAAGTGCTGTCATAGCCTTAGTTCATTTTAGTCTTTAAGTTCATTTATGCAACCACAGTACTTACCAAGTGCTGCAGATTCTACTTAGTTCAGAATTGGTCCATTTCCAGAAATGGTAGCATTTCTGAAGTGCTATAAATTGAACTTCCGGGTTTTAAGTGTAATTCCAGCCATAAATAAACTTCGATTTAAATCATTTAAACTTATAAAAATCATATTTTTTCATAATAAAATGTTCATTTAAATCCTTTAACTTATGATTTTTATAAAGAGAAATTTACAAATAAAAATCAAAAATTTACAAAGTTCACTTATTAAATTCAAGTGTGTCAATTCCCATTTTTCATTTAAACAATTTATTTCAACACTTAAATTTAAATCTCCATTTTCCACCATTTAAACTTAATTTTCATTTTAATTTAATTAACTTAAGTTTCCATTTTTGTTTTCAGTCAAATTTCAATTTTTAAGTTACACTGTAAAATCACTATTTTTATCCATTTATTTTACATTTATCCCAAGGAAAATCATTTCTACTTTAAATAAATCATTTTAAAATTTAATTTAAATCAATTTATTATATTTTTACATTGTAAAAATGTTTAAAAATGTCTAGAAAAGTATAGAAAATAACCACGGGTCTGTATAATATTTCTAGCCTAATTCAAGTGATACGGATAATATATCATTTCAATCCGTAGTTTACAAAGAAAATCCGGGTTTTATCATTTCAAACCCGCAATCCCAAGTAAATAAAATTTATTAAAAGGTCGCTCAGGCTTATCATTTCAGCCCATAACGATCCTTCCCTATTCTAAAGTCCGTTCGGGTATGTATCATTTCAACCCATAGTGAATCTAATCTACAAGGAACTTGCAGTGTGATAAACTGTTAAAATGAACGGAAAAAAAACATAAATAATTAACAAAATGATATGACATGAATTTTTAACAGGTTAACATCATATATAATTAATCACAGGCAGTTTATAACATAATATAGATTTTTCTACACATTCAGTTGTTGTTGTTTCACAACTACATAAGTATGAACATCGTGTGAGTTTTACTCACCTCTTATTGCTGAAGATTTCAAAACCAAAAGCACAACAGAAAACCAAGCACGATGACACGACAATGATTTGAGTAGAGAGCGAATCGAAGCTACAACTCTTGTGTACAACCCAAAACAAAAATCAAACAAAACAATTTTTCAATACAACTTTAAAATGAAATAACTTTGGAATAAAAGCGAATACGAATACCAAACTTTTTGCCTTGCTTCTCATATACTATGTATGGCCTAGGGGTTGCATTGGGTCAGGTTTTGGTCAAGTTTGGGCTCAGGTTTGGGCTAGCATGGCTCGGCCAAAGTGGTGAGCAATGGTGGAGTTATGAACATGTGAAGGTGAAGGGGTTTTATAAGCAAATAAGTGGAAAAGTGGTCAAACTAAGGCTCAACCATAGATGGTTAGGCTCGGCCAGAGGGTCCAGGTGGTAGATCAGGGGCTGGAACAATGAGGTAGGGTCTGGA
Source organism: Allium fistulosum (assembly GCA_030737815.1). NCBI lineage: Eukaryota > Viridiplantae > Streptophyta > Magnoliopsida > Asparagales > Amaryllidaceae > Allium > Allium fistulosum. The sequence goes on from CM060905.1 coordinate 457,864,753, forward strand.
CAAGGGGGTGGTGGCGGCCAAAGATGGTGGAGGTGATGGAAAATGGGGTGGTGGTCAACAATGTGCTCGGCTATGCATTGTTTTGGACATTGCTTGCATTTTTGGTGAAGTTTGGCTTCAAGGAGGGTTCGGCCATGGTCTAACCTGAAGTGGTGGTTGGTGATGATGCCAAGGAGGAGTGGTAGGGGATGGTGGCCGTGGCTATGGTGAAGAGGCCATGCAAATTAGAAGAGAAACAAGGCAAAAAAAATAAGAAAAATGGAAGAAAAGTGTAAAAGAGGAGGCCATTACCAAGGAAGTTTTGAAGAAGTCGTGAGAATGAGAAGTGCTGAAGTTTTTTTCACGTGAAAAGGAAAGGTAATACACGGCTAGTAATTAGAATGAACGGCCAAAAATGTAAATTAAATGAGGAGTTTAAGAAATGAAGAGTTTTGAAGGTGAAAGGACTTATGTTTTGCACTTTTTAAAACCTTTGGTATTTCCTTTTCTCTTTGATTTTAAATAAACAAAATAAACTCAGAAATTTTATTTACAACTGAAACAAAGCAGTAGTAAATAAAAATAAATATTTAAATTTAAAAGAAATGGAAAAAGAATTACAAAATTTGCTTAAAAATTAGAAACAGTGTCCAGAAATTACAGAAAAATAGCCAATGGCTTTGGAAAATTATGTACTTCATTTTAAAAAAATTATAAGACAAAATTTGAAATAAAATGATTTTTAAAACATTTTCAAAGTGAAATAATTAAATTCATAGAAAATATCAAAAGAATGGAAGAAATAGCTTAAAAATAGGAAACAGAACATGAAAATTACAAAAAAATACCATTTATTCTAGAAATATTTGTACTTCAATATAAAAATATTTTAAAATGAAATAAATTAAAATTAAAAATAATTTCCAAAATATTGGGTTGTTACATTCTTACCTAATTTGATTTCATTGATTCACGATCTTAATTCTAGGTTTTTCATATTCAATTTGTTAGTTTATCCTGATTTCATTCATTTCTCTCACTGATTTCACTAATTCAAGATTGTCCTAATTTACAAATTCAAGCTGTGATTTGATTTTTGTTATCTATTTTTTGAAAGATCGACCATCTCACTTCCTAATTGCATGTATGGAGATATATTAACTTTCAAGTATAGATTCGACTGAGGAGGTAGAAATCACACACATTCCCAAGTTTAAGAGGTGATTAGAGGTTTTTATGAGTAATTTCATAATCAACTGATTTAGTATTAAAGACACGTCCTATGTAACTGATTTCATAATTTTTGCAGTAAACACTAGAAATGTCATGTAGTTATGTTTAGACAGCAATAAATATTCACCATTTTTTCCTCATTTTTGTAGCACATTCGAAAAAATATTAGATATTCAAATATGTTGATATGTACATATATTTTAATTCTATAAATAAATAATTAAAATAAGATATTTTTGTTTTGACAGCAAAATAAGTGGAGCGCTAACCCATATGATTATTCATGAGTATAATAATGTTCTTTTGGTGCTGTTTAGTTATCACTAAAAGCTTGGTAAGGAGGATTTGATAATCTACACTCAGCTCCTCAAGCTTTTATTTAGACAACATAAAGATACAAGCACGTTTCCATGTTTAAGAGGTAATGATAGGTTTTTAATGAGTAATTTATTCAGATATATACGGGAATGGACAAATGATTATGTATTATTATCATCAAGTGCGAGCTTTTAGAAAACTGTTGAAGTATGGTAAGCTAAATCCGTTTGTTCATTTTCTTCTATTTGAGTGTCATCAAATACATGTTTAATTTGTTGTACAAAATGCTATTCTAATATGTAACTCTATTTTTAATTCAATTTTCACTCTTTCATTTGTTTCCAGATGCTTTCAAGGGAATCAACCAAACATAAGTTGTTAATAGGGGATTTCATATAAAAAGATCTTTTAAGTATGACATTAGTTATTAAGCTCTTTGTTTGTCTTATTTTTAACATCAACTTTCCACGTTAATAATTCCTATATTGTAGCCATTTATAACCATTTGTATGCTATATTTTGAAAATCAGCTGGACCCAATGTTTGATGTCCCAGTGTGCCCATACAATCAAAATGTTATATTTGTAAAATAAATGTATACATGTTTTCCATTAAGTGGTTGGACACATCAGAATACCAAAGCTTGGGTACAAGTGATTTTCTCCCGGATTCTTTCCACTAATATAACAAATTTATTATATGAATATGAATTTTATATGATATTGTTCTTTACCTACATGATTAGATATTATATCATCTGTATAGTTAAAACACTATTGTTACAATAAATTACATTGATCTTTCTAATGACTGTTAAGAAGTTGATAAAATAACATAAAAGGAAGGAAAATGTGGAGGTAAGTCAAGTCAGGCTGTTATTATACTCTGAGGATTGACCACAAAAAACCTATAATCTTACAGCCACTTTGAAGAGCAATCCTTATAGCTTTAAGTGAACCAATTATTAGATGAACTATTTGTAGAATACGAGAGAAAATATATGATAAGAATACAAAGAAACCGTGGATAGGATTGTCTTGTATGTTTTTATTTTTTCATAAAAAATTTAAGTTCTATGTTTTGTATCAGAACTTAATTCTGTTGGGTGAACAATGACAACGAAAAACTAACTGAAGAAGTAAGCAAGCTTTTTAATCAATGTATGCGTTTGAAACACTTGACTTTAAATTTTGAATTTTTATAAAGATAACTGACCACATGATTGAAACTTAAAACAACAAAAATTATTCTAAAGGAAATTCAAGAGATGGAAAGAGAACATGTTAGCCACATTTTCTCTTTAACTTTAATTATGTGGTAGGTATAATATAATGCTAATTTATCTAAATAAGATATTCCTTTAAATATCAATTAAAATGCGTACTTGAAAAGTTTATATTTTCAAAAATATTCTCATCTTAAAATTTCTCTTTAAAGTAACAAAATAAGCAACTTAAATGTCAAGAAAAAAACAGTTCTTCAGATTGGTCATAAGCCAGAAATGAATTAAAAAAGCAGTATCTAAACATACTTCCAACTCATTTATCGCATTAATTTAGATGTTATCAATTAACATCGATTCCTTTATGAACTTCGTATGTATTTTATGTAGCACAAACTACTTTTATTTGTTTCCATTTTATGGGTCATTCATTCTATATGGTGCTATTATAATTCAATGTAAAGTGGGTTTCTATTAGATTTGATGCTATCTGATGATTTTTAGTATTTGACGTATTACCGAAATATTGAAGAGAAGGAAATTGATTTTTATTAAGAGCAAAAATGATGATACAACAACGTGTACATTGATACATATGATTGTATTTATAATATAACATATTGGGCTTTTGGGTCTTGATCGCTTCTTCATTCAAGTATACTCGAACCGCTACTACTATGTTATACTTTGAGGTATTTGACTTGGCTGCCTGTTTTATTCTTATCTCAATACCCCCTTCAAAACGATATAGGGTTTGCGATTTCTAGGTTTCTTTAAATTTCTCTAATTTGTTGCTGTCGAGTTTAAATTTCTTCTAATATTATGGAATTTAGCTCTTCTCTTCTTCAATCTTCAGTTTAATTCATGTTCTTGAGCTGGCGAAATCTAAGCTTTTGCAAATTCCCTGTTCGACTGCTGCTGCTTTTAGATTTCTTCGTGATATGATGAAATTTGGCTTCTGGTTTTTACTATCTTTAACTCAATCGATGATTTGAGCTCGCAACATCCGTGGTTTTGCAAATTTCTAGTTTGCTTACTGCTGCTTTTAAATTTGTTCATGAGTTGATGAGATTTAGCTTCTGTCTTCTTCAGTTTTTAGCTCCTTCTTCAATCTGATGAAGGTTTTGGCAGAAAGTGGCTTGGTAAGTATATATCAGCTCATTGGTAAGTAGTAGGTATGTGATTGATTTGCAGTTTCCCTTTGATAACTTATTCTCGTACAAAGTATAAATCAATATCTACATGTTTTGTTCTTGAATAAAGTATTGAGTTAGCTGACAGTGACACAACACTTAGGTTATCACACCATATAATTAGCTTTATGTTTGTATTTGACTTTATTTCATTGAGTAGAGATTGAATCCACATAATTTCTGACATAGCACTTGCTGTGCTCCTATATTCTGTCTCTGTGCTTGATCTAGAAATAGTAGCTTGTTTCTTTGAACATAATGAAACTGGATTGTCACATATGTAAATGCAATAACTTGTGGTAGACCTTCTATCATCAGGATCTGTAGCCCAATCTGCATCTGCATATCCTGTTATGTTGAGATTTTTACATGCTTTTAGCTTTAATCCATGTTCTGTAGTTCCTTTTAGATATCACAATATTCTTTTAGTTTCTTTCTAGTGCTCATCCTTTAGATCTGCATAAATAGACATACTTTGTTAACACTAAAAGAAATTTCTGGCCTTGTTATGGTTACATATTGTAATGCACCAACAATGTTTCCATATTGTTTATCATTAAGTATTGGTTCTCCCCTGTTTTTTTGATAGATATTGATTTGTTATCATTGGTGTAGGCATTGGATTTTCACAATCCATCTTTGCTTGGACCAATATTTCTATGATGTATTTTTTTTGACTTATGAAGATTTATGAGCTGGACTTTCCTTTGACTTCTATGTACAAAAATTAATTCAATGCTCCAAGATCTTTGATGGAAAATTGCTTGTCAAAATATTGAATAAGATTATTAATTTCTGCATCATCGTCACCTTTAATAATCAAGTCATCAACATATATTGAAATATACTGTAATGACCCGTCTTTTTCTCCACTGAAAGACGCATCATCTTGAAGAAAGAAAGGGATAGAAAAGAGAAAAGATAGAGAAGAAAGAAAGAAACAACATCAGAATCACAACAGCGGAATGAATAAATTATATTAATCACATAAGTATTACATAGCATACAACAGCTATCAGAGTTACACAGCTTATACAACACATACTAGATAGTTATAAACACATGTCTAGTTATTACAACTCAAGATACAACTCAAAAAAACAACTCAGAGATCAACACAGCGGAACCACTTATATATCTACGAACGCTGAAGCCTCCTGCTCCATTGCTCCTCCAGTATTCGTCAAAGCTAACCTGAATCCCTTGGCTACTCGTAAAAATTTGAGTACCCAAGAGTTTAATAATACAGAAAATAAACTCCAGGTCAGACATGGGTCTAGTGTGAGTAAACGGGTTAAAGTTGTTTAACTTTGAAAAACCTTTGAAACAAAAGGTATCAAGTAAGACTTCCCACACATAAACATGGTAAGTTTTTACCTTACGCTAACCAAAACATTTAATAGGAAATCCAGTGATATTATAATAAGGTCTAGGGTTTTCAAATAAACTAGAAAATAGCCGAAATTGTTGCATTTATTAAATTCCAAAATACATAGGTATAAAATCAAATCCGAGAGCACTTATTGGAGTTTGGATTCCATACAATGGCAGGGCTACTAGGGTACCGCCCATCACAGTACGGGGCCTAGATCACCGTACCGAGGGTCCCTCCCGATCCCCTGCAACACAAAGCCGGAACCATCCCTTACTGGATAGTCCCGAACAAGACAACCCCAGCAGTTGTCGCGAATCAACTGCCCACTAATCCGAATAAAAAGGGACCTCTAGACAGGGGAAATATTGTCCTACTTGAGTGCGACTCACTTAGCCTTGCTGAACCTCCCCTGTTTTAGCCATTCCCGGTTGATGAGGCTTGAGGCTACGATTACCTTTATAGAACACATCTATCTTAGAATGCTCATTGTCCACCTGACGATGTTCTGAAAGCATTCAATCCATACAAGTTCGTTCCGGGTTCGAATGAAACCGAAGGCATTATCTCGTTACACTTATTGGAATCACCCTTAGTGTTAACGACGATAACCCTTGCACTCTAAATCATCACTTCAGATTCACGACCTATCGTTAATTTGGATCGATGTGGTTTTCGGATATCCAAATCTGGAAACCCGATCCCGGTCTCATCGAAATCCAAAGCGTATCTTTTAAGGCCAAGTTGTTTTAAAGTTAAAACAATTCAATTCAATTATCTATATACACATAGATAGATAATTCACAATATCACAATAGATAATTCATATTATTATCACAAACAGATAATTCACATTATCATCATACTTCAACCAAAGCATCCATATCAAAAAGCATTACTTATCTCATATCTGAGATCTTAAACTATTCAAGGCAAATCAATATCATTTAACATCCATAAGCAATGATTTATTAATCACCAACTATAATTAATTTAAAATGAATTAAATTAATTACTTCATCTCTAATTAATTTAAATAAAATAAAATAAATTACTTCATTCTATAAATCCTGCTTGTAACCATTAATTAATTACAAATCAATTAATTATCCTCTAATTATCCATCTTAATTAATCACCCTTGATTAATTATTCTTTAATTGAATTCAAGTAATTTATCCTTTAACTAATTACCCCAATTAATTATCCTTAACCATTTATAGTAATTAACCTCAAATCATTTCCATTAAGTAATTATCCACAAATTACTTTCGGTAATTATCCACTAATTACTTTTAAATTAAGTAATTATTCTTTTATTAATCACCTTCAATAATTATCCATTAATTAATCACATTAATTAATTTAACCTTAATTAATCACATTTATTAATCTTTATTAATTATCCAAGTAATTAATCCTTAAATGACTTCATTAATTACTTCCATAAGGAAATTATCCTCTTTCATTAATTACTAATTACAAATTAATTACTTCCACTAAGTAATTTACTTAATTAATTAATCAATTAATTATCTTAATTTATTTACAATAATTAATTATTTCTCATCACTAGTTAATAATCCCATCATTAACTACCCATTAACTTCTCATTAATTACTTACCCTAAGTAATTATCTTTAATTAATCTCATCATTAATTAATTATACCAATAAATTTTATTAAGTGATAAATCTTTTAATTATTTCACTAATTAAATATTCTTAATTAATTACAACTTAAATTTAGTTAAAGATAAATTCTTTATCTTTATAATATACTTAATTATATTATTAAGTTCCCATTTGAAAACATTTTGCAAATCAATCTTATATTTGAAAGATATAAGATTTTCTTTAAACAAAACAAATCTTAAAAATTATTAAATTCTTTGAAACTCATTCAAACTTGTTTAGTAATTTCCTATTCTTAAATTTAACATTTCTCTAAAACATATTTATTTTAAATGTATTTAAAAACTTAGTTAAATATTATTTCAAATACTCATTTAAACTTGTTTAAATGTTTTTCCTTTGAAAACAAATTGTTTGAATAACTTAAAACTTTTATCATTTTAAAACTTGGTTTTATTTGTTTTTAAACTTGAAACCATTTTTCTTTTAAAACAAATTATTTAAATACTTTTAAAACTTTAAAACTTATTTTCTTAAATATATTTGTTAACACCTCTCTTATTCACGACTTGGTGACCTATTCGACTCAACGACCTAAGGGAATAAGCGACTTAACTATCCAAGGCATAAGCGACTTAATGAACAATAGCAGGGCACGACTTAATGACCTAAGGGAATAAGCGACTTAACTATCCAAGGCATAAGCGACTTAACGACCTATAGCAGGGCACGACCTAACGACCTAAGGCACAGAGCGGATCAATATGGCACGACTCAATGACTTAAGGAGCTCCAGCGACCTAGCGACCTAAAGACTCCTGTGACTCAATGGGTTAACGACCTAGCAACTCAATGAAGGCAACGACCTAACGAGTTAAGGAAAGAGTGACCTAACGACCTAGCAAGCTTCAAAGTTAAGCCGCATGCACACTGCCTTTTCTATTAGGTCGCTTACGACCTAAGCAAGCCGAGATAACTCCTGTGCTACACATGCTAAGTCGCTCACAGCATATATCTCGTCCAGGATGGCTCCATTAAGTCGCTAACGACTTATGCTACCTCAGGATCGCTCTTAGGTCGCAACTCCTTAGGTCGCTCACGACCCATGGCATGGCCGACCTAAGCCCAACTTCTCCTATAAATACCCCGCCTACTCCGCACTGGAGAGGGGATGATTTTTTGGGAACGCCAAGACTTTGCTATTTTCATGACTTCTACACTTGCTTCAACACTTCAAATGCAAAAGACACTTCAAAGAACCTTCGGAAAAGACCAAGTTCATTCAACATGAATTCAAAGAGCTTTTCTGCATCAAAGTTCTAACTACTTGTTTCAATTATGTTGTAATTGGAGAATTATTGTAAAAGTTGTAATCAAATTAGTAATAGAGGATATTAAGTGGACGTAGGCTTGACTTTGAGCTGAACCACTTTAAAAATTGTTGTCTCTTTACTATTTTCTGCTATTTTCTGCTTGTTTCTAGTTCCCGTACCAACGGATGGTGCTTTCGCTATATCAAAATTCACACTGGGGTGTTAGCGTACATTTTTAGCGTTAACATTTTTGGTGATTTCATTGAGAGAATTGAACTCAGGAGTGCTCTCATCATTGCTTCACAAAGATTTGTGGAAAGACTCTCCCTAAGAACCAGAAGTCTATCCGAAATCATGGCTCCTGGAAGGCAAAGTAAATCTACTAGATCTAGAAATGCTTATGACAACACCGCCACTTCTCCCACGTCAAAACAAGCGGCTCCTAGTGTTGGAGTCACAAGGGAGGAATTGGATGCTGCAGTGTCTGGGTTATATCAACAAATGGAAGCCCAGAACACTTTGATGTTGGACAAGTTGAATGCTTTGCTTGGAGTTAACCAGCCACCGGAAAATAATGAAGAAACCTTTGCTGAGGATGCTCATGATTCCCAAGGGAAACGTATTCCTCAAAGGGAAGTTGGCACCGCCAAAGGGGCACCTCCCCAAGCTGGAGGTTCAAGGCCGCAGCCAACTCTTCATGAACGTTTGTTCAGGTAAACTTCTGAAAAAGTAGCTGAGGTCTGTCCCGCGGGGCCTCTAAACGATGAGGAGTACCTCTCGGGAATGATTCGACAAATTATGAAGGAGAGCATGCGAAACAAGGAAGATGAAAGTGACCGGGGGTTTGCTCCAAGCAAAACTCCTTTTACTGAAAGAATTCTGAAGGCTGAATTTCCAAAGAAGTTTGTTCCCCCCACTATTCCAGCTTATCGGGGGACAAGCGATCCTAACCAGTTCTTATACAAGTATGACTGGCATATGACAGGTGCTAGATCAACAGACGAGATCAAGTGCAGATACTTTCCTGTGTACTTGGAGGGAGTGGCCCTGCTTTGGTTCACGAAGCTGCCAGTTCGATCCGTGGATCAGTTCTCCGACCTAACTGGGAAATTCAAAGATCAGTTCAGGTTATACGCTTCGAAGGCCAAGGACATAATGTCACTATCCTGCCTCGAACAAATCCCCGAAGAGTCTATCAAATCTTTCTTAAACCGCTTCAATATAGCCTTGGCCGAAGTTGATAATGCGGAGCCTTGGATGATTCTGACTTACTTAATGCGAGCTATTGACAAATCAAGTGAATTCGGAAAATGGCTAAAGATAAAAGAGCCAAATTCACTTGAGAAGTTCTACAAGAAGGCCGATGAATTCATGCGCTTAGAAAGCCTTCCTGTGCCAACAAAAGTACACGTGGTTGAAGGTAAGAATAACAATGTTGCTTCTAACAAAAAGGAATCTGGTGGCCAGAAGAGGGTGAACGACGGTAGAAAAGAGCAGAAAGATGCGAAGAAAATTCGCTACTTTAAACCTTCAGATTTTACTCCCTTAACTGATACTCCAGAAAATATCTTTTTCACAACCAAGGATGCCGTCGAATACCTCAAACCACCTGAGATGAAGCATGGGAAAAATGTTGTGCATAATGGGAGATTCTGTCGGTTCCACAATCAACCTGGCCACGACACTAATGAATGTCGCTATTTAAAGAATTTGATTGAAGAGCTGTTGAGAAAGAATAAACTACAACAATATGTGATGAGAAACAGAAGTGACCCGACCTCATCTACTCAGGGGCAGCAAGTTCCCGCTCATCAATCCGACTCAGGTGAGAGGACTGCAACGCAGGAATCTGAAAGGCCTATCATTAATGTTATCACAGGGGGTCCTCACCCAGCGGGCAGAAGTTGGGGTGAGATGGAGAGATATGCTCACGCTTTGAGATATGCTCCGACGGAAGAAAATGTTTTTGTCTTGGAAGATGCTGCACCTTTAAAACAACAAAGAACTTTTAACGATGACATTATATTCTGGGCTAGAGACTCTGTTGGTGTTGAGGCTCCCACCATGGATCCCTTGGTGATATCTGCAGGCATCGAATCAGCCATTGTAAGAAGGGTGCTTGTTGACTGTGGCACCTCTTGCAATATCCTCTTCAGAAAGACATTTGATCAGATGAAAATCCCCATGGCTGATGTCCAAGCTTCCTCACAGAAAATTGTTGGGTTCACTGGAGAACCAAAACAGCCTATTGGAACTATTGACTTATTTGTAGAGCTCGGAGAAGGGGAAAAGAAGGTGGTCCAAAAACAAACTTTTGTGATTGTTGATGAATTCTCCGCTTACAATGCCTTCTTGGGTCGACCGACTCTTGTTGCATTCAAGGCCATTCTCGCCCCCATGGTGCCTGACTATGAAGTTCCCCACTGATAATGGCGTCGGTGTTGTGAAGGGAGACCAAAATGCCGGGCGAGAATGCTATTTCATAGAGTTACGGGAAAGAAAGAAAAGAGAAATGGGTAAGAGTGCGGCAGCTCCGCTCCACATCAAAGAGCCCACCTTGTAGCAATTACAGGGTGGACCCTACACTGGTGAGCATAGTGGTGCACGAAAAGAGATTGATCCTAGAAAAACCAGTGCAGGGGAGAGTAGACTGGTGCCGGTGGAAGTGACGGTGCCAATACCTGTTGACCTGAATGATCCAAACAAGGTGCTGAATGTGGGTTCACAACTCGGTATGACGATTCAGAATATGTTGATATCATTTTTGAAAGCAAACCTGGATGTATTCGCTTGGAGTCATGCCGACATGTGTGGAATATCTCCAGAAATCACGGTGCATGCTTTGAATATTGATCCAAAATTCACACCCGTAAAGCAGAAAAGAAGAACCCAGGGTCCCGAAAGGTCGACAACATTAAAAGAAGAAGTAGATCGGCTCATGGAAAATGGCTTCATCCGAGAATCCACTTATCCAAATTGGGTTTCTAATCCGGTGTTGGTTAAAAAAGAAAATAGAAAGTGGAGAGTATGCATCGACTTTTTAGACTTGAACAAAGCATGCCCCAAAGACTGTTTCCCGTTACCCAGGATTGATCAGTTGGTGGATGGAACAGCCGGGCATGAATTACTGTCTTTTATGGATGCTTACTCAGGATATAATCAAATCATGATGCATGAGCCAGATCAGGAGGACACGAGCTTCATCACTGATGTTGGACTTTACTGCTATAAAGTCATGCCCTTCGGACTAAAGAACGTGGGGGCAACTTATCAAAGACTTGTTAATGCCATGTTCAAACCCCAGATTGGCAAGACTATGTAAGTATATATTGATGATATGTTGGTGAAATCGAAGAAGGCAGTAGACCACATGGATCATTTGGCAGAAATGTTCGTGGTCCTCCGAGAGTACGGGATGAAGCTAAATCCTCTGAAATGTTCATTCGGGGTAGAGTCCGGAAAATTCTTGGGTTTCACTATGAGTGCTAGGGGCATCGAAGCTAATCCTGCTCAGATTATTGCTTTAAGAGAAGTCAAAGCCCCTAGAACAAAGAAGGAATTGCAAAGCATCAACGGGAAAGTCGCTGCTTTGAGTCGGTTTATTTCCAAGGTCACTGATAAATGCATTCCCTTCTTTGACACTCTGAAGAAAGGAAAGAAAATCTTTGAATGGACTCTTGAATGTCAAAAAGCTTTTGATGAACTGATTCGTCACATGGAAATGCCTCCAATACTTTCTCAGCCCAGCAATGGTGAAGATCTTTTCATATACTTAGCGGTTTCATCTCATGCTCTCATTGCAACTTTGGTACGGGAAGATGCAAAAGTTCAGCGCCCGGTTTATTACGTCAGCAAAAGATTCACTAGGGTAGAGATGAATTATTCAAAGCTGGAAAAGCTCGCCTATTGTCTGTTGATTGCATCCAGAAAGTTGAGGCCATATTTCCAGGCTCATCCTATTAAAGTCCTCACTGATCAACCTCTAAAGCAAGTCCTATTTCACCCTGAATCTTCGGGTCGTTTTCTGAAGTGGAATATTGAACTCAGCCAATACGATATCACCTACCATCCCTGAAGAGCAATCAATGGACAAGCTTTAGCAGATTTCGTTGCAGAATACACAGATAAAGGTGGCAGTGAGGAAGAGGTGACTGACGACATCCCGATCCGATGGAAATTATATGTTGATGGTGCAAGAAATGACTATTGTTCCGGCGCTGGGGTTGTGCTTGAAACCTCTGAAGGGCGGTCATTGTGCTATGCATTGAGATTAGAATTTCCTTCGACAAATAATGAAGCAGAATACGAAGCCATTGTTGCCGGCTTGAAGATTGCTAAAGAAATGAACATCAAAGTATTGCAGATCTTCAGTGATTCCCAGCTTATTGTATGCCAAGTCAAGAAAGAGTTTCAAACTAAAGGAGGAAATCTGCCTGCTTACTTGTCAAAGGCCTAGGAGCTTCTCGATGATTTTGATCATTATACAATAAGCCATATACCCCGGGAAGAGAACATGAAGGCAGACTCTCTCGCAAAATATTCAAGCTCTGGCGAAGCTCAATTATTGGGATTGGTCCCTGTGGAAGTCTTGTCAGCTCCAAGTACTGATGAGATGATACTGACTGGATTATAGCTGTATCTCAAGAGCAGGAGTCGTGGATGACCCCGATCAAGGAATATCTACTCAACGGCTCCCTGCCAGAAAACTCAAAAGAATGCCAGAAGTTGTTAAGAAAAGCCCCGAGATATGTAATTCAAGACGGCCATTTGTACAGACAAGGATTCTCGATGCCATTACTCCGATGTGTAACCAAGGAAGAGGCTAAGACAATTTTAGCTGAGGTGCACGGAGGAGAGTGTGGGGATCATTTAGGTGGCCAAACTCTTGCAAAGAAAATTCTTCGCTATGAGTATTTTTGGCCAGATATTAATTGAGATGCTGCTAGCTACTCCCGAAAGTGTGATAGATGCTAGAGATTTGCAAAAATCCCAAGAGCACCTTCCACCGAGCTAACACAGATGGTCAGTCCATAGCCATTCGCCATTTGGGGGATAGATCTCATTGGGCCTTTGCCGATTGCCAAGTCCGAAATCAAATATGCTATTGTTGCTGTTAATTATTTCACTAAATGGGCTGAAGCTGAACCATTGGCTACTATTACCTCTAAAAAGATGATAAACTTTGTGAGTAAAAATATCATTTGCAGGTATGGTGTGCCTTAAAAGATAATCACAGACAATGGTACCCAATTCGAAAGCGAAGAATTATAGGACTTTTGCAGGCGATTCAAGATCCAAAAAAACTTCTCAGCAGTAGCTCATCCGCAGGCAAACGATCAAGTGGAAGCAGTGAACAAAATTATCGAATCAACCATCAAAAAACAGCTGGAAAAAGCAAAAGGTGGTTGGGTCGATAAGCTGCCACTAGCACTTTGGGCATATAGAACTACCCACAAAACTGCGAATGGGCACACTCCATTCTCATTAGCATATGGATAAGAAGCAATGATTCCAGTGGAAATAGAGGTCCCCTCACACAGGAGAATTCATTTCAACCAAGCTAAAAATGAAAAGCTGCAACTTGAAGCACTTGACTAGCTTGATGAAAGAAGGAAAGAGCCTGAGCTCAGAGTTGCAGCTCATCAGCAAAGGATAGCCAGGCACTTCAATTCTAAAGTTCGCCAACGCAGCTTTGAAATTGGGGATCTAGTCTTGAAATGGGTCATGACAGCAACAAGAGTGTTTGGGCCAAACTGGGAAGGGCCATATGTCATAGGCAAAAGACTTCTTGATGGCACTTTCAAGCTCACAACTGTCGAAGGAGATCCAATTCCAAGAGTCTGGAACAACAATCACTTGCGTCCATATTTTACTTAGAAGCTATGCTTAAATTTGTAAAATAATTGTGGATATATCATTCTTGTATTGTAAGCCATTGTAAAATCAGTGTGAATCAATAATAAGAACTATAAAGTGGATGTAGGCCCAATTCTTGGCCGAACCACTATAAATCTTGTGTTCTCTACTACTATAAAATGCCTGTCTCATTTCGATATGCAAATATCTTAAATATGTTGCTAAAATGTCGATTTAATATTGCAGGTTATCAAAGCAAAACTTACCTATTCAACACATCACAAGGCCAAGCGATTCTTACAAATCACTCAACAAACAAATGTCAAGCCACAAAAATTCCAGATTCAATTCCTACATAAGAAGTGCTTCTCAAAAACAGTTGGTGATTCCACCAAAAGGACACCTTCCCAACGTGGAGGTTCCAGGCCCTTGCTAACTGATTGCGATCGTTTGTGCAAACAAACATCCGGTTAAGTAGCTTGCGCCGGCCCCGTGAATTCACTTAACAATGAAGTACACTTCTCTGGAAAAATCAAACAACCTGCAAAAGAAAGGAACATGTACTTGGAAGTGATCACGAGGAATCGCGGAGGGAAAGATGGTGAAAAGACATGGGCAAGCAGACAAAAACAGCCAAAATGGAATCTTGTCTCTCAACCAAAAAGGTTGGTGGAACCACCGAAATGGCACCTTCCCAAAGTAAAGGTTCCAGGCCCTTGCTAGTTAATTGTGATCGTTTGTGCAAACAAACATCCAGTTAGGTAGTTTGCGTCTGCCCCGTGGATCCACTTAACTGTGAGATGCAACCTTCCTGGCAAACGAAACAAAAAAGCCCTCATCGGAGGCACACTTCTACTCTCAAGGGAAAATCAATTTCTCCATAACGAGAACATTCTTCCCCAAAAAAGTTGAAGTGCCAAATAAAGCCCTCCAACGAGGCACGCCGAAAAATGAAATGTTTTTCTCAAACAAAAAGGTTGGTGGAATCACCGAAGGGGCACCTTCCCAAAATGAAGGCACCAGGCCCTTGCTACCAAATTGAGATCGTCCGTACAAACGAACATCCAATTAGGTAGCTTGCGTCCGCCCCGTGGATCCATTTAACTGTGAGAAGTAACTTTCAGGTAAACAAAAAAGCCCTCTTCGGAGGCACACTTCTACTCTCAACGGAAAATCAATTTCTCCATAACGAGAACATTCTTCCCCAAAAAAGTTGAAGTGCCAAATAATGCCCTCTAACGAGGCACGCCCAAAAATGAAATGTTATCTCTTGAAGAATTCGTTGATGGAACCACCGAAGGGGCACCTTCTCAAAAAGAAGGTTCTAGGCTGCAGCTAACTGCTCGTGATCATTTGTGCAAACAAATATCCGATAAAGCAGTTGACGCCTGTCCCGTGAGCCCACTAAGCGATGAAATATAACTTTCTGGCAAAAAAATCAAAGCCTTCCTCGGAGGCCCGCTTCACCGCGTATGGGAATCCACTTCTAAAAAACAAAAGTGACCATCTCCGAAAGTTGAAGTGTAAAAACTTTCTCTAAACAAAAAAAAAGAAAACTTCTCCGATACAAGGCACACTCTACTAGAGCAGAATAATATTTCCTTAAAATGGAAGAATTATTATCCATAGTAAGAGTACAAGTCTTTTCAAAATGGAGAAGATTGCAATAAGCCGTGGTATGGGGGCAATATAGCTACATTAATAAAAGCAACGCTCAAGCAGCATACCACGAGCTCACTGCAGTATCATACAAAGAGAATAAGGAATAAATGCATTCACAAACATAGACAAAAGATTGTACAAGTAAAAAGAGTCATTCTATTCCATACTATAAAAGATTTGTATACATGTGCAGGTTCCAAAAAGTGGGGGCCGGTACCCGCACAATCTCTGGTCGATACAAGTCTTTATATACAAGCAAAAAGCAAAAAAGCAGAACAAGAAGGATAAAACCAGACTCATTTCTTCTTCTTCCCACCGCCTTTGGAGCCCTCGCCTGGCCTAATGGTTAACTTCTTGAGTCGGCCTGAACTCTTCGGGGAAGAAGGAGAAAGAGGTGCAATTGGGTCCTTTTTCGCTTTCTCATCGCTAGCAGAAGTGCCTTTCTTTGAAGAAGATTCGCTGCCCAGAGTGATAAGATCAATCAGCTTTGTATCATCGGCAGTAAATTTCTCCAGGGTCCTCTCACCCTCCTCAAGTTCTTCAGCTTTCTGATCTTGTGAAGCGGCCGGGTCATCTAAGCCTTGAAGTGCTCCTATTTGTTCTTCTTGCGACCCCAGTTGAGAAGCAGAAGAAGGAGTAACTTGAAGAGGTGGAGGGGCAACAGCTGGAGGAGGCGAAGCCTGTACAACACTCTTGTTGTTTTCAATACAGAAGAAGAAAAATTAAACATCAATATTCCTCGCAAAGAGAGGAGATGGTGGCACGTCGAGGATTAAGTAATAAGCAAGAAGTTCATCGAGCTCATATGAAGCAAACGAGTAGTCCACTTGAGCTAGAACAGTGTTGAAGTTACCTGGAGAGATTGGCTTTATCACGTCAATTTCAAAATCTTGGGATTCGGTGCCTTCTTGGGCCTCGTCTTCGGCATGAGCAGTTGTAGTTTCGGTTTCGGCTTTGGCAGGAGGAGGAGAGTGAAAAATGGAGCCAATAATATCGATATCGACCGAAGTCGAAGGACGAATTGGGTCGGCCAAAGGTGCCTACCCTAGATGCTCTCCTTCCGCCATTTGGCTCGTTCCTTGGCAAGTTGTTCTTTCCCTATGGCAAGGGCGGCACGACCCTCATCACCTAAATAATGAGCCTCAAGATCTTCATCAGCGTAGCCAGCGTCTCTAAGCATTTCAACTACTGCCTCCCACACTTCAGCCAGGGTAACCTCATACTTTGGGCCCAAAAATGAAAGACTGCCACGCCCCAAGACGCTGAGGACATAAAACTCGAATATAGTAGAGCTAACGTTGGCCTTAGTCACCTCATGTGATTGTTCAGCTGCTGCTTTTCCAGCGATGGCCTCGTCACGCTCCTTTTCAGCCTTAGAAAGCAAGGCCTTTAACATTGTCATCTCCAAATCTTGGGGGTTAGTCTTTTCCCGCAGCTGAGCAGCATCATTGCAGTAGAGTTCCACGATTTTCCGCTCCGCCTCAAGTTTAGCCTCAGCATCTCGTTGAGTAGCGTGGGCGTCTCTTACTTGCTTTTGAAGAACCTCTTCCTTTTGAGTATAAGAAGTGGAAGAGATGGCAAGATCATCTTTAAGCTTCTTGACTTCAGCCTCAAGCTCCTCGTTATAGGCGGTGATGCTCTTCATCTCCGTATCATGCTGATCAAGATCTTTTTGCCACTCAGACTTATCGCTTTCCATGGTCAGCACAACCTCGAGATTTGCACGATTTACTCTTTGAAGCTCATCAACTAGTTTATGCCATCCGGACATTCTTTCAATATCAAGCTTGACAGCGTCGAGATTTCTTAACATAGCATGTTTATCAATTGGAACCAAGTCCAAATCGAAACGTACTCCTTTCAAACACCAATGCGGAAATCGGCTTTGGAGTGTAGACGGAGGCTTCTCAACTTGATAAGGAGGCCTATTAATGATTGATTTAATTTCAGCTCTTTTAAGGGCAGGAGAGCTAGAAGGGATGTCTAGAGAGATAGAAGCAGCAGGCACTTTAGAAATTTCAGATGAAGATTTTTCGCTGAGCTTGGCTCGCTTGCTTGAATCTTCAGCTATATGACTCTTCCCCTTATCGCCATGAGAATTTCTCTTATGGGAGTCATCATCCCTCTGGTAAGAGTCATGTCGGTCGTCTCTTCTTCCATAACGCTCCTCATAAGCCTGCCTTCCGCGAGCTTTCCTAGCTGCTCTTTCCTCATCAGTCTCCCTAGGGGCAGGAATATAGCGCCTGAGGTCATAAGAATCACGCCTCGCATAGCGTTGAAAGTCATCGTAATATGAGCCGCTGCGTCCCATGGGAGAACTTGAAAGTGAAGAAGAGAAAAAATTTAGAAATCTTCAAAATAAAGAAGCTAAGTGCGCATAATTGCCAAAAATCCTAAGTGTGTGTGTGGCATGCGAACTACGCGCGTCAAGCTACAAACCACTCTTTGGCTTAGGATTGATGTCAGCTTTTGCAGCAGGAGTCAACTCTTGGGTTGATGGAATTGATCGCAAGGCGGATGTCGCTTCGATTGCTGGAGAAACAAGCTTAGAAGTGGTGGTGTCATCTTTAAAGAGCTCTTGGGAAGTCACCATAAGATCGCTCAGTCCTCCAAAAATATCATCACCATCATGCCTAACAGAACTTTCTTTCTCAGCTCCCTCATCAGCTTCTCTAGTAGCCTTCCCAGAATGTTGAGGAAATTCCTCTTCTTCAATAATTGGGGGAAGTTTAGATTTGCCAGATAACCCCACACCATCAACAGAACTAGAGCATTTCACTAATGAAGTCTCTACAATAGATTCCTTCGGTGCGAATTCCTCTGCGGAAACTGGGGAATCTGACGCTTCTGCTTGAGAACTGGGGCATCACGGGACTGAATGGATCGAGAAGAGTGCAAGAGTCCGAATTGGTGCAAAAATTCATTCTTCTGTAGAAACTTAATACTTCTCTCATTGATAGATACGGCACTCAATCTTTCGAAAGAATGAAGTTAGCACTTGACGACTCGAATTTTGAAAGGCTCAGAAATGAAGTAAACGGAGATAGGTAGTCTTACTTCCTACTCTCCAGATACCGTAGAAACCCGGGGGGCAATGGACAAAGAAGAACTGGTTTAAAAACCCGTGAGTGCTCTCAGGAAGATCCGTAATCAGCTTGCGGTTTCTTGCGCTCCTTACAAGAGTAATGGAAGGGTGATCTTTGTTCCTCCCAAATGAACACAAATAGCGGATCTCCTCGAAGCTTGGGAGACGGTTAAGCGTCCTCCTAAATAGTACGCACAACCCCATTAAAATGGCATAGCCATTAGGGTGCAACTGGAATGGAGAAATAGTTAGTCGAAGGAGAAGTGTTCTAAGAAAATCGTTGAAAGGGGGAATAGCTCCATTCAGACACATTTGGCGATTGACTACAATGAAGCCAGGTGGCGGCCTATCGGCAGTATCATTTACCCCAGGAAGCAGAGCATCCGCTTCAGCAATGCCAAATTGAGTACATAGCTGGCTAAAAGCCCGTTGGTTCAATGTAGTTGAAACTCTTTCCGGAGGTTTCTCCAAAGGGTCGGCAATTGGGAAAACCTCATCGGTCCGCTCTACTATCTCTTCTTGCACTTGTTGAGAAGCCATTCTACACAAGGAACTGGATATTCAAATATGAAGGTGCACGTTTCTTAAAAGCGTGTGAAGTGTTGTGCAAAGCTACTGAAATAACAAGCAAATAAAGTAAAACTTGAAATAATACTGGTTGGCGTACGTCAATTCAGGATGATTCAAGGCTTGTTATTCGATCAAAATTAAGTGTAGTATCAATGCAGATAATATTCAACGATAAGTAGTTATAACTGTATGAATTTAGCGTTGATGCTTCATTTAAGTCAGTTGATTCATAGCATTTCATTTTTAATTAGCTTCATATTATTTTACTTAAGTAAAATATTATCTCTTTGACCTAATCCATCACTCGACGTGGGCAGTCGATGATGAGTATATTCGTCCTAGTTTTCTGCAAATGTTGTATTTAACAGGTTGTTAGCTTAAAAGTTTATACAATCTGTGAAAGAGTGCAGCAAGTTCAAGCAGTTCATTCTGGCAGTTCAAGTTGGAAATTCAATCAAATTCTGTCAAAATCTACAAGTGTTCAAGTCATGTTCATTCCTTAAGTCGTAGGAACAACTTAAGTTAGCTCGGGACTCTTTAGGTCGTCCAGATCATGTCCAAACGACTTAACATAGGTTGGGCTTCCCTAAGTCGCTATGCTCGAGTTATGGAGTTCATCAGTCATGTTCCTACGAGTTAAAGCTATGCTACGGGTTAAATTAGGTCGTGCTGATTCTTTAAGACATTTTGCTTTAAGTCATGTGCTATTTTGGCAAGATAAGTCGCAAGTCATATGGGTCGCAGTCCCTTATGTCGTTCAGTGTTTGGATGTTAAGTCGTTCACTAAGTTAAGTCATGCAATTCATGTCCAAACTGCTAAGCCCTAGGTCATTCGAAGCTCCTAAGTCGGGCACTCCCTAACTCTCCTTAACCCGCTAACTCCTCTTCATTCAACAACTCGCCTAACTCGCTAACCCGTTAACTCTTAACCCGGTAACCCGTTAGCATCTCCACAATGAAATCCATCATCTCTCCACACCGCCAAATCATCCAAGACCGATTCAAATCGCCTCAGATCCATCATAGATCCAATGCACTGCTGTGTTCTCATGAATTACAACGACAACATGTCCAATGACGATCAAAGATCAATCGTAACATGACTCGTGGTGAAATGCGACACATGAAATCGGATTAGGATCGAAAAATGGGGGATTCACGATTCGGTGATGGTCGTGGTTGGATAATGATCGGATTCACTTACGTAATGTGATGGTGAAGATGATCAACGACTGGTTAGTTTGAATTCGTCTTCGAGAGCTCGGAGATTCTTTAATAGCGGGGTAGAGTGCTAGAGCAAGTGAAGAGAAGAAGGAGCAACCTAAGCGACTTATATATAGGGGCAATGGAACTCGAATCGGCGCGAATGACCTAGCTCTCTCATAAGTCGCTCACGACTTAGGATGGCGCGAGTTAAGAGGCATCGAAGCACACGACCTAGCCCCTAGGTGTATACTTCGAGGGGCAAATGTTAACACCTCTCTTATTCACGACTTGGCGACCTATTCGACTCAATGACCTAAGGGAATAAGCGACTTAACTATCCAAGGCATAAGCGACTTAACGACCTATAGTAGGGCACGACCTAACGACCTAAGGGAATAAGCGACTTAACTATCCAAGGCATAAGCGACTTAACAACCTATAGTAGGGCACGACCTAACAACCTAAGGCACAGAGCGGATCAATATGGCATAACTCAACGACTTAAGGAGCTCCAGCGACCTGGCGACCTAAAGACTCCTGTGACTCAACGGGTTAACGACCTAGCAACTCAATGAAGGCAACGACCAAACGAGTTAAGGGAAGAGCGACCTAACGACCTAGCAAGCTTCAGAGTTAAGCCGCATGCGCACTGCCTTTTCTATTAGGTCGCTTACGACCTAAGCAAGCCGAGATAACTCCTGTGCTACACATGCTAAGTCGCTCACAGCATATATCTCGTCCAGGATGGCTCCATTAAGTCGCTAACGACTTATGCTACCTCGGGATCGCTCTTAGGTCGCAACTCCCTAGGTCGCTCACGACCTATGGCATGGCCGACCTAAGCCCAACTTCTCCTATAAATACCCCGCCTACTCCGTACTGGAGAGGGGATGATTTTTTGGGAATGCCAAGACTTTGCTGTTTTCACGACTTCTACACTTGCTCCAACACTTCAAATGCAAAAGACACTTCAAAGAACCTTCGAAAAAGACCAAGTTCATTCAACATGAATTCAAAGAGCTTTTCTGCATCAAAGTTATAACTACCTATTTCAATTATGTTATAATTGGAGAATTATTGTAAAAGTTGTAATCAAATCAGTAATAGAGGAGATTAAGTGGACGTAGGCTTGACTTTGAGCCGAACCACTATAAAAATTGTTGTCTCTTTACTATTTTCTGCTATTTTCTGCTTGTTTCTAGTTCCCGTACCAACGGGTGGTGCTTTCGCTATATCACAATTCACACTGGGGTGTTAGCGTACATTTTTAGCGTTAACAATATTTAAAACTGGGTGTTATTTGCTTTAAAATCTTGGATTTCTTTGCTTGATAAAAAACTAGTACAAGTTCTTTCAAAACCATGTATTTAAATTTTTCTTTAACTTAAAACATGTACGAGTTTTTATTTAAAATTTTAAAACCTGCTCAAAACAATACTAACCCGAGCCTATCACTAGGAATTCCCAAGATCACACTCGACAAACTCACAATCCCCCACTACTTCGAGATCAACCCGCTTTAAACTCGAGTTCGTACCGAGTTTCTTGCTTTTTCTCCAAAACGCAAATCACGGCCAAACAAAACAGTCCCAACGTGCACATACACGTGTACAACTGCTCCAGTCATCAACGATCAACATCGCGACCACCTACAGGTCGCCGACCATCTCCCCAAATGCTCTGACCTCCCAAATCGATGCATTCATCCGTTAATAAAAATCGAACACCTCAAGCAAAACAAATACTAAAACCGATCGACTAATCTCCTTGCCACCGACGATCTTGACAGTTGGAACCCATGGCACCATTTCCAGAGTAGCAACAAGTCACCACGACACGACCTCACCCCTCGCAATCGAGTACGAATCACCATTTCCGTCGAGATCACCTCGACATTCAACTCAACAAAACAACACACAAAACCCTAGATCATCGATTCTCGACCACCCTGGCCAACGTTAAACAACTTCGACATTTTTCCCATAATCGACAACCCTTAAGCCACCCTTGATCAAAATCCCGAGCCTCAAATCATCCATGATCGCCGACGATATACAAAATGCCCAAATCTGATCAACTAAGCATATCTCTCTGAATACATTTCTAAAAATCATGATTTTACTGTCTAAATTCATCATTCCCAGATACAAACCTAGTTATGAAGTTAAAACTAAAAATTAAGATCTTTTATTTTCTGACTTTAATTTAGTTTTACTGTAATTTCTATATTTTGAAATAATCCCTTAATATAAACACTTGAATTTTTTTTAATAGTATTACAGTCTTATCATCATTTTCTATTTAGAAATCAAAGCCTAAAACTAAATGTATAAAGAGAAATGAAATTTTCTTTAGGGATGTTGAGCCTGTAATTCAACTGAGGCTTATACATATACAAAATCACAAACATTTCATTATATATACACATGCATTCACATCCATACATTCATGCAACATAATCAACTATATTACTACAATGATTCATCACATCCATCACATATAAACATAGATTAAAACTATTTTTAAAGAAAGTTTACTCACTGGAAAATAACAGAGAAGCTTGCCCTGTTCTTGTTCCAGGAACCGATGTATTTGATTTGATTTTCTTTTGTTGAATTTGAATCTGAATTTGCTGAGTTGAATTTTCATCTTTGTTTGTTGAAGCTTTAATCCTTGATCTTGAATCATGTTGTAGTTTGATTATAGTTTTCTTTTAGTTTTGATTTTTCTTTTGATTTTATTTTGAAGATGAAAGAAGATGAGAAAATTTAGAAAAGAGGATGTAAAAAACTTAGAACTAAGATCAAATGACCGTGTTTCTCAAAACTTTTGTTATATATATTTAAATTTTTAAAAGAAAAACTGTATTGTCGTTTGTTAATTTGCATGTAATTATTATCACACAAGTGTCCATACATGTTTTAATTATTTTACAAATGTCAAATGTAAGAATTAAGTGAATTACAAGTGTTAAAACAAGTATTTAAATATTTTCTTAGGTTTTATATTTATATTTATGATTTTATTAATTTATGTTTATATACAAACTACACTTATTTATGTTTAATTTTAAAAGAAAGAATATTAAAAACAAAAGAAATGAACCTTAAATTTAATCTAATTTTAAACTTAAGCTAAAATACTTTTAAAAAAATTAAATATTTACCTTAAGTGTTTTGAAAATACATGATTAACTTTTAAATAGCTTTGAAAGATAAATATTACCAATTAAATATTTATAAAAGAAGATTATTATACCAATTTAAATACTTATTAATAAAGATTATCAAATTGTTATTGCCCAAAATTCCGGGTTATCACATTCCTCCCCCCTTAAAAGAATTTCATCCTCGAAATTTAAAAGCAAAGATAATTTAATAATCCAACAAAGGTTTTATTCAAACAACAAAGCATACATATCAACTATATGCTAACAACCATAGCAACAAATTTATTCTAACAACCAAATCTTACCAACCTGACACAAATCAAGATAGGATTTCCAAATACTATCTAGAGTTTCCGAGGTATGAATGCTGGGATACTCGCTCTACTGAATCCAAACTAGCTACACTACTAGCTACAGAGCTCCTACTCATCTAGATCTACAATCTGAACAGGATATAAGACCACAGTCAAGTCCTGCTTAACACCAAATCTTCCTGAACTGCTGGTTTTAAAACCAGAAATAAATCATACATGTACTCCCTCAGAGATACGTGAAACACATTGAATTTCAGTCTTCCAAACTGGCAAATCAACCCTGAAAACCAAATCACTTATCCTTACCAGAACACAGAAAAGATCCAATACCTCGGAGCTAGCTTCCGAGTCTTACCAAATCTTATAGCTCCTTTGACCGGAGAAAGCTTATCCAAAATCAAATCTCTGACTTTGAAATCCAAATTCCTCCATATCTTATCCACAAAACTCTCCTGACGATCCTGGGCTGCCTTCAACCTTCCTGATCAGCTCAACCTTCGTTGATGCCTCTAGAAACAACCTGGACCAAAAACAACCAACAGAATGATCCTCTCATGATCAACCAAAATCAAGAACACAAACTCTACTTTAAAAACATCAGAAGACTACAAACTTCACCTATCCGGAAAAGACAAAATATGAGCACTCACAATTCTGAAAAAAATTCCTGTAGAAACCCTCTAAACCAAAACACTACAACTTATAGTTGCTTCTACTCTAGAACAGCTGCCACCTCGCTTCCGCTGTACAACTCTGATCAGGAGTAGATGAGAATGTCGATGATGAACACGAGTACAAACTTGACAACATATCCAGAAATATGGTTCCACAGACCCATAAAGAAAAACTCAGAAGTTTCATCAGAACCAGAACTGCTTCACCAAACCCTTTCTCTAGGAACCATCCTTATACTAAGCTGGACCACCAGAATCACTCCTGGAATCCTAATTGATACAAAAACTCAATCTCCAGATGCGGACAAACTTCTGACTTCCCTGAAGACATCCGTAAAAATCCCTAATAATCCAAGAGAACACTCAAACTATCGCAAGTCACTTTAACCAAGCTTAATTCCAAAGAAACCGTTCTCTCTTTACCAATCAGAACAGCTTATGCTTATCTAGCCAATCCATCGAAAAAAATGGATCCACTCTGGTGCTTCTTAACTCCATCTCTAGAAAACTGCTTAGCCAGATAACCTTCCTGCTGGCACACAGAACACTCCGAGCTGCATCGCTGCCACTGATGCCAGAGACTTCTTATCCAAAGCTCTTTGAACCTCAAACCCAAACACAAACACCCTGCTGAACTCAACCTCATCACCGAGCAGACATACTTCCTTAGACTTGCTCCAGAAGAAACATCTTCGGAGATATCCATAGTCACTGCGTCTCATCACGCAGCTACTTCTTCCCGAAGTTGCCAAGATACCATCACTCGCTTCTGCTCAGCCCAAAAATCAAAACTCTACTCATCCAAATTTGCACTTCAAAGATGGACTCCGAACCTTTAAAAGGTTTCCTTCAGAGATTGATGACATCCTTACACCACAGCAAAGCTTACTCGAGACGGTATTAGGTCTACAGTCTCGGTAGATACACCTCCAACCTCAATAATCAGACTCCTTCCATTGGTATTTGTGCTACACACACCACTACCCTATCTACCTTTAGAACTCATATTGGAAAACCCAAACAGGTAACCTGAAAATAGGTAGAAATAAATATATATATATAAATTACAAATACGCTCTCTCAAGAAAGAAATCACTTCAAAGCCTAGGTATTCACTCAACCTAGCGCTCTGATACCAACTGTAATGGCCCGTCTTTTTCTCCACCGAAAGACGCATCATCTTGAAGAAAGAAAGGGATAGAAAAGAGAAGAGACAGAGAAGAAAGAAATAAACAACATCAGAATCTCAACAGCGGAACGAATAAATTATATTAATCACATAAGTATTACATAGCCTACAACAGCTATCAGAGTTACACAGCTTATACAACACATTCTTGACAGTTATAAACACTTGTCTAGTTATTACAACTCAAGATACAACTCAAACAAACAACTCAGAGATCAACATAGCGGAACCACTTATATATCTACAAACGCTGAAGCCTCCTGCTCCATTGCTCCTCTAGTATTCGTCAAAGCTAACCTGAATCCCTTGGCTACTCGTAAAAATTTGAGTACCCAAGAGTTTAACAAAACAGAAAATAAACTTCGGGTCAGACATGGGTCTGGTGTGAGTAAACGGGTTAAAGTTGTTTAACTTTGAAAAACCTTTGAAACAAAAGGTATCACGTAAGACTTCCCACACATAAACATGGTAAGTTTTTACCTTACGCTAACCAAAACATTTAATAGGAAATCCAGTGATATTATAATAAGGTCTAGGGTTTTCAAATAAACTAGAAAATAGCCGAAATTTTTACATTTATTAAATTCCAGCATACATAGGTATACAATCAAATCCGAGAGCACTTATTGGAGTTTGGATTCCATACAATGGCAGGGCTACTAGGGTACCGCTCATCACAGTACGGGGCCTATATCACCGTACCGAGGGTCCCTCCCGATCCCCTGCAACACAAAGCCGGAACCATCCCTTACTGGATAGTCCCGAACAAGACAACCCCAGCAGTTGTCGCGAATCAACTGCCCACTAAGCCGAATAAAAAGGGACCTCTAGACAGGGGAAATCTTGTCCTACTTGAGCGCGACTCACTTAGCCTTGCTGCACCTCCCCTGTTTTAGCCATTCCCGGTTGATGAGGCTTGAGGCTACGATTACCTTTATAGAACACATCTATCTTAGAATGCTCATCGTCCACCTGACGATGTTCTGAAAGAATTCAATCCATACAAGTTCTTTCCGGGTTCGAACGAAACCGAAGGCATTATCTCGTTACACTTATTAGAATCAACCTCAGAGTTAACGACGATAACCCTTGCACTCTAAATCTTCACTTCAGATTCACGACCTATCGTTAATTTGGATCGATGTGGTTTTCAGATATCCAAATCTGGAAACCCGATCCCGGTCTCATCGAAATCCAAAACGTATCTTTTAAGGCCAAGTTGTTTTAAAGTTAAAACAATTCAATTCAATTATCTATATACACATAGATAGATAATTCAGAATATCACAATAGATAATTCATATTATCATCACAAACAGATAATTCACATTATCATCATACTTCAACCAAAGCATGCATATCAAAAAGCATTACTTATCTCATATCTGAGATCTTAAACTATTCAAGGCAAATCAATATCATTTAACATCCATAAGCAATGATTTATTAATCACCAACTATAATTAATTTAAAATGAATTAAATTAATTACTTCATTCTATAAATCCTGCTTATAACCATTAATTAATTACAAATCAATTAATTATCCTCTAATTATCCATCTTAATTAATCATCCTTGATTAATTATTCCTTAATTGCATTCAAGTAATTTATCCTTTAATTAATTACTCCAATTAATTATCCTTAACCATTTATAGTAATTAACCTCAAATCATTTCCATTAAGTAATTATCCACAAATTACTTTCATTAATTATCCACTAATTACTTTTAAATTAAGTAATTTTCCTTTTATTAATCACCTTCAATAATTATCCATTAATTAATCACATTAATTAATTTAACCTTAATTAATCACATTTATTAATCTTTATTAATTATCTAAGTAATTAATTCTTAAATGACTTCATTAATTACTTCCATAAGGAAATTATCCTCTTTAATTAATTAGTAATTACAAATTAATTACTTCCACTAAGTAATTTACTTAATTAATTAATCAATTAATTATCTTAATTTATTTACAAGAATTAATTATTTCTCATCACTAGTTAATAATCCCATCATTAACTACCCATTAACTTCTCATTAATTACTTACCCTAAGTAATTATCTTTAATTAATCTCATCATTAATTAATTATACCAATAAATTTTATTAAGTGATAAATCTTTTAATTAATTCACTAATTAATTATTATTAATTAATTACAACTTAAATTAAGTTAAAAATAAATTCTTTATCTTTATAATATACTTAATTATATTAGTAAGTTCCCATTCGAAAACATTTTGCAAATCAATCTTATATTTAAAAGATATAAGATTTTCTTTAAACAAAACAAATCTTAAAAATTATTAAATTCTTTGAAACTCATTCAAACTTGTTTAATAGTTTCCTATTCTTAAATTTAACATTTCTATAAAACATATTTATTTTAAATGTATTTAAAAACTTAGTTAAATATTATTTCAAATACACATTTAAACTTGTTTAAATGTTTTTCCTTTGAAAACAAATTGTTTAAATAACTTAAAACTTTTATCATTTTAAAACTTGGTTTTATTTGTTTTTAAACTTGAAACCATTTTGCTTTTAAAACAAATTATTTAAATACTTTTGAAACTTTAAAACTTATTTTCGTAAATATATTTAAAACTGGGTGTTATTTGCTTTAAAATCTTGGATTTCTTTGCTTGATAAAAAACTAGTACAAGTTCTTTCAAAACCATGTATTTAAATTTTTCTTTAACTTAAAACATGTAGAGTTTTTATTTCAAATTTTAAAACCTGCTCAAAACAATACTAACCCGAGCCTATCACTAGGAATTCCGGAGATCACACTCAAGAAACTCACAATCCCCTACTACTTCGAGATCAACCTGCTTTAAACTCGAGTTCGTACCGAGTTTCCTGCTTTTTCTCCAAAACGCAAATCACGGCCAAACAAAACAGTCCCAACATGCACATACACCTGTACAACTGCTCCAGTCATCAACGATCAACATCGCGACCACCTACAGGTCGTCGACCATCTCCCCGAATGCTCTGACCTCCCAAATCGATGCATTCATCTGTGAATCAAAATCGAACACCTCAAGCAAAACAAATACTAAAACCGATCGACTAATCTCCTTGCCACCTACGATCTTGACAGCTGGAACCCACGGCACCATTTCCAGAGCAGCATCAAGTCACCACGACACGACCTCACCCCTCGCAATCGAGTACGAATCACCATTTCCATCGAGATCACTTCGACATTCAACTCAACAAAACAACACACAAAACCCTAGATCATCGATTCTCGACCACCCTGGCCATCGTTAAACAACTTCGACATTTTTCCCATGATCGACAAACCTTAAGCCACCCTCGATCAAAATCCCTAGCCTCAAATCATCCATGATCGCCGACGATATACAAAATGCCCAAATCTGATCAACTAAGCATATCTCTCTGAATACATTTCTAAAAATCATGATTTTACTGTCTAAATTCATCATTCCCAGATACAAACCTAGTTATGAAGTTAAAACTAAAAATTAAGATCTTTTATTTTCTGACTTTAATTTACTTTTACTGTAATTTCTATATTTTGAAATAATCCCTTAATATAAACACTTGAATTTTTTTTAAATAGTATTACAGTCTTATCATCATTTTCTATTTAGAAATCAAAGCCTAAAACTAAATGTATGAAGAGAAATAAAATTTTCTTTAGGGATGTTGAGCCTGTAATTCAACTTAGGCTTATACATATACAAAATCACAGACATTTCACATACATTTCATTATATATATACATGCATTCACATCCATACATTCATGCAACATAATCAACTATATTACTACAAGGATTCATCACATGCATCACATATAAACATAGATTAAAACTGTTTTTAAAGAAAGTTTACTCATTGGAAAATAACAGAGAAGCAGGCTCTGTTCTTGTTCCAGGAACTGATGTATTTGATTTGATTTTCTTTTGTTGAATTTGAATCTGAATTTGCTGAGTTGAATTTTCATCTTTGTTTGTTGAAGCTTTAATCCTTGATCTTGAATCAGGTTGCAGTTTGATTATAGTTTTCTTTTAGTTTTGATTTTTCTTTTGATTTTATTTTGAAGATGAAAGAAGATGAGAAAATTTAGAAAAGAGGATGTAAAAAACTTTGAACTAAGATCAAATGACCAGGTTTCTCAAAACTTTTGTTATATATATTTAAATTTTTAAAAGAAAAACCATATTGCCATTTGTTAATTTGCATGTAATTATTATCACACAAGTGTCCATACATGTTTTAATTATTTTACAAATGTCAAATGTAAGAATTAAGTGAATTAAAAGTGTTAAAACAAGTATTTAAATATTTTCTTAGGTTTTATATTTATATTTATGATTTTATTAATTTATGTTTATATACAAACTACACTTATTTATGTTTAATTTTAAAAGAAAGAATATTACAAAAAAAAGAAATGAACCTTAAATTTAATCTTATTTTAAACTTAAGCTAAAATACTTTTAAACAAATTAAATATTTACCTTAAGTGTTTTGAAAATATATGATTAACTTTTAAATAACTTTGAAAGATAAATCTTACCAATTAAATATTTATAAAAGAAGATTATTATACCAATTTATATACTTATTAATAAAGATTATCAAATTGTTATTGCCCAAAATTCCGGGTTATCACATTTCTCCCCCCTTAAAAGAATTTCTTCCCCGAAATTTAAAAGTAAAGATAATTTAATAATCCAACAAAGGTTTTATTCAAACAACAAAGCATACATATCAACTATATGCTAACAACCATAGCAACCAATTTATTCTAACAACCAAATCTAACCAACCTGACACAAATCAGGATAAGATTTGCAAATAATATCTAGAGTTTCCCAGGTATGAATGCTGGGATACTCGCTCTACTGAATCCAAACTAGCTACACTACTAGCTAAGCTCCTACTCATCTAGATCTACAATTTGAACAGGATATAAGACCACAGTCAAGTCCTGCTCAACACCAAATCTTCCTGAACTACTGGTTTTAAAACCATAAATGGATCATACACGTACTCCCTCAAAGATACGTGAAACACATTGAATTTCAGTCTTCCAAACTGGCAAATCAACCCTGAAAACCAAAGCACTTATCCTTACCAGAACACAGAAAAGATCCAATACCTCGGAGCTAGCTTCCGAGTCTTACCAAATCTTTTAGCTCCTTTGACCGGAGAAAGCTTATCCAAAATCAAATCTCTGACTTCGAAATCCAAATTCCTCCGTCTCTTATCCACAAAACTCTCTTGACGATCCTGGGCTGCCTTCAACCTTCCTGATCAGCTCAACCTTCGCTGATAAGATTTAGGGCAAATGAGAATCAATCCTTCTCGAAACCACTTGAAATTTTGATATGTTATTTAGGATATTGGTTTGGGGATTGTTTTTTAGTTTCATAATTTTCTGAAATTAACAGGATTTTATATAGATTTTCTAAATGGAGAAAATTCTTGATTTTGGGATTTAATTCTTTAAAATATGAAAAATAATTATTTTGACCTGAAATTTTTATACAAGATAAAGGATAATCAATGAGATTTTTGCAAATTTTGGGGATTTTTTCCATGCATTTTTGAACTGAATTATCCAGTAAAGAAAAAGATTCAACTACCCATGGAAATTTAACCGATTAATTAGAAAAGTAATTAACCATTCCTACAAGGGAACTGCAAAAACCCTGGCTAACCAATGAAATTGTGGCATACAATAGGTTTTAGTAGAAAGTATTTATCAAAAAAAAAAAAAAAAATCTCAACAGAAACATGATTCTAGGGAGAAATTTTCCCAAGCTCCGAAAAGCGGAGTGGTAGACGAGATGATAGCTTGGGCAGTAGAGGAAGCTACTCCATGGCGGAAGGTCTTTGCTGTAAGATGCCCAAAGCTGAAGTGGGAACCAAACCAAATGGGTGATGGGAGCCAGAGACTATAGTGGTCTGATGGGAAGTAGAAGACATGACCTAGAAATTTAATTACTTATAAATAAAACCACGTAGTACCATTGGTGGCAGTGGCAACCTACCGTAATAGTTAATCATTTATTCATTGGAACCTTTAATTCATCATATTCAGAGAGTATTTTTCCAACTTAATATAATTTATGGTACCTGAGCTTAAGTTGATCAACTCTTCGTTCTTAAAGATATATTTACTATTTAATTACAATGCATACAACCAGATAAATCAAGCGCTAGGAGTATATGCAACAATATGCTGAAGGATATATATATATATATATATATATATATATATATATATATATATATATATATATATATATATATATAGCCTTCTTGACTTCAAATAATACTGAATCTTGGACTCAGCTTCTAGAATTTAATTTTGTTTTCCTGTTTCACAAAAGTGTTGCAATTTAAACCTTCACTAGCCAGCCATTTACGAAGACAGTGATACTATTATGTATTTGGTCGGAGGACCCACAGCAACCAAAGCTGCCACCACCACATACACCACCAAAACGGCCACCACCACCTCCTCCTATTACGACCACATAAAAGAAACACCACACAAATAATGAATGCAGCCATGAACAGCGTTAATGAACCTGAACCTGCACATAATATCAACACATAACCTTGATCGTTCATACAGTAGGCGCTGCACATGAATCTGCCAGTATTCCCAGTATTTAAATCTCTAGTCATTCTTTCTTATCTTGATCAGTTATCTTGTCTGCATTAAGTGTTACAATCAATTCAACTGCTGGTATATTTCTATTTATAAGTTGGCTTAAATAGAACCTGTCAGCTGTTGCTATTTCATGTGCAATTTCCTAGCCTGTACTTTATTACGAGTAAAGTTGGTGCGTATTTCTATTATTAAAGACCGACTTTTGTGTTAAGTCTATGATGCTAAGTATAATATGCTAATTTTGTTTTTTCAGATTTATAACGTACTTTGATTTCTAAACATGATCTGATCAGCATATGTCACTGCAATACGCAGTTTTAGGGTTCATTGATGTCTTTATTCATATAAGAATATTTCTGGTGCACAGTTGGAATAAAAAGGTTTAGTAGACTTCATACTAACCAATTGATTTCTTTTCTCCACATTCGGGCTCTTCTATAACATTTTTATTGACGGTGGTTGTATAAAAATATTCATCTTATTTCCTAATTATCTACAAATAAAAAGAAATGATATGCATAACACATGCTTGACTATCCTAAGGAATGATTTAATTACTGTCATGTATACTGTGAAATGGCCAAGGAGGTAGCATCTGATACAACCTTTGTATTAATGCTTTGCTTCATAAATATGAATGTAAGCAAAGTTTCATTCTGCAATTATATATGTGTGTTATTTTCCTTATTAAAATAACTAAGATAAACGATAAATATAATATATAAAAATATTGGTAGTAGTGCTGACAAGTTGGACCCACTTTCCCAAACTGCAAATTTGCCTAATCATACATGATACATACATCTTGTAGCCCCAACTAGACGTACAAAATGGTATATTTACAAGATCAAATTTGACAACATATGAATGAGATATTTGCATCACAAGTTTGTCATTAGTTCAACATTGGAAAAAATTATCCAAATTATGTGTACTTTTTTTCGGACAGAAGGTGACACAACATCCAAATCGATTAAACAAGAATAGATAACTGAAAACAATAGTAAAATAACGAGAACCCTGGGATTTTTATAGTGATTCGTTCTCAAACCACTGGCGACGTCAACTTAGTTTTATTGCTTTGAGATTTATCACGAGTACAAACGGCATACAATGATTTCAATTCTACAAAACAAGCTAATCTCATATTTGACAATAATATGTTATAAAACGAAGAAGGAAGTAGGGGAAGAGAGTGATGAGTTAGAGTGTAACAACCCGAGATTTCACAGAATTATTATTATCGTCATGTGACGATTTAATTGGGTTGCTGGTTGTTTTTAGCGTTTAACCAAGCGAAATTCTTCTCAAATCGGATTGAAATTCTTTTGAATTTGTAAATATATTGAAGCGGGCTTTAAAGAAAAATTGTTTTGGCCCACTCGTTGATGCCGTGACGTTTATCTGTACCTTTCCCCTTTTATTCGTTCACTCGAGAAAACCGTCCCTCTACCCTTTATTCTCTTTCGTTCGAAATCTAAACAAGAAAACCCTAGAACCAAGCAATCAAAAGGAATTAAAAATGGTGGCCTCTTCCTTGTCGTTCAAAACCGATTCCCCTTTCACTTTCGAAAACTCCAAAAATCAAACGCGATCGAACGAGAAAAGAAATGGCGGCCTTATACTTCTTCGTCCCCAAATGCAAATTAGGGCTTCGTTCCCTATTTCTCCAGACTGTTGAATTTGGGGATTTTAACCCTTGTGAGCTCGGCTTTGCTTGAGAATTGGATTCATGCTTAGCCTCGACCGCCCCAGTCAAAAAGGTGAGTAACTTTACTCACATCTAGTTCATTTGTCTTATGATGCTTCTGTAATTCGAGTTGGATTCGACCTTGTTTTATCTCGGCCATTTGTTTTCATTTGGTATTGGTAATCGATGTTGCTTGAATTTACTGCTCCGTGAATTTCTCGTTTTGATTTGTTCGACTCACGACTTGTTTTCGTGATGACCACGGCTTTGATTTTTAACTTAGTTGATTCCTTGATTTTATCGGCTCTGTCTTTTTGATATTGAACTAGTTTTGTGAAATTCTGATGGCTTTGGCTTTGCATTTTCTTTGTGTATCGTCACTATACCTTGTTGAGATAGTTGCATTCCAGTTGCGCAGTTGCTTTCATATACATATAAATTTGTAGTTGTTGAGGCAGGGTTGTACTGTCCACTTCCTTTCACCGTTGTATTCATGTGTGCAGTAGCTTCTGATTTGTTGTACACTGATTTGAATTCGAGCCTAGTGCCTGTCGATGTTTACACTGCGGTACTATATTGGTACATTTGTTTCTATTTGAGTTTGCACTGTCAATTTTCAAGTAGATGTTACCGGTATCCTATTTGGTGCATGTTGCATTTACTTGCATACCTGTTCATCATGTAGTTCCCTGTTTTGGGTTTCAAACAAGGCTATTACATTATTGAGGCTGCTGCACATGTGATCCATACTTGCATATATGTGTCAGTTGAAAGTGTTAGGTTCATCGTGTAGTATTTGTTCCGAGGTAGTTTGGTTGTACTTGAGTTATTCGAAGTGATCTATTTCTTTATGATCAGGCATCATCTAATTGCATGTATATATGAAATCTAATTCCTGTATACTTGATTGGTGCATGTCTACATGGTATATATAGATCCTGTTGGGTTCACACTGGTTCCTATGTTCATTATGATTGGCTATCACTGGCTTCATCGTGTCTGCACTTTGTTATGCCCTATATACATACCAGTGTGCCTTTGTATATGACTGGTATACTTGTCTTTTTCTCTTAAGTCTGTTTCACTGATGCACTTTATTTTGACCTGTTGTATTTATTATTGTGGCACACTTACCTGCTAATCGAGCTTGCATGTTGCCTTCATAGTTTAATTACCGAGGCTTTGTCATGTTGCATGGACATTTTCATCATTTCTGTGCTTCATTACTAGTGTGAAGTTGTTCAACCTGTCTTGCAATCACTCTGCATGGTTTTGGTCTGGCACAGTCATGTGTATTACTTCAGATTTTCACTGAACTTGTTTTGTGTCTCTCTTCCATTTTTCAAACTGCTGTTTGCAGCTGACCTGTAGCTTCACTTGAGTCAAATCGAACTTGAGTCACCGGCCTTATGCTAGTGTCTTCTGAGCATTCTTTATTCATGTAATTCTTCTTGGCGTTGACATTGCTAAGTCTTTGCCTCTTGATGGCCTTGTTTCTCCATTTAGTCTTGCTGCAGTTGCTAGTTTGAGTTTTGCTGCCTCTTGCACATGCTCTTTGATATTGGTTGAACTTGTTTCACTTGCTGCCACTGTCTTCTTTGTAGTTGCATTCTGCCCTTGTCTTTGCAACTGTTTGCTACTATAGCTTCATCGTGGCGGTTGCTTCGTATTCGCTTATGTCTGCAGTCGCATGCGCTTTGCAGTTTTTCCCCCTGTTGGGATTTGTTCTTGAATTCACTTGAGTTGAACCCGATTTCGGGGTTTGACCTTGTGATCACTTGTGACTTTCATTGAGCTTTTGTGTATCTCCTGCGATAGTGGCGAGGCAGTACACGCGTGCGTGTACTGCAGCCCTATCAGATTTGACAGTTTTAAATTGATTTAGTCGATTTGATAAATTGTTTATTTATCTCTGTTCATAATTTAAATCTGCTGATTTTTGTTAAACACTGTTAAGTGTTATATTGACCGTTGTCCGGTTTCTTTGTTTAAAGAATCGGATAGACGGGAATTATTGTGACTGTCGTCTATTTAAATTATTACTGCCTATATGCACTAATAAACTGGTTTGAATTAGACTGACCTGGGTATTATTTTCTTTTGAATGTAATACTCGGGTCAGACCCGAGTTATTTCAGGTTGTAGATTTTCTTCTTTGAGTTGCTGTTCAGGATATGAAGACTTTTCACATCTTCTGAAGTTGTCAGTGTCATTTTGTAGTAGTCGTGTCATTGTATAGAACGATATGTATTCATGTATATTAGTCGATAATGTACTTGTATATATAACTTCTAGAGTCGGCAGTTGTAGTTGTATCATATGTATCGTGTCAACTATATTGTAACTGACATCGATTATATATATATGAGATTTTTGTTAATCTGTGTTCCGCATTTATATTATCTGTGTCATTGTTATATCTAATGTCCTAAACTATTATGAACTATCGTAGTTTGTTTTATACTGATAATTGGATATGTCGATGGGAGTAAATAAATAATAGATGAAAAATAAAACGTATATACCACTCCTACCGAGATAACCAATATTAGTGTAAGGCCAATTACGGATGGTCGCTCCTATCCAGCCTTATTCTTCGTAATAATAGACAGTATTTCTTTTAATACTCTTTGTTATTATGAGCATAGAGGTGGGGCGTCACAGTTGGTATCAGAGCTTGGGGTTTATGGACATAATATAAAACATAACTTGGATGGAACATATGTTACAACTATTAGTCGATGTTTTATTTGTGATTTGAGTCAAAACTAAAGTTTTGAAACTTCGATGAAATTTTTAAATATCTTTATTTAAAAAT
This sequence comes from Allium fistulosum, assembly GCA_030737815.1. Taxonomy (NCBI): domain Eukaryota; kingdom Viridiplantae; phylum Streptophyta; class Magnoliopsida; order Asparagales; family Amaryllidaceae; genus Allium; species Allium fistulosum. The sequence continues at coordinate 457,901,923 of CM060905.1, forward strand.
AAAAGGTTGATGATTTGATTGATTTGAGTACTGTTTATCAGAGTGCGCAGCGGAAACAGTGAAACTGTCTTCGCTGAGTACAACTGATAATCTTTTTGATAAAAAAAAAATCGAAATACAAAATGGATATGAATTTCGTTCGTTGTTTACATAGATGTGATTATTTTGTTTCTTTGAGAATTTCGAATCCGAATTGAGGATTCGAAGAAATTACAGTTATGTGATTTTTGTTGAAATTTCCGCTGACTTTCTTTTGTACTAATCATATATTGATTAGATTTATGCTGTTTTGAATTATCTTCATTGAAGATACCTTCGAATGATTTCTTTGTTCATTTTGTAGTACGTGCAAAATTTGAATTGCACGTTATTGCATTTATTTTACGTTGAACCGATGCTTGGTTATGAAACGTATTTTGTTGCCGTTATTTTTATAACGGGATTTTACACCAATGCTATATTTTGAAGCACGGTGTTTTGTGGCATTTTGATGAATGAAAATTCTCTGATATTACATTTTGCTGTAAATTGTTTTGATATGATTTTGACGTTTCAAAATTACTGTCGCTTTGGCTTCAGTAACCGTCAAATTTTAAAAGTGGATTTTCAAGCGGTTATTCCGCAATGCTGTTTTGTGACCGTTTTTACGGTATTTTGAGAAGTACGATTTCCTTACCGAAATTGTTACTGATTTACTGTTTTAATCACGTGATTTGAAAATTGTTTTATAAAATTTTAGCAGTTTGCGTTTTCAAAAGGATGAGAAAGCGACTTAAACGATTCAGCAAAATCGAGGATTATGACCCCTTTCTTTTACTGTTTCGCTTAACTCCGGACTTGTTCAGTTGAGAATGCGAATTGTTATTTTTACAAAATAAATAAAATTGTTTTCAAAAATTTTACAGTTTGCGATTTCAAAAGAATGAGGAAGCGATTTAAACGTTTCAGCAAAATCGAGGACTATGACCCCTTTCTTTTACTGATTCGCTTAATTCCGGACTTGTCCGTTTGAGAATGTAAAGTGTATTTTTACAAAATACACAATTTTGCACTTTCAAGGAAACGATGAAGAGATTTAAACGATTTAGCAAAAGTGCGGAGTATGGAACCACACTTTTACTTTTTCGGTTAATTCCGGACTCGTTAATTGAATATCTGTTGTTTTGATGATTTTGATGAATTTTACACTTTCAAGGAAACGATGAAGAGAATCAAACGATTTAGTAAAACACGTGGTATGGGACATGTGCGTTTGCTATTTCGGTTAATTCCGGACTCGTTAATTGAAACATTTTGATGCTTTCGTGTGCTTTCGAGCCACTATGAGGACCTTCGGGTCATTTGTTGGGCTTTCGGGCCACTCTGCGGACCTTCGGGTCATTTGTTGGGCTTTCGGGCCACTCTGCGGACCTTCGGGTCAAATACCAGTACTAGACCTTCGGGTCACTCTGCGGACCTTCGGGTCAATCTGATGGGCGCCAAAAATTATGTTGAGTACTTGGTAGGCTTCGGCCACTCTGAGATGCACGTGCGGCGAATTAAAAACTCGCCATCTGATGGGATCGATCCAAGCTTTTATGTTGATTTTCTAGTCTTCTTAATTGATTTCTAGATATTTGTTGCTTCCAATTATCTGCAGGTAATTGGATATTTGTTGATATGAGTTCTGATTATCGTTTTTGATAATCAGATATTTGTTGTTTCTAATTATCGCTTGTGATAATTGGATATTTGTTGATATGAGTTCTGATTATCGTTTTTGATAATCAGATATTTGTTGTTTCTAATTATCGCTTGTGATAATTAGATATTTGTTGATATGAGTTCTGATTATCGTTTTTGATAATCGGATATTTGTTGCTTTTAATTATCGCCTTAGATAATTAAATATTTGTTGATTTGAGATTTAATTATCGCTGTTAGATAATTAAATATTCGTTGAGATTTAATTATCACTTTTGATAATTAAATATTTGTTGATTTGAGATTTAATTATCGCTTTAGATAATTAAATATTTGTTGATTTGAGATTTAATTATCGCTGTTAGATAATTAAATATTCGTTGATTTGAGATTTAATTATCGCTTTAGATAATTAAATATTTGTTGATTTGAGATTTAATTATCGCTTTAGATAATTAAATATTTGTTGATTTGAGATTTAATTATCGTCTTTGATAATTAAATATTTGTTGATTTTAGATTTAATTATCGTTGTTAGATAATTAAATATTTGTTGATTTGAGATTTAATTATCGCTGTTAGATAATTAAATATTTGTTGATTTGAGATTTAATTATCGCTGTTAGATAATTAAATATTTGTTGATTTGAGATTTAATTATCGCTTTAGATAATTAAATATTTATTGATATGAGATTTAATTATCACTTTTGATAATTAAATATTTGCTGGTTTGAGATTTAATTATCGCTTTTAATAATTGAATATTTGTTGAATTTGAAATTTGATTATCGCTTGTGATAATCGAATATTTATTGATTTGAGAAATTTGACTATCGTTTGAGATAATCAGATAATTGATTTGTCTTCTGATTATCGTTGGAGATAAGTAAATATTTGCGATTTGAAAATTCAATTATCGTTTTTGATGATTGAATATTCGCGATTTTTGAGATTTGAGCTTCGTCTTTTTCTCTGGCGATTCAGGTGAGTAATTTGATTTACTCCCATTCAATTCGTGCTCTGTATGGGATTTCTGCTCTGTTTTTCCTTCTCTTTTAGTTGCTGGAACTCGATTGTTCTTGCTTTTGTTAGTCGTCTGATTTTGATCCCTGATTCCCACGAGGTTGATTCTTTTGATTTGAAGCAGTCGAACCTTTTGATTTCTTATCTAATACTTCCCCGCTGACACTTGCTTTGCTTATACATTCGACATTGCCATGCTCTTTTGGTTGTTACCTTTTATCCATTTATTCCCTATGATTGCGTGGACGCAATTTTTATAAGGAGGGGAGTTTGTAACAACCCGAGATTTCACAGAATTATTATTATCGTCATGTGACGATTTAATTGGGTTGCTGGTTGTTTTTAGCGTTTAACCAAGCGAAATTCTTCTCAAATCGGATTGAAATTCTTTTGAATTTGTAAATATATTGAAGCGGGCTTTAAAGAAAAATTGTTTTGGCCCACTCGTTGATGCCGTGACGTTTATCTGTACCTTTCCCCTTTTATTCGTTCACTCGAGAAAACCGTCCCTCTACCCTTTATTCTCTTTCGTTCGAAATCTAAACAAGAAAACCCTAGAACCAAGCAATCAAAAGGAATTAAAAATGGTGGCCTCTTCCTTGTCGTTCAAAACCGATTCCCCTTTCACTTTCGAAAACTCCAAAAATCAAACGCGATCGAACGAGAAAAGAAATGGCGGCCTTATACTTCTTCGTCCCCAAATGCAAATTAGGGCTTCGTTCCCTATTTCTCCAGACTGTTGAATTTGGGGATTTTAACCCTTGTGAGCTCGGCTTTGCTTGAGAATTGGATTCATGCTTAGCCTCGACCGCCCCAGTCAAAAAGGTGAGTAACTTTACTCACATCTAGTTCATTTGTCTTATGATGCTTCTGTAATTCGAGTTGGATTCGACCTTGTTTTATCTCGGCCATTTGTTTTCATTTGGTATTGGTAATCGATGTTGCTTGAATTTACTGCTCCGTGAATTTCTCGTTTTGATTTGTTCGACTCACGACTTGTTTTCGTGATGACCACGGCTTTGATTTTTAACTTAGTTGATTCCTTGATTTTATCGGCTCTGTCTTTTTGATATTGAACTAGTTTTGTGAAATTCTGATGGCTTTGGCTTTGCATTTTCTTTGTGTATCGTCACTATACCTTGTTGAGATAGTTGCATTCCAGTTGCGCAGTTGCTTTCATATACATATAAATTTGTAGTTGTTGAGGCAGGGTTGTACTGTCCACTTCCTTTCACCGTTGTATTCATGTGTGCAGTAGCTTCTGATTTGTTGTACACTGATTTGAATTCGAGCCTAGTGCCTGTCGATGTTTACACTGCGGTACTATATTGGTACATTTGTTTCTATTTGAGTTTGCACTGTCAATTTTCAAGTAGATGTTACCGGTATCCTATTTGGTGCATGTTGCATTTACTTGCATACCTGTTCATCATGTAGTTCCCTGTTTTGGGTTTCAAACAAGGCTATTACATTATTGAGGCTGCTGCACATGTGATCCATACTTGCATATATGTGTCAGTTGAAAGTGTTAGGTTCATCGTGTAGTATTTGTTCCGAGGTAGTTTGGTTGTACTTGAGTTATTCGAAGTGATCTATTTCTTTATGATCAGGCATCATCTAATTGCATGTATATATGAAATCTAATTCCTGTATACTTGATTGGTGCATGTCTACATGGTATATATAGATCCTGTTGGGTTCACACTGGTTCCTATGTTCATTATGATTGGCTATCACTGGCTTCATCGTGTCTGCACTTTGTTATGCCCTATATACATACCAGTGTGCCTTTGTATATGACTGGTATACTTGTCTTTTTCTCTTAAGTCTGTTTCACTGATGCACTTTATTTTGACCTGTTGTATTTATTATTGTGGCACACTCACCTGCTAATCGAGCTTGCATGTTGCCTTCATAGTTTAATTACCGAGGCTTTGTCATGTTGCATGGACATTTTCATCATTTCTGTGCTTCATTACTAGTGTGAAGTTGTTCAACCTGTCTTGCAATCACTCTGCATGGTTTTGGTCTGGCACAGTCATGTGTATTACTTCAGATTTTCACTGAACTTGTTTTGTGTCTCTCTTCCATTTTTCAAACTGCTGTTTGCAGCTGACCTGTAGCTTCACTTGAGTCAAATCGAACTTGAGTCACCGGCCTTATGCTAGTGTCTTCTGAGCATTCTTTATTCATGTAATTCTTCTTGACGTTGACATTGCTAAGTCTTTGCCTCTTGATGGCCTTGTTTCTCCATTTAGTCTTGCTGCAGTTGCTAGTTTGAGTTTTGCTGCCTCTTGCACATGCTCTTTGATATTGGTTGAACTTGTTTCACTTGCTGCCACTGTCTTCTTTGTAGTTGCATTCTGCCCTTGTCTTTGCAACTGTTTGCTACTATAGCTTCATCGTGGCGGTTGCTTCGTATTCGCTTATGTCTGCAGTCGCATGCGCTTTGCAGTTTTTCCCCCTGTTGGGATTTGTTCTTGAATTCACTTGAGTTGAACCCGATTTCGGGGTTTGACCTTGTGATCACTTGTGACTTTCATTGAGCTTTTGTGTATCTCCTGCGATAGTGGCGAGGCAGTACACGCGTGCGTGTACTGCAGCCCTATCAGATTTGACAGTTTTAAATTGATTTAGTCGATTTGATAAATTGTTTATTTATCTCTGTTCATAATTTAAATCTGCTGATTTTTGTTAAACACTGTTAAGTGTTATATTGACCGTTGTCCGGTTTCTTTGTTTAAAGAATCGGATAGACGGGAATTATTGTGACTGTCGTCTATTTAAATTATTACTGCCTATATGCACTAATAAACTGGTTTGAATTAGACTGACCTGGGTATTATTTTCTTTTGAATGTAATACTCGGGTCAAACCCGAGTTATTTCAGGTTGTAGATTTTCTTCTTTGAGTTGCTGTTCAGGATATGAAGACTTTTCACATCTTCTGAAGTTGTCAGTGTCATTTTGTAGTAGTCGTGTCATTGTATAGAACGATATGTATTCATGTATATTAGTCGATAATGTACTTGTATATATAACTTCTAGAGTCGGCAGTTGTAGTTGTATCATATGTATCGTGTCAACTATATTGTAACTGACATCGGTTATATATATATGAGATTTTTGTTAATCTATGTTCCGCATTTATATTATCTGTGTCATTGTTATATCTAATGTCCTAAACTATTATGAACTATCGTAGTTTGTTTTATACTGATAATTGGATATGTCGATGGGAGTAAATAAATAATAGATGAAAAATAAAAAGTATATACCACTCCTACCGAGATAACCAATATTAGTGTAAGGCCAATTACGGATGGTCGCTCCTATCCAGCCTTATTCTTCGTAATAATAGACAGTATTTCTTTTAATACTCTTTGTTATTATGAGCATAGAGGTGGGGCGTCACATAGAGCCAAAAATCCAAAAGCGTAAAAAAAGTCATCTTCACGTTGCACTAACTTCCATATTTATGGTCGACGTCCTTCGCCATAGTCGCTTGATCATGGAAGAGCATGTAAGAGTTCAGATCCGCGAAGAAAGGAAGGAAGAATGAGTCAAATCTACTGTGCATCAAAATCATATTGGTGCTAAGCATATTTGCTCATCATCAAAGTGCACGCTACACCATACTTGTCTATATCTCAAGCCTCCAAACTTAGAGGTGGGTTCCCCATTCAAATCAACTCGATACCGACCATAATTATGGTCGATACCGACCATAATTTGCTTGCTCCAATTCACTTCAAACTTCTTGTGCCACTTCATTCCATCTCCCAAGGATCCCGCCAAGTTATTGATCCATTTCGTCTTCGACTCAAAGTCCAAATTCACTTAGAAGTTGCTCGGTTCAAATGATGAATAACTCAGTCCCCAAAGTATGCTTTCGTTAAGACAAAACATGCTTTGGATCAAGGCAAGCGATATATTCTCAGTTGCACAAGAGTCACAAGTCAGTCGACCATCATCTTTGAAGCATCGTACCTATTCCAAGAACATCCATTTATCACTTCAAATAGTTGGCATACCATCCATTTTCCCCCGTTGAGTTGGAGTTTTTCAATTTTCGGAAGTTACGTCATGTCTAGATCAGATAGATTTCCCTTTATCTTCTTTTTCTTCTCTCCTTTCTCTTTTTTTTATGTTGAATAAAACATGTAGGCATCGACATAATTTTTGAAGGTGTAAAAATATAAACACCTAGCCGAGTTTTATCTTCACATTATCATTTGCCAACATACCTCTATTTTAAAAGTTCACGACTTCGGATCGCTATCGAAATCCCTCTACCACCATGACTTTTCCAGCAACCATCATCAATGCCGCCACTTGCTTCAATATTGTCATACCCAATTCCATTGCTGCTTCCAACAAGTCTGCACCTACTTACTTGAGCTACCCACCTTCTTTAGATCTCGATTTGATACATTGGTGGGTCTTTGATTTCAATCATTAAGTCATGGGTGTCGCCATCAGTACTGCAGTCGCTGTAAGCGCCAAGCCGTCTAGGCCAATCCAAAGTTGGCCTCGCGTCGACGCTTCACTTCACATGCCTGACCTAATGATTAAGCTTGGGAAGAACTTGAGTTGCATGGGGCTGACACCAAGCAAACATGGATTTGCAACTAATTTTTTGTTTCTTTCCTACTTGGTGTCAACTTTGCGTCCTTACAGACCGTGCTCGAAGTTTTTTATACTCATCGTTGAATTTGTATAAGTGACAAGTTTTTTCCATAGAAAAGTGTTGCGATCGATTTCATCAAACTTTGGTCGAATGGGAATCAACAGCTCGATTTTGGTGAGATGGTTTGGATGAACGGCTGCAGTGGATCCACTCCAGCATCCAAATAGAACGTACATGTCAACACTTCAAGTAGAACTTCACAATCCTGTGTTCCTGCAAAGAAAACTCCATGTCGCTTTAGACGACAGTTCTATTTTCATACCTAAGCGATAACGGGTAAGATCCGACACACAGTTCCATCGTGCGATGGAGCACATTTGCCAACACGTGGGGCTACTGGCGCATAGTGTTCACACACTGTGCTCTAACACAATACATGAAATGGAAAGACTAACACTTCACAGTGCCCCGTTCAATGTGGAGAATTTGATTCGTCAACACATGTCGACATCCTGAGATTCTGTACATCGACTACACTGGTTTTGATTAAAATATTTCATTAAAGTACAACATATCGACCATGTTCGCCATCAAGCTTTTTAGTTCGAAATGACTAGACAATTTTCAAGGTCAACACTAGCCCTTCCACCAGTAATGACCCGAAAATTTAACGCTATTAATATTAAACTAATTAGAAAAGGAATTTTAATTAAATAGTGAATTAGGTATGATATTTTTAACCATTGTGAAGTTATTTTTGAGCTGATCAGTTTGATATATAATTTTAATATGTTCGGAGCTACGGTTTGTAATATAGAGGCGATATAGTATGTAAACAGCATATGTAGCTGTTTCGGGCCAAATTGGATACACAATTCATAATCCAACCTACGACTACATAAATGAGGCCCCAAAACCCTAGCCGTCGCCTCTATCTACATTTTTTTGCATTATTCCTGAAATCACTCAAATTCCTCTCTAATTATGATTACAAAATTAATCAAAAATTGACTAAAAATTCAAAGTGTCCAATGCCAATCGAATAATATACCATTATGAAGCCCTCGACAAGGCGAATCAATGTCAAGTGTTCATTTTTGAACAGGAGGCTCGAACCAGAATTCATGGATAAAGTTGGTAAAGGCGAAATCCTACAGCTTAAATTAGGGCTTTTTATTGGAGCATTGATTGGTAAAATTGAAAGTGCAAATTTATAGATCTCGATAATGGGTGCACATAGGTAGTTTCAATTACTCGAATAAGGGTCAGAATGCTTGTAATTATTAAGGGCGATGGAACAGGTGGGGTGGCTAGGTAGCGTTGCATGCATCATGGATGGTGGCGGCAGATAGCACTTATCATGGAGGTTCTAATCTCGATGGTCGACGACTCATGTTTGGCCAGAGAAGGCATTAGATGGTGGTCAAAGGTGGTTATTTTCGACGGCTATTGGTTCAATTGTGTGCTTTAGGGTTTGGAAAAAGGTACTAAAATTTACGCTTTGTCCCTTTTATTTTATTAAATTATGTTTTAAACTCTAAACTAACTAACCTTCATATCATCCATATATTAAGTTCAATTTATATGTGATTTTTTCCATTAGACTCATGGTGGGATTCCGAATGATTTGGCACCAGAATTGCTGTGTTTGGAGGTTGTTAGAAAAAGTGCGTTGGTATGAAATAATTAATTTGTATTAATTGAATATAATATTATAAAATACATAACTATTGATGAAAATCATATTTGTTGATGTATGTTGTGTTATATGGATGGCTGTTAAGTTATCATAATATTTTGGATGCATTGTGCCTTGATTAGAGAATTATTGTTCATTACAGTACTTTTGGATATCCGTTTAAAATAAATTCTTTGATTTGAATTAGAAAATAATTATTTTGAAATAAATAGATGATAATGGAAAAATTAAATAAATGAATGATTCATAAAGTTATTTATAGATTTTAGATGGTATTTGTATATATAACATTGATTTAATAAATTTTATTGAGATTAGAGTATGAAATCCAATAAGGTTATTTTTTATGACTTTCTGGATAAATTCACAAATAATAACCAAAATTATATTTTAAATTAAGATTAGGAAATTTTATTATTATTGATAAAATAGAATGAGACTTTAAATGATAATAATATGAATTTTAGTGAAAATAATATTGTTTTGGGTAAATGGTAAAATGATTGATTTTACGGTATTCACGGTAGATTATGTTACTATTATTGCTTGAAAAATAAAGTAAAATGATATTTTTTGAATAATAATACTAGTAAGAAATTTTTTCCAAAGTATTTGGATAAAATAATCTCTAGTTTGAGATAAACAGAAATAAAAAGGAGTTTCGATGATCTAAAATAAGATGTTCTATTTTTGGAATAAATAGAAATAAATTAATTTTGGAAAGTACTTAAAGAGGTTTTACAATATATTATTATTTTGATGTAAAAATTATAATAATATCGTTTCAAAGAGCAATTTGATGGATAATTGCTGATTTTGATTTATATTGCAAGGTTTGAAGTATTTGGAGAAATAAAAGTAAAATAAAGGATGTAAGGTATAGATTACCAATTAAAAAAAGTATTATTATTTTAGGATGCAATAAATATAAAGGTGAATTTATATTAAATAATATAAAATGATTTTATACTTAAGAGAATAATGGATGCAAGTATATTTGTAACGACCCATCTTTTTGGACGGTTTAAATTGACGATAAACCACACGCGTCAGACTTAAACCATTCAAAAGAGGGATTTTTATGGGGTAAATATGAAAAAGCAAAGAAAGAAAGAAAAACAAACACAAAATCTCACAACAGAATGACAAAATATAATAATCAAATAAATAGTTTGTGAAGCAGTTTTACAAATAACATTTGATTATACCTTTACAATACAGAATCAGAGTTGCATACAACAGAAATAAATAACAATGTAGCAGAACAACATGATGCAGTGGAAATAATATAATAAATGATAATAGTATTAAATCTTTGTATTCGTCCTCCAGAAAGCAGTCTTCGATACACTGAAAAGCTCAGACTGACCCGAGCGAATTGGAAAGACAAAACACTCGAGTCAGAACTTAAAGATCTTATGTAAGTTAAATCAACAGTAAATAAATATGAGTGAAACGACGTCCGAGATGCTTACGGGTTTTGACATCTCCTATCCAATGTCAAACGTGAGTGCAATAACTTAAGAGTTGTTCAGGATTTCCATCTCTTAAGGATCCATTAAACTATCTACATACATAGTACAATACGCTATTATAATAGTGTCTACAGTAAAGTAAAGTATTAAAATAGCGTTAAGGCATTACCCTTATCCCCCTTAACACATTTTATATAATGCTGTAGTCTATACAGTACTGTAAACTCCACTGTAAACTGATGGGCTATCAGGGAGCACTCCATAGGTACGACATAAACCAAATTCGTAGAACGCGCGATAAGGCAAGTGACACGGCACGCGAGGCAATGCTAGGGTGGGAATCTACCATTTTGCCGATCTTGACTGCTGGTAACGCATAGCAGCTACTACCGCCCACCTCGAAACACGCTCCCATAATCAAAATCCAGGGGTGGCCACCAAATCAATCACAAGTCATAATATGGTATCGAAGAAGCATGTCCGGTCGGAGGTGCGACCACACTTGGCCCAGCCTGGCTCCTGTTTTAGTCACATCAAGCTAACTTGCGGGAGTCAGGGCTACGTAAATACCTCATACAGAGTCATTCGCCAACCATCCTAATTTATTCTTGAATCTCCACCACGTACACATTTGTTAAAGTGGTTTTCAGTATTGGCAGAGAGTATGACAATATCCGATCCCGGTCTCTTTAACAACCAAACACTTATTTCACACCGAATGGTTCTTTTAAATTTCCAAAACCGTTTCATAATTGATGTCAAAATATCATATTCAATTCAAACCATATCACCTTCGAAATCATATTCACTTTCGAAATCATATCTATAAGGTAGGTTAATTAAACCCTCATTTCAAAATCATCATAATTACTCAAATATGTCATTTCACTAGTAAATATCATTTCAAATCCCAACTTAAGTTATAACATCATTTAACCATATTCGCTTTGAAATCAAGGATTTAAATATAAACACTTTCACCTTACACAGTCTGAATTTTAGAAAATAGTTTAGATAGTTTTAAATAGTTTAAATAGTTTAGCATAGTTTAAAATAAAATTTTAAATAATTAAAATACTCTAAAATAATTAAAAATAGTTTAAAAGGATTTAAGATAGTTTTAAAAGATTTAAAATAGATTAATTAAGTTTAAAATTAGATTTAAAATAAGTTAAATAGATTTAAATTAGATTAAAATGGGTTAATTAGTTTAAAATATGTTAAAATGGATTAAATAGATTATAATAGATTAAAATGAATTAAAATAGTTTAAATTGATTAAATAATTTAAAATAGTCTAAAGTAGATTAAATTAGTTTAATAGTTTGAAAATCTTAATAAACAGGATTTTTAAAATGGTATCTCTTTAAACAATTTATATTAAAATAATAAATTTTAAATTAACGTCAAATTTAACTATTTCTTCCATTTCAACAAATCTGGACCATATCCAGATTTCATATCAAAACCCAATTTCAAATCTTAAAGTATCAATTTAAGCTATTCTAGTTTCAATAGATTTCAAAACCCAATTTCAAATCTTAAAGTTTCAAATATTTTCAGTAACTCAATTTCGATAAATTTCGTTTATACTTCAAATTCAACTTTAGAATTTCAATTTTAAATCCTTAAGAAATTCACATAAAACTATTTCAAAATTTCAAATTTAATCCTTTAAACAATTCATTTAAAACAATTTAGTTTATATAAATCAAATTCTATTTCAAAATCTCATTTAACTGAATTCAAAGTTTACAGATTTAAACTCATTTAATTTAACCAATCCGGTGTCCGTATATAATTTTCTACCATGTGGTCAAGTGATACGGATATTTATCATTTCAATCCGCAAATATTTAAAATTTACTAGTATATATCATTTCAACCCACAATCCTGAATTAACATTCAAAATCCATAAAATCGCTCTGGTTTACCATTTCAATCCATAATGATTTTCCCCTAATCTATAGATCGTTCGGGTATGTATCATTTCAGCCCATAGTGATTTTTCTAGCAATAACTAAGGGAACTTGCAGTGTTATAACAAAATAAAAATATAACATCCAGTCATCCAATATCAACAATCAAACATCCATCACAATCACCATTCAGATCGACAAATAAATACAACAATTAACTGATTCTCTTCAACAGGTATTCAATTGACAATTAAATTCAATATTTAATTTAATGACGATAAAATGCAATAAAAGTCATATTTAACTAGAACGACAATTTAAATATACCAAACATCAACCAATAAATTTCTAATCACATCATAAATTTAAATTAAATAACATAAGACAATTTAGTAGTTGTGAGTGGGTTAAAACACTCACCTTTGATTTCAAATCGATTTAAAAATCCAAACGAATGCCCCAATTTAAATAGTCTCAGAATTCGTCCAAACTCATGCCAAAATGTCAGGAATTTCGATACGATCGCAGTGGAACAAACCGCACGTAAATCCGACCTTGTACGCAAAAGTTATGATCGTTAGAGCATTAAAAAAATGCCACGTCCTCACGTTTAGCTCAGAGAAACCCTAATGGGTTCGATCGTGTTCGAACAACATGGAGCGCCGCCGTGCCCTGTAGATGCCGCCGCCTACAATGTTCGATCCTAGCTTCGACCATTGCGATTCGCCTCCCTCCCTACGACTCCACGCGACCATCGATCGGTGCCAAACGATGACCAATTTTAACAGCCACTACCAGTCTATCTTAAACCTAGTTGAATTCACTACAACAAAAAAGACTTTTCACAGCGTTTGAAAAACGCTGTTAAAAGTTTTCACAGCGTTTTTAAAAACGCTGTATAACGACATGCGGTCGTTGACCCTAAATTTTTAACTGCAAAATATAAACGCTGTCAAAAACCCACTTTCTACAGCGTTTTTTAAACGCTGTTAATAATTTTTCTACTGCAAGGTATAAACGCTGTTAATAGTTTTCAACTGCAAGGTATAAACGTTGTCGTAGGGATATGCATTTTTTTCCAATTAATTGACAGCAATGTATAAACGCTGTCGTAGGGATATGCCTTTTTTTCCAATGAATTGACAGCAATGTATAAACGCTGTCGTAGGGATATGCACTTTTTTCCAAAGAATTGACAGCAATGTTGTGCCATTGCAATATTCACACATATCATTAATATAAACTACATTTAATTATATTTTAATCAGTTAATGTACATAACATAAACAAATCAAACTAAAAATTGTAAAATAAAAGCATAACTATTAATCACTTCCATAAAATAAGTTGAACACAATATCCATGAACAAAGTTTACATAAACCCGTAAAGAGAGATAAAATTTATAAACCAACTGCATACAAAATTAGACAAATGCACAATATCTAGAAAGCAAGTTTGCATCTAATATCATCGGAATATTGTAAAATTAAAATATTAACGTTATTGGAAAAAAGAAAGAAAACCCTTCAGCCAGCATGTATGATAGGTTTTCCATAAGCATCATGAGTGCAACTTCACGATTAGTAGAGTACCTGGAACATAAAATACCAAACATCAAATAACACTAATTTCATGGGTATTAGTTTATGACTAGCAAGTCTCCATTTTCCTTCATTAAAGAAATTGATCAAACAAACCTGGCAAAATATAACCTTTTGATGATGTATGCACTGAGCAATCCAGTCCGCATATGATATTTCAAAATCATAGTTAAATATTATGAGATCCACAAGGAAAGGGAAAATATGAACATTCAAAACTTACAAAAGCTTCTAAAAAAGTGTTGGATAGAAACAGATAGATGAAATCCCTAGCAAGTTGCAACGCAGTGTCGGCATTAATATGTTCGAGATCGAAGTTATGAATTGCATTGAAAAGCAGTACAGATGTCACAGGCTTAATAGTTAATTAGGACAGAGTAGTGTATCTACATTCTCTGGAGTGTTTTAAAATTTGTACAAGATTAGTATTTACTTCAAGTTGAATGTAACCTTGCGAGTTAAACTGAATTCTTGCAATATCTCATAGAAATGAAAGTAATTAGTATCAAAAAATTAAATCCAATTTACATAACAGGTTATTTTTCTAGTATTGTTATAATCTTAGAGGAAATTAAGATTAACATATTTTTCTACTCTTATAGAAAGTGGAACAATTCATTTTTAGAATTTTTAGAAAATCACTTATTAGTGTTTTTGTTCATGATTTAGATTCAAAGATATATTTTTTAATGTGAAACTCATATATTCTTTACTTTTTGTTATGATTGAACAATTTTGCTAGGGAAGGAAAATTGGTAAAACTTGAATGCCACAGCTCGCAAGACGCTTATTATAATGTCCATATATTACAATTGAGTTGTAACCTTCTTCTTTTTCTCTTTTTAGGGTCTAAAATCACTACATCAATCAATTATTTTTGCAACTTTTTCTATATATTTATTTCTACAAAGCTGAGTGGGGGCAACTCCTCTCTTGGCTTCTATATATATAGTAAATGTAGGATTTTCTTTTTCTTTTTTTAGTTTATATGGAAGTTGACTAATCGTGTTTTACTACAAAGCTGAGTATACTGTTACTAAGGCTATTGCTACTAAGGTGCAGTGAGAACTTCTCTATTTTGAGTATAGTTATCTTCTTTTTGTACTCTCTGTTTATATAAGCTTGCAATATTCATTACCATCCTTAGTCTACTCTTAATATGTTAGCCAGGAAGCTGGTAAGAGAAACAACAGTGCTATGCGTCCTCATTGGCAATTTAAAACTCAAATGGATTACATGTCACGGTCTTAACAGTTCAAAAGATGCCTATTTAAGTTAAGAATAGATTATGCCACTCTAACCTACTTAATTCCACCTTTATTATATGATTGCATATATATAGTTAAGATATCTAGCCCTACCAATTTGATTGATATAATATGCAGGCTCATATTGTCTATAACTAACATGCACAAAAGGAGATACATAATTAAGGGGTGTAGATATGTTAAGTGTCATCGTAGTGCACGCTCTCTTTTAATTACATAGAAACAATATTAGTTCATCTGTAGATAATCAAGTGGAACTCATTTAAGCATTGTTGTGCTATGTTTCTATATAAAATTTTGAAGTACAACATTACCTTTGAGTACTCTAGAACAAACACGTTTTGTCCTTGCTCATTCGATCAACTGCATCAGAGATAATGAAAATATTCAATTATGTCAGTAACACTACAAAATTAGATATTTAGCATAACTAATGTGTAGAAAGTCAATTAAATAGATAACTGTTTGACCTGTTATTAAAATATTTTACAATTAAGAAAACAAAAGGAAGGACATTAGTACCATCTGAAAGAATATGTCCGCACAACAAAGACATTTAACAGGAACCAACTGCAAATTAGCATTTGTCTTCATTGGTATAATCAGGATGTAATAGACTTAAAGCATATTTTATTCACATAATACAACCAATGATATTATGGTCATCCTAATGAAAGTCTTCAAAATATACCATCCTCCATATATCAAGAATCCTAAAGCAGCAACAAATGAAATTACTGCAAAAGTTGAATTGGATAATTAAAGATTCTATTATAATACTAGCATAGACATTTAACAGTATATGTCTATAAAACCCAAATAACTATATAATGGAAATAATTATTAATATCAATTATTTTATTTAAGCATTCATTACTGGTTAAAATGAGTTCTGCAAGTTCCTTGGCAATTGGAGCTTACTTGGAGATAAATCCATATACATATCTGCAGAATATAAGATATGTCAAAAAAATTTGTCAGTGTAATATTTAAAATCTTCTGTGTTACCTGTATGGCATATATACTGCCATTAATGTTCAACTACGATATTCTACGCTTATCAATGGAAGGGCTTGTGGCCTGCATTTATCAAATAAACATATGTTAACTAAGTAACAAGCGTGTTGAATATTGTTGCATGCGTTTAAAACTTTAAACTTTAAATCCTAGCTACCTGGTGATGTAACACAGCCCAGAAAAGTGCAAGAAATGTATAAGTTGAGAAAAACAAAGAATCAGGAAAATCAAGAAGAGCCATTTCAAGAAGCTGAATTTAGTCAGCTTTGAAATTTACAAGTCAAGAAGAAATAACAACAACAAATAGTATGTGAAATATACGTAATGAAGGATGAGTAATTACAAAGTTAACGCTAAAATTATACAATAACAATGTAAATAACATGAAAATCGTAGTTATGCTTAAGTAGGCACAATGGTCAACAAGTTAGGCACTGTAATAGTTTTTATCTCATTAACAAAATTAATTGTATGGCTCATTGTAAACATATACGCTTCTTGACGACATTTGGGACTGCATTCGTTCCAACTTTTCTTCACCAACTATTGGATCTAAATCCATAGTGGCTACCAGCTAAGTTTGGTTTATTTATTTATCACTATTTTTGTTATCTTTTCCTTTAGAAGAGAGAGAGAAGGATTGTCGATAAAATATATTTTATTATAAGTGTATGTTGGGAAATTCAAATTATTTAATGCAATATTTCAATATTAACCACTACAAATAATTGACAAGGTTTTAAATGAATAGTAAGAAAACTTGTTATTATAAGTGTATTTGAGAAATTTAAATTATTCAAAGCAATAGTTTTTCAACCGAAAATGAAGTGTTTAAAGCTGTAAGTGCGACCACCTGTGAAATATGGGAGTATATAAGAAATCAAGCTAGATCGTGTACATAATCTATCAAATCTTATGGAATCGTCGAAGACTTCAAGAAAACGAGTTTATGATACAGGAACTGAAAACATGTACCTTGGTTCAATTTTTTAATTTTTTTTTAAGAAAAGATCATTTAACTCTGAACCTCAATACCATGTTACATGATAATATAAGGTTAGAAATTGCAGATCTAAAGTAAGCAATAATTTAATCGTTAACTTACTTCATAGCTTCTAAGTTGTCCATCCAAACTCTAGCAGCTTTAACTGAATGTGGATAAGTTGCACCTAATGAAATAATAATCCAACGTATCAGATTTTTGTGTTTTTATAATAGAAAGTTATCAAAAAAACATTAAACTCCTTAACTCAGTTCACAAAATGACAGATTTAAGGCAAAGAAACTAAGATGCACCACTTGCTTCTAGCTTAACTGTTAAACCAATGGCTGCAAATTTAAAGATGCTAACAATAGTTTAATCCATTAGAAGCTAAGCTTAACATAAAATTTAAATAGCATCAGCTACATAAACAAATTTTATCCTTTTTTCTTAATGATTTTACGGTTTCCATACTTCACCTCAATCCTAACCTACTAATACCACTGATACAGTCAACTTGATTACCCTACAAAAGTCCAAACGTTTTCATCCATCAGCTATACAAGATAGTAAAACTTCTAGCACAAATAGGGAAATGATGGAGCTACACTTACCAAAACAAAATATCATATCAAATTATTAAAAATTTAATAAAATTACCGACTTGTTTACCTTCCGTAGCTGATCAGACTAGCGCTCTCTATGCAGCAGCACTGTGCATGCCTTTTGGTTTCCCCGTGCATGTCCACTATTGTTTACGTGCATGCCCCCTCTGTCTCACTCCAAGCATGTTCTGGCCACAGCTTACACTTGATTGCAACACATAACTACATCGTGCATCCCTTATACCCTTAGCATATTGTGCTTGCTGCAATGTTCAGGCCCAACGCATATGGCCTCATCTTCATGCAATCTCATGCAGCAATTATGTATTATGCAACCATATTTTTACTTATTTCAACCACTACAGATTCAAGTTAAATTTAAGTTCAGCTCAGCTTGGATCCATGTTCAGTCTAGACTAATGATCAGATCTTAGTTTTCAATTTCTTGACATGCCAAGTTTCAGATCAGAATCTCAGTGTAAATATCATGCTTTAGCTTTTCTGAGGTTGTGCTTCAGTTACAAACTTTTTCTTTGGTGGAAATACACTTCAAGCTTGCCCCTGTTTGGTTTCTTCATTCATGTAGTTTGCAACTCATTATCTTTGACCGCCTATCCGTGTTCAAGCTTCTGTTCGGAGCATTTTTCATAAGTTTTCGCTGGTGCTTCAACTTCTCTTCACTGTTGACTATGTTTCAAGCTTGCTTCAGCTCTATTCTACCTTAAGCTCTAGTTTCAGTATAATTCACCAAGGGTTCATAGTCTTCAATCGTCGTGATTCTTCAGGAGGGATCTCAGTTTTTTCTATGGCACTTTAGCTATGCCTGTCAGCATACAACACTTCATCCATTTCTGTGTGTATGCTACTATTTCAGTATGTTCCATTTATGTGTGTATTGCTGCATACAACGCTTGTTTTCTTCACCACTGCATAGGTTAGTGTGAATGCTTCCGTATGTATGCTTCTGTTTTTTCTCTGTGTATGCTTCCGTTTATAATTGCTAGTGCCTTCGCTGCAAACTGCTAACTCAGCCCCATTTTAGATACAAACTATTCACTCCAATAAGCCTGATATTATTGAAATGGACTCAGCTTGATCGATTGCTTCCTTCTTGTAGCACTTAGCCTCCCTTTGTTCTTAATACATGGTCATGCATGCTTACTTTGTGCTGCATGGTAATTTGGTCACGTTATCTTATGACATTATCACTCAGAGCTATTGTACTTTTTCGGGGATTTCAGTCCACCCTGCTTCCAAGCTTGGTGTGTCACTGCACAATCTTACCATAAAAATTAATCATAAAAAGACAGACACAAAGGTTAGTATTGATAAATTGTGAATCCTAAACATGTAAAATGTTAGAAAATGTTGGTGGAGGATCATACAGATTTATGTATATGGCTAAAATAATAAAAGTGGTAATGAAATATAAATCTATCAATATACAAGGTAAAAGTAGACTTTTAGTGATATTTTCAAACAATATCAAACTACAAAAGGAACTAAAGATAATAAAAGCCAACAAACCTATCAAGCACCGCTAGCTCAAGTGGCAAGACACTCTCTATAGACAAAGGTTCTAGAGGTCTAAGGGTTTGAACAATTGAGACATCAAAAAGAGTGCTCTCCTTAACTAAAGTATCATTTTATTGTAAAAAAATAAAAGCCAACAGACCTAGAATCATTTTCGATCAATCCTTAGCATAGTAACTGTAGTCAAAATGTGTGCATCAACAACAACATAATATTTGTAAATAGCAATAGTTTTGGGCGAAGCATACTTCAAATAATTACTTTACTGTAATTAAAAGCGTGCTACTTGAATAATAAGAGTTGTTACTAATTACCATACTCTCGTTTGTATGAATATGTATTAAATATTCAACATGGCTACTTGATTCTACTATAAGAATAACACATATCAACCATATCAAAGAGGAAGATAAAACCATTTTTTGACATTCTTAATTATTTGAAACCGTTAATAGTTTGATGATGGGCATTGTTTACCAGGATTATAGTACAATATCACAAGGTAGATCTAACAATTTAAACGACATAATTATACTAAATACCTCATGTTTTTTCAGTCAATCATTATCACATACACCTTGCTCGCATGAACGAAACTACAATTTTTAAACAAAATCCACATCACGGACAACTATTCGATTCATTTGCAATTGCATACAAACTTTCACATTATGGAGCTAATAAAAATATTCATATTTGAACAATTTCGAGCTCAAATTTGCAGTTTTGTGCTTACCGATGGTAGCAATGGAGAGTATATGTGGCAGGTCTAAAGTGATGGAGCTCCAAGTGATGCAATTGGGTGACTCAATGAATGCTAACTCTTTGGCGCAAGCACCAGAGCATAACTAAGCAGCCACGGGAATCTCTTTTGTGACGTCATCGGCCGCAACAAAGAGGCTTTGTTTTAATGGATTTGAACAGCGAATGCATCACGAATTTGGATTTGGGAACATAAGTGATTTAGGATTGGTTGTTTTGGGCAGAAGAGTACAATATATTCTAAGCGGGAAATGAATATTACGGAGGGAACGGGCTTTGGAAATTTATCGAACTTACTACGGCGTTACCTTGTGTTTTCTTTTGTTTTTCCTATTTACAAAAGCTTCGACAACAGCAATTAAATTTCGAACGCTGTGCTCCAATGCTATTAAAAGTAACTTTTCTTGTAGTGATTGTTCCCCTCGATCGAACCACTGAAACGACAGATGACCAACCTAGACGACTGTCCCTCGTCCACCTCCATGCTACCATACCATCAATTCGACGATCTGCCGCAGATGATCAAACCCCAATGAACGGCCGAAAATGTTTGGGTAATTCCAGGAAAACCAAAACCTGATTGCAAAAACGAATAGTAGACTTGAGTTGTGCTCGTCAAGAGCTTCGAATTGGTATATAATATGTCATGGTTTGGAGGAGTTTGAATTTTGAAATTGGTTTGGAGATTGAATTTAGGGTTTGGAATTGGAATTTGTTTCTACCATTGAAGAAAAAAAGGGACAGAAGTTTATGTACGTACAGGAATAAGAAATAGAAAAACTGCTAGGGTTAGAAAAATCGATTTATATAGACAAGGCTCGATAAGAAAGAATGAACACATATCGAATTGATTCGAAACGACAATAACGACCCGAAAAGCCCGTTCTGCTTTCGGAACGAAAGCAGGTCATCTCATATATCAAAATAGATGTTTTTGATATTTTTAAACTCAATGGAATAGGTTTCGAGTCTTAATTCCATTGTATGAAGTATGAAGTAGTTAGCGTTAACATCGGTTTATTTCAATTGAATTCAATTAAATTGATTTCTACACGTTTCAAGCCCGTACGATCAAACGATAACTCCGATCGCTACGAAACTTGAAATCTTACAATAATTCACTATTATGGATCCGATGAAACTAGTTTCGTCGAAATCCGAGAAAGTGGCCAAAATGTCTATTTTCACGCTAATTAAATTATTATTAAATCAATTAAATTACTTTTTATATTCAAATTTTATAACTAACAATTTTTATTATTTTGATTGCATACTAAATTATAATCCTTTAAAATAAATTTCCAAGCCAAAACCAATGTTAAATATTGCACTAATCCCAGCATTCAATTTCAATTGAATAAATTCATTGATTATTAATTTAAATTCCAATAAATCCATTTATTTCGATTTACACCTTATTATTCAATCAATCATTACTTTATGGACATAGTTAACATTCGTTTACATTTTATTACATCAATATTCTCTAGTTACCAACTTAATTCACATTAACTGTAATGTTTAAATAGATTTATTGCAATTGATTTCCAAATAATTTTCAACGAATTAAATAGTGAAATTATAATTAAACCATTGTTGCAACTTACCAATTCAAACACACTTTTATGTTTATTGTTAACAAACAAAACTAATAAATTCACACACTGATTAACCATTCTATATTAACCAATTCCAATTAACTACGCCCTATTTAACCATTTAAATACAACATTTGGCTTATTTACTTATTTACAATTTATAACCAATTTTATATTTACAAACATTTCACTATTAAAATTTCATTCTAGTTATTTCTCATTATTAAATCTTAAATTTTTATTTCTTCCAATGTTAACACCAACATCTTATTAAATTAAATATTTTTAATTATCGAAAATTACGGGTCGTTACACTCTCCCACACTCAAAACTTTTCATCCTCGAAAAGGGAAAAGAAGAAACTAATGAATTAATATATTTTATTCAAAGTGTTCAATTTATAAACAATTAATTTACATAATTAAATAATAAAATATATCAATTTATAAACAGTTAAACCCTTTCGTTTTCAAGTTCAATAAGAGTTTGAAAAACATTTCCACTTTCACAAAAAATTTCTATGTCCAAAATTCATGAATTTTTTTGATAGATTCTCCTTTGTACAGAGAGGTCTGGGAGAAATAATAATATAAATAATAACCATATATATATCATATTTCAAAAATAAAATATCCCAAACCATGGGAAAACAATATAATATCGCTAGAAAACCGTAACCCGAAAACGTACCTATTTGTCGGCAAACAACGCTTATTTATGAAAGCAAAAGCAGTAGCTATTGCTTTCATAACCTGTATTTCACTTATATAATCTAAAAGAGTTAGAATTATGTAAAAGAGAAATATTTAGTTGTTTTAATCAATAGCAAACAAGCCAACAAAACATAACAACAATCACTTGCATACAAAACCATACAATCATCACATACAATCAAAGTAATCAGCCATCCATCCATAACAACCAAAACAAATGGTTTGTTCGGGTTCAGAAACTTTTAATCATATAAAATGATAAATAAACTACTAAGTATACCATACACTCAACAGTCTTAAATAAAACTTAATAGATTATTTATACATCCTAAACAATTTTTAAGTATCACTTCTCAAACATCCCATAAGCCAAACAACCAATAAATTCAAACGTTATGCAAGCTTTTTCATATTAATCTCCTTTCATAATATTTACTGTTCATTCATTCATTTTTTTCATTCATACAATGCCCATTAATTTACTTTCATTACTTACAAAATTTTGTTTCTCATTTATTCATACAATGCCATTTTTCTTTTCGTTACTTTACATTCATTGCTTACATAAGTTATTTCCATTTCAATTATTTAAAATAATCAATGAATTCATTATTAAAGAATTACATTCATTTTATTTCAGTTTACTTCACATTTATTATTTACTTTGATTTCCTTTTTATATAAATATTCATTTGTGAAGCAACTCATACTTAAAGTTTTTTTTCTTTTTCTTTTCACACTTGTTCTTTCATATATAGTATTCACTTTAATTATAAATGGTTTCAATCATTAACTTAAGTTTATAATCATTTTCCTAAAGTATTCACTTGTTCTATTAAATTTAATTAGTAGCATTTCAACTTAATAACTTAAGTTTATAACATCTGAATTCTTATTTATAGGAAAATTCTATTAAACACTTTCATTACTAAAGTTTACTTGTATAATATTCTATTACATATTTCTATTTGACATTACAACTTTTAACAATTTGGTAAGTTATCTATATGTATTTTAGAATGTAATTGAATGTTACAAAAGTTTATCTTATTCATTCTTGTTAACAAAATGTTCAATGGTTACATCTTCTAAATTTTCATTACTCTCAATTTATAAGTGACAACCTTTAATTTCTTTACATTTAATTAATCACTTAACTCTATTTTTTTTTCATTTTAGAAGTTCCAATTATTAATATAGTCAAGATTCCATTTCATTATAATAATTGAAAGCTACTAATTATCAGAAAGGTTTAAGAATAAATCTCCGGGTTACATTTCAAATCATTTAAAATAATATATATATATATATATGTATATGTATATGTATACTCATAACTTATATATCCAATCATATTTAGAAATTAAATTTTAAGAGTCGTTATCAAACAAATGTGTAGTAAAAATACTACAGCGGTCTTCCACTTTGAAACTCGAAAATGAACGTCGATGATGCATGCACTCATCACCGAAATTATTTTCTAGCGATAGAGAGGGGAGTACATAACTTATTTCCTTTCAAAATTTCTTTTAAAACTTTCTTTCAAATCAAATTGAAATATTCATATCAGAAAATATTTCTAAATACTACTAATGTTATATTCCAAAATCTTTTGAAAACAAATTCAACCCTGTAACTTAAGTTCTCAAATTTCCAATTTATATTTACTTTATTTGTAAATTATATTTTACAACCAAGATTTATAAAATTCCACTTCCTAACAAACATATTATCACATCCAATTATATCATTTATAAAGTTTATTCTTTTATATACAAAATAAAATACTAGGTAAATTATTTCATTTACCAATATTTCAAAACAATATTATGTCAGTCTACCCTATTAAGTGTTTAGAAATCCCTATCGATACTATAGCATCGCATGTGCCGACCAGAACCCCCTATCATGCTGCACCCGCCAAGTGCATAAGCAGACACACATATTAGACTCAAAACCATTCAAAAGGGAGGATTGTTATGGGGTAAACAAGAAAAAGCAGAGAAAGAAAGGAAAACAAACACTGAATCTCAAAGCGGAATAACAAAATATAATAATCAAATAAACAGTTCATGAAGATTTTTTACAAATAACATTTGACTACACTATTAAAATACAAAATCAAAGTTACATACAACAGAAATAAATAACAATGTAGCGGAACAACATGATGTAGTGGAAATAATATAATAAACGATAATAGTATTAAATCTTCGTCTTTGTCCTCCAGAAAGCAGTCTCCGATACACTGAAAAGCTCAGAATGACCCGAGCGAATTGGAAAGATAAAACACTCGAGTCAGAACTAAAAGATCTTATGTAAGTTAAATCATCAGTAAATAAATATGAGTGTAACGACGTCGGAGATGTTTACGGGTTTTGACATCTACTATCTAGTGTCAAACGCGAATGCAATAACTTAAGAGATGTTCGGGATTTCCGTCTCCTAAGGATTCGTTAAACTATCTACATACATAGTACAATACACTATTATAATAGTGTCTATAGTAAAGTAAAGTATGAAAATAGCGTTAAGGCATTACCCATATCACCCTTAACACATTTTATATAATGTCATAGTCCATACAGTACTGTAAACTCTACCGTAAACTGGTGGGCTATTAGGGAGCACTCCATAGGTACGACACAAACCAAACTTGTAATAGGTGCGATAAGGCATATGACATGGCATGCGAGGCAATGCCAGGGTAGGATTCTACCATTTTGCGGATCCGGACTGGTGGTAATGTATAGTAGCTACTACCGCCCACCTCGGAAAACACTCCCATAATCAAAATCAAGGATTGGCCACCAAATCAATCACAAGTCATAATATTGTTTGTACCAAAAATGGGCACAACACTCTTCGGGAGTTATTTGAAGAGATAAAATGAAGATTGTAAATGTAAAACAGAGGTTATCTAACAAAAACTCCAACAAACGGAAATGGAAAATGCACAGACAAGCAATTTAGAGTGGTTCGGCGTATAGCCTACGTCCACTATGAAGTTTTGATGATTTTATTAATTCTCCTTCAACGATTACAAGCGATTACAGCGAACAACAGCGGATTACAGAATAGAATTCGAAATTAACAGCAAAGATATGATGAAAGTCTCAATCCGGCAGAGTCTGGACGCTTCAGAGGGAAAAGATCCCTTTTCTGCACGCTCTGGGGCTCTATTTATAGGCGTAGGAGGCTGAGATTCCGCTCAAATTTCAGGAGACTCGTTCTGGCACGTGAGGGGGCCCACGCGACCAATCTCATGAAGTTTCGCCTCGATCTGTGATCGATACGAATCCATTTCGTATCAATCAAGATGATGTCCAATCGAGCTAAAATTTGGCAGAGATACTCCTTAGTGTATATGCAAGATTCTGTGAAAGTTTCATTGGATTTGGATCAGTGGATCAGGAGATACAGTCGATACGAAATGGAATTTCTCGAAGGCTGTTTGGTTCGTCTCCATGGCTTCGACTCCATCCCTTCGTGTCGATGACCGCACGTGTTCCTAAGATAATATGGCACGCGCACTTCGCTTCGATCCGGTCTTCACTCCGTGTTGACCGTTTCGACTCCATAGATCTCGCCTCGTTCGCTTCGAGGGATGACACGTCATCCAAGTTTGTTGACTCGCTAGATACGAACAAACTCCTGCTCATGGGTACGAAAGTGGTCCCATGATGGATACGAAGCATTGAATCTCTGATGGATGCGAAGTTGACGTTAGGTGATCTTTACGAAGTAGACGACTTACTGATGGATTCAAACAAGTCTCTCTGGCTGAAGGCTAATCGGTACGAAGTTCATTGGTACGTGGACCTGGCCATTCTGATCGATACGAAATCGATGGATACGAAATGAGGGCCATCGATGGATACGAAGTCCATCGATACGAAATCGAAGGATTAGAGACATGGCTAACTTTATCGGTACGAACCAACGCTCCTTGATGGATACGAAATGAGACTTTCTGATGGATACGAAAACATGCTTTTCCCTTCAACTTGCATCCATCATAACTTGATCACATGAACTTGGATTGACGTGAAACTTGGAACGTTGGCCTCCTTTTCTTTTCTAGTCATGTCATATTAATTGTAGCTCGATCCGGACTTGGACAAAATTCATCGATATCCAGGGTAGACCTATG
Organism: Allium fistulosum; assembly: GCA_030737815.1. NCBI lineage: Eukaryota > Viridiplantae > Streptophyta > Magnoliopsida > Asparagales > Amaryllidaceae > Allium > Allium fistulosum. Next base: position 457,928,588 of record CM060905.1, read on the forward strand.
TGCACTAGATGTCCATAACGAGCGACTCTAGGTTTCTGATCAATTCCTTGATATCTCGGCCTTGCCAAAAGGCGGGATAACAAATATGATATCGAAAAAGCATGTCTGATCGGAGGTGCGCCCTCACTTGGCCCGGTGTGGCTCCTGTTTTAGTCATATCAAGCTGACTTGCAAGGGTCAGAGCTACGTAAATACCTCATACATAGTCGTTCGCCAACCATCCTACTTCATTCTGGAATCTCCACCTCGTACACAGTTGTTAATGTGGTTTTCGATATTGGAAGACAGTATGACAATATCCGATCCCGGTCTCTTTAACAACCAAACGCTTATTTCACACCGAATGGTTCTTTTAAATTTCCAAAACCATTTCATAATTGATGTCAAAATATAATATTCAATTCAAACCATATCACCTTCGAAATCATATTCACCTTCGAAATCATATCTATAAGGTAGGTTAATTAAATCCTCATTTAAAAATCATCATATTTACTCATATATGTCATTTCATTAGTAAATATCATTTCAAATCCCAACTTAAGTTATAACATCATTTAACCATATTCGCTTTGAAATCAAGGATTTAAATATAAACACTTCCATCTTATACAGTCTGAATTTTAGAAAATAGTTTAGATAGTTATAAATAGTTTAAATAGTTAAGCATTGTTTAAAATAAAATTTTAAATGGTTAAAATACGCTAAAATAATTAAAAATAGTTTAAAAGGATTTAAGATAGTTTTAATAGATTTAAAATAGATTTAAATAGATTTAAAATAAATTAAATAGATTTAAAATTAGATTAAATAGATTTAAAATAAATTAAATAGATTTAAATTAGATTAAAATTGGTTAATTAGTTTTAAATAGGTTAAAATGGATTAAATTGGATTAAATAGATTATAATAGATTAAAATAAATTAAAATAGCTTAAATTGATTAAATAGTATAAAATAGTATAAAATAGATTAAATTAGTTTAATAGTTTGAAAATCGTAATAACCAGAATTTTTAAAATGGTATATCTTTAAATAGTTTATATTAAAATAATAAATTTTAAAGTAACGTCAAATTTAACTATTTCTTCCATTTCAATAAATCTAGACCATATCCAGATTTCAAATAAAAACCTAATTCCAAATCTTGAAGTATTAATTTAAGTTATTCCAGTTTCAATAGATTTCAAAGTTCAATTTCAAATGTTTTCAATAACTCAATTTCGATAAATTTCGTTTATAATTCAAATTCAACTTTAGAATTTCAATTTTAAATCCTTAAGAAATTCACTTAAAACAATTTCAAATTTTCAAATTTAATCCTTTAAACAATTCATTTTTAAAAATTTAGTTTATTTAAATCAAATCCTATTTCAAAATCTCATTTAACTGAATTCAAAGTTTACGGATTTAAAATCATTTAATTTAACCAATCCGTTGTCCGTATATAATTTTCTACCCTATGGTCAAGTGATACAGATATTTATCATTTCAATCCGCAAATATTTAAAAATTACGGGTATATTTCATTTCAACCCGCAATCCCAAATTAAAATTCAAAATCCATAAAATCGCTCGGGTTTATCATTTCAACCAATAACGATTTTTCCCTAATCTTTAGATCGTTTGGGTATGTATCATTTCAACCCATAGTGATTTTTCTAGCAATAACTAAGGGATCTTGCAGTGTTATAACAAAATAAAATATAACATCCATTCATCCAATATCAACAATCAAACATCCATCACAATCACCATTCAGGTCAACAAGTAAATACATCAATTAACAGATCCTCTTAAACAGGTATTCAATTGACAATTAAATTCAATATTTAATTTAATGACGATTAAATGCAATAAAAGTCATATTTAACTGGAACGACAATTTAAATATACCAAACATCAACCAATCAATTTCTAATCACATCATAAATTTAAATTAACTAACATAAGACAATTTAGTAGTTGTGAGTGGGTTAAAATACTCACCTTTGATTTCAAATCAATTTAAAATCTCAAATGAAGGCCCAAATTTCAACAGTCTCATAATACATCCTACCTAGTGCTAAAATGTCCGAAATTTCGATACGATAGCAACGGAACAAACCGTGTGTAAATCCGGCCTCGTACGCAAATGTTATGATCGTTAGAGCATTTAAATTTTAAAGTTTAAATAAAATTAAAATAAAAAGAAGAAGCAACTCTCTCGCATCCCACGTCCTCACGTTCAGCTCAGAGAAACCCAAATGGGTTCGATCGTGTTCGAACCAGACGAAGCACCGCCGTGCCCTGCAGATGCCACCGCCTACAACATTCGATCCTAGCTACACCATTGACGACTCGCCTCCCTCCCTACGACTCCACTCGACCATCGATCGGAGCCAAACGACGACCAATTTCAACAGCCGCCGCCACACTATCTTAATCCTAGTTGAATTGTTCCCCTCGATCCAACCACTGAAATGACAGATGACCAACCTAGATGACTGTCCACCTCTACGCTACCATGACATCAATTCGACGATCTATCGCAGATGATCAAACCCCAATGAACGGCCGAAAATGTTTTTGCCAATTCCAGGCAAACCAAAACCTGATTGAAAAAATGAATAGCAGATTTGAGTTGCGCTCGTCGAGAGCTTCGAATTGGTATATAATATGTCATGGTTTGGAGGAGTTTGAATTTTGAAATTGGTTTGGAGATTGAATTTAGGGTTCGGAATTCGAATATGTTTCTGCCATTGAAGAAAAGAGCAGACAGAAGTTGATGTACTTACATGAATAAGAAATAGAAAGACTGCTAGTGTTAGAAAAATTGATTTATATAGACAAGGCCCGATAAGAAAGAATGAACACATATCGAATTGATTCGAAATGACAATAACGACCCGAAAAGCCCGTTCTGCTTTCGGAACGAAAGAAGGTCATCCCATATATCAAAATAGATGTTTTCGATATTTTTAAACTCAGCGGAATAGGTTTCAAGTCTTATTTCTATTGTATGAAGAAGTTAGCTTTAAAATCTGTTTATTTCAATTGAATTCAATTAAATTAATTTCTACGCGTTTCAGGCCCGTACGATCAAATGACAACTCCGATTGCTACGAAACTTGAAATCTTACAATAATCACCGTTACGGATTCGATAAAACTGGTTTCGTCGAAATCTAAGACAGTGGCCAAACTGGCTATTTTCACGCTAATTAAATAAATTATTATTAAATCAATTAAATCACTTTTTATATTTAAATTTTATAACTAACAATTTTTATCATTTTTGATTACATACTAAATTATAATCCTTTAAAATAAATTTCCAAGCCAAAACCAATGTTAAATAATGCACTAATCCCATTGTTCAATTTCAATTGAATAAATTCATTGATTATTAACTTAAATTCTAATAAATCCATTTATTTTGATTTACACCTTATTATTCAATCAATCATTACTTTATGGACATAGTTAACATTCGTTTACATTTTATTACATCAATATTCGAAAGTTACCATCTTAATTCACATTAACTGCAATGTTTAAATAGATTTATTGCAATTAAATTTCAATTAAATTTCAATGGATTAAATAGTGAAATCATAATTAAACCGTTGTTACAACTTACCAATTCAAACACACTTTTATGTTTATTGTTAACAAACAAAACTAATAAATTCACACACTGATTAACCATTCTATATTAACCAATTCCAATTAACTATGTGCAATTTAACCATTTGAATACAACATTTGGCTTATTTACTTATTTACAATTTATAACCAATTTTATATTTAGAATCATTTCAATTAGTTGAAATTGCATTTAAAGTAGTTATCAATTACTTTAAATTAACACTATTAAAATTTCATTCTAGTTATTTTCTCATTATTAAATCTTAAATTTTTATTTCTTCCAATTTGAACACCAACATCTTATTAAATTAAATATTTTTAATTATCGAAAATTACGGGTTGTTACAATATTATTGGGATGGTTGTTGAATGTGTGATTAATTATTGATTGTAATTTTCACATACATTTGATGTTTGATGATGGTATCACATTTTGATGAGCGTGCGATATTTTACCACTTTTACTGCCAAACATTAGGTAGTTTATTTATGGTCAATTTGATGATTTATGTTGTGTTGCTATTATGAAATGCTTAGTACACATTTGAAGGTTTTTACTTACATTGGTGATGTGTTACTATATTCGATGGTTAGTATGAACGTAATTAAATTTATATTGTTGTTACTTTCTTATTTGAAGAATGCGGTTGACATTTTGTGCTGCAAATGTTGAATCGCTAAGTTTGTTATTACTGTTGTTTCCCTATATGAAGATTTGTTGTAATGGATGAGTAGAAATACTATTTAAATTTAAATTAATTCAACTATAATAGCACTTTAAATTTAATCAATATCAGTTTGTCATTAACATTAAATATTTAATGACCAACAATGGATATGCGTATAAGATATATATATATATGTATATGCATATAAGATATATATATACACACACATTTTTCACATATGTAGACACATACATCATCCTATATATTAGACAATGATATAATATATCTTATATATATACACACACACAAATGTATATGTATGTATCTATAAGTGTGTATATAAATGTGTAACATAATATATATATATATATACACATAGAGACTTATAAGTGCATATATATATATAAGGTTTTTAACATATAGATAGCTGGTAAATCGCTTAAATTAAAATGAAGATAATTGTATACTAATATATCAATTTATAAATGATGTAAACATATATAGTATTTATATGAAAATTTAATATTCTAAGGTCTAATTTTTCATGTAAAATATATGAAAAATATTTATTATCAAATTATTTGAGTATTCGTTGAATTTTAAAATGAATCCAGCGACATAAGTCGCACATAAAATGAAGTTCGTTTGTGAAAGTTACAAATGTATGAATATTTAAGGTCTAAAGTGTAATTTAATAATTTATAGAGGCTTCGGAATAAATTGCCACATCCATCATTTCAAACTCTAGCTACCACCAACTGAAATTTCATCGAATTAAATCTCTGTCCATAGGCCACTGGAGTTGATATCACCGTCGTCGTTAAGATGCTTTGGTTAAGACGAGTATATCGGTTCCTCTTTGCCATGTCCGGCTGCCCTTCATCGAAATCCTAATTCTAGATTTTAACGTCAATGACGGCATAATAGTTGTGGGTAATCATGCATCTATTGCCGATCTAGTCGAAGTCGAGTTCGTATGTTGTCACATCATTGGATTTCATTCACCTTCATCACCATTAGTTATGGAGATTAAGCATGCACGACGATATAGATGCACGACCTATGCATGTAGCAGTCGAACAGGAAAAAAATTTCTAAACAAAGATTTTATGCTTAAAATGAATTTATTTTAAATAATTTTATAAATAGATTTTAGACAACTGGTTTGAAACTTTTTTCTTTGATAATTCTATAGATCGAAATACCTAAAATTCTCAACTTCGCCTCTAAGAGATCATATCTCTAACTTAATGGTGGAGGTGCAAAGTCCATCATTCAGATGTAATTCATTTTTATGGAGAAAGAATGAATTTCTATATACAAAGAATAAGGCATTTAGCTGTACTTATAGTAGCACTAATGGACTATGTAAATATCTTACCCAAATCCATCACCTAGGATATAACCCATTATAAGTAAGACCTTATCTCACTTAATTTACTAACTCATTTAATTAATTCATACCCACGTATATTTTTGCCAACCTTATGTTAAAATAATTATAAAAATTTTAGCTACCTAAATAATACATATATACAAACATACATACACATATATATATATATAACATTTTATTTATTATATTAGCCCAAAACATAATTAAATAAATATAATAATTTTATGTTTTATTAATTAATTTCAGGCCCTCTAATAATAATTAAAAATAACAGTAAATTAATTAATACCACAATCGTATTAATTTTTACATAACATTACAAGAAAACAGTCTTTTATAGCGGCATATAGCCGCTATGAATCACAACTATAGCGGTTTGATAAACGTTGTATATCGACATGTTATAAAAGAGAATTGCACATTTATAACATAAAAAAAACCGCTATAAAAGAGCATGATTCTATGGCGCCTAGGATATTACTTTCAATTCCAAACACACCTTCGGATTTTTTATGCTTAATCAACTTCAAATTCACCATCAAAATATGAAAAAACAAAGTCATAAACTAAAATACACAGAAAACTAGGTCACTTTTGAAATCCGTTCACCTCAAATTCATGAGATGACGGTTCATAATTTTCTGTAGCCAGATTCACTAGTTAAAAAAATTTGTACCAAACAAATATTATACTTTTAACTTTAAAACAACCAAATTATGACAAAGAAAGTAAAAAAAAGAGCAATCACAAACAAAAATAAAACAAATATATACCTTGCTTTCAATGTAATTAGCCCAAAATTTAACTTGGTATTTATCATAAGGATTTTTAGGGAAAAATTGAGCAACAGTACTCCAAATATCATCGATGTACTCAACGATCAAACTAGATTCACGAACAGGTTTACCATAATGAAACAAAACGGGGATCGTTTTGTGAATTGGATTCGATTTCAGAAGCAGGTCACTCTTATCGTGTATATTCTCCTAATCTAATGTTACAATTTCTCTAATTGTCTTCTACTATTACAAGAATGACTTTGATGTGCCATATCCTGCTCATGAAAAATAGTTAATAAACCTAAACAAACGAATTGTTTTCTAGTAAAACATAACCTAGAAATAGTAAATAAAATAGTCAATAAACATAACCAAACGACAAAATCATAACCTCACGATAAAAAATTTCTAAAATCATAACCAAACAATAAAATCAAAATAAAACAATTAATAAACATAACCTATAAATTTCTAACCTAGAAATCTAAGCAGATAATTTAGGGTTCTGGACGCGTCGACTTCGAAACTGCTGAAGAGTGATGAGCAGAAATCGAAGATGGCGAGCTGGATTAGAGATCGGAAATGGCAAGCAATGAGCGACTAGAAATCTAAGATCGGATATCGGAGATTGGAGACGGCGAGGGATGAGCGATTAGGAGGGAGATGAACCGAATAAGTGTAATTTTGGTTTTAGAAAGAAGACGAACTGAATAACTATTTGAGAGGAAGACGAAAATTTTGGGAGGGATAATTTTCTTTTTGGGCCAAAGCACTACGCTGTAAGAGTGTACAGAAGAGAATAAATAAAGAAAAAAAAGTAAAAAGCTACGCTAAACGATAACGCTTTAGAATAATGCGTTATCGAATGGCGTTATTAATAACATACTTTCTTGTAGTGTAATAATAGTTTATAGTTTTTATATATTATTTCAACAAATTATTTCTAGATGAAGACTAAAAGTTACGGCTATTTGACTTCTGAGTGTGAACCCAGCCCTTAGTAATATTTAAACAATTTAAATATTAAAGCCTATGTGGACTTTGCTGAAGCATAGTGTCTAATAAGAGTTCAACTACTTACATCACATAGGTGAAAACCAATTTCTCATCTCTTAAAGCGACACCCTTAAGCAACAATATATTGTTCATGTTTTCTCTTCGTCGTCATTATATCACCATGTAGAGACCGATCTGTGGTCAAAACCCTAATTGGTAGAGTTAAGGGCATGTCGAGGGGCAATTCTGTAATTATTGTAAATTATTAACTCTGCAATAAAAGCTCGATCGAAATAAAAGATATTTGTCTTTTTATTATATGCTTGTTATAATGTGTTACAATTAAATAGTTATTTAGTTTAAGTATATTTAACGAAAAATCCATAATTGGTGTCTTTTTATAGTAATTACAAGGTGTCGTAATGGTGAGCAATTAATCACAATATAATAAACATTTCGTTTTAAATATTCCTAGTTTAGATGTATAGAGATTGGATATCGATGCATCAGTTAAGACAAGAGTATGTGACCTTCTTTTAATGTTGGGCAATGTATTACTCATGGTTTCTAAGGTCTCTAAGGGGTTGCATACTAATAGTTAATGGATAACTATAGAATGACTCATTCGATAGTTTTCTGTTGGTTAATATAGCTAAGGTCAAATAGAAAATATCGATATGACAATATTTCACAATTCTCTCGACTCGAGAATATTGTCGAGCTTCAATGTGGGAACTTTGTTTTGACTATAGTTAATAGTGATACAACATTTATCGAACGACTATAGTTGGATCGAGTGAAAGCATTGGAAATGAAACACTATTCAATAGAGAATTCGTCTCCTCACTTATGTAGGGTTAGTATCACGGTCAAATGAAGTCAACCTAAAGACAAATTCTCTAGCTAGAGTGGTTTGGTTCATAATAACTCTTATTATTAAACCAAGAACTTTGTGTTTAGACTATAAAATTAAATGTGGACGATATTGGAATTTTTACCATTGCTAAATTCCATAATTTCTAATGTGATGTAATTTTGATGAAGAGAATTGGTATAAATAATTGTCACTACTGGGTATAGCTTAATACAAGTAAAGTGTGATTTTACCGAAGCTATATAAGCGATAAATTTGGCCATAATGTCATACCACTAACTAAGGTGATATGCGAACGTTAATATTCAAATTGTTCGATATTAATCGCTGATTGGATTTACACCTAAGAGTCACACAATCGAAATGTAGAATACTTTGACTACCATTTAATTTAATTTAATTATAATTATCATAATTAATTAAATTAATTAATATTAGTGAATTATTAATTATGAAATTATTAGTTTGTATTGAAAATAATGCGTGTATAAAAGTTGTATACACACGTATTGATATACGATATTGATGTGCGTTTAAATTAGATTTAAATATATTTTATTTGATTGGGCATCAAATAATTAGGAGGCCAATATTTAGGGCAAGGATGGCTGGTCATAGGTGGTAAATATAGGATTGAATTTGATTCAAAAGGAGTTTAAAATGGTAGAGATATTTGAGGATCTGGATCCAATCTTAGCTTCCCTCTTTCTCTACTATTTAAACACCCTTAACCACTTATTTCTTACTCTCTCTATAAGCTTCTCCTTCATTCAACTCTGGACGAACCTAACTCCCCTCCTACTCCATGATTTCAAGCATTAAAGGCACAAATTTAAATAAAAACATAATAATGGTGTGTAGTGCTTTTAGTCTAGTAGCTCTCTTTAAAAGGATTTGAATTCAGATTCAAGCAGAGTCGACTGATTTAGCATTCAACGTGTACAAATTAGGCTATAGTCAAGGTAGCTTATTTATTAATAATCATATATATTTATTTGATAATTATCTTAAATCGTATAAATTAGTGAAATATTTCGCTTAAGAACACCAAGTTAACAATAAAGAAATTACGGTGCTAAAGGGTTTCGTAAGTGTGAATCAACAAATTTAAGTAAAGTTAAATTCACCTTAAGGGTAGTAATTATAATATTATATGCCTACATAATTATATAGCTACACTTTATCTATTTGTTAAAATGTCAAGTTCAATTTATATCCAATTTAGGTAAAATAAAAAAGAATCAAGTATTGGAAATAGTGAACAAAAAAGTGCAGAAAAAGTAAAAGATAGGGAAATTTATGTTGTTTGGATTTCGAAGAATCCTACATCTATGGGTCAAATCCTTTCTTATATTCTTCTTACTGGCACAAACTTGTAATGATAGAGGGTACAAGTATATTTAGAATAGAATTTAGAAAATATACCCCCAAAGTCCCTTTCTCTGCTACAGTATCGTGCTACTTATAGTACTATGATATCACTTCGATTACTAATTCCCTAACCTAGCAATTTTTTTTCTCTATCGTCAGATCCTTAACGTGTCATTTATCCCATTGCTCATTATTTTGTACATGGATTTCTAATGTGGATGAAGACATAGGCTATTTCATTAGGCAGGGAGATTTGGCTAATGAAAGGAATTTTGAATTTGGAACTTAAGAGGAAAATTTAAATTTTGGGGTGCTATAGGTAAACTCTTGAGCTCACCCTGAAAGCTACACTTCATTGATTTATAGTGTTGTGGCTAGGGCAGAGTGCAACAACATGGATTTTATTAAAGTTGGGTAGCTCTACATCTTGAAGAGTTGGCATAATTCTTCGTAAATGTGATGGTGTAGTATCTTTTGAGTGTTAGTGTTGTCCTTTAGTTGAGCGTGTATAAATCCTAGGGAGGTGTCGATGCAGATCATAGGTAGTTGTTGATATAAATTCGAGAAAGGTGTCATCACAGACTTTAGGGAAATGGCGATATAGAATTTAAGGAGAAGGCGGTGCAGACTTTAAGTAGAAGGTAATGCAGACCTTAAAAGATGGCAGCACGGTTCTTAAAATTCTTTTGGAAGAGGCATCCATTAGGTTTAGCTTTGCTTGCATGCAGCTCTCAGCGTTGTTGCTTTATGAAGGAGCGATCTTCTGATTTGCTTCCTACCATTTGTTGTTGTGCTGGCTTTTTACTTTGATTTCTTTATCGCACATCTGACTGTGTATGGGATGCAAATACATCTAGTTGTCTTTGAACATAGTCTACCCGATAGGGTTAGGGGTATGCCCTAGGGGCAATTATGTAGTTGTTACATATATTTAACTCGATAACCAATTTTTTTCAAAATAAAAGGTGTATTCTTTCTATTATATACTTGATATAATGTGACTAGTTCAGTAAATTAAAAGTACATTTAATAGAATCCATAAATGTATGTTTTGTGATAGTAGTTACAAAGTGTTTTAACCATGAATAATTTAACACAATGAAATTAAACAAACCGTTTTAAATATTTTTAGTCGGGATGTATCGAGATTGGATACTGATACATCCATTGAGAGTAGAGTACATAACGCTCTCCAAATGTTGGTTAGTGTATTACTCATAACTACTGAAGGTACCAAGTGGTTACATACTAATAGTTAGGATAACTATGGAATGACTCACTCGATAGTTTTCTATTGGTTAATATAACTAAGGTCAAATAGAAAATATCGATGTGACAAAATTACACAATTCTCTTGACTTGAGTATGGAAGCGCTGCTTTGAATATCGTTAAATCATGGCATAACATCCATCGAACGACTATAGTTGGGGTTGAGTGAAAGAATTAGAAGTAAAACACTATCCAAGAGAGAATTTGCCTTCTCAGTTATATGAGGTTGGTATCACACTCGCTGAAGTCAATCAAGGTCAAAGCTTTCGGCCAGAGCATTTTGTTTAATAATCATTATTATTATTAAACTAACGAATTTGTGTTTGGAGTATAGAGTTAAATATGGATGACTTTGGAATTTTGACCATTACCAAATTCCATAAGTCCAAAGTGGTATAGGTTTGACGAAGAGTATTGGTGTAAATAATTCTAACTACTAGGTAATGGTTAATAAGGTAAAATTGGATTTACCTATGGCAAGTAAGCAATAAATTTGGCCAAAATGTCACACCACCCGCTAAGTGACGTATGAATGTTAATATTCGAATTTGATATTAATTGCAGACTAAAATTTACACCTAAGAGTTGTAGAACCAAATTGTTGAATACTTATGTTACCAACTGATTTAATTAAATTATAACCGTTATAATTAAATTAATTAATATTTATGAAACATTAATTATAAAATTTTGTTTGATGTTGAACAATATTAAATAGCATATATGTAATAATTACAAATATACTAATTAATATATGATATCGATATGCATTTAAATTGGATTTAAATGCAAAAAATATTATATGAGCTTGAGATGATTTAGAGGCCCATATGGGGCTTGCTATAACCAGCTGTAGGAGAGCACATGAGGCAGACCGTGTGATTATTAGGATAGGGTTTGACTTTGAATTAAAAAAGCAGAAAAGGTAAGAGAAAAATAGGGATCTGGATCCACATTTTTCTCCTTGGTATCTTCCCAATTTAAGGCTCTCTAACCCTATTTTTTATAGAATTTTTGCCTTTCCACTTGATCAAATCAGACCGCCACTCCTACTTCCCCATATCTCAAATTATTAAGCTTTAAAACATCAAATTAAGAATTATTTGATTATCGAGGGTAGCTGCATTCGGGAAGGCACACTACAAGAAAAACCCATTTATAGTTGCAAAAATTGGTGGCGTTTCTTTCTAAATGCAACCAAAAAGTATTTCCCTAAAAAATATAAATGCGGCTAAAAAGATTTCACGTTCCCGCTTTGCACCAGCGGGTAAAGTAAAAAATATTTGACGAAAATTTTTTATTTACTTTTTCATCTACCCGCTTTCCTTTTTCTTCGATCACTTTGCATCTGAATTTACTTCATTCTTCCCTCAAACTATCCCTAAATTGCTAAGCCCCAAAATCCCCAAACCTAAAAGCAAAATCATTTCCTTTCCTCTTCGACCAGGAAATGACTACTCTCGTCCCTCCGTTCACCCCAATCGTCCTGCGATCGATTAGGCTTTGCGACTAAGGAAGAGTCGAAGACCAATAGCGCCAGGCCGCCAGCATAGCATACGACGCGGGCGGCTCGCGACTCCAGACTTTGACCGACGATGGCGACTCGATTACGATGGCGAATTGGTGATTCCAATCTGGCTTATGTGTAGTTGGGTACTGTTAACTCTTTGTATGAACAAATATATAAGTAATTTCATACAGTTTGTTAAGTGCCATTGTTGGAGTTGGGTAACTTCCAGATGTTATCTTACGATTCTTACCATTATATAATTGTATGCATTTTCATTTTAATTACTTTTAGCACTAATGATATATGTGCATATTTATTGAATTGTTAGATGTCAAAGACGGCCGGGAATGTAACTCCTGCTGAACGAGGATCCAAGGGGGGGAATGATATGATCGAAGCAGAGAAGCAGCCTAAGCTTACCACCCATGAGAAGCCTCCAGCAGACCCTAAGCTGATCCATGCTCCTGGTATGATATCCACCTACCTTTCATTTACAACTTTTTATCTTTCATGCAGTAAGATGATATATTGTTTAATGAATTATTCAACTTATCATCTGTGACCATGTTTGCATGCATTATACGTTGGCACAGGAGATGAAGTAGAAAAGGCGAAGGCAGTCAGAGATGATGGCATTTCCAGCGAAATCGTCAAAGCAAAAAGGTGAGCATACTGCAGAATACATAAATGTTTTTTCGATCACAACTATATGAGCTGCCCTGACAAAGAAAAGTATTATGTACTTTACGAAGGAGTTCATATGCTCCTCCCTTGTCCTCTTTGTGATTTCGATCACGTGGGTGTTGAATGTCCTTACCTTATTGACGGTGACGACTTGTATGTTTAAGCCTCGTCTTCTTTACTTCAATTGAAACTCAACAGTTCTGCTATGGATCATTTGGACTTCTTAACCGCAATAGGTTCATTTACTGTCTATGCACTATAAGATTCCAACAACATTACAGTAGGCCCATTAATTATGTAAAGTGTAAAACGAAAAATAAATTCTAACCTACATAGGTGTCAAAATTAAAGTGGCACTGATCAGAAATTTGTGATCAGTATATAATGAAATATCGATACTGGAATTAATACATGTGTTGTTTACATCTACCGATCACCATCTAAAAGATTTCACCTGTTTATTTATAGGTTTTGACGATTGTTAACATGGTATATCACTTTCTATGATCAAGTATGAATTACCTACATTTTAATCTACTTGTTTTACATTCAGCCTATACTTAATACCATATCAAATTACAATCATTAATTTATACTTTTTTGTTTAAATCTCGATGACCTGTTGTTAAATTGTATACTTTCCTTCATTTACTATAACAATTTCCACTTTGTATTTTCCAAATCTTGAATTGCAATGATGACTTTATGGCAATGCTTCATTTCAACTTTTAATTAACTAATTTAGTAGTTATGTATAAACAAATTTATATTTTTATAAGTTTTACCACTCTTACCTTCATACCTGCCGTTTGTGGAAGCACTTATACAGGGGAGGAACTATATTAGCTAAATCAAGTAAAAAAAAATCTGTACATATGAAAGCATATTTAATTCAACATCAAGTGGAAAAGAATGAAATAAGGTGTAGTAAACAATTTACTGATAGGCTTCTGCATGTTTTTATGTTGGTTTTCAGGCTTTTGCATGTTCTCATTTCTGAATAACAAATAATATAAACCATGACTTTGGGATGCACTACCGTGATTTGTTCCGATAAGACAGGGACTTTGACTACTAATCAGATGTCAGCTGTTAGACTACTGGCTACTGGGAGATGGACAGATAGTTTGAGGATATTAAGGTTGATGGGACTACTTATGATCCTTGTGATGGAAAAATCCATGACTTTCCGAGTGGAGAAATGGATGCAAACCTTCAAATGATTGCAAAGATAGCTGTTGTTTGTAATGATACAAGCATTATGGTGTCAGACCAAAAGCACGTTGCTAGTGGAATGCCCACGGGGGCAGCATTAAAGGTATTTGATTTCAAACTGATAATCTATTTTCATTTGATCCTCATTGGTCATGATAATATTGGTGTTGACAGCAATACGTATTTTAACATAGATACTCATGAATTAGATTTATGTATTTTGGAATCATGAGCTTAGATAACCTACTGGAAGATGCTTTTGGCATTGCCTCTGATATTTTTTTTGTCTACAAATCTTCATATTTGATAATATTCCAGAACATGTATAGTTGTATACAACTAGTGGTCTTCATGTTCATTTGACTTTAGTTAAAAGCAACATGGGCTTCTGTAGATTAATATCTTGCTTTATATATTTTTTTATCTTTGATATATAACTAAATTTCCACCATCAATCGAAGCAACCTATATTTGAATCCAAGCCCGTAAACTTTGATTTTCAAGTGATTTAAATACCGGTTATAAAGAACAGTATTCCAACATGTATACAACATTCAGCCTCATATCGGTATTCCCGCTATTACTGTACCAGCGTGCTTTGTGACTGTAAAATAGTTTAGTTGCTAAATATGCTAAAATCTATTTTACCATAGTACAACAGTGATCCAACTTAATGAACGTTTCTATGTAATCATGTTATACACATACTATTAGCTGGAAGCTGGAAAATTTCTCCCATTTGAGCATGTTTTTTTATGAATAATGTGTAAAAAATGTTGTTCATGGTGCTGCTATTTCATACTGAGCATGAAGATCATTTTTCCTTCAAAAAACATTTCGCCCATACATTTTGAGTATATAATCCAACTAAGAAATTTTGTACCACTGTAAAATGAGAAGCATAACATGCACCGGTGACTACTTTAGCTCTAAAATGTTTCGTTTGGTATAACATTTTACATTACGTCAATATTTATTATACATGTACACAAATATTCTCAAACTCCAATCATATAATTTGTGCATCTATACATGTATGGCAATTACAGTTAGCATTCAATATAGTTTAGTTTTTGTGGTTCAATCGGGTACTGTCTGTAGTTTTGTTCTAACTTTATCATTCTATTTAGTGGAAGTTTGTTTAGATTGCTTCAAAGAAACACGACAAAATTAGGCTGGAGAAGCCGTGTACAGATGGCATTAGATATTGTGAGTATTGTTTTTGTTTTGTTATTACATGCATATGTCTTCATGTGAAAGTTCATATAAGATTGAAATTAGTTGTAATTTTATATAAAGTTACACATTTGTGCTGCTTCGTATCATATGATTTTTTTCTTCTTCTTTTTTTCAATTTAAACAAAAGAGATGTTAATTGGTTCCAAAGATCAGGGTGCACAAATTGTAAATTTCGATAAAAACACATCACAACGAAAGAATAATTTAGCAGGTGCAATGAACCAGGGGAGCAGTATTGAGCAGCCTCAAGCATCTCCAACTTAGATACTCCCTTTTTTAACAATTCATTTTACCTTAATATATGTATTTCTTTAGCTTACCTTATTCGTTTTAATAATCAGCTTTTATATTCTCTTCGTTACATAATAACACACATGCGTTTGTTTCCTCTAACATGTTAGATGTCATTGTTTTATACCACATTTTAATCTGGAATTTAAAATCTGGTTTATTATATTCAATGCTTCAAATGATGCAATCATTTGCTTTACTTACTAACCACAAATCAGACATCGACCCTTTCTCAATCGTACGTTATAGTGGTTCGATGATACAGCACACTGTAGCACCAACTCAATACCAATACCGGTGACTTTATTTCATTTTTTTATAACTTTGATAATTTATATGACATCATTTATAGTATGATATACTTGTATAATGTTGTAGATGTTTGATCTCATATTTGAAGTCCTACAAGTTAACGTAATTGTTTGACTATCTGTTGTGCTTTCACTTGTGTAGGCATCTGACTTTTGAAGAGAGCAAATTTGGACTTGATGATGCTAGCTTTCACTTGTGTATGCAACAAAGATATAACATTTATTAGTAACCGATGTGTAAATTTGTATACAAATAGTTATTGTATGTGAGTTAGGTCATTTTGTCGAAAAACTATTGTATTGGAATGGTTATGGATATTTTATTTGATTATATGGTTAATGTGTTTTTTAACTTATTTGAATATGATGATTATGTGAGTGATTGTTGATTAATATAATAGAACCAAAATAGACAATTAACAGGAAATAATAGCATGAAAAAATGGTGTAAAATAATAAACAACTTTTAGTAGCGTTTTGAAAATGCTACCGAAATATATATAGTGGCGTTGAGTAAATGCAATCGTAAAATAGGGGTAAAGTTGGAAATTCTATTAGTAGCGCCAAAAAATCTTTTGGTGACGTTTTTTAAACGCTACAAAAAGATTTATGGTGGCGTTTGAAAAACGCTGCCAAAAATGCATTTATAGTGGCGTTAAAATAAATGCAACAAAAAATCATGGATTTTTAGTGGCATGTTTTCTCGTAACGATTATCAAAACGCCACCAAAAGTTTTTGTAGCGTTTTTTGAGCGCTACAAAAAATAAAATTTCTTGTAGTGGCAGCATCTTCTAGATACATAATTTAATCCAAGGTGTTTAGATTCAATGTTGCAAGCTGTGTTATCTAGGCAATAGGCAAAGGTATATTCTCATTTATAATTTTATATTTTATATATATTAACCATTATGCCATATACCCTTTTGTTAAAAATAAAATTAGACGAATGTGCGTATGTTAGTGTTGTCACTATAGGATGATTTGTATATGTATATTTGTTTGCCAAAAAAGAATAAAAAATTAATTTTTTTAATATATGTATCATAAAGCCCACGACCATGTTTAGAAACCATTTTTTATTTCTATATTATATTATTAAATTATTTTTAAAGAATGGATAAATTAATACAATATAAATAATTACATTATGTAAGTTTTTATTTCATATAGATTCACATAAAATATGGATAGTATTTTGATTTAAAAATAAAAAAATATTATATATTATGTCTAAATCAGATTATTTAAAATAGGTAAATTCATTAATTCATTTAAATAAATTTGTATACGAATATATATATATATGAAATAAATAAATTTCAAATTATATTATATATTTGCAATTACTTTAATATAACGAGTTATCACTTAAAACTATTTTTGAATTTCAAAATTAATTCATTTTATTTTATTTATATATTTCTGCATGGAATTTAATTAAAAAAATTAAAATTATACATACATTACCTAGTATAGCTAGGATCATTTTTAAAAAGAATTCTTAGTAAAAATAATTACAAGTATTTATTTTTGTTATATACACACATATAAATCATCTAAACATTATTTAATATATAATAAACAACTACAACAATAATATATATGTATATTACTTTATAATTTTGAAATATATAATATACATATATTTAAACTTAATTTATTGCAATAAATTTAGAATTTTTTTAAAATACATATAAATATTTAAAATTATTTTTATTATACTAAATAGCTTTAATTAAAGTTTACATATATCTGCGTGTGTGTATTATTTTTATAATAATTTATATTTCACAATTAATATTTAGAATGTATAAAATTATACACACACACATACACACTTTATATATACATATATACACTTAATAGTTTTAAACCATATATACCTTATTATATTGCACGTGGACATACACACATATGTGTGTATGATACACATATCATATAATTTAATACAAATTCAGTAATAAATAAAACTTATTTATAAATAAAATATTAATTTTATTTAAAAGAAAAACTAGAATTGTTTTTAATGATTTCAGATTCCATACGCCCAATAAAGATCTAATAAAGGATTTTTTTCTAAATTTACCAAATTACTATACTACGAGCTGGCCCATTTCCAACACTATTAGGTTAATATGTCCTACTTTATGCAGTCCATTCTTTTTAATAAAGTTGTCGCCTATCTTGCCCTTTCCTTTGAATTGAGAGATTTCATATGCTAGAATCACATATCAGTATTGCACATTTTTATAGGAAAAAATGGGTGTAACAAGTTGCCACCTAAGTCTGTGCTAATGTATATTAGTGCAAACTTGTCGTATTCATACCTAGTTTTCACAATCATCTGGTCAATCACTTCAAATTTAGAGCTCTTTAGACATGTTTCGTTATGAATGGCTACTTTTCTAACCGTTTCATTGGAACCATTTTGAATTCTGGTAAATCCTCATCATTCTTTTGTATTGGGGTTGTCATTATTAAAATCTAACAGTCATCGATTATCGTGCCTTTAAAGTTTTAGGTCTGAGATTCTTTCACAAGTAACTATATAAGTTTTATCTTCCCATTCTCATTTTTCCTTTTACTTACTTAGAAATTCTTATCTTAATTTGTTGTGATTTTTCTTCCTTCACAACATTTTCTCATTCTAGTTCATAACCCATCCTAAATTGTAATTTGGATTTATGTTTGATATTTTTATTTTCATTTTATATGTTACTTTTTATCTTTCCTCCATTTTTATTTATTATTGCAACCATATTCATGCTTTTATGTGTATGGTGAAATTTATATATAGATTATTCGATTAATTCAGTCTTTAGATGACATCGTTTTTTATTTATTTTTGAGTAGGGTTGATTTGGCTGATTACAGATGATTTATTATTATTATTATTGTTATTATTATTATTGTTGTTGTTGTTGTTGTTGTTGTTGTACTTTTTATGAAATTCGATGTTGAATAAATTTTCTTTTCATTTTGGTTAAAGATCCCAAAAGCATTCTCTCATCATATTCATTTTCTCCTTTAGTTATTTATGGCTACTGACGATCTTCCGAGTAATATGGATCGAAATTCAACCCTTTTCATTAATTGACTTCGTCTACCTGCGAAGAAAGCCAAGTAAAGGGGATCCCGAAACATTTTAGGTTCAGGGACTATACGTTTATAATTCTTACCCCTTTTGGTCGCATCCATATACCTCTAGAAAGGTTTGTTTCAATAACATCTGAATACATTGATGTGCACGTAAAAATGTATATTTTTACTCACAAACTTAATCTCATTTTAGTAAAATAAATGTCATTATTGGGTGTTTTTACATGTTTAAAAAAATTTCAAAAATGCTTTTAAGTCATCATTTATGCATCTACATGGGGGCAAAACGGTAATTTTCGTGTGTGAATTAATTTGGAAAAAAATCACTTGCACATTTTAATTTGTTTTGTAGGAATTTGGATTCAACTTGGAAGTGACTTCATGGAAATATGCATGTACAAGAGTTATAAGCCAAAGAAATGAAGAAATAAAGGAATTCATGTAATTATGGAGGACCCCACCTACCCACTGACCATGAACCACAATTAAGAGCTAATGCACATGTTAGTGGGGATTAAAGGCACATGCACATTTAATGGAGGCTTAATTTCATGCTAATGATAACTTGGAGGCCACACTACCTCAAGAGCATTTTAGGGAGTTCCCTAAAATGGATTAGGGTTTTAGTCATGTATAAATAACCCTTTTATGTTCATGTAATGAGTTTTTTTTATCTTCTTATCATATTATGCAAGTTGTAGCCACAAAATTAATGAGAAATAAAATGGCTTCTTAAGCCTCTACTTCTTTGTCTACATGCTTTTCCATTTCATGCTTACTTTTATTTACATGCTTTCTTTTATTTCATGTTAGTAGATTAGCTTTCTTTTCATTGCAATTAGTTTGAACTTAATTTATGCAAGGAGTTTAATTCTCCTTTCTCTTAATTAGCTCTTACTTTCCTTACTTTATAATGTTGCAATCTACATGTGTTGAAATGATAACAAAAATGAGAAGCTAAACCCCTTCAATTTAGGGGTAATGAAGCTCTTTCAAATCATGTAGATTCAACATATTTGCTAATTTATGATCTCTTTTCATGCTTCAGGATAGTTTGATGTTGATGTAAGTTTATTAGGGAATTTGATAGCTTATGTTGTGTTTCTAATCAAAAATGGGCTATACTTAATCCAACATAAATACAATTTACATCGTCATATTACTAATTAATTTTGATAATGAAATTAAAGTAGTATCAAAATTTGATGATCTATGTTACTAATAAAAAATAGTAAATAGATTATGCTTAAAATAGCTTTTGCTTTGACTTCATGTTCATTTTCATTACAATTAATAAGTGGTTTTAGTTGTTGTGTTAAAGTTTGATGGTTTAAGTTATGTTAATTAATAACATAAATAGACCATACTTATGATAAATGCTCACTAATTCTACTTAGATCAAAATGAGAGATCATAGACAGATTTTGTGTTGATTTTATGTGAGAGTTTGAGAGTGAATTTGCCTCTAATTTGTCTCTTAATCTTATATTTTTATTCACTTTTGTTCTAGTTTAATTTTTCCTATTTTTCTTAGTTTAAAACAAACTTGCAAACTTGGGTTAATTTGATTGAGTAGAATTTGAAATTTAATTAATTTACCTACGGATCGACACGTACTCGCATACATTTAGTCCACGATATCAAGCCTATTCGTGACGCGCAATGAGGGCTTAACCCAAAAATGAAGGATGCGGTTCGTGATGAAATTATTAAACTCCTCGATAACGGAATCATATCCCCCATTTTTGACAGTTCATGGGTTAGCCCAATTCATGTCGTGCCTAAAAAGTCTGGACTTACCGTTATTAAGAACGACTCTAACGAACTCATTCCAACTCGTACTAAAACGGGTTTGCATGTTTACATCAATTATCAAAAATTAAATGCTGCAACACGTAAGGATCATTTTTCTCTTCCTTTCATCGACTAAATGATTGAACATTTAGCCGGTCACGAATTCTATTGCTTTCTTGATGGTTATTCCAGTTATAACCAAATTCCAATCACTCCCGAAGATCAAGAGAAAATGATTCTCACGTGTCCCTTTGGCACTTTTGCATATCGACGTTTGCCTTTTGGCCTTTGCAACGCTCCTGCTACATTTCAAAGATGCATGGTCAGTGTAACGACCCGATATTTTCAACCATTCGCATCTGCACATGCCGGACTTGAATTGCTCAAAACACCGAATTGTAAATATAAATTTGGCAAAACTCAGAATATACAGTAAATAAATCACAGATCATAGACATAGAGTAACATAACAATGCATCGAAAGCAAGAAATAGTAGTTCATGAAGCTACTATATATATAATAACAGAGTTCAACAAGATACAACAGAAATCACGAATACAAAGAAGTCTCAATACAATAGTCAAATACAAGATCTGAATACATCACTGGAATCAACTGAATGACTAAAAGCAGAATCAATGGATGGATCCAAGCGAAGCTACAACTCCAAAGGCGAGTCTCGAATACTGGTACAACTCAGTCTGACCCGAGCATAAAGCAAAACACAAAACACTCGAGTCAAGACAAACATACTTATACAATGTAAACCAACTCAAGTGAACTGTAATAAAATGCATAAGTAAATTAAAGGATGCTTGGGACCGCCCATCCTCTAAGGATCCGTTAAAATGTTAACTATGTAGTAATATTCGCTATTATAATAATGTCTAATAATAAAATAAACTTACTTTTAAATAGCATTAAGGAGTTACCCATATCCCCCTTAACACATAATAGTCCCAGTAGTCTATCCAGTATCAGCGTACCTCCAGATCGGGAGGCTACCCTAAATACTCCACAGGTTACGACACAAAACCAAACTCGTAGTAAAGCTCGCTATGGTAGGTGACACGGCACAACTAGGCAATGCCATGGTAGATATACCAATTACGCATCCGGGCTGGTGGTAACGCATAGCAGCCACTACCGCCTACCTCGGAACACACTCCGAAATCAAAAATCTGAGGGGTGGCCAACAAATCAATCACAAAGTAATAGAATGGTATCGAAGAAATGTGTCCGATCAGAAGTGCTACCTCATTGGCCCGTCGATCGCTCTTGTTTAAGCCACCTTATGCCAACTCACGGGAGTCGGGTCCACGTATATACATCAATAGGATCGTCGCCACCATCCTACTTCATTCTGGAATCTCCACTGTGTACACGGTTGTCAAAGTGGTTTTCGGTATCGATAGGGAGTATGCCCATATATGATCCCGGTCTCTTTGCCAACCAATCGTTATTATAACCCATGGATATTTATTTCGAAATAATTTATACCTCAAATAAAATATCATATCCATTTCAAACTAGTTTATACTTCAAAACCAAAATATCATATTCAAAACTAGTTTATACTCCAAAACCAAAATATCATATTCAAAACTAGTTTATACTCCAAAACCAAAAGATCATTTGAACAAACCCAAATTTCCAATCACTGAATATTTCTTTCAATTTATTTAAACTTGAAATATTCCTTTTTAAATCATCTTAAACCAAAACCACTTTATAAAGCCATATTCTTAAATCTTAAATTGCAAATCAATATATTCAAAACAATTCTTAATTAAATACTACAAATAAATTCATTTCCAAAATCATAGTACTTTCAAAGTTATAACACCTTTGAAACCAAAGACTTTGAAACCATAATACTTTGAAACTATATCAATTTTAAGATGTTATCATTTGGAAATCATAATATTTAGAAAAATCATAACACCCTTGAAAATAATATTCATTACCAAAGTTATAGCATTATTAAGTTCATTCGTTCAATTATACCAAATTCGAAAACATTGTATTAACTTATAAATTTCAAAAATGGTTTATATTTCACCTCAAAACATATTCATTTAAACCATTTAAATTCAATGTCAAAATCTTCCAAAATAATATTCATTTCCAAAGTCCATTGAAATTTCAGCCACGGCAGCACTTATAAAGTGTTACGGTAAATATATTAACATTTCAAAAACATTGTCAAATTCAAAACAGCGGCACTTATAAAGTGCTACCGTAGGTATTAGAATTTCAAAACAATTCAATTTCAGACAGCGGCACTTATAAAGTGCTGTAGTAGACATATTGGTATTTTCAGAAAAGTTCAAATTCAGAAATAGTAGCACTTATAAAGTACTATAGTATTATAGTTATTTCAGAACATAGTTAAATTTCAGAAACAGCAGCACTTTGGAAATGCTGCCAATACAATTCCAGATTTATTATAACATTTCAGAAACATTAAAAACTTCAATTTTAGCCATTTTTAACTTATAACCATATCTTTACATTTCAAAAATATTCATTTGGATATCATTTAACTTATTATTTAAATAAAATAACTTTTTTTTATAATTAAATATCCAAATTAACTATAATTCATTTATTAAGTCAAAGGGACATTATTTTACTTAACTTTTATTTTTAAAACACAACTTAACACTTTATTTAAAATACCCATTTCATAAACAAAATATTCCTTTCATAAGTCAAACTTCACATTTCCAATTGAAAACCAAATTTCCATTATAAAGTTAAGTCATAATTTAAGATACATTTTACCATTTTAAATCATAATTATTTATTTTACAAAACATATCTATTTCATAAAATAAAATCTATTATCATCACTAGGTTAGATTTAAAATTACAAAATTTAATTATTAAGTTATTTATCATCAATAAAGATCTTTAAAATAGCAATTTAAAACCAATTATTGATATATAAAGATTCCAACTTATAGAAAACCAATATAACTTTATAATTTAAAATCAAACCATTTATTGACTTATAAAAATTCCATATATTTGAAATCATTGAATCAAATTTTTAAGTAAAATTTTCTTATATCTTAAAACTTAAAAATACATAAAAGTTTTAAGAAAATATTATTAAATATATATCCATGGGTCTGTATAATATTTTCTAACCTAGGTCAAGTGATACGGATATGTATCATTTCAATCCGTAATTTAAAAAGAAAAATCTGGGTTCTATCATTTCAAACCCGCAATCCCAAGTCAAATAAAATACAATAAAAATCACTCGAGACTATCATTTCAGCTCATATTGATTTTTCCTTATTCTAAATTCCGTTCGGGTATGTATCATTTCAACCCATAGTGAAAGGGAACTTGCAGTGTGAGATACAAAAAATAAAATAACAGTAGAGCATATAATATCATATCAGGTGATGTAACAAATATATAAGCAGTATATAACATCATATAATCATATCACATGCATATATGAACATAGCATATTAATTTCTACAATTCACATGTCATTTTTTCACAATTATATAAGTACGAATGTCAAGAGTGATAAACTCACCTTTAAAAGCTAGAGATTAAATTCAAAACACAAATCCAAACTCCGCACAGTACGAAAAGGCACGACAAAGCACAAACAAGATTTTGAGTGGATGAAGATCCAAGATTTCAACTCTTGTACACAAACAAATACAACAATTATAAGTACATGATTCAACCCAAACAAATATGAATTCAACAATGAAAAATATGAATCAAAGATGAGATAAAATGGCTTCACCTAGGCCATTGGGCTCGACCACATAGGAAAATAGGCTAGACCATCCACATCATGGCTCGGCCATGATCTGATCTGCAGCATAAAGGCTCAGCCATGGTCAACAAAGTGCACGGCTATGGCTTGAGGAAGTGGAAAAATGGCAAGTTACAAGCATGGAAGGTAAAAGGTCAAGGAGATTGGAAGGCTACAAGCAAACATAGGCTCGGCCCTATACAAAGAGTTCGGCCATGATTGTTTGGGTCGGGTCTAGGCAATCAATAGGTATGGCCATGAAGGTGTTTTGGTCAAGGCAAGGCAAGGAGGTGGTGTTTGGGTGGTGGCCGAGGCTAATAAAGGAGGAAGTGGTGAAATAAGGTGGTCGGCTATGATTTGCATCAAGTTTTGGTGATGTATGGCATCATGGTGGTCTCGGCCTTGGTTTGGTGGAGATGAGGAGGTGATGTGGTCGACATGGTGGTGGTGGAGATGGTGATGGGGTCGGCAATAGGAGCATGGCCGAGCATAAGCATTGGAACCAAAAGAAAAACAAAAGAAATGGAAAGGAGGAAGGGAGAAGCCATGGAAACTTGAATATATTTTTCTTCAGGAAGCAAATGAGGGATGAGAAACTTTGTACCTGAATCACAAATTGAAGTGGCGGCTAGGGATAGAGAAAATGAACGGCTAAGAGATGGAAAGCCTTGAACGGCTAGGAATTAGAAAGGCTTAATTGATTTCCAAGAAAAGAAACCTAAGTCTCTTAGAATTTCCAAGCCTAAAATCAAAATAAAATCAAATAGAAAAGAGATTGGAAAATAAAATAAACATCTACACAAAATAAAATAGAAAAATAAAATAGAGAATGAACATAGGAAAAATAGAAAATAGAATAGAGAAAATGATTGCGTGTAAAACGCTGTATTTTATCACATTTTGAAAAGTACAAAACAGAATTTGACGAAACGAAAAGCAGAACGAATATCAGAATTATATTCTGCTTCAAAGAAAAAGATTAGAAATTAAAAATTCAAATTTAAAATTTTCAACTGTGGTCAAACTTTGACTTTCAGTTGACCAAAATATAAAATTTTCAGAAAATCATTATTTTATTATATTTGGAAAATAAATTGCAAACAAAATCCAAAATTACATTGGAGAATTCCAAAAATTCAATTTTAAATGATGTTAAAAATCAAAGTTTTCAAAAAAAAATTAATAAATTTTTTTACAAAATTATGGGTTGTTACAGCCAGTATCTTTTCTGATATGACCGAATGCTTTCTTGAAGTGTTTACGGATGATTTTTTTACCTTTGGAAACTCTTTTTCCGAGTGTTTACACCATCTTGAGTTGGTTCTTAAACAATGCAAGGACAAACACTTAACGTTAAAATAAGGAAAATGTCATTTTATGGTCAAACACGGCATTGTCCTAGGGCAAGTCATTTCAAACAAAGGCATTGAGGTAGATAAAGCAAAGTTGATGTACTTGCGAATATACCCATTCCAAAATCTTTAAAGAAAATTTGTTCATTCCTTGGACATGCTGGTTCCTATCGACGCTTTGTGAAAGACTTCAGTAAAATTGCTCGACCTCTTACTATTTTTCTTAGAAAATTCGTTCCATTTACTTTAATTATGACTGTGTTTCTGTTTTCGAACGTCTCAAAAACGAACTCATTTCTGCTCCAATCATTTTCTCACCCAATTGGGATCTTCCTTTTGAAATATTGTGTGACACTTCTAACTTCGCGGTTGGTGTTGTCTTAGGACAATGCATCAAAAAAATTCTTCATGTCATCTATTGTGCTAGTATGACTCTTATTGATGCTTAACACAATTACACAACCAATAAAAAAGAGCGTCTAGTGGTAGTCTTTGCGCTCGAAAAATTCCGACCTTATTTGATTGGCTCACACATTACTGTTTACACTGACCATTCTGCTCTTAGGTACCTTTTCGCTAAAAAGAATGCTAAGTCTCGGTCGATCTATTGGATCCTTTTACTCCAAGAATTTGACCTTACGATCAAAGACAAAAAAGGATCCAACAATGTCATCACCCATCATTTGTCACGCCTTCCAAATGCACCATCTTCCTTATCGATCAAAGAGAACTTTCCTGATGAACAACTCATTTCTGTTTCAGTCGATCCATGGTATGCCAACATAGTGAACTATCTAGTCACTAAGGAAACTCCTTTATTTTGGTCGAAACAAGATAAATATAAATTTCTTTCCCAAGTTAAGTACTTCTATTTGGATGATCCATACTTGTTTAAATACTGATTCGACCAAATCATTCGACGTTGCATCTCGGATTGTGAAATCAAGAGTGTCCTTTTGTTTTGTCATGACCAAGCTTGTGGCGGTCACTTCGATCCATCAAAACCACAGAAAATGCGCTTCAATGTGGTTTTACTGGCCTATGCTTTTCAAAGATGCATTCGAGTTTTGTAAAATTTATTGCTGCCAAATGTTAGGAAGAATATCTCGAAGAAACATGATGCCTTTGAACCCCATTCTTACGATCAAAATCTTTGACGTTTGGGGTATTGACTTTGTGGGACCATTTCCCAATTCTTTCGGAAATTTGTACATTCTTCTTGCTTTTGATTACGTCTTGAAATGGGTTGAGGCCATTCCTTGTAAAACAAATGACCATAAAGTTGTTGTGAAATTCATAAAAGAAAACTTCATTTTGAGATTTGGAACACCTGCACAATAATAAGCGATAATGGAACCCGTTTCTATAAGCGTTCATTTGAAATGCTAATGAAGAAATACTCGATAACCCACAAGTTATCCACTTCGTATCGTCCTCAAAATTGTGGCCAAGTTGAAGTTTCAAATCGTCAAATCAAACAAATTTTGGAAAAACTATGAATCAAAATCAAAAAGATTGGTCTAAAAAATTAACGGATGCACTTTAGGCTTACCATACCGCTTTTAAAACTAACCTTGGGATGTCCCCATTTCGATTAGTTTATGGGAAAGCATGACATTTACCAGTTGAAATCGAACACAAATCGTTGTGGGCAGTGAAGAACATAAACTTTGATCTTGAAAACACTGTTGAAAACAGAAAATTGCAACTCAACAAGTTAGAGGAAATTAGGAACGACGTGTACGAAAATGAAAAAATTTACAAAGAAAGAACAAAAGTTTTTCATGACAAGTCAATCCTAAGAAAAACGTTTTCGCTAAACCAAAAAGTTCTTTTGTATGACACTAGACTTCACTTATTCCTTGAGAAATTAAAATATAGATGGACAGAACCATAAATTGTACGAACTATTTTTCCACACGGTGCCATAGAAATACAAAACCTCATAGATGGAACAATTTTCAAAGTCGATGGTCATCGCTTGAAACCATACTTTGTGTTGCCGAGTGATCGAGAGGAGGAACTCATGACTCTTCATGAGCCATACTACGTCTAGTAATAAATGTTAACCCTTTCTTGTAAATATGTACATATTTTTTCCCGTTACACTCATTATATCATGCATTGACTATGGGGACATGGTCGAAATCAAGTGTTGGGGGGGGGGGGTCTCGTGTTCATTTTTGGTTTTTCATGGTTTATTTTTTGCATTTTCTTTCTAAAACTCAAAACTTAAAAAAAACAAAAAAAATATCAAAACAAAATTTCTTTTTAGCATATCGATTTATTTTTGAAGAAACACTATAGGATAAGTATATGTTTTTGGTTATTGAATTGAAAGTTTTGAAAATTTATTTGTCTTAACAAAAATAAAAATAAAGTTTGATTACAAGTAACTGTGGTTTAACTAGTTTATAGGAAGGTTCATGGGTGTTAATTATGAAATATATCCTAATTGTAATCTTCGTTTAAAAGAGTGGTTGATTTAAAGTAAAGGTGATAACGTTTTTGATCTTCTAAGTTAAGTGGTGCTAAGATGATTTTGCAAAAGTCTCTCTTTAGAAAAAAAGCTTTTATTTAAATAAAAAATACCTAGAGTCAGGTGTTCACGCGTAAGTGTGTACACTCGCCACGCTCTATACCCTTCTCACATAAGCTTGAAAGGCAGTGCATGATCGATATATCTAGCCTCAATTTATCTGAGTTAGGTGTATGTAAATAAATTTTAATAAAAATAACCACCTAGAGTCATGTGTTTATACGCAAGTGTGTACACTCGCCACGCTCTGTACTCTTCCCACGTAAGCCCGAAAGGCAGTGCATGATCAGTATATCCAGCCTCAGTTTATCCGAGTTAGGTGTTTAAATAATAATAATGTTAATACTTTTCAAAAATAGAGAGAGCAAGCAATTGAAATCCAAGCACTATTTTAACTTAGTTGATTCGACTTGTTATTCAAAAGAAAAAAAATACCACTTTGAAAAACTTTGATAATCAACTAAGGATCCATTCATAGTTGCATTATGTTATCAACCGTAACAACTAGCCTAACTAAAGTCTAATTGTGATGATAACTTAATTTTTGTTGGAAGTTTTGACGAGTAAAATGACTTAAATTTTTTGACAATGACCAGAACTTATATTTAACTTATTCGTGTCAATTTAAAAGTAAATTCTTCAATTGTAAATATTTTCAAAAACTTGCATTTATATCTTTGTAAATAAATCTTGCATTTAGTAATTTTTCATGTTGCATTTGGATTTTGTGGGGAGTATTTGCTAAAAATCCTCACGAGACAACACTCATCCTACTAGAGACAAATAGAGGTTTAATGGCTTTTTGCATTCGCTCAATTCAATCATTCTCCCTATGAAAGTGGATTTATCTTAGTTTTTCTTTATTGGAGGACGAATAAAAAGACAAGTGTAGGGGTATTTGATGTGCACGTAAAAATGTATATTTTTACTCATGCACTTAATCTCATTTCAGTAAAATAAATGTCATAATTGAGTGTTTTTACATGTTTAAAACCAAATTTCAAAAATGCTTTCAAGTCGTGTGTGAATTAATTTGAAAAAAAATTACTTGCACATTTTAATTTTTTTGTAAGAATTTGGATTTAACTTGGAAGTGGCTTCATGGAAATATGCATGTATAAGAGTTAGAAGCCAAAGAAATGAAGAAATAAAGGAATTCATGTAATCATGGAGGACCCCACCTACCCACAATCCATGAACCACAATTAAGGGCTAATGCACATGTTAGTGGGGATTAAAGGCAAATGCACATTTAATGGAGGATTAATTTCATGCTAATGATAACTTGGAGGCCACACTACCTCAAGGGCATTTTAGGGAGTTCCCTAAAAATGGATAAGGGTTTTAGTCATGTATAAATAACCCTTTTATGTTCATGTAATGAGTTTTTTATCTTCTTATCATATTATGCAAGTTGTAGCCACAAAATTAATGAGAAATAAAATGGATTCTTAAGCCTCTTCTTCTTTTTCTACATGCTTTTCCATTTCATGCTTATTTTTATTACATGCTTTCTTCTATTTCATGTTAGTAAATTAGCCTTTTCATTGCAATTAGTTTGGATTTAATTTATGCAAGCAGTTTAGTTCTCTTTTCTTCTAATTAGCTCTTACTTTCCTTGCTTTTTAATATTGCAATCTACATGTGTTGAAATGATAACAAAAATGAAAAGCTAAACCCCTTCAATTTAGGGGTAATGAAGCTCTCTTAAATCATGCCGATTCAACATATTTTCTAATTTATGATCTCTTTTTATGCTTCATGGATCGTTAGATGTTGATGTAAGTTTATTAGGGAATTTGATGGCCCATGTTGTGTTTCTAATCACAAATGAGCTATATTTAATCCAACATAAACACAATTTAAATCATCATCTTACTAATTGATTTTGATAATGAAATTAAAGTAGAATCAAAATTTGATGATCTATATTTCTAATCAAAAATAGTAAATAGATCATGCTTAAAATAGCTTTTTCTTTAATTTCATGTTCATTTTTATTACAATTAATAAGTGGTTTTAGTTGTTGTATTAAAGTTTGATGGTTTAAGTTATGTTAATTAATAACATAAATAGACCATACTTATGATAAATACATCGCTAATTCTACTTAGATTAAAATGAGAGATCATAGATTGATTTTGTGTTGATTTTATGTGAGTGTATGGCAGTCGATTTGCCTCTAAATTGTCTGTTAATATCATATTTTTATTCACTTTTTTTCTAGCTTATTTTTTGCTATTTTTCTTAGTTTAAAACAAACTTGCAAACTTGGGTTAATTTGAGTGAGTAGAATTTAAAATTTAATTCATTTCCCTACGGATCGACATGTACTCGCATACGTACTACAATTGTACGCCGTGCGCTTGCGGTTATTTTTAACGATTATAATTTTTAATGACGATTTTCTAATCGATAGAGAATTCTCCGTTATCAAACACACATTCGAAACGGGTTCTATCTTCCACTGCATCTCATCATTAAGGAGTGGTTAACTGCTCTCAATTTCTCCCTTATCCAATTGTCTCATGTTTCCTATTATCTGCTCACATCCACTTTCAACTTGTATGCTGAGCACTTAACCTGGCCAACTTGTTGAGAATTGTTATTCTTGTATTTGATTCACGAAAATGCTGCTACGGGCTGTAATTGATTCCACTTTATTCAAGCTTTGAAATCTATCTTCTCAGTTTCTCCTTGCAAGAATCAGAGATGGATGAATCAAATTTTCTACATTTTTAATCGAGACAGCTTTATCTCCCATTTTAGAACACCTGGTACTGTTCTAATTTTTTTCATCATTTCATTTTTTTCTCACTTTTCTACTGCACTAGCTTGCGTATTCTCTCTCTCTCTCTCTCTTTTCCCTTTCTTTTTTAGTTAAGAATCCTAACTTCTCCAATGTGGAGTGAGTTTTGTTTTCATAACGCAGAGGTAGCGTGCTTAAGCTTGACAAGGACAATCGCAAAGGTTCCAATATTCTCACTAAAGCTTTGTTGCACAATTATTGTTTCTTAAGATAGCGCCACCACTTGTCATGTTTAGTGTTCATTAATGATTTTATCGCTTCTGCACCACATGGTACACGCATTATATTCTCACTTTCATATGTCTTTGAGTGATGGTCGGTCTTGTTCTAGTTATATCTATTGCCTATTGTCGTATGTGTCTCTAAATGCATTGTTGATTGAATTATATAGGTGCAATGATTAAACTACTAGTCGAGTGGAGCTAGGGTATTTTCACAACTAGATTTGGCAATTTGATTCCAACAACTGAGGGTAGCAGATGAGAGTGCTCCATCAACCGTGCTTAAAATAAAATAGGGTTCATATAATTGGTTAGTCATAACCTTTGGATTGACCAATGCCCCTATGTTCTTTGTTGATCTTATGAATCGAATTTTTCATGATCAGTTTGATAGATCTGTGTTGGTCTTTATTGATGATATTTTGATGTATGCTAAGAATGAGAGAGACCATGAAGTTTATCTTAGGTTGGTGCTAGAGACGTTGAGACGACAAAAATTAATTCGAAGTGTCATTTTTAAAACAAGAAGTCAAGTTTCTCGGTCATGTTGCATTAGAGAATGAATTAGCCATGGATTTGTTTAGATAGTAACAATTAATGATTGGAGAAAATAAGAGTCAGCCGTTGATATGAGAAGTTTCATGGTATTAGCTTGCAATTACTGTAGATTCTTTAAGGATTTCTTACATATAGCTGCACACTTGACTAAGCTAACAAGAAAGAATGAGAAGCTCATGTGGACCGAAAGGTGTGAAGGGTCATTTCTGGTGTTAGAAAAATCATTGACCATCTTCTATCTTGATCGTACCTAAAGGGAATTAGAGTTTGGTAGTCTATACCGAAGCTTATAGGACCAGATTGGGAGTGGAGCTGATGTAGAAGGGGCGAATGATAGCCCACGAATCAAGGCAATTGAGACCGCATGAAGTTAGATATTTGGCTTATGACTTGGACTTGGCAGTGTAGTTTTTACGCTGAACGTATAGAGATATTATCTTTTGGAAGAACGGTTCGATTTATGTATGGATCATAAGTCTTTTAAGTATATTTATTCTCTCATAAAGAGTTGAATATGAGGCAACAGAGATGGCTAGGACTTCGGTATAGAGTATACATTAGGAAGCAGGAACAACGTAGCAGATACTTTAAGTTGAAACCATCAAAAGGAAGTATTTGACATAATAGAAGAATGAAAGACATTAGAGACATTGGTGTCTTGTGGATTGCACTATAGGCTGAATGTTGGATTAAGTAAAGGTCCGGGCATATTAGTAAGTTTGGAAGTGCATGCAACCCTAGTGGGTAGAATTGTGGTAAGGCAAAAAGAGTATCCACTGTTAGCCGAAAGGATTAGGCAATTAGAGTTGGGTGTAGATCTTGATGACTTGCAAGGATTCGAGATAGACCCAAAGGGATGACTTAGAAGAAGACTTTGTGTTTCGAATGGTGAAATTCTTCGAAAGGAAGGCTTGAAAGAAAGTCATCGATGTAAATTCATGATTCATTCTGTAGGCACGAACATGTATCGTGACATGAAG
Organism: Allium fistulosum; assembly: GCA_030737815.1. NCBI lineage: Eukaryota > Viridiplantae > Streptophyta > Magnoliopsida > Asparagales > Amaryllidaceae > Allium > Allium fistulosum. The sequence continues at coordinate 457,961,965 of CM060905.1, forward strand.
CCAGTATTCTTTTGGGAAGAGATGAAAAGAGATATCGAAGAATGTGTAAAGATGTATTTTACATGTCATCAGCTAAAAGCCGAACGTTTTTACTTTAAACTTTAGAAGTACCGACTAGGAAATGTGATTCAGTATCCGGGTTGGTAAGGTCGAGAACGAACGGTAGGATTTGGGTGATAATCAATAGCTTGACTAAGAGTTCCCATTATATCATATTGAAGCCAATAAGAACGATATCTAGCATCGCAAAGTTATACATAAAGAATGTTAAAAAAACCACATTCAATTTTGAGTAGCATATATATTGATATTCCCCCATTATTCACCAGTGAGTTATGAAAGAGTTTGCAGAGTGCATTGGATGCAAAATTGAATATAAGTATGTCTTACCACCCACAGATAGATGGTCAAATGGAAAAGGTGAACCATATACTCGAAGATTTGCCGAGGACATGTGTTCTAGATTTCAGAGGATCTTGAAAAGATCATTTGCATCTAGTAGAGATTGCATACACTAATAGTTACCAATCGATTATTGAGATAGCACCGTTTGAGGCGTTTTATGGAAGACTGTTTAAGTCATATATTTGTTAGTTGGACACAAGAGATAGACTCGTGTGGAGACCCGACCTGTTAAGAGAAGCCATTGAGAAAGTAGAGTTGATAGCATTAGAATAAAAGTTGCATAGTCAAAGAAATAGAATTATGCCGATAAAAGAAGAAAGGAACTATAGCTCGTAGTAGATGATCGTGATTTCCTAAATGTTTTCGAATGCATGGTGTTTTGCACTTTGGGAAGGTGGGGAAATTGACTTCTAGATATGTAGGCCCATTTCTAATTATAGAAAGGATTAGTAAACTCGCGTATCAAGTTGAGTTACAAAGTAGTTTGGTGGATGTGCATAATGTTTCTCAGATATCACATTTGAGAAAATGCGTATATGACTCAGTACCAAACGACAGTTGAGGACTTATCTGCAGAACAGATTTGACTTATGTTAAACGACCAAAAAGGATAGCAAGCCGTGATATGAATGAGTTTAGGAACAAAGTTATCAAACTTGTTCGCGTCTAGTGGAGTGACGATGTAGATGATTTCATATGGGAGGTAGAGGATAAGGTTAAGAATTTCTATCCTGATTTGTTTTGACGTGTATGATTAGACATGTATGTTTTGTTGTATAAGCTAGTAGCGAAAATAGTATGATTTTGTAATATGATATCATAATGTATTAGTAGTGACACTAATACATTTTGATTGATGATTTACATTAGTAGAGGACAAGTGTAATCATTTTACTTGCGTGTACAGTGAATTGATGACGGTAGTAATTATCCTATATAGTCCGAATTTCGGGGACGAAACACTTATAACATCCGATATTTTGAAGTGCCATAATATGAAGAATTAATTAAACAAATAAACAAACAAAATAACTTATGAGGTAATAATAATTAAGAGAGGTTATTTAATAGAAAGGGGATTGAATATAAGATGAAGAGTTAAGGATTTAGTAAGAAAAAGCTCGAAAGGGGTTTTAGCCCAAACCGAAATTACCACCCCTGACTCTCCCATCTTCTCATTCACTCTCCCTCACATAAAAACAAAGTAAAAGAAAATAAGTAAGACCAACCATAACGGTTCGAGAGGTCATGGGTTCAAGCTACTAAGACGTCATTAATGAGTACTCAGTTCGAAATAAGTATTACTCTTGTTATTAAAAAAAAGCAAAGAGAAGGAGTTTTCATCGCTACGAAGAAAAGATGACTTTTAATCAAGTTCTAATAAAACATAGGTGGGTAATACTTTTTCTAATCCCTTCCTAAATCATTCGTGTTAGGATTGTATTTAACTATGATATTTTGAATGATAACGAACAAACTGGGGGATGAGTCCATGTTTGGAAAGTTAATGGTAATAATTTGTGACTTGTTTAGGGAAAAATGAGAATCGAGCCTTCTCTAAAGCACTTTAAATTTTGATATGTTGTTTAGGATATTGATTTGGAGATTATTTTTTTTGTTTCATAATTAATTTTCTGAAACTAATTGGATTTTATATAGGTTTTCTAAATTGAGAAAATTCTTAATTTCGAGATTTAATTCTTTAAAATATGAAAAATAATTATTTTAACGTGAAACTTTTATATAAGATAGAGGATAATTAATGAGATTTTTGTGAATGTTGAGGATTTTTCCTATGCATTTTTGAATTGAATTATCCTATAAAAAAAAGATTCAACTACCCATGGTAACTTAAGCGATTAATTAGAAAAGTAATTAACCATTCATGAAAAGCGAACTGCAAAAACTCTGGCTAACCAATGAAATTGTGACATACAATAGGTTTTACTGGAAAGTATTTATTCAAAATAAAAATAAAAAATCTCATCAGAAACATGATTCTAGGGAGAAATTTTCCCAAGCTCCGAAAACCAGAGTGGTGGACGAGATGATAGCTTGGGCAAGGAAGCTACTCCATGGAGGAAGGCCTTTGCTGTAAGATGCCCAAAGCTGAAGTGGGAACCAATTGGGTGATGGGAGCCATGGTGGTCTGATGGGAAGTAGAAGACACGACCTAGAAATTTAATTGCTTATAAATAAAACCACGTGGTACCATTGGTGGCAACGACAACCTTCTGTAATAGTTTCATTTATGGTAACTCTTCATTCTTAAGGATATATTTATTACTTATTACAATACATACAACCAGATAAATCAAGCGCTAGGAGTATATGCTGCAATATGCTGAAGGATATACATAGCCTTCTTGACTTCAAATAATACTGAATCTTGGACTCAGCTTCTAGAATTTAATTTTGTCTTCCTGTTTCACAAAAGTGTTGCAATTTGTAAACCTTCACTGGCCAGCCATTTACGAAGACAGTGATACTGTTATGTATTTGGTCGGAGGACCCACAGCAACCAAAGCTGCCACCACCACATACACCACCAAAACGGCCACCACCACCTCCTCCTATTATGACCACATAAAAGAAACACCACACAAATAATGAATGCAGCCATTAACAGCATTAATGAACCTGAACCTGCACTTAACGTCAACACATAACCTTGATCGTTTATACAGTAGGCGCTGCACATGAATCTGCCAGTATTCCCAGTATTTAAGTCTCTGGTCATACTTTCTTATCTTGATCAGTTATCTTGTCTGCATTAAGTGTTACAATCTCTTCAAGTGCTGGTATATTTCTATTTATAAATTTTCTTAAACAGAACCTTTCAATTGTTGCTATTTCATGTGCAATTTCCTAGCCTGTACTTTGTTACGGCAAAGTTGGTGTGTGTTTCTTTTATTAAAGACTGACTTTTGTGTTAAGTCTATGATGCTAAATATAATATATGAATTTCGTTTTTTTTAGAATCATAATGTACTTTGATTTCTAAACCATGACCTGATCAGCATATGTCACTGCAATACGCTCATCGATGTCTTTATGTGTTAACCCTCTTTTATTCAGCGACCTAGCGACCTACCCAACCCAATGACTCAGCGACCTAAGGCGTATGCAACTTAGCGATCTATAACAAGGCAGTGACCTATAGCACGAAGCAGCTGGTTAAAGGCAACGACCTAACGACCTAATAACCTAGCAACCTATAACACAAAGCGACTCAATGCGGCGCGACCTAACGAGACAAGGAAGCAGCAACTTAGTAACCTAAAGACGCCTACGACCTAACAGGTTAACGACCTAACGAACTAGCTATTCAACGAAGACAGCGACCTAGCGAACTAAAGGAAGAGCGACTTAACGACCTAAGGAACTCCAGAGTTAAGCCGCATGCCCTGCCTCTTCTGTTAGGTCGCATACAACCTAATCTTGCTGAGACAACTTCAACACTACTCATACTAGGTCGCTCTCAGCCTTTATCTCGCCCAGAATGGTTCCATTAAGTCGACAACGACTTAAGCTACCTCGCAACCTCTTAGGTCGCTCACGACCTAAAACCTAACGACCTAAACCCAGTTTTCTCCTATAAATACCCCGCCTACTCCGCACTTGAAGGGGGACGAATTTTTGGAACGCCAAGACTCTGCTGATTTCTCTGCTGACTTCAAGACTTCAAGACTTCAAAGGCAAAGGATACTTAAAAGAATCTTCAAAAAAGAATCAAGTTCATTCAACATGAAACGAAAGAGCTTTTCTACGTCAAAGTTCTGATTACTTGTCTTGATTGTGTTGTAATCAAAGAGTTATTGTAAAATCTGTAATCGAATCAGTCATAGAAGAGATTAAGTGGACGTAGGCTTGAATTTGAGCCGAACCACTATAAAACTGTTGTCTTTTTACTGTTTTCTGCTATTCTCTGCTTACTTTTAGTTCCCGTACCAACGGGTGGTGCTTTCACTATATCACAAATCACACCGGGGTGTTAGCGTATATTTTTCGCGTTAATATTTTTGGTGCTTTCATTGAGAATTGAACTCAGGAGTGCTTTCATCCACTACGCCATAAATGACCTTCTGCAACATTTTTGCAAGGTGTTGCCAGCTAAAATGTTGCGATAGCTATAAAATTTTGGTCCTACTGCAACGTTGTATTTTTAGTGTTACCTTAGCCATAAAAATGTGTTGCTCTAGCTAAACAAGTGTAACACGATGCAACATTTTTATATAGTGTTGCCATAGATGTTTTCAGATTAAAAAATTAATAAAATTAGCAATCCGCGTGAATACGATCCAACGGTCTACATTTAATCTGATTGTTAACATGGATCACCGCTACATTTTGCCCTAAATTTTCGTTTTCCCGCTTTACTGTTCATACCATTTCGTTCTCACCCCCAATTTCCAAATCCAAATCCCCAATTTCCAAATCCCTAATTTCTAAATCATATTTTCGTTCCCATTTCGTTCTCACCCTCAATTTCGCTGCTGTTGCCTACATGTCGATACGCAACCTCTCCCAAATCCTACCAACCGCAGCCCCCAACAAAACTCCACTACCCCACCGCCGTTTCTACAGCCTGATTCCGATGGTCATCGAGCACACATCCCATGGCCAGCGTGCCTGCGATATCTTTTCCTGGCTTCTCAAAGAGCGCGTCATCTACCTTAACGGACCCATCGAGGAGGATACGTCGGCGATAGTTGTGGCTCAGCCGCTGTTCCTCGAATCTGGTGGTTTCGTGACAGCAGGGTTGGCAATTTATGATACTTCGACCAGATCTGATGCTTGAATCTTTCTCGCCAATGTTCAGAAGAAGTTCGATTCTGATGAAGCTTTGCTCGATTGCTTCAAAAAGTACCATTTTCGGATTCAAGGAAGATGTCAAACGCAGATTTCTTGTTTGAGAGAATGCCGCTTAAATTTTCAAATTGGCCAGCAATCATAAAACCAGTTTCAATTCCTTGATTGATTGCTCGAATTGCTTTGACTTCGTCGTCGGGTGCGATGTGATATTATTTGGTATGTTTTATGCCTTCTGGTTTACTTGATTGTTCTCGATTTTGGTTACACTCGCATGCTTTTGCCGATGATGAATTGGGATTTATTTATAGGCTTTATTTCCTATAATCTCGGGTTTAATCTTTCTGTTGGACTTTGATAAATCTGGTATGTTGGATTGCGATGATGTATTGGTATGTTGGATTGCGATGATGTATTGGTATGTTGGATTGCGATGATGTATGGTCTGAGCTTGTTAGCTCCTTTCTGCTGCATTTGTTAAACCAGAACATGAACTGGTGCTCCAAGTCCTTTGTATATCATATTACTGCCTATGTTTCCCTTGTACATGCCTGATGCATTCACTGTTTTTGCTTGATGGGCTGCCTATGTGTACTGCTGTGTTCTTGCACTGGCTTGTCTATATTTTGCTGAACCTGGTTCTTGTTTGTTTTGTTGGTTGCTTGGCCCTGAGTTGAATCCAGTCGATGACTCGGGTTTGACCTTGTGCCGTGTCCTTGTATCCATGTGTTGCATTCATGTTTGGCTTATGCACTTATGAAAAGAAACAACCCAAATACCTGAGGCAAATATTATAACAAAAATATTTTCATTTTCTGTTTGAGTTAAATATTATTTTCCAGATTACTGCTTTTGAATTATATGTGACAGGTATTGAAGACTGGACAGCTGGATACAAGCTTGAAGACAGAGTCAAATCAAATGTGCATGAGTGTATGAATGCATGAGCTGAAGACAGGTTTCAAAGAAGGCTCGATCTTTCAAAATCGGATGAATCGGGCGGTGCCCACTTGTTCGACCTAACCGGGTTGTATTGGTAAGTTATGGAAGTGATGGTGGAAGTTGGTGATGCAGAGGAGTTTTAGTTGGCAGTGTGATGCCTGAATGTTGGCAGAGAGATGTAGACGGAGTTTGGAGTTTGACAATGGAGTTTGACAATGGTAGAGTGATTGGAAATTGAAGAGTTTGCAGTAGAGTTTTGGTGTTTGGCCGTAGGGGATTCAAGCAGATTTAGGCGAGGAGATGGAGGATAGGAATTAAGCTCAGTCTTCATTTGTGCATCATTTTACGTCATTTCAAAGAAGGCTCGATCTTCCGAAATCGGATGAATCGGGCGGTGCCCACTTGTTCGATCCCCGCCGGGACTGCGGTGCCCCGGACCCCCGCCGGCGCTGCGCCCGGACCCGCTTCTCGGCTCGCCTTCGGCTCGGCACTCGGCTCGCCTTCGGCTCGACATATATTTGTCAGTGTCGATGTATGTATAAATTGAAACTGTATATGTAATGAGTGAACTGAGTGATGTAGTGAGGAATATCTGTATATGTGAATATCGGTGTTATATATCATTGAATTGTAAAATAGTGGAGTCAGGAATTTGTACTATTTCAAATGTTGAAATAAAATATTTATTTAAATAAATTACTGTTTAAATATCAAATTCTGTGTAATAGCATTTTATTAAATAAATATTTATTTTTATTAAAAAATCAAATATGCTCTACATTGTGGGCCCCACAAATTCAAAAAGTTCATATCTATAGCAACATTTTGGAATGTTGCTACAGATACCTATGGGTGTTGCCATAGACCCAAATAGGGTTCTATTGCAACAATATTACTTATGTTGCCTTAGATAGTCAAAATGTTGCCTTTGAGGTCTAAGGCAACGGCAAAAATTGCATCACCCTAAAAGTGTTGCCATAGACCTATGGCAACATTTTTCGGGCCTGAGCCAACATTTTTTTTGTGTTGCAGTAGGCCATTTATGGCGTAGTGATCATTGCAACACCGTGAAACAACACTCCCAAAATCAAGGGTGCACCAATCGACAACAAGTAATGAGTAGTTCGAAGAAGTGTGTTCACTTGAGGTAGCTGACCTCCATTGGCCCGGCACGGCTCCTGTTTTAGTCATTTTCAATTTGACACAAGTGTCAAGGCTATCCATCATCGTTCTCTTTCTTCAGTCATCACGTACATCATTCCAACCACTTCATTCTGGATCATCACTCCGCGTATAGTTATTAAAGTGGTTTTCGGTTTAGATAGAGAGTATATCCATAACCGATTCCGGTCTCTTTAATAACTTTCGTAATTATTACACCGATTGGTCGTTTGTTTATTTCAAAACCAAATCAATTTCAATTTCAAATAGAATTTGTAAATCAACATTTCATTTGTCTTTCAAAACCAATTTCCAAAAATTTACGTTTCAAAACTTCCAAATTATCATTTCAAAATCTTATAACTCAATTTCAATCTTTATTTAAAACAATTCAAATATTGATTCAAGTTCGTATATAAGTTTCATTTCGAAAACATTTAATTTAACATTCAAATCAAATTTAAATTCATTTATCGATTTCATTCAATATTCATTTAGTAAATTTTCCATTCAAAACAATTTCTATTAAATTTCCAATTCATTAAACCCATTATTTAAATTCAACTTCATTATATCAAAACTTACAAATCTGATTAAATTAAATTCATCAAACCAAATTCTTTAAATTTCAAGTCTTGCATTAATTCCAATAAATCACATTTTATTTCTTGATAAAGAAATTCAATTTCACTTATTTACTTACTTAAATAATTTTCCAAACCTTAATTAATAAAGAAACTCAATTTCAATTATTTACGAAGTAAAATTCACTTATTCAAAAGTTCAATTTCTCTTATTAAAGAATCCAATTCAATTTAATCATTAAATAATTCAATCTTATTTAATTATTAAATAATTCAAAACTTAATTATTAAATAATTTCAAAGTTTAATAATTTTCAAACTTAATTATAATTTCAAACTTAATTATTAAATCATTTCTCAAATTAAACAACATTCTTACATCAATTACACTGTTAATATTTTGTTTCAGATTATTAAATATTAACATTTTCCTTTCATAAAAATTCAAATTACAACTTCATTTCAAAACCATATTATTTATTCAAATAAATTTTCGTTTTATTTTAAATCAAATTATTGACCAATCGGGTTTTATTTAATTTCCTATCCTAGGTCAAAGTTCAATTTGGGTATTTATCATTTCAACCCGATTCCAATTCAATTCAAATCAAAGCATAGTAAAGGGAACTTGCAGTGTGATAACTGGGATGGTATCAAAGTAAATAAACAAGCAATAACAACAACCAATATCAATCCAATAGTCAATTTAAATAATCCCGAAATAATCGTATTAATTCGCATTGTTATTTGTACGAATTAATATAATTAATTCTAGAATCTACACTATCATTTCATGTAGATTAAAGATTATTACATTACGGTTTTCACTTATCATTCAATATCAAATTTTACACTACAACAATTTATCCAATATACGTCGATGGTTCAAAGTGTAATTATCACTATTCTACATGTCAATTAATTTAACAATTAAAAGGGGTCATATTCACAAATGTCATTTATCAAATTTAACACATATATCAAATCTAACTATCCTACGTCAATTTCAATTTCAAATTATTTATCACTTACATCATTAACAATTTGACGTCCAATTGTAAACATCAAACAATCAATCATGTAACAACAAACTGGATTATCATTGCATATATAACAGATAATGGTGTCAGATGTCATAGGTGAACTGATTCAGGTAATAACAGATATATAACAGTGTAAATGACTAACAGTTACATATTTCAATTGTCGTTTCAATTGAAATCAAATTTAATAAATAAAAGAACGTTAATCGTGAGTGAATGCTCACCTTTCGAGGCTAGATATATTCGAAAATGAGATGAGCTACAAATCCAAGCACGAATTCCAAATCAAAGCAAGATTGGGCATGAATTGACGAACAAAGCTGATCAATAGGAATAGACGAAATCAAATCAGAATTGGATCGATGAATATAATTGATATAAGTGAACTTTATATATATATATATATATATATATATATATAACTATATATGACCATAAGAGCCTTATGTAGAACTGTCTTATACTAAAAAAAAACCCAAAACTGTTGTATGCCTACACTTAAAAATGTTGAAAAACTATAGTATACAAACATTAAAACCAATATTGTTATATATATATACATCTTAAATAGTAACAACTATTATATACATACTCTTTTAAAATAAATGTATGGTACTATATTAACAGCACATAAATAACTCAAAAGAACATATACCTAAACTTATATCTATAAATGAACCTTACATACAAATCTTAATACTGTAACCATAATGTAATATATATAGTAACATACATAACTATATCATCTATCAATATGGTAAAGTTATAACATATTATATGATCAACTAATATAAACTATCTATATATTTTATATTAACTAATATAAAACAGGTTTCAAATATATATATTATAGTATATAATACTAACATTTTTTTCTTACAAACAGGTTTACAATTCACGTAAAAATATATAACTAACCAAGGGGAATAGGCTTTAAGCAAACCCGGGGAGGGAACGAGCATGGGTAGGAGCTCAGCAAGGCTAAGGCAGCGGACGCTGGTATGAGCAGAGGAGATGGTGGGTGGGGTCTCGGTCGAACTCGGGTAGGTGAGGTAGGTCGGCTGCGCGTGCGTGGTGAACTGGCATCGGAGGGAGGAAGCTTGGCCTTCGGGTTTTGAGGCGCGTTGCGTGGCGCATGATCATGGCCGGAGGTTTGCAGGGTGCCAAGGGGTTGCTCGCGCAGAGGAACGGAGGGGAGGAGGCACAGATCTCGAGTGAGGGTGGAGCATGCGCGCGGTTCTCAGTAGGGGAGGAGAAGCTCGGTCGTGGTGGTTGCTGGCCGAGGGGAGGAGGAAAGTCGGGTGTGGGATCTCGTGGAGGAGGTAATGGGAGATGCGGCTGGAGATCGACGAGGTGGAGGTGGGGCAGCGGTAGAGAGAAAGCGGCGGAGGGTGAGCGACGAGACAAGGATGAAGGAGAGCAAGAAACGATGGTGGATGCGCTTGTAAGGGGATGCGGTAGTCATTTTTGGCGAAGGTCTGGGAAAATAAAGGATGGACAAGAGAAAGATGGGAAGGTGGAGAAACAACTGTAAACGTGGCTACAGGAACCAAGTATATAAAGTTGAAATATTTGTTTATAAGGTGCATACGGTAAGAAATTGAGAGCCCCAAATAAACGTACCGGCAAATAATAAATTGAAACGGCCATTGATTTAGCAAAAGTTAATAAGGCCATTTATTATCATGCTAGGGCTGCACGATTACAAGGTAGATATTTGAATGGTCACGTGAACAAATGGACACGAACGGGTAGCGATACGGTTAGTCGTATCGCAGATATCGTCGTGAACCGGATGCCGAAATAAACAAACTTATATACCGCAGCGATCAACAATACGAGACGATCAAAAAGGTATAAAGATATCAGTGGTTTGATAGAATTATAAAATTCGAATTTTTCTATTAGCGGAAAATGCAAGAAAAACACTGAAAAATAAGATCGACGGCGCCAAAGATGTCCGAATTTGGAAAAACGACTAACTGACATCTTGCTCAGAAGATGGTTTAGAATTTTTCTATTTAAAAATATTTAGGTTTCGAAACATTTTATTTTCATCGCTTTTTAACTGATTAAATTGAAGTGAATTTACGTGCGAAATAAACTTTCATATTTTCGGACGAAAATTTACCAGTTGTTATGTTTAACTAAACGCATTTCAAATAATAAATTTTTATTTCAAAATTTTATCGTTTAAATTTTCATAAAATTTCAACTAATTACGTTATTAAAACGGTTAAAATTTACGGGTCGTTACAACACCGCTAGCTAAGGTGATGTGTGAACGTTGATATTTGAATTGTGCGATATTAAACGTTGGTGGAATTTACACCTAAGTGTCACATCACCGAAATATTGAATACTCTGACTACCACTTGATTTAACTATATTATAATTGTTATAAATTAATTAAACTGTTTAATACTTGTAAAATATTAATAATTAAATTTTACTGATTTGTATTGAAAATAGTGTGTATATAAAAGTTATATACACACATAGCGACATACGATATCAATACATTTGAATTACATTTAAATATACTTTGTTTGATCAGGCTTGAAATGATTTGGAGGGCCACATTTAGGGCTAGGATTAAATGATAGAAATATTTATGGATCTGGATCCACTTTTAGCTCCTCTCTTTATCTATTATTTAAACACCCTTAACCTCTTATTTCTTACTCTCTCTCTTTTAGTGTCTCCTTCATTCAACTCAGACCAAACCCAGCTCCCCTCTACCTCCATCATTTCAAGTATTAAAAACAAAAAATTTAATAAAAACAGAGCAGCGGTTCATAGTGCTTTCATTCCAGTAGCTTTCTATAGAAGGATTTGAATTCAAAATCATGCGGAGTTGATTTATATAGCATTCAACGTGTATTAATTTGGCTATAATCAAGGTAACTTATTTATTTACAATTCCATATATTTATTTAATAATTATCTTGAATCATATAAGTTAGCTATATTTTTTTAATAACACCAAGTTAATTATGAAGCTACTACGATGTTGAACACTCCCACGATTGTGATCAACAAATTTAAGTAGTGTTAAATTCGCCTTAAAGGTAGTAATTATACCACTGTATGTATATATAATTATTTAGTTGCACTTTATCTGTTTTTTGAAATGCCAAGATCAATTTATATCCAACTTAGGTAAAATAATAAAAAACTTAGTATTGGAAATAGCGAACAAAAAAGTATAGAAAACGTAAAAGACATGGATATTTTCGTGATTCGTGTCTCGAAGAATCTTACGTCCATGGGTCAAATCCTTTCTTCTATTTTTTTTGTTGGTACAAACTTTTAATGACAGAGAGTACAAGTATATATAGTATATAATTTAAAGAATATTCTCCCAAAGTCCCCTTCTCTACTACAACCAGTTATTTATAGTACTATAACATCATTTGGATTACTAGTTCCTTAATCTATCATTTCTTACCTATCGCCTGATCCTTCCGTTGTCATTCATTCTATTTCTCATTGATTTGTACATGGATTGCTAAAATGTCTGATGGCATATGCTATTTCATTAGGTAGGAAGAATTGGTTAAAGGATGGAATTTTGAATTTGGAATTTCGGTAGGAAATTTGAATTTTTGGGATCTAGGGGTCAACTACCGCACCTGAAAGCTGCTCTTCACTGGTTTGCAGTGTCGTAGCTCCGAGGGAGGGGTTATGGCAACATGGATTTGATTAAAGGTTGGTAAGATATACTTTTTGAAGAGTTGGCACAATTCTTCTTAAATGTGATGGTGTAAAAGTGGTAGAGTTGTCTCTAGTTGAGGGTGTATAGATCCTAGGGAGTTGTAGGCGTAATCATAAATAGGTGTCAACGCGGATTTGAGGAAGGTATCAGCGTAGACTTTACGGAAATAACGATGCAGGATTTAAGGAGAAGGTAGTGCATACTTTAGGATATGGTGGCACAGGTCTTTAAATTCTTTTGAAAGAGGCATCCTTTAGGTTTATCTTTGTATGCATGCAACACTCAATTTTTTAACTTTGTAAAGGGGAAATCTCCTAACTTGCTTCCTGCCGTTTGTTCTTACAATTCCTTTTGACTTCCATTTCCTTATGGCACAACTGACAATGTATGGGCTGCACATCTGCCTAGTTGTCTTTGAACATAGTCTATTGGGTTTAATATGCCCTGCTTTGCACAATTCCTTCTATTTGATTGAGATAAGGCATGTCTTGCCCTTTCCTTTGAATTGTACAGTCTTCATACACTTGAATCACATATCTGTAATGCACATGTTTATAGGAGAAAAAATGGATGTAACAGCTTGCCACCCAAGTTTGTGCATATGTATATTAGTGCAAACTTGTCATATTCGTACACAGTTTTCTCAATCGTCTGGTCAATCACTTTGCATTTAATTCTCTTTACATGTGTCTCATCGCGAATGGCTATTTTTCTAACCGTTGCATACAAATCATTTTGAATACCATTAAATCCTCCTTGTTCTTTGGGTTGTTATTACTAAAGTCTAATAGCCATCGATTATCGTGTTGTTAAAGTTTTAAGGTTGAGGTTCTTTCACCAATTTGCTTTGGGATGGGTTATGCACTGTTCTTTGTGTATTGGTTAATTCTTTTCTCAATCTGTTATGATTTTTCTTCCTTCACAACGCTTTCTCAGTCTTATTTATAACCCATCCCAAATTGTAAGTTGGATTTCCCTTTATTATTTTTATATCTTTTTTTCTATCTTTCCTTCCTATTTTATTTATTCTGGCATCCATATTCTTGCTTAATGTGTTTGGTGAAATTAATGTATGGATTATTCTATTAATCTAGTCTTTAGATGACATTGCTTTTTATTCATTCTTGAGTTGGGTAGATTTGATTGATTGTAGATGATTTTATTATAATAATAATATTATTATTATTATTATTATTATATTTTCTTCTTTAAATTTGATGTTGAATAAAAATTTCTTTTCATTTTGGTTAAAGATCCCTCCAATTATATTCATTTTTTTCCTTTAGTTATTTATGGCTACTGTAGATCTTTCGAGTACTTCGGGTTGGTGCTCAACCCCTTTCATCAAATTGACTTCGTCTGTCTGTGAAGAAAGACAAGATGAGGGGATTTCAAACCTTTTTTCTTTAGAGACTATGCATTTAGCATTCCTACCCCATTTGATCGCATTCATACGCCCATAGAATATTTTTTCGATAACATCTGAACATATTCGAAATGGGTTCTATCTTTCACTCCACCTTATCATTAGGAAGTGGTTAACTGCTCTCATTTTGTCCCTAATCCAATTGTCTCATGTCTCTTACTATTTGCTCACATCCACTTTCATCTTGTATTTGAGCACTTAACTGCGCCTACTTATCGAGAATTGTTGTGGTTGTATTCGATCTGCAAAAATGCTACCGCAGGCTATGATGGATTCCACTATGTTCAAGCTTTGAAATCTATCTTATTAGTTTCTCCCTGTAAGATTCAGAGATAAGCGGATCAATTTTTCTACGTTTCTAATAAAGACGACATTATCTCCCCTTTTATATCTCCTTGTATTGTTCCAATTTTTTCATCATTTCATTTTTTCGCACTTTTTTTTACGGCGCTGACTTTTGTACTCTCTCCCATTTCCCTTTCCTTGTTAGTCAAGTATCCTGACTTCTCCAACATGGAGATAGTTTTTTTCGGTACGAAGAGCCAATGTGCTTAAGCTTGATAAGGACACTCGTAAACATTCTAATGTTTTCGCTGAAGCTTTGTTGCACAACTACAGTTTCTTACGTTAGTGTCACTGCTTCTCAAGTTAAGTGTTCATTTATTTTTTGTCACTTCCCCATATGGTAATTGTATTATATTCTCATTTCCATATGTGTTTGAGTGACTGTCGGTCTTGTTCTAGTTATTTCTATTATTTACTATCGTATGTGTCTTTAAATGCATTGTTAATTGAATTATATCGATACAATGTCTGTACGACTGGATGCATTCAAGATCAAGAATCCAAACAAGAAAAGGAATGGTGATGCCTTTACGGTAGAAGATGGGAGCAGGCTACCCATATGTAGTTCTATTACTCCTCCTCCCCCTTCTGTATCTTATGTGATACTCTTGCCATCTTTGTGCCTCCTCAACGCTCTCTCATCCTCTTAGCACTTCTTACCAATTCCAAAGGGCAGTGTTGTTTCTGCTTTAGTCGAGCAGATGGGGCGACTTATGAGCTACGACGTTTCGACCCTTGTCTCTACTCCTTCGCCTCCACTACTTCTCCCAGCATTAGATCCCCCTATCGTAGAAGTTTTCTGGAGTCCTCATAGAAGTTTGTTACGTGTAAGTTTTTTAACTTATTGTAGATTTCCATCTACTAAGTCATTTGTTCGTTTATTCATTTCTTATAAGGGTGCACCTTAGCCATTGAACTGTACCATCAAATTAAGACTTCTGAACCTGCGTTGGTAATTAGTGCACAAGCCGAGGTTTGAAGACTCACACTCGATGTCGAGACTGGGCATTAAAGGGAGGATAGCTTAAAGAAATAGCCTGATTAACTTAATAAGAAATACACGAAGATGGGACTCAAGCACAAAAGCTAAGGATGCTCTGGTAGAAGCTGAGAAAAAGGAGAAGTGATTGAAAAGAAGATTGGCCAGAATGATTACAGTGGCTGAAGCCACTGCCTACAACATCCTTTATCAGTTATATACACAAGTCAAATAACAATTCTTCATAGCCCATTTCAACGACCATGAGAAGTGAGCATTGAATTCTTGACTAACCCTGTAGTAGTTAAATCCGCCCAAGTCATTATTGCAAGTTATGGGTCAGGTAATGTAGTGGGACAGCTTCTCTCTTGACTACTATTTAAGATTTATTGGATGATTTGGACATTGGGGATAACTCCAAGGCTATGCTTGATGCTAATACTGATCAAGTCAACAAGGCCTCCCACTCCGCTGAGGTAAACACTTGAACCCTTTTTTATTTTTTATTTGTTTCTTAGGATTTGGAGGATTTGTAATAATACCTTTTATACAATAGCACTTTTGGTTGTAATTGTGAAGGTCTTTTGTGATAATTTTGTAGTGAATGGATTCATGTGTTTTAGTGCTTGACTTAAGCTTTGTTGTTTATGCATTACTATGATTTCTAAAAATATTCTGTTCTCGTTGGATATAGCTACGCACTTGAATTAATATTCTTTTTCTTTTAGGTAGGAATTGTTAAGGTTGATAAACCTCTTTTAGTAAAGCTATTCAAAGAAGTTAACTTAATTCAGTATTTGAGGGGGTGTGTGGAAAGTTTAGAAGGACAAGCAGTGGAAAGATTATCAACGAGGTCCGACTTTGTTTGTAGGAGAGAAACTGAGCTGGAGAAGGTTTTCATTCAACTGAAGAGGGAATCAGGAACTCCTATTCATAATTACATGAGTTATTCATGAGAGGGATGTGCTCTACGACCTAGTACTACATAAATGGAGTTCTTCGTTATAGAGTGTATTGCTTCCTTTAGGACATCTCCATTTGTTATGATTTAAAAATAGACTCAATCATAAGCAAGGATAGTGACTTTTTATGTACCTTTGATCCTTGATTGAATAAAAAATTTCCATTACTTAAGCATTTTCATGTTCTTTTATTTAACTTGCATAATTTTTCTATATTTGCTTCATTTGATAATTCATCAAATTTTTAATTGGTTATCTCGTATTCATAGGCTGCCCTTTCTCCTCCGATCGAAACTTCCTTACTTGCACTTTATGGAAGTAGTTGCCCTTCTCACGTTATTTTCAGTTCTTTCCTAATGGAGAAACCTTCACCAAATGTCTTTGAGAGTTATGAAACTCAAATTAAATTACCTAGGATTGCCATAGCAGACCTTATTAAGGAAGAAGTATTGATTGTTGATAATGTTCGAGATGAAATGCGTATCGAATACAAAGAATAAATGCCATAGTTTGAAGAGTCAAAGTAGGCTAACATTTGAAATTATAATTGCATCACTAAACAAAGGGACGACATAACATCTTCATAAATAAAATACGGGAGCTGGAAAAGGAGTTAAAGACCATGCAGGATTGCATCACTGGATTAGAGAAGCCATTGAAGGATGCTGAATGGTTATATTGAGTCACCAATGAGGGAAGACATTAAGAAACTTGAAAAAACTAACAAGGAGTTGTCTCATCAAGTTGCTCATCAACAAGTCAAAAAAGGAAATCCTCCTTTTTATACTACTCCTCTTAAGGCATCTTCTTCTTGGGCAACTCTTGCTCCTCCTTCCAATTTGGATAGCGAAGCCGCCTTACAATGGAAAACGGAATTGGTAGCTTATTA
This sequence comes from Allium fistulosum, assembly GCA_030737815.1. Classification (NCBI taxonomy): domain Eukaryota; kingdom Viridiplantae; phylum Streptophyta; class Magnoliopsida; order Asparagales; family Amaryllidaceae; genus Allium; species Allium fistulosum. Next base: position 457,979,231 of record CM060905.1, read on the forward strand.
TCAAAACAGATTTGATGAACTTAAGGATGTCTATGAAAATATGTTAGAGGATTCTAAGAAGGATAGAAAGGTGGAAGGCACTTGACCACTAATAAACTATTCAGTGCGTTCTTTGAGAAAACCAAGAAGAGGAAGGTAGAGATTTTGGATGATCTAAAGCGAGTGTGGTGTATAGCTGTTGGGAGAATCAACGAGTTGGAGGATTATATACCCGTAGTCCTTAATTATGACTCCGTGTTCGCACTATTTAACACCTGGAGTTCCTGGATCTACACAATCCGATGTGGTGGAATAGCTCAGACAGGAGAAGATCGGGCAGGTTAAGGCTGACATAACTAAAAAGAACTCAGTTGACGTGTTTACTCATTTCTAGTCGGAATTAGACAAGTTTTCTTTATAATCGATCTGATTATGTTTTTGGGAGGCAAAGGCCTAGGTAATCCTTGGACCTATGCAAATTATTATCTGAAGCTCCCTACTGTTGGTGCGCTTCATCATTCTTCAGTCTTTATATTTGAGATACCTCTGTCTCATACTACTTAAGCTTCTAGCAAAAAAAAGAAGACTTCTTACGAGGGAGGATTACAATTTAACTAGGGTGATTTTAATGGCTTTATTGAATCAAAAATTATGACGTGTATTTATTTTATGCTAAATTAGCATTTTATGAAGATCGTACTGTAATAGGGAAAGAAATTGTTAACTTATTTGTGTACCTTTTTTTAGCTCCAAGCAGATTTCCTTTAGATTTTCCCTTAACTCATATTGCATGAATTTCTTCTTCTTTTTCACAGCAACTCTTGACTGTGATCATGATATATTTTTTTGTCATGCGCTTGGCACGATCTGCCCTGCTTTACGATGCATATTTTAATGTTTTAACTGTGAAGTCAGGTTGTTATTTACAACAGCTTGTTTCATGTTCATGGTTTTTTGAACTAGTAGAGCAGTGTAAAATCCCTACGTCCGGTAAAGTTTAGGCTAAAAAGTCGAGGTATGTTGTTATAACTTGTGTGTAATTTACTAGCAAATAAAATTAACAAATAGATTTTTATACTGGTTCTGGCCATCCAATACCTCTGCATCCAATTTATTATTTTATTAATTTTTTCAATTATAATTCGATACATCATACTTAATTACAAGAGATGAAATAATAAACAAAGTAAGGCCAAAGGTGCTCTGAGTTCCATGCCTTTGGGATTAGGTTCCCATCAGGTTTAGAGAGACAACATGCGCTGTTGAGAGCATTTCAGCCACTACCAAAGGTCACTCCCAATTCGGTCCAAGCGCTATTTTTATTGGACCCCTTGTGTTAGCCATTATTTTTCTTACGACTAGATCTCTCTTTTGGAAATTTCTTTTTCCGAGTCCTGAATTATAAGTCCTAGCCATTCTTTGCCTATAGAATGTGGACTTAACTACTCCCTCATCCCTTCTCCCTTGTATGAAGTCTAAGGCAGTTTTCTTCAAGTAAGATTTTTTTGGTCACATATGACAAGCACCAATGTGATGGTACAACTACTCCTACTGGCAACACGGCTTTGTAACTATATATTAAGGAGAATGGGCATGATAATAGGAGACCTAATGGATGTCCTACATGCCTATAAAACTAAAGGTAGTTCCTCTGTCTATTTTCCCTCTTCATTCGTGAGTCTCTTTTTGGCGGCTTCTTTATTGTTTTGTTTTATTACTTTGAACTACCCATTTTATTATAGGTGGACTACTGATGAAAAGTTTTTACTATGTCATTTTTCTTCCAGAGGCCGGAGAATTCTTTACTTCTGAACTATGTCTCGTTGTCATAGATTATTTTGTATGGGATTCCAAACCTTGTGATGATGTCCCTAACCACAAAGATGACTATTTTCTTTGAAATGTTACACCCATACTTACCAAACATTATTAAAGAAAAATTGATGCATGCACCAAACCAAAAGAACTACTCCCATAATATAAGTTGGACTACAAAAAGGAAGCAAAGAAAAAAGAGAAGTCCGAATAGTATTGTGCCAAAATCTTAAGACAGTGGCAACACATAAAGACTACATATTCCCATTAAACACAGCTTTGGCACTATAACACTGAGCCAAAAACTAGGGATGGCTATTAAGTGTAGGAACCGCTCTACAACTTTAATACTCACTTCAACAGGAAGAACTGCGGCATAGCATCCAGGTCTGGGCCGCAATCTTGCATCAACATAAAAGGCTATATGGATGCACCACCATCTTGATTTAATGTTGAAGTGGCAGAACTGCACCGCAATTTTAAAGGAGTACTACCAAATATCAAAGAACTGCATAGTTATAAGTACTTTGGAATTTTAATATCATAAAGAGACCATTGAGAACTGTGCCCCCATAGTTATATAGAACGACAATATAGCACATCATCCGAACTGCATTAACATTCCAGAAGCCATACCGCACTTTTCCACCTAAAACAATGACAAAATACAATGTTAGGAGTAATCAAAGCCAGACTGCACAACTCAATAAATAAGACTGCGCCACCATTATGAAGCCTAGTCACACCGATCGATGAACTACACTAGACATACCTCATCCTTCCAATAACTCTAGACCCAAACAAGGCAAACTATGTTGAATGGTCATCAATACTTGGTCAAGCCAGGATCATAACGGACTATGCACGATTTGCACACCTGCCCATCAACTAAATCCCACACACAATGTAAAACCATCCAGAACTCTTTGAAAATATTCTCTACTCAAGGCCGTGAAAAATCTGCACTCATCTAACCATGGGCTAACTAGGTAATGACCTACACAAGTACTTCGCACAACACTTCACCAAAGTCTACTCCTGATCCATTCCAAACACGAAATTGGTGAACACTACACATACCAAAAAGCCCAATAAACCATAAAAATATACCCAATGATTATGCATCGCTAACACCTTCAGGTGCGGACCTATGCTATGCTTATTGAGGACTTCCTAGGAAGTACCATGCGAAATCAAAAGCATTCCAAGGGATGCACACTGGGTCACTCAAAAGTGCTTCTATGTAGTACCGCACTTACTAGTAAACAATGAAGGCATAGGCCATCACCTTAATCAGTAACTTGCATACATCCAATGCTTTAATCTAGTCATCCCTTATCTATAGCCTGCAAACCCCAATATCTTAGATAAGCATCCTTGATCAATGACCTATGCAACTTCGTAGGTACCCATGCATTAGTGCAACCCTATAAAGGAACCCATGCATCTACGGAGCCCCATGGAGGAACCCATGCATCAGCACAACCCTATGCAAAAACCTATACATCTGTGCCACCCTAGATCAACCATGATCCTATGTAAAGACTCAAACCTATATTACCTCGACTAAATCAAGATTAACCTTGTTTAGCTACGTGGAGAAAGATGACAATGCAATGATTCATAGCTTACCAACCACACTTCCAATGACCAATAAAAGGCATCTATATCACTACCTTAAATATCCATTCATTGCTCATTAAATGCAAATAAATACCCAATAAATGTCATTATGGCCTGCTCATTATTACCAATCAATACTAGCCATTTCTATATTAAATTTAATTATCCTTGCCTTAAACTAAATAAGAAGATTATGGTATAATTAATGCTAGTTCGTCAGCGCCACCACATCCTCTAAATTCAATATTCAAAAATCCCTTCGACTAAGTCAACGATCCAAGCACAAATCGGTAAGCGAACGGATGGATGACACGTGGAGGGATCAAACGGTGGAATAGAGATACTGGATGAAAGAATTAGTCATCCATGCGACCTCATAACACTATAAAAAGAAGAGTGCTGTAGAAAAGAAGGGGGGCTTTTGGGATATTCTATAAATTCTATAGTAATATTCTTATATTCTCTCTACTGTTAAAAATGTTGTACCAAAATAGAACATATAAACAAAGATTTGACTCGTGGATGAATGATTCTTCGAAATCCAAACTACATAAATTTCTGTGTCTTTTACTTTCTCTGCACTTTGCTTGCTTTTTTTAGTATCAGATTCTTTTCTATTTTTACCTTAATTGAATATAAATTTGGCTTGACATTTTAAAAAACAGCTAGAATGCAACCTCTTAATTATGTAAGCATATAATAGCATAATTACTACCTTAAGGCAAATTTAATATTACTTAAATTTGTTGATTCATAATCGTAGAAGTAATTCGCATTATAATAACTCTACAAACCACTTTGATGTTATGAGATAAAAAACCTCATTAACATTTTGGCGCTAGAAGGAGGGCGAATGTTTCCACCCTCGCCCAGCTTCCTAATTGACAGTCACACCCACGCTTACAACTACCACTGATGTGGATGAAGCTTTCATCTGCAATCAACTCAATAATAGTGCTCATGGTCCATCTATCAATTTGTTACAAGTAAGCTTATCTTAAAAATTTAAGATAAGAAAGATACAATTTCCTAAATTTTTACTCATATTTCACACTTTTATTATCAATATATAATACTTTATAATTGCTGAGCACAATCATAAAGTTTCTAACAATTTATTTTGAATAGTTCTAATTTTCTTAAACATCAATTCATTTACTCAGCACTTTTATAAAGCTAAAATGACTGTGTATCTTTAATCTCTCTCTACTTTATTCACCTTTTTCGAAAAGGTCAAAATTTTGGTTTCTTATTGGTTGAACTATAATATAGTAAATTACTTAAAATAATTTTTAAAATAAAAGATATAATCATATTATTAAATTACCTATCATTTACATGATAGTAAATTGAGATTTGTAAAGTTTGAAAATGTTAGGTTAGTCTTGCAATATCTAGCAATAATTATGGAATCCGTTAATTAATATCCATAATTATAAATGTTATATGTATTTAATACACATATAGAGATAACTAACTTGTCTTACAAAATTTTGAAACAAAACTAAACAAAGCATGGTGTTTGAAATGCATGTTATTTGCTTTTCATCATATGGTATTAGTGACCATAAGTTACCTATAGTATAAATGATTGGAATATCATTATGAAGATCCTATATTTAAAATATCTCATTTTATTAAATGTTTTGGTTTATTGTATTTTTCAATTTATGTAATATTTTATAAAAGCATTGTAGTTTCAAAATATACCAAAGGTTAATACTTTAAATTATGTTGAATCAATCTATTGAAATCCCATTTATTTAAAAAAACATGTTATATGAAAGCACTACATTCATAAATCTTTATTCCAAAATGAATTTTGAGATTTCAATTATGAGAAATTAATGAATATGATAGTTAAGTCTTTGCGACTCGCTTTTCTGTAGGGACAATAATCCACATATGTCCAACTCAAACCGAACGGAAGGGAAGATAGTTAAGGGTGAAAAAGAAAATGAAGATAGAACAAAATATCACACGAATGGAATAACATATATTATTTCAATATATAATTTTACAGCGGAAAATTTTGAATACAATATCAGAGTCTAACCTAGATTTAGTCTGGACAGTTATAAACCCTCTATCCTTACAAATGCTGAAAAATGAAAACAAATGCAATAAATGCAGTGGATAATAAAATACATCCATAGATAGATGAAGATCTCCAGCTCTCCTCTGGAAACTCCAAGCGTTTTCAACTAAACCCTAAACTACTTGGATCTGAATAGATGTAGTGGATAATAAAATACGTCCTTACATAGATGAAGATCTCCAGCTCTCCTCTGGAAACTCCAAGCATTTTCAACTAAACACTAAACTACTTGGATCTGACCCGAGTATTAACAATACCCTGATCAGGCTTAATAAACCAGCATGAGATACTCGAAATATTTAATGCTGATGTCAATCAAAACTTGTGAAAAGAAGGATATGTCATAAGACCACGCCCACACATAAATACGGACGGGTTTTTTTATCTTATGACAACTAAAATATTTTATACGAAAAATCACTTTAATATTATTATTAATGACATTTCTTTGAAACACTTTTCAAGTAATATATCAAAATAAATTATCAATACCCGGACTAAGTCTATGGTAATATATCCGGACTAGATCAAACGGAATATACCTGGACATAATATATGATACCAAAGGGGTAGCTGAAATGTTTGCAAAGCATTACAGCTATTTTGGGACTACAATCAAAACCGTAAAGCTCGTATTGGGATTCGATTTCCAACATGACAAGTAACTAGTGGCCTGATGCGATGTTTTAGTTGCAACAAACATATATCCAATAGCTACACATCCAAGGACTCAGACACCACTATAATGCTATCAACAACCGATGGGAATCAATATAATGGCTACTTATCCAAGGACTCAGACGCTACTTATTCTACCCATGGAAGGCTGTAGATTTTTTCGCATTTCATCCGATAGCCAATAATTGTGTCTTGCGCATTTTATCCCGTATCATTACTGGGTTGTGAGGCTACGGTCTTACTTTCCATAAAGCCATACTATGTTTTTCACAAAGCCATGCTTTATTCTTCCATAAAGCACATTCTACTTAGAATGCCATAGTGTCATTCCTTCGATTACTATTGACCTCCACGAACATACAACCTCTGAGCTCGTACGTCTGAGAGAAGGGTGTTAAGCAAAGAAAAGTTGCCTTCTCCGCCCGCAAGCAGATGTATGTTTGTAATAGTCAACGTTGTGATCTCAAATATGCAATATCAGACATTCGACTATACAAGTTCGTTCTAGGACTGAACGAAACCCAAGGCACTCCTCCTACCACATCCTTTTGGGAATTACCCCTAGGATCAATAGTGGGTAGTCCTTGCAATATGAAGATTTTAAAACATAATTATACCACTACTATAATAAATATCTCTATATTGGGAGTGGCCCAAAGAATGTCAACAAGCAGTCCTTCCGCTATGAAGATCTTCGGTCTTCAATAATCATCATCTTCTTAACATGTCTTCATCATCAAGATGTCTTCATTTTCGAATGTATACATTGGTTCGAAGTGGTTTTCAAATAGGATTTACTAAATCCGACCCCGGTTCCTTCGAACCAATCATTGACTAAAAAGATGTTAAGTTCATATGTGACTATCAATCATCATTCAATTTAATTCATCTTTTCATTCATTCATAAATATCTCTTAGAGATATATTCATTAAATCATTTCTTTATCTTTTTCATAGGATATGGAATCATTAAGCCTCATTTCATCAAATACTTTGGTTAATTAAAACCTTTTAAACTTCGGAATAATTCTAAATCATATCACCCTTTTACTTAGGAAAATATTTCCAAATCATTTATTAAATCTTAATCAAAGATTTCATATTTCAAAAGATAACTTTTAAATGGGTCAAAAATAGTGTTATTAAAGACATAGTTTACTACAAACACAAAACAACTAATTTCAAGTATAGGAATTAAAATAATTCTAAATCATTTATTTAACTCTCATATTGGAAAACATTACTGAGTAAAAAAAATCATGGAAATTATACTAATTCTACTCAATATCAATTTCTATATTCAACCATTACTATCCACCGAATAGTAGTGAAATCATCTTTTAAATTCATGCTGATAGTACGAGTTCCCTCCTTAGATTTAACACCAAGTGTAAGAAGATTATCTCCATGCAATCCAAGTTGTTTAAATTTGGAAAATTTAATCCTTTATACTTAACTCGTTTCCGACATTTCGACCTTATCTATCCCTCGCCCAAGAGAGGCCAGGTGAGCCAGGGCACTGGTTGCTCTTGAACATCTTCTTACTTTAAGCACCTCACCCGGATCTCACGAATAGAAAAATCCAATCTACTCGTCGGCTTTTAGAGCCAAGATTAAATCACTTGATTTTGATAGTTTTTTTAAATTATTTATTTAAACTCTTTAAAATAAATTATAAAATCCTCAAATCATCTTTAAAACACTTAATTATTTACTTGAAAACATTTATAAAGGATTTGGGAAAGAATACTTAAGTTTAAAGCCATATTTCAAAAGTTATTAAAAACTGCCGCAAAAAGTGCTACGAATAGTGCTTTAAAGGCTTATTTGATAAAAATGACTTTTCTATCATTTAAAAATTCATTTTTATACCTCAAATCTCTTATAAAACATTTAAAATATTTATAAAATTTATTTCATATTTTTAAACATTTAAAAATATTCTTAAATCAATTTCAAATTCGGGTTTTAAATTGCAAAACCATGATTTTTCTGAAAGCTTGTTTTGGACATAACTCAAACTCTATCAAACAAAATCTTGATTTTTATTTTTAATTTGAAAATTATGGTTACAAGGATTTGTAAATTTCTTATTTCAAAGATTTTCGACTTAGTTTGCATCCTACACATAGATTTAAAGTTACGGGTCGAATATTACGAACTACCCCTACGCGTTGAGCTCGATTTTGACCATTTGGTGAATTGTTCCGAAACTTGTCTAAATCACTTCAAATATGTTTTGAAACCATGTTAAAACATTTTAACTTATTTAAAACAATATTTTATCATTTTAATCATTAAAGTGGCTAAACAACTTCATACACTTTTCATTTGGATTTATTAACTAACTACGGTTAGTTTACTAACCATTACCTAACTTGAATATTATTTTCACTTCAATTGGTTATAGAATTTCACAACCAAGTTATCAATCATCTTAACATCCATATAGTCATCCAATTCTCAATCAATTCTCAACCAGGCATATAAATTCACTAACTGGTCATACTTAACAATATTTTAAGGAGTTGAATAATTTAAAGATAACTCGAGTACTCACTGTTACTAATGCTCCCTCCTTCCCAAGCTCCATAAATCCGGTAGAGCTTTCGCAACACTTCAAACTTGCTCCTATCTTCTTGGAACCAAATCGACGGCACTTCCTCCTCTTTTTCTTGCACCAGAGCTTTCCAAACTTGCTCCTTCCTCTTAAATAGGTTCGGCCTCACCATGATCTACCCTTTCCTTCATTATTCTTTAAATTTTTAGATGCTAAACCATGTTCTAATGGTATTCTAAGTTCTTTGGCAAAGTTTGGTAGAGTTTGAAGTTGGTTTGATGTGATTTTAAGAAAGTTAGTAAGGAAGAAGAAGAGAAGAAGAAGCCATTAAAATAGCTTAGTGGAAGAAGATGGTTCCTCTTTGCCATGTCCAGCTGCCCTTCATCGAAACCCTAATTCTGGATTTTAATGTCAATGACGCCATAAGTTGTGTTAATTATGCCACTGTCACCGATCTAGTCGAAGTCGAGTTCGTACGTTGTCATGTCATTGGATTTCGTTTATCTTCATAACCATTAGTTGTGGAGATTAAGCATGCACAACGATATAGATGAACGACCAATGCATGTAGCAGTCAAACAGAAAAAAAACATTTTCCAAACAAAGATTTTTTTAATTAAATCAAATTGATGTTAAATAATTTTATAAATAGATTATATACAACTGCTTTGAAAAAAATTTCTTTGATAATTCTACTGATCAAAATACCTAAAATTCTTAGCTTTGTCTTTAAGAGATCCTATCTCTAACTCAATGGTGGAGTTGCAAAGTCCATCATTAAGATGTAATTCATTTTTATGAAGAAAGAATGAATTTCTATATATAAAGAATAAGGCATCTAAGTGTACTTATGGTAGCACTAATGGGCTATGTAAATATATTACCCAAATCCACCACCTAGGATATAACCCATTATAAATAAGATTTTATCTCACTTAATTTACTAACTCATTTAATTAATTTGTACCCACATATATTTTTGCATGCCTTATGTTAAAATAATTTTAAAAAATTCAGCTTCCTAAATAATACATACATACAAACACACACACACACACACATATATATATATAACATTTTAATTATTAAATTGGCTCAAAACATAACTAAATAAATATATAATAAATATAATAATTATAAGTTTCATTAATTAATTTTAGACCCTTTAATAATAACTAAAAATAACAATAAATTAATTGATTGTATTAATTTTTACATAATAATAGTTTATAGTTTTCATATATTATTTCAATAAATTATTTCTAGATGAAGGCTGAGTGTTACGGTTATGTAACTCCTGAGTGTGAACCCATCCCTTAGTAATATTTAAACAATTTAAATATTAAACCTCATATGGACTTTGCTGAAGCACGGTGTTTGACACGAGTTCAACTATTTACGTTACATAGGTAAAACCAATTTATTATCTTTCAAAGCGACACCCTTAAGAAACAATATATTATGCATGTTTTCTCTTCATCGTCATTATATCACCATGTAGAGATCGATCAGTGGTAAAAAATCTAACTGATATAGTTAGGGGTATGCCTAAGGGGCAATTCTGTAATTTATTGTAAATTATTAACTCTGTAATAAGAGCCCGTTCAAAATAAAAGGTGTTTTTCTTTCTATTATATACTTGTTATAATGTGTTACAATTAATTGGTTATTTAATTTAAGTATATTTTTAATAGAAAATCCATAAATGATGTGTCTTTTTATATTAATTACAAGGTGTTGCAATCGTGAGCTATTAATCACAATATAATAAATACTTCATTTTAAATATTCCCAGTTAAGATGTATCAAGATTGGATATCGATGCATCAGTAGAGATAATAGTACATAACTCTCTCTTAATGTTAGACAGTGTATTACTCATGGTTACTAGGGGCTCTAAGGGGTTACGTACTAATAGTTATTAGATAACTATAAAATGACTCATTCGATAGTTTTTTGTTGGTTAATATAGCTAATGTCAAATAGAAAATATCGATATGACAATATTTCACAATTCTCTCGAGTGGAGAATATTGTCGAGCTTCACATGGGAACTTTGCTTTGTTTATAGTTAAATAGTGACACTACATTCATCAAAAGACTATAGTTGGATCAAGTGAAAGTATTGGAAATGAAACACTATTCAATAGAGAATTCGTCTCCTCACTTATATGGGATTAGTATCACGGTCAAACGAAGTCAATCCAAAGTTAAAGTCTCTGGCTAGAGTGGTTTAGTTCATAATAATAATTATTATTGAACCAAAAACTTTGTGTTTGGACTATAAACTTAAATGTGGATGATATTGGAATTTTTACCATTACCAAATTCCATCATTCCTAATGTGTGTAAATAATTGTCACTACCAGGTACAAATTAAAATAAGTAAAGTTGGATTTTACCGAAGCTATATAAGCAATAAATTTGGCTATAATGTCATGTTACCAGCTAAGGTTATACGTGAACATTAATATTCGGATTGTCAGATATTAATCGCTGATCGGATATACAACTAACAGTCACATAATCGAAATGTAGAATACTTTGACTACCACCTGATTCAATTAGATTATAATTATTATAATTAATTAAATTAACTGATATTTGTGAATTATTAATTATTAAAATGTATTGATCTGTTATTAAAATAGTGCATATATAAAAGTTATACACACGTATAGATATACGATATCGGTGTACATTTAAATTAGATTTAAATATATTTTATTTAATTGGCAACAAATGATTTGGAGGTCCATATTCAAGGTAAGGATGGCTAGCCATAGGTGGTGAATGTGGGTTGAATTTGATGCAAAAGGAGTTTGAAATGGTAGAGATATTTGAGGATCTAGAACCACTTTTAGCTTCCCTCTTTCTCTCCTATTTAAACATCGTTAACCCGTTATTTCTTACTCTCTTTAAGCTTCTCCTTCATTCCATTCTTGACGAGCCTAACTCCCCTCCTCCTCCATGATTTCAAGCACTAAAGACATAAATTTAAATAAAAACATAACAATGGTGCCTAGTGCTTTTAGTCTAGTAGCTCTCTCCAAAAGGATTTGAATTCAGATTCAAGCGGAGTCGATTGATTTAGCATCCAACGTGTACAAATTAGGCTATAATCAAGGTAACTTATCTATTATAATCATATGTATTTATTTGATAATTATCTTGAATCATATAATTTAGTGAAATATTTCACCTAAGAACACAAAGTTAACAATGAAGCAATTACGGTGCCGAGGGCTTTCTTAAGTGTGAACCAACAAATTTAAGTAAAGTTAAATTCGCCTTGAGGGTAGTAATTATACTATTATATGCTTACACAATTATGTAGTTGCACTTTATATATTTGTTAAAATGTCAAGTTCAATTTATATCCTATTTAGGTAAAATAAAAAAGAATCTAGTATTGGAAATAGTGAAAAAAAAGTGCGCAAAATGTAAAAGGCATGGAAATTTATGTTGTTTGGATTTCAAAGAATCCTACGTCCATGGATCAAATCCTCTTTTATATTCTTCTTGCTAGTACAAACTTTTAGTGATAGAGGGTAGAAGTATATTTAGTATAGAATTTGTAAAATATCCCCTCAAAGTCCCTTTCTCTACTACAGTACCCTGCTACTGATAGTACTATAATATCACTTGGATTACTAATTCCCTAACCTAGTTTTTTTTCTCCACCATATGTTCCTTCAATGTGTCATTTATCCCATTGCTCATTATTTTGTACATGGATTGCTAACGTGGAAGATGGCATAGGCTATTTCATTAAGCGGGAAGATTTGGCAAAAGGAAGGAATTTTGAATTTGGAATTTAAGAGGGAAATTTGAATTTTGGTGTGCTATAGGTTAACTCTTGAGCTCACACTGAAAGTCGTGCTTCATTGATTTATGGTGTCGTGGCTAGGGTTGAGTGCAGCAACATGGATTTGCTTGAAGTTGGGTAGCTCTACATCTTGAAGAGTTGGAAAAATTCTTCTTAAATGTGATGGTGTAGTATCTTTTGAGTTTTAGTATTGTCCCTTAGTTGGGCGTGTACAAATCCTAGGGAGGTGTTGGCGTAGATCATAGAAGGTGTCGACATAGATTGAAGAAAGGTGTCATCATACACTTTAGGGAAATGGCGGTATGTAATTTAAGGAGAGGGCGGTGCTGCCTTTAAGGAGAAGGTAATGCAAATGTTAGGAGATGGCGGCGTGGTTCTTTAAATTCTTTTGGAAAAAGCATCCGTTGGGTTTGTCTTTGCTTGCATGCATCACTCAGCGCTGTTGCTTTATGAAGGGGCGATCTTCCAATTTGCTTCCTACCATTTGTTGTTGTGGTGGATTTTGACTTTGCCCTTTTTATCACACAACTCACTATTTATGGAATGAAAATACATATGGTCATCTTTGAACATTGTCTACTTGATAGAGTTAGGGGTATGCCCTAGGGGCAATTATGTAATTGTTACATATGTCTAACTCGATTACCAATTTTGTACAAATAAAAGGTTTTTTCTTTCTGTTGTATACTTGATATAATGTGTTATGTTAATTAACTAATTACATTAAAAGTATATTTAATAGAAAATCTGTAATGTATGTTTTGTGATAGTAGTTATAAAGTGTTTTAACCATGAGTAATTTCTTACAATGAAATTGAACATGCTGTTTAAATTTTTTAGTCAAGATGTATCGAGACTGGATACCGATACATCCATTGAGAGTAGAGTACATAATGCTCTCCAAATGTTAGGCAGTGTATCACTTATGATTGTTGAAGGCACCAAGTGGCTACGTACTAGTGGTTATAGGATAACAATGGAGTGACTCACTCGATAGTTTTTGGTTAATTAATATAACTAAGGTCAAACAAAAAATATCGATGTGACAAAATTAGACAATTCTCTTGACTTGAAAATACTGTAGATCTTTAATGTGGAAGCTCCACTTTGAATATAGTTAAATCATGGCATCGCATCCATCAAACAACTATGGTTAGGGTGAGTGGAAGTATTGGAAGTAAAACACTATTCAAGAGATAATTTGTCTCCTCTGTTATATGAGGTCGGTATCACAGTCGCTGAAGTCAATTCAAAGTCAAAGTCTCTGGCCGGAGCATTTCGGTTAATAATAATTGTTATTATTAAACAAAGAACTTTGTGCTTGGACTATAGAGTTAAATATGGATGACTTTGGAATTTTGGCCATTACCAAATTCTATAAGTCCAAAGGGGTATAGGTCTGACGAAGAGTGTTGGTGTAAATAATTGTTACTACCGGGTAATGCTTAATAAAGTAAAACTCGATTTTACCTATGCCAAGTAATCGATAAATTTGGCCATAATGTCACACCACCTGCTAAGTGACGTATGAACGTTAATATTCAAATTGTTTGATATTAACTACTGACCAAATTCACACCTAAGAGTCAACTTTGAATACTCCTATTACCAACCGATTTAATCAAATTATAATCGTTATAAATTAATTAAATTAATTAATATTTATGAAATATTAATTATAAAATTTTATTTGATGTTGAACAATATTAATGACGTATATATAATAATTATAGATATATTAATTAATATACGGTATCAATGTGAGTTTAAATTAGATTTAACTGCAAAAATATTGTCCAAGCTTGAGATGATTTAGAGGCCCATATAGGGGCTTGCTATTGCCAGTTGTAGGAGAGCACATGAGGCCGACAATGTGATGGTTAGGATGGGTTTTGACTTTGAATTAAAAAGAGGAGAAAATGTAAGAGAAAAATAGGGATCTAGATCCACATTTTTCACCTTGGTATCTCCCCTATTTAAGGCTCTCTAACCCTATTATTTATAGACTTTTTGCCACTCCACTTGATCAGACCAGGCCGCCACTCCTCATTCCCCATATCTCAAATTATCAAGCTTTAAAACATCAAATTAAACATAATTTGATTATCGGGGGTAGCTGCATTCAGAAAGGTAGCAACTTCTGGATACAGAATTCAACCCAAGGTGTTTAGATTCAACATTGCAAGTTCTGTTCTCTAGGCAATAGGCAGAGGTATATTCGCATTTATTATATTTTATATATATTAACCATTATGCCATATACTCTTTAGTTAGAAAGTAAATAAATGCATATATTAGTGTTGTCACTATAGGATGATTTATATATGCTTTCCTAAAAGGAAAAAAATTAATTTTTTTAATATGTATCATAAAGCTCACGACCATGTAAAGAAAACCATTTTTTATTTCTTTATTATATTATTAAATTATTTTTAAAGAATGGATAAATTAATACAACATAAATAATTACATTACGTAAGTTTTTGTTTCATATATATTCACATAAAATATGTATAGTATTTTGATTTAAAATTAAAAAAATTATATATTATATTAAATCAGATTATTTAAAATAAATAAATTCATTACTTTGTTTAAATAAATTTATATACGAATTATATATATATATATATATATATATATATATATGTGTGTGTGTGTGTGTGTGAAATAAATAAATTTGAAATTAAGTTATATATTTGTAATGGCTATAAGATAAAGTGTAACAACCCGCATATTTTACGATTCGTATATTTAAATGTCTAATTTAAATATAGCATCCTTAGTCGGATTTTAGTCCGAAAAAGTCACTATTCGTAGAAGAACAGTCGAATTAGTGAAAAGCCTATGTGGATCGTGCTATTTGGATGTGCCCATTTGAAAACAAATTCAAATAGAAATTTAGACGTCTGAAATGGGTCGTTCAGACGTCTGAAATTGTTCGAGTCAAACCAGAAAGGAAATAGGCTAAAATTGTCATTTTCAGACGTCTGAAATGGACGATTTAGACGTCTGAATATTGTTCTAGACAACTTCTGTTTTTCCAGATTCAGACGTCTGAATAGTTCATTTCAGACGTCTAAATGAAGTTAGAAAACTCATATTTTTCCAGATTCAGACGTCTGGTTTGGAAATTTCAGACGCCTGAATGAAGAATGAAGTTGAGAATCAATAATTTGGACTCGAGACCACTTCCATTGAGTTCAAAATGGTGTTTGTGACTTTTTTGAGTATAAGCATCGATATGTTTGGAGTTGAGTAGAATTTGGCTATTTTCTAATTGGGCTTTGGGTTTCAGCCCACTAACCCTACTTATTACCCTAACTCTCTAACTCTTCCTCCGTTCACTCATTTCATTTCTTTTTCTCTAGCTCAACTGAAAATGGGGGAAGAGAATGAGAAATAGAAATTACAAGCCCTAGATTCAATTGCAAACTCAAATTCTTGCTCCAAAAATCAAAGAGAAGCTTAAGTAAGCCTTCTTTTCATCTTCTCCATCTCAATCCCTCTTCAAATTCTCAGAAATTCCTAATATCTTAACTTAGAGAAAACTTCTTCTTTGATTATAGATTGAAGTTCTTGGGGTATTGTTGAAGAGAGATTAATCTATTACTTGTTCTAGAGCTTATTATTTGTGTTTGGGTTTAAAAGGTGAGTTTTTGAATTCACACCTACGTCTATATCTTTGCTAGTGTTAGGTAGCAATTCCTAACATATATTCCTTGTCCATTTGTTTTTGAATTGAATTGGTTTGATGAATATTCCAATTTTTGACGTTTGAAGTCAAAATCTATGAAAAATCCTTATATGGTTGTTTGGGCATGTTGGTCAGAGTGTATTGGTGAGTCTTTAAGGTTGGGTGGTCGTTTGGCGTAAATCCCTAGCCATCGTCACTCATCTGATTGCTTTCGATATGATTTGTCCATCATTGGCCTAGGAAAAGTATTAACTGAGCTCCAGTTTCAGACGTCTGAAATATACAATTCAGACGTCTGAATCTGCTTGTCTCAGCCCAACTTGCCTACTATGTGGGGGATTCCAATTCTTGATCGATTCTTCTTTCTCCAATTAGTTGTTTCACTTTAGTTGACTTTGATGATTCTTTTTTTAGATTTAGTACACGGGTTTTTATAAAATGATCTTTTTAAATTGTATTAAAAGCTCGTTTCTCCAATTTATAATTTCTATATAAAATGCACACAATTTTGCACTTCGAGCGAAGAGGGAGGAGAATTAAATGATTAAATAAAACGCGTGCTATGAACACATGGGTTTATCTTTTCAGTTAATTCCTAATCTATTCGTTTGACCATTTTGACCTTTGGGTCTGGTTTACCGATGAGGTGAACTTTGTACTGCTTTGAGTGTGAAATTGACTAACGGTTAGTTAACCATTTAGTGCAAACATGTGGTATGTGGCGTTACAGCTTGGTATCAGAGCTGAGTTCAGAACAAAATATGATAAACATAGAATAGAGACACATATTACGGTACATCAAAGTGTAGTACGAATGTTACGAATCTTTGAATCATCGTGCCATAGGAATTAATTTGATTCATCGTACCGTTCTATCCTATTTTCTTTTTATGATGCCTTGTTTTATCAATCATGTTTGTTTGATATTAATTTTGAGAATAACCTTTTTCCTCTTTTGTCTTTTTCTTTCTTTCTTAAAGAAGAAGAGATTGTTATATCTGGCAGTCCCGGCGCCCGGTCAATCCAGTAATCCTTCTCTGGATGGCGTATTTATGACTGCTCAACAACTTTTGGATCTTGTAAAGAATCAAAGGTTTATCTGTGCTTTAAGTAAGAACCCCGAAAAGGTTTTACCTCTGAAATTAGAAGTGCCTTTCGACCAGTTTGAAGATATCGCTCTTCGACTAGAAGAGGCCGATAAAGATAATGATGTTGAAGTTGTGGATGCTAAACAAAACTTCAACATCAACGAAAAGAGGCATATTAAGTTTAAAAGTCCTAATCCCAACAAAAAAGGGAAGCAGGCAATTTCGGTAGCAAAGACTTCTACCACTAGTCGAGGACGATGCTATAATTGTGATTCTAAGGACCGCCATGTAAATAAGTGTCCAAAATCCTTTTCTTGTCGCTATTGCAAAGGTTTGGGTCACCGTTTATCTTCATGTCCTAAACTTCAGAGGAGGGAGGGAGGGAAAGCTGAATGTTGCGCAAGCTTCTAATAACCCTTCTCTTGGTCAAGGTAATTCTCCTTCTATCCTTGATGGCATTAAATTATTTTGTGATTATCCTATTCGAGTTCTTTTGATATGAGTTCATCTTATTATTTTATATCAAAAGAACTTGTTGATTCTTTTTTTTTCTTTGAATATTTTGGGCTTGATGACTTCTTTGAGAATTGCGAATCCGGTGGTGGATCCGCAACACTCAGTCGTTTCTTTTAAAGATGTCGAGATTATTTTATGTGATTATCCTTTCCGAGCCGATTTGCCAGTTATGCGTTACTTAGGCTTCAAAATTGATTTTGGGAAAGGATTGGCTTAATCATTATGAAGCCATATCATATGTCCTGAGCGGACTATACATCTTCGACATCTTCAATCTGCTAAGCAGATTTCTTTTGTTCTTAATGATTTTGATTTCCAAATTCGGTGATATCATTTTAATTCTTTAAACCTACGGGATGAGGAGAATATTATTTCTCTCATTCAGGTAGTTTGTGAATTTTCTGGTATATTTGAGCTTGTCTTAGGATTATCACCTAAGCAATCTATTGAATGGTGCTAAGGTCTTTTCAGCTCGACCTTGCCACTGGTTTTCATCAGCTATGAGTTGCGGAGGGTAGCATTCCACTTACCGCATTCCGCACTCGTTATGATTCTTGTGAATGGTTCGTTATGTCATTCGATTTGACGAACCTTCTACCTTATTTCATCCATTTTGTGAATCGAGTACTCTACGAATATCTCGATTAGTTTATCCTTATATTTATTAATTATGGATGAAAATAACAAATTTAAAAATTTGCAAATCTTTTTAATAAGATATTTATAAGTATGATTGGGTTTTGTTCTTAAAATGAGCAAAGAATATTTGTAAATCTTTTTTTAAGAGACTTGTTTATCATATAGGAGATGATTTTGTGTTGCTTTGCCCATTGAGTGCTTTAAGAATTCTGGTCGGTGCGCTTGATCAACGTTATCAATAGGAATCTCCTAAACGCTATGATGAGACAGTTAAACACAGTAAATTCTAGTAAAAAGTTAATTTTTCTAAAAATATGAATATATAAAGTTAATTATAATTTTGAAAGTCTTAACTTTTCGGAAAAAAAAGGATCATTTAAAGGAACTCTTTTCCGATGCTTTTATTCTTGTGGTTCCCGAAAGGGAACCAAGACTTCACTGTTGATAGCGATACTAGTCGTATTGGTTTGGGTGTCGTTCTCTTGCAAAAGGGAACGTTCTATCACTTATGCTTCTATACAGTTAAAGCCTATCGAGACTAGGTATGCCACTCATGATCTAGTGCTCGAGGCTATTGTTTTCGCTTTTAGAATTGGCATATTTTTTTTGGAGAGAAATTTGTTCTCTATACCGATCAAAAATCTTTGAAATATTTGTTTTCTCAAAAAGGAACTTAAATTGCGTCAACAACGTTGGCTCGAGTTCCTTGCATCTTATGATCTTGATCTTCTTTGTACTCCAGAAAAGGGTAATCGTGTTGCCGATGCCCTTAGCCGAGAGCAACAGCGGATGTTTCTTTGTTGATATCCGGATGGAATGATCTCGAGACCTTATCCACTTGTAAGATTCAAGATTGTGAATCTAATTTATGTTCATCTATTTTTTTGTGTAGCCTTGAGGCTCATCCTTCTCTTTTGAACCGCACCCTTGAAGCTCAATATTAAGATCCCGAATTGGCTTTTCTTAGCCAAAGTTGTAGGGAACCAAATAAGGTTGATGGTTTGAAAGATTTTGAAATCGATGCTCGTGGTGGCATTAGAAAATTTGGTAGACTTATTGTGCCAAATATTTGTGATCTTCGTAAAGACATTTTAGAAGATTCTCATCGTTCTAAATTTACCGTTCATCTTGGTAATAGTAGCAACTTTATTATTGGGATGGAATGAAATCTGATATTACTAACCTCATTAAGCGTTGCATGACTTACCAACTCATTAAGGCCGAGCATCAAAGGCCCGGTGGGTTATTGCAACCTTTGAACATTCCCATTTGGAAGTGGGATCAAATTTCCATGGACTTCATTTACGGTCTTCCCCGATTCTCGTTCGGGTCATGACAGTTTATGGGTAATTGTAGATGGTCTTACAAAATCTGTCCATTTTATTCCGTTCGATCTAATCGGACCGTACCTCTTTTGGCTAAACTCTACGTCAGATTAGACTGCATGGAGTTCCTACTTCTATTGTTAGCAATCATGGTCCATTATTTTACTAGTGGATTTTCGTACGGTCTTCAAAAGCTTTGGGAACAAAGCTTAATTTTTAGCACCGCTTATCGTCCTCAATCTGATGGACAAATAGAGCATGTGAATCGAACTCTTGAAGATCACTTTCATGCATGTGTTCTTGATTTTGGTTGAAGTTGGGAAGATTATATGTCTCTTGTTGAGTTTTCTTCCTATAGTAAGCTTCCAATCTTGTATTGGTATGGCACCTTTCGAGGCACTCTACAGAAGGCCATGTCGATTTCCTTCGTGTTGGCTTGAAGCCAGTGAGAAGCTGGTTTTAAGTCCAGACTTTATTGGTGTTCATTCGTGTTTCACCTATGATGGGTGATGTGCGTTTCAGTTGATCGAAAAAATTAGCATCTCGATATGTTGGTCCATTTCCCATCACCGAACGCATTGTTTTCGTGGCTTATCACCCCTTTTTGTACCGGCTCAATTCTTTTGCTATTTTTGACGTTTTCCACGTCTCTCAACTACGGAAATACCTTAGGAATTCCGATCCTGCTCTTGAGCCCGGTGTAATTGAAGAAATTGAAGTTTCACCAAATTTGACTTATGAGCAACATTCTATTGTATCATTACTTCGGAGGTTAAACCCCTTCGAAATAAAGATGTTCTTCTTGTGGAAGTTCCATGGTCCTCAAATCCTAAGGATTGCTCTTGGGAATCTTGACAATTCATCGAGCAAACACATCCGGACTTACTCTTTCGTGCTCTTTATGGTGAACTTCTTATTTCAAATTTTTCTTTGTGTTGATTTGCTTTTATGGTTGTTACTTTTTATTTCTCCTCTTAATTATTACGAGGACGCAATTTCTTTAAGGAGGGGAGTCTGTAACAACCCGCATATTTTATGATTCGTATATTTAAATGTTTAATTTAAATATAGCATCGTTAGTCGGATTTTAGTCCGAAAAAGTCACTATTTGTAGAAGAACAGTCGAATTAGTGAAAAGTCTATGTGGATCGTGCTATTTGGAAGTGCCCATTTGAAAACAAATTCAAACAGAAATTCAAACGTCTGAAATGGGTCGTTCAGACGTCTGAAATTGTTCGAGTCAAACCAGAAAGGAAATATGCTAAAATTGCCATTTTCAGACGTCTGAAATGGACGATTCAGACGTCTGAATATTGTTCTAGACAACTTCTGTTTTTCCAGATTCAGACGTCTGAATAGTTCATTTCAGACGTCTGAATGAAGTTAGAAAACTCATATTTTTCCAGATTTAGACGTCTAGTTTGGAAATTTCAGACGTCTGAATGAAGAATGAAGTTGAGAATCAACAATTTGGACTCGAGACCACTTCCATTGAGTTCAAAATGGTGTTTGTGACTTTTTTGAGTATAAGCATCGATATGTTTGGAGTTGAGTAGAATTTGGCTATTTTCTAATTGGGCTTTGGGTTTGGGTTTCAACCCACTAATCCTACATATTACCCTAACTCTCTAACTCTTCATCCATTCACTCATTTCATTTCTTTTTCTCTAGCTCAACTGAAAATGGGGGAAGAGAATGAGAAATAGAAATTCCAAGCCCTAGATTCAATTGCAAACTCAAATTCTTGCTCCAAAAATCAAAGAGAAGCTTAGGTAAGCCTTCTTTTCATCTTCTCCATCTCAATCCCTCTTCAAATTCTCAGAAATTCCTAATATCTTAACTTAGAGAAAACTTCATCTTTGATTATAGATTGAAGTTCTTGGGGTATTGTTGAAGAGAGATTAACCTATTGCTTGTTCTAGAGCTTATCATTTGTGTTAGGGTTTAAAAGGTGAGTTTTTGAATTCACATCTATGTCTATATCTTTGCTAGTGTTAGGTAGCAATTCCTAACATATATTCCTTGTCAATTTGTTTTTGAATTGAATTGGTTTGATGAATATTCCAATTTTTGGCGTTTGAAGTCAAAATCTATGAAAAATCCTTATATGGTTGTTTGGGCATGTTGGTCGGAGTGTATTGGTGAGTCTTTAAGGTTGGGTAGTCGTTTGGCGTAAACCCATAGCCATCGTCACTCATCCGATTGCTTCCGATATGATTTGGCCATCATTGGCCTAGGAAAAGTATTGTCTGAGCTCCAATTTCAGACGTCTGAAATATACAATTCAGACGTCTGAATCTGCTTGTCTCAGCCCAACTTGCCTACTTTGTGGGGGATTCCAATTTTTGATCGATTCTTCTTTCTCCAATTAGTTGTTTCACTTTAGTTGACTTTGATGATTCTTTTTTTAGATTTAGTACACGGGTTTTTATAAAATGATCTTTTTAAATTGTATTAAAAGATCGTTTCTCCAATTTATAATTTCTATATAAAACGCACACAATTTTGCACTTCGAGTGAAGAGGGATGAGAATTAAATGATTAAATAAAACGCGTGCTATGAACACGTGGGTTTATCTTTTCAGTTAATTCCTAATCTATTCGTTTGACCGTTTTGACCTTTAGGTCTGGTTTACCGATGAGATGAGGTGGACTTTGTACTGCTTTGAGTGTGAAATTGACTAATGGTTAGTAAACCGTTTAGTGAGAACCTGTGGTATGGGGCGTTACATAAAGTGTTAGCACTTAAAACTATTTTTGAATTTCAAAATTAATTAATTATATTTTATTTATATAATTCTGTATGGAATTTAATAAAAAACTTTAAAATTATACATATATTACCTGTATAGCCAAGAATGATTTTTAAAAAGAATTCTTAATAAAAATATTTACATGTATTTATTTATGTTATATATATATATAAATCATTTAAACATTATTCAATATGTAAAAAACAACTACAACAACAATATATATTTATTTTCTTTATAATTTTAAAATATATAATATACATATATTTAAAATTAATTTATTGCAATAAACTTAGAATTGTTTCAAAATACATATAAACGTTTAAAATTAATTTTATTATACTAGGTAGCGTTAATTAATGTATACATATGTGTGTGTGTGTATAATTTTCTAATAATTTATATTTTATAATTAATATTTATAACATATAAAATTATACACACATATACACACTTTATATATACATATATAAACTTAATAGTTTTAAACCATGTATACCTTATTATATTGGACGTGGACATACACACATATGTGTGTGATACAAATGTCACATAATTTAATACAAGTTCAATAATAAATAAAACTTTATTTATAAATAAAATATTAATTTTATTTAAAATAAAAATTAGGAAAGTTCTAAACGAATTTAGACTACATAGTCCCAGTAAAGATCTAATAAAGGATTTTTTTTAAATTTATCAAATTACTTTGCAGCGAGCTAGCCCAGTTCCAACACTATTCGGCTTAATATATTCTGCTTTGCATGTTCTTTTTTATAAAGTTACCGTCTGTCTTGCCCTTTCCTTTGAATTATGCAGACTTCATATGCTTGAATCACATATTAGTATTGCACATGTTTGTAGGAGAAAAAAATGGGTGTAACAAGTTGCCACCCAAGTCTATGCTAATGTATATAAGTGCAAACTTGTCATATTCATACCCAATTTTCACAATCATCTGGTCAATCACTTCGCGTTTAATTCTCTTTACACATGTCTCATTGTGAATGGCTACTTTTCTAACCGTTTCATTTGGACCATTTCGAATTCCAGTAATTCCTCCTTATTCTTTTGTATTGGGGTTGTCATTATTAAAATCTAACGGTCATCGATTATCGTGCCTTTAAAGTTTTAGGGCTAAGATTCATTCACAAGAAATCATATTCATGCTTTTATGTGTTTGGTGAAATTTCTATACGGATTATTCGATTAATTCAATCTTTAGACGACATCGTTTTTAATTTATTTTTGAATGGGGTTGATTTTATTGTTTGTTGATGATTTATTATTACTATTATTATATTTTTTATGAAATTCAATGTTGAATAAATTTTCTTTTCACTTTGGTTAAAGATCCCAAAAGCATTCTCTCATTAAATTCATTTTCTCCTTTAGTTATTTATGGCTACTGACGATCTTTCGAGTACAAGGGGTGGAATTCAACCCTTTTCATCAATTAACTTCGTCTCCCTGCGAAGAAAGCCAAGTGAAGGGGATCCTAAACCATTTTAGGTTTAGGGATTATGCGTTTAGAATTCCTACCCTTTCTGGTTGCATCCATATTCCTCGAGAAGGGTTTGTTTCAATAACACCTGAACACATTCGAAACAGGTTCAATCATCCACTCCATCTCATAATTAGGGAGTGGTTAACTGCTCCCAATTTCTCCCTAATCCAATTGTCTCATGTTTCTTATTATCTGCTCACATCCACTTTCACCTTGTATGATGAGCCCTTAACTACACCAATTTGTTGAGAACTGTTATTCTTGTATTTGATTCACGAAAATGTTGTTATGGGCTATGATGGATTCCACTTTGTTCAAGCTTTGAAATCTATCTTCTCAGTTTCTCCTTGCAGGATTAAGAGATGGATGGATCAATTTTTCTACGTTTTTAATCGACACAACTTTATCTCCATCTTTAGATCTCCTGGCACTGTTCCAATTTATTTCATCATTTCATTTTTTTTCTCACTTTTCTACTATGCTGGCTTATGTACTCTCTCCCCTTTTTCCCTTTCTTTTTTAGTTAAGCATCCTAACTTCTCCAACATGGAGTGAGATTCGTTTTCAGAATGCAGAGCCAACGTTTTTAAGCTTGACAAGGACAATCACAAAGGTTCTAATATTCTCACTAAAGCTTTTTTGCATAAAGGTTTCTTAAGATAGCGGCACCGCTTGTCACATTCAGCGTTCGTTAATATTTTATCACTTCTGTGCCACATGGTACATGTATTATATTCTCACTTTCATATGCCTTTGAGTGTTGGTCGGTCTTGTTCTAGTTATTTCTATTGTCTGTTGATGTGTCTTTAAATGCATTGTTGACTGAATTATATAGGTACAATGTTTAAACTACTACTCGAGTGGAGATAGGGTATTCTCGCAGCTAGATTTGGCAATTGGGTTCCAACAACTGAGGGTAGCTAATGAGAATGCTTCATCGACCATGTTTAAAACAAAATATGGTTCGTATGATTGGTTAGCCATAGCCTTTGGACTGACCAATGCCCATGCGTTCTTTATCGCTATTATGAATCGAATTTTTCATGATCAGTTGGATAGATTTATGTTGGTCTTTATTGATGATATTATGGTGTATCCTAAGAATGAGAGAGACGATAAAGTCAATCTTAGGTTGGTGCTAGAGACGTTGAGACAGCAAAAATTAAAGGCAACGTTTTCCAAATGTCATTTTTAAAACAAGAAGCCAAGTTTCTTGATCATGTTGTATTAGAGAACGAATTAGCCATGCATCTGTTAGGGTAGTAACCATTAACGATTAGAGAAAACCAGAGATGGTCATTGATATGAGAAGTTTCATGGTATTAACTAGCAATCAATGTAGATTCTTTAAGGGTTTCTAGCATATAGTTGCTCCTTTTACTAAGCAGACAAGAAAGAATGAGAAGTTTGTGTGGACCTAGATGTGTGAAGGGTCATTTCTAGAGTTAAAAAGCATGTTGACCAGTTCTTCTCTCTTGATCGTACCTAAATGGAATTAGGGTTTGGTAGTCTATATTAAAGCTTATGGGACCAGATTGGAAGTGGTGCTAATGTAGAAGGGGCAAGTGATAACCCACGAATCAAAGCAATTGAGACCGCATGAAGTTAGATATCTGGCTCATGACTTGGTGTTGGCGGTGACAGTTTTTGCACTAAAGATATAGAGATATTATCTTTTGGAAGAATGGTTCGATTTATGTATGGACCGTAAGTCTTTTAAGTATATATTCTCTTGTAAAGAGTTGAATATGAGGCAATAGAGATGACTAGTATTCTTAGCAGCATAGGACTTTGGTATAAAGTATATGTTAGGAAAAAGTTACAAAGTAGCAGACGCTTTAAGTAGAAACCATCAGAATGGAGTACTAGACATAATAGAAGAATGGAAGACATTAGACATATTGGTGTCTTGTGGATTGCACTATAGGATGAATGCTGGATCAAGTAAAGATCTGGGCATATTAGCAAGTTTGGAAGTGCATCCAACCCTAGTGGGTAGAATTGTGGTAAGGCAAAAAGAGTACCATTGTTAGCCGAAAGGATTAGGCAATAAGAGTTAGGCGCAAATGTTGATGACTTGCAAGGATTTGAGATAGACCCAAAGGGACGACTTAGAAGAAGACTTTCTTTTTTGAATGTGGAAAATCTTCGAAAGGGAGGCTTGGAAGAAAGTCGTCGATGTAAATTCCTGATACTTCCTGTAGGAACGAAGACGTATCATGACATGAAGCAAGTATTCTTTTGGGAAGGGATGAAAAGGGATATTGGAGAATGTGTGAAGATGTGTTTCACATGTCATCAAGTAAAGGCTGAACATTTTACTTTAAACTTTAGAAGTACTGACTAGGAAATGTGATTCAATATCCATGAATTTTATAGATGGGTTGGTAAGGTCGAGAACGAATGGTAGGATTTGGGTGATAATCGATAGATTGACTAAGAGTTCCCATTATATCCTATTGAAGTCGATAAGAACGACATCTAGCTTGGCAAAGTTATACGTGAAGAATGTTAAAAAACTGGATTCAATTTTGAGCAACATCATTATTGATATTAACCCATTATTCACCAATGAGTTGTGGAAGAGTTTGCTGAGTGCACTGGGTGCGAAATTGGATATAAGTACTTCTTACCACCCGTAGATAGATGGTCAAACGGAAAGTGCAAAACATGTGCTCGAAGATTTGCCGAGGGCATGTGTTCTAAATTTCAGAGGATCTTGGAAAGATCATTTGCATCTAGTAGAGTTTGCATACACTAATAGTTACTAGACGAGTATTGAGATTGCACTGTTTGAGGCGATTTATGCGAGACCGTTTAAGTCACCTATTTGTTAGTTAGACACAAGAGAGAGGCTCGTGTGGAGACCCAACCTGGTAAGTGAAGCTACTAAGAAAGTAGAGTTGATTTGCACTAAAATAAAAGTTGCGCAGTCAAAGAAGTAGAATTATGCCAATAAAAAAGAAAGGAACTAGATTTCACACTAGGCGATCATGATTTCACAAATGTTTTCGAATGTGAGGTGTTATGCGCGTTGGGAAGGTAGGGAAATTGGCTTCTAGATATGTAGGCCTATTTCCAGTTATAGAAAGAATTAGTAAACTTGCGTATCAAGTTGAGTTGCCAAGTAGTTTAGCGGGTGTGCATAATGTTTCTCACATATCACATTTGAGAAAATATGTATGTGACTCAAAATCGATAGTGGAACCGAGTGTAGTTGAGGACTTATCTATAGAATAATTTTGACTTATGTTAGACGACCGAAAAGGATAGTGGGTCGTGATACGAAAGAGTTAAGGAATAAAGTTATCAAACTTATTCACGTCCAATGAAGTGACGATGTAGATGATTGCACATGGAAGGTAGAGGATAAGGTTAAGAACATCTATCCCGATTTGTTTTGACACGCATGATTAGACATGTATGTTTTGTTGTATAAACGAGTAGCAACATTAGTACGACTTTGTGATACAATATTATTATGTGTTAGTAGTGACACTAATACATTATGATTGATGATTTACATTAGTAGAGGACTAGTGTAATCATTTTACTTGCGTTTGATGACGGTGGTCATTGTCCTACCTACTCCAAATTTTGAGAACGAAATTATTATAAGAATGGGAGACTATAACATCCAATATTTTGAAGTGCCATAATATGAAGAATTAATTAAACAAATAAGCAAACAAAATAACTTATGAGGTAATAATAATTAAGAGAGGTTATTTAATAGAAAGGGGATTGAATATAAGATGAAGAGTTAAGGATTTAGTAAGAAAAAGCTCGAAAGGGGTTTTAGCCCAAACCGAAATTACCACCCCTGACTCTCCCATCTTCTCATTCACTCTCCCTCACATAAAAACAAAGTAAAAGAAAATAAGTAAGACCAACCATAACGGTTCGAGAGGTCATGGGTTCAAGCTACTAAGACGTCATTAATGAGTACTCAGTTCGAAATAAGTATTACTCTTGTTATTAAAAAAAAGCAAAGAGAAGGAGTTTTCATCGCTACGAAGAAAAGATGACTTTTAATCAAGTTCTAATAAAACATAGGTGGGTAATACTTTTTCTAATCCCTTCCTAAATCATTCGTGTTAGGATTGTATTTAACTATGATATTTTGAATGATAACGAACAAACTGGGGGATGAGTCCATGTTTGGAAAGTTAATGGTAATAATTTGTGACTTGTTTAGGGAAAAATGAGAATCGAGCCTTCTCTAAAGCACTTTAAATTTTGATATGTTGTTTAGGATATTGATTTGGAGATTATTTTTTTTGTTTCATAATTAATTTTCTGAAACTAATTGGATTTTATATAGGTTTTCTAAATTGAGAAAATTCTTAATTTCGAGATTTAATTCTTTAAAATATGAAAAATAATTATTTTAACGTGAAACTTTTATATAAGATAGAGGATAATTAATGAGATTTTTGTGAATGTTGAGGATTTTTCCTATGCATTTTTGAATTGAATTATCCTATAAAAAAAAGATTCAACTACCCATGGTAACTTAAGCGATTAATTAGAAAAGTAATTAACCATTCATGAAAAGCGAACTGCAAAAACTCTGGCTAACCAATGAAATTGTGACATACAATAGGTTTTACTGGAAAGTATTTATTCAAAATAAAAATAAAAAATCTCATCAGAAACATGATTCTAGGGAGAAATTTTCCCAAGCTCCGAAAACCAGAGTGGTGGACGAGATGATAGCTTGGGCAAGGAAGCTACTCCATGGAGGAAGGCCTTTGCTGTAAGATGCCCAAAGCTGAAGTGGGAACCAATTGGGTGATGGGAGCCATGGTGGTCTGATGGGAAGTAGAAGACACGACCTAGAAATTTAATTGCTTATAAATAAAACCACGTGGTACCATTGGTGGCAACGACAACCTTCTGTAATAGTTTCATTTATGGTAACTCTTCATTCTTAAGGATATATTTATTACTTATTACAATACATACAACCAGATAAATCAAGCGCTAGGAGTATATGCTGCAATATGCTGAAGGATATACATAGCCTTCTTGACTTCAAATAATACTGAATCTTGGACTCAGCTTCTAGAATTTAATTTTGTCTTCCTGTTTCACAAAAGTGTTGCAATTTGTAAACCTTCACTGGCCAGCCATTTACGAAGACAGTGATACTGTTATGTATTTGGTCGGAGGACCCACAGCAACCAAAGCTGCCACCACCACATACACCACCAAAACGGCCACCACCACCTCCTCCTATTATGACCACATAAAAGAAACACCACACAAATAATGAATGCAGCCATTAACAGCATTAATGAACCTGAACCTGCACTTAACGTCAACACATAACCTTGATCGTTTATACAGTAGGCGCTGCACATGAATCTGCCAGTATTCCCAGTATTTAAGTCTCTGGTCATACTTTCTTATCTTGATCAGTTATCTTGTCTGCATTAAGTGTTACAATCTCTTCAAGTGCTGGTATATTTCTATTTATAAATTTTCTTAAACAGAACCTTTCAATTGTTGCTATTTCATGTGCAATTTCCTAGCCTGTACTTTGTTACGGCAAAGTTGGTGTGTGTTTCTTTTATTAAAGACTGACTTTTGTGTTAAGTCTATGATGCTAAATATAATATATGAATTTCGTTTTTTTTAGAATCATAATGTACTTTGATTTCTAAACCATGACCTGATCAGCATATGTCACTGCAATACGCTCATCGATGTCTTTATGTATACAAGAATATTTCTGGTGCACAGTTGAAATAAAAAGAAAGTTTAGTAGGCTTCACACCAACCAATTGATTTCTTTTCTCCTCATTAGGGCTCTTCTGTAACATTATTATTGACGGTGGTTGTATAAAAATTATTCATTTTATTTCCTAAATATCTACAAACAAAAAGATATGATGTGTAACACATGATTGAGTATCGTACGTAGTTTCGGTACGGAATGCTTTAATTATTATCATGTATAATGTGAAATTGCTAAGGAGCTAGTATCTGATACAACCTTTGTATTAATGCTTTACTTCATAAATATGAATGTAAGCAAAGTTTCATCTGCAATTATATATGTTATTTTCCCTATTAAAATTACAAACATAAACGATTAATATAAAATATGTATATTGGTAGTAATGCTGACAAGTTGGACCCACTTTCCCATCCTCCAAATGTGGAATCATATATCCATCTTTTAGCCCTCAACCGGACCTACAAAATAGTATATTTACACGATCAAATTTGATGACATATGAATGAGATATTAGCATCACAAGTTTGGGATTTCCACATTAAAAAAATTATCCAAATTATATGTATATGTGTTGGGTTAAAATATAACACAACATCCCAAATCGGTTAAAAACAAGGATAGATAATTGAAAATGAGAATAGAATAATGAGAATACTAGGTTTTTATAGTTGTTCAACCTCAAATAACTGACTACGTCCACGTAGTTTTCTTGCTTTGAGATTTATCACGAGTACAAACGATTTACATTGATTTCAATTCTAGAAACAAGGTAATCTCGACTTTGACGGCAATACGTGATAAAAAAGGCAGTATGGAAGAGAAGAGAGTGATCAGTTAGACCCAAAAGTGAATAAAAAGTTCTTCATCATGTTTCTTTAACTTCCATATTTAGAGTCGAAATCCTTCGTTGTAGTCGCAAGATCACGGAAGACCAAGTAAGAGTTCAGATCCGTGAAGCCAGGAAGGAAGAATGAGTCAAATCTATGCACCAAAATCATGTTGGTACCGCGCATGTTTGTTCGTCATCAAAATGCATGCTACTACATACCTGTCTATATCTCAAGTATCCAAATATAGAGGTGCGTCCCTGTAACGAACAAGATTTTCGGACCAGTCAAAATCGCCGAAAAACACGTTCATTCTAAAACAACGAATGAAAACTAGAAACTTAATACTCAATATTTGATAAATATATTCAACACTATAAAATGTATAGGATACAATTTCAATTTTACAAGTTATCAGAGTAATCAATTTAATCTACTAGGTGTGCTTTAATACATACCAAATACAAATAAATCCATCGATGTACAACTCTGATGAGAGAGATAGCAATAACCATTCTTGCTAACTCAATAAACATGTTAAATGCGGAATAAAATAATAAGCAGAAAAAATACATCAATACACGATATATGGCAGACAATAAGCAGAAAAATGTTATGTTATTATTAGGGCCGCATCACTACCACTTGTGACTGTCTGCATACCCCTATCTAATTGGGTACCCAATTAGATAACAGGATCAAGCCAACGTAGTTCTCCTACCGCAAATAGAACTAAAAAGCCTACGATGCACAAATAATATGCAATTCCCAAAACTACCCACTTAGGCTTAATCTTTACATTTATATTTTTCAAATCTAATTACCTTTAGGGAAATTATCTCTTTGGAATTTATTCTCGAATTCTTATTTCAAAACTTTTGAGATATATATATATATATATATATATATATGTATGTATGTATGTATATATGTATGTATGTATATATCTTTTATATTCAAACTAGTCTTTTACTTCGAGATCTGAAAACAAATCACATTTTCAAACGATACCAATATACAAGCATATACAACTATATGCTACCAAATCTCGGGAGATTTCTAGCCATAACTAGGCCCTTAGATCTAGCCTTTCGAATAAATAATAGATTGCTACATCCCTCTATTCCAAGAGCGGACTACACCGAGGCTACAGAACATCTGCACCACCTATGCACATGCGTTTCATAGATTATGGGTTATCCGAATCTTTGGTAACATAACAAATCACTTTATATCCCGGAGTGGCAAAATCATTTACACTAATAATTACAAATATTTCTAATCTATAATAATATCCATTTCCAAATCCTTTCAAAAATCATTTTAAAACCATCGGGTTTAGTCTTCCAAATTCTTTCCATTTTATAAAACATTTCTATAAAATCTTTTTTATACAAACCACTTTTATATAAAATCACTTCAAAATATTTATTCTCAAATATCTTTTTTTTTTATCTTTTAGAGGAAAACATTTCATAACATTTCAACTTGAAAACCAATTTTCAAAACATTTCATTAAATTGAAGTGAACCAAATATTACCGCTAAACACCTTATAGTCAAATCGTGAAATAAATCACAAGGTGTTAGCCTACAATTATTTTCTACCCAGCCCATACATATGAATAATTAATTGCTCATAAACTGGCCGAGCCTAATTCAAACAATCAATTAATGAAATAAACAAAATAATAAATGATAATCAATGCTTAATTCTATCAAATATTTATAACACTTTATTTAATCTTGAGTTAAAACGGTTTGATATTTATTTTGAAGCAACTGGGCTTTCCCTTCGACATGTTTCGTCTCTCGCCCAAGTCTCCTTGGATCTCACAGACGAAATGCGTGTACTAGTCGTTTTCGAATACCCGATTAAATATTTAACTTCTAAATTTTTGAATACTTAATAACCATCCAAATAGTCAAACAAGAAAATAAAACCATTGTTTTAGCAAAAAAAAAGTAAACAAGCATTCAACAAGCGTTTTTAAACAACACTTAACACTTAAAGTTCCTTCAACTCAGCAATGATTTTAATGAATTTAAAAGAAGAAATAACTCACTTTGGATTCCACTCCGTCAAACTTTAAGGCAAGGAACTCCAGATCTAAACCATATTTCCTAGCAATTTTGCTAACTTTGTCACTACGGATTTGACTATAGCTTCGCTATTATTTCCTGAAACTTCTTGAAATCCGGCCATAGCTCCGCTAACGTAGAAGTTGAGATGAAAAGAGGTGGAGATGGCTTCTAGATGGGCACGGCCTTGGGTGGATGGATGGAACTTACTAGCTTGAACTTGACTTAAGTGGTATACTTTTTTGTCGATTATTTTTATCATAATTTTGTTATGCTTTTGGAATTTTTTTAGGGAGGCATGGAAGCCATTAAAGCTTTAAGAAAGAATAAAGAGAAGCTTAGAAGAAGAAGAAGAATGGAAAGTGTGTGGAATTTGTGAAAGAAGTGGTAGGTATTTATATGAAAAGTTTGGAATAAAATATCATTATGTGAAATGACAAAAATACCCTTACTTCAACTTAAAGTAAACTTACTTTTTCAACACTTATCATCACCTTTCACATCTTACTTTATGTCTTAGTCACTTAAGAGCTAAGCAAACGTATTTGGATGAAAAAGTGGCTAAATAGATGATTTGGTTTGATTTTGATGTGATGTTTACTTTTTGACTTTTCTTTTTTTACTTACTTTTGTTAATTGTTTTTATAAGTTTCTAAGCATGCTTTAATAAATTAAACCTAATTAGTTAATTATTAATTACTTCTTATATGTTACAATGTATATAAAAATGTGTACATAATGGTGCAACGATGTTGTGACAACTTTAAATCGACAAAACGTTGTTTTCCAATAAAATGTTTTACGGTTATATTTTGACGTTTTAGTTAAACTATTTATTTATATAATCCAAATTTAAAAATAAATTTGTATAGTGCTATTTACAAATATAAACACTTATAAATTAATTAAAATAATTTATTTAACCATTGAAACTTACATTTCTGAAATCGGGATTTTGTCACTTTTGTTGATATAAGCAATTATTTCTATTTTTATGTATATTTCTCTTTGCAAATCCTATCTAATATTATTTAAATCATAAAATGTTATATATTTTATATTTAAAATCACTTTAAATAGTATATTTTAAAGTGGTTAAATTCTGGGTCGTTACATTTTCCTCTACATAAAAGAATTTCGTCCTCGAAATTACAAGGACGGAGAAATATAACGAAAAACAACAATTAACGAAAGTTAAACACACAAAAATTAGTAATATCACCCATAACCCCGGTCGGAGGTATGCTACCTTATCCTATCCATTTTATTTATCAAATTAAGGTAGTTTCATTTTTAAAATTCCTAGGTTGATTTACTAACCTAGACAAATTTTACTTAGGCACCTAACCTAAGCTCTGATACCACCTATAACGAATCAGATTTTCGGACAAGTCAAAATCGCCGAAAAACACGCTCGTTCTAAAACTACGAATGAAAACTACCAACTTAATACTCAATATTTGATAAATATTCAACACTATAAAATGTATATGATACAATTTCAATTTTATAAGTTATCAGAGTAATCAATTTAATCTACTAGGTGTGCCTTAATACATACCAAATACAAATAAATCTACCGCTGCACAACTCTGATGAGAGAGACAGCAATATCCATTCTTGCTAACTCAATAAACATGTCAAATTCGGAATAAAATAATAAGCAAAAAAAATACATCAGTACACGATATATGGCAGACAATAAGCAGAAAAATGTTATGTTATTATTAGGACCGCATCACTACCACTTGTGACTACCTACGTACTCCTATCTAATTGGGTACCCAATTAGATAACAGGATCAAGCCAACGTAGTTCTCCTACCGGAAATAGAACTAATAGAGCCTACGATGCACAAATAATATGCAATTCCCAAAACTACCCACTTAGGCTTAATCTTTACATTTATATTTTTCAAATCTAATTACCTTTAGGGAAATTATCTCTTTGGACTTTATTCCAGAATTCTTATCTCAAATTTTTTGAAATATATATGTATATATCTTTTATATTCAAACTAGTCCTTTACTTCGAGATCTGAAAACAAATCACCTTTTCAAACGATACCATTATACAAGCATACAAAACTATATTCTACCAAATCTCGGGAGGTTTCTAGCCATAACCAGGCCCCTAGGTCTAGCATTCCGAATAAATAATAGATTGATGCTTCCCTCTATTCCAAGAGCGGACTACACCGAGGCTACAGAACATCTGCACCACCTATGTCCATGTGTTTCGTAGATTATGGGTTACCTGGATCTTTGGTAACATAACAAATCACTTTATATCCCGAAGTGGCAAAATTATTTACACTAATAATTACAAATATTTCTAATTTATAATAATATCCATTTCCAAATCCTTTCAAAATCATTTTAAAACCATCGGGTTTAGTCCTCAAAATTCTTCCCGTTTTATAAAACATTTTTATAAAACAATTTTTTATACAAACCACTTTTATATAAAATCACTTCAAAATATTTATTCTCAAATATCTTTTTTTATCTTTTAGAGGAAAACATTTCATAACATTTCAACTTGAAAACCAATTTTCAAAATATTTCATTAAATTGAAGTGAACCAAATATTACCGCTAAACACCTTATAGTCAAATCATGATATAAATCACAAGGTGTTAGCCTACAATTATTTTCTACTCAGCCCATACATATGGATAATTAATTGCTCATATACTGGCCGAGCCTAATTCAAACAATCAATCAATGAAATAAACACAATAATAAATGATAATCAATGTGTAATTCTATCAAATATTTAGTACACTTTATTTAATCTTGAGTTAAAATGGTTTGATATTTATTTTGGAGCATCTGGGCTTTTCCTTCGACATATTCCGTCGCTCGCCCAATACCCCATTAAGTATTTAAGTTCTAAATTTTTAAGTACTTAATTAACCATCCAAATAGTCAAACAAGGAAATAAAACCATTGTTTTAACAAAAAAAAGTAAACAATCATTCAACAAGCGTTTTCAAACAACACTTAACACTTAAAGTTCCTTCAACTCAACAATTATTTTAATGAATTTAAAGAAAGAAATAACTCACTTTGAATTCCACTCCGTCAAACTTTAAGGCAAGTAACTCCAGATCTAAACCATACTTTCTACCAATTTTGCTAACTTTGTCACTACGGATTTGACTATAGCTTCGCTATTATTTCCTGAAACATCTTGAAATCCGGCTATAGCTCCGCTATCCTAGAAGTTGAGATGAAAAGAGGTGGAGATGGCTTCTAGGTGGGCACGGCCTTGGGTGGATGGATAGAACTTATTAGCTTGAACTTGACTTAAGTGGTATACTTTTTTGTCGATTATTTTTGCCATAACTTTGTTATGCTTTTGGATTTTTTTAGAGAGGCATGGAAGCCATTAAAGCTCTAAGAAAGAATAAGGAAAATCTTAGAAAAGGAAGAAAAAGAAGAATGGAAAGTATGTTGAATTTGTGAAAGAAGTGATAGGCATTTGTAGGAAAAGTTTGGAATAAAATATTATTATGTGAAATAACAAAAATACCCTTACTTAGCTTAAAGTAAACTTACTTTTTCAACACTTACCATCACCTTTCACATCTTACTTTATGTCTTAGTCACTTAAGAGCTAAGAAAATATATTTGGATGAAAAATTGGCTAAAGAGAAGATTTGGTTTGATTTTGATGTGATGTTTACTTTTTGACTTTTCTATTTTTACTTACTTTTGTTAATTGTTTTTATAAGTTTCTAAGCATGCTTTAATAAAGTAAACCTAATTAGTTAATTGTTAATTGCTTCCTATATGTTACAATGTATATAAAAATGTGTACATAAAGGTGCAACGATGTTTTGACAGCATTAAATCGACAAAACGTTGTTTTTCGACAAAATGTTTTACGGTCACATTTTGACGTTTTAGTTAAACAATTTATTTATGTAATTCAAATTTAAAAATAAATTTTTATAATGCAATTTAAAAATATAAACATTTATAAATTAATTAAAATAATTTATTTAACCATTGAAACTTACTTTTCTAAAATCAGGATTTTGTCACTTTTGTCGATATAAGCAATTATTTTTATTTTTGTGTATATTTCTCTTTCCAAATCCTATCTAATATTATTTAAATCATTAAATGTTATATATTTTATATTTAAAATCACTTTAAATTGTATATTTTAAAGTGGTCAAATTCTGGGTCGTTGTAGTCCCCTATTCAAATCAACTCGACATCAACCATAATTATGGTAACGACCCAGATTTTAAGTCATTCGAATTTGGAATATTTAATTGATTTTAAATATTGAAAAGTTAATTTTATAAGTTAATTAACTTATATTTCAAATAGAGCGATTTATTTGATAATAAAATTATTAAATTTAATATTTGGAATTGTTTAAATAATTGAATCTTGAATTTAATGTGAATGAAAATGATTTCGAAAACTGGTTTAAATTCTGTTTAAACAAGAATGAAGATAATAAACTTTTAAATTGGATTTAAAAGTGATTAAACTGGTTTTGGAAATTACTCATTTTAATTAACGTGTAAAAATAGCCTTCTAGAGCACTGTCTCGGATTTTGACAAAACTAGTTTCGTTGGATCCATAATAGTAAAATATTATATGCTGTCGAATTTCATTGCGATCGGACATATCATTTGGTCGTGCGAGTTCGAAACGCGTAGAAATTTATTTAATGGAATTTAAATTAATATAATTTGATTTTAAAGTTAACATCTTTATATGATGGAATTGGCTTTTAATATATATTACATTGTATTCGGAATATGGGTATAATATATAGAACGCCAGGCGGCACGCTTCATTTGTAGTTCGAAATTTTAACGGGTGAATAGTGCCACGAATATTTTCTATAAAAGGCCATCAACTTTCTTCCATTTGATAAAACCCTAACCTAAAATCTTTAGCCGCCATTAAAACCCTAGAAATCAACGGCCTAGAATCATCGTATTAATCGGAGAAGAAATAGGCTTAGCATTCGACATGACAGACGAAGGCGTGGCCGAGGGAAGTCGATCCATGATCATGGATCGTCGAATGGACGACGACGGCGGAGGCTGGGGGATTGCATTCGAGGTGCATTTTTTGGGTTTCACATGTGCGCGCAAGGTGTATGGCAGGGAGTAGGGTGCAGCGGCAAGCGGCGCGAGGCGTGGCGAGCGATGGAAGAGCGGCTGCGTTCTGGTTGCGCGATTCGATCATCGTTGACAGAAAAACGTTGCTTGGAAATGTTTGCGTGTGCGAGTGGGAAGATGAAGAAAGGTTTAATTTTTTTTAAACGTTAATTAATTATGTTAATTATAAATTAATTATCTCGTATGTTAATTAATTCATAACATGTTCATACGAGGTCGGTTTTGAACGTGACAAGTTGCGTTGCGATCGTATCAGCGAATACTACACTATAGAGTTGGATTGGATAGATTCGAAGCTAGTAAAAATATTGGGTTAAATTGAACGACCATTCAATTTTAATCCAAACTGTAGCGATTTAGCGATTGCTGGAATTTTTGTGAGTAAACTCACCTCTCTGGCCCACTTATATCTTTATATAAGTGTGATAATTTTATTTATGTAGTTGTTGCTTGTTTGGATGATTTGCTATATTTATTAGTTTGTTAGGATATATTCCCGCCTATTGGAGTGGATGAGAAACTATTACGTTCCCATGTATGAGCGGATGACCCTTTGTATATGAATCCCGGCTCGAAGCGGTTGATTTATGTTATTTGATAGTATATTGTATGTTATGTATGGGGACAAGTTGGAGGGATCCAACAGGATTCCTCACACTTTTGATTTTACTTTTCATATATTTTGATATATGATATGTTGGATGCCATATTTGATGGCAAGGATTGTTTTTGTTTATTTAGTGCTATAGTAGTACTGGACCATATTTTTGGTATTTTGAAATACTATAAAATAATGATTCTGAATTGAAATGATTTTCAAAGTGAGTATATATATTTAATAATTTTTAAATTATTAAAAGGAATGGATTTATTTTTAAATAAATAATAAAGTAAGATTTTTGATGCTATAAAGTTATGGTTTTTTGAAATATATTTAAATCAGGATTTTTGAACAGTTTATACAAAGGATTTATAAAGGTGATATTTTATAAATAAAGAAATAGATTTATAATCGAAATTTATAAATATTTTTTAAATGGATTTGAAAAGTATTTGGTAAATGGATTTTATAAATAAATTAGATTTATAAAGAAATGGATTTATAAATGGATTTTGATAGTAATTGAGTTTTTATAAATGAATGATTTATAAATAGGATTTTATAAATAAAGATATTTTATAAAATAGGAGTTTTACGAAATAGAAAGGAGATTTATAAACATAGTTTTATAAATATGGAAATGATTTATGTTGAGAATTAAATATGGATTTTTATACAAAGGAAATACATTCAAGTTTTAAAAAGTTAAATAATCTTTTAAAAGGAATGTTTGAAAGTAATATTTTGATGGAGTTAATGGTTTTAAAAGTAATTTATCTTTTTTAAATAATGTTTTTGAAAATAATAATTCTTGTTTGCGCCAAAATTGGTCACAAACACCCAATTGTCGATGAAAGCACCAGTTCATAATCACAGATTACAGATAACAAGTATGTAGAGAATTAAAAATGAAGAACACTCAGAAAATTAAAAGGAAAACAGTAAAGAACACAGAGTTTATAGTGGTTCGGCAATCCGGCCTACATCCACTTTGAAGTTGATAATTTTATTGATGTTTGCTTGTTGACTACCACGAGTTACAACTGACTACAACAGCAAATTTCGAGTACAAAGATGGTTCTTGCAGAGTCTGGACGTTGAAGAATCAAAAGTCCATTTTCTGTAGACTTTGGGATGCTATTTATAGGCGTAGGTTGCAAATATCTAGCTCAAATCTCGGGAGACCTCTTCTGGCACGAGCACGGGCCCACGCGATCGATCCCATGCGATTTTGACTCGATCTGTGATCGACACGAATGAATTTCGTATTGATCAAGATCTTGCTTGATCAAGTCGAGATCGATCATGAACATTCTTTAGGTTGTACCCAAGCTCCTGTGAAAATTTGATGGCATATGGACTTGTAGATTGTCAGTTGTGATCGATGCAAATTTGGACTTTTCGATGGTTGCGCAGTTCGCATCGATGTTGTTCGCATCGATCTCGCTCGTAATGATAAGACGATGGCGACGTGGAGCGATAAGCTAGGTTAGATCCACTTTTCATGCTGCGTTGACTACCTCCTCCTTCGTATCCATCGGGTGCTATGCTCTTCGTATCGATCAAAATTGGTCTCTTCGTATCGATCATAATTGGTCTCTTCATATCGATTACATATGATTTGTATCCATATGTTCCCTAGTGCTTCGCATTGATGGAAGAGTGTCAGTTTTGTATCGACCATCTGGTTGATCAATACAAAGTACACATCTACGTGACCGATACGAAGTAGACAACTGTGACTGATTCGCATCGATAGGAAGGGATGGGTTTCGTATCGATCATCTGGGTGATCGATACGAAACATGTATTAACATGGATCGATACGAAATGTATATCGATACGAAGTAAATAACCTTGGTCGATTTGAAAGGTGCATGTGTCTGATGGATATGAAACAAACGATTGCAGTCTGGTCAGGATGCAAGCAGCATGGATACGAAATTAGTGAGGACTTAGGTTGCCGATTGATTCATGGCCATGACTCAAAGTAATCTTCTTCTCGG
This sequence comes from Allium fistulosum, assembly GCA_030737815.1. NCBI lineage: Eukaryota > Viridiplantae > Streptophyta > Magnoliopsida > Asparagales > Amaryllidaceae > Allium > Allium fistulosum. The sequence goes on from CM060905.1 coordinate 458,019,755, forward strand.
TCCGAAGTAGACCTCCCAATGGCTCGAAGTAGACTGCCAAGAAACTCGAAATAAACAGGGAAATGACTCGAAGCGAACACGTTGCCAACCCGAAGTAGGTTGTTTGATGGCTCGAAGTGGGTGGGCGTCGATAAATACGAAGTGGGCCTGTTCTCCGATGGATATGAAATGAGGCTACCTTCTTGGCTTGTACCGATCATATCTTGAGCATATGAACTCGGATTGACTTGACATTTGGAATGTTGGATTCCGTAGCTTTGTTTGTCATGTTGCATCAATTGTAGCTTGATGCAGACTCGGTTAAAATTTACCGACATCCATAGCTGACCTGTACATAACTGACAATCGAGGAGAACTGTCTTTGGTTTCCAGTTAATCTTTTGGTATCACGGCCTTGCCAAAAGGTGGGATAACAATTACAAATGGAATTTAATAGTTTGAAAAGTGATTTAAAATGTGATAAGTATCGAAAACATAGATTTCAACGTTTATTGTTATAATAGATGTTTCCGGGGAAGTATGAAAGGCATGTACTATAACACTGTTGTCATAGTAAATGATTTATGAAAGGAAATGTTTTATATAGTATACGCGATATATATATATATATATAATTAATCAAATCCCTATACTAGTGTTTTTGGGTTGTCGTACCGATGTTTTACGCAACATTTGTTTTGACCCAATAAACTGTGTTTTGACATTCCATTATGAAATACGCAAATCGGTACTTATGATCATACTAAAGGCTTGGTAGTGTATGAGCATTGCTTCCTATACTTAACACCCGTCCGGAGGCATACGAACTCTGGAGTTGTACGGTTATAGAAATCTATTTGGTGTATCTCCAAAATGGTAGTGTTATTAAATATGCTTATACCGTTGATATAAGTATATGGAAATATTTTCCAATATCAATGTATTGAAATGGTTTTGAGGATACATCTTTTTAAAGGTAATTTGAAGTAAATATTTGGAAATTGATTTAATTAATAAAAGATTAATTAAATGGGCCTAGTGACTGCTTATGAGTTAGATATTGTTTGTTGCTTTGATAGTTAAATAACTGACTATCAAATTTGGCTATTTTTGGTTCCTTGACTTGGTATGAGAAATGATTAGTCATGCACTTAGCACGAAGCCGACTGAGTAGGCTTGATTATCGTTTGGATTAAGAATGTTGATTCAAATGGTGAGGAGTGTCTATGGTACTCCAATCTACCGGGCTTCCTTCTTGGCCGAAGGATAGCAAGTTGAGAGTTGGAAATCATGATAAGTCTACGAGACTTGGTTTCCTTATGAAGTTAAGGGCCTCTTGATCGTTGTTGGTTTAGAGAGACCGGGGTCGGATTTATCCGAGAACCACTTCAAACTAATGTATGCATTTGAAAGTGCAGGTTTGTGATAACAATTCTGAAGACAAAGATCTTCATGATGCAGGGCTACTTGCCACTAGACCCGCGATTCCATATCATATATTTATGGTGGCAGTATTGCTTTGTTATGAAAATCTTCGATATGTAAAGACTTCTCGCTACTAATCCTAGGGTAATTCCCGACAGGTGGTAGGAGAGTACCTTCGGTTAGTCTTGTTCCTGGACAACTTGTATGGATGAATGTCTGACGTTGCATTTATAATTACATTAGTTGATCTCTATGAACGTAACATCAGTTTGGTGGCGGGGAGGGAAACTTCCCTTAGCTTAACACCTTTTCCTGAGATGTATGAGCTCAGGAGTTATACGTTTATAGAGATCAGTTGTGTGATCATGGAATGGCAGTGTGGCATTCAAAGTGGAATGTGCTATGCGAAAGGTAAATGCTACCTTAAGCCTCATCAACCGGAAATTGCTTAAACATGGCATGTCATAAGGATAAGTGGGCCGCGCCCATTAGGGTATGGTCATTACCTTTTTAGATTACTCTCTATATGTCGAGTATGTTGTGTATGCTTGTGGCCACGAATAGGTCGGGGATGACCGGGGTGATGTCATATTCAGTTCTATCTACCACTTGGCGGGTCTGTGGGTAGGCCGGTCTTGCCAGGTGCATAGGATTTGAAGGTATTGATCCTCGGTACATTCCTCTAGAGATGTACTGTACGGAAGGTAATCCTTTACCTGCCATTGTATGGAAATCCATTCTCCAATATGTGCTTTCCATTTTGTTTGTAGAACCTAACATAGTCTGTAAATTAATAATGGTAACAATTTCAGCTATGATTAAATATTATTTGTATACTAGACACTAGTATAATATCAGATGATTTGATATGAAATGTTTTGATTATCGTAAGGTAAAAAACCCATCCGTGTTTATGTGCAGTGTAGTCTTATGAGATACTTTTGTTTTGATAAAGAAAAGTTTTGATAACTTTAAAATAAATTTGAGATGTGTTTTCTCATGCTGGTTTACCAGAATGATCCGGGCATTCTTCCATTTGGTAGGTTGTATTAGTTTTGATTTTCGAGGGTTCAAAATCCCGACCGTTACATTTGGTATGAGAGCTTAGGATTGTGCGAACACCTAGGCTTTGGTTGGTTACTCATTATAGATAGGGCCAGTAGCACCCTAGAATGAGTTTGATTATAATATATATATATATATAAGTGCGTATATGTTAGTGATTATAAAAATGTTTTATATTGTGATAATTTAACTGTTGGGTGGTTTATGAATTCGGGTCGGTATGTGGGATGCCATGTTATCGATAGGGGTTTCTAAACGCTTGAACATGGAAAACCGATATAGTATTGATTTAAAATTGGGTAAATGAAATAATTTTACCTTGATTATATTTTATATATAAAAAATAATTTTTTAGAAATTATTATAGTTATATATGATGTGTTTGGTTGTTAATGAATGATAATATTTAATTATTATCATTTGTTGTTTATTGTTTGTCTTAGTTTTGATTTTAAAATGTAGAAAACTAATGTTATAAAATGGAATTATGTATATATATATATATGATTTCAAAATAATTTGAAAATAATAAGTAAAAACTAGGTGTTTAAATTCTGAAAGTTGTTATCTAAATGTTTTGTTTAAAACATTAGAAAATAAGTTTTATAACTTATAAATTTTGAGAATTAGTAAGTTAAAACAAATTTTTAAATTTATCAAATATGAATGTTAAGAAAAGTTAATTTGAAAATTGAATTATGAAATGAAATTTATCTTAAGCTAATTTAAATAAAATGAATTTTGAAACGAAATTTAACTTAAGCAAAGTTAAGTGAAATTGAATTTGATTTGTAATGAATTAATGAAATGAGCTAATAAAATAAATTAGTGAAATGGATATGAACGTGAGTTATAAAATGAAATTCAACTTAAGTTGTAAAATGAATGGAATATGTTTTGGAATGTAGTTTGCTAGAAATAAATATGAACTTAAGTGGTAAAGTGAAAATAAACATTAGTGGTTGTGTAAAATGTTTATAATAAATTTAAGTACTGGTTTTATGTTATGGTTTATATATGATATTAGTATTGAAAAAACATACTAAGTAAATAAATGAATGTGATTAAAGCAATGTGAATAATGAAAATGGAATTATTATGAATAAAAAGATGGGATATAATAAGTAACCCATTGAAATAATACATAAGTTGTACATATATTATTTTATTCGTATAACTATTTAATCCAGATATGAATATGCGATTTCAAGGTGATTTACACCGATCCAAGTTAGGATTTTTCACTCGATTCTTGATGGAAAATCCTGGATATGGATTTTTGATTGATTCTAATATTCTCTATCAGAATATATGGCTATGCATGGGGAATGGCAATTTCTAATCAAGGAACCGAATCTGAGTCCGCACTAAAGTGGCCGTGTGAACAATACTAGTTCGAAAGTGAAATTGTGTGATCAAGCGAGCGATCAGATTTGGTTTTGCGTAAGAATGATATATGTACATCGTACGAGCTTTAATAAATTAAATGTCGACATTGGAAAATGCAAAGTGATATGGTTATGAATTAATTGGATGAATATTAATTGTTTGGTGGTTTCACTTGTTGCATTTGTTGTGTTTGCATATAGTTATTGTATTAGTATATGCTATATATGGATGTTACTTCCTATATACTTGTTCTCATTGTTTGTTGAGTGATTAGTAGGTGCGGATGGTGTATGCTTTGCATTTGGAGCTCACTTTCGCATTATATTGATTGAATATGCTTGCTAATATAAGAAAAGGTACACATCTCGGATTACATATAGTATTTTTATATATTTTTTCCCAACGGGATGCCTCATCCTCGAAGATGAGATGTATATTTGTGATTATATATATACTGTAAATTTTTCCAATCCAACCGTGCAAAGGTGACACTGGCGAAATTTTCCGTAAATTTAAGGCATTAGAGAAATTTTGAGAATTTTGGAAAATATTTTGATAACTAAAATTTGGATTTTGGTTTTATACCTTGGAATGGTATTAGTTAGTAACTATGAATTGATTTGAAAGACTTAGAAATATTGTAATCCATTTTAATTAATTGTTTTGAAAAGTTAATCTGTTTGGGACATTTTTCTTGCCTAGTAATTTCGGGGACGAAATTCATTTAAGGAGGGGAGTTTGTAGCGACCAAGAATTTCAGTTATTCGAATTTGGAATATTTAATTGATTTTAAATATTGAAAAGTTAATTTTATAAGTTAAATAACTTATATTTCAAACATAGCAATTTATTTGATAATTAAATTGTTAAATTTAACATTTGAAATTGTTTAATTATTGAATCTTGAATTCAATGTGAATGAAAGTGATTTTGAAAACTGATTTAAATTTTGTTTAAACAAGAATGAAGATAGTAAACTTCTAAATTGAATTTAAAAGTGATTAAACTGACCTTGGAAATTGCTCTTTTTAATTAACATGTAAAAATAGCCTTCTGGGTCATTGTTTTGGATTACAATGAAACCAGTTTCGTTGGATCCATAATAGTGAATTATTATACGCTGTCGAATTTCGTGGCAATCGGACGTATCGTTTGGTCGTGCGAGTTCGAAATGCGTAGAAATTTACTTAAAGGAATTTAAATTTGTATAATTTGATTTTGAAAGTTAACTTCTGTATATGTTGGAATTGGCTTCCGATATATATTGCATTGTGTTTGAAATAGGAGTATAACATATAGAACGCCAAACGGCACGCTTCGTTTGTAGTTTGAAATTTTAACGGGTGAATAGTGCCGTTAAAATTTTCCACAAAAGGCTATCAACTTTCTTCCATTTGCTAAAACCTTAACCCTAAAAGCTTCAACCGCCATTAAAACCCTAGAAATCAATGGCCTAGAATCATCGCATTAATCGGAGAAGATATAAGCTTAGTGTTCAACATGAAAGATGAAGGCATGGCCAAGGGGAGGCGATCCATGGTCGTGGATCGTCGAATGGACGACGACAGCGATGGCTGGGGGCTTGCGTTCGAGGCGTAGTTTTTGGGTTTCGCATGCGTGCGCGTGCGAGGTGCGTGGCAGGGAGCAGGATGCAGCGGCTGGCGGCGCGAGGCATGGTGAACGATGGCAGAGTGGCAGCGTTCTGGTTGCACAATTCGAACATCGTTGATTAAAACAAAGTCACCTGGAAATGTTTGCGCGTGTGAGAGGGAAGATGGAGAAAGGTTTAAGTTTTTTTAAACGTTAATTAATTATGTTAATTATAAATTAAATATCTCGTATGTTAATTAATTCATAGCTTCTTCATACAAGGTCGGTTTTGAGCGCAACAAGTTGCGTTACTATCGTACCAGTGAGTACTAAGCTATGGAATTGGATTAGATGGATTCGGAGTTAGTAGAAATTTTAGGTTAAATTGAACGACCGTTCAATTTTAATCCAAACCGAAGCGCTTTGGAGATTGCTGGAATTTTTGTGAGTAAACTCACCTCTCTGGCCCACTTATATCTTTATATAAGTGTGGATAATTTTATTTATGCTGTTATTGCTTGTTTGGATTATTTATTATATTTATTAGTTGGTTTGGATATATTCCTGCATATTGGAGCGGATGAGACACTATTATGTTCCCGTGTATGAGCGAATGACCCTTTGTATACGAATCCCGCCTCGAAGCGGTTGATTTTGAAAGTGATTAATGATCGTGCAATATGGAATATTAAATAAACTATCTACTTATGCAGAATGTAAATGTAAAAATAAGGTAATATAGTAAATGACACCAGAGATTTTTATACTGGTTCGAACTTCACGTTCTACGTCCAGTCCCAGACTCCTTCTGAAATTTAACTATCAACCCACACTTAACCTGGAGGAATAGGTATTACACCGCCTGAGCAATCGAACATGACTTCAACCATCTAAGCAACCGAATAGGACTTCAACCGCCTAAGCAACCGAACAGGACTTCAATAATATAGAAAATTATCTGACTGAATGTGCTCTTTTAATAGCACATATAAGTCTTTAGAGTACACCCATCCTATAATCTTCTCCTTTGTGGTATATCGTGTAATTCGTGAAAATGAGAAGTTTATTAGATCATCAATGAAGTATTCTTGAATAAACAAGTGATCAGAATGAAGTTTATAAGTATTGAATGCTTAGAGTTCAAATAGCAAGATAGATTCACAACACCATATAGGCCATTTTGCAACACATTTTTGTTTTCAATTAGCAACGGTTATTATCATTATTAAGTACCAATGGTTATTTCCATTAGGAAGTATGATAATTTCGTAAATGGATAAAACTAAAGAGGGCATAGTCGTAGTTTCTCTTTTATTTTCCTATAATGCTTATATTTTCCCCATTTCATTATTCCCCCTCTTTCAATCTAGGGTTACTGCCTCTGCATCATTCAGCACCGCTTCCGCATCATTTTGCCGCCGCTTGGTTTTGTCGCTACCTCCGCCTTGTTTTGTCACCGCCTCCACTTTTTTTTTTAGCCTTCGCCTTGTCCAATCAACGTCTAGCGTTTTCGATTGCTATTTGAATTTCGATTCTGGTAATTTTATTTTGTTTTTTCATGTTCATCTTTTAAATTGAACAACCACTGTCATATGTAAATCTGATATTGATGATTGCTATTTTTTATATAGCCGAATTCAAATAAAGTGATTTATTATTTAGATTAAATTTTCCTTCGTTTGAATTGAAGAAACTGATATCTGATGCTTGCTCGATTTGCTTATAAAGTAAGACTAATGGTCTGAAGCATTTAAATGTTTTCATCTTTTAATTGTTGTTTTAAACTGTTGACAAGTTTTAGGTTACTGCAATGAATAGTATTTTTTATTTCAGACTGAATATGAAATGAATATTATCATAAAAAGGATCAAAACAAATAACAGCTTTTTAATTACTATTGTATATATAGACGCATTATAGGTTTATCTATGAAGTATGGAACACCTAAAATATCAAAAGGAACTCATAAATCCTCAATTTTTTGAGAGAAATTTATATTATCCAAAAACATTGCTAGTTATAGTCAAAGAGTTAGACCAAATACTTCATAATTAAAGGATCTGTAGCAATAAATAAACTATCAAAATTGAAGAAGGGAGTAGAGCTGTGGTATTTCTAGTCTTAAAATGGAGAACATATGAAACAAAATTATAGGTTGTTGTCTCAAAATAGAAAATCTTGACTTGATATGGTGTATATAGAAATAATTTTAAAAAAATCTCTCATGATGATTGGAAAATTGATAGTAACAACTGCTTGTACCAAAATTGGGCACAACACTCTTCGGAAGGGTTTGAAGAGATAAAAATGAAGAAATTAAATGGAAAAGGAGGATTATCTTACAAACACTTCAAAAACAAGTAAGAAAATACGTAGAAACATAGAAGTTTAGAGTGGTTCGGCGTGTTGCCTACATCCACTATGAAATTGATGATTTTCTTGATGATTACAACTGATTACAGTGGATTACAGTGAATTACAGTGATGAAATTCGAGTACAGCAGCAGCCTTGTAGTGCAAAAATGTTTTCGGTAGAGTTTGGACGTCCAAGAGCCAAAAGATCCCTTTTCTGTAAGTTCTAGGGTGCTATTTTATAGGCATAGGATGCAAATATCTCGTACAGATCTCGGGAGACCCCTTCTGGCACATGGGCGGGCCCACACGATCGATCCCCGTGGTTTCGACTTGATCCGTGATAGATACGAATGAATTTCATATCGATCCAGATTTGGTCCAATCAAGTCGAAATTTGGCATGGACGTTCTTTGCATTGTACGTAAGCTCCTGTGAAAATTTCGTAGCATTTGGACTTGTGGATCGCGAGTTATGATCGATACAAATTAGAGACTTCGTTAGGCTGTTCAGTTCAAATCGATGCACTTCGTATCGACCAGTTCGCATCGATCCAGGCACGTGTCTGAAAGTTGACGTGGCACTAGTTTCAGGGATCGATCCACATTTCGTGCCGAATCGACCAAGTATTTCCAAGATTTTCGCCTTGTTTGTATCGATAGTTGTTGCCTTGTTCGCACAGATAGAGGTGGTTTAATTTGTATCGATGGAAGTAGCTCAGTTCGTATCGATGGAAGTGGCACTATTCGTATCGATGGAAGTGGCTCTGTTCGTATCGGTGGATGTGGCTCTGTTCGTATCGATCTAAGTTGCTCGGCTCGTATCGATTGTGTGGCCTTGTTCGTATCGATCAAAGTTGCTCTAACTTGATGGTTACAAACAAATGATGTTGTGATGGATACAAACAGATGGCGACTCTGCTTGGCTTGATGGATACGAAGTGGTTTCACGATGGATACGAAGTAATGATTACTTGATGGATATGAACCAAGGTCGCTTGATGGATACGAACAGCAGATGCTTGATGGATTCGAACAAGGCTCTTCAGCTGATTGATACGAAATGATGTGTTCTGATGGATGCGATTAAGATGATGGATACGAACAAACGGTGAAAAGATGGATACAAATAACGTGTTCTCTTGATTTGTATCGACCATATCTCGTGCATACGAACTCCGATTAACTTGAAATTTGGAACGTTGGCTTTCATAGCTTCGCTTGTCATGTCTTGTCACTTGTAGCTTGATCCAGACTCGGACAAAATTTATCGACATCCATAGCAAACCCACGTATTATCGATCTTCGGGTCAGACTGTCCTTCGTTTCCAGTTAAGTTCCTGGTATCACGGCCTGGCCAAAAGGCAGGATAACATTTGCCCCCCAAAGTACGTCTTGTGAGAACACGACGTGCTTTGAAAGGCCACAATCTTCACTCTGAATGGTTCCATCTAACTTGTTAAACAGTTATCGTCCTCTCGTTGGAAGTTGTAATCTTTGATTGATCCATAAAGACATAAATTATGAATTGTAGACTGCCCACTGTTGTACTGTGTGCTGTTGTAACTGATTGATGTATGTTAGCGATTATTTGTGTGTTGTTGTAACCGTCATCAAGGGAGTATTCAATTCCTGTGGATTTTGAAAATTGAATATTTGTCCGATATACATGCATATATGTTAACATGACTCTCGTTAACGTCGCACGTTCACGAGTCGTTGTCAGTTCTCTCGTATCGAATTCCGTATCGATCCTCTCCTGAATCGATGTGAAATTCGAGTTGTAATAATGCTTGATGGTGGTTTAAGAATGTCCCTTCGTATCGATCCACTCCTGGATCGGTATAATAGGTCGAAAGATTGTGCTTGCATTGATGGCTATGAATACCCTGCAAATTTCTAAATGATGGATACGAAGTTGAAGTTCGCATCGATCGAATGGTGAGGAGTACAAAAAGGGCAATCGGTCCTCTGTGCATTGTTCGTAACGATGGATATGAGCCTTCATGGGTTGCATGTTGATGGATACGAACAGTGCAGTTTGTATCGACGTGTTTTGAATGGAGTCGACAACAATGGATACCAATAAGTGCTTCGTATCGATGGAATCCAATGTTTCAGAAAAGTCTTCGTTGCACATTTCATATCGATGAAGTTCGAGCTGTTGGATACGAATAGCCAATTCGCATCGATACGAGACGAAACCGATTGGAATCAGTTGCGATGACTGGGAGATGAATCGTTTTTCTTCTTTCCTTGGGTCCATATAAATACCGTTTTGTACTTAGACAAATTTCACTTGCTCTTTATTCCTTCTGCACTGCTTCGCATCGATAAAGAACTCGGGAAAGAAATAATTGTCTTCGTCCCCAAATTGAATAGCCCTTCATTCCTTCAAATCGACTATTTAAATTAGGTAGCTAACCTATCAATCCCACTTTAAAACTATGAGACTCGAGTTTCGATGCCACTCCATTCGTGTTTATGGTCGATTCCAGTGATACCAATGTTGGATTTAGGCCGGAACTTGGTTGAAGAAGGTCGTGATGGCGTTCATGTTGATTAGGGAAGATGAAGTATGGAGGGATACGAAAGGAAACCTTCGTATCGATCAACTAGTGGCGGCATTCGTATCGATGAATACCCAACGACATTCGTATCGATATCCCTTGATCAATACGAATTTTGTAACTAAAGAGCGGTAATTCGATCGACACGAAGTTATAATCCACCGACCGATACGAAGATGCTCTTTAAGCGATTTAGTATCGATACGAATTACTGCTCTTTCATCGATATGAACAGGAGGATACTTCACCAATACGAAATATCCATTGGGTGATCGACACGAAGAGACGTACTATGATCGATACAAATTGCTATTTTCATGACCGATACAAATTGAACCTTTGGTGATCGATCCACATCTTAACCTCGATGGATATGAAAGTTTTGAAAAAATGAACACTTTACTCCGGCGAGCTTCAGTCGGACGTAATTGGACGTTACCGTTTCTCTACATACTTGACTACCCTTCGAAGCTCGTCGATGGAACTGTAACTTAACTCAATCTTAATGAACTTTAACTCGGATCGGTCTCTAAAGTCTGAATGGCATGGTTGTGACGGTCAGCGATGACGGTCACTCCGGTTGAATATTGAAGTCTCATCGTTTGAATGTTTTCTATAAATCTGTAGAAATTCTTCAAGTAATATATAGCACTGCACAACACATTCACGCATTTCACACTGGGGAACACTTGGGTTTTTATTGTCTAATGATGTATTCTAATAAGTTGATTAGCCATGGAATCCACAAGTACACAATTGCAAGAGCTTCAGGATTCATATCCTTTTGTCCTAGAGATTTCGGCCATTCGGCCGAAGTTATAGACCCTGCTCCGGACGAACTACCTGATGCTACGTTCATCTGTAATCCCCAAGACTCTATACCATCCAATGTCTCTAAAGACATGATGGGACGAATATGCCTAAGGTATGGTTTGTCATTGGACGATGTACTATTACCGGGACGAAACGATAGACCACATGCTCCCCCAGAGGGGTTTATTGCCTTCAATCGCCATGCGTGTACCGCAGGAACACTTCCTCCGTTCAACCAATACATTAGGGAAGTGCTGTCTTTCCTCGGAATTTCTCCATCACAACTACACCCCAACGGATACGCTTTGCTGAACAGTTTATTCATTGTATTCATGGAGCATCTCTTTCGGCCACCGGCTCCAACAGAAATCAGATATCTTTTTTACTTCAAGAGTAGGGGAGATAGTCCATCTTTTACATTCCTAGAGGCGGTCAGGAATTGTCAAGTAGTAACCGGATCCTGGACAAGGCCGAGTTACTTTAAAACAGAATGGTTCTACGTCTGATGCCCCCCAGGACTTGCCTGACGATGGTTAGTCAGACGTAAGTGTTGCAGTCTTCTCCAAGAGTTATCAAGATAATTGTAGTTGATGTAAAACTAATATCTTCTTTTCCTTACAGCCGCAATCCCACGACCCGAAGGCGGGTACTTCAAAGAAATAGTAAGGGTCCTTCAAGAAGTTCCAATTGAAATGAGGGACATCGATTCGGTTCTAACCGACATAACTTGAGAATTGTCGGACTGATTGAGCGTAATCAAAGCATAAGGCTTGAAGGAACACTGAGGGCGGCCTCGAAGAAGCAGCTGAAACGCCAAACACCCGGGGTCGTAATAACTGAAGGGGGGGTGATGAAGAGAGAATACCCACAGACGATGAACTTGTGGCTGGGTCTTCGGCCGGATTTCAAGCGACCAAAGGAAGAAGAAAAGGCAAGGCCACTGCTTACAAACGTCCTAAGTCTTCAAGGTGGAAATCAGTTGTGGTTTCCTTGCCGGTTCCCGGCATTAGAATCTCAGAGGCTCCTTCCTCGCCAATAGAGAGTCCTTTTGAAGGGCTTGCCGATATTCCGATTCCAGATTACGTGTCACTTCAACACGACACCGAGTTGGAGGAGCTTGATAGTGCTCTTGACCTAAGCAAGTCGCTTCCTATAAGTGTGACCGACATTTCCGGTTGGTCGGGGGGTTGCACGTACATACACACTTCACGGCAGTACACGATTTCCAATTATAAGTTGTTCAACTCAAGATATCACTAAGTCTGCTTCTTTTTCTTTTTACAGGTACAATGTCCGGACGAGGGTCGATGTTAGGAAGTCTTCGTTCAGCTCGTCGATCTTCTTCGTATTATGAGTCACGCAGGAGGGAAGAACATAGAGACTGCGATCGCGGGTACTCTAACCAGGAATGTCAAGAGAGAGATTGGGATAGGGAGTACAGACATCGATCCCGATCCCGCTCTCCTCCTCCTAGACTCCCTACACAACCTTCGGGTCAAGGGAGACAGCCAGTAGGACCCCCTCGTCACAAACCATCTTCACATGCTTCTAGGCCTGAGTCGCAATGCCATGGAATTGAGGTTGAGCCTCCCGTCATCATTGAGCAGGCTATCACTGAGCCCACTGGGGAAGGGGCTATTAAAATTGCTCAGCTAAAGAAAGATTTCCCAAATATATCCTTCGACGGCTACATTTTCCTCCTCACTTAAAGCGAATTCCATCAGAGGCGGAGAACACGATGCATGATTACATTCATGACATTTATTCCCAATACAAAGAGTGGGCGAAGGCTGCAGTGAAAGTGTAGAAGGTGGCCTTCGAGCGGGCTAAACTAATCAAAAAGTTAGAATCTGATCTTGCCCAGAAGGACCGCATCATCCAAGTGCTCAACGATGAAGCCGAGACCTCTCGGAAATCAGAGATAGAGGCCATCAAAAAGGCCGATGAGGCGAATTTGGCCATGGAGAGGATGAGGCAGACACACTATGCCTTGGTGGAGCAGATGGGCCACCGAAACACCACGGTCACCGTTGAACGGGACACTGCTCTGAAAGAACTTGCTGAGCTTAAAGCTAAATTCTCCGAAATCATCAAGGAAAAGGATGATGCAAACAAAGCCGCCCAAGAAGCATGTGAACAGGCTGTTATGCTTCGGGGTGAACGGGATGCAGCCACGACTAAGGTCCGAGTGGTGGAGACTGGGGTCGAGGAGAAAGTTCAAATGGCTGAGTCTAGGCTAGAGGCTGATATTGAAGTTCTCCTCAATGTTTATAATGCCAATGTTTTGAGGCATAGAAGTCTAGTCTGGCTCGATAACTACCCAACACATTTATACAATGCCAGGTGCCAATTGGTTGAGGAGGAGAAGGCGGTGCATCTGGGTGAATCAATCGATGAGTTTGAGCTTGAGAATCGTATGCTGAATGAAGACGAACGAAAGATTCTCCACGAGTCGATGATTTCGCATGAAAAAGAAATGCTCGGCACCCAACACTTGGAGGTCGGAGAAGGTTCAGGTGTTGAGCATCACGACGTGAGTGCTGAAGTTCATATGCCAACCCAGCCTGAGTCTGCAGATGTGGTTGATCTCCAGCCCATTCCTGCTTATAATCCGGATCAGCTGCAGCTATCTCCGGCCAGAGAACAAGTTTCCGAGGCTGTTCAGCCGTCCGCAAGCCAAATTGAGGAAGGTATTCTGAACATTCTCTACGCTTATCTGAAGTCGGTGTTGTTACCTGAATTAGTTATTAACAGTTCTTCTTTTGTTTTTGTCCAGTGATTGATGCTGCACTGGTCATGCCTCCTGCCACTCAAGAATCACATCATATGCAGGAGGCCATAATAACTGAAGCAACCACCACAACGACCACATCATCGATTGACGGAATGCAGGGGTGCACGCTTATTTTCGATGAGCAGATGATGGAGGAACTCCCCATTCATCACAACGATCCTTTTGTGGGCCTACCATTTGTTATGGGCGGAAGCGCACCTGCTACTGGCTCTTCCATGCCAACCATTGATGCTTCCAACGAGGCACAAGCAATTCGTGAAGAAGATGTTAGTCCATGAGTTGATGGTTTTGACGACAACAACCTTAGAATAAGATTATAAAATATAAATACAAACATTATAGTTTAGATATATATGTATATGCAGGATTTAACCATGCGGGTACCAAGAATGAAGACTGTACAGTATAGAGATTCAAGATATCAAGATTGAAGACTCATGAGTATCAAGAATATCAAGATTATCAAGAGTTCAAGATTTCAAGATAAGTATTGAGTCTAGAATTATGTTAAAACTTCACAATAGCACTGAAATCATCACTCCATTTTTCTTTTGGGATGGAACCCATTTCTACCTTTTTAGTGGCTTACAATCCCACGACAAGTAGCTTACAAACCTACGACAAGTGGCTTACAAACCCACGAACATCCTAGTTTTGTACAAGTTCTCGAGTCCTGATGTGATGAGATATTCAACAGGAAGAAGCTTGCAAAACTACTTCAAAATGATTTTCAAAACTACTTCAGAATAATTTCAAAACTTCTTTTCAAAATGTTTTAGCCTTAAAAATTATCTTTTCAAATGATTTTCAAAAAGATGTTTTAGCCTTAAATATTCTTTGTTTTTATTTTTAATAAACTCTTGTTTTAAACTTCGTTTGTTTTAAAACTATACTTTAATTATAATATATTTACTTAGATTTAAATATAAAACTATAGTAAAATTTTATACATATTATTCTCTATATTTATCTATGTATTTTATCTATAGTCAAGTATATTAATAAAGTTTAAAATAGTTTTAATATAAGATAAAGGTTATTTTCAAAGAAAAACAAAATATCAAAATTTCCTTTGGGATGTCAACATGCCCTAGTACCCCATGTCGACATAGTGACAGTTACATTCAGAAATTTGAATTTCAAAAGAAGTGTCTATTCGCCATAACCTTTCACGAATGGACATGGCTGTTGTTCTTCTATAAATAGGGGTTAGTTTCAATGAATTTACATATAGATTTTTTGGTTTTTCACTTCTCTTCTTCTTCTTCCATATTTTCTTATTCAAAATCCTATCATCACTCTGCCGAAATCAACATTGAATCTAACTAGATCATCTCTGGTTTGATTCTCTATCACTATCTCAACAAGATCCCAGTGTTATTCAGAGTTATAGGCTTCTTTGTAATCTATCTAGCGAGAAAAGGTGTGATTGTAGCCTTGGAAATCAATCAAGCGAGAAAAGGTGTGATTGTAGCCTTGGAAATCAATCAAGCGAGAAAAGGTGTGATTGTAGCCTTGGAAATCAATTGGGTGAACTTGTTGCCCCGGAAATCAAGTATCTCTACCCAGAGGATTGTGATTCTGGAGGATGTACCTCGTAGCCTTGAAACCGAGGGTTGTAATTGTTGAATTGCTTTTGAAAGGAAATCCATACATAGTTGTGCGGGACTGGATGTTGGGTAACTCCGAACCAGTATAAAATCTGGTGTGTTCTTTCCTTTACTGCATTTACTTTATTTCTGCATCTGTGTTTGATTCTGTGATTATATCTGTGTCTGAGTATTGCATACATTTGTTTACAAATCAACAATAACTCAAAAAGATTTAGTAATTTCTTATAAACACTATTCACCCCCCCCTCTATTGTTCATTCTAGCCTTAAGATCCATATTCCGCAATCCTCACAGAAGAAATATTGGCCGAAATCGACACTGAAATGGAGGCAGCGGCTCATGGTGGTAGTTTTGGAGGTGGGATGGCGGCACCTAGTCTAGCTCCGTTAAGGATGATATCGCCTGTTGGTACGGTTATTGATACTAGTGTGCCTATCCGGCCTCCTATAGTCGATCCAGTTCCACCGACTCCACCTTCAGGGAACATTCCCGTGCACTTGAGCTCGGTTGATGAAGTTGATATCATGCCCCCTCCTGGAGATCAGCCGCCGAAAGGAAAAAGGCCAAAAAGAAAGATAAGTGGCAGCTCCAGTGGGTCAACACCGAAAAGGAAGCCGAAAAAGAAAAAAGAGTATACGTGCTTCTTCGGTTTATTTTTGGTAGATAGATAAGGATCTACTTTCGTTTTTCTTTCGTAGGCCGTGTATATATGCGGGTTCGGCCCCTGCCAGTGGGAATTTTGGAATCGTCTTGTAGATAATTTCTTTTCACAAATAGTTGAAATGAAACTTTATTTCGTTTTGAACTTGATGTGTGTTTACTTGCTTAAGTGTTTCAGCATTTGACTTCCTCGTTCAATACACTTGTGAAGTTTCAACTTTTGAATCTCGTTTGAGTTTATCCGTCAAGTTCTGAAATCACGGCCACAAGTCATGACAGGATGTTAAGTTGACTCCAATGTTGTTCCGCTTCAGTCAGCGATTAACACTTAGTTTTGCCGTCAGTTTTAGGGATGAATTGAGAAGATCAGGCAGCGATCGTATTTTGCCTTCAATGCAGCATGCTTAGCATTGTTGGATCGATGTTGAAACAAGGAGAATCAAGTAGTCGAATCACACTCGCTCTTTTATTGATGATTGTATCCACGCTCCGGGGACATAAGTTATTGTCACGGGCGATCGGCCACGTTTGCTTGATACTTATCATTTCGTCCGCACTCTGGGGACTTAAATAAATTCGCAGGCGCTCAGTTACACCTGACATGAGTTTATACTCCAGTCTGCGCTCTGGGGACTTAGAGTCGATTATCATTTTATAATCCAGTCCACGCTCTGGGGACTTGGAGTTGGTTGACGTTTACTCCTCGGTTCGCACTCTGGAAATCCGGATCGTTTCGATGTCTATACTTTGGCTCGCACTCTGGGAATCTGAAGTTAGGCGACGTTTTATACTCCAGTTCACACTCTGGGAACTTAGAGTTAGTTTATGTTTATACTACGGTTCGTATTCTGGGAATCCGAAGTTGGTAAACAGACGGTCAATCACATCTGTTGTATGTTTTTGAATTTCGCTCGCACTATGGGAACGAAAGGTGTATCAGGATTATGGACGGTCGGATCACATCCACCCTGAGTTAACAAGTGAGGCCATTAGATGGACGGGTCCACCCTCCTCAAACTTGGTTCAAATACGGGCGAAGTCATTAGGTGGACGGATCCACCCTCTTCGAAACCGCATTCGTAAGTTTATACTCCAGTTTGCACTCTGGGAATCTGGAGTTGGGTGAAGGATTGTCATGTATCAATCCTTTTTTGACTTTAGTGTGATGGCTTGTCCCCGAGCCCGGGTTTCACTTAGCGAGTGACTGGTCGTATCATAGTCACTCCCTACTTGAATAAATTCTACCGTATGATGGAACTTAGCTCTCCGTGCATAGTGGTGGTCATATGAAGTATTTCAAGTAAATCACAGCCCTGGCTCGAAGAGATCGCACTTTATTGCTGAAATAAGAAAATATGGCAAAGTCTGTTGCCTTATTACAAATTCTAATTTCGAAATGCAGAAACAAATTGCAAATGAAAAATAGACTGAATAAATAAACAGAGCCTGTTATGTGTAGTAGCGACGAAGACTCTCGCTGTTCCAGGCTCTCGAAAGAGTGAGACCGTCAACGGTCGATAATTTGAATGTGCCATCTCCGAGCATTCGTTCAATAACATACAGTCCTTCCCAAGTTGGTTTCATATGCGAAGGGAACGGATAAATTCTTTTGAGTATGAGATCACCAAGTTCAAAGGTTCGGGGTCGGACCTTGGCTTTGTATAATCGGGCGACTCGACTTCAATATGCGGCTGCTCTCAGATCAACCTCTTCACGCTTCTCATCCAATAAATCGAGAGATTCAGCAAGTAATATAGCATTTGTCTTTGGATCGTAGTATGTCACACGATGAGAAGGTACTTCTAATTCGACTGGAATAACAGCTTCTGAACCATAAGAGAGTGAAAATGGAGTGTGACCGGTCGCGGACTTGTGGGTTGTACGGTAGGCCCATAAGGCCATTGGAAGTTCATCGACCCATTTGCCCCTGGCTTTTTCCAGTCGTTTCTTCAGAATGGATTTTATAATATTATTAACAGCTTCAACCTGTCCATTCGCTTGAGGGTGTGCGACTGCAGAGAATTTCTTCTAAATGTGGAATTGCTGACAGAAATCCTTAAATTCGGCACTATCGAATTGGGTCCCGTTGTCAGTGATAATAGTACGTGGGAGACCAAATTGGCAGATAATGTTGCGCACTACAAAGTTGATCACCTTCTTTGTTGTGATTGTAGCAAGGGGTTCAGCTTCTGCCTACTTGGTAAAGTAATCAACTGCTACGATGGCGTACTTCGCACCACCTTTGGCTAGAGGTAAAGAGCCAATAATATCAATGCCCCATACTGCAAACGGCCATGGGCTGATCATTTGAGTTATCTTAGTAGGTGGGGCCCTAGGAATCCGAGCATGCTTTTGACATTTATCACACTTCTTAGCATAATCTGCTGCATCATGGTTTACAGTCAGCCAATAGTATCCATACCGGAATACTTTCTTAGCGAGTGCTTGCCCCCTGGTGTGATCGCCACATTCTCCTTCGTGTACATCATGTAATATTCGTTTGATTTCATCGTGAGCAATACACCGGAGTAAAGGAACAGAGTATCCTCTTCTATACATAACTCCATTTTGCAATAATGAACCGCGAAGCTTTTCTAAGAATCTGTCTCTTTTCACTTCTACGCTCTAGCAGGGTTCCGTGTTCGAGATAATTTCTGAATGGAGTCATCCACGACTCCCTTTCGAAAATGACATCAAATATCCAATCGGTTTCCATCTGATCAATGCTTGGCGAAGATAATATCTCTACGGGGACAAGTCCCATTTGTTGTGCTTCACCTGTACTGGCTAACTTTGCCAACGAATCAGCTTTCTGGTTGTGTTCTCGCGGTATGTAATAAATAGCTTAATAGTCAAACAGATCCAATGTCTCCGGAACCTAAGCAAGGTACGCTGCAAAATCTCCGATCTCTGGCATGGTACTCCCATCAAACTTGACACACAATCAGTTGTGAATCACAGTAAATTTCCACCATAATGATTCTTAAATCTCTGGCAAGTTTCAATCTAGCCAATAGGGCTTCATATTCAGCTTCATTATTAGTTGCACGGAAGATGAACTTTAGAGCCTAACATATAGATCGACCTTCAGGAGTTTCAAGCACAACTCCTGCACCTGAGCAATGGTCATTTGATGCACCATCTGTATGTAGCTTCCAGATATACTAAGGAGATTCACTGGTTTCAGGCAAGTCCTCTGGGATGGTAAATTCAGCAATGAAATCTGCTAGGACTTGTCCTTGAATGGCTCGCCTTGGAGTGTAAGTAAGGTCAAACTGACTTAACTCGAGATTCCATTTTAGTAACCTGCCAGACGACTCAGGACGCGTAAGGGCCCGTCGTAACGGCTGGTCAGTATAAACGGTGATTGGGTGAGCCTGGAAGTATGGACGGACCTTCCTTGAGGCAATAACAAGACAATAAGCCAATTTTTCTAGCTTTGGATAATTTCTCTCAGCTCCGGTTAGCCGCTTGCTTATGTAGTAGACTGGCTTTTGTATTCGGTCTTCCTCCCGAACTAGGGCAGCACTAATTGCGTTTTCTGATACCGCCAAGTAAATGTACAATTTCTCATGATCGATAGGCTTTGACAAAATTGGCGGTGTGGAGAGATGTTGAATTAGTGCTCGGAATGCGCCCTCTCATTCCGTAGTCCATTCAAAGTTTCGTTTTCCTTTTCGGATCAGATCAAAGAAGGGAATGCATTTTTCAGTGGACTTCGAAATGAACCTGCTCAGTGCTGCTACTTTCCCATTGAGACTCTGGACTTGCTTTATAGTTTTTGGAGTTTCAAGATTTCCGATCGCCCAGATCTTTTCGGGATTGGCTTCGATTCCTCGAGCGTTGACGATAAACCCGAGGAATTTTCCGAATGCTACCCCAAAGTGATATTTCAATGGGATGAGCTTCATTCTGTATTCTCGGAGGATATTAAACATTAACTCCAGGTCTCTGATGTGATCGGTGGAAAATCGTGACTTGACTAGCATGTCGTCCACATATACCTCCATGGCCTTTCCGATCTGGTTAGCGAACATTCGATTAACTAACCGTTGATAAGTTGCCTCAACATTCTTGAGTCCAAAAGGCATAACTTTATAGCAATAGAGTCCCATATTGGTTACGAAGCTAGTATGCTCCTGGTCGGGCAAGTGCATGGTTATCTGATTGTAGCCAGAGTACGCATCCATGAAGGATAAACGCTCATGTCCAGCCGTTGAGTCTACAAGTTGATCAATCTGTGGAAGTGGAAAATTGTCTTAGGGGCAAGCTTTATTCAAGTCTGAGTAGTCAACACATGTTCTCCATTTCCCATTTGGCTTTCGGACAAGTACAGGATTGGACACCCATTCCGGGTATAACGATCTTGAATGAACCCATTCGCCTTAAGCTTATCTACCTCTTCTTTAAGGGCGGCAGATCTCTCTGGATCCATACCATGCCTTTTTTGCTTGACCGGGATGCACCGCGGGTCAATATTTAGTCTGTGGCTCGCAATGTCCGGCGAGATCCCACACATATCAGAGTGCGTCCAGGCAAACACATCAAGGTTTACCCGGAGAAATTCAACCAATTCCTCTTGCATTTGTTGTCTTAGCTGAGATCCAATCTTTATCACTTTCGAGTCATTATTATTGTCGATTGGCACATCGATCGTCAGTTCGGCCAGAGAAGCTTAACTGTCTTTACCTTCATTTACACTTTCGGTATCTCTCGAGTGAAGATCTCGTTGGAATTGGTTGGGGTGCCCAAGCCCGGGCCCAAGCGCTAATTGTCAATTATCAGCTAAGCGGACGCAGAGAGATTCTTCTACGCCCTTTCCTTTTTCTTTCTGCTGCGCCTCGTGTAGCTCAACTACATAACAGGCTCGCCCTACGGCCTGATCCCCTTGAACAACTCCGACACCATTGTCGGTAGGGAATTTCAAAGTCAAACACCATGGGGCGATGGCCGCCCTGAATTCAGCTAGGGCTGGTCAGCCCAAGAAAGCATTATAAGGGGAGTTTATATCCAACACAACAAACTGCAGTATCCGGATTCTCCAGCATTCACCAATTCCCAACTCCACTGGCAATTCCACCACTCCAGCGGGTATAGTTGCACTCCCATTAAAACCATGAATGCGAGACTGACATGGCTTTAAGTCTTTAGTCTCCATTCTCATCTGGTCATAAGCTCGTTTAAACAAAATATTCATAGAGCTTCCGCTGTCTACCAAGAGCCTCTTCATCCAAGCAAGACTTACTTGAGCTGATATGACTAGCGGATCGATAGTGGGGGCTTCGACCCTGTCGGCATCCCGACCTTGAAATACGATGACATCTGCCATCGTTCTTTGCTATTTGGCCGGAGCCCCATCTTCAGAATTACTACAGCATTCAAAGTCTGCATGCCTGATAGAGCTGACATACGACTCCATTTCCTTCCAGCTTCGGTCTGCTAGATGAGGACCACCATAAACAGTGTTTATCACCAACCGCCCACCAGTACGAGCGGGTTCCTCCTGTCTAGCCAGATTTGGTACATGATTTTGATTCAATGGGCCCGCACCTCCAGACTGCAGCGCCCAAACAAACTGTTCTAACTTCCTCTCTCTTAACAACTTTTCGATGAGATCCTGCAAGTGACGGCATTCATTTATGTTATGGTTGTAGCTTTCGTGGAATCTACAAAACTTTCTCGTCTGAATCTATTTTTTTAGATGAATGTTTCGTAGCAGGCTTTTTGTACCGAATAGTGTTGCAGGTTTGTAGATATACGTTCTTCGGAGACGTATTCAGAGGAGTATAATTATCAAACATTGGAGCTCTACGCCGTGGACCACGGTTCTGATCTCGTTTTCTATTTTGGGTACCATTGCCTTTTTGCTGATCTTGTTTATTCTGAATATTCAATTGCACTTTTCTGGAACTCTCCCCGGATTGTTTAACAACAATATTACTTTGAATTCCTTCGATACTAGGCCGCACATCATCCTTCTTCCTAGACTGTTTCGCATCCTCCCTTCTCAAGAATGTAGCTGCTTTAGAATAGAAACGGTCCAATGATGCAGGGGGTTTTCCAGCCAACCAGTTGTCGAATTCAGATTCGGGCTCAATTCCCTTAGTCAGTTCCATAAGAATAGAGTTATCATTTGGGTTGCTGATCTCGGCACATGTAGCATGAAATCTCTCTAAATAACACCTGAGTGTCTCTCCAAGAGCTTGAGTGACACTGGATAAAGTATTAACATCCTTTGGTCTCGCGACATGCATACGAAATTGTTCAATAAACTTTGTTGCCAACTGATCGAAGCATGAGATAGATCGAGGTGGCAGTCGGGTAAACCACATAGTCGCTATGCCCACCAGTGAAATATAGAAGCTTCGGCACTTGACTGCATCGTCAGCTCGTGTAGCGTTCATCAACCATTCGTACTTCAGAATATGCTGATTAGGGTCAGAGTTCCCTTCATAAAATGGTAAAGTCGGCATCATGAATTGTCGAGGTGGTTCAGCATAAAGTATCTCATTAGTAAAAGGAGTATGACACCGGGATATTCCTAGTCGTCATTGCTAAGACCTTGACTTTCATGGATCATTTGACGGATCATTGCTGACATTGTAGCCATGGAAATCAATTGGGTGAACTTGTTGCCCGGAAATCAAGTATCTCTACCCAGAGGATTGTGATTCTGGAGGGTGTACGTCGTAGCCTTGAAACCGAGGGTTGTAATTGTTGAATTGCTTTTGAAAGGAAATTCGTACTTAGTTGTGCGGGACTGGATGTAGGGTAACTCCGAACCAGTATAAAATCCAAGTGTGTTCTTTCCTTTACTTCATTTACTTTATTTCTGCATTTGTGTTTGATTCTGTGATTATATCTGTGTTTGAATATTGCATACATTTGTGTACAAATCAACAATAACTCAAAAAGATTTAGTAATTTCTTATAAACACCATTCACCCCCCCCCCCCTCTATTTTTCATTCTAGCCTTAAGATCCATATTCCGCATTCCTCACATTTGGTATCAGAGCCAGGTTTTCAAAAGTTTCATAATCTGATTTTTGATAAAGCTTTTTTTTAAATGGCTATGTTTAAGAAATTTTTTAATGCATGTTTAGAAATATTTAGATCATCATTGTCTCTTGAGTCTGCATATAATCAATATTCAAATACAAGTTGTCTACTAAGATTGTTTGATGTGCAGGAATCATGCTTTATGGGAGTTGAGGAATCAATCCAGAACAAACAAACAATCCCGATCAAAAAGAACAAATGGATACTCGATAGTGGATGTTCTAGACACATGACTGGGAATCCAGATATGTTGAATGATATAATATACAAAGATGGAGGACTGGTTAACTTTGGAGACAATTCAAAAGGTTATGTGATCGACATCGGCAAAGTCGGTAACTCTGAAACTCCTATTATTACTAATGTTTTGCTAGTTAAGAATCTGAAACACAATATGCTAAGTATAAGTCAACTATGCGATAAAGGATATAAAATTAAATTTAAAAAAGATAAGTGTCACATTGAAGATAATAATTCAACCATAATATTTGAGGGAATTAGGAAAAAGAATATTTATATTCTTAGTATGAAAATTTCAAATGATAACTTGTGTCTTTTGGCAAATGCAAGTGACCCTTGGATTTGGCATAAGAGATTTGGGCATTTGAATTTCAAACTCTTATCTAGACTGTCAAAACATGATCTAGTAAGAGGCCTCCTTAAAATGAATTTTAAAGTAGATAGTCTATGTGATGCATGTCAACTAGGAAAACCTAGAAAAAACTCCTTTAAATTAAAAAAATATAATTTCTACGTCAAAACCTCTTGAATTACTTCATATTGATCTATTTGGTCCATCTCAAATTCTATCAATAAATAATAGTAAATATGTTTTTGTAATTGTAGATGATTATTCTAGATTTACATGGACAATATTTTTAAAACATAAAAGTGATACTTTTGAATATTTTAAGAATTTTTCAAAAAGGGTTCAAAATCAACTTTCTCAAAAAATTATAACCATCCGTAGTGATCATGGTGGTGAATTTGAAAATGAAAAGTTTGAAGAATTCTGCAATAAAAAGGGAATAATTCACAATTTTTCATTTCCAAGAACTCCACAAAAAAACGGAGTAGTAGAACGTAAAAATAGGACGATTCAAGAGTGTGCGAGAACTATGCTTGCTGATAGTAATTTACCAAAGTACTTTTGGGCAGAAGCAGTTGCTACCAACTGTTATATTTTAAATAGAATTTTAATTAGACCTTTAACTAATAAGACATCTTATGAACTTATTTACTCAAAGAAACCTAAGGTATCTTATTTTAGAATTTTTGGAAGTAAATGTTTTATTTTAAATACAAAAGATAACTTAGATAAATTTGATCCTAAATCCGACAAAGGTATCTTTATCGGATACTCTAATAGAAGTAAAGCATACAGAGTATTTAATTTAAGAACTAATACCATCGAAGAAACAATGCATGTTTCATTTGATGAAAATTTCAAAAAATTTGAAGAAATAAATGATGAAGAGGATTTAATCACTCAAAACCAAGAGTCAACTGAAACTAATAATGAATTAAATCATCCTAATAAAAGGATTAAACTTTTAAAAGATCACCCTATAGAAAATATACTTGGAGATATGCAGTCTGTTGTTAAAACTAGAAACCAACTTAGTCAAATGAGTAATGTAGCTTTTATATCAACTATTGAACCCAAAAATCCAGAAGAAGCATCAACTGATGATTCATGGATTTTGGCTATGCAAGAAGAATTAAATCAATTCACTAGAAATGATGTTTGGGAACTTGTTCCTAGACCTGAAAATAAAACAATAATTGGAACTAAATGGGTTTATAAAAATAAAATGAATGAACAAGGAGAGGTTGTTAGAAATAAAGCCCGGTCAGTCGCTCAAGGTTATTATCAAGAAGAAGGAATAGATTTTGATGAAACCTTTGCCCCCGTAGTAAGATTAGAAGCCATTAGGATTCTACTTGCTTTCGCAAATCATATTAATTTCAAATTATTTCAAATGGATGTTAAAAGTGCATTTTTAAATGGTTTTGTAAAAGAAGAAGTATTTGTTAAACAACCACCACTTTTTGAAAATGATAAATTTCCAAATCATGTTTACAAACTTAAGAAAGCTCTGTATGGTCTAAAGCAAGCTCTTAGAGCCTGGTATGATAGACTAAGATCTTACTTGTTACAATCAAATTTTGAAATAGGTAAAGTAGATTATACTCTTTTTATTAAAAGAAATAAAAATGATATTCAACTAGTACAAGTCTACGTAGATGATATAATTTTTGGATCAACTAATTTTGAAATGAATAAAGAATTTTCTGAAATAATGACAAAAGAGTTTGAGATGAGTCATATGGGTGAATTAAACTTCTTTTTAGGATTACAAATAAAACAATTAGATAATGGTATATTTATTAGTCAAGAAAAATATGCTAAAGACCTAGTTAGTAAATTTGGTTTGACTACTGCGAGTGGAAAACCCACTCCCATGGCAACCTATGAGTACCTTAGTAAAGAAGATCTCTCGAAAGATGTAGATCAAAAATTATATAGAGGAATGATTGGATCGCTACTCTATATCACTACGAGTAGACCTGATACCATGCATAGTGTCTGTCTCTGTGCATGGCAATCCTAACCTAAAGAAACTCACTTAAAAGCTGTAAAACGTATTATAAGATATGTTAAACACACCTTTGATTATGGCTTATTTTATCCTAAAAATGATTCGTTTGACTTAATATCTTACTGTGATGCTGATTATGCTGGTTGTAAATCAGACGGAAAAAGTACAAGTGGAACTTGTCACTTTTTAGGGCATTCTTTGATTTCCTAGTTTAGTAAAAAGCAATACACAGTTTCTCTATCAACAACTGAAGCAGAGTATATTTCTGCTGCTTTGGCTTGTTCTCAAGTAATATATATGCAACAAACTTTAAAAGATTTTGGTTTAAATATCTCAAAATCACCAATTTATTGTGATAATACTAGTGCAATAAATTTATCCAAAAATACTACTCAACATGCTCGAACTAAACATATTGATATCAGACACTATTTTCTCAAAGATAATATAAGTAAAGAAGTAATTACTCTCGACTATATCAATTCTGAAAATCAAATTGCTGATATCTTAACAAAACCCTTAAATGAATCTACATTTACTAATTTAAGAAGAGAATTAGGTATTTGTTCATTAACTGAAATATAAAATATAAATAACAAAGTATAATTAAAAATTAAATCAAATAGTAAAATATTGAGAACCATGTCGACATCCCCCCTATACCCATGTCGACATATAACGTTTTTTAAATTTTAAAATTTTTCCCACCAAAATTCAAATAATTGGTTATATATTCTTATTTTTTTCGAAATTTTCTTCATTCTCCCTGTTCTCTTTCTGTTCTATCTTCTGAAATCAATTTATCAATGGCCTCCTCTTCCAAATCAAACATAAAATCAACCTTTTCGTTCCCTTCTCCTACCTCTGGTCTGTTCCAACATACTACGCTCGCCCGAGTGGCAAAAATGGAGGATTCTTTGAAGGATGCAATTCAGTTAATGACTAAAATTCAAATAATGCAAATCCAAATGGCAAAAGAACAGGAAAGGCAAGGGAAAATCCTTAGAAATTTGCAAAAATTTCTAATGGACAATCATGCTAATCCAATCTTGATTAACGAGGACTCTTCAGGAAATCATGAACAAGAGGAAAGTGAAGAAGAAGAAGAACCAATGGAAGAAGAGCATGCGAAAGACAACGACAAAGTCATTTGCGTTGGCGAAGTATGTTTTGACAAGGACGGAAACTTGGTTGAACAACGTGGAAATTTCTATTTCCATTATCCAAATTGTTCGATCCATAGATCTCCAATTGTCAAAGATACTCCGTAGTTTCTTCTTTTTCGTTTTTTATCGTTATGTGTATATTTGTCACGTTTTACGAAAATGTAAATATAAACATATACATATAAAAATAAATATTGTGTGTTCTTATATTTGATTCCTATATATATTATATATAAGTATTATATAGGTACTTGGTAAGGAATGTTAGTGGTTTAGGACTAAGTTTTAGGTTTACAAGTAAGTATTGATTATGTATGATAACACTATCATTATAATCATATAGTATATTAGACTAAGAGTTATATAGTTTGGAGTTAGTTTGTTTTTGTTGATGACAAAGGGGGAGAAATATAAAATAGAAGAGTTAGGCATAGATTAAGGGGGAGTTATCAGTTTTAGGGGGAGTTATTAGGATAGAAGTAATATTTTATAAACAAAGGTTGTCATCATCAAAAAGGGGGAAATTCTTAGTCCATGATTTGATGATTTTGATGACAACAACCTTAGAATAAGATTACAAAATATAAATACTAACATTATAGTTTAGATATATATGTATATGCAGGATTTAACCATGCAGGTACCAAGAATGAAGACTGTACAGTATAAAGATCCAAGATATCAAGATTACAAAACAAAACAAACTAATCAACTAAAAACAAAACAAAACTAATTACAAAACGAAACACACTCAATACAAACGCTACCTAAATCCCATAATACAATTACCTAAAACAAGATATGACCAAAACAGCCCAAAACAAATCACAGCTTCCACAAAGTAAATCCGGCCCAACACAGAAGATAATTCTTCGAATGTACTAAACACATCATGAGTATCAAGATTATCAAGAGTTCAAGATTTCAAGGTAAGTATTGAGTCTTGAATTATTTTAAAACTTCACAATAGCACTTAAATCTTCACTCCATTTTTCTTTTGGGATGGAACCCATTTCTACCTTTTTAGTGGCTTACAAACCTACGACAAGTAGCTTACAAACCTACGACAAGTGGCTTACAAACCCACGAACATCCTGGTTTTGTACAAGTTCTCGAGTCCTGATGTGATGAGATATTCTGCAAGAAGAAGCTTGCAAAACTACTTCAAAATGATTTTCAAAACTAATTCAGAATGATTTTCAAAACTGCTTTTCAAAATGTTTTATCCTTAAAAATTATCTTTTCAAATGATTTTTAAAAAGATGTTTTAGCCTTAAATATTCTTTGTTTTTGTTTTTAATAAACTCTTGTTTTAAACTTCATTTGTTTTAAACTATCTTTTAATTATAATATATTTATACTTAGATTTAAATATAAAATTATAGTAAAATTATATATATATTATTCTCTATATTTATCTATGTATTTTATCTATAGTCAAGTATATTTATAAAGTTTAAATAGTTTTTAATATAAGATAAAGGTTATTTTCAAAGAAAATCAAATAATCAAAAAATGCTTTGGGATGTCGACATGCCCTAGTACCCCATGTCGACATAGTGACAGTTAGATTCAAAAATTTGAATTTCAAAAGAAGTGTCTATTCGCCATAACCTTTCACGAATGGACATGGCTGTTGTTCTTTTATAAATAGGGGTTAGTTTCAACGAATTTTATATTAGATTTTCTGGTTTTTCACTTCTCTTCTTCTTCCACATTTTCTTATTCAAAATTCTATCATCACTCTGCCGAAATCAACATTGAATCTAACTAGATCATCTCTGGCTTGATTCTCTATCACTATCTCAACAAGATCCCAGTGCTATTCAGAGTTATAGGCTTCTTTGTAATCTATCTAGCGAGAAAAGGTGTGATTGTAGCCTTGGAAATCAATTGGGTGAACTTGTTTCCCGGAAATCAAGTATCTCTACCCAGAGGATTGTGATTCTGGAGGGTGTACCTCGTAGCCTTGAAACCGAGGGTTGTAATTGTTGAATTGCTTTTGAAAGGAAATGTGTACTTAGTTGTGCGGGACTGGATGTAGGGTAACTCCGAACCAGGAAAAAATCCGGTGTGTTCTTTCCTTTACTGCATTTATTTTATTTCCGCATCTGTGTTTGATTCTATGATTATATTTGTGTCTGAATATTGCATACATTTGTGTACAAATCAACAATAACTCAAAAAGATTTAGTAATTTCTTATAAACACTATTCACCCCCCCCCCTCTAGTGTTCATTCTAGCCTTATGATCCATATTCTGCATTCCTTACAAAATAAAATATATTCAGTAAGTTGTTTTGCTCTCTCATCTTCTCTTTTCTTTTTCTTCTTCTTGTATTTGCAAGCAAGGTTCGGCCTCCACCATTGACAATCCTTTAGCCTGCCGACCATCACCTCCTCCTCCACCACCACCTTCCATGGCCAGCACCACCATCATCTCTGACCTGACATAGCCGTGACCACCATGATCCAAAAATCCACCACCAAAGAATGCTAGAAACCCTAGCCGAACTCCATATACACACCACTTCTCTCATTGTAGCCTCGGCCACCACCACCACTACCACCATCTCCAGCCATGACATGACCTGACCTGACATTGGCCGCCACTTCTGACCTGACCTGACCATGCTTGAACCCAGGTGGAGACCTTTAGCCTAGGGCCGAACCCAATGCACTTGAAACCCAAGACCTTTCACATGCCTTGCCACATGACCTTTTGCCTTAATGTAACCCTTATTTCTCCACCATTCCATTGCTCTGTCGTACACTTTTCTGACCATTGACGTGAATTTTTCAGGCAGCAACCATCATGGCTGAGCCATGTTGTGATGGTCAAGCCCTTGGGTGAAGTGGCCAAACCACTTTTCCACTTTGTCCCTTCTTTTTTTACATTGCTTGATCTTATTTTTGTGTTATATGAATTCTTATATTTTATTTGTTTTATTTTTATTTGTTGCAAGATCTGAATATTGGCTCATCATCCTCTCCTCGAATCTAGTTGTGCCATTCGTGCTTTCGGAGTTTAGATCTCTAGCTTTAGAGGTGAGTTTATCACTCTCGACAAATCATACTTATATAAATGTGAAACAATGTCACTTGAATTGTAATAGTGGATATGCTATGTTATATGCTCACATCTGCCTGTTATCGACATTATATGATGATATTACCTGATTATATACCTGTTGCATCACCTAACATCATATGATATGTTTTACTGTTTATTTATTTTCTCTTTCTCACACTGCAAGTTCCCTATTAGTATAGAATCACTATTGATTGAAATGATACATACTCGAACGGACTTTAGAAAGGGAAAAGTCGTTACGAGCTGAAATGATAGGCTCGAGTGATTATTATTTGACTTGGGATTGCGGGTTGGAAATGATAAAACCCGGAATTTTAATTTATTACGGATTGAAATGATATATTATCCGTATCACTTGACCTAGGTTATAAAATATTATACCGACCCGTGGTTAAATTTTAAAATGATTTTTCTAAACTTATTAAGTATTTTAAATTTTAAAAATATGGATTTTAACTTAAATTGGATTTAAATGATTTAAATAGTGATTTTCTATAAGTTAAAATTTTATAAGTTGATAAATGGTTTAAATTGAAATTTAAAATTTGATTTAACTTAATAATTGAAAATTTGATTAAAATGGAATTTTAAGCTTAACTTAGTAATTAAAATATTTTAGTTATGAAATGGATATTTTTAAAAGAAAGAAATATTAAGATTTGTTTGTTAAAATGAAAAGTTAAGCAAATTATAATGTAAATTTGACTTAATGAAGGAATTATAATTTAATTGGATATTTATTAAATAAAATGTTATTTTATTAAAATTATAAGTTACGTAATATCCAAATAAATAATTTTGAAAAGTGGAATAAGTTTGGTAAGTTAAAAATGAGAAAAGTTGAAAATATATTGTTTTAAATTGTTATAATAAATTTATAACAGTAATTGTAGCGTTTCAAAAATGTTGTGGTTTTAATGTAGTGTTTTCCAAATTACCACTATACTTACAGTAACGTTTTGTAAGTGCTACTGTTTCTGAAATGTATTGGGTTTTCAATTTAATACTGTATCTATTGTAACAGTTTATAAGTGATGTTGTCTCTGGAATGAACTGTATTTCTGAATTACTATTATACCTACTGTAACATTTTATAAATACTGCTGTTTCTGAATTGAACTGTTTTCTAAAATACTATTATTCTACAAGTAGCAGTTTCTAAGTGCTGTTGTTTCTAAAAGATAAATTTTCTGAAATGCTACTATAAGAATTATAACATTTTCTAAGTGTTATGAACGCTAAAATACAACGTTTTGAAATTGTTATAATTGATTGAATGAACTTAGGAAATGCTAAATTCTGGAAATTGAATATTTGATTTGAAAGGATAATGACTTCATATTTAAATGGTTTAAGTGAATATGTTTTGATTTGAAATATAAACCATTTTGAAATTTATAACCACGGGTTATGATAACGGTTGGTTGTGCTCCTCCGATCGAACTCATTTCTTTGTATGTCATATTATTACTTTGTGATTTATTGGATGACCATCCTTGATTTTTGATTAGGGAGTGTGGCTAGAGGTGGGTGATTGTTGCAGCTTTGCGTTACCCTATACACCTTAACACTATAATTTGCATAGTTTGCTATACATTAGACTTTTCTAATAGCATTCATTACTACGTAATAAATGGTTTAACGGATTCTTAAAGGGTGGGCGATCCCAGGCATCCTTTAAGTTACTTGTGCATTCCTATTTCAGTTCACTTGAGTTGGCTTACATTGTATAAGTATGTATTTCCTGACTCGAGTGTTTTGTGTTTTACTTTACGCTCGGGTCAGCCTGAGTATTATAGCTTTAGATTCATCTTCTGGAGCTTATTTGTCTATATGTTCATTCATTTTCATTTCGGTTATTTCATATTCAGCTGTGTCTATGTATTAGTGACTTATGTATTCATACTTCTATTGTACTTGCTTTTCAGACTACGATATTTTGTATCTGTTTTGAGATTATTTATGTGGTAGCTTCATGAACTACTATGGTATTTTATTTCCGCTGTGAGTTATTCTGATATTCTATGTCTGTGATTCTGTGTTTGATTTTATTTGCTCCAAATTTTCTTAACAATCCACTGTTTTGAAGTATTCGAGTCTGACATGTATGGATTTATTGTCGATTTGAATAGTCCAAAATAGTGGGATGTTACATTTGGTATCAGAGCTTTGGTTTTGGGCAAACCTTAGCATGTGGAGCAAAAACTCATTAGAGATAGGGTAGAAATACCCTAGAATGAGTGAAATCAATCTCAGAATCATTTCTTTGTGAGAGAACGTATTTTCAAAGTATAAAATGATTTTTAAATGATATTCAAAGTATTTTTTTCAAAGATTATTTTGATATAAATTTTCTTGTTTTGAAAGCAAAAATTTTCTAGACCTTATTCCTTTCTTTATTCACCTTGTTGGTAATTTCTTTGATTAGGATCCTTATCGATTAGGATTCCTTTGAATTTTGGAATGCTCCCACTTGCTCTGAAATCCATTCTTGTCTTACCCTATTTGTATTCTTTTGATTCTGGAGCATTCCATAACTCCACTTCGAATGACCTCTATAAAACTCGGCGATCTCGCCCATCTTTGAATGATTAGTAAAGGGGTGAAACTCCCTTACAATTGGCATTGATTCACCGGAGATTTCTATACCCTCGGTTTAGGTGCTTCTATCATTTGCTATGCCGAAATCTATCTCTGTCGATCGAATGTCGATTTTCCTTAGAATTCTGCATCGATCATATTCCTGAAGTCACGATTGACCCAGTTAAGGTCGCCCGCGATTTATATAAGTATGTCCATCTACTATTTTGTAATTAATTATCTCATCTTCGTTCGAGCCTATCTTCGAATCAGAATTCTATTTGATTAGAGTTCCTCTAATTTGAATTTCTATCTTTGTTTTGAAATCCATTCTTGAATCATCCCTTGAAAAAATCGTGTTTGTTTGTATTTTAGAAATTGTTTATATATCGAAATTATTATTTTTGATAAGAATGATTATATTTTATATATAAGAGTGAAATGTTTCAGATAAGAATTATATACCTTTTAAAACAAGAATTTGAAGTTTCGAAAGGATTTGAAAATTTGAAAATTATATAAGAAATTGATTTATATAAAAATGATTTATAACTGAAGGGTTTTAAATTTGAAATTTGAGAGATTGAACTCCGGCATTTTGAAACTGGTTTTAATATTTTGAAAATATATAATAATACGATTTGAAAGTATTTTCCGAATAAGAAATGCTTCAAATGACTTTAAACGAGTTCCAATGATTTCAAAGAAATTTCAAAGAAGTTCTCAAAAAATAGAATTCCAGAACCCATTTATGTCGCTGGAGAATGATTTCGGTGATGAGTGCACGCATCATCGACATTGATTTTCGAGTTTCAGAGTGGGGAGAGGCCACTTCAGTAGCTTTGCTATGCGATCGATTTTGTGAAACCAATTTGATTTCGAATTCCGAAGTATGATTTGATATTCGAAAGATATATGTATATATATTTGAAATAGTTTGAACGAGCCCGGTGTTCAGTCCTCGAGTTTTGAATTTGATTTGGTATAACCCTATCATTTGAAATTGATTTACTGATTTGTTGCTGATTTCCAACTCTTGGATTGGAAATTTGATTTCTCCGACTATTTTGAATGTTCGAACACTTCCAAATCGAGGTTTAATTTTTAAAGCTAAGAAATTTCGAAAGTATAAATTATTTGATAAAGTATATAAGTTTAGTTTTGTATGTTTACATATGAAGTAATATGATTTAAATAAGTTTGAAATTGTTTTGCTAAGTAAATAAATAAGACTATTTTGAATTATACTAATATGAAATTTAGTTTTAAAATATTTTGAATAAAAATTTAGTTTTAAATGTTTTAACTTAGTAACATCTTTTATAAAACTATTTATATATATAATAATGATAATTCTCAAAGGGTAAAGTGGATCTTTCAAATAAAAATAAATAGTTTAAAGGATTTAAAGGGATGGTTATAAACTGGGAAATCATTTTTGGGGTATAATTGATTTTGAGAAAAAGATTTGATTTCGGAAATATATTGGGATTTAAAACCCAGTATTTATTTAATATCTATATATTTTCAAATATAGAGTTTATAATGATTCAGGTTGGAAAGATAAATTTGAGATTGATTTGAAATTATATTTATTTAAGAATTATACTTAAATAAGCTTGATCTGAAATTTATTAAAAATTGAAATTTCAAAGATATGATTTTTATAACTTGGATTTGATTAAAAGTGACTTAAATGCATATTTCAAATTTATATAAATTTAAATGGGATATTTTGTTTATTTAAAGTTGTAAATTGAAGCTGTATTTAGATATTATTGAAATGATTAAGTAAATATTTCAAACTAAATAATAGTAAAGTGAATTTGAGATATAAATGAAATTATCAAATTTAGTTTTGAAATATTGAATTTATAAAGCTTTGAAATATATTGAAATTGAAATGGTTTATTTTGTGGTTCAAATCTGTATTTGAAATCGATAAAAATTTGAAATGGTTTATTGAGGAACTGAATTGAAATTAATGAATCGAGATTGAAGTTAATTTGAATCTTGAAACTCGTGTTAATTTGAATTGATTAGTGAAATTTGAGGAAACTATTTTTATTATATAAAGTATTTTAAATTATATTTAAAACTATTTTTATATTATTTTTAATATAAACTATTTTTAATATAACTATTTCTAATATAAACTATTTTAAAAATACTAATTATTTTAATATAAATTGTTTTAACTTATTACTATTTTATTTAAATATTTTATTTTATAAATTATTTTATTTTATATACTATTATTAATATCTAAACTGTTTGAAGGAAAGTGTTATGATTTCAAGTATTATGATTTCCAAAGTATTATTATTTCAAATTGTTTGGGTTCGAAAGTATTATATCCTTGAAAGTACTATGATTTTGGAAATAAATTTGTTTGACATAAAATATGTTGATTTGGAAACAAACTTGGATTATTTTCTAAACCTATTACCTTGGAAACTTTGAAACTGAAGATATTTAGTTTGGAAGAAATAATTTGGTGAAATCGTATATGATTTTGAAATTGAACTGGTATTGAAATGAACTGGAATTTGAGAACCTTATTTTTCTAAATACTTGATTTGGGAGTTATCGAATTTATATAAAATTGATTTGTACAAGTATGAAGTTGATTCGAAAACTGTTGATTTGGAATGGTACTCAATTTGAAAAGTGAAATCTTATATAATCGAAGTCTATATAAGTGTGATTTGATATACTATTGATTTAGAAAGTATTCGATTTGAAAATGAAATCTTATATATAATGGACTTTATATAAGTATGATAATTGAAATTGATTTGAAAAGGTACTATATGATACATATTTTCGAAGTAAAGATATAGAAAGTGCCTTCTGCTTGATATCCTATTTGTGGCCAAATTTGGGATTCATTCTATCGATATTATTCTCTCTGATTTGGTTTTCCGGATATGATACTCGAGTTTCCATCGAATTCAATGGCGTTACCCATGGTCTTATGAACTCGACTGCATAGCGTAGTTCGCAAGGGTTGTGACGGCCTACGGGTACGGATGTTTCCTGGGGGATCCAGGCGTAACCATTGTGTATCTGCGATCTATGGTCGTTTTGTAGCGTAATCCGCAAGGGCTGTGACGGCCTACGGGTACGGATGTTTCCTGGGGGATCCAGGCGTAACCATTGTGTATCTGCGGTCTACAGTTGTAATCATGGCGTAATTCGCAGGGGCTGTGATGGCCTATGGGTACAGATGTTTCCTAGGGAATCCAGGCGTAACTATTGTGTATCTGCGATCCATGATTTGGTTGATTTGTTTGGATTGTACTTTCCATATCGGTTTGAAGGTTTTCCCAGTATTTTCACTGGGTGTTGAAACAAGTCTACTAAATACTTGGAGAAATCTAGCTTTGCGCCTGATCAACGCATGGCCAGAGTCTGCAAGAATGAGGATAAACTTGTTGAGACATCGAGTTATAAAAGTATTTTCTAAAAGGAAAATTTGTTTCGATATAAAAGTATTTTATTATAAAAGTATTTTAATAAAGTATTATATAAAGGATATTTTTTATCAATTCTCTTTCTAAATAAAAATATTGTTTATTTATATACTACACGGTTTAATAGTAAATTTGTAGTGCTGTAAATATTT
Organism: Allium fistulosum; assembly: GCA_030737815.1. Taxonomy (NCBI): domain Eukaryota; kingdom Viridiplantae; phylum Streptophyta; class Magnoliopsida; order Asparagales; family Amaryllidaceae; genus Allium; species Allium fistulosum. The sequence goes on from CM060905.1 coordinate 458,056,135, forward strand.
TAGAATTTATTAATTAAATACAATATATTTAAAGAAAATGATTATTGATTTATTAATAATATTGAAAAGTATCTTGAGATAAATTAATAAATTTATGAATTATGGATTTAATGTTTTCAATAGCTTCTTGGTAAATATAAGTAATGATATAAATAATTGTATTCAAATAAGGTTTCATATATTTATAAAGGTGTTATTTAAACATATAAATGGTATTTATAATGGAAGCAAGGAATTTTACAAATGGGTTTAACCAAATTATTAAATATTAAATAATTCAAATTGAAATTTATATAGTTTTAAACTAATTGTTTATCCTTGTCTTTCGACCTATTTTCTTTCTAGTTGTTTCTATTCTCCTACCTTCATTCTTTTCGAGGACGAAAAGTTTTGAGTGGGGGAGAGTGTAACAACCCAAAACAAAGTTAACAAATATTTTTAAATTTAATTTATTTGAAACTTTGATTTTTAAACTTGAATTTTAGGATTTTCCAATGCAATTTTGCATTTTGTTTATACTTTATTTTCCAAATATAATAAAATAATGATTTTCTAGGAATTTTATATATTGGTCAACTTTGGTCAAACTTTGACTTTCAGTTGAAATTTTTAAATTTGAATTTTTAAATTTCTAATCTTTTTCTTTGAAGAAGTATTTGTTTCTGATATGCATCCTGCTTTTCGTTTCGTCAAATTCTGTTTTATACTTTTTGAAATTGATAAAACTCAACGTTTATACATTTTCCACTATATTTTCATTGTTAATTTTTCTATTTTATTTTCCATCATTTTTTTTTTGGGCTTTGTTTATTTTGTTGTTTTGAATTTGTTTTGAAATGGGTTTGATAGTGGAATTTGGAAATTCAAAGAGACTTAAGTTACTTTGTTAATTGTTGCCTTTTCATTTTCCTAGCCTTTACATTTTCTAGCTGTTCATTTTCTTAGCTGTACAAACTCCTCCTCACATTCTTTTCCACGTACAATAGATCACTTCCTCCTTCTCATTTCTCATTTTCATTACCTGAAAGAAAATATATTCAGTAAGTTGTTTTGCTCTCTCCTCTTCTCTTTTCTTCTTCTTCTTCTTGTATTTGCAAGCAAGGTTCGGCCTCCACCATTCCCAATCCTTTAGCCTGCCGACCATCACCTCCTCCTCCACCACCATCATCTGTGACCTGACATAGCTGTGACTACCATGATCCAAAAATCCACCACCAAAGAATGTTAGAAACCCTAGCCGAACTCCATATACACACCACTTCTCTCCTTGTAGCCTCGGCCACCACTGCCACCATCTCCAGCAATGACATGACCTAGGGCCGAACCCAATGCACTTGAAACCCAAGACCTTTCACATGCCTTGCCACATGACCTTTTTCCTTCATGTAACCCCTATCTCTCCACCATTCCATTTCTCTGCCGTACATTTTTCTGACCATGGACGTGAATTTTTCAGGCAGCAACCATCATGGCCGAGCCATGTTGTGATGGTCAAGCCCTTGGGTGAAGTGGCCGAACCACTTTTCCACTTTGTTCCTTCTTTTTTTACATTGCTTGATCTTATTTTTGTGTTATATGAATTCTTATATTTTATTTGTTTTATTTTATTTGTTGCAAGATCTGAATATTGGCTCATCATTCTCTTCTCGAATCTAGTTGTGCCTTTCATGCTTTGCGGAGTTTAGATTTGTGTTTTGAATTTGATCTCTAGCTTTAGAGGTGAGTTTATCACTCTCGACAAACCGTACTTATATAAATGTGAAACAATGTCACTTGAATTGTAATAGTGGATATGCTATGCTATATGCTCACTACTGCCTGTTATCTGACATTATATGATGATATTACCTGACTATATACCTGTTGCATCACCTGACATCATATGATATTTTTACTGTTTATTTATTTTCTCTTTCTCATACTGCAAGTTCCCTGTTAGTATAAAATCACTATGGATTGAAATGATACATACCCGAACGGACTTTAGAATAGGGAAAAGTCGTTACGAGTTGAAATGATAGGCTCGAGTGATTTTTATTTGACTTGGGATTGCGGGTTGGAAATGATAAAACCCGGAATTTTAATTTATTATGGATTGAAATGATATATTATCTGTATCACTTGACCTAGGTTAGAAAATATTATACCGACCCGTGGTTAAATTTTAAAATGATTTTTCTAAAATTATTAAGTATTTTAAAATTTAAAAATATGGATTTTAACTTAAATTGGATTTAAATAGTGATTTTCTATAAGTTAAAATTTTATAAGTTGATAAATGGTTTAAATTGAAATTTAAAATTTGATTTAACTTAATAATTGAAAATTTGATTAAAATGGAATTTTAAGCTTAACTTAGTAATTAAAATATTTTAGTTATGAAATGGATATTTTTAAAAGAAAGAAATATTTAGATTTGTTTGTTAAAATGAAAAGTTAAGCAAATTATAATGTAAATTTGACTTAATGAAGGAATTATAATTTAATTGGATATTTATTAAATAAAATGTTATTTTATTAAAATTATAAGTTACGTAATATCCAAATAAATAATTTTGAAAAGTGGAATAAGTTTGCTAAGTTAAAAATGAGAAAAGTTGAAAATATATTGTTTTAAATTGTTATAATAAACTTATAACAGTAATTGTAGAGTTTCAAAAATGATGTTGTTTTAATGTAGTGTTTTCCAAATTACCACTATACTTACAGTAACGTTCTGTAAGTGCTACTGTTTCTGAAATGTATTGGGTTTTCAATTTAATACTGTATCTACTGTAACAGTTTATAAGTGCTGTTGTTTCTGAAATGAACTGTATTTCTGAATTACTATTATACCTACTGTAACATTTTATAAGTACTATTGTTTCTGAATTGAACTGTTTTATGAAATACTATTATATCTACAAGTAGCAGTTTCTAAGTGCTGCTGTTTCTAAAAGATAAATTTTCTGAAATGCTACTATAAGAATTATAACATTTTCTAAGTGTTATGAACGCTAAAATACAACGTTTTGAAATTGTTATAATTGATTGAATGAACTTAGGAAATGCTAAAATTCTGGAAATTGAATATTTGATTTGAAAGGATAATGACTTCATATTTAAATGGATTAAATGAATATGTTTTGATTTGAAATATAAACCATTTTGAAATTTATAACCATGGGTTATGATAACGGTTGGTTGTGCTCCTCCGATCGGACTCGTTTCTTGGTATGCCATTCTATTACTTTGTGATTTATTGGATGGCCATCCTTGATTTTTGATTTGGGAGTGTGGCTAGAGGTGGGCGATTGCTGCAGCTTTGCGTTACCCTATCCACCTTAACACTATAATTTTCATAGTTTGCTTTACTTTAGAATTTACTAATAGCATTCATTACTACGTAATAGATGGTTTAACGCATCCTTAAAGGGTGGGCGATCCCAGGCATCCTTTAAGTTACTTGTGCATTCCTATTTCAGTTCACTTGAGTTGGTTTACATTGTATAAGTATGTATGTCCTGACTCGAGTGTTTTGTGTTTTACTTTACGCTTGGGTCAGCCTGAGTATTATAGCTTTAGATTCATCTTCTGGAGCTAGAGATTTGTTGGAGCTTATTTGTCTATCTGTTCATTCATTTCCATTTCGGTTATTTCCTATGCAGCTGTATCTATGTATTAGTGACTTATGTATTCAGACTTCTGTTGTATTTGCTTTTCAGACTATGATATTTTGTATCTGTTTTGGCATTATTTATGTAGTAGCTTCATGAACTACTATGGTATTTTATTTCCACTGCGAGTTATTCTGATATTCTGTTTCTGTGATTCTATGTTTGATTTTATTTGCACCAAATTTTCTTAACAATCCACTATTTTGAAGTATTCGAGTCCAACATGTGTGGATTTATTGTCGATTTGAATGGTCCAAAATAGTGGGATGTTACATGCTATTTGATTTTCTGAGTAGTGAATAGTTGGGTAGATGATAAATGAACAGGTAGATGATAATAAGAAGGAGGTTAGATTGGATGCTTGCTTTGAAAAACGTGTATACCTATTTTAAAAAACAGAAATAAAATGAATCAACCGGCTAAAATGTTGAAGGTAGTCAGTTGAAATTTGAAAAATTAGAACCTGCAAGGTATTAGTTGAAAAATGGTATGTCTCAGTCGGTTGAAATCGGGGGTTCAGTGGGCTGAAATCGGGGGTTCAGTCGGCTGAATTCATTGTAAAATTTGTGTACATTTGAATATTCAGTCGACTAAATCTGTTGAGTCAGCCGGTTGAAACTGTTGCATTTTTGTAGGTTAGACTATTTTCAGTCATTTCTATTTTGGTTAACAAACAATGCCACATATATTTTTGTTTAGGAGCTTTATTCTCATTTTAAAAAGAATATAATTTTACTTTAACAAATGTATTATATATCCAAATTAAAATATCAATTTCATGAACATAAATTTATGAAAACGTAGATTTTAATTTTCAAAAGTCTTGGGTTCATCTGAAAAGGAAATTTTAAATGAGCATGGTTCAACTTTGGTGTCATCTCGTAATGGATTAATAGGAGAACAAGCATTACGTAGGGAACCTTGATACCAAGAATTTGGAGATACATGAGGTCATTGGGGAGATGGATTGTGCACACCTTGTTTAGGAGTCGTTCCACGGAATTTGAGAGAAAATTGTTTAAGAAAATTTAAACGTCTACCATGGTGTTTTTGCTCAAAATACTTTTCACGATGTAAAGTTTCATGTTGGTAATGATGAATATCATCGATTTTCTCCTTAGTCGAAGGTAATCCAAATTCTAAGTTTTTTTAGCTCGTTTGTCATTTGGTGTATATCCGTATGGTGATTAGGAGATGGAGTAATATTTACTGGAATATACTCCAGAGTAGATTTATTTGACGAATCCGAAGTTGGAGTGCTACAAAAAATTGATGAGAGATCAGAATTTTCTTAAGACGACATTTTATATGAGGATGTATATATATACTTTATGTTTAGTTTCATATGAATTAAAAAATCTCTTCATGTATATATATATATATATTGGTTTTATTTTTGAAGTTTATATTTTCTGGTTAACATTAATCTTTGAACTTCAGCCAATCTTTTATTATCTATCAGTTATAAATAGTTATAAGTTTGTAGGATGAAAAAGGTATAAAAAGATTATTACCGTATATAAAACAGAAAGAATGAAAGGTTCGAATGTAATTAATACAATAGAACATTGGAAAGACATATGACTATCTCCCATGAGCGCAGAGTTCGAGTGCCATCATCTCCAATTTTGTCCAATTAATTTTTTTTATTTATTTATAACTTTTTACTTACACTTGATTATCAAATTATAAATCATGTAATGACATAATTCCTAGTTCACGTCTTAATTTATGAATTTTTTTTTCATTTAAAGGTTTAGTAAATATGTCTGCAACTTTACTTTCTGATGATAGAAAACTAAGAGAGATATTACCTTTTTCTATGTTATCACGAAGAAAATGATGTCGGATGTCAATATGTTTGGTTCTTGAGTTGTTTATTGATTTTTTCAATAAATTTTTAGCACTTGTGTTATCATAATAAATTGTTGATTTAGATAAATTTATACCAAAATCTTTAAGTGTTTGATGCATATATATTACATGGGCACATGCCAAAGCAGGAAAAATATATTCAACTTCACACGTCGAAAGTGAAACACAATTTTGTTCTTACTAAACCAAGATACTAAAGATTGTCAAATGAAATGACATGTACCACTTGTACTCTTTCGATCCGTTCGACATCCTCCAAAGTCAGCATCACTTTATGCTACTAACTCAACTGGACATTCTTTCGGGTAAATGAGGCTGTGGTCTTTAGTTTTTCTTATGTAGCACAAAATTCATTTCACTTGTCGCAAATATGATTCTTTGGGATTTACTTGAAATCGTGCACATAAGCATACACTCTTCATTATATCAGGACGACTAGGAGTTAACTAAAGTAAAGATCCAATCATAATTCGATATAGTTTTTGGTCAAAAATTTTGCCATTTTCATCTCGATCGAGATGTACCATAGTACTCATAGGTGTTGGTTTAGCATAAGTATTTTCCATACCAAAACGATTTATTAGATTATTACAATACTTTTCTTGATTAATAAAAATTTATATATTTAATTGTTTGATTTGTAATCCAAGAAAATATAAAAGTTCTCCCATATGAGACATTTAAATTCTCTTGTCATAATATTCGAAAATTCTTGACATAATTTTTTGTTCATGGAACCAAAAACGATATCATCTACATAAACTTGTATTATTAAAATATCCTTTTATCTCCTTTATAAACAGAGTTTGATATACTTTTCCAATTTTAAAACTAGAATTTATAAGATAACTTTTAAGATGATCACACCAAGCACGAGGTGCTTGTTTTAAATCGTATAAAGCTTTCTTTAATTTATAAACATGGTCTGGAAATTTTCATGTAGAAATAGAGGTGGTTGTTCTACATACACATTTTCTTTTATAAAACCTTTTAAAAAAACATCTTTTACATCCATTTGATATAGTTTAAAGTTATGAAAACATGTAAAAGCTAATAAAAATATGTATTGCTTCTAGTTGGGCAACAGGAGCAAACGTTTCTTCGTAGTCTGTTCCTTCTTCTTGATTGTACCTTTAGCAACTAATCTAGCTTTGTTTTGAATAATATTCCCTTGATCATCGGCTTTATTTTTGTAAACGCACTTAGTACGGATGAGTGTTTGATTACTAGGTCTAGGAACCATGTCCCAAACTTCATTTCGTTCAAATTGACTTAACTCTTCTTGTATAGTTATAATCCAATAATCATTAGTTGAAGCTTCTTTAGCATTTTTAGGTTCAATGTTCGATAGGAAAGCTACATGATCCATTTAATTTAATTGATTTCATGTTCTAACGTTAGAATTTATTTCCCCAATAACATTTTCTATTGGGTGATTTCTTAGTAGTCTTGGTGGAGATCGAATCTCATTTTCATTAGGTAAATTGTTGTTTTCAATTTCAGTATTATTTTCAGTATCATCTTCTGTGATATTTGATTTTGGAATTATTTCTTCATCTTCATTTTTATTATAAAGTTTGAAATTTTCATCGAATGACACATGAAGTGTTTCTTTGATTATTTTAGTTATTTTATTATAAATTCTATATGCCTTGCTTCGATCCGAGTATCCGATGAATATTCCATCATCGGATTTTGGATCGAATTTACCAGGTTGGTCTTTTGTATTTAATAAAAAACATTTTGAACCGAAAATTTTAATATATGATATGTTAGGTTTTCTTCCATTGAAAAGTTCATATGGGCAAAATGTATATATTATGTTCTCTAGTTCCTTCAAAAATAAGATTCTTGTTTTGATCAAACATATTACGTTTATTTTTCAAAAAAGATATATTAAAACCTTTATCGCATAGTTGGCTTATACTAAGCAAATTATGTTTTAAATTTTTAACTAGTAAAACATGTGTAATAAGAAGTAAGTTAGATGTACCGTCATTGCTCACATCGCCTTTGCCCATGATATATCCTTTGGAATTATCTCCAAATGTGACAGATCCTCCATTTGAGTAGATAATGTTAGTCAGCATATATTTATTTTGAGAAACGACTATCAAGTATCCACTTTCCTCTTTTCTTAGTTGGTACTTCGTTAAATGAAGCCATAAAGCATACATTGGCTTGTTCGGAGTCACTGTCAGTGTTACTGTCTGATGAGGAAGATGATTCTGAATCATCCCATGTAACAGAGAATGCTTGTTTCTTCTTATATTTGTTCCTTTTAGTTTTGTACCTATCTTTCTTACGATTAGGACAGTCCTTCTTTATGTGAACCTTTTTATGACATTTATAGCATTCGAGATTTGAAGGTGATGGTTTGTTAATGTTGTCTCTCTTGTTGTTTCTGAATTTCTTGTTCTTTCCGAATTTTAAAAATTTCTTAAAGTTCTTAGCAATAAAAGCCATGTCATCTTCATCTTAATCTGAATCTTCTTGTTCAGCTTGGAATGCTATGGTCTTTCTATCTTGTGCTTGATCTCTTTTTGCCTGCAAATTTACTTCATATGACATTAGATTTCCTATCAACTCTTCTAGTTTTATAGTTGAAATGTCATTAGCTTCTTCAATTGCTAATACTTTTCGTTCCAATTCATCCATTAAAGAGTTGTGGATTTTTGAAGCGGTATCAAAATCTGTGTATTTTTCTCCTAATGCCAAAAGTGAATGACATATATCTTGAAACCTAGAATATATTTCATTTATAGTTTCATCTTGCTGCATTCTAAAATTCTAGAACTGGTTCTTAAGCATAGAAATCTTGCTTTTCTTAACTTTGTTAGTACCTTCATGTGTAACTTTAAGAGTTCGCCAAATTTCATAAGTGGTTGCACACATGCCAACTCTATTAAATTCATTTTTATCTAAATTACAAAATAGCATATTCATGGCTTTTGCATTTGAGGTAGCATCTAATCTTTGTGCAATTGACCATTGTGCATTTGGTGTGGTTGGTATAATATATTCATCCTGAGTTATATTGCATGTGTCATATCTATTTGCCTGCATATAAATTCTCGTGCGAGTTGACCAATAATTGTAATTTAAACCGTTAAATAGTGGTGGTCGTGCAGTGGATTGACCTTCAATAAAACTTTTGCTAGTGTTATTTTCCATATTAACTGAATATCAAATAACTGTGTTATGGTTATATGATAACCTTGCTCTGATACCAAGTGAAAGTGACTAAGGATCGTGAAATATGGAATATTAAATAAACTATCTACTTATGCAAAATGTAAATGTAAAAGTAAAGTAATAAATTAAATGACACTAGAGATTTTTATACTGGTTCGAACTTCTCGTTCTATGTCCAATCCCAAACTCCTTTTGGAATTTAACTACCGACCCTCACTTAACCTGGAGGAACAGGTATTACACCGTCTGAGCAACCGAACAAGACTTCAACCACCTAAGCAACATAATAGGACTTCAACCGCCTGAGTAACCGAACATGACTTCAATAATACAAAAAATTATCTCACTAAATGTGCACTTTTAATAGCACAACTAAGTCTTTAGAGTACATCCTTCATATAATCTTCTCCTTTGTGGTATATCATGTAATTCGTGAAAATAGGAAGGTTATTAGATCACCAATGAAGTATTCTTTAAGGAACAAGTGATCAGAAGGAAGTTTATAAGTATTGAATGCTTAGAGTTCAAATAGCAAGATAGATTAGAAATAAGAATGATAAATTGATTATAAAAACAACTGAATTCATGGCTATTTATAGAGATTAAGAGTTGTATTCGTTCATGAAAGATAGCCATGAAAAGATATGGAAGCAACTCTTCAATCAAGAGTTGTTTCTGTTCATTGAAATGAAGCGTCTCTTGAAAAAATAGCGGTTATGAAGATTCAGCCGTTTGAATGGAGGAACTCAGCCCGTTAAATCAATTTAAAATCAATATAGCAAGGAAATAGTGTAAAAATGACACAATTTAGCCGGTTGAAATATCATATTCAGCCGTCTGAATATTCAAATTAATTTATGCACATCCACAATATTAAGCCGGCTAACTCATGCAATTCAACCGGCTGAGTTTAGTGTTTTTTGGTTTATCTAATTTTTTTATGAACTTTATATTATGTGTGTGTACATATACCACTTCGGAGTGAATTTAACATATATTTACTACTAAACTCAGACCTTAAACTTAATACTTTGCTGAAGCTTCAATCTGGAATCTGGTCTGCAAATTGTTTGACTATTTCTCGAGTAAAAAAATATTTTTTCCTGCAAGTTTGGTTAGTTCATATAATATTTACTTATATAGTTGTCACAATCAAAACATCAAAATTATAGGTTCTAATATATTTATATTATTTGATGATATACTGTATGTGATGCAAAGGGACAGGTTGGAGGGATTCAATAGGATTCCTCACACTATTGATTTTACTTTTCATATATTTTGGTATATGATATGTTGAATGCCATATTTGATGGCATGGTTTGTTTTTGCTTATTAAGTGCTATAATAGCACCAGGCCATATTTTTAGTACTTTGAAATACTATAAAATAATGATTTTGAATTGAAATGATTTTCAAAGTGATTTTGGAAGTATATATGTCTAATAATTTTTAAATTATTAAAAGGAATGAATTTATTTTTAAACAAATAAAAAAGTATGATTTTTGATGTTATAAAATTATGGTTTTGTGAAATATTTTTAAATCGGGATTTTTGAATAGTTTATATAAAGGATTTATAAAGGTGATATTTTATAAATAAAGAAATAGATTTATAGTCTAAATTTATAAATATTTTGTAAATGGATTTGAAATGCGTAGACGCCAACTTCATATTTTTATTTATCTTCCACTTGATTATCATTACAAGAATGTTTGGATCAGCTAGGATCCATTAGTACAAAAGTGAAAAATAAAAATTGCAGCACCTCGGTAGAGAAAGCAGGATCCCTTTCCTGATGCCATGCCTGCTGTATTTATAGGGGAAGACATGTACGGATCGGACTGAAATTTTGGCAGAAGGTTCGGGAGGCCAAGATGAGGCTACCAAAAAATTTGCAGGCCCATTGAGACCCACAATAGGGATCGGTACTGATCCCTATAAATGCATCCAAATGGGCTGCAGTCCATACGAGGGATGCTCCATGATTTTAGCTACTTGTTCCCCAAATTTTGTGCAATTCTGACGTACGGTTCGTGAGATATGGCATTTTCCTATGAAGTAGTGTTGCTTGAATTTTGATTTCTGTCGATCCCTTTAGAGGGATAAGTACCGATCCCTCTAACTTGCTCCAAATTCCATGCAATTCCTATGGGGTGTTCCAGATATCCTAATTAGCTTATACTCCAAGTTTCATGTTGATAGCATCTGTAGATTTTGAGTTATTGACCGATCATTGTTGCAATATGTAGTGAAAGGTGAATATGGATGATCCCTTTTATACCGATCCCTTTTGATAGGTGAAGTAATTTGCCCATAACTTGAGCATACGAACTCCAAATGACTTGAAATTTGAAATATAACCTTATGAGGCCTTCCTTGTCATTCTATATTGATCCAAGTTTGGGACAAAAATTGAGGATATGTACCGATCCCCTAGGGAAAGGGATAGACACTAATCCCCCGCCTAGAGGAGGCATTATTCCATACTTAGAATATTCTAGAGAGTTTATCTCTTGGCCTCGGCTGATCGTCGCTTCATATCATTGCCTGCTATTGATCTTTGAGCCTAATAATCATCTCTCCAGCTGTCTTCCTCGATGATCGTCTAGTCTAACTTGTCTAGTCAGTTTGAATACAGCTGAGCCAAAAGGTCAGATAACACTTGCCCCCTAAAGTATGTCTTACTGCGTACATGACGTGCTTTGAGTCGAAGCAAGTTACAGACACCGAAAAGAAATATATCCAGTTTCCTGAATAGTTGCTATCCTTCCGTTGAATTATCTTCCCAAAGTGTTGTATCTCTCTTTGATCGTCATGATGCTTAGTCGATTTCCAATAGTATAAATTATGGGTTGTATCCCATCAGTTGTTATTTGTACCCAGTTTTATAGAGCTAGTAAGCTTTGGTTATCCGATTAAGTCTTTTCTTTAATAACTCTAGGTGAAAACCCAATTTCTATCGATATCAAGAAATAAAATCTTTTGAATATACACGAGTAGGTTTGGGTACATGTTCTTTTCATTGGCTCCCGGATGCGTTTGTACGCTCACGAGTCGTCGCCAATTCCTTCTAGTTTAATTGCAATTGGATTGCAATTCCTTGTTTATATATTATTTTATAATGAAATAGGGGCTGTAAAAAGTCACTCGATGAGAGGGGACTTCAAGTTCTACAAGGATGACAGCCTCAGAGCTGTAAGCAGGGGTGAATGGAGTATGGCCAGTCGTGGACTTGTGAGCGGTTCTGTATTCCCATAATGCCGATGAGCGTTCATCGATCCACTTGCCTTTAGCCTTTTCCAAATTTTTCTTCAGAACGGACTTTATGATTTTGTTCATAGCTTCAACCTGTCCATTTGCTTGAGGGCGAGCAACTACCGCAAATCTCTTTTCAATATGATGCCGACGGTAGAAGTATTTAAATTCAGCGCTATCGAATTGGGCTCCATTATCAGTTTTAATGGTAATGGAGGGCCAAAACGACTGATGATGTTCCAGACAATGAAGTTGATTGTTTTCTTTGTCGTGATCATGGTTAAAAGTTCTACTTTAACCCATTTGGTGAAGTATTCAACGACTATGATGGTGTATTTTTCTCTACCTTTAGAATTGACAAGAAGCTGATGATGTCAAAAAAACAAGTGGCAAACGGATATGGAGTGACCATTTGAAAAAATTTCGTCGGTGGGGGCCCTCGTAATTTTTGCAAACATCTAGCACTTGTCACTTTGAATAGCGTAATCAGCTACATCTCGATTGACAGTTGGTCAGTAATACCCATAGCATAGTATTTTCTTTATCAAGGTTTGCCTCCTTGTGTGATCGCTACATTCTTATCATTGTAACGATCCACTATTTTGGACCATTCAAATCGACAATAATCCACACATGTCTGACTTGAATAATTCAAATAACAGATTGTAATAAAATTTGGAGCAAATAAAATCAAATACAGAATCACGGACACAGAATATCAGAATAACTCGCAGCGGAAATAATATACCATAGTAGTTCATGAAGCTACTATATACAAACTCTCAAAACATATACAAAATCTCATAATCAAAATAGATACAATAGAAGTTAGGATACATAAATCACTGATACAGAAGCAATACCGAATAGTAAATAACTGGATTAAAAGATAAGAAATAACAGATGGACAGATAAGCTCCAGCAAATCTCTAGCTCCAGAAGATAAATTCCAAAGCTGTGATTCTCAGACTGACCCGAGCATAAAGTAAAACACAAAACACTCGAGTCAGGACATATATACTTATACAATGTAAACCAACTCAAGTGAACTGTAATAGCAATGCATAATAACTTAGAGGATGCTTGGGATCGCCCATCCTTTAAGGATCCATAAAACCCATCAATTAAACAGTAATATTAATATCACAGAAATGTCCATATCGAAATAAACCATGCAACTAACAGTGTTAATGTACATCACAGCCATCATCTGGAAATCAAATGACATACAGAGAAGTATACCCGTGGTTATAGTATTTCAAAATAATATTTTATATTTCAAAATTTTAATATCATTTCAAATCCAAATCTTTATCAAAATAAAGATTTAATCATTTACAAACCATTTCAATATATTAAAATATCATATCCTTTCAAAACTTCCTTTCAAATCATTATTTGAATTCAAATTCAATTATCAAATTTAATACCCTTTAAAATTCCAAAATATCATTCATTTATTATCTTATCAAATCACCCTTTAAAAAGTTTTCCATTTAAACCATTTAAAAGTGAAATTATTATTCTTTCAAGTCAAGTATTCAATTTCCAAAGTTTCAAATCATTCTAAGTTCATTTACTAGGGCAAAATCCATAAACATTAAAAATTTCAGCCTTTCACAGCATTTAGAAAAAGCTATTATAAGTTATATTTGAAAACATTTTATTTCAGCAAAGACAACACTTTAGAACTGCTGTTATATCTCATTTTAGTTGAAATTTAGTTTAAAACAGCAAAGACTTTCCAGAAATGCTGTAATAGCTCAGGTTCAAAAACAAGGGTTTTACTTAACTTCAGCAAAGACAGCAGGCAACTACAGCAGTTTACAGAACTGATGTAATAGCCCTTTATTGAGTTCTTTAGCCTTTACATTTACTACAGCAACTACAGCATTTCAGAAATGCTGTAATAGCCTCTTTTTACTAAGTTTTATTCAATTCTGAAATCATAGCATTTCTGAATGCTATTAAAAGTATTTTTCAGATTTTAGTGTATTTCCCAACCAATAATAAAATTCATTTTAAACCCTTTTAACATTATAAATATCATGTTTAAACATTTAAAAATGATGGTGGTGGCGGCCTAAGGTGGTGGTGGTGGTGAACAAAGGAGTGATGAAGCAACAAGGCTCAAACTAGCATAGTTTTAAGGCATATGTTGGATTTTTAGTTCATGGGAGTCTCAGCCATGGTCAAGACCTGAGGGGTAGGTAGTGATGGTGGCAAGGAAGCTATGGTGGAGGTGGTGGCCGTGACAATCAAGAGGAGGCCAAGCAAAACTAGCGGAGAAACAAGGCAAAATACATGGAAAAAATGAAGAAAAGAAGAAAAAGAAGGAGGAAGACCTTACCAAAATGTTTGAAGCCGTGAATGAAAATGAGATGGTGATTATTTTCGTGAAAAGCAATTGAGGAATACACAGCAACAAAAAAAATGCACGGCCAAACAAAGAAATAATGAAGAGTTATGGAAATTGAAAAGTTTTAGGCAAATGAAAGGTCTTAGGTTAAAGCTTTTTGTCTCTTCAATTTTCCATTCTTTTTAATTAAATAAAGACCAATGAAAATTTAGTAAATGAGTTTTAAAACTGAAACAAATTAAAATAAAATGAAAATAATTAATTAAATTTAAAGAAAATAGAAAAAGAATTAAAGAAATCGCTTAAAAATTGGAAACAGGGTTCAAAAATTACAAATAAATCATCACTAGCTTTAGAAAAATATCTATTTCATTTTAAAAATATTTTAAAACAAAAATGTGTAGTAAAATAATTCATTTATATTTTCAAAATGGAATAAATAATTAAATTTAGAGAAATTAGAAAAAGAGCTAAAGAAATTATTTAAAATTCAAAATAGGACTTAAAAATTGCAAATAGAATATCACTAGATTTAGAAAAATTATAACTTTACTTCTAAACCAAATAAAAGTCAAGTAAAATAAAATAAATGCTGAACAAAATGAAATGTAAATGAAAATAAAATAAAGTCTTAAGAAAATAGAAAATAAACCAAGAATTTCTTTAATTAAATAAAACTGGAAATTAGAAATTATAAACAAAATACAAGTGACAATGGAAAATGTCAATTACACTTTGAAAAATGTTTTAAAACCAAAATATATACATAACATGTTATTTTACCCATATAAATATAAATGATAACATTACATGACCAAATAAAATATTATTTTTATAATTGAAAATAATCAATTTTGTTAAATACAGCAAATTTCACACAATAGTTAAAAAGGCATAACTTTCACAATATAAATCAGATTTCAACGAAACGAAAAGCAGTATTTTTAAAATTTTATTTACTTTCATAATAAAAGATAAAATTCAAATTTTCAAACTCTCAAAATTTTAAATTTAAAAGTCAAAGTTTGATCATATTGACTAAAAATTCACTTTTTGGAAAATATTATATTTAGTCCTGTTTGGAATTCTTATTCACATCAAAATCAAAAATTATATTTAAAAATAACACAATTTATCCATTTTAATAAATAAAATAAAGTTTTCAAATCAGGAAATTCAATTTAAAATGATTAAAATATACAATTAAAATAATTACAAAATAAAGGGTTGTTACACTCTCCCCCACTCAAATCTTTTCGTCCTCGAAAAGGAATGAGGTACGGAAAACACAGAAAAAGATAGAATGGAATAGGATTAAGACCAGATGATAAGAAGATTAAAATTATACCTGATAAATGTTGTTATAGGTAAGTTTAACAAGGTGGAGAATAAGAATAGCTAGAAGGGAAAATAGGATGAAAGACAAGGATGAGCCATTAATTAAAATTGTTGGTTAAAGAGGTAAACAATATTTAAAACCTTTTTAAAATCCCTTAGAAAGGAAAATAACTAATCAAGATATCCTTTATATAATATTTTATCAAAATACTTTTATAACTCAATGTCTTAACAAGTTTATCCTCGTTCCTACAGACTCTGGCAGTGCGTTGATCAGGCGCAAAGCTAGAATTCTCCAGGTACTTAGTAGACTTGTTTCAACACCCAGTGAAAATACTGGAAAACTTTTAAAAACAGATATGGAAAGTACAATCCAAAAAAAACAAAACATGTCGATCATGGATCGCGGATACACAATGGTTACGCCTGGATCTCCCAGGAAACATCCGTACCCGTAGGCCGCCCCCCAACCTTGCGATTACGCCATGAAGACTGGTAGTACTGTAGATACACAATGGTTACACCTGGATACCCCAGGAAACATCCGTACCCTAGGCTCTCGCAGCCCCTGCTGATTATGCTACCAAGCAACCCAATAGATCGCAGATACACAATGGTTACGCCTGGATCTCCCAGGAAACATCCGTACCCGTAGGCCACCCTCCAACCCTGCGATTACACCATGAAGTCGCGCTCGTAAGACCATGGAGATTACCATGGAATTCGATGGAAACTCGAGTATCATATCCGAAAAACCAAAAATCAGAGAAATATCGATAGAATGAATCCACAATGTGGCCACAAAGTGGATATCAAGCAGAAAGCACTTTCCATATCTTTACTTCGAAAATATGTATCATATAGTACCTTTTCAAATCACTTTCAAATATCATACTTATATAAAGTCCATTATATATAAGATTTCATTTTCAAATCAAATACTTTCCAAAATCAATAGTATATCAAATCACACTTATATAGACTTCAATTATATAAGATTTCACTTTTCAAATTGAGTACCTTTTCAAATCCATAGTTTTCGAATCAACATCATACTTATACAAACCAAATTTTATATAAGTTCGATAACTCCCAAATCAAGTATTTAGTAACATAAGGTTCTCAAATTTCAATTTGTTTCAATATCAATATAATTTTCAAAATCATATACGCTTTCACCAAATTATCCTCCTAAATCAAATATCTTCAGTTCTAAAGTTTCCAAAATAATAAATTTAGAATATAAATCCAAATTTCCAAATCAATATAGTTTAAGTCAAACAATTCATTTCCAAAATCATCTTATATTTACATAAAGTCCATCTTATATAAGGATTAAAATTTTCAAAAATAAATTTCGTTGTACGAAGAGCTATATGGGATTGAACATCTTTTCTTACTAAAAGGTTTTGAGTTTAGAATAGTTTTGTATACAAATTAGTTTGTGAAATAGTTTTGTACATAAAATACTTTTGTAAAATAGTTTTGTATATAAAATAGAATAAAATAGTTTGTTTAAGAAAATAAAAGAAAATAGTTTAAAAAAAATGGTTTTAAGTTGATAGTTGTTTTTCAT
Organism: Allium fistulosum; assembly: GCA_030737815.1. NCBI lineage: Eukaryota > Viridiplantae > Streptophyta > Magnoliopsida > Asparagales > Amaryllidaceae > Allium > Allium fistulosum. The sequence continues at coordinate 458,073,393 of CM060905.1, forward strand.
AAAGGAAAAATTCCAATTAAATTACAAAGATATCCAACCCAACAACTTCCAATTTCAGCGTCAAGTATATCAATGATATTAGAATATAAGATGTACATATGTCATCATTTCGTAAAGTTACATTCGATCGCTCGCTCGATCACACAAGTTCGCTTTCGAGCTAGTATTGTCCATTCGACTTCCCTAATGCGGATTTCGATATGGTTTCTCGACTAGAAACCATCATTCTCCTTGCATAGCCATATACTACGATAGAGAATTCTAGAATCAAGCCCAAAATCCACATCAAATATTCGCCATCAAGAATCAAATGAAAAATCCTAACACGAAATGGTGTAATTCACCTCGAACTTGTGTACTCAAACTTGAATCAATTTAATCATGCGAATAAAACAACATACGTACAACTTATGTACCTATTCCAACTTGTTCAATATATAGTTTCATAAAGATGTTACTAAGTTAAACATTTAAACTAAATTATATATATTTTTTCAAAATATTTGAAGACCAATTTTTTTTCAAACCTTTCAAATCTAAATTTCATATTAGAAAATTCAAAATAGCCTTATTCGTTTACTTAACAAAACAGTTTCAACTTATTTAAATCATATTACTACATATTTTAAACATAAATACCAAACTTATATACTTTATACTTTTCAAAATTACTTAGCTTTGAAAAGTTAACCTTGATTTGGAAGTGCTCGAACCATTCAAAATAATCGAAGAAATCATATTTCAATCCAAGAGTTGGAAATCACCAACAAATCAGTAAATCAATTCCAAAAGATAGGGTTATATCAAATCAGATCCAAAACTCAAGGACTGAACACCGGCTTATTTCAACTTGTTCAAATATATATACATATATCTTTCGAATATCACATCACACTTCGGAATTTGAATTCAAAAATTGGTTTCACAAATCAATTGCATAGAAAAGCTATCTAAGTGGCCTCTCCCCCACTTTGAAACTCGAAAATCCATGTCGATGATGCATGCATTCATCACCGAAATTATTTTCCAGCGACATAAATGGGTTTTGGACTTCTATTTTTTCAACTTCTTTTGAAATTTCTTCGAAATCATTTGAAACTCATTAAAACCATTACAAACATTTCATATTCGGAAAATACATTCAAATCATATTATTTATTATTCCAAAATCTTAAAACCAGTTTCAAAAATGCCGAAGTTCAATCACTCAAATTCAGATTCAAAACCTTCAGTTATAAATTATTTTATATGAAACCATTTCTTATATAACTTTCAAAATTTCAAATCCTTTCAAAATTTCAAATTCTCATTTTAAAAAGGTATATAATCCTTATCGAAAACATTTCATCCTTATATATAAAATATGGTCATCCTTATTAAAATAACAACTACGATGAATACAAAATTTTCAAAAGACAATCAACCACAAATTTTCCAAGGGACGATTCAAGGATGGATTTCAAAGCAAAATAGAGATTCAATTTTTTAAAGGAACTCAAATCAATAGAATTCTGATTCAAAGATAAGCTCGAACGAAGATGAGATAATTAAATTACCAAATAGAAGATGGATAAACTCATATAAATCACGGGCGACCTTAACCGGTCAACCGTGACTTTAGGAATATAATCAACGCGAAAATCTAAGGCAAATCGACCTTCGATCGCCAGAGATAGAATCTAAATATAGCGGAAGATAGATAGTATTGTAAACCGAGGATACGGAAATCTCCGGTGAATCAATGCCAATTGTAATGGAGTTTCACCCCTTTACAAATCATTCAAAGTTTGGCGGAATCGCCGGTCTTTATAGACGTCATTCAAAGTGGAGTTATGGAATGCTCCAAAAATCAAAAGAATACAATTGGGGGAGACAGGAATGGATTTCAGAACAGGTGGGAGCGTTCCAAAATTAAAAGGAATCCTAATCGAAGAAATCCCAACTAAGATAGAAGTTCAGAATTTTAAGGAAATCCTAATCAAAGAAATTACTAACAAGGTAGATAAGAAAGGGATAAAGTCCAGAAAATTTTCTTTCAAAACAAGAAAATTTTATATCAAAATAATCTTTAAAAATCCTTTAAAATTATTTGAAAATCATTTTATACTTCGAAAATACGTTCTCTCACAAAGGAATGATTCTGAGATTTATTTCACTCATTCTTGTGTATTTCTACCCTATCTCTAATAAGTTTTTGCTCCGCAGGCTAAGGTTTACCTAAAACCTAAGCTCTGATACCAAAGGTAATGATCCACTATTTTAGACCATTCAAATCGACAATAATCCACACATGTCTGACTTGAATAATTCAAAATAACATATTGTAACAAAATTTGGAGCAAATAAAATCAAATACAGAATCACAGACACAAAATATCAGAATAACTCACAGCGGAAATAATATACCATAGTAGTTCATGAAGCTACTATATAATAACTCTCAAAACATATACAAAATCTCATAATCAAAATAGATACAATAGAAGTTAGGATACATAAATCACTGATACAGAAGCAATACCGAATAGTAAATAACTGGATTAGAAGATAAGAAATAACAGATGGACAGATAAGCTCCAGCAAATCTCTAGCTCCAGAATATAGATTCCAAAGCTGTGATTCTCAGACTGACCCGAGCGTAAAGTAAAACACAAAACACTCGAGTCAGGACATATATACTTATACAATGTAAACCAACTCAAGTGAACTGTAATAGCAATGCATAATAACTTAGAGGATGCTTGGGATCGCCCATCCTTTAAGGATCCATAAAACCCATAAATTAAACAGTAATATTAATATCACAGAAATGTCCATATCAAAATAAACCATGCAACTAACAGTGTTAATGTACATCACAGCCATCATTAGGAAATCAAATGACATACAGAGAAGTATACCTGTGGTTATAGTATTTCAAAATAATATTTTATATTTCAAAAATTTAATATCATTTCAAATCCAAATCTTTATCAAAATAAAGATTTAATCGTTTACAAACTATTTCAATATATTAAAATATCATATCCTTTCAAAACTTCCTTTCAAATCATTATTTGAATTCACATTATCAAATTTAATACCCTTTAAAATTCCAAAATATCATTCATTTATTATCTTATCAAATCACCCTTTAAATAGTTTTCCATTTAAACCATTTAAAAGTGAAATTATTATTCTTTCAAGTCAATTATTCAATTTCCAAAGTTTCAAATCATTCTAAGTTCATTTACAAGGTCAAAATCCATAAACATTGAAAATTTCAGCCTTTCACAGCATTTAGAAAAAGCTGTTATAAGTTATATTTGAAAACATTTTATTTCAGCAAAGACAGCACTTTAGAACTGCTGTTATATCTCATTTTAGTTGAAATTTAGTTTAAAACAGCAAAGACAGCATTTCCAGAAATGCTGTAATAGCTCAGGTTCAAAAACAAAGGTTTTACTTAATTTCAGCAAAGACAGCAGGCAACTACAGCAGTTTACAGAACTGATGTAATAGCCCTTTATTAAGTTCTTTAGCCTTTACATTTACTACAGCAACTACAGCATTTCAGAAATGCTGTAATAGCCTCTTTTTACTAAGTTTTAGTTCAATTCTGAAATCATAGCATTTCTGAATGCTATTAAAAGTAATTTTCAGATTTTAGTGTATTTCCCAACCAATAATAAAATTCATTTTAAACCCTTTTAACATTATAAATATCCTGTTTAAACATTTAAAAATGTTTATATAATATATCATTTAACACATGATTTTTATTAAATAAATCCATTATAGTTATATCAAATTTCAATGAATTATTTAACAAATTCAAGTGTAAATTTCTTTTCTTCACATTTTTAATAAATAAACTTAACACTTAAATTTTATTTCCATTCTCCAATAAATTTCAAATTTTCGTTTTCATTTTTATATATATAACTTATTTTCTCATTTTAACCAAAATTCCAAACTTTTCTAACTTAAGTTATATTTTCAAAAATTCCATTTCTATTCATTTTTTTCAACATTTTTAACTTATTGAAAATTCAAAATTTCACTATTTAAACATATAAAAATTCAATTTAAATCAAAATTTCATATTTTTATACTTTTTAAAATTTATTTAAACATTTTCAAAAACTTAAAAAAAATAACCACGGGCCTATATATAGTTTTCTAGCCTAATTCAAGTGACACGGATAATATATCATTTCAATCCGTAGTTTACAAAGAAAATCCGGGTTTTATCATTTCAAACCCACAATCCCAAGTAAATAAAAGTTAATTAAAAGTCGCTCAGGCTTATCATTTCATCCCATAACGATGTTTCCCTATTCTAAAGTCCGTTCGGGTATGTATCATTTCAACCCATAGTGATTCTATTCTACAGGGAACTTGTAGTGTGATAAACAGATATAAAATGAACAGTTAACAATATATAACAGTAACAGATGAGATGATAGGTAAATTATCAGGTTTAACACTATATAAATAAATAATCACAGGCAGTTATAATATATCATAATATTCTACACATTCAGTTGTTGTTTCACATTAGTATAAGTATAAAATGTCATATGAGATTTACTCACCTCTTTTGCTGGAGATGAAAGTTCAAATGACAACACACAAAACAGAACACAATGACAAAGCTACGAACTTGAGTGGAGAGCAAGATCCAAGTTATAGATCTTGTGTTACAGCCCAAAACAAAACCAAAATAATAGTTAAAAATCAATACGACTGAATTTAAATAACTTTGAAACAAAAAGTAGTTTGAATACGAAACTTTTTACCTTGCTTTCTCTACTTGTTTGCATGGCCTAGGGGATCAATTAGGTCAGGTTTGTACTTGGCTTGGATCAGGTATGGGTCTGGAAAAGGTAAGGCTACAAGGCTAAACAAGTGGTGGAAGTTACAACTAGAGAAGGTAAAGGGGTTTCTAGGCAAACTAGTGGATATTTTATCAAACTTTAGGCTCGGCCGTGGGTGGTTAGGGGTCGGCCAGTGGAGTGTGGGTCAGGTCAGGGGCTGGAGTGATGAGAGGAGGTCTGGACAATGATGGTGGTGGCGGCCTAAGGTGGTGGTGGTGGTGAACAAAGGAGTGATCACTACGCCATAAATGGCCTACTGTAACACAAAAAAAATGTTGGCTCAGGCCCGAAAAATGTTGCCATAGGTCTATGGCAACACTTTTAGGGTGATGCAATTTTTGCCGTTGCCTTAGACCTCAAAGGCAACATTTTGACTATCTAAGGCAACATAAGTAATATTGTTGCAATAGAACCCTATTTGGGTCTATGGCAACACCCATAGGTATCTGTAGCAACATTCCAAAATGTTGCTATAGATATGAACTTTTTGAATTTGTGGGGCCCACAATGTAGAGCATATTTGATTTTTTAATAAAAATAAATATTTATTTAATAAAATGCTATTGCACAGAATTTGATATTTAAACAGTAATTTATTTAAATAAATATTTTATTTCAACATTTGAAATAGTACAAATTCCTGACTCCACTATTTTACAATTCAATGATATATAACACTGATATTCACATATATAGATATTCCTCACTACATCACTCAGTTCACTCATTACATATGCAGTTTCAATTTATACAGACACCGACACTGACAAATATATGTCGAGCCGAAGGCGAGCCGAGAAGCGGGTCCGGGCGCAGCGCCGGCGGGGGTCCGGGGCACCGTAGTCCCGGCGGGGGTCGAACAAGTGGGCACCGTCCGATTCATCCGATTTCGGAAGATCGAGCCTTCTTTGAAACGACGTAAAATGATGCACAAATGAATCAGCATGCACAAGTCCTATATGCACTGCTCCCTTGACTATAACTATGCCGAATAAAGGTAGCAAAATATAACGAACAGCTAGAACTCCGAATATGAGCAATAAGCAAAGGTTTGATCCCCTTAAACCTGAAAATCATATTATTAAAAACATAATTTTTATCACATCATTTTCTATAAAAAAGAAACATTGCTTGACTAATAAAAACTTCACCTTTGATAGGGTTTCCTCCCATTATCAGAGTGGTAGCAGGAATTGCTCCATCACTGCATTGAATAATTTAGAAAATAATCAACACCAGTTAAGTAGAAAATGCCTTAATAATGAAGCAGAGTCTTGAATTACACGAACAGGAGCACCTTCAACAATCATGTGTTTCTGATTTGAGCACTGCCTTCATACATCACCATTCAACACTTCCTTCATCCCACCTGAAACTACCCAAACCCTCAAACCACCTCACAACATTCACGACACCTACATTCACAGTCTACCACCACAACATCCTTCACTCTGTCTACATCGACCATCTTCTCAGCAATCCCGACCACCAATTCAAAAAAAACAAAAAAAACACAAAAAATCCAAACGACCTGAACCAGATTCCATTAGCGACTTCATTCAAACCACAAATCATCAAGACACAAATCGCCGATTGCATTCGCGACCAGACCCAATTCACGATCTCCAAATCTAAAACCACCTTCGTGCCCCCTCTAATTCCAGAAACTCTTAAACCGCAACCTCAAATTCTTCGAACCCTAAACCTTAAATCACCTAAGTCGCCTGAATCAAACAATTTTATTTTGATTGAGAATTTTGTCTGGGTGCGAACAAGTTTGGATTGAGTGTTTTTTATTTCGATTTGAGAAATAAACGTTCTTTTCGCGATTTGAGAAATTGGACGGCAGAAGAAGAGGGTGTTGAAAGAGGAGAGGGCTACAGATTCCATGATTTGAACGGTGATGTTTGTGATTCAAATCGATGAACACAGTGCGAGTAATCAATTTAGGATTTTCGAAATTCCATTGAAGTATTCTATTTGCTTTTTGATTTGAGAAATGAAAACCGAAAGGGATCTAATGGAGTTCAGGCGGGAAAATGAAAATTTGGGGCAAATTGTAGCGGTGATCCATTTTTACAATCAGATTAAATATAGACCGTTGGATCGTTTTCATGCGGATTACTAATTTTATTAATTTTTTAATTTGAATACATCTATAGCAACACTTTATAAAAATGTTGCATCGTGTTACACTTGTTTAGCTAGAGCAACACATTTTTATGGCTAAGGTAACACCAAAAATACAACGTTGTAGTAGGACCAAAATTGTATATCTATCGCAACATTTTAGCTGGCAACACCTTGCAAAAATGTTGCAGAAGGTCATCTATGGCGTAGTGGATGAAGCAACAAGGCTCAAACTAGCATAGTTTTAAGGCATAGGTTGGATTTTTAGTTCATGGGAGTCTCAGCCATGGTCAAGACCTGAGGGGTAGGTAGTGATGGTGGCAAGGATGCTATGGTGAAGGTGGTGGCCGTGACAATCAAGAGGAGGCCAAGCAAAACTAGCGGAGAAACAAGGCAAAATACATGGAAAAAATGAAGAAAAGAAGAAAAAGAAGGAGGAAGACCTTACCAAAATGTTTGAAGCCGTGAATGAAAATGAGATGGTGATTATTTTCGTGAAAAGCAATTGAGGAATACACAGTAACAAAAAATATGCACGGCCAAACAAAGAATTAATGAAGAGTTATGGAAATTGAAAAGTTTTAGGCAAATGAAAGGTCTTAGGTTAAAGCTTTTTGTCTCTTCAATTTTCCATTCTTTTTAATTAAATAAAGACCAATGAAAATTTATTAAATGAGTTTTAAAACTGAAACAAAGTAAAATAAAATGAAAATAATTAATTAAATTTAAAGAAAATAGAAAAAGAATTAAAGAAATCGCTTAAAAATTGGAAACAGGGTTCAAAAATTACAAATAAATCATCACTAGCTTTAGAAAAATATCTACTTCATTTTAAAAATATTTTAAAACAAAAATGTGTAGTAAAATAATTCATTTATATTTTCAAAATGGAATAAATAATTAAATTTAGAGAAATTAGAAAAAGAACTAAAGAAACTGTTTAAAATTCAAAATAGGACTTAAAAATTGCAAATAGAATATCACTAGATTTAGAAAAAGTATAACTTTACTTCTAAACCAAATAAAAGTCAAGTAAAATAAAATAAATGCTGAACAAAATGAAATGTAAATGAAAATAAAATAAAGTCTTAAGAAAATAGAAAATAAACCAAGAATTTCTTTAATTAAATGAAACTGGAAATTAGAAATTATAAACAGAATACAACTGACATTGGAAAATGTCAATTACACTTTGAAAAATGTTTTAAAACCAAAATATATACATAACATGTTATTTTACCCATATAAATATAAATTAGAACATTACATGACCAAATAAAATATTATTTTTATAATTTAAAATAATCAATTTTATTAAATACAGCAAATTTCACATAATAGTTAAAAAGGCATAACTTTCAAAATATAAATCAGATTCAACGAAACGAAAAGCGGTACTCTTAAAATTTTATTTAATTTCATAATAAAAGATAAAATTCAAAGTTTCAAACTCTCAAAATTTTAAATTTAAAAGTCAAAGTTTGATCACATTGACCAAAAATTCACTTTTTGGAAACTATTCTATTTAGTCCTGTTTGGAATTCTTATTCACATAAAAATCAAAATTTATATTTAAAAATAACACAATTTATCCATTTTAATAAATAAAATAAAGTTTTCAAATCAGGAAATTCAATTTAAAATGGTTAAAATATATAATTAAAATAATCACAAAATACAGGGTTGTTACAATCATGGACTTCTATCAAGACTCATTTGATATCATCATGGGTGATATCCCGAAGCAGGGGAATGGAGAAAGCCCTTTCTATACATGACTCCTTCTTGGATGATGCAGCGTGAAGTTTTAAGGAGAATCTGTCATTTTTCATTCCTCTGTTCAGGAAGAATTTCCCATTGTAGATAGTCTTTGATAAGAGTCATGCATGACTCCTTTTCTGGCTTCGTCTCCAAGAGCTAGTTGATCTCCATCTGTCAATGCTTGGAATTTTAACTACTTCAACCAGGACAAAGTCTATTTGTTGCGCATCCCTCGAATTGGCCAGCTTGGCCAGTAACTCGGCTTTTTCATTTCGTTCTCTAAGGATGTCAGTAATGGTGTAATACTCGAAGTCAGCTAGTAGCTCTTAAACCCGGCTGAGATAAGGAGCAAGATGCTACTTCCTAGCAAGATAATCTCCCCTAGCTTGACATATTAGTAACCGGGAATCATAAAAGAATTGTAAAGTTTTCACTCCCAGTTTTCTGGCAAGCTTGAGCCCAGCAATCAGAGCTTTATATTCGGCTTTGTTATTTGTTGCAGGGAAGTCGAGTTTCAAGGCATAGTAGATCGATCGTTCCTCAGGAGTCATTAACACAACTCTAGTGCTAGAACACCATTCATTGGATGCTCCATCCGTGTACATTTTCCATAGGTTGGTCAGTTCTCCACTGCTCTTCGGATCGTCATCTGATGTAGTGAATTCAGAGAATAAGTCTGTTAATGTCTGTCTCAGGATAGCTCTCCGAGGGAGATATATAATAATTAAATTGGATTAGCTCGATATTCCATTTGAGTAAACTTCCAAACATCTAAGGTTGATGTAGGACATATCGTAAGGGCTGGTCGTTATAGACGTTAATGGGTTGAGCCTGTCAATCACTTGCTTACATAATATACTGGTCTTTGGATCCTATTCTCTTCGCATAGCATTGCGGTGCTTATGGCGTATACCGATATGGCTAAATTGATGTATAAATCTTTATGTTCCATCGGCTTTGACAAGATGGGAGGTCTCTTTAAGTGGTTCACCAAAGCTTGGAATGCGTCTTTACAATCCTGTGTCCATTCGAAGTTCCTTTTCCATCTCCCGATTAGGTTGAAGAAGAGAGTACACTTGTCGATGGCCCTAGAGATGAATCGACTTAGGACGATCACCTTCCCATTTAGAATCTATACCTGCTTGATTGTCTTCGGAACCTAGATGCCTTTGATTGCCTGAATCTTCTTAGGGTTGGCTTCGATTCTGCTAGAGTTGAGCATTAAACCCAAGAACTTCCATGACGCAACGCCAAAAGAGCATATCAAGGGATTGAGTTTCATTATATTTCTTCGGATAAAACCGAACATCTATGCTAAGTCATCTATGTGGTCGTTTGATCGTCGTGACTTCACAAGCGTATCATCCACATATATTTCTGTCGATCGCCCAATCTGGTCTTTGAACATCCTGTTGACTAGTCGCTCGTAAGTAGCTTCAGCATTATTTAGTTCAAACAGCATCACAACATAACAGTATAGCCCTAGATCGGTAATGAAGCTAATGTGCTTCTGGTCAAGGACGTGCATCAGGACCTGGTTGTACCCAGATTACAAATCCATAAATGAAAGCAGCTCATATCCAGCGGTAGAGTCTACCAGCTGGTCGATCCTCGAAAGTGGAATGCTGTCTTTCGGGCATGCCTTGTTCAGGTCTACGTAGTCGATGCATGACCGCTACTTTCCATTAGCTTTTCTCACAAGAACTGGATTTGATACCCATTTCGGACAAAGGGTGTCGTGGGTAAACCTATTGTTTTTGAGTTTATCCACTTCCACTTTAAGTCCAGTAGACCTCTCTGGATCCATGATGCGTTTCTTTTGTCTCACCGAGACATGCTTCGAGTCGATATTCAATGCATGTCTCGCGATAGTTGGTGAGATCACATGCATGTTAGAATGGGTCCAAGCGAACACATCAAGATTCATTCAGAGAAAGCCAACTAATTCCTTTATCATCGTTGCACTGAGCTGTGATCCGATCTTTAGTACCTATGATGGGTCACCATGGCTGATTGTAATGTCAACTATCAGCTTGGCGTGTGCAGTTTTGGATACATTGAGTTCAAATGTAACAATTTCGTGTAACAATCAACGTGAAATTTGGTTGGAACGGTCAATGATGATGGTTACTTCGGTCGAATCCTACAGTTTTATCATGAGTTATTAAGTCTGATAGTGAATGGCTCTAAATGCTTTGAGTGATTATCTGCAAATGGCCAAAGATCAGGCTTAGAAGCACATTGAAGAAAATGTCAAGTAAGGGTCAGCCTCGAGTTGCGTGTAGCTGTATAGCTGGCTCTTGCTTTGAGTTTGAATCTGCTTGTGTATTCAAGTAACGTGCTTTCCATTCACTGTACTGGCAATCTATTGCTCGTCGTTCATGTTGGAATCTTAGTCAGTTGCCCATGAGCTTGGGTATCGATTTGATGATTCTACCTCTAGGCATCCTTTCATTTGTAGCCATGAGTCATTGTAAACACTATATATAAGTTACAATATCGAGCTACCACATCCAGTCTTTGGATGATCACACTTCTGCTCACAGTCTCAGGTTGATAAATGTACTGCATGGACGGTCGAGTCTCGTCCTATCTATGTTTATACTCCCACCTAAGCTCCAAAGACATAGAGTTGATCGATGAATGTTCGGTTCACATTTATCTTGTTTCTCGGTCGTGCCCCCAAGTCTAGGGCATACATCGATAAGCAGGAAGGCAAGCTATGTCCACTTTAGCTTTACACTCTTTCCCGTTGAATCGCGGGGTCAGGTTAGTTGATGCAAGGCTAAGTTTGCCTATCCTAGATTGTATTCTGGTTTTTCCTTTTAGGGAGAATACTTTGATGCTTCGTTGGATTTCAAGGATGAGTTGGGTACTGGACGGTCAATCACATCCACTTTGATTCATATTCTCTAATCAAATCTAGGGGTATAGTTGGCTTAGGTGCAGTTGGGTCATGCTCATTCGGTTTCATACTCCTCCTAACGGATCGAAGGATGGTGCTGGAGAATTAATGATCAAGTTTTTGTGGTTTATTCTCCTATCCATGCTCTGGTGACAGGAGTTATTCGATGGACGTTTGGGTCACATCCATTTGTGGTTGGTGCGAATCGATATTGACCCTCGATCTGATGGTACGATATAGTCGGTCATCCGTAACTTCGGATGTCGTTCCGATTGGTTTTGTATTAAGGGCTCCTTGCGGGCATTTACTTAAGTTGTAAAGAACACTAAGCCAGAGCTATAATGAGCTGTCGTTTCAACTTTTGGTAGTTTGTACTCCTTCCTCCAGTCTTGGGTTAGCGTATTTTGTTCGTGGATGGTTGAATTCAATCCATAGTGAGTTTATTCTCCTCTTGTCGAGTTCAAGTTAGAGTTTATGGAATAGTAAGTGTTCGAATCTCACTCATCTATTTGTTTATAATCATTTCCGCACTCGGGGATAAGAATGTGTTGGCGGGTGGTCGAGCCGCATCCAATTTGTGTTTATACTCCAATTCGCGCTCTGGGAACTAGAGTTAGTCAATGTGTGGTCAGTCACACCCGTTTGATGTTTATACTCCAGTCCACAATCTAAGGACCAGAGTTGGTCGATGGGTGGTCAACCACACCCATTTGATGTTTATACTCCAGTTCGCGCTCTGGGGACCAGAGTTGGTCGATGGGTGGTCAGTCGCACCCGTTTCATGTTTATACTCTAGTCCATGCTCTGGGGACCAGAGTAGGTTGATGGGTGGTCAGTCACACCCGTTTCATGTTTATACTCTAGTCCGCGCTCTAGGGACCAGAGTTGGTTGATGAGTGGTCAGTCACACCTGTTTGATGTTTATACTCCAATCCGCGCTTTGGGGGCCAGACTAGGTCGATGGGTGGTCAGTCACACCCGTTTAATGTTTATACTCCAGTCCACGCTCTGGGGACCAAAGTTGGTCGATGGGTGGTCAGTCACACACGTTTGATGTTTATACTCCAATCCACGCTCTGGGGACTAGAGTTGGTCGATGGGTGATCAGTCACACACGTTTGATGTTTATACTCCAGTCCACGCTCTGGGGACCAGAGTTGGTCGATGGGGGGTCAGTCACACCCGTTTGATGTATACCCTCAAGTTCGCGCTCTAGGCACCAGAGTTGGTCAATGGGTGGTAAGTCATGCCCTTTGATGTTTACACTCCAGTCCGCGCTCTGGGGACCAGAGTTGGTCGATGGGTGGTTAGTCACACATGTTCGATGTTTATACTCCAGTCCGCGCTTTGGGGACCAGAGTTGGTCGATGGATGGTCGTGTCACATCCATCCTTTTGGTATTTATAATCCGGTTCGCACTTTGGGGACCAGAGTTAGTCAATGGATGGTCAGTCACACCCATTTCTGATTTATACTCCATTTGTCAAGTCGATGTAAGAGTTGTCGAATGAATGGTCGAACCACATTCATCCATCGAATGGAATTCTACCCCTAGCGTCAAGGACAAAACATGACAAATGGATGGTTGATTCACATCCACTTGGTGATTGTAGCTCCTCCAATCAAGTCAAGGAAGGGAGTAAGTGATGGATGGTTAGATCGCATCCATGCCCTGTGTTGGGCAGTCAGGTCTCGTCCAATTTTCTTAGTACTCCTCCTAGAAAGTCGACGGAGAGAGTTGTCAGGTGGACGATCAAGTCACATCACCTCAAGTTGCAATCATGTCCATGTGTTGACGGCGATGGTTGATGAGTAGGCAGTCAGTCATGCCTACTTTAAGTCGAGCTTTTGAACTGCTTCTTATGTTTAGGGAATGAGTTAATGTGTGGATGGTCGAATCACGTCCACTTTAGTTAGACCTCGGTCATGCTGAGCTTCGGGAGAGGCATAAGTATTTTCGCGAACTTCAAGTATGAGCTGGGGAGAGGATGGTTGGGTTGCATCCACTCTAAGTCTTTCTTTGGTCTTCAAGTCAGGCACGGAAGTGGATGAGTAGACGATCTGTTGTGTCCACTTTTTGCTGGATCTTGACCTTGTCGGGCTTTTTCATTTCGAGTCCTTGGCCCTAAGTCAGGGGAATATGGCAGCTGATGAGTGGTTGAATCACGCTTATCTTGATGAAACTCCAACGATCCGATCATGGTCCTTGGAGATTGGTTGGTGCCCAATTCTAAGTACTTGGTCAGCTGCATCATTTGGAAGTAGTTTAATTTAAGTTGGTCATAGTTCACAACACAATTAAAATTGAAATAGAAATAATTCAAAGAAGATCGGAATAAATCTCATTGATAAATGAAGCAGCATTGTGTGCTCTCTATTCCACTTTTCCCCTAGCTCCTTTCAGCGGGATGTCAACCATCGGTAGTCCGATTGATAATCAAAGTTCTTTATTGATAGGCATCGGATGTTCCCTGCCCGCCATTCTATGGTGCTTGCCCGTATTGTTGAAACTTTCTTTTCCGGATCAGCTTTTCGATCACATCTCGGAGGTGTCTATAATTGTTGGTGTTATGACCATGTGTATCTTGAAATATACAACATTTCCCAGACATCTTCTGGGTTTCGGTGGACTCTCTTGAGGCTGGTTTCTAGTATTGCTCTGAGTCATGAGTCTCCAAGTATATGTTTTCGATTGAATCGTCCAAAGGAGCATATGAGTCAGATTTTGGGATTCTGGATCGTCTCCTAGAATCTAAGTCCTCATCTAAGGCCTCAATGTTGCCCTTGCTTTGACTTCCTTTAGCTAATGGGCCGGGGTTCTGGTTCAACTCCTCCTTGCTTAGGTCTTGGTTCACTTTGTAACAAAAACGAATCAAGTTCATATGAGGCTCTCTAAGTAACCAATCGCCAAAGTGTGTCTCGGGGTAGATTTCCCTTATCAACGCCATCAGTATGATATTCAAGTTAGGATTGCTCACTTTAGTGACAGCGGTGTTAAATCTCTGCCAAAAGTCTTTGAGCGGCTCACTTGGTGCTTGGGATAAGTTGGATAATGAGATCGAATCCTTGGGCGAGTCGCACGCATTCTGAGCAGCTCGAAAAACTTCTGATCCGGTTGATTGAATGAGGAGATGGATTTGGGCAATAATCGCATAAACTTCATGATCAATACACCTTCAAGGAATATAGGAAAGCGTCTACATTCAATGGCACATATAATTCTGGCGGAATTCATATACCACTCGAATTTCATGAGACGTAGCCCAGGGTCGTTTTTCCCTAAGTAAACCGATATGATTGGTACACTGAATCTCCTCGGATATTCTGCACACTGTATGGCTTCAATGAATAGGCTTCGACTGGGGGAGATGCTTTAGTCATCGTCAATCTAGTTCGTTTTTAAGTTACACCTACTTGTTATGCTTGTGAATGATGTATGCTTGCCCGAGACATGAGCAAAGAAAGATGGACCGGTATTGACGGACCAGTGGTAAGTTACTTGGAGTCGGACCTGAGAAATTTTGCTATTTGCTTGGAGTCAGCAATTGGTTTGGTTGGAGTTGCTAAATTCGAAATGATGGGTCAGTGAAGAACAGTGCTAGGAGTCATCTTGGCATTTGCTTGGAGAAAATCTTGGTTTTACCCGAGTTTGGCTTTGGGCCAAAATTTCTTGAGTTTGCTTAGAGTCATATCACCTATGTTCTCCAACCTTTGGGAGTATCGTTTGAGTAGTGGTTGCTTGTCTATTCCTTGGTTGCAATTCACAAGCCGCCGCTTGATCCTCTATGCCCCAGTCAGTCACAGAACATAAGGGAAGTGGATAGAATACACCATCTTTTAAGTTGAGTTTTGAATCCAGATTGTGGGGCACTACGTTGTGGCATAGATTTTTTTAAAATGGACCGTACCCAATTCATAATTTTTTTAAATGGATCGTACCCGATCCAAAAAAAATTTGGAACAAGGATCGGTCACATGGGCTTTTGACAAAGGGATCGGTAGTATAAGGATCGGCTGAATTTCCTTGGTGAGGGATCGGTAGTTTGCCATATGAGAGGGATCGGCTATGGGGACATGACCGAGGGATCGGTTATGAACCAATTTGTAGAGGGATCGGTATTGAGCATGGCTATCAGCTTGAGGGATCGGTATATATACATTGAAGAGGGATCAGTATATACATACTTTGGAGAGGGATCCGTATATACACTTTGGAGAGGAATCGGTATATATGGCTTGTAGAGAGGTTGGTATATATACTGAAGGGATCGGTATATAACTTTATACAAGGATATGTATATATAATTTTTGAAGCGATCGGTATATATGCTTTTTGGAGCGATCGGTATATATGCTTTTTGGAGGGATCAGTATATATGCTTTTTGTAGGGATCTGTATACATATATTTGCCTTGGTGAGGGTTCGATCATTTAGGCTAAGGGGTCGGCTACAGTTGAGATTGGAGGGTTCTGCCATCTAGGCTTCGAGAGAGGGGTCGGCCATTTTGGCCTTGAGAGAGGGATCATGAGTTAAGCAAACTTCAACATCTAATCCCAAAATCTTGCATACATAAGTTAAGCTGATCCCTTCCAAATGGACATGAACAAATGAACACTCCAAATAAGAACACTAGCATCATCATTCCCATCAACTCCACGAAGTTGATTTAATTCTTCTAACCATGGCTATCAGCTTCCTTTAGATTTCCTTCAAATCTGAGTAGAATAGGAAGTTTATCGTTTGAAAGCTGGATTTATCTGCGAATATTGGAATCCACAAGTAGATGATGAGATCCAATCAAGCTGAGAATTCATTTCTCAGTGAAAACACCAAAATGTTAACGCCAAAAATGGGCATCAACACCCAATAGAATCCAATAGAGATTAAATGAAGAATGAAATTAAAACAAAACATGAATCATATATAAACACATAGATTTCTATAGCGATTCTGCAATCTTGGCCTACATCCACTTCATATTTTTATTGATCTTCCACTTGATTATCATTACAAGAATGTTTGGATCAGCTAGGATCCATTAGTACAAAAGTGAAGAATAAAAATGGCAGCGCCTCGGCAGAGAAAGCAGGATCCCTTTCTTATGCCATGCTTGCTGTATTTATAGGGGAAGACGTGTATGGATCGGATTGAAATATTGGCAGAAGGTTCGGGAGACCAAGATGAGGCTACCCAAACATTTGCAGGCCCATCGAGGCCCATAATTGGGATCAGTACCGGTCCCTATAAATGCATCCAAATGGGATGCCATCTCTTTGAGGGAAGCCACATGATGTTACCTACTTGCTCCATAAATTTCGTGAAATTCTGAAGTACAGTTTGTGAGATATTGCATTTTTCATGTAGTGTTGCTTGAATTCTGATTTATGTTGATCCCTCTAGAGGGATAAGTACCGATCCCTCCAATTTGCTCCAAATTCCATCTGATCCCCATGGGGTGTTCCACATGTCCTAACTAGATTAAACTCCAAGTTTCATATTGATAGCATCTGTAGATTTTGAGTTATTGATCAATCATTGCTGCAATATGTAGTGAAAGGTGAATATGGACGACCCCATTTATACCGATCCCTTTTATACTGATCCCTTTTGAAAGGTGAAGTAATTTACCCATAACTTGAGCATACGAACTCCAAATGACTTGAAACTTGAAATGTAGCCTCATGGGGCCTTCCTTGTCACTCTATATCGATCTTACCAAGTTTGGGACAAAAATTAAGGATATGTACCGATCCCCTAGGGAAAGGGATAGGCATTAGACCCCCGCCTAGGAGAGGCAGTATTCCATACTTAGAATATTTTGGAGAGTCTATCTCTTGGCCTTGGTTGATTGTCACTTCATATCATTGCCTACACTTGATCTCTGAGCCTAATAATCATCTCTTCGGGCTGTCCTCCTCGATGATCGTTTAGTCTAACTTTTCTAGTCAGTCGGAATATCGTCGAGCCAAAAGGCCGGATAACAAAAATTATTTGGTAAATTAATTTATAAATGAATTTTATAAATAAATTAGATTTATAAAGAGATTGATATATAAATGGATTTTGATGGTAAAATGATTTTTTATAAAAGAATGATTTATAAATAGTATTTTATAAATAAAGAGATTTTATAAAATAGAAGTTTTATGAAATAGAAAGGAGATTTATAAACAAAATTTTATAAATAGTGAAATGATTTATGTTGATATTTAAATATGGATTTTTATATAAAGGAAATAAATTCAAGTTTTAAAAAGTTAAATAATCTTTTAAAAGGAATTTTTGAAGGTAATATTTTGATGGAGTTAATGGTTTTAAAAGTAACTTATCTTTTTAAACTAATGTTTTGGAAAATAATAATTTCAAATGGAATTTAATAGTTTGTAAGGTGATTTAAAATATGATAAGTATCGAAAACATCTACTTCAAAATTTATTGTTGTAATAGACTTTTTGGGGGAAATATGGAAGGCATGGACTATAACACTGTTGTTATAGAAAATGATTTTCGAAAAGAAATGTTTTATATAGTATACGGGATATATATATATATATAATCAAATCCCTATACTAGTGTTTTTGGGTTGTCATAACGATGTTTTGCGCAACAATCGTTTTGACCCAATAAACTGTGTTTTGACCTTCCATTGTGAAATACACAAATCAGTTCTTACGATCATACTAAAGGCTTGGTGGTGTAGGATTATTGCTTCCTATACTTAACAACCAACCGGAGGCGTATGAACTCTGGAGTTGTACAGTTATAGATATCTATTTGGCATATCTTCAAAATGGTAGTGTTATTAAATATACTTATACCATTGATATAAGTATATGGAAATGTTTTCCAATATCAAAGGATTGAAATGGTTTTGAGGATACATCTTTTTAAAGATAATTTGAAGTAAATATTTAAAAATGGAGTTAATTAATAAACAATTAATTAAATGGGGCTAATGTTTACTTATGTGCTAGATATTGTTTGTTGCTTTGATAGTTAAATAACCGACTATCAAATTTGGCTATTTTTTGTTCCTTGACTTGGTATGGGAACTGATTATTCATGCATTTAGCATGAAGCCGACTGGATATGCTTGATTATTGTTTGGATTAAGAATGCTGATTCGAGTGATGCGTAGTGTATATGGTACTCCAATCTACAGGGCTTCCTTCTTGGCTGAAGGATACCAAGTTGAGAGTTGGAAATCGTGATAAGTCTACGAGACTTGGTTTCCGTATGAGGTTAAGGGCTACTTTATCGTTGTTGGTCCGGAGAGACCAGGGTCGGATTTATCCGAGAACCAATTCGTACCAATGTATGCGTTTGAAAGTGCAGGTTTATGATGACGATTTTGAAGATGGAGATCTTCATGATGCAGGGCTACTTGCCACTAGACCCACGATTTCATATCATATATTTATGGTGGCAGTAGTGTTTTGTTATGAAAATCTTTGATATGCAAGGACTTCTCGCTACTAATCCTTGGGTAATTCCCGATATTATGTGGTAGGAGAGTGCATTTGGTTTGTCCTGTTCCTGGACAACTTGTATGGATGAATGTCTGACGTTGCATTTCTAATTACATAATTGGTCTCTGTGAACATAGCGTCCATTTGGTGGTGGAGAGGACAACTTCTCTTAGCTTAACACCCTTTCTTGAGACGTACAGGCTTAGGAGTTATACGTTTGTAGAGATCAGTTGTGTGATCATGGAATGGCAGTGTGACATTCAAAGTGGAATTGCTATGTGAAAGGTAAATGCTAACTTAATCCTCATCAACCGGAAATGGCATAAATAGGGCATGTCGTAAGGCTAAGTGGGTTGCACCCATTAGGGTGTGGCCATCAACTTTCTAGATTACTCTCTATATGTCGAGTTTGTTGTGTATGCTTATGGCGACGGATAGATCGGGAACGACCGAGGTGATGACATATTCGGTTCTATCCACCACCAGGCATGTCTGTGGGTAAGCCGGTCTTGCCAGGTGCACAGGATTCGAAGGTGTCGATCCTCGGTACATTCCTCTAGAGATGTACTATATGGAAGGTAGTCCATTACCTGCCATTATATGGAAATCCATTCTCCAATACGTGCCTGCCATTTTGTTTGTAGAACCTAACATATTCTGGAATTTAATAATGGTAACAATTTTAGCTATGACTAAATATTATTTGTTTACTAGACACTAGTATAATATCGGATGATTTGATATGAAATGTTTTGGTTATCGTACGGTAAAAATCCGTCCGTGTTTATATGCAGCGTGGTCTTACTCGATACTTTTGTTTTGATAAAAAAGGGTTTTGATAACTTTAAAATAAGTTTGAGATGTGTTTTCTCATGCTGGTTTACCTGACTGATCCGGGCGTTCTTCCCTTTTAATGCTCCGGTCAAACCGAACATATTTTACATATTCAAATTGGTGCTTTGGAGCTTCAGCAGACGAACTGGAGGTCTTCAGGCCGTATTCACGTATATGTTTACTTTCCGCTACATTGTTATTTAAATTCTCAGCATTTGTGAGGACAGGTTATTATAACTGTCCAGGCTGATGATTGTGATTTGATTGTTTTGCCCTGATGGATGTATGTAAATTATATTCCAGTTTCTCTTCTGCAAAGATCATTGATATTATATTATATATTGTTCCAATGCGATTGTGAGATTCTGCGTTTGTTTTTAGTTTCTCTTCTTCTTCTTCTTTCATCTTTCTTTCCTATAACGATCGGTTTTTCCAGCACTTGAATCTGCAGCACGTGAATATCGATGTTGTATTAGTGTAAATTTTCGAGGATCGAAAATACCGACCATTACAATTATGGTCGATATCGACCATAATTTGCTTGCTCCCATCCACTTCAAATTTCTTATGCCTTTTCATTCCGTCTCCCAAGGATCCCCCTAAGTTCTTTATCTATTTGGTCTTCATCTCGATGCCCAAATTCACTTGAAAGTTGTTTGGTTCAAATGCTGGATAACACCCGTCCCCAAAGTATGCTTTCGTGAAAACAAAGCAAACTTAGGGTCAAGACAAGCGGTATATTCTCAGTTGCACAAGAGTCACAAGTTAGCCAATCATCATCTTTAAAGAGTCGTATTTATTCCAAGAACATTCGTTCATCACTTCGGATAGTTGGCGTACCATCCTTTATCTGTAGTTGAGTTGGAATTTTTAACTTTATGAAAGCTATGTCGTGTCTCAATCAAGTGACTTCCCTTTGTCTTCTTCTTCTCTCTTTTCTCCTTTTTCGCTTTTTTATGGTGAATAAAACATGTCGGCAACGACCATAATTATATCGGTATCTGATAGAGTTAGGTGTATGCTCTAGAGGCAATTCTTAATTTATTTTAAATTAATTAACTCTATAATCAATTCTCGTTCGTAATAAAGGTGTTTCACTTTATGTTATATATTTGTTATACTGTGTTATAAATAATTACTTATTTGACTAAAATATATTGAATAGAAAATCCATAAATGGTGCGTTTGTGACAGTAATTACAAATAGTAGTAATCAGGAGTATTGTACCATAATATAATAAGCACATCGTTTTGTATATTCCTAGTCAAGATGCATCAAGACTAGATATCAATGCATCCATTGAGACTAGAGTACGTGATGCCCTTCAAATGTTGGACAGTGTATTACTCATGACTATTGGAGGCACAAAGCGGTTACATATTGATAGTTATTAGATAACTATGGAATGACTCACACATTATTTTTATGTTAGTTAATGTAACTAAGGTCAAACAAAAAATATATCGATATGACTAATTTACATAGTTCTTTCAACTTGAGAATACTGTTGATCTTCAATGCAAAAGCTCTGCTTTGATTATAGTCAAATCATGGCACGATGTCCATCGAGTAACAATATTTAGGTCAAGTGGAAGTATTGGAAGTTAAATATAATTCAAGAGAGGATTGTCACCTCAGCTATATGTCGATGATATCACGGTCGACTCAAGTCGACTCAAAGTCAAAATCTTTGCTTAGAGTAGTTTGGTTAATAATAATTGTTGTTAAACTATGGACTTTGTGTTTGGACAACAGAGTTGAATATGGACGATATTGGAATTTTGACCATTACCAAATTTCATAAGAACGAAGTGATATAGTTTTGAGGAAAAGAATTGGTGTAAATAGTAGTCACAACTAGGTAACGCTTAAGAAGATAAAATTGGATTTTATCGAAACCAAATAAGCAAAAAATTTAGCCAAAATGTCACACCACCTGCTAAGTGAAGTGTGAACGTTAATATTTGAATAGTTCGACATTAATCACTAACCGAATATATATCTAAAGATTCATAAAACCGAAACATTGAATACTTCATTGACCACATGATTTAATTAATATGCATTTAATTAATTATATTAATTAATAATTATGAAATATTAGTTATAAAAATTTATTTCGATTTGATGAATAATATTAATAAAGATATATTTACTAATAGTTTGAATAGAAACCCAATCTTTTGCTCCGATCGTAATGTTCGAAAATTACCCTTATATCAAACAAAAGGTCCGGATTTCGAATCCCACCGTGAACAAAAATTACAATCTATCTTAAAATATAAATTTTGAAACATATACAATGTTACAAAACCCAATTCCAGCAAAAAAAATATTTTTTAAAATATTTATCGGTTTATTTTTTAAAAAACTTCATAGAAATTTTAAATTATTAATTCTATAATGATCTTTTATATGCACGTGCTAAAAAATCTTGTTTATAATACTTATAAATATTTAATTGATATACGATATCGATACACGTTTAATTGAATTTAAATGCAATATAATTTGTTCGGTCTTTAATTGGATTTGAATCCAATATGGATAAGATGTATTTCAGCAATGAATGGACCAGGTAGGGGGGTCATGTGATGTCTAATAGGCTAGGGTTTTGATTGGATTATAGGAAAGAATGGGTAAGATAGAAATATGGATCATTATCCTAACTTATCTCTCCTCTATAAATAAATCATAACCCTCTTTCTTTTAACAACTTTTGAAGCCTCTATCTACCTCTCTTCTGGCCAAAATACATCTTTATCCCCTCCTCCATTTCCAAGCTCAAATCAAATTAAAATAATCGCTATTCGATAGACTGTGGTTATGAGTTTAGGAGCTAGCACATTACTGAATTGAAATCTTGTTCAAGGAGTCAGTCTCTCCATTTCAACGTGTACTAATAAGAATTGGAGTTAGGCTAATTTCTGATCTACAAATATATATTAGTGTTTAAATAATTTATACATCATATATTATCTTGTTAGTTAGGTGATGATTCTAGTATATTAGTTTATCATCACATTCAGAATGGTTGTATGTCGTATACTTATAAAAATAAAAATAAAAAAATATATTTATCACATACACATGCCTTGATACTCATGGCCTAATATAAAAAATTTAATTTTTAATTTATATTAATTTAACATACATTATTTAAATAACATAAACATTATAATTTAAATACTAAATATTATACTATACAAACTATATTTTAAAAATTACATATACATAGTTTTATACCTAAAATGTTTTTCAGCATAAAAAAAAAGTTTTTTTAGCAAGGTTAGCCGGCTTTATAGTGGGCCGTTCCACTGTATATAAATAAAGAACATGTGGTCTGTGCATGCACAGAGCAGCTGATTAAAGTGGACAAGCTACTGAAAACAACAAGGAACAGGAGATAGACAAAAAGGCCTATACTACTACAAAAGAACTTGCCTAACCCCCCGAAGGAGAGGAAGGACAATCACTACCAGCACCTGACATTGGACCAGAAACATCAGCATACCCAGCGAAAAGCAGAGCCAGGACAGAAGCATAACCAACAGAAGCAGGAGAGTAAATAAACTTCCTATCCCAAGTAACATCATAGAACTTACTCTTGTTCACTTCACCAATCTCACCCTCCCTAGTAAGGGCAAGGCCCTCGCCAACAATATGGTAAACAAGACTTCTCATATCCTCAACAGAGTCACTCATGTAGGCATAAAAGGTATTACTCTCAGGCGAGAATCTCATGTCCGAAGGTAGGTGTAGCCAAGCACGCTCATCAGGGTCCCAAACAATAATATTAGAGGTAGGACCACCACTCAATGGGTTGGTAGAATCATCCATGACCAGGTCAATAACAGGTGGAGGTAAAACAGGAGGAGCAACCTTAATGATGCCATCGGGTGGAAGGGTAGGGATAAATGGGGCAGCTTTCGGAACTCACTTCCTAACAAGGGGTCTAGGAAGCGGGATCCGCAAGGACACAGGGGCAACAGCTGTCCCACACATAAAAGAATCAGTGGAATGCCCAAATGACTAAAAGGATGTACATATATCCGACTTCCAACTGTAGCATACAAAAATCTCGGCTTCATGACCATCAGGAAGACTAACCCGTCGAGAAGAAGGTAAGGGTTTGGTAGGAGTTATCTCAATCAAGGCTTTAGCATAAACTAGTCTCTTCCTTGCCACTATGTTCGTGTCATAACATATGACATTGCCAACAAAGCCGGCCAGTCAATACCGATCAAAGGCTAAAGCACTGAAGGAGTACGAGGAAGATGGGCCTAGACAGGAATAGATAATACCTGCTCAATTGCCCTGTTAACCGATGGATTCCAAGAAGTGATAATGAAAGGCTTTCTAGCAATTAGAATCAGATCAAATTCTAGGATACGTTGTCTCTCATCAGAACGAGAGAACTTGAAATAGTACATAGAATTATCAAAATGCACAATTAGACCTCCTCTGGGCTTCCATACTTGGTTGCATCTCGCTTTAATAAACTGATAGTCCGGTTTGGAATCCAAGAAAAATCCAACCAAGTAGTCCTTCCAATAGTCTATGCTCGCTTGTATTACTTCGGAAGGAGGAACCATGGCTCCCTCAAGCTCAACACTATCAAAGATTCTCGAGGAATGAACACCTGCATTGCTGGGCAGTTTAGTAAACAGAGAAGTCCATTTTGTCGGCACATCTGGTGAAGAAGTCGGGGACGTAGACATGCCAATTCCATTTGCAGATTCACAGACATTTCCACAAGCAATACTAGGGAATTTACATTTTTTTTAAATTGACAGCTCCGACAGGAAAAACATCCGCCACATTTTCAATGGGTTCAGTAGAGAGAGACTGCGCATTATCACCACACAATATTCGTTCCACATTATCATCATTCAACCCAAAAGAAGGCACACAATTTTCAGACCATGGCTAAGCCGTGCAACATGCCACAGCACCAAGCAAAGGCGATAATGGGGAACTCAAGACTGGAATGGAAATACCTGAGATCGGGATGCAAATTGTAGACACGGGTAGTGTGTTCGGAAGGGCAGGAGTAGAATTAGCACTGTTTGTAAGAATAAGATCTGATACTAGCTCACCGAGAGGACCTGGAATGCCATGCGAAGGAGGAGAATCCTGTGAATGTTCGAAGGCCAGCGGAACGTCAGCAATAGGACGAGGCAGAGGCAGAATAGGGTTTGATTTGGAAAAACTCTTGCCAAATCTAGTCTTCGACCTCAACGTGGAAAGGGCTGGCAATGGCGGCTTCTTACGACGAGGCATCGCAGCCAAGAAAGAAGACAAGATCGGCGAATAGGTCAAAGACGAAGAAAGACACGAAAGCCAAAAAATTCGCCAGTTCGAAAAAAAACATGTAACAAAAGTTATAAAAAATAAGTTTTAAATACATACATATACATACATACACACACACACATATATATATATATTATTTAAATATTATTTAATTCAAATCATTCAAATAAATTTATAAAATAAATAATTATCTCATATAAAATATAATTTAAATTCTATAAAATTAATTTCACACCTCATAAACTTTCGGCTATAAAAAATATTATTTTATGTATATTAATTATATATTAATATAAATGCCAAAATTTAAATTTAAATTTAAATTTGAGTTTAAACCACAAAATACATATTAAAACATTCAAATGCTAAAATATCATCTAGATTTTTTTATAAAATATTAAAACACAGGATTATAATTACAAAAATATTTTTTGTATATAAATTAATATTTATTTTCGATCGAAAATTTAAATTAAATTAATTTAAAAAATAATAATTTTGCCATGAACATTATTAGGTAAGTGTGTGTGTGTGTGTCTATATATATATATTTGTATAGATTTCATTCATATATATATATATATATATTTATTTATTATTCAACTATTTATAAGAATATACGTATTATATAGATTAAAAAAATTAATTTTTTTTTTGGTTTTATAACAAAATAAGTAATTAAAATTTTATAATATATTTTAAATGCTTTTCATATTAATATTATTGATATATATGTATTATAAATTCCATATATATATTTATAATTATTTAAAATAATATATACATATACATATACGCAATATTCTGTTTACATAAACTAATATAGGCATACATTTGGCATATTATAATATAGGTATACATTCGGAATATTGATATAGGGCGTGTAAATCCTAGCACATACAAATCCTAACACTTACGCATGGGCATGTTAAACCTTGCACAAATTGCCTATAACACATGCACATACATATATGTGTATATGATATATGTGTGTGTGTATTATAATATTAATTACATAATATAAATAAAATATTATAAATATAAATAAAATAATGATTTTAGTTAAAAGATAATTTTGAATGTTTTAAATAAATTAGACCATATAACCCCAATAAAAATCTAGAATGGTAAAAATATTGAAATTCACTCATTTCTTCAATCGTAGGCTAGCCTAGTTCTAACAATGGTATCAGAGCCCAATAGCCTATACGATCTAAATTAGTTATGTTAGGGTTAACTAATTAGGCTCACAACCTAGATAGTAGGCTATCTAGAATGGTTGGTCGAAGGATTGGGTTTATGTGATCAAGTACTCAACGCTACCTGGCTATCGATCTGGCCCGAACAGATACGCGAACCCAAAGGTTGTCCCTAGTAGAAAAAACCTAATTTGAGTTGAGCCTTGGACCAACTTTCAAAATTCTTTGAAAATTAAAAATATAAGATTTTAAATTTAAAATAAAATATACATATATTATAAAAGTTATAATATAATTAAAATTTTCTAATGTTCGGAAAATAATATCAATTAATTTCAAAAATTTTAGAATTTATTAATAAGTTTAATAAAATATATTAGTTAAATAAGTTAATTAATTAATAAACATATACATGTGTTGTATATTATGATATATGTTATGTCGTTTTAAAATGTTAAAATAACATAAGTATACATGTATGTATATGAAATGAATTTCAAAGTTAATATAATTTAATTTAAATTTTTAATTGGATAAATTAATTAAAAGGTTAATTAATTAAATAATGAACACATATACATGATATGTGACTTGTACTATAAAGATTATAGTATAAAATAAATATTCAATATAAATGTTATATTAAGATAATATAAAATTAATAAAATGTTAATTAATCAAAATAATTAAACAATATTTAATTAGAATAATATTATACATAAGACTATTATATAAATATTATGAAATATAAAAGTTTTATAATAATAAACTTATATAATATGAATGTATAAATTAAATGTGGAACATTAATTAAGAAATCTTGAACAGACTTAAGGAATAAATACATACGTAGATGTATATATACCATGATTTATGATGTGTTTGACACTTGAACACAAGGGTATTTTATTAGAAATATATTATTCCATAAGCCAGAACCACTCAATATAATATAATGAAGATTATGAATTTTCAATATAATGTTGTCCTCTACCATATATATTAATAAATTTCTTGCATACTCCTTAGTTGTTGAGCAAACTTAAGCTAGGGGTGTTATGTGTAGTATTATTAATATATTGAATAGGCGAGGTAAGATAACTATATTTATTTGTTGAGCAAACCTAATGTACATGTACTATACATTGGTCGTCGTGATATGGTAAGTACGAGTGAATAATTTCATCTCAACTTATTAAGAAAACTCAAGGTCGAAGTGAAATCAATACATGGTACAAAGGGTTAGTTCTTGTATATGATAAAACCAATAAGGAGTTGTCCATTTTCCATGGAGCTATGACTTGTTGAGCGAACTCAAGGTCAGAATTCCAAGATGGACCAGTCCTAACACCTATTAGAGAAGTCGAAAAACTTTTATTTCGACTTAGGGTTTGGCAAAACATAAAAGACTAGTGGGAGCTTTTTAGTAAAATAAAAAACAGATCTAACCTTACTGATATTATAAGAACATCTACTATGATATTGTACTATTAATCTACCAATTAAAACTTGCAAAAAATGTCAACTTCAAAATTGTTTTCTTGTAATGATAAGCATACCAGACCTAACTATATCGATTGGCTAAGAGAGATTAAGATAGCATTGACTTACGAACGTCTATGGTCAGCTATTACATGTGAACTCAAAGAACAACTCATTGATGATACAAACCACGGACTAAGACTTTCTTTATGAAAAAGGGGTTTCAGACCTAGAGATCATGGATGTTTTAAAGCTGTCTACGTTAGACAAGCCGTTGCAAAGGCAGCACGAAAACATGTTTGTTGATGAGATATTTGATAGTCTCAAGGCCATGTTTGATGAACAGTCATGGTCCACAAGGTACAAAATTACGAAAAAGCTGCTCAATACCAAAATAACCAAAGAACACAAAGTGGAAGATTAAGTGCTGATGATGACGGGCTATATCAGTAGGCTTTTGCAATTGGATGTACTATAAGCAATAAATTGCAAGTTGATTTGATCCTTGTTTCTATTACTCCTTAGTATGAACCATTCATAATAAATTATAATATGAACCAACTAAATGTGAATCTCGTGGAGTTCCTCAATATGTTAAGGTCGGCCGAGTCTGCATTTAGGAAAGGGGTTATGCTTGCTATTAATGGTGGTGCATCATCTTCGAAAGCTGAAGAAGTGGAAAATAGAAGGTATGATGAACAAGAAAAGTAAGAAGACCGATGACAAGGGTGAATGTCATCATTGCCACAGGAAAGGTCACTAGAAAAGGAACTGTCATGATTACTTAAAGATTGTTAGAGAAAGAAAGCGGAATGATTCTATAGCACCATTAAGTATATTTATGATTCAAAATTATTTTTTAATCAATAAAATGTCTTGATGTTAGATACTGGAACTAGAACTCATATATGTAATTCGTTAAAGGGGATTACGAACTGGCACTGTATGGCAAAATAGGAGATGAGGCTCCAAGCTGCTGATGGATATATAGGTTATGCAATGATAGTAGGAGATTATCATTTATGTTTGCTTAGTGGAGTAGTTTTGAATTAAATAACTGCTATTTTGTAAAAGACTTTATTTGAAGGATTATTTCTATTTCCAAATTGTCTAAGACTGGATATATATATATATATATATTTCATTATGCAAAGAATGTTATGAACATTAGTTTGAATGGATAGTCTACGATGGTGCTCTTGAAAATGGCATTAATGTGATCAATACTAATTACGTATGTTCTACGAATAATAATTCTATCAATATAAATGATAGTTATCTTTGGCATTGTAGATCGGGTCATATGTCTCAGATTGAAACAAATCACTATAATTCATCCGCGCCTACGGATCAGTCGACATTTTTCATAAATTTTATAGTACGAAACAGCTACAAAAACTGAAAACCAATGGTTTTCTTTCATTATTTGACTCTGAATTATTTAACACGTGTGAGTCATGTCTTAAAGGTAAAATGACCAAGCACCCCCTCAGTCAAAGCAATGGAAGAGTTAGTGATTTCTTAGAGTTAGTACAAAGTGATGTTTGTTGCCCAATACTTGTAATTACTAAAGATAATTGTTCTACTTTGTTACCTTTACTGATGATTTCTCGAGACTAGAATATGTGTATTTTATGAAGAACATACCCGATATCTATGAGAAATTTGTTGAATATAAAAATGTAGTAGAAAACCAAATGGGCCGTGAGTTTAAGATTCTTTGATCAAATCGTAGAAATGAGTATACTGGACATGAATTCCAGTAGTACTTAAAAGATAATGGAATTATCTCTCAGATTACTCCAAATTATACTCCGCAATACAACGGTGTGTCGGAGCAAAAGAACTGAACCTTATTATATATGGTTCATTCCATAATGAGTAAGGTTGAGTTACCTCTGTCCTATTGAGGATTTGCGCTACAAAACGCAACGCATATGTTGAACTTGTTGCCTACTAAATCCATGCCTGAAATGCCATATAAGGTGTGGTATGGTAAGAAATCCTAACTCAAGTATTTGATGGTGTTGGGTTGTACGGCGTACGTTAAGAACATCGGTCCAAATAAACTTGAGGCAAGGTCGATCCTTTGTAAATTTATAGGACATCCCAAAAACTGAATGGGATATACTTTATACAATACTGAGGAATGAAAGGTTCTTGTTTCTCGATGCATTGTCTTTTTAGAAATGGAATTCCTATCAAAGAAAATTAACAGTGAAGTTGTAGACTTGGGTGAGATCAAAGAAGTTAACACTAGGGTCGAAACAGTAAAAAATCGAGTTCACCTGTATACAGAAACACGTAAATTATTAGAAGATCTAGTAGGAATCTTGCGCACTGGAGAGATACTACGGTTTTCTCATGGATTGCAAGAAGGAGGAATGTGTCTTAGAAGACGACAGTCCTCTATCTTTCCAACAAGCACTCTAGAGTAAAAAATCTGCACTCAAGCTTGGAGTAATGAAATCTGAAAAGGGTTCCATGTAAGAAAACAAAGTATGGACTTTATCGGACGTACCCGAAGGGATAAACCTATTGGCTACACATGGATGTTTAAGAAAAATCTAAATTCAGATGGGGAAGTGGAGACTTATATCACAAGGCTAGTTGCAAAAGGATTTCGTCAAATTCAAGGTGTTGATTATGACAAGACCTTTTGCCTATAGCGATGTTTAAGTCCATTTGGATTATACTAGCCATTGCTGCATTTCATGACCATGAAATATGGCAAATGGATGTAAAGACGACATTTCTAAAGGGTGATCTAGAAAAAACCATATGTATGTCATAGCCCAAGACTTTTATGGCCAGTTAGAGTGAGGGCAAGGGTTGCAAGTTGTTAAAGTCCATTTATGGACTTAAACAAGCATTAAGAAGTTGGAACATGTGTTTTAATAAGGTAATCAAATAGTTTGGTTTTTGTTAGAACACAGAGGTAGTGTGATATATAGAAAGGAACATGGTAACACTATCATATTCTTAGCGTTATATGGCGACGTTCTATTATTGATTGGCAATGACTTTTCATTATTGCAATCGGTGAAAGTTTGGCCAAGAACTTCTTCATGAAGGATTTTGGTAGAAGCATCATATATACTAGGTATAAATATCTATAGTTACATATTTAATAGGATGTTGGGATTGTTCCAACCCCTATACATAGATAGCATATTGAAAAGGTTCCGTATGGAGAATTCCAAACGTGGAAACGTTCTAAAGCGGTCTGGAGTCCTCTTTTCCAAGAAGGAAGCTCCTCATACTGACAAGGAGAAAGAGCGTAGGAAGAGGATCTCCTATACTTCAGCTATAGGATCCATAATGTATGTTGTGCTATGTACTAGATGGGATATGGCATATGCATTAAGATTTGTAAGCCGATACAAGTTTGATCCTAAAGAAAAACATTGGATGGTCGTAAAATATATACTAAAGTATTTAAGAAATATTCGGAACTTATACCTCATTTACGTTGGAATGGCGACCTTATGATCGGGTATACAACTCTTGCTTTCAAAGTGATATAGATGTTAGTAAGTTAGTGTCTGGTTGTGTCTTTAAACTTAATGGTGGAGCTGTTAGTTGGAAAAGTTCCAAATAAGAGACAGTAGCTGATTCAACAATGAAGACTAAATACATCGCCCTCAATGTAGCAATTAAAGAGACAGTATGGATGCACATTTTTTTGAGTGAGCTCAAAGCGGTTCCTAATAGAAAGAATCCTATGGCATTGTTTTTTGATAATAACACTGCAATTTAGATTGAAAAGGAACTCAAAGTACATAGAAGTCATGGCACATTTTCGGAAGTTCCACCTCATTAGAGAATTCATTGAGAAGAAGGTCATGATACAAAGGGTAAATACCAAGGACAACATAGCAGATCCATTCACTATGGGTCTAGCTCGATCGGCTCCCGAAATCTGATTGAAGGGATGGGATTGAGATTCCATAATTGGCCTCAGGTAGGAGTGGGAGTTTGATAGAGTTAGGTGTATGGCCTAGGGGCAATTCTGTAATTTATTATAAATTAATTAACTCGATAATCAATTCTCATTTGTGTAAAGGTGTTTTTTTCTATTATATATTTGTTATAATGTGTTATAAGTAATGAAATATTTAATTAATATATATTTAATAGAAAAATCCATAATTGGTGCATTTTTGATAGTAATTACAAATAGTTGTAATCATGAGTATTATATCACAATATAACAAAACATCATATTAAATATTCCTAGTAAAGATGCATCGAAACTGGATATCAATGCACCCATTGAGACCAGAGTATGTAATGCTCTCCAAATTTTGGGCAGTGTATTACTCATGATGGCTAGGGGCACCAACGGGTTATGTACTGATTGTTACTGGGTAACAATAGAAATATGATTCACTCGAAAGTTTTATGTTGGTTAATATTACTAAGTCAAATATAAAATATCGACGTGACTAATTTACATAGTTCTTTCAACTCAAGAATACTATTGATATTCAATATGAAAACTCCGCTTTAATTATTGCCAAATCATGGCATGATGTCCGTTGTGTAACTATAGTTGGATCGAGTGGAAGTATTGGAAGTAAAACAATATTCAAGTGAGGATTCATCTCCTTCGTTTATAGGGTTAGTATCAAGTTAACTCAAGTCAACTCAAACTCAAAATCTCTAGCCAGAGTAGTTTAGTTAATAATAATTGTTATTATTGAACTAAGGACTTTGTGTTTGGACTATAGATTTTAATATGGATGGTACTGGAATTTTGACCATTACAAAATTCCATAAGTCCGAAGTGATATAGTTTTAACAAAGAGAGTTAGTGTAAATAATAATCACAACTTGGTAATGCTTAACAAAGTAAAATTAGATTTTATCGAAACCAAGTAAGCAATAAATTTGGCCGAAATGTCATACCACTTGCTAAGTGAAGTATGGACATTAAAATTTTGAACAATTCGATATTAATTGCTGACCGTTTGCACCTAACATAACCGTAACATCGAATACTCCTTTGACCGCATGATTTAATTAATTTGTAATTGTTATAATTAATTAAATTAATTAATATTTATGAAATATTAGTTATAAAATTTTAGTTTGATTTGATGAAATTTTTTAATAAACATATTTATAACAGCTAAAGATATATTAATTGATATACGATATTGATACGCATTTAAATTGGATTTAAATACAATATAATTTGTTCAGGCTTTAATTGGATTGAAGCCTATATGGTCAAGGTGTATTTCGGCCATGAATAGAGAAGGTAGGGGCGGCCATGTGATGGCCAATAGGCTAGGGTTTTGATTGGATTAAAGGAAATAATGGGTAAGTGAGAAATGTGGATCTTGATGGTAACTTATCTCTCCAATCTCTCTTCTATAATTACATCATAACCCCCATTCTTTTACGAACTTTTAGAGCCTCCATCTACCTCTCTACTAGCTAAAATACATCCTCATCCTCTACTCTATTTGTAACAACAAAAATTCCAATGGGTCCGGATTTTCCGCAAAAATGCTAAAATCCAAGCCCACTGAAGCCCGAGTTGGGTATCTGGTATCCTGCAAATAGGCAAAGAAAAATATATCATAGCTCAAATAAATATCTCACAGCGGAACTGACTAAAATATAATAGTAAGTAAATACTCACCAATATAATAACACTTTCTAAACCAGTGTCTCAAAGTCGGAAAGTCTCTGCTATCTACCTAACCTGTAGGATGTTATAAGGAGACGGTTAGAACTAATGTTTTGGTGAATGGACAAATTATACACTTCTTGGCTTAATTCTACATATACCGTTTTATTTCCATTTTCGGTTATATTAGGTTTATTGGGTTTATACTACTCTCGCCTCCATGCGTGAATCGTACCCATGTACTTCCTAGTAGATTAAAACCTGATAACTAATATATATGTAGTTGTATGCCCAATGACTGCTTCAGTCCTAGCTACTACCCATAGTACCTTCCGTATCCACCTCGAAAAGGACTCCATCATCTTGCTCCTAGAGAGTTTTGTGACTACATATGTAAAAGATAGCTTCGTGAGGCCTATAATATAGATGTTCCTTCGTTTGCTATGAAAACGTAAAACTGCGTCTACACTAGCCTATACTAATGCTCGAACATCCATAATGTACCATCCAGTGCGTACCATAAGGACTATACGTAATTGATATGTCTCCTCCTTGAATCATGCTTAACAAGTTCTACCTTGTACGGAACTCAGTCGGGGATTTTCTATATCTGTAAAGGACTACTTCGTTAGTCCTACAAAACAAATATTCTACTTGGTCTGTCTCTTTTCTCATCGTGGCTATGGCCCCATGCAGCCACCCCTCAACTAATCGAAAGACCTTTAAAGAGCTTAGTGGTTGTGCCTTACTTCAAACAATCTAAACATCCAATTGGCTATGCCCCTCATCTAGTGTCTTGATGAAAGAATCATTGGCCTTTTGGTTTAACTCTAGTCTTCCCCGAACTCGCTTCTTAGTTTGATGCTGGCCTGATATCTGCATGCGACTATCCTTTTGGGTCCTGCCCACTAAAACCTACTCGCAAGTTAGAGTATGGTGTCATACGATTATCCGACTCCAAACATCAACCCTTTTGACTGCCTACAATGGTCCTGCCATGCAAAAGCAGTCAAGGCATACTCTCTTGATGGAACACCTACAGACCTGCCTCCGGGGGACTGCTTCATTAGGCCTACCCCAAAGGGCCATCCTAGAGTACCCTCACGTCTCGTTGAAGTCTCGTACTTCATCTTGCCCAAGGTATTTAAGTTGGACTTGCTTCTTCTGTGCTAAAAATCTGTGATGATCTGCTTCGTTAGGCTCGTCATCCTTTGGGCTGCTTCAAACGCATCTTACTCTTTTATTAGACCTTAAGTATAATATTTTATTTTGTGTTTAGCTTACTTTTCTTATTCTGTTAGCTACTTATTTACCCTAATCAGCATAAGCTTGTCCCTGCCTCATCTAGCTATTGTGAGACCATCAGTTCATGACTGAAAGGTAATGCTATTGGTATGGGCCCTGTTTCTATGTTTGCTTATTGACTTAGTGTAAGTTTTAAAATAAGCCTCTTCTGTTATCTTTAATTATAACCTATGTTATAATTATACTTGCAGTTGTTGCCTCTATATTCTTTTATAATTTACATTTATTAAATGTAATTGCAAGTATCTCTTTTCTATTCTAGTATGTCTTCTCTTATTATGATATTGAATTCTCTTTAGTTCTCTTATATTATATGACAATCTTGGCCTGGGACTATGTCCGATTGTCACAAATTTACTTATCATAATAACTACTTTGCTTTTATTCTATTATCTGCGTAGTAAATGCAGATCTATGCACATTTCTATTTATCATTTCTGGTCTTGTCAAATAATTAACTTGGTTACTTTTTCTTCTTTAATTTCTTTAATCCTTCAAGTTATTCTCTTTTATTCTAGGAAGTAGTTCTATTTTATTTGGTTGGTTACAAAAACTGTGCTAAAAATCCATTTCTATATTTTAATACTAACTAATGCTATAAACAATAACTCATAATTGCAAGATATTTCTTTCTTTAACTATTGGGTAATGTAAAATACATATTTGTCTCTATTTTACACTGATTCCCTTTTTCTTTCTTTTATTCTTGCAATTAAGTTTATCGTTGTTTTTGCAATATTAAACTATGGAAATGTATTCTCTTTTCTAAACCAACCAACTAATTTATTACTAACTTCCAAATCAATTTATTTCTCCCTCTTTAGCATGATTTACGGTAAATTTCCACTTTTCCTCTTTTTATTTTACATCTAATTTCTGTAAACCTGGTGTTTCTTTATTTTAGTCCATATTTGCGATCTTCTCATTTACTATTTTATTTGCGTAAAAAGGAATAAAAAGAAACTAATATTTATAAGCAAAATTTCAACTTAAAATAGATGTAAATAACAACAAATCACTGTAAATAACTGTAAGTTTCTTGCTTTTAGGCTTATGCCATTCTTTATAACTATTAAGCGTAATATTATTCATATTTAATTGGATTACTATCTTTCTTTTCCATATAAATAATAATTAAATGTAAGCTCTCTTAAAATTTACAGTTATAGCAAATTAGTAGAACTAATTACTAAAATAAATGTTGAATTTAATTATTAAAAGGGAATCTAACAATAATATATCATAAACGTAAAATATTTATAATTTATATCCACTCACATGTCGTCCTTAGCTTCAATCTCTATCCCTTTTAATTTGCTACACTTTTCTCCGCTTTTTCCCCTTTTTGATTCGCTGTAAATTCCCTGATTTGTTTGCGCAATTCTCTGATTTTGTATAGGTATTTCCTTGCTTAATTTTATTTTTAGTTTGGAGAAAGATTTGATTAACATAGGAGAAAGGAAGAGGGAGAAGAGAAGAGGAGTTTGCTGTAAACGACAGTAGCTAATTCAGAGAAAATAGTGTGGGCTAGGGTTAAGTTACGTTCAATTTATAGGTGCAGTGCTAGGAACCATCCAATTAACCCTAAAAACAATCCTCACCATCAGAACTTGATTTGTTTACGTTAGCTTATAACATATAACTCTCTAATGTTATTCAATTATTCCTTTGTTATACGACCCTATTAATTCACGTTTCCTTCTAAATAAGATTCTCCCATTAATTATCCAATTAATTAGATCATACATATACATACATACATATATATATATATATATATATATATATATATATCCAATATTAATTGATTCTTATATGTTATAATTTCTTACCTATTTGAACACGTCAATTAATACCTTTATTAATTGAATGCATATAAAAGTTATACTTTTTAATTTATTCTTATTAATTTACCTTCAACATAAACCTAATTACTTTGTTTGATTTTTGTACGCGTTCCAATTTTTTTAACTTGGAAGCAAATAATCCTATAACCGGCATTTTCTTCTAGCTAATTAATTTACACTAGTGTGAACCCGTGCTTCGCACACGGGTGTGGTGAACATATTGTAGTTACATAGGTAGTATACAAATAGAAAAATGGATATAAAAATATATAAAGCTTGATTATTAGACATGTAGATTGCATTCTTTGTACCTTTTTTCAGTTCCCTTATTTTTAGTGCATTTGTTATATAACTCAAAAAGTAAGTCAACCTTTAATGCTAATCATAATTAGCTGATATAGTAAACATGTCTATTTTAGTGTAGCAATACTTGTAGATCAAAGATTTAGAACCTTACATCACCATTGTACCCTAATCAATTCATCTTCAACTGTTAGGCCATCAAAGATGTATATTAGTGTTTAAAGTTACAAAACTAACCCAAAAAAGCAGGCACGCACTGAACTATCAAGACATAAAAAACTTACAATTGGAAAATATAACTTGAACTAAAATCTATATTAGTTACTATACCGCTGAAGAGAATGTTATATTCCTAGTGAAAAAAATCATCCATACAGAAAAATGTAAGGTCATATTAAAAAAAAGAGAATGAATCATGGTTAGGTTATCTTAGATTATGTTTGATGTTAACATGGAAACAAAGGCAAAAAAACTGATACCAACAAAATTTTGAAGTTAATTAACATTGCATCCATAGATCATGTTAAACACTGCAACTGTTGACCCTTAAACAATATATTATATAAAAGTGTGCAAAAACACAGGCCATGAGAAGTTAAAGAACGAATGTACCACTGCAGTAAAGTAAGTGGAAAAATAGTTTTACAATTTATTTTGAATAATGATGGATGGTAAAAGGCTAAAATCTTAAAATAATAACTGCCTTGCATCTTGAAAATATGAGTTGAACGGCAATTGCAGGCTTTTATTTCTCCGGTAGTTGGATAGCCTGGCCAAAAGATCAAAAGTAACCTATAAAAAAGAATACTTAGAGTCAACAGTTATTACAGACTTTTTTGGAATATACAAATTATTATCGATGTGAGAGTTTAAACAGCTGAATATACAAATTAATAGGAAGTAGATTCATATGTATTAAGCAAACATCACAGGGGTATTGAAATAACTATAGTGTGCTAGTAACCAACAATGAAGAAAATGTAGCTGAAATTCTATTATTTAATTCATAATCAAAATGTAGGAAACTATATTGGTTAATTGCAATGGATCCACATACTTTTAGTATCGGAATGCATTTGTTTTATGAACATCTCAGTAATAAATTATAGTCCAGACTTTTGTATAAGTTTAGTAAAAATGAGACGTGCATCAATGAATTAATTACCAATGTCCATGGGAACCTAATGTAAAAAATTACAACATGACCCTTATCCAATCTTATGCATTATGAACGCAACAAAGTTCATCTCTCAAAGCTGACAACACTGTAATTCTAAAGGACATCCCATTCATACTTGACTGCAAGCATGATGTCCAAATCCCACTTTTGCGCTTACACTTAGCGCCATAACATCCGCCCCCAAGTGCAGCTTATAATTTTCCACATCTTTCCACCAAATTAATGTGTAAGTGTAATACAATGTGTTAAAGAAAAGGGGTCCGTAACGTGATAGCTGATAAAGGAGCCTAAGCACTGCATATCCAAAGATGTGGAGGTGACCAAGTATCCTAATTTTGAACGAAGCTTTTTTGAAACCACTATGTTGACAGCATCATTTTCTATGAATAGTATATTGAGATGTTTTAATACTGAGATTTCATGGTAGTCTCATATTTGATTATCTTCATTTCCCTAACAATCAACCATTTCAATAGCTCTCTATTGCATATATATTTGGAAAGCCATTTTATTAGTCCTTGTAATACAGAAAATAGTAAGACATGGAATATTAAGATTCTCATTTGATATGTTCATCATTTGATATGCGCAATCATTTGAACATATCATTTGATTGCTAATTATTGCTCCAAAACTACGTAAGTTTGGTTGAGAAAAGTAATGACTTCTACATATATGATCAAATAAAGATGCTTAATTAACTTGGAGCTTGCACGTAGCATTTATCAGTCATACTCTACTAATTATATGACCAAAATATGAACATAACGTTAGAAAATTAAGGTTTAAGCAAAAGATAAAGTAGAGAAATGCATGTTGGAAATACAAACAAATATGTTTAAGCAAATTCAAATTGACTATTATCATATTCATTTTCCATCAAATTTAAGTTACGGTT
Source organism: Allium fistulosum (assembly GCA_030737815.1). Lineage (NCBI taxonomy): Eukaryota > Viridiplantae > Streptophyta > Magnoliopsida > Asparagales > Amaryllidaceae > Allium > Allium fistulosum. The sequence goes on from CM060905.1 coordinate 458,112,524, forward strand.
ACAGAACAAATTGTTGGTTATGAAACTACATGGATTGCACGGTTAACCATAAAATAAAAATGTTGGAACAGGCAAAGCAATTTAAAATGAGATTCAACATATCGCTTTCTGGAAAGAAAAAAAACTTTACTAACAAAGGGAACGAATCAGGTATAAATATGGGCAGGTGGGAGAAGAAATATAACAAAAAAATTTAACTACCCTGGAAATGTTAAAGGAGAGGGGAACATACATATCAAACTGGAGAACCCAAACGAAATGAATAGCGAGATCAGTCACAACCAATGGAAACAGTGTGATAGCGCATATAAAAAAAATGTATATTGTATATCGAATTCTAGTGTGGGCTGAATTGTTAGGAACATACCAGATATTTTTGCTTTGAAAGAAAGAGGGAAAACGTTATTCGGTAGGGCTGAACTTGTAGGCCTCTTCTTTAAATATGCAACCGACGCTCATGCGCCATGGTCAGTATCTGATCTACTATACTCACTATAAACAGGGATGAAGCGGTAGCGACTGTAGCTTTAGAAATGATGCCCAATTCATTCGGCCAAAGAGACGGGGAATACAATTCAGCGGGTATATCTCAAATTAGAGGAAATGAATAATTAGGGTTAGGATGGGAAGAAAGGAAAGGGAGAAAAAACTAATATTTAGGTACAATCGGGAGGAAAAAGTCAATTGAGACGTTTGAGTTCTAAAATTCACGTGGCATGCCCAATAGCTCAAGAAAGCAAACTCAACATTAATATTATAGTATAGATAAATCCTTGTTGTAATGCAAATTAAATAAAATCGCAATAATTATATGAATTTTTTATTATGTATATATGACTCGCCAATATATATTGTTTGTGAAAACATCAAATACATTTAGTACGAACACATTAAGAACTGACATACCTGACTATATGAAGCATAGCTAAAGACTAACATCCCCAACTGTATTAAATGAAGACATCAAAATTCTCCAAAATAGCATCGTGTGTGATTTGCTGCAAAACGATAGGAAAGGTCAATGGTAAATCTGATTTGCATAGTTTAAAACATTAAGCAGGCAGACAGTAAATAATGTATTGCGGTTGGGAGGAAATAGGTAGAAACATGCATAATTTACATTACTAAATAAAAAACATACATCCTTTTGTAGTTTTATATAGCTGGAGCAGGTAGATTCTAAAGTTTAAGCTCCAGTATTGCATGCACCCTTCAGCAAAAGTGGAAACTGCAAGAACCAAAGCAAAATTAAATTTTACAAATGATCAGGGAAAGGAGATAAAGAATTAATCTTGGATATATGATTGGAATATTCTTAAAAAATTGAAATTTTATCCAAAATTTTATGAAACACTATTTCAATGATAAACCGATATAAGTAATCGCATAGATTATTACATGGATTACTCCAAGTTTGTCCAAGTCGCAGAATCCCAATTCTGCAATATTCAGAATATTATTCTTAGTACACTGCATAGTGGAGATAGTCTAACAGTACACTATAGCAATCAAAAAAATATCCACGTTTGCCTTTATTAGAACCGATTAATAAAGAGTGGCAATCAACAAATTTTAGGTGTATATTTGATGCATAAAAAAAACCGAGATAATTTTACCTGAATAATTTGTATCAGCTTAAAGCATTTGCAGGCTTTAGGATGGGAAGAAAGGAAAGGGAGAAAAAACTGATATTTAGGTACAATCGGGAGGAAAAAGTCAATTGAGACGTTTGAGTTCTAAAATTCACGTGGCATGCCCAATAGCTCAAGAAAGCAAACTCAACATTAATATTATAGTATAGATAGATAAATCCTTGTTGTAATGCAAATTAAATAAAATCGCAATAATTATATGAATTTTTTATTATGTATATATGACTCGCCAATATATATTGTTTGTGAAAACATCAAATACATTTAGTACGAACACATTAAGAACTGACATACCTGACTATATGAAGCATAGCTAAAGACTAACATCCCCAACTGTATTAAATGAAGACATCAAAATTCTCCAAAATAGCATCGTGTGTGATTTGCTGCAAAACGATAGGAAAGGTCAATGGTAAATCTGATTTGCATAGTTTAAAACATTAAGCAGGCAGACAGTAAATAATGTATTGCGGTTGGGAGGAAATAGGTAGAAACATGCATAATTTACATTACTAAATAAAAAACATACATCCTTTTGTAGTTGTATATAGCTGGAGCAGGTAGATTCTAAAGTTTAAGCTCCAGTATTGCATGCACCCTTCAGCAAAAGTGGAAACTGCAAGAACCAAAGCAAAATTAAATTTTACAAATGATCAGGGAAAGGAGATAAAGAATTAATCTTGGATATATGATTGGAATATTCTTAAAAAATTGAAATTTTATCCAAAATTTTATGAAACACTATTTCAATGATAAACTGATATAAGTAATCGCATAGATTATTACATGGATTACTCCAAGTTTGTCCAAGTCGCAGAATCCCAATTCTGCAATATTCAGAATATTGTTCTTAGTACACTGCATAGTGGAGATAGTCTAACAGTACACTATAGCAATCAAAAAAATATCCACGTTTGCCTTTATTAGAACCGATTAATAAAGAGTGGCAATCAACAAATTTTAGGTGTATATTTGATGCATAAAAAAAACCGAGATAATTTTACCTGAATAATTTGTATCAGCTTAAAGCATTTGCAGGCTTTAGGATGGGAAGAAAGGAAAGGGAGAAAAAACTGATATTTAGGTACAATCGGGAGGAAAAAGTCAATTGAGACGTTTGAGTTCTAAAATTCACGTGGCATGCCCAATAGCTCAAGAAAGCAAACTCAACATTAATATTATAGTATAGATAAATCCTTGTTGTAATGCAAATTAAATAAAATCGCAATAATTATATGAATTTTTTATTATGTATATATGACTCGCCAATATATATTGTTTGTGAAAACATCAAATACATTTAGTACGAACACATTAAGAACTGACATACCTGACTATATGAAGCATAGCTAAAGACTAACATCCCCAACTGTATTAAATGAAGACATCAAAATTCTCCAAAATAGCATCGTGTGTGATTTGCTGCAAAACGATAGGAAAGGTCAATGGTAAATCTAATTTGCATAGTTTAAAACATTAAGCAGGCAGACAGTAAATAATGTATTGCGGTTGGGAGGAAATAGGTAGAAACATGCATAATTTACATTACTAAATAAAAAACATACATCCTTTTGTAGTTTTATATAGCTGGAGCAGGTAGATTCTAAAGTTTAAGCTCCAGTATTGCATGCACCCTTCAGCAAAAGTGGAAACTGCAAGAACCAAAGCAAAATTAAATTTTACAAATGATCAGGGAAAGGAGATAAAGAATTAATCTTGGATATATGATTGGAATATTCTTAAAAAATTGAAATTTTATCCAAAATTTTATGAAACACTATTTCAATGATAAACCGATATAAGTAATCGCATAGATTATTACATGGATTACTCCAAGTTTGTCCAAGTCGCAGAATCCCAATTCTGCAATATTCAGAATATTGTTCTTAGTACACTGCATAGTGGAGATAGTCTAACAGTACACTATAGCAATCAAAAAAATATCCACGTTTGCCTTTATTAGAACCGATTAATAAAGAGTGGCAATCAACAAATTTTAGGTGTATATTTGATGCATAAAAAAAACCGAGATAATTTTACCTGAATAATTTGTATCAGCTTAAAGCATTTGCAGGCTTATGGAATTCGTTTATGCTTATTCAACAAAGAAAAAAACAACAAACTGGGCATGAACGGTTGACCTGAAAAACAAAATAAAAACGATGGTAGAAGATGAAGACTGCTGAGCAAATTATTATGAGAATTGAAGAGATGGAGATGACTAACTGGTAGATGGTCGTTTTGGAAGTGATTCCAGTTTGAATTAGCTAGCGTACGAATATACCTTGCAATGCCACCATATTTTCCGTTCACCATTACCAAATTGCAGTGGAAGCAAAGATGCTTGCAGGCTAGGGTTTGGCGATTTTGGAAGGGAGGAGACGGTAAGATGTACTGCTGCGAAGGGGGCTGTTAGTCTTTTGGGGGATGAGGCGGAGTCAGTAGGGATGGCGACTTCGGTAGGAGGGGAGGGCGATTGCGACAGATTGGTGGTAGGTGGGATGGGGATAGTCGAAAGCGACAAAGAGGCAAAGGCGATTGTTAGATGACTTAGAGCGATTGTGCTGGCGATGACGGTTGGAGGGGAGGAGGATTAATGCGATGGAGCAACGGTAGGAGGGGAGGAAGAAGGCGGTAGGTCGGAAAAGGAGCAAACGAAGGTGAGCTTAGTATCTAGGGCTTAAAACGTGAGGGAGAGACAGTGAAGACGGAGGGAAAATATTGCACGACTCTTAGTTTAGATCTGAGAGAAATTTCAAGGAGGCTTCTGCGCAATAATAATACAGCAAAGAAAATATAGATAATAAAGATTTGGAGACCGTTCAGTTGCCAAAATTCTAGGGGGCTTGTGTGCTCTTGAAATTGAACTGGCTATTTATATTATAGTATAGATTATTAGCTATTCTAAAAATGTCATATTCTTTGATTAATTGACACCCTTTTCAAAACGCTCAACTAATTGCCAATTAATTAATTGAAACGTTTTCCCATTTTAATCGATATCCAAATTAATTCCTATGTGTCACCCAATCACACATTTATTAGTTGTACATATTTAAACCACCAATTTATTACCCAATTAATTGACATATAAGTTTCCCTCATTTATTAATTGACGCTTACCTAATGTCTTTAATTAATTTCTCAATTAATTGATTGCGTCAATTATAAATTAGTATATGTATGTTATCATTTAATTTATTCCCCACATACATTTTTCCTTTAATTAATTAATGTTATAAAAGTGACATATTCTCTGACTAATTGACGCCTCTATGTCTCTTAATTAATTCCTCTTTTAATTGATTGATGCATCAATTAATCACACACTCATTGGTTGCATATATCTATGTAACCTCTTCTTCTTTTTAAATGCATATATTTGACATTTATATTTTTTACTATTTTGCAATTATGTTAATTCAATTGATTTTATTTGTCATTAAAGCGCGGGGTGTTACACCATTTCCAAGCTCAAATCAGATTATATAATCGTTATTCGATATTGGTGGTCATCGGTTCAGGAGCTAGCACCTCGCTGAAATAGAATCTTGTTCAAGGAGCTAGTCTCTTCGTTTCAACGTGTACTAATAGGCACTGGACATAAGGTAATTTTCTGATCTACAACTATATATTAATGTTTAGATAATTTATGCATCATATATTGTTTTATTAGTTAGGTGATGATTCTAGTGTATCGATTTACCGTCACATTCAGAATGGTTGTATGTTCACATGCTTATATACATGCCTTGATACTCATGGCCTAAAAAAAATTTCTAACATATACATGCCTCGATACTCATGGCCTAATAAAAAAAATTTGATTTTTTTATTTATATTAATTTAATTTACATTATTTAAATTACATAAACTTTATAATTTAAATACTAAATATTATACTATACAAAATATATTTTAAAAATTACATATAAATATTTTTATACCTAAAATATTTTTCAACATAAAATATAATTTTTTAATATATGTATTATTTAAATATTATCTAATTCAAATCATTTAAATAAATCTATAAAATAAATAAATATTTCATATATAAAATCATTTAAATTATACAAAATTAATTTCACACTTGATAAATTTTCGACTTCAAAACAATTATTTTATATATATTAATTATATATTAATATAAATGCCGAAATAATTTAAATTTAAATTTGATTTTAAATTACAAAATATATATTGAAATATTCAAATGCTAAAATATCATTAAGATATTTTTATAAAATATTAAAACACAGGATTATAATTTCAAAAACATATTTTATACATAAAATTAGTATTCATTTTTGACCAAAAATTTAAATTAAATAAAAAATAAAAAAATAAATGTGAGAATTATTAGGTAAGTAGATATAAATATATATTCATATTTTTATATATTTTTATATACATTTCATTTATATTTATGCATATATCTATTTATTATTAAACTATTTCTAAGAACATATATATTATATGTATAAAAAAATTAATTCTATATTTGGTTTTATAAAAAAATAAATAATTAAAATTTTATAATATAATTTAAGTGTTTTTTATATACATAGTTATATATATTACAAATTCCATATATATATATATAATTATTCAGAATAATATATAAATTTATACATACGTACATACATATATATATATTTGTAATATTTTGTTTACAAAAATTAATAAAGGTATACATTTGGCTGATATATTTGTATAAGAGATGGGCTAACATGTTTGTTGCCACGTAAATCCCAACACATACACACGGGTATGTTAAACCTTGCACAGATTACTATATTACACATAAATAGCTTTGCACCTAAAATATTTCCTGACATAAAAAAATAAATTTTTTGTATATATAAATATTATTTAAATATTACCAAACTCAAATCACCTAAATAAATTTATAAAATAAATACATATATCATATAAAATACAATTTAAATTTTATAAAGTTAATTTTACACTTGATAAACATTCGGCTGTAAAAAAATATTATATATATATATTAATTAAATATTATTAAAAATGCCAAAATTAAAATTAAAATTTGATTTTAAATTACAAAATACATATTAAAATATGCAAATGCTAAATATCATCTAGATTCTTTTATAAAATATTAAAACACAAGATTAAAATTTTGAAAACATTTTTTATATATAAAATTATTATTTATTTTCGGTCGAAAATTTAAATTAAATAATTTTTTTAAAAATAATTTTGCCGTGAGCGATATTAGATAAGTCCATATATATATATATATATATATGTTATATACATTTCATTCATGTACATATATATTATTAAACTATTTATAAGAAATATATATTCATATATATTTATATATTATACATATAAAAAATTAATTTTTTTTTGTTTTACAACAAAAAAAAATTAAAATTTTGTAATATATTTTAAATGTTTTTCATATATATAATTATGTAAATATATTTTAAAATCCACACACATGGATATATATATATATATTTGTTTGTAATTATTCAAAATAATATATGTATGTATGTATGTATGTATGTATGTATACACACATACATACGTATTTGTAATATTTTGTACACATAAATTAAAGCATATAAGCATACATTTGGACGATATATTTGAAACTACATGAGCTGATATGTCTTCTGCGGTGTAAATCCTAGCACTTACACACGGGCATGTTAAACTTTGCATGGATTCTTATGTGATACATGCACACACATATATATCGTATATAATACATGTGTACATATATTATGACATTAATTACATAATATAGAACCATATTATAAATATAAATAAAATAATGATTTTATTTAAAAGAAATTAGAAATGTTCATAATAAATTTGACCTCACAAGCACGATAAAGAGCCAAAATTGGTAATAAAAATTTGAAATTCACTCATTTCTTCCATTGCGGGCTACCAAGTTTTAACAATATCGATATGATTTTTGAAGTTAATATAAATATAGATACTTAGCCGAGTTTTGTCTTCACCTTATCATTTGCTAGCATGCCTCTTTTTTAAAAGTTCATGACCTCAGATTGCCACCGAATTCCCTTTGTTGTTGTGACTTTTCCAGCCCCTATCATCAGCGCCGCCAACAGCCTCAATGTTGCCACATCTAATTCCATTACCACTTCTATCAAGTCTACACCGAGTTACATGAGCTACCCACATTCCTCAAATCTTGATTTGATACACATTTGGGTCTCTATTTTCGACCTTGATGTCTTGTGTGTCGTCATCACTACTGCCACCGGTGTAGGTGCCAGGTTGCCACTACCAATCCAAAGTTGACCACACATCGACACTTCACATCACATGGCTGACTTGATGATTAAGATTGGGAAGAACTTGAGTTGCATGGGGCTTACACCAAAAAATCTTCGATTTACCACCAAATTTTCCGTGCTTTCCCACTTGGTGTCAGCTTCATGTCCATACTGCCCTTACTTCGATTTTTTCATGATCGACCCTGAATTCACATAAGTAATAAGTGTTTTCCATAAAAAAGTGTTGCGATCAATCTCATCAAACTTTGGTCGAATGGGAATTGATGGTTCGATTTCAGCGGGAGTGTTTGAAAGAATGGTCGCACCGGATCCACTTCGACATCGAAATAAAAAATTCATGCCAACACTTTAAGTTGAACTTCACGATCCTATGTTTTTGCAAAGAAAACTCCATATCACTCTAGATAACGGTCCCGCAATCTTACGCTCTACAATAATGGATAAAATCTGCCATATAGTTCCATCGTGCGATAGAGCTCATTTGCCAGCATAAACGGGCTACCTACAAAGAGAGTTTGTGTAAACCATGCTTTGAGCACAAGACAAGAAATGCATAGACTGACACTTCACAATTCCTCGATCAATATGCAGAATCTGCTTTGTCAACTTACGTCGACGTCCTTGGACTCTATACATATGATACACAGATTTTGGTTAAAATACTTCATTAAAATAAAACATAACCGCATTTGCCATCATGTCTTTTAGTTCTAAATGACCAGACTATCTCCTTGTTTCAAGGACAGTATTGGCCCTTCCACCTGTAATGACCCAAAAATTTAACGTTGCTAATACTAAACTAATTAAAGATGAGTTTTTAATTAAATGATGAAGTGGGTATTATATTTATAAACATTGTGAAGGTCTTTTCAAGCTAATTAGTTCGATATATATAATATTGATGGGTTTGAAGTTACGGTTTGTGAAATAGAGGCGATATAGTGTTTAAATAGTATACGTAGCTGTTTCGGGCCAAACTTGATACATAACCATAACCCAGCCTAATAATTATATAAATGAGGCAACGAAACCCTAGTCGTCACCCTTTCAACATTTTTCCGCCTTATTCCCAAAATCACTCAAATTCCTCTCTAATGGTGATTAGCAAATTAATTAAAAAAATGATTAAAAGTTAAAAATGTCCAATACCCATCGAATAATATACTGTTTGAAAGCCCTTAACGAGGTGAATCAATGGCAAGTATTACTTTTTGAAAAGAAGGCTCAAAGTGGTTGGAATTAATGGTTAAAGTTGGTAAAGGCGAAACCCTAAGAGTTGAATTGGGGCTTTTCAATTTGAGAGCGTTGATTGATAAAATTAAAGGCGCATATTTGTAGATCTCGACAAAAGGAGAAAAGAGGTGGTCTCAATTGCTCGAATAGGGGTCGGAATTAGTTAGAAATTTCCTATAATCATTGACGGTAGTGGAATAGAAGGGGTAGCTAGGCAGCGGCCCAGGCAACATGGAGGATGGCAGTGGGTTACCCTTAGCATAGCGGTTCTAACGTCGGTGGACGACGATTCTAGTTTAATTGGAGAAGGCGTCGGACGACGGTCAAAGGTAGTTATTTTTTATTCCCATGGGTTCAAATATGGGCATTAGGCTTTTGAACAATGTATTGAAATTTACACTTTAGCCCCTGTATTTTATTAAATTATATTTTAACCCTAAAACTTCTAACATTCATATCTTCCACATACGAACTTCGATATATGTATGATTTCTTTCGTTGGACTCATAGTGGAATTCCGGACGATTTGACACTAGGATTACTAAGCTTGGAGGCTATTAGCAAAAGCATGTAGATATGAACTATTTAATTTAGTTAATTGAATTTAAGATTATAAAACACATAACTATTGATGAAAAATCATATTTGTTGATATATGTTATGTTCTATGGATGACTGTTTAGTTATTTTAATATTTTGGATGTATTGTGCCTTGAATAGAGAATAATTATTGATTGCGGTACTTTTGGATGCTTAATTAAAATAAAGTCTTAGATTTGAATTGGAAAATAATTAATATGAAATAAATGAATGGTAATGGAAAAAATAAATAAATAAATGATAAATAAGGTTATTTACAGATTTTTGATAGTATCTATAAATAAATTGACTTAATAAATTTTACTGAGATTAAAGTATGGAATTCAAATTGGTTATTATTTATGAATTTCTTGGTAAATTCATAAATAATATCTAAAATTTAAATTTAAATAGAGATTTGAAAAGTTGGTCATTATTTATAAAATAGAATTAGAATATAAATAACAACAACATGAATTATAATGAAAACAATATTGTTTTGGGTAAATGGTAAAATGATTGATTTTACAGTATTTATGGTGGATATGTTACTATTATTATTTGCAAAGTAAAGTAAAATGGAATTTAATAATTATAGTAGTAGTAATATTAAAGAAATGTCTTCCAAAAGTATTTGGGATTAAATAATCACTAGTTTGAGATAATAGAAATAAAAAGAAGTTTCGATAATTTAAAATAAAACGTTGTGTTTTTGGAATAAATAGGAGTAAATTGGTTTTGGGAAGTATTCAAAGAGGTTTAACAATATATTATTATTTTGATGTAAAATAATAAAAATATCATTTTAAAGTGCAATTTGATGAAAAATTACTATTATTGATTTAAATTGCGAGGTTTTGAAGTATTCGGAGAACTGGAAGTACAATAAAGGATTTAAAGAGTATATTATCAATTAAGAAAAGTATTATTATTTTAGGATGCAATAAGTACAAAGGTTACTTTATATTAAATAATAATAAAATAATTTTCTACTTAAGAGAATAACGGATGCAAGTATTTTATTGGGATGGTTGTTGAATGCATGATTAATTGTTTATTATAATTATCACATATATTTGACGTTTTGTGATGTATTGCATTTTGATGAGTGTGCGATATTTGAGCACTTTTACTACTAGATGATGGATAGTTTATTTGGTTAATCTAATGATTTATGTTGTGTTGCTATTATAAAGTGATTTATTCACATTTGATGATATATATACTTACATTGGTGATGCATTACAATATTGGATGGTTAGTATGAATGTAAGTAATTTATATTGTTATTATTTTCTTATTTTATGATTGGGGTTGCCATTGTGCATTGTTGATGTTGAATGGCTAAGTATGATACTATTGTTATTTCCTCATATGAAGATTTTTTGTGAGGGATGAGTTGAAAAAATATTCAAATTTATTTTAATTTAATTTAAGTTAATTCAACTATAACAGCATTTTCAATTTAATCAATATCAATTTGTCATTAGCATTAAATACTTAATGATTAACAATGGATATGCATATGAGATATATTATATTATATTATTGTCTAATACACACGAGGGTGTATGTGTATACATATGTAAAAAATGCATGCATACAAATACATACATACATACATATATATATCTGTGTATGTATGTATGTATGTGTATGTATATATGTATATGTATGTATGCATATGCAAATTTATATATAAGTGTATATATAAATGCATATCATAATATATACACACACTTATAAGTGCATACGTATGTAAAAGGTTTTTTTGTATGGGTAACTGATAACTTATTTAAATTCAAATGTTGAAGGTTCAAATGTAGCTAATTATTTTCTAATATACCAATTTATAAAAATATGTCAACATATACTATTTATATGACAATTAAATATTCAAAGGTCTAATTTTTAATGTAAAATTTATGCAAAATATTTATTATTAAATTATTTGAGTGTTTGTAGAATTTTAAAACGAATCCAATGACATAAGTCATGTGTAAATTGAAGTTCATATGTGAAAGATACAAATGTTTGAATATTTAGGGTCTAAAGTGTAATATACTAATTTGTAGGGGCTTCAAAATAAATTACCAACTGAAATTCCATCGAATTAAATCTCTTACCATATGGCCCAGAGTAGATGTCGTCGTCACAGTTGAGATGCCCTGGTCGAGGCGAGCATGATGGTTCCTCTTTGCTATGTCGAGTTGCCGTTCATCGAAACCCTAATTCTGTAGTTTGATGTCAACGATGTCACAATAGTTGTGGATAATCATGCCATTGTCTTTGACCAAGCTCTAGTCAAAGTCAATTTCGTGTGTAATCACATCATCTGATACTATTCATCTTCATCGCTATTGATTGCGGAGATTAAGCGTGCGCGGTGATATAGATACATGACCTATGCATGTTGGAGATGAACAGGAAAAACTTTTTTGAAACAAAGATTTTTTAATTAAAACAGATTAATTTTAAATAATTTTATATATAGATTTTAGATAATTTATTTAAATTTTTTTCCTTGATAATTCTACCGGTCAAAATACCCTGAAATATCAGCTACGCCTCTGAGAGATGCTATCTCTAGTTTAGTGGTGGAGTTGCAAAGTTCACCATAAAGATGTAATTTATTTTTATTGACAAATAATGAATTTCTATGTACAAAGAATAAAACATATAGGTGTATGTATAGTAACACTAATGGGCTATGTAAATATCCTACCCAAATCCACTACTCAAGGCGTAGCCCATTATAAATGATTATCTCACTTAATTTACCAACCCATTCAATTAGTTCATACCCATATATATTTTTGCCCGCTTTATTTGAAAATAATTTCAAAATAAATCACAACCTAAATAATACATACATACATAGATATTACATTTAAATTAACATATTAGCCCAAAATATAATTAAATAAATATATAATAATTATATTTTTCATTATGTAGGCCCTTTAATAGTAAAAATAATAATAATAAATCAATTAATACAACAATTATATTAATTTCTTTATAATGATAGTTTATGGTTTTTATACATTATTCAGTAAATTATTTCCAATTAAAGACTGAGAGTTATCGTTGTATGACTCCTAGGTGTCAACGCAGCCCTCAATAATATTTAAACAATATAAATATTAAAAACCTTATGGACTTTACTGAAGCACAGTATCAAACACGAAATCAGCTGCATATATTATATAGGTGAAAACCAATTTCTTATCTTTTAAAACGGCACCCTTAAGCAGTAATATATTATGCATGTTTTCTCTTCGTCATCAATATGTCAATTAGATATGTAGAGTTTGATCAATGGTCTAAACTCTAATTTACAAAGTTTGGGGTATGCCTTAGCAGCAATTTTGTAATTTATTGTAAATTATTAACTTTATGATAAAATCTAATTCAATATAAAATGTGTTTTTCTGTTATATACTTGTTATAATTAGTTATAATTAATTAGTTATTTAATTTAAGCATATTTAACGGAGAATCCGTGAATGGTATGATTTTTGATAGTAATTAAAATGTGCTGTAATTATGAGCAATTTATCACAATATAATAAACACGTCATTTTAAATATTCCTTGTCAAGATGTACTGAAACTAGATATTGATGCATCAGTTCAGATTAGAGTATGTAACGCTCTCTTGTTATTGGGCAGTGTTTTACTCATAGCTATTAGGGATCCAAGGTGTTATGTACTGATAGTTATTGGATAACTATGGAATGACTTATTTGATAGTTTTCTGTTGACTAATGTAACTAAGGTCAAATAGAATATATCGATATGGCAATATTACATAATTCTCTGGACTTGAGAATGTTGTTGAGCTTCAATATGGAAACTCTGCTTTGATTATAGTTAAACCGTGGCACGACATCCATCGAACGACTATAGCTGGGTCGAGTAAAAGCATTGGAAGTGAAACACTATTCAATAGAGAATTGGTCTCCTCGATTGTACGGGGTTAGTATCTTGGTCAACTTAAGTCAACTCAAAGTCAAAGTCTTTTATTAGAGCAGTTCGGTCAATAATAATTATTATTGAACCAAGGACTTTATGTATGGACCATAAAGTTGAATGTAGACGATATTGGAATTTTGACCATTACCAAATTCCATAATTCCTAATGTGATATAGTTTTGACAAAGAGAATGAGTGTAAATAATTGTCAATGTATTGCATTAAATAAGCAAAATTGGATTTTATCGGAGCTATGTAAGAGATAAATTTGGTCATAATGTCACACCACTAGCTAAGGTGATGTGTGAACGTTGATATTCGAATTGTGCGATATTAATCGTTGGTCGAATTTACACCTAAGTGTCACATCACCGAAATATTGAATACTCTGACTACCACTTGATTTAATTAAATTATAATTATTATAATTTAATTAAATTGTTTAATACTTGTAAAATACTAATAATTAAATTTTATTTATTTTTGTTGAATTAACGGAAAGGCTTTTATATACACACGTAGCGGCATACGATATCGATGTACATTTGAATTAGATTTAAATGTACTTTATTTGATCGGGCTTGAAATGAATTGAAGGGCCATATTTAGGGCTAGGATGGTCAGTAATGGATGGATGAATATGGGATTGAATTTGATTCAAGAGGAGTTTGAAATGGTAGAAATATTTGTGGATTTGGATCAACTTTTAGCTCCTCTGTTTATCTATTATTTAAACACCCTTAACCTCTTATTTCTAACTCTCACTTTTAGTGTCTCCTTCATTCAACTCAGACCGAACCCAGCTGCCCTCCACCTCCATCTTTTCAAGCATTTAAAACAAAATTTTAAATAAAAACAAATCAACGGTGTATAGTGCTTTCTGTCCAGTAGTTCTCTATAGAAGGATTTGAATTCAAATTCATGCGGAGCCAATTGATTTAGCAGTCAACGCGTATTAATTTGGCTATAATCAAGGTAAATTATTTATTTACAATTCCACATATTTATTTGATAATTATCTTGAATCATATAAGTTAGCGAGATATTTTTTTCATAACACCAAGCTAATTATGAAACCACTACGATGTTGAACACTTCCATGATTGTGATTAGCAAATTTAAGTGGTGTTTAATTCGCCTTAAAGGTAGTAATTATACCACTGTATGCTTATATAATTACGTAGTGGCACTTTATCTATCTTTGAAAATGCCAAGTTCAATTTATATCCAACTTAGGTAAAATTAGAAAAACCTAATATTGGAAATAGCGAACAAAAATGTGTAGAAAAAGTAAAAGACACGGATATTTATGTGATTTGAATCTCGAAGAACCTTACGTCCATGGGGTCAAATCCTTTCTTCTATTCTTCTTGTTGGTACAGACTTTTAATAACAAAGTGTACAAGTATATATAGTATATAATTTAGAGAATATTCCCCCAAAGTCCCTTTCTCTGCTACAACCTGCTATTTATAGTACCATAACATCACTTGGATTACTAGTTCCCTAATCTATCGTTTTTTCTCTACCGCCTGATCCTTTCGCGTGTCATTCATTTTATTTCTTGTTGATTTGTACATAGATTGATAAAATGTCTGATAGCATTAGCTATTTCATTAGATTGGAAGAATTGTTTGAAGGATGGAATTTTGAATTTTGAATTTTGAATTTTGGCGGGAAATTTTAATTTGGGGTAGGGTTAACTCCTGAGTTCACCCGAAAGCTGCGCTTTATTGGTTTGTAGTGTTGTAACTCCGAGGTGGGGAAAGGGGGTATGGTAACATGAATTTGATTGAAGTTTGGTGAGATCTACTTTTTGAAGAGTTGGCATAATTCTTCTTAAATGTGATGGTGTAGTAGTGTTAGAGTTGTCTCTGGTTGATGGTGTATAGATCCTAGGGAGTTGTCGGCGTAATCATAGGAAGGTGTCGATGTAGATTTAAGGAAGGTAACAGCGTAGACTTTACGGAAATAACGATGCAGAATTTAAGGAGACGGTAGTGCATACTTTAGGAGATGGCGGCACGGTTCTTTAAATTCTTTTGAAAGAGGCACCCTTTGGGTTTATCTTTGTATGCATGCAACACTTAATTTTTTAACTTTGTAAAAGGGAAATCTCCTAATTTGCTTCCTACCATTTGTTCTTATAGTGCCTTTTGACATCCATTTCCTTATGGCACAACTGACTATGTATGGGCTGCATATCGGTCTAGTTGTCTTTGAACATAGTCTATTGGGCTTAATTTGTCCTGCTTTGCGCAATTCCTTCTTTTTGATTGAGATGGGACATTGTGTTGCCCTTTCCTTTGAATTGTGCAGTCTTCATATGCTTGAATCACATATATGTAATGCACGTGTTTATAGGAGAAAAAATGGATGTAACAACTTGTCACTCAAGTTTGTGCATATATATATTAGTGCAGACTTGTCATATTCGTACCCAGTTTTATCAATCGTCTGGTCAATCACTTCGCATTTAATGCTCTTTACATGTGTCTCATTACGAATGGCTATTTTTCTAACCGTTGCATATAATCATTTCGAATCCCAGTAAATCCACCTTGTTCTTTGTGTACTTGGGTTGTCATTTTTAAAATCTAATGGTCATCGATTATCGTGTTGTTAAAGTTTTGAGGCGGAGGTTCTTTCACCAATTTGCTTTGGGATGGGTTATGCACAGTTCTTTGTGTATTGGTTATTACTTACTCAGAAATTATTTTCTCAATTTGCTATGGTTTTTCTTCCTTCACAATGCTTTCTCATTCTTATTTATAACACATCCCAAATTGTAAGTTGGATTTCCCTTTATTATTTTTATTTCTTTTTTTAATTCTTTCCTTCCCATTTTATTTTTTCTGCCATCCATATTCTTGCTTAATGTGTTTGGTGAAATTTCTGTGTGGATTGTTCGATTAATCCAGTCTTTAGATGACATTGCTTTTTATTCATTCTTGAGTTGGGTAGATTTGATTGATTGTCCATGATTTATTATTATTATTA
This sequence comes from Allium fistulosum, assembly GCA_030737815.1. Classification (NCBI taxonomy): domain Eukaryota; kingdom Viridiplantae; phylum Streptophyta; class Magnoliopsida; order Asparagales; family Amaryllidaceae; genus Allium; species Allium fistulosum. The sequence goes on from CM060905.1 coordinate 458,129,273, forward strand.
TTATTATTATTATTATTATTATTATTATTATATTTTCTTCTTTAAATTTGATGCTGAATAAATTTTTCTTTCATTTTGGTTAAAGATCCCAAAAGCATTCTCCAATTATATTCATTTTCTCCTTTAGTTATTTATGGCTACTGTCGATATTTTGAGTACTAAGGGTCAATGCTCAACCCCTTTCATCGAATTGACTTCATCTGTCTATGAAGAAAGCTAAGATGAGGGGATTTCAATCAATTTTTGCTTTAAGGACTGTGCATTTAGCATTCCTACCCCTTTTGATCGCATTCATACGCCCCTAGAAGTGTTTTTCTATAGCATCTGAACATATTCGAAAGGGGTTCTATCTTTCACTCCACCTTATCATTTAGAAGGGTTAACTGCTCTCATTTTGTCCCTAATCCAAATGTCTCATGTCTCTAACTATTTGCTCACATCCACTTTCATCTTGTATTTGAGCACTTACCTACGCCTACTTATCAAGAATTGTTGTGCTTGTATTCGATTTGCAAAAACGTTTTCGTAGGCTGTGATGGATTCCACTATGTTCAAGCCTTGAAATCTATCTTATATGTTTCTCCTATAAGATCAGAGATAGGCAGATCAATTTTTCTATGTTTCTAATAAAGACAGAATTATCTCCCCTTTTAGATCTCCTAGTATTGTTTAATTTTTCATCATTTCATTTTTTTTGCACTTTCTTTTACGGGGCTGACTTGTGTACTCTCTCCCATTTCCCTTTCCTTTTTAGTTATGCATCCCGACTTCTCCAACATGGAGAGAGTTTTTTTCTAGTACGAAGAGCCAATGTGCTTAATCTTTATAAGGAAACTCGCAAACATTCTAATGTTTTTGCTGAAGCTTTGTTGCACATATACGGTTCCTTACGTCTATGTCACTGCTTCTCTTAAGTTTTCATTTATTTTCTATCGCTTCCCCACATGGTACTTGTATTATATTCTCATTTCCATATGTGTTTGAGTGACTGGCAGTCTTATTCTAGTTATTTCTATTATTTATTATCGTATGTGTCTTTAAATGCATTGTTAGTTGAATTATATAAGTACCATTTCTGAAACTGGACGCATTCAAGATCAAGAATCCAAACAAGAAAAGGAATGGCGACGCCTCTATGGTAGAAGATGGGAGCAGGTTACCCATATTTAGTTCTATTACTCCTCTTCCCCCTCCTGTATCTTCTGCGATACTCCTATCATGTTTGTGCCTCCTCAACGCTCTCTCATCCTCTCAACGCTTCTTGCCAATTCCAAAGGGCAGTGTTGTTTCTGCTTTGGTCGAGCATATGGGGCGTCTTATGAGCTATGACGTTTCGACCCTTGGCTTTACTCCTTCGCATCCACTACTTCTCCCAGCCTTAGAACCCCCTATCATAGAAGTTTTCCAGAGTCTTCAGAGAATTTGTTACGTGTAAGAGTTTTTTTTTACTTATTGTAGATTTCCATCTACTAAGTCATTTGTTCGTTTATTAATTTCTTACAAAGGTGCACCTTAGCCATGGAACTGCACCATCGGATTAAGACTTCTAAACCTGCATTGGTAAGCGCACAAGCCGAGGTTCGAAGACTCACACCGATGTTGAGACTGGTCATCAAAGGAAGGACGCTTTGAGAAATAGCCTGATTAATTTAATAAGAAGTACACGAAGATGGGACTCAATTACAAAAGCTAAGGATGCTCTGGTAGAAGCTGAGAAAAAATGAGAAGTGGTTTTAAAGGAGATTGGCCAGAATGATTACGGAGGCTAAAGCCAGTGCCTACAACATCCTTTATCAGTTATATGCACAAGTCTAGAAACAATTCTTTATAGCTTGTTTCAATGACCATGAGACAGAAGTAAGCATTGAATTCTTGACTTAAGCTTTGTTGTTTGTGCATTCCTTTGATTTCTATAAAAACAATTCTGTTCTCATTGGATATAGCTACGCACTTGAATTAATATTCCTTTTCTTTTAGGTAAGAATGTTAATGTTGATAAACCTCTTTTTGTAAAGCTATTCAAAGAAGATAACTTAATTCAGTAATCAAGGAGGTGTGTTGAAAGTTTAGAAGGACAACAGTGGAAAGGTTATCAATGAGGGTCGACTTTGTTTGTAGGAGAGAAACTGAGCTGGAAAGGGTTTGCATTCAACTGAAGAGGGAATCAGGAACTCTTATTCACAATTGCATGAGTTATCCATGAGAGGGATGCGCTCTGCGACCTAGTACTGCATAAATGGGGTCCTTCGTTATAGAGTAACTGCTTCCTTTAGGACATCCCTATTTGTTATGATTTAAAAATAGACCCAATCATAGGCAAGGATAGTGACTTTTTATGTACCTTTGATCATTGATTGAATAAAACATTTCCATTACGTAAGTATTTTCATGTTCTTTTATTTATCTTGCATAATTTTTTTATATTTGCTTCATTTGATTATTCATCGAATTTTTACTTGGTTCTCTCGTATTCATAGGCTGCCCTTTCTCCTTCGATCGAAACTTCCTTACTTGCTCTTCATGGAAGTAGTTGCCCTTCTCACGTTTCTTTTAGTTCTTTCCTAATGGGGAAACCTTCACCAAATGTCTTTGAGATTTATGAAACTCAAATTAAATTACCTAAGATTTCCATAGTAGACCTTATTAAGGAAGAAGAATTGATTGTTGATGATGTTCGAGATGAACTGCGTATGGAACACAAAAAACAAATGCGATAGTTTGAAGAGTCTAAGTAGGTTAACATTTGAAATTATAATTGCATCACTAAATAAAGGGACGACATAGCCTCTGCACAAATAAAATACGAGAGTAGGAAAAGGACTTAAAGACTATGCAGGACTACATCACTGAATTAGAGAAGGCATTGAAGGATGCTGAAAGGTTATATTAAGTCACTGAGGGAAGAGATTAAGAAACTCGAAAAAACTATCAAGGAGCTATCTCATCAAGTTGCTCATCAACAAGCCAAAGAAGGCAATCCTCCTTCTGATATTACTCCTTTTAAGGCATCTTCTTCTGGAGCAACTCTTGCTCCTCCTTCCAATTTGGATAGCGAAGCCGCCTTACAATGGAAAATGGAATTGGTAGCTTATTATCAAAACAGATTTGACAAACTTAAGGCTGTCAATGAAAATAGGTTAGAGGATTCTAAGAAGGAGAGAAAGGTAGAAGGCACTCGACCACTTATAAACTATTCGATGCATTCTTCGAGAAAACCAAGAAGAGGAAGGTAGAGGGTTTGGATGATCTAAAACGAGTGTGGTGTATAGCTATTGGGCGAATCAATGGGTTTAAGGATTATATACCTGAATTAGGCTCTAACATGTAGTCCTTAGTTATGACTCTGTGTTCGCACTATTTACACCTGGAGTTCCTGGACCTACGTAATCTGATGTGGTGGAATAGCTCAGACAGGAGAAGATCGGGCATGTTAAGGCCTACATAACTAAAAAGAACCCAGTTGATGTGTTTACTCATTCCTTGTCGGAATAAGACAAGTTTTCTTTATAATCGATCCGCTTACATTTTTGGAAGGCCAGGTCTAGGTAATCCTTGGACCTTTGCAAATTATGATATGAAACTCCCTACTGTTGGTGTGCCTTGTCATTCTTTATTCGTTATATTTGAGATACCTCCGTCTCATACTACTTAAGCTTCTAGCAAAAAAAAGAAGACTTCTTACGAGGTAGGATTTAGAATTTTACTAGGGTGATTTTTAGTGGCTTTATTGAATCTAAGCTTATGATGTGTATTTATTTTGTGCTTATTTAGCATTTTATGAAGAATCGTACTGTAATAGGGAAAGAAATTGTTAACTTATGTGCGTACCTTTTCTAGCATCAAGCAGATTTCCTGTAGATTTTCCCTTAACTCATATTGCATGAATTTCTTCTTCTTTTTCACAGTAACTCTTGACTTTGATCATGATATATTTTTTTGTCATGCGCTTGGCATGATATGCCCTACTTTATAGTGCATAGTTTCATGTTTTAACTATGAAATCAGGTTATTACTTACAACCCCTAGTTTCATGTGCATGGTTTTTTGAACTGGTTGAGCAGTGTAAAATCCATACGTCCACTGAAGTTTGGGCTAAAATGTAGAGATATGTTGTTATAACTTGTGTGTAATTTACTAGCAAATAAAATTAACAAATAGATTTTTATACTGGTTCGGGCCGTCCAATATCTCTACATCCAGTTTATTATTTTATTAATTTTTCCGATTACAATTCGATACATCATACTTAATTACAAGAAATGAAATAATAAACAAAGTAAGGCCGAAGGTGCTCTGTGTTCCATGCCCTTGGATTAGGTTCCCATCGGGTTTTGAGAGACAATATGCACTGTTTGAGATCAATTCAGCCACTACCAAAGGTCCCTCCCAATTAGGTCCAAGCACCCCTTCTATTGGATCCCTTGTGTTAGCCATTATTTTACTTAGGACTAGATCTCCCTTTTGGAAATTCCTTTCTCCAAGTCCAGAATTATAAGTCCTAGCCATTCTTTGCATATAGAATATGGACCTGAGTGCTCCCACATCCCTTCTTTCTTATATGAAGTCTAAGGCAGTTTTCTTCAAGCAAGAATTTTTTGGTCGAGTATGACAAGCGCCAATGTTATGGTACGACTGAAAATGTGCTATGGATCGTGTAATATGGATATACGATAATACAGAATATAGTGATGATAGCTATATCGTAAATAGTGCGGAATATAAGAGCAGTATAATAAAAATAACACCAGAGATTTTTATACTGGTTCGGAGCACTGTCCTACGTCCAGTCCCAGACTCCTTCTGGAATTTCACTAAAACAGCAACCCTCACTTAACCCGAAGGAACAGGTCTATATAACCCTTGAGCAGCAGAATAGGGACCTGAGCAGCGGAACAGGATTTCGCCTCAGCAGCCGAAGAGGACTTTTTGCCTGAGCAACCGAACAGGACATCTACTTGATACAGAAAAAACTATGTTGACAAGTATGTTCTTGATAACATAGATATGTCTTGAAGTACACCCTTCCTATAATCAAATCCTGAAGTATTTGAAATGTATGTGAGAATAATAAAGGAAGATATTGCTTAGAATCAAGGAATATGTAAGTAATTAAGAGATTCAAAGCAATTAGATATAGAATGCTGTTAGAATGCAAGAATATGAGAGCACAAGAGTAATAGAGAGTAGTTAGAATGATTTCGATGATTGTAGAATGTTTGGAAACAAGTATATATAGAAAACAGAGAGTTGCTGCCATTGATTAAGAGTTCTGACGAAGAGAAGCAACTATTCCCGTTCAGAAATTGATCGCAACCCTTCGCAGAGAAAACGTGTCTTTTGAAAATATGACAGTTATATTCAGGTCAGTCGACTGGTCGAAAATGGTCAGTCGACTGAAAAGTAAAATCATGTAAAAATTCATGCACAGATGTGCATGTATGTGTAGCATATACAGAACCAGTCGACTGGGCAAAACTGCCAGTTGACTGGCTGTATGTTTGCAGTACATACAAGCCATTTTTCAAAGAATCGAGATGTGTTTTCTTGAGGATAGATTTTAAAAAAGCATTAAACTAGACTGTATATACATATTTGATGACTCTTGTTAAAATATATAACTATATGAACCATACTTTGAGTCGTTGAGTCCGGATGTTGTCGTAGTCATAGATTCATGAATTGTTCTGTCTTGTCAGCAATCAAAACCTATGATCCAACAACGACTACTCCTACTGGCAACATAGCTTTGTAACCATATATTAAGGAGAATGGGTATGACAATAGGAGACCTCATGGATGTTCTGTAGGCCTACAAAACTAAAGGTAGTTCCTTTGTCTATTTTCCCTATGCATTCGTGAGTCTCTTTTTTGGCAGCTTCTTTATTGTTTTGTTTGTTACTTCGAACTACCCATTTTCTTGTAGGTGGACTACTGATGAAAAGTTTTTACTATGTCATTTTTCTGGCAGAGGCCGAAGAATTTTTTATTTCTAAACTATGTCCCATTGTCATAGATTATTTTATATGGGATTCCAAACCTGGTGATGATGTTCCTAACCACAAAGATGACTATTTTCTTTGAAGTGTTACACCCATACTTACCAATCATTATTAAAGGAAAATTGATGTAAGGACCAAACCAAAAGAACTACTCCTACAATATAATCTGGACTACAAAAAGGAAGCAAAGAAAAAAGAAAAGTCCAGATAGTATTGTGCCAAAATCTTAAGACAGTGGCAAAACAAAATGACTGCATATTCCTGTTGAACATAACTTTGGAACACTGTGCCAAAAACTTGGGATGGCTACAAAGTGTAGGAACCGATCCGCAACCTTAGTACTCACTTTAATAGGCAAAACTGTGGCACAAAATCCAGCTCTGGGTTGCAATTTTACATCAACATAAAAAGATATAAGGATGCACCACCATCTTGATTTAATGTTGAAGTGACAAAATTGCATCGCAATTTTAAAGGAGTACTACGTAATATCAAAGAACTGCATAGTTATAAGTACTCTGGAACTTTCAGTATCATAAAGAGACCATTGAGAACTATGCCCACATAGTTATATAGGACGACAATATAGCACGACATCCGAATTGCATTAACATTCCAGAAGCCGTACTGCACAATTCGACCTAAAACAACGACAAAGTACATTGTTAGGAGTAATCAAAGCCAAACCGCACAACTCAATAATAAGACTGCACCGCCATTATAAAGCCCAGTCACACCAACCGATGAACTGCACTGGACATATCTTATCCTTCCAACAACTCCAAACCCAAACAATGCTAACTATGTTGAATGGTCACCAATGCTTGGTCAAGCCAGGATCATAATGGACTGCACACGATCTGCACACCTGCCCATCAACTAAATCCCAGACAATGTATAACCACCGGGAACACTTAAAAAATATTCTCTACTTAAGACCATGAAAAATCTGCACTCCTCTAACCATGGGCTAACCAGGTAATGACATGCACAAGTACTACGCATAACCCTTCACCAAAATCTACTCTTGATCTATTCCAAGCAAGCTATTGTTGAACACTGCACATAACAAAAGGCCCAATAAACCCTAACAATATACCCAATGCTTATGCATTGCTAACACCTTTAGGTGTGGACCTACGCTACGCTTATTGAGGACTCCCTAAGCAGTACCATGCAAAATCAAAAACATTCCAATGGCTGCAGACAGGGTCACTCAAAAGTTCTCCTGCGTAGTTCCGTACTTACCATTACACAGTGAAGGCATAAGTCATCACCTTGATCAGTAACTTTCATACCCCTAATGCTTTAATCTAGTCATCCCTTATCAATAGCCTATGAATGCCAATAACTTAGGATGAGCATCCTTGATTAATGAGTTATGCAACACTGTAGGAACCCACGCATCAGCGCAACCCTATAAAGGAATCCATGCATCTACGCAGCCTTATGGAGGAACCCGTGCATCAGCGTAACCCTATGCAGGAAATTGTGCATCTATGCAACCCTAGATCAACCATGATCATTAGTAAAGACTCAAACCAATATTACCTCGACCAAATCAAGATTTACCTTGTTTAGCTACATGGAGAAAGATGATAATGCAACAACTCATAGCCTACCAACCACACTTCCAATAACCAATAAAAGGCATCCATTTCACTACCTTAAATATCCCTTCATCACTCATTAACCGCGAATAAATACACAATAAATGTCATTATGGCCTCCTCATTATTACCAATCAATACTAGCCATTTCTATATTAAATTTAATTATCCTTGCCTTAAACTAAATAGGAAGATTATGGTACAATTAATGTTAGTTCGTCAGCGCCACCACATCCGCTAAATCTAAATTAAAAAATCCCTTCGACCATGTCAGCAATTCAAGCACAAATCGGTAAGCAAAGGGATATATGACATATGGAGGGATCAAACGGTGGAGGAGAGATACTGGAGGAAAGAATTAGTTATCCATGTGACCTCATAACACTATAAATAGAAGAGTGCTCTAGAAGAGAAGGGGGACTTGATATTTTCTAAATTCTATAGTAATATACTTGTATTCTCTCTGCCGTTAAAAATGTTGTACCAAAAAGGAACATATAAACAAAGATTTGACTCGTGGATGAAGGATTCTTTGAAATCCAAAATACATAAATTTCTGTGTCTTTTACTTTCTCTGCACTTTGCTTGCTTTTTTCTAGTATCGGAATCTTTTCTATTTTTACCTTAATTGAATATAAATTAGGCTTGACATTTTAAAAAACAGTTAGAATGCAACCTCTTAATTGTGTAATCATATAATAGCATAATTACCACCTTAAGGAAAATTTATTTTTAGTTAAATATGCTGATTAATAATCGCAGAAGCAATTAGCATTATAATTACTCTACGAACCACTTTGGTGTTGTGAGATAAAAAATATCATTAACATTTTGGCACTAGAAGAAGGGCGGCAAATGTTTCCACCCACGTCCAGCTTCCTAATTGACAGTCACACCCATGCTCGTAACTACCATAGATGTGGATGAAGCTTTCATTTGCAATCAACTCAACGCTCATGGTCCATCTATCAATTTGTTACTAGTAAGCTTATCTTAAAATTTTAAGATAAGAAAGATACAATTTCTTAAATTTTTATTCGTATTACACACTTTATTATCAATACATAATACTTTATGAATGCTAAGCACAATCATAAAGTTTCTAACAATTGATTTTGAATAGTTCTAATTTTCTTAAACATCAATTCATTTACTCAGCACTTTTCTAAAGCTAAAATGACTTTGTATCTTTGATCTCTCTACTTTATTCACCTTTTTTCGAAAAAGTCAAAATTTTGATATCTTATTGGTTGAACTATAATATAGTAAATTACTTAAAATAATCTTTAAAATCAAAGATATAATCATATTATTAAATTACCTATCATCTTCCTGATAGTAACTGAGATATGTAAAGTTTGAAAATGTTAGGTTAGTCTTGCAATATCTAGCAATCATTATGGAATTTGTTAATCAATATCCATAATTATAATGTTATATGTATGTAATACACATATAGAGATAACTAATTTGTCTTAAAAAAAATTGAAACAAAACTAGACAAAGTATGGTGTTTGCAATGCATGTTATATGCATTTCATCATATGGTATTAGTTACCATATATTACCTATAGTATAAATAATTGAAATATCAATATAAAGATCCGATATTTAAAATATCTCATTTCATTAAATGTTTTGGTTTATTGTCTTTTGCAATTTATGTAATATTTTATAAAAGCATTGTAGTTTCAAAATATACCAAAGGTTAATACTTTAAATTACGTTGAATCAATCTATTGAAATCCATTTTATTTTAAAAAAACATGTTATATGAAATCACAATATTCATAAATCATTATTCCAAAATGAATTTTGAGATTTCAATTATGAGAAATTAATGACATTTCTTTGAAACACTTTTCAAGTAATATATCAAAATAAAGTATCAATACCCGGACTAAGTATATGGTAATATATCCAAACTAGGTCAAACGGAATATACCTGGACGAAATATATAATACCAAAGGGGTAGCTGAAATGTTTGCAAAGCATTACAGCTATTTTGGGACTACAATCAAAATCGTAAAGCTCGTATTAGGATTGGATTTCCAACATGACAAGGAACTAGAGGCCTGATGCGGTGTTTTTGTTGCAACAAACATATATCCAATAGCTGCACATCCAAGGACTTAGATGCCACTATAATGCTGTTAACAACCGATGGGAATCAATATCAATGGCTACTCATCTAAGGACTCCGACGCTACTTATTCTACCCATGGAAGGCTGTAGCCTTTTATGCATTTCATCGGATAGCCCGTAATTGTGTCTTGCAGACCACATAGTATCATGTATCATTACCGGGTTGTGAGGCTAGAGAGGCTATGCTCTTACTTTCCATAAATCCATGCTTTGTTTTTCACAAAGCCATGTTTTATTCTTCCACAAAGCACATTACACTTAGAATGCCACATTTTCATTCCTTCGGTTACTATTTACTTCCACGAACAAACAAACTCTAAGCTCTTATATCTCAGAGAAGGTTGTTAAGCTAAGAGAAGTTGCCTTCTCCACCACCAAGCAAATGTATGTTTGTACAAGTCAATGTTGTGATCTCAGAAATGCAATGTTAGACATTCATCCATCCAAATTCATTCTGGAACTGAACGAAACCGAAGGCACTCCCCCTACCACATACTTTTGGGAATCACCCCATGGATCAGTAGCAAGGAGTCCTTGCAATATGAAGATTTTAAAACAGGACAAGACTACTGCTATAATAAATATCTCTATATTGGGAGCGACCTAGAGAATGTCAACAAGCGGTTCTTCCGCTATGAAGATCTTTGGTCTTCAATAATCATAATCTTCAACATGTTTTCATCATCAAGATATCTTCATTTTCGAACGTATACATTGGTTCGAAGTTGTTTTTGGAAAGGAGTTACCCAAATCCGACCCTGGTTCCTTCGAACCAATCATCGATTAAAAAGATGCTAATTTCATACGTAACTATCAATCATCATTCAATTGAATTCATCTTTTTATTCATTCATAAATATCTCTTAGAGATTTATTCATTAAATCATTTCTTTATCTTTTTCAGAGTATATGGAATCATTAAGCCTTATTTTATCAAATACTTTGGTTAATCAAAACCTTTTAAACTTTGGAATAATTCTAAATCATTTCACCCTTTTACTTAGGAAAACATTTCCAAATTATTTATTAAATCTTAATCAAAGATTTCATATAGTCAAAACATAACTTTTCAATGGGTCAAAAATGGTGTTATTAAAGACATAGTTTACTGCAAGCCCAAAAAAATTAATTTCAAGTATAGAATTAAAATAATTCCAACTTATTTAATTAAATCTCATATTGGAAAACATTTTTGAGTAAAAAGATCAGGGAAATTATAATAATTCTACTCAATATCAATTTCCATATTCAACCTTTACTATCCGTCGAATAGCGGTGAAATCACCTTTTAAATTCATACGGATAACACGGGTTCCCTCCTCAGAATTTAACACCGTATTAATCCACTTGATTTTGATAGTTTTTCTTTAAATCATTTATTTAGACTCTTTAAAATAAATTATAAAATCCTCAAATCATCTTTAAAACACTTAATTATTTATTTGAAAGCATTTATAAAAGATTTGGGAAAGAATACTTAAGTTTAAAGTCATATTTCAAAAGTTATTAAAAACTGTTCCAAAAAGTGCTGTGACAGTGCTTTAAAGGCTTGTTTGATAAAAAAGACTTTTCTATCATTTAAAATTTCATTTTTATAAATCAAATCTGTTTTAAAGCATTTTAAAAGATTTATGAAATTTATTTCATATTTTTAAACATTTAAAAATATTCATTTTAAATCAATTTCAAATTCGAGTTTTAAACTGGAAAACCGTGATTTTTCTAAAAACTTGTTTTGGACATGTCTCAAACTCTATCAAAAAAAATCTTGATTTTTCTTTTTCATTTGAAAATTATGGTTACAAGGATTTGTAAACTTCCTATTTCAAAGATTTTCGACTTAGTTTGCATCCTACACATTGATTTAAAGTTACGGATCGAATATTACGAACTGCTGTTACGCGATGAACTCGATTTTGAAAATTTGGTGAATTGTTCCGAAACTTGTTTGAAACAATTCAGCTATGTGCTGAAACCATATTAAAACTATTTTTATTTATTTAAAACAATATTTTATTATTTTAATCATTAAAGAGGCTAAACAACTTCATACACTTTTCATTTGGATTTATTAACTAACTAGGGTTAGTTTACTAACCATTACCTAACTTAAATATTATATTTGCATCAATTTGTTATAGAATTTCACAACCAAGTTACCATCTTAACATCCACATAATCATCCAATTCTTAATCAGTTCTAAACCAAGCATATAAATTCACTAACTGATCATACTTGACATTATTTTAAGGAGTTGAATAATTTAAAGTTAACTCGAGTACTCACGGTTACTAAAGCTCCCTCCTTCCCAAGCTCCCGTAAATCCAGCAGAGCTTCCGTGACACTTTGAACTTGCTCCAATCTTCTTGGAACCAAACCGGCGGCACTTCCACCTCTTTTTCTTGCACCGGAGCTTTCCAAACTTCTTTCTTCCTCTTAAATAGGTTCGGCCTCACCATGTTATACCCTTTCCTCCATCATTCTTCAACTTTTTAGATGCTAAACCATATTCTAATGGTATTCTAAGGTCTTCGGCAAAGTTTGGTGGAGTTTGGAGTTGGTTTGATATGATTTTAAGAAAGTTAGTAAAGAAGAAGAAGAGAAGAAGAAGCCATTAAAATAGCTTAAAGGAGGAATAAGAAGAAGAGAATGTGTGTGATAAAATGAGAGGAAAACTTGCGTATGTATAGGAAGAGAAAGAAGTGGTAAGTTACCAAACTAACCCCTTACCAAATTACTAAAATATCCTTCCTTAACTTTAAAGTAAACTTACTTTTTTCAACACTTACCATCATCCATCACTTCATTATTTTATGTAAATTTTACTAAATACTTAAGTAATGTATTTGGATGGAAAAGTGGATAAAAGTGAAGATTTGCCTTGCTTTTGGTGAGATTTGATTTGATGTTTGCTTTTTGACTTTTTTAATTACCTTGCTTACTTTCACTAATAACATTCTAAAATTTTCTAATGCTACTTAGTAAATGTAAACTTGATTATTTGTAAAATATGTGTGTGTGTGTGTGTGTGTGTGTATGTGAAAACATGTTAACAAAGGTGAAACAACGTTGCCACAACCTATATTGAACAAAACGTTGATTTTCGACAAAACGTTTTACGGTCACATTTTGATGTTTTTGTTAAACTATTTATTTATGTAAACAAAACTTGAAAATAAGTTTCTTGTCATCCTTAAATAATTAAAACAAGTGTATTTGACCTATAAAACCATATTTAATAATATTAAAATCCAATTGTAAAAAATACGACGTCGATTTTTAAACGTGCGATGAAATTTGTTAATATTTATAAAACAAGTATTTTTGTACTTATAAAACTTTTTTCAAGCACTTATTATCATTTTATAACAATTTAAAAGGATTTATTTGTCATTTAAAACAAAAATTGAATGTATATCCAATTTTATCAAAAACCGGCTTTTGTCAATTTTAAGATGAAATCCTAAATCTCTTATTTTTGTAAAACAAGTCTAAAAAAGTTCATCATTCAAATTTATCACATAAAACATGATTATTTAAGTTTGAAAAATATATATTTTAATATTTAAAGTTAATTAAATATTCCATTTAAAAGTGATAAAATTACGGGCCGTTACAGTGTTGATTGATATTTAATATTACCGTTTCAACTACTTTTCATTCAGTCAATTTTAAAAATATGTCAGATGAAATTTGTTATCTATTAAAAATTCATTCTATGCATGTAATATTTTGTATCTTTCAAGTTTATTTCTTTAAATATATGACTATTTTAGTTTGCATTAGTTACAATCCACTGCCAAAATTTTGCAAATCTGAAATATAATAAAAATTGAATAATCATGTGTAATCTTAAGAAGTGTTCATTATAATCTTAGAAGGTGTTCATTACTAACAACGTGATATATGTTTGTCATCTAAAATATTATTCCCTTGAGCGTTTAAATTTGTTTCACATGTTGTAACATATAATTCTAATGCCTACATAATCTAGTGGGTCCTACATTTAACGTTTCAATAATGACAACATTTAAGACATTTATAATTATTTATGTATTGTGTCAAAATTAATAAAATGCATTCATTTCTACATTTAATTTAATTTCATATACATTAATCCCTTAGCAGTCTTGAGAGCATATAAATCGAATGTCCATCAATGCTAACCTGCTCCCATTGCTTCATAGATCACCATCAACGTTCACCAGCTTAGCTTACCATACCGCTGACAAGCAAAAAAGGAAATCTCAATATTGAGAATGGTGATGCTGGATTAAGATGCGCAAATGCAAATATTCAAAAGAAATACCCAAGATAATACCTATAATAAATCAAATGGTTACAATCTCAACCATGCCTTATAGACATAGCAAAATAAGCTGCATGAAAGAGGGGACATGTATGCCAAAGGAAACACCTGGGAATCATGAAACTTCCCTAAACCCTCCCCTTAACTCAATAACTATCACCTTATTATGGAGTTGCAAAAATGCATTTCGGCTCTCTGCCAAATTATTGCACTGGACATAGGGATATCAGATGGCCCAAACTAGTAGAAACTAAAAAATATACAGATAAATATATTTGCAAAATCATAGGGTTTATTTAATACATAACTTGGCTTTTCAACCAAAATACTGAACTGAACGTAGGGATATTAGACAACGCAAATTAGTATAAAAATCTTTCTATGTTAATTTTGCTAACATAGCTAACAACATTTAGTTGTAACTTAAATAACTCGGCTTTTCAGCTAAACAATTACACTGGATGTAAGGACATTTGATAGCCTGAACTAGTACAAAAAACCATGCACATGAATTTAACAAGGTCATAAATATGCGACTGACTTCACAGTTGAAAATAATCCACATCGCAAACGGAACAGATCATGCCTAACGCATGAATAAAAAGGCTTGTCAATACATGACCTAATTTCTCAGTCAAAACATAATTTGTTTGCACTATTAACGAAGCAGGCCATGCCTAGTGCATGATAAGACATGAGTGTCAAAAATATAGTTCAGAGAGCATAAGCTTGATAAAACGAGTCATTAAAGAAACCAAGGATGACGAGAAAAGACAAAATATTGCAAATCAAGTACAATTTGAGAATCCACAGAAAGCTTGCCAGAGTCAAGTGTTCCTATGAAAAGAAAAAGGAATTCATGCAATAGGAATTGAGAAAAAATCAAGTAAAATGCGTAGGGTTGGCCAAACAAAACGGTTCACAACCTTTACAACGCCTGCACAGAAAAGCTTGAACACTCGCCACCATTACAAGATGTAAAATTGAAAGCAGAAGTGCTCAGAAACGGACCTACAAATCAAATTAGTTGAAATGTGCACAATGTTGACATCAAATCAAGAGCATTGGAGCATCCAATTCTAAGAAAGATAAGTTTTTCGTATCCAAAATTTATTATTTACTATGTGCTTCTAAATATCCTTAATATACCACTTGCAAGTTCACATGATCATAAAAAACACGCCTCATCATAGTATGCAAGCTCATGCGCTAAACCTAAGTTTACCAAGTTATGAACCAAAACTCTTCTGCCACCTAACCAGGGCTCGATTAAAATTAACTAAGTTAGAAGCATAAGCACACACATAAGTATGCAACTCCTCTGCTAAGTACCTCGAAAAAAAATCGATATATACTTATCAGTTATGTGTAAGTATTAAAACTATGCAAATTCTAACATATGCAACGTTCCCACAAAATACAACGCAAATTAATGGCTAGGGGAAAGATCATAACAGGTAAAATGACATGTAACCATTGGACAAATATCAGAGAAAGTTGCTAAAAATAAAAGGAGATGAGCAATTAACAAAGGCCACATGGTAATGGCTTTTGACAAATTGAGAGAAAAACAATAAGTGATAGGTTATAGAAAAATATAGAAGTAGAGACAAGTCCACACCAACCTTCAATCACTGCAAATTTGTGAGAAAATGTTACATCCATATTTTTCAAACATTCTTAAAGGAAAATTGATGCAATACTAAACCAAAAGAACTGCTTCCATAATAGAAATTGGATTGTGAAAAGAAAGTAAGGAAAAAAGCAAAGTTCGGATAGTATTGTGCCAAAATCTTAAGATAGTGGCGAAACATAAAGACTGCACCTTCCCATTGAAGATAGCTTCGACACTATAACACTGAACCAAAAACTTCGAATGGCTATGAAGTGTAGGAATCGATCTTCAACCTTAATACTCACTTCAATAGGCAAAACTATGGCATAACTTCTAGGTCTATATTGTAATCTTACATAAACAAAAAAAAGCTATAAGGATGCACCGCCATCTTGATTTGACATTGAAGTGACAGAACTATGCCGCAATTTTAAAGGAGTACTACCTAATATCGAAGAACTACATAGGTATAAGTACTCTAGAGATTCACTATCATAAATGGACCATTGAGAGCTGTGCCCCCATAGTTATACAGAACGACAATGTAGCACATCATCTGAACTGCATTAAAACTCCAGAAGCCATTCTGCACAGTTCCACCCGAAACAACGACAAAGCACAATGTTAGGAGTAATCAAAGCTGAACCGTATAACTCAACAAATAAGATTGTGCTGCCATTATGAAGCCTAGTCACACCAACCGATGAACTGCACTGGACATACCTCATCCTTCCAACAACTAAGAACCCAGGCAAGGAAAACTATGTTGAATAATCACCAACGCTTGGCCAAACCATCATTATAGCGGACTATGCCCGATCTACACACTTGCCCATAATCTAAATCCCACACAATGTAAAACTACCCGAAACCCTTAGCAAAATATTCTTCCCTCAAGGCCATGATAAATCTGCACTCCTCAAACCATGCACTAGCAAGGTACATGACCTATACAAGTACTGCGCACAACCCTTCACCAAAATCTACTCCTGATACATTCTAACCAAGCCATAGGTGAACACTGTGCATTCCAAAAGGCCCAATAAACCCTGACATTATTCCTAATGCTTATGCATTGCTAAAAACTTCGAGTGCGGACCTACGCTGTGCTTACTGAGGAATCCCTTGGCAGAGCCATGCGAAATCAAAATCATTACATGGGCTACACACAGGGTCACTCAAACAGTGCTCCTCCATAGTTCTGCACTTACTGGTAAATAGCGAAGGCTTAGGCCATCACCTTGTTCAGTAACTTGCACACACCTAATTCTTTAATCTAAGCATCTCTTATCGGTGGCCTGCACACCCAAGTACCTTAGGTTGAGCATCCTTGATCAATGACCTACGAAACACTGTTGGAACTGGCCCATCAAAGAAAACCTATAAAAGAACCCATTCATCTATGCAACCCAACAAAGGAACCCTTGCATCAGCACAACCCTATGCCAGAACCTGTGCATCTGTGCAACAATAGATTAACCATGATCCTAAGTAGAAGACTCAAACCTATATTATCACTCCTAAATCAAGAGTAACCTTGTTTAGCTAAACGGAGAAAGATGTCAAGGCAGTGACTCATAGCCAACCAGCCACACTTCCAATAACCGATAAAAGGAAGCTATATCACTACCTTAGATATCCATTCATTACTCATTAAATGCTGGTTAAATACCCAATAAATGTTGTTATGGCCTACTCATTATTACCAATCAATGCTAGCCATTTCTATATTAAATATGCTTATCCTTGCCTTAAACCAAATATGAAGATTATGGTACAATTAATGCCAGCCTCGTCAGCACCACCACATCACCTAAATTCCAAATTCAAAAATCCCTCCTTCGGCCTAATTTTTTAGCCTAATAAAATATGCAATTCCTTCGGTCGTGTCAGCAATCCAAGCACAAATCGGTAAGCAAAGGGACGAATGACAAGTGGAGGATCAAACGGTGGAAGAGAGATACTAAATAAAAGAATTAGTCATCTGTGTGACCTCATAACACTATAAATAGAAGAGTATTGTAGTAAAGAAGGGGGACTTTTGGGATATTCTCTAAATTTTATACTAATATACTTGTATTCTCTATGCCAATAAAAAATTTTACACTAAAAATAAACATATAAGTAATGATTTGACCCATGGATGTAGGATTCTTCGAAATCCAAACCATGTAAATTTCTGTGTCTTTTACTTTCTCTGCACTTTAATTTCTTTTTTTATATCAGATTCTTTTCTATTTTTACCTTAACTGAATTTGAATTGGGCTTGACATTTTAACAAATAGTTAGCATGCAACTTCTTAATTATGTACGCACACAGCTTTATAATTACTACCTTTTTACTTAAATTTGTTGATTCATATTCGTGGAAGTTATTAGCACTATAATTACTCTACGAATACTTTGGTGTTCTAAGATGAAAAATCTCACTAACAAAAGTTATGGTTGTAAGCAGTTCGACTTCCACCCATTTAGTAAATTATTCCACGGCTACTACTGGTTACCCCCCATTAGACATTGGGAGTAGGCCTATCAAGTAAATTTCCCATATATCAAATGGTCATAGTAGTAGGTTAATGTGATGGCAATCTAGGAATACTGGTGAACCTTTGACACCTACCGCATCTTTGAATGAACTCCTATGCATCACCTAATGTAGTGGGCCAGAAGTACCCTTTTCTTAATATTTTCTTAGCTAACTTCGTTCCTCTTGAACGATCTCTGTAGTATACCTCATGGGCCTCTCCCATGACTCTTGTTCCCTCTTATTTTGGTACAATCTCAGGTAAGGGGTTGAGTAGCCCATCTTGTAGAGTATCCCACCAAAGAACGTTAAGTAAGGAGCTTGGTACCTCCTTGTTGCATTTTTATCTATTGGTAAAATTCCTTTCGGTAAGAAATGTTTGATAGGGTTACCAAGATACTTCTCCTTACAGATTCATCACTAGTAGGGTATAGTTATCTTTAATCCCATCATTTTCACTTGACCTGCAGTCTCATATCCCCTTTCCTATTATGCTCACATCGACACTAGAATCTATTCTATTTCGAAAATACTTGGCTCAGTTAAATGTCCCACAAGAACTACCTTTTTTTACTATGCAATTTTAGGCTTGCTAACTTAGCTAAAGAATCTGCTAAAGTGTTTTCTTCTATAGGGATCTATTCTACATCAAATTGTTTAAAATAAGCTAATAACTTTTTGGACAGTTCCACATATTTGGCCAAAGTTTATTCTTCGGTTTGGTAATTCTCCTACACTTGATTTACGACTAGTTGGGAATCACTATGGACTTTAATATGAGTTACCTTCATTACTTATGCCATTTTCAGGCCAGCAATGAGTTCTTTATACCATGACATCATTTGTTGCTTTAAATTCTAGTTAACTGCCTAGTGCAGCTTTTGCTTGTCTAAAGTAACAAGTACATACCAATTCCTACCTCTGGTTCATTCGATGCACCATCTACATAGAGTTTCCAAACATTTGGAGGCTCTTCTGTTCCCTTATTTGGTTGTGCTGTTGGAGTTGTTTATTCCATGATGAAATCAACCAGAGCCTGACCTTTGATGGCATTTCAAGGGCAGTAGGACATGTCATACTGACTTAGTTCAGTGGCCTACTTTAAGAGGTGACCAGATGTTTTCAGTTTTCGTAGTATTTGCTTTAGTGGCTTGTCCGTCGATACTTTAATGAGATGTGCCTGGAAATATGGTCACAATTTCCTGGCTGCAAGTAATGGATTGTAAGCTAGCATTTCTATCATCGAGTAGTTTAGTTCCTCTCCTTTCAAGCAATTGTTAGTAAAATATATCAGCCTTTGTACACTAGTTTCTTCTCGTGCCACTACTACGCTCATAGCTCGATTAGTTATAGTTAAAAATATAAATAAATCCTCACCTACAACTGGCATTGAAAGTTTGGACGGGTTGGCTAAGCGATCCTTTAGCACCTCAAAAACTACTTTGCATTCTTCCATCCACTTAAAGTTTTTACCCTTTTTGACTTGATCGATGAAAGGAATGCACATTATCGAAGGCCTTAGAGATAAATCGACTCAAAATTGCCACCTACCCGTTCAAACTCATCACATCTTTGGACTTATCTACAACTTCCATTATTCTAGTGGCTTCTATTTTTTCTAGGTTGGCCTCTATTCCTCTTATGCTTACTATATATCTTATCAATTTTCCAAACTGGATTGCGAAAGTACACTTTAGTAGATTCAACTTCGTCCCATACTAATTTAGGGTAGCAAAGGTTTCCTCCAAATCCTGCATAAGGTCTGAAACTTCGTTGGATT
Source organism: Allium fistulosum (assembly GCA_030737815.1). Lineage (NCBI taxonomy): Eukaryota > Viridiplantae > Streptophyta > Magnoliopsida > Asparagales > Amaryllidaceae > Allium > Allium fistulosum. The sequence continues at coordinate 458,149,257 of CM060905.1, forward strand.
TAACCAACATATCATCGACGTAAACTTCTATGTTCTTCCCAATCTGGTCTTTGAACATCATGTTAACTATCCTTTGATATATTTAACCTACATTTTTTTTACTCTGAATGGCATCACTTTACAGCAATACAATCCCTTATTAGTAACGATGCATGTGTGCTTCAAATCTGGCTCAAACATGGCTATTTGGTTATATTCAAAATATGCTTTCATGAACATTAGCAGTTCGTATCCACTAGTTGCATCAACCAACTGATCTATTCTAGGTAGTGTAAAGCTACCCATGGGGTTGGCCTTGTTGAGGTTTATGAAATCTATTCAGGTTCTTCATTTCTTATTTGAATTTTTAACAAAAACTGGATTTGCTATCCACTTTGGATAATATACTTCTTGGATGAATCCATCCTCCTTTAACTTCTTGATATCTTCATGAAGGGCATTATATCTTTCCTTATTTAGGGTATGCCATTTTTGCCTGATCGGGTGTGCATCGAGATCTATGTTGAGGGCATGGATAATTATAGTTGGACAAATTCCCTTTATATTTGAACGGGTCCAAGAGTAGATATCATAGGATCTTTTTAGGAAATCAACCAACTCCATACATAATTCACTGCTTAGGTTCTTTCCAATCTTCACAATTTTGCTCGGATCTGAAGGGTCTATTTGAACATCTTCTAAGTCATCAACTAGCTCTAGATCTTTGATTTTCACTACTAAACAGGGATCTACCTCATTCTCTACTTCCTATGGCTTTGATGAGATTGTGCTCACCAAAGATAGAGAAACATCTAATAGATACTATGCGAACACTGAATCATTTTCATCTATTTCTACCATGTGCAGAGCGCCTATTTTAGCTTCCCTCGTAGATACTATGGTCGTAGATTGACCAATTTTAGTATCTGCCTTGAAACTTAGTTCCGATGCAGTTTTTTAAACTGGCTTATAATTTTCACTTTTACATAAATTAAAAGAAACAACAGTATAATTTCAAATAATTTTATTGCTAGGATTCAATGTTACATTGTATAGTTCCTCAGCTAATAACTCTTATACTCTCACACTCGATACTCCTAGGGTGGTGTGGACCTTCATGGGCAAGTCCCTTTGAGAAATAATGTCTACCAGTTCGATTAATGTAGGCCTCCCGAAGAAAACATTATATCTGATTATTGATCAATGACAAAGAAGCTTGCATTTACGAATTTATGCAGTGTTGAAGCTACCACTGTAACAAGGAGTCATGCCATTCCTATTGGCACAGTCGTTGTTTTGTTGAAACCATATATAGGTCTAGGATTTTGGATTTACGACTTTGATGGAAGTCCCATCTTCTTGTATGCTACTTTAAAGATAACATTCATAGAGCTTCCAAAAACCACAAAAACTTTCTTCATTGTATAATTTGAAATTAGTACGGTTATAATTGAAGGGTTGTGATGTGGGAATGTAATCCCAGCTAAATCCGTAGAGGAAAACGTGATGTCTGACATGGGCTTCTAGTTGACGTGGAATAAAGTTATGTGCTCAGAGTAAGTGTAACAACCCTAATTTTGCATTATTTAGGACATTTAATTAGATAAATTAAATGAAATAATGTAAATGGTTAAGGGATTGAGATTTGTATAATCATAGGGTAACCGTGCCTAATTAATTTAAAGCCAAAAGGAATTAAAATGAAGTAAGTAAAGGTAATATGATAAGGGCGAAATAGGAATAGGTTATATTCTTATACCCTAAACCCTTATTCAAATTTGATTTACAACATTCACAAACAAAACTAAACCAAAAGCTTGGCTGACCACCATTAGGAGCAATCCAAAGGAAGATAAGCAAAGATTCAAGTAGGAAGCTTAATCAAATCAATTCAAGAACAAATCTCAACTTTCTTAACAATCAAGCTAAGGTGAATAATAGATTACATCTCATTTTTATTGCTTTCGGTTTCTAGATAAGATCCGAATTTATTTTGCGAGAAAAATGCTATGTTTTGGTTGCTTTAATGGTTATATATGCTTTTTGATGATTTGTGTTCTTTCATATTGATTTTTTGATAAGATTTGATTTGAAAAACTTATCAAATGACTACCAAATTGTTTACGTTTTTGATATAAGGTCAAAAACATTATTTTAGAGATGGGTTCCAAGTTTCATAATTTTCTTAGTTGTTGTGGATTTATTATGAATTTTCTCGTAAAGAAAATGGTTAAATTGGGTATAAATTATTTACGACTATTATATGTTAGCCTTGGGTCAGAAATTAAAATATGTTAGAAAACATATTAAAAGTGATTTATGGGAAATTTTGGAGAATTTTCCTTAGTATTTTATTAAAGATATAAAATTATTTAAGGTATGGGACTTAAATGTTTTATATGTTTAGAAAAGGAGAAGTGGCAATTTGCTAAATGTTTTAAATTGTTAATTAATGAATTCGGTAGCACTTTTAGAATAGATTTTGGAAAAATAATTGGCAACCAATTATATGTTGACAAATAAGGCAAGTTAGTTGGAAAGGTATTACTTTAAAAAGTTAAAAATCAGTTTTGTAAAGGTTTATTACTTCGCCACTTATAGCAGCCACCTTTCGACCCCATACAACGGCCTCCCACCTAGTCGAAACCAATAGAGATGGTATCAATGCCTTGGTACGTAGTGGATTGGAGATAGGCAGAAGGTATAGAGTCGAACCATGCTTTCGAAGGGGTAGAAGTAGTCTTTATAAACTCAAAACTATTTTGGTTACAAAATGAGGATTTCAGAGGAAATAGCTTTCAACTTAGTCAAATACGCCTTTGTTTTAAAAAAGGGCTTTCGAAAGAGGATGCCTCCTTTTGTTTTTAAAATAAGCATTAAAAGGGGTCGAAATCCCTGCTGCCGCATTTAACCTTTTGAATCAATGTCTTCGAAAGGGTTATTTTGCCTTAAAACTTTGAAGCCACTTCTCCATGCTTTTGAAAGGGTTGGTTTTGAAACCATCCACTTTCTTTTACTTAGGAAAAATACTTTCGAAAGAGTTGCTTTCACCCCAGTTCTTTTTAAAATCCATAGATATATTGAAAGTTAAACCCAAAGGTTTCGAAAGGAATGGTTTTAAATGGTTTTGAAGCTATCTTCCACAAACTTTTACTTGGACCCAAAGCTTTTGAAAGGTTTGTTTTAAGTAAAGGACTCTAATGCTTTCGAAAGATATATAATGAAGGTTTCGAAGGGGAGATTCCCCAATGTTTTCGAAAGGTTTACTTTGAGTATTTAAGTGGAAGATTTTCAATGCTTTTGAAAGGCACATTTAAGGTATTTTGAAAAGAGGATGTCTAAGGTTTTATAAAGCTTTCGAAGGGATACATTCAATGATTTCGAAAGGTATGTTTTGGCCTTCGGCCTAGTGTTTCAAGGTAAAGTAGTCAACCTATTTTGAAAAGGGTACTTTTAACGGATTCGAAAGGGAATGTTTAAAGCTTTTAAATAAGGGTTTCGAAGGTGACAAATTGGATTTAAAACGTAATGTTTTCTAGGTTAAAGAAGGGCTTTACCTTGTTTTAAAGGGATAAATAACCCTATTGATTTAGGTTTTCATCAACATTATTTTGTGTAAAGCATATATCACAGAAAAGGTATTTAAGAAAGTAAAGAGTATATTTTCCTTGGTCAAGTATGATTTAAATGGTTAAATCGATTTGAAAGAAATGTTTTCAAGGAAAATTTGATGGGGTAGTTAACCCTAAGTAAATGACTTGGATAATAGAATACCAGATGAGACTGGTATAGGGTCATGCCCTATACTTTAGCTAATAAGCCCCTAGCTAATATATGTCCAAAATTCTAGTGTGTAGGGCTATGTCATAGGTAAGACTAAAATGATGGTACACACTGAAAGGAATATATAGAGAGAGGATAGGTTATTGGTGATCCCGCAAAACCATTAGGTTCAGTTGATGCTAGAAGAGGATACTAAAGGGCAGATAGCCCAGTAGTGTGTCTAACAGATGTTAGATAATTGATTATGTCTGGTAGGCCCGAGTCAGCCAATGGTTAATAGTTAGACAAACAAAACTATATTTTTAGGGACAAATAGTCCATTGGTTACCTGATTTATGTGCATATATGATATTGCTACTATTGCTTTATTCAGTTTGATTGTACGTTTTTGATTTGCAAAAGATATGTTTTAAAAGGGATATTAGTGAGGGAAAACCCATTCCGCTAAGCGGTGTGGTCTCACTTAATACAATTAACCGAGATGTAATAGTATCATTAACACCAGGCTTTATGTCTGACTCGAAGTTTATGTTTCCCCTTAAACTCTCGAGTGCTCAAAGTTTAATTTGAGTAGATTGAGAGTTAAGGTTTTTCAGGTTTAGTAGGTTCGATGAATAAGCTTCCGAAGACGTGCAGGAGGCAAAGCTAGCTATATAGGAGCTATTTAGTTTTATTTCTGTTGTGATGCATTAAGACTGATATGTCTATTTAGTACTCCGATCGTCCAAGGGGGCATCTTCATACGTCGCTCTTGGCATAATTTATAATAATCATATTTGATCAAAACCTGGGAATCGTTTGGGATTATTTATCTGAATATGAAATATTGATTTGAAATGTAATAAGAAAAGTTTTTTTAAATCCGTGTTGATTTTATTTCATATTCATGTGCTTCTGATATTATGGATACCATTAACATTACCGTATTTTATCACCAGAAGTTAATACTATGGATGACTGTAGCATCTTTAGCGCTTAGCTTTGGGCCTCAAGATAGGGGATGTTACAACTTGGTATCAGAGCATAGGTTTATGAAAAACATATAATAAATTTCAAACTTAAAATGATTTAGAAAACATAATTGTAAGGAACTAGAGAAAAGATTGGGGTATGGGATAATGCTATAGTAACGTACTTGTATTTGCTATATGTTATCCCGCCTTTTGGCAAGGCCATGACACCAAGAACTTGACTAGAAACCAAGGATAATCCGTCCTGAAGATCGGTTATACACAGGTTCACTATGGATACTGGCCAATTTTTTTGTGTCTGGATCGAGCTACAGTTGATATGGCACGACAAGCGGAGCTATGAAAACCAACGTTCCAAATATCGATATAATCGGAGTTCGTATACTCAAGATATGGATCGATCAAGAATCATGAAGAAACCTCGGTTCGTATCCATCAAAGGCAGTTCTTCTTCGTATCCATCATTCTCAGTCCCATTCGTATCCATCAACAGTTACGTTTCGTATCGATTCCATTCATGCGTGCTTTGTATCGATCTCCCCTCTACACAGTTCGTATCGATTGGCCAACGATCGATACGAAACACACGACTAAAATGATCGATATGAAGAACGCATACAATGATCGATACGAAATAGCCTCTAAATCATCGATACAAAAAACATAAGTTCGTATCGAAACGAAGCGGCTACAAATGATCGATACGAAGTGAAATGCAAATCATCGATACAAAATGAAGCATTCCAGGTCGATACGAAAAAAGCACGTTCAAGTGAAGGAAATGATCATTCGACATTAAAAGTGGATTGCTCCTGGATTATAGCTTCACGTCATCAAAGTGCAGCTGATCGATACGAACTACTATCGATCTGAAGTTGATCGATATGTATGAGATTGATACGAAGACGCCAGCCAACTGAAAATCCAAACTTGGATCGATCATAACTCCAAATCTACAACTCCAAATGCCACCAAATTTTCGCAAGAGTTTGGTTACCACCTCAACAATTTCCATGATCGATCTCAGCCCAAAAGGAGCAAGTATTAATCGATACAAAGTGTACATGGATCGATCTTGGATCGATCCCAAATGACCCCGGATCGATCAAGTGGGCCCACCCATGTGGGAGAAGAGGTAATCCGAGATCTAAGTCAGATATTCTCAGCCTACACCTATAAATAGCAGCCATATGCCTCCAGAAAATGGACTTTTGATTCTGCTATGTCGATACTCTGTGGGAGACCTTTTGTAACTCGAATGCTTGAGTGTTTATTGTTGTAATCATATTGTAACCTTCAATAAAATAGCAAACTTTCTATTGTGGACATAGGCTACAACGCCGAACCACTCTAAATTCCCGTGTTCTTGCATTTCTGTTTGTCTGTTTTGGCGTGTTTGTTAGATTAGCTTCCTTTTTCATTTATATTCTTCATTTTAATCTCTTCAAATATGCCCAAAGAGTGTTGTGCCCAATTATAGTACAAACACTTTGTTGCTTTCACTGAGAGGACCCAGCTTTTCTCCTGCTTATTGGATCTACTGTCGTCGTTGGATTGAAAGAATCTAAGGAGGAGATCCAGATCTAATATCCAGTAGTTCGTTCCATCCTATTCATATTGCATTAGATCTAGGAAGGAGCTACGCCAACCATTGTTAGCACAAGGAATGCTTCAACTCCTGCTAATCCAGAAGGACGGGATAGACAGAACCCCGCACAACTGCCTGCCACTGGCCAGAATTTGACTGGACCCTCAGATCCACAAGGCTCTGTCACCAGGGAGGAGTTCCAGATCCTTATGCAAGAGCTTACCGAAAGCCGTCGAGAGCTCACGCAACAGATATGTGCCAACATGGAGCTTGCAAATCAGCTGAATGAGGAATGCGGAAGGAGATCTAGAAGGGATCGTGCTTCCTATTCATCCACCAAAAGCTCAACTTCTTCTAATTTCAACCATAGATTTACATGACCTTGGCTGGATGGAAGCACGCACAAGCCTCCAAGCATCAGCATGTTCTGAATCTCGGACAAGCTGGAGCCAGTCCCTCTATGGGGCACTAGGCTGGACCCTCCTCCCAAGGAGGGGCGCCTCCTTATCACACTACTGATAGCCATGCAGCTGCCACCACCATAGCCTTGGATGCTGAGATTTGAAACCGAGTAGATTCGACCCTTCGTCAACGCAATCATGCTCCTGAACCCTATGTGCCTGAAGATCTGGAACCAAGGAGGTGAGGCACAGACCATCGACCGCGCCCGGACTGTCCTCGCAATGTGGAACCCGACCACGCCTTAGCCCAAAGTGTCCAAATGTCGGACATTCCGACCATGATCCGTCAAATGATCCGCGAGAGTCAAGGCCTCACCAATGACGATTGGGGAATCTTCCAGAGTCATATGACATTCACTAACGACGTCCTTTATGCCGAACCGCCTCGCCGATTCAGAATGCCAACTTTACCTGTTTACGAAGGGAGTTCAGACCCTAACCAACACATCCTGAAGTATGAATGGCTCATGAACGCCGCACTAGCTAACGATGCGGTCAAATATAGAAGCTTTCCTATCTCCCTAGGAGGCATCACAACCATGTGGTTTACTCGTCTACCACCCGATCCATTTCAAATTTTCATCAGTTGGCCACTAAGTTTGCTGAAAAGTTCTGTATGCATGTTACAAGGCCAAAGGATGTCAACACCGTATCCAGTGTTACACAAGCTTCGGGAGAGACACTTAGGTGTTATTTCGAAAGACTTCATGCCACTTGTGCAGAAATCAGTAACCCCAATGACAACTCTATATTGATGGAACTAACTAAAGAAATCGATCCCGATTCCGAGTTCAACAATTAGTTGGCTGGGAAACCCCCCGCTTCATTGGACCGTTTCTATGCTAAGGCGGCCCAGTTCCTAAGGAGAGAAGACGTAGACAATCTAGAAAGTAGGATGATGCAAGGCCCAATGTCGAAGGCATCCAAAGTAACGTTGCCGTGATACAAACCGATGAGAGTTCTGATAAAGTGCAATTGAATATATAGAATTAGCAGGGTCACCAGAAAGGCAATGGAAGTTAGGTAATAAGCTAGATCAAAATCGTGGACCACGACGCAGAGCTCCCATGTTTGACCAATATACCCCCATTGAATACATCCCTGGAGAATGTTTACATGCAAAACTGTAATACTGGACGGTATAAGAAACCAGCTCCAAAACAGTCTTTTGAAAAGCAAATTCAAATTGGAAAATTCTGTAGGTTCCACGATTGCTATGGCCATAATACTAACGAGTGTCATCATTTTCAAGACATCATTGAGAAGTTAATTAGAGAGAGAAAGTTGGAACAATTTGTTTGGGCGCCGCAAGCTGGAGGTGAGGGCCCATTAAACCAGAGTCAAGGTCTAAATCAGGCTAGACCGGAAGAATCCATGCGTACTGGTGGGAGATTGGTTATTAATACAGTTAGTGGTGGTCTTCATCCAACTGATCGAAGCTGGAGGGAAATGGAGTCGTATGCCAGTTCGGTTAGGCATGCAGACTTCGAATGTTGCACTAATCTTGATGATGGGGCTCCGACGAAACAACAAAAGACGATGACGGATGGCGTCGTTTTCTCGAACAGAGACGCTGATAGTGTCGAAGCCCTCACTATCGATCCACTAGTCATATCGGCTTAAATAGTTCCTGCTTGGATAAAGAGGATCTTGGTAGATGGTGGAAGCTTCGTAAATATTCTTTTCAAACGAGCTTTTGACCAGATGAAAATGGAAGCGAAGGACTTAAAGTCGTGCCAGTCTCGCATACATGGCTTTAATGGGAGTGCAACGATACCCTCTGGATTGGTGGAGTTGCCAGTTGAGTTGGGAATCGGAGATCGCCGGAGAGTCCGGATGTTGCAGTTCGTTGTGTTAAGACATTAATTCTCTGTATAATGCTTTCTTGGGCCAACCGGCCCTAGCTGAATTAAGGGCATCCCTTGCCCATGGTGCTTAACTCTAAAGTTCCCCAATGATAATGGTGTTGGAGTTGTTCAAGGAGATCAGGAGGCTGGACGTGCCTGTTATGTTGCTGAGCTATGGGAGGCATGGCATAAAGAAAAGGGCAAGGACGTAGAGGAATCTCTCTACGTCCGCTTTACTGAAAATTGACAGCTAACACCTGGGCCTAGGTCCGGGCGCCACAACCAATTCCTGAAAGATCTTGATCCATAAGATGATGATAATGAGAAGGAAGTGAAAGACAGTCAAGCTTCCCTGGTAGAGCTGACGATCGATGTTCTGATCGACGATGATGACTCCAGAATGATAAAGGTCGGATCTCAGCTAAGCCAACAGACGAGAAAGGAATTGGTGGAATTTCCTCGGGCAAACCTTGACGTGTTTACTTGGACGCACTCAGACATGTGTGGGATCTCGCCAGACATCGCGAGTCATGCATAGAATATTGACCCGCGGCATGTCTTGGTCAAACAGAAAAGGCGCGGTATGGATCCAGAGATATTTTCCTCCCTAAAAGAAGAGGTAGATAAACTCAAGTAGAATGGGTTTATTCGAGACCCATTATATCCAAAGTGGGTATCCAACCCAGTGCTTGTCAGAAAATCCAATGAGAAATGGAGGACTTGTGTGGACTACTCAGATTTGAATAAAGCATGCCCTAAAGGCAGTTTTCCACTTCCCAGAATTGATCAACTTGTAGATTCAATGGCCGGACATGAGCTCTTATCTTTTATGGATGCATATTCCAGCTACAATCAAATACCCATGCACCTACTTGATCAGAAGCATACCATCTTTGTCACCGATCTGGGGCTCTATTCCTATAAAGTAATGATGTTCGGACTCAAGAACACTGGAGAAACTTATCGGAGACTCGTGAACCGAATGTTCGCAAACTAGTTCGGGAAAACCATGGAGGTGTATGTGGATGACATGCTTATGAAGTCGCGACTGTCCATCAAACATGTCAAAGACCTGGAAACAATGTTCAACATCCTCCGAGAGTACCGAATGAAACTTAACCCATTGAAATGTCACTTTGGAGTCGCATCCGGAAAGTTCCTTGGATTCATTGTCAATGCTCGAGGAATTGAAGCCAATCCTGAGAAAATTTGGGCAATCCAGAATCTTGAGACTCCCAGAACTGTAAAGCAAGTACAAAGCCTCAATGGGAAGGTGGCAACTTTAAGCAGATCATCTTCAAATCCACAAACAAATGCATTCCCTTCTTCGAACTAATCAGGAAAGGAAAACAGAACTTCGAATGGACTGAGGAGTGTGAAGGCGCATACCAAGCGTTGGTTCAACATATAGCAACGCCACTTATTTTGTCAAAGCCGATCGATCATGAGCGACTATATATCTACTTGGCGGTTTCAGCAAACGTAATCAGTGCTGCATCGATCCGGGAGGAAGATCAAGTCCAATGACCGGTCTAATATATCAACAAGCGACTGACATGGGCGGAGAGAAACTACCCGAAGTTGGAAAAGCTGGCTTATTGCCTCGTCATTGCCTCAAGAAAGCTCTGTCCTTACTTCCAGGCTCATCCGATCATGGTCTACAACAACCAGTCGTTACGACAGGTCCTTACGCGGCCTGAGACATCTGGTAGGTTGCTCAAGTGGAGCATCGAGCTGAGTCAGTTTAACATTGCTTATACACCGAGGTGAGCCATCCAAGGACAAGTTCTGGTGGACTTCATCGCTGAATTTACTATACCATAGGATTTTCCCGAGACCAGTGAATCTCCCAAGTACATATGGAAGCTATATACAGATGGTGCATCAAATGACCATTTCTCAGGCGCCAGAGTAGTACTTGAAACTCTAGAAGGTCGATCCATATGCTACGCCTTGAAGTTTGATTTCCGTGACTCTAACAACGAGGCCGAATATGAAGCTTTACTCGTCGGGTTCAGACTTTCCAAAGACTTGAGAATTATCGCTGTGGAGATTTACTACGACCCGCAATTGGTCGTATGTCAAGGTTGGGGAGAATACCAAGCTAGAGACATGAGGTTTGCTGCTTATCTTGCCCAGGTTCAGGAAGTGTTGAACCAGTTCGATTACTATGCCATCCTCTGTATACCTCGGGAGCACAATCAAAAGGCCGATTCTTTGGCGAAACTAGCCAACACCGATAAAGCACATCAAATAGGACTGATCACCGTTTAGACACTTACCTCTCCGAGTATTGATCAGATAGAGGCAGACTGGGTGCATGAGGCAACACCCAAAAGGAGTCATGGATAACCCCATTTAGAAATTATCTCGAACTCCGAGTTTTTCCTGAGCGCAGAAGTGAGAAAAGACAAGTTCACCGAAAAGCTTTGCGATTCATTAGCCAGAATGGAGTCATGTACAGGAGAGGATACTTTGTTCCTTTACTCCGATGTATCTCCCATGACGAGATCAAACGAGTGTTACATAATGTGCATGAGGGAGAATGCGACGATCACATTGGGGGCCAAGCCCTTGCTAAGAAGATATACCGATATGGGTACTATTGGCCGACGGTGAATCAAGATGCATCGAAGTACGCCAAGAAATGTGATAGGTGCTAGAAACATGCTCGAATTCCAAGAGCCCCTCCTACCGAAATTACTCATATGGTCAGTCCATGGTCGTTCGCCACATGGGGCATCGAAATAATTTGATCTTTACCTTTGGCTAAAGGTGGTGCAAAGTACGCCTTTGTTGCAGTTGACTACTTTACCAAGTGGGCGGAAGCCGAGCCCCTTGCTACTATTACAACGAAGAAAGTAATCAAATTTGTTGTACGCAACATTATCTGTCGATTTGGCCTCCCGCATACAATTATAATTGACAACGGAGTCTAATTCGAGAGTGTCGAGTTCAAGAATTTCTTTCAACGTTTTCACATCCAGAAGAAATTTTTGGCAGTTGCTCACCCTCAAGCAAATGGACAGGTCGAAGCTGTTAATAAAGTTATTAAGTCCATTCTGAAGAAACGGCTGGTGAAGGTGGAGGCAGATGGGTCGACGAACTTCCAATGGCCCTATGGGCATATCGAGCCACCTACAAGTCCGTGACCGGCCACACTCCATTTTCAATTTCCTACGGCTCTGAGGTCGTCATTCCAGTTGAATTGGAAGTACCTTCTCATCGTGTGACATATTATGATCCGAAGACGAATGCCATATTACTTGCTGAATCTCTGGATTTATTGGACGAGAAACGTGAAGAGGCTAATTTGAGGGAAGCCGCACACCGAAGTCGAGTCGCCCGATTATACAATGCTAAGGTCTGACCCAGAACCTTTGAACTTGATGATCTCGTACTAAAGAGAATCTATCTGGTCCCTTCGCATATGAAACCAACATGGGAAGGACCGTATGTCATTGAACGGAGACTTGGAGATGGCACATTCAAATTATCAAATGTTAATAGTCTCACTTTGCCGAGAGCATGGAATAGTGAGAGTCTCCGTCGCTACTACACATAACAGGCTTTATTTATTTATTTAGTCTGCTTTTCATTTGAAATTTGTTTATGCATTTCGAAATTTGAACTTGTAATAAGGCAACTGACTTTGCCGTACTTTCTTATTTCAGCAATAAAATGCAAACTCGTCAAGCCAGAGTGGCGATTCTTGAAACGCGTCATGCGACCATCACAATGCACGAAGAGCTAAGTTCCATCCTATGGTGGGACTTATTCAAATAGGGTGTGACTGTGATACGACCGGTCACTCGCTAAATGAAACCCTAAGCTCGGAGGCAAGCAAGCATACTTAAGCCAAAAAGGATTGATACACAACAATCATCTAACAAACTACAGTTCCCAGAGTGTGAGCTGGAGTATAAACTCCAAATCCGGAACATGGACTCGAGGCGGGTGGATCCGTCCGCCCACGACTTCGCCCATGTATAAAATAAATCCGAGGAGGATGGATCCATTCATCCACGACCTCACCTTCCACTTTTACAAGCTCAAGGAGGATGGATCCGTCCATCTTCGACTTTGCTTGTCTACTCAGGGTGGATGCGATCTGACCATACACAACCCTGATCAATTCATCGTTCCCAGAGTGTGAACGAGATCCTAATACTTAAGCAGATATGATCAATTGTCTGTCAACTAACTCCAGATTACCGAAGTGCGAACTGGAGAATAAACTTTGAAATGGGTGTGACTGACCACCCATCGGCTAACTCTAGTCCCCGGAGCACGGGCTGGAGTATAAACACCAAATGGGTGTGACTGACCACCCATCGTCGAACTCTGGTCCCCAGAGCGCGGGCCAGAGTATAAACGCCAAATGGGTGTAACTGACCACCCATCGACCAACTATAAGTCCCTAGAGTGTCGACCGGAGTATAAACACAAAACGGGTGTTGGAATGCCAGACCAAACATGAGAAGGAATCCAGGTCAGGCACAAGCTGCTAATGTGGGTGTTGGAATGCAAGACCAAACACGAGAAGGAATCCAGGTCAGGCATAAGCTGCTAATGTGGGTGTTTGAATGCGGCAAGTAGATATGGGAGCTATGTATTAGTTCTTCGTTAATAGGATCCAGGCTGGAGTTTCTGCTGGATTAGTTGGAGGAAATGCTAAAGGAGGAAATCAGGGAGCTCCAGTGGCCAATAATTATGTTGTGTTGAGTAGAGATTATGCTAGGATGGGAGGAAAACCGTTTATCGGGACTGAGGATGCAATTGTAGTGGAGAATTGGTTACTTCATTGTGAGAGAATTTTTGCAAATTTGGGACTCAATGATGAGAAGAAAAGGAGGCTTGCTTCTAGGCAATTGCAGGGAGCAGCACTGTACTGGTGGAACAGTGTTACAGTCGGAGTCAATGAGGATACTATGACTTGGGCTGAGTTTAGGAGGAGGTTTGAAGAAAGATTTATGTCGAAGATTGCAAAGTCAAGTCTGCTTAGGAAGTTTGTTGAGTTGGAGCAGGGAGATATGACTATGCTTGAGTATGCAACCAGATTTGAGGAGCTATAGAGATACGGATATGCTACGGTTGATACTGTCATTAATAGGATTGAGAAGTTTATTTGCGGATTGAAGCCTGAGCTTGCTATGGCCACATTATCGCATATTAGAGATCTATGTGATGTAGTTGTTGAGATGGCTTTAAGGCAGGAAGAGATGCTTGCTTTTCTTGAAGGAAAAAAGGCAAGGGAAGCTCAAGGAGGGCAGAACCAGAAGATGAAGTTTTTCCATAAGAAAGGAGCTCGGGAGAGTGGAGCTGCCAAGATTGGAAAGACAGAAGTTATCTGTTATAAGTGTGATAAGAAGGGACACTATGCTCATCAGTACCGAACAGGAAAAGGGAAGAAAGCTGCTGACAAGAAAGGAGTGAGATGTTTCAACTGCGATCAAATTGGACATTATAAGAACCAGTGCAAGGAGCTCGCCAACGATGGAAAGGGGAAAGTGTTTGCATTGGAGCCGGCTACCTCGAGACCAACAGTAGAGGAGAAGGGAAAAGCTGTGTTGGGAGGTACGCTTTTGATTTATGGTGTATCAGTTAGAGTTCTATTTAATACTGGTGCATCGCATTCTTTTAAATCTCATTGTTTAGTAGATAAGCTTAACCAAGACACCTCGTACCTAGTTACTTCTTTAAGGGTTTCGAATCCAATAGGAGGATATGCGACTCTTGGAATGAGATGTGACCACCAAGAGTTTGAATTGTTAGGTCATACATTTACTTGCAGTTTGCATGTGTTTGATTTCGTAGGGTTCGAAATTATTTTGGGTATGGATTGGTTAAGTAAATACGATGCTAGGATATTTTTCCATGATAGAAAAATATCACTTAGACACCCTGACTGTAGTGATCGGATAATATACTCCATAGAAACCCTAGCTTTGAGGTTAATGCTCTGTTTGGTGTTGTGGAGGCAGAAGACGAGTTGAATCAAGTTTTCATTGTTAGAGAATTTGCGGATGTCTTCGAGCCCATAGTAGGACTACTGCCAAAACGAGCTATTGAGTTTCAAATAGATTAAGTACTAGGTCCAAAACCGGTGAGTAGACCGCCAAGCAGAATGACACCTACCGAGATGAGGGAGCTAAAGGTGTAGTTGGTGGATTTGAAAAATAAGAACTTTATCAAACTAAGCAGTTCGCTTTGGGGAGCAGCCGCAGTGTTTGGAATGAAACCAGATGGATCATTAAGGTTATGTATCGATTATCGTAAGTTGAATGAGAAGACAATAAGATATTCGTTACCAAGAATTGACAATTTGTTCGACCAGTTGAGTGGAGCCAAAGTATTTTCCCAGTTGGATTTGGCAACGGGATTCCATCAGCTTAGAGTGGCTGAGGATAGTATTCCTTTGATGGTGTTTAGAACCCGATATGGATCATACGACTGGTTAGTAATGCCGTTCGGACTAACTAATGCGCCAGCATTCTTCGTAGATTTGATGAACCAAGTTTTCTGGGAGCACTTGGATAGGTTCATATTGGTATTCATAAATGGCATTTTGGTATACTCTAAAGATGAAAGAGAGCATGAAGTTCATCTTAGAGTGGTGATTGAGACGTTAAGGAAGCATCAACTGAAAGCGAAAATTTCAAAGTGTCATTTCTAGAAGAAAGAAATGAAGTTTTTGGTCATGTTGTCTCAGAGAAAGGGCTGTCAGTAGATCCAGCTAAGATCGAGGCATTAAATAGTTGGAAGAGACCCGAGATAGTGACTGAGATTAGAAGTTTTCTTGGACTAGGTGGTTACTATCGGAGATTCATTAAGGATTTTTTTCAGATAGCGGCACCGATGACTAAGCTAAAGTAGAAAGTGTGAGGAAGCATTCCAAAAGCTGAAACACTTATTGACAAATGCACATGTGTTAGTTGTCCCAAAGGGGAATCAGGACTTAGTGGTGTACACGGATGCATATGAATAGTATTAGGAGCTGTGTTAATGCAAAGAGATAAATTGATTGCTTATGCTTCTCGACAGCTCAGACCGCATGAGGTTAGATATCCAACTTATACTCTCAGCCATTAAAATATGTACCAAGAAATATAAAGAAGAAAGGGACATTTCCACGTGGATGTAGGCTTCCTTAATATTCGAACCACGTAAATCATCTGTCTTTTATTTTTCTACATTTTTATTTGTTTCACCTAGATTTCGGAGTTATATTTTGTCATATGTTTATTTGAATTTTTTGCTAGTTCAACTTAAACATTTTTAGCAAATAGTTAAGATGCAACTACATGATTGTGTAAGCTCCCAACAGCACAACTACTAACTAAAGACAAAATTAATATTACTTAATTTTGATGATTCCAAATCTTCGAAGTAAATATCACTAAAGTTACTCCACTTTCATTCAAGTGTGGTGAGACAAAAAAATCTCACGAACATTTTGACGCTAGAAGGAGGGCCCGAACATTCGCTCATTTTCTACATCAAGTAAGATACCCACATTTAGATCTTATACCATGAATCCCATTGATTCACCTATCCCTCCTGCTCAAGAACATTTACACTTGGCTTCGAAAATTGTAAACAAGTCACTCATAACTTTGAAAGCCCAAAGTGAAGTAGTAGCTTCGACTAAAGCCCCTATAGGCCCCCTCCTAACCACATTCTAATCCTTCACAAACCAAATAAACCAACGCATAAAGGGGTTGGAGAAAACAATGTCCCAACATATTACCACAGATCATCCTCCACAGTCCGCAGCTCACAGCCATTGTTCACCTACTGTGTTGGCTATTCAATGAGGGAACAAAAATGGCACTCCCAAAGATAGGAACAATGACGCTGGCCAAATATCTGATATTAAATTGAAAAGCAAGATCCGATCAAACCCGCAAATCAAATCTAAACAGCCGATATTAATCCTCTGTGACTGAAGAAATAAACTCAATATGCTCTCAAAGAAGATGATGCTACCTTATTATACGAAGATGGTTCATCCCAATTAGACCCCAGGGAAAATGAAGTTTACCAGCTAAAAGCACGAGTGGAGAAATTGGCTAAACTCTACCAACTAAGTACTGGGGAGAAACTTAGGGAAGAAGGATCCTCCCTATTCAGCGAAACTATAACTGAGGCAGATTTCCCTGATAACTTCAAGGCCCCTTCAAATGATAAGTTCGATGGGACTACTAACCTCGACGACCATCTCTGTACTTTTGAATTTTATATGGACATCCTAAAAGTAGCGAGGATGGCTCGATGTAAGTTATTCCCTGTTTACTTAGTTGGTGCAGCCTCCCAATGGTTCGGCGGGTACGAACCTGGGGAGGTCTGATCTTCGAGACAACTATCTATCAATTTTCTGAGACGATTCAATTCGGGAAGCGAACCTTCAATAGATGTTAATACCATGTCGTGTGTAAATCAGGGTGAAAATTAACGCCTGCGCAAATTCATTAAACGCTTCAAAGCTGAAGCACTCTGAATTGGGGTGACCAGTGAAGAAGCATTGCTAATGGCGGCGCATGCCGGGATTAGAAGAGGAACTGCTATGTGGGATAAAAACAGTAGAATGTCATGCCATAATGTGAAGGCCTTCTACGAAAGAGAAGCTGGCTATGGCAGAATGGAGGAAGCCAGCTCCACAGTGCAACCTCAGAGAACTTCCGCCCCTAGCTATGATAAGAAAAGGGGCAGAAGGATACCACCCACTTGCGAAGTGAATAATGGAATTGAACTTCATCGCCAAAAATCCCCTCACCCACACTCCCGGAGAGATATACGAGTTGACCAAGGCTGAGCTCACATACAACATACCAAATAAAGGGAAGAAAGCATAGCAGAATCAAGGTGGACAGACTACCACTTCCACAAGGCCAACAGTCATCAAATCCACTACTGCAGGCACATGAAGAATGAGATAGAAAGACTAATCTAGAAATGGTATCTGGGAAGCTTTTAGAAGCCCAATAACGAAAATAGAAGTGGGAACTTCACTTCCGACCCAAACGAAAACCAAGTAGGAAAGCCCTCTAACCTCATAGCCTCGATCCATGACCACACCTTGCTAGGGCTAGTAAAAAAAGCACAAGAGACATATGTGCAAGAGGCAACACAGGAGCAGATGCAGCAGGAGTGGTATTACCGCATCAGGACCTGCTTGTTCTTACGGTGCAGATCTCAAACTGCACCATAAAGAAAGTCTTTGTCGATTATGAAAGCTCAGTCAACATCGGTTTCAAGTCTGCATATGATCAAATGGAACTACCATCAGAGATCCTGAAACCTAGCCTTGAACCGATCTATGATTTCAATAATACTACCATAGTCCCAGTAGGATTAGCATGTTTGATTGTTATAGCTGGTACTGCCCCTCTGCATAAATCGCTCTACGCAATCTTCCTAATCATTGATCAGCCACTTCCATACAATGATTTCTTGGGAAGACCAGCTCTGAATGACTTGGGGTAATTATCTCTCAAAAATACATGCTTATGAAATTTAATACTCCTGCCGGGATAGGGTCGGTGAAAGAGAAACAATTTTTAGTTAAGGAACGATACAATGTAACCCTTAACTCTAGCAATAAAATTGTTCCAAACTATTATGTTGTCTCTTCTGATATTTGCGATAATAGTAATAAACAAGAATCTAACTGATTCAAAGAACAATATAGGTACAAAGTGCAAATACTGATGCTGAGGCAGACCATTCTTCAACACCAAAACCCAAAAACAAAGTGAAAAGAATATATATGCACATGATCGACACTAATGAGTATAATTCAGTTTATGCACCGTACTTCTTTGAAGAAGCCCAGAAACAGGCATCGTTGGTGAATTCCCACCAAAAGAGGAAATGGAAAGTGATATAGACCGAAGGTTTAGGGCATTAAAGAAAGAGCTAGAGCCAGTAGATGACCTTAAAGACATATAAATAGATCTAGAGGACCGATAAAGGTACTCAAGATAGGAAAGAACCTCAGTGTAGAGGCCCGAGATAAGCTGGTAGACTTCTTAAAGAGATCAACGGATGTATTTTCTTGGACTCATTCAGACATGGTAGGGATAGACCCAACCATCATCTGTCATGTGCTAAATATCGATCCAAATGCCCATCTTGTCAGACAAAAGAGCAGAACCTTAGATCAAGAAAGATATAATGCCCTGCAAGAAAAAGTCAAAAAATTGAAGGAAAATAGATTCATCGGAGAGGTATATAACCCAAAATGGATCGCTAACCCAGTGCTAGTAAAGAAACCCAATGGAGAACCTACATTGATTATACCAACCTTAACAAGGCCTTCCTGAATGATAGCTTCCCTTTACCTAGAATTGATCAATTAGTAGAAGCAACCAGCGGACACGAATTGCTCTCATTCATGGATGTATACTTAGGATACAATCAGATAGCTATGTTTGAACCAGACTAAGAGCATACCAGCTTCATAACGGATAATGGATTGTACTGCTATAAGGTCATGCCGTTTGGACTCAAAAACATTGGAGCAACCTACCAAAGATTGGTCAATATGATGTTCTCGGAGCAGATCAGAAAGAATGTTGAAGTATATATAGATGATATGTTAGTCAAGTCAAAGGTAGCATCGATAACATTCAAGACCTAAAGCAAATGTTTGAAGTCCTACGATAGTACAATATGAAGCCAAACCCTCTAAAATGTTCCTTTGTTATTCAATCAAGGAAGTTCTTGGGATACATAGTAAGTGCACGAGGCATAGAGGCGAACCCTCAAAAAATAGAAGCCATAAGGCAAATGGAGATCCCAGAAAAACTAAAGAATCTGATGAGATTAAATGGCAGAGTGGCAGTACGGAGTAGATTCATCTCAAAGGCAACACACAACTACATCCCATTCTTCGACTAAGTAAAGAAAAGGCGAAACTTCGAATTGATGGAGGAATTCAAAGTTGCATTCCAAAACTTAAAGGATCATCTGGTCAACACTCCCATACTATCTAAACCGGTAATAGGTAAGGACTTATATGTTTATTTTGCAGTAATTGATAAAGCTATTAATTCTGCAGTAATACGAGAGGATGAAGGGACCCAGAGGCCTATGTACTTCACAAGAAAACGGCTCTTGGGAGCGGAACTGAATTACTCAATCATTGAAAAGCTAGCTTACAACTTGCTCCTCACAACAAGGAAGTTGCGTCTCTATTTCCAAGCATGTCCCATCAAAGTCCATATAGACAAACCCTTAAGGCAGATACTACAGAAGCCAGCATGAGATTGCATACTGAAATGGTTGATGGAGCTCAGTCAATATGACATCATTTATTGTCCTTGAAAGGCAATCAAAGGTCAGGCACTGCCAGACTTCATTGCAGAATGTACGCTGCCAACCGAACCTTAAGTAAAGGAAGAAATCTCAACCCCTCAGTTCTGGCAACTATTCGTGGATGGAACATCAAATGAGCAAGAGGAAGGAATTGGTATGTATTAACCACTCAAGATAAGCAAAAGTTATATGGAGCAGTGCAGCTTGGTTTTAAAGCAACCAACAACGTGGTAGAATGCGAAGCTCTCCTTGTAGGCCTGAGAATGGTCCAGGTAATGAATGTAACCCACATTAAAATTCATAGCTATTCTCAATTAGTTGTGAACCAAGTGCAGGGCAATTACTAAGTGAAAAAACTAGACTTGGCCAAATATGCGGAACATTTTAAGAAATTACTAGAGCAGTTCGAACAGTATAGCATAGAACAGATCGCATGTGAAAACAACTCACCTGCCGACTCGTTAGCTAAACTTGCAAGTGCTAAAGTGGTAAAAGAAATGAAGGCGGTACAGATAGGGCATCAGGTAGTGCCAACTGTAGCAGAATCAAATAATATTGGTCTTAACCCTAGCCCAACGGGCAGTAATTCAAGGGGCACAAGATCAGGAAATAGCGGAAAATTGGGAGCACTCCCCAGTTGAACCCACACTTCAGCAAACTAAGGAAGATGACTGGATGACTCCCATCGAACAATTCCTATAAAGCGGGACCCTACCCCAAAATAGAAACAAAGCCCCAAAAATAAGATACCAGGCTCTGTACTACTCCTTCTTTGATGGCTCATGATACAAGAGAGTGTACTTAAACCCTTATCTTAGATGTATTTCCAAATAAGATGAGGTACGAGTCATGAGGGAAGTACAGAGGGCCAATGCGGGGATCACTCAGAAAGGACCAAGTTAGTAAAGAAAGTATCGAGGCATGGTTATTACAGGCCTACGACGCTTTAGGATGCGAGGGAATTCATAAGAAGATGCGACAGATGTCAACGATTCACGAGTATCCTCAAACAGCCTTCCTACGAACTCATCCCGCTTACCAGTCCATCGCCATTCGACATATAGGGCATAGATTTGATAGGTTCACTTCCTATGTCAAAGGGAGCGACAAAGTACGCAATTGTGGCAATGGATTACTTTACCAAGTGGGTAGAAGTGAAACCCTTAGCCGCGATCACTACAAAGAAGATGGTCATTTTTGTGGTAAGAAACATAATCACTAGGTTCGGAATCCCCCACAAGATAATTTCTGACAACGGCACCTGGTATGAAAGTAAGAAGTTTGCATAGCTTTGTAAGAAGAATGCAATAATTAAGAGTTTTTCCTCCATCACACACCCACAAGCAAATGGATAGGTGGTAGCCGCCAACAAAACTATAAAAATGTTACTTAAGTAAAGACTGTATAAAGCCAAGGGAAAGTGGGCGAAAGAGCTATCTCTGGTATTACAGGCGTACCGAACCTCGACTAGATCCCCAATGTGACATACTCCTTTTTCACTAATTTGCAGATATGAAGTCATGCTCCCTATTGAAGTAGATGTCCCATCACACAGAAGAATATCATAAATGGTAGAGAAAAACAAAAGGCTAAAGGAAGTTGCTAAAAATATCATTTAGGAAAGAAGGGTTGAGGTGGCAGTAGTATCTACCGCATATTGGCAAAGAATGAAAAGAACTATAACGTAAGGCTTAAAGAGAGAAACTTCTGCAACAGTGATTTTATACTGTGAAGGGTAATAGCCAACACAAAAGACCCTGCAGATGGACCACTGGGCCCAAACTGGGAAGGCCGATTAGTTGTAATAGAAATTTTGGCAAACAGAGCATATTACTATCAAAGCCTAATGGCAACCTAGTTTCAAGAACATGGATTTCAGAGCACTTCCGGGCCTATTTTGTATGATTACGTTGTTGATGTAATAAACATTGTAATTGTTATGAAAAGTATTAATACAATGAACTGGACGTAGGGATATTAGACGGCCCAAACCGGTATAAAAATCTCTCTGTGTTAATTTTTTTTGACATAGCAACTGGTCGTAGGATATTAGATGGCCTGAACCAGCATAAAAATCTCTCTATGTTAATCTTTGTGACATAGCAACTCATCGTATGGATATTAGATGGCCCGAACCAGTATAAAAATCTCTCTGTGTTTATCTCTTTGGCAGAGCAACTGGACATAGAGATATTAAATGGCTTGAACCAATATAGAAAAATATCTTCCTATGCTAATTCAACTAGCATAGTCGCGCTAGACGTATGGGTATTGGACGGTCCGAACTAGCTATCAAAACGAAACTGCACAAAACGCAGTCGGCTTTCTCGGCCAAATTGGTTATAGGGATATTGGACGGCTGAACCAGTATAAAATCCCCTTTATGTTGATATTGTTAACATAACCACATTGAATGTAAGGATATTAGACATTCTGAACCAGTTATAAAAACCATGCGCATGATTTGAAAAGGTTGTAAATACGCGGCCTAACTTTACAGTCCAATATCAGTCTGCCCCCAAATAGCGAGGCAGACCGTGCCGAGCGCACGAACGTGAATCTACCTCTGAAAAAGGGGACAGGTCATCCCTCGCTTGCAGCAGAATACGCATGTCAAAAGCTCAGTTTAGCATACATGAACTACACAAGAGCTTGATCCAGAAAAAATGACAAGGAAAAACAGCACATGGAACCAACTGTAACTTACAAATTAGGTATGACTCCAGAAGCTGCTTATAGCTCGCCAGGTAAACATCATAAACTAAGATTTATCCAAATAAACGCCCATGCTTACTAAAGATCTGGGAATGATTATATGTTCTACACATCTGCACGCACTTTGCAAAAAAAGGAGGGGAGTAAGTAGAAATGACGGGGTGCAAAGACCAATGAAGACATGTCTACGCCTATCTGCGATCGCCACAGACTTGGGAGGCAAGGCTTACACCCGTATTTCCCAAGTCCTATTGAGGGCAATATGACATAAGCGCCCAGATTAAAAAAGGATGCACTCGCAATAAAAGACGGACTACAAAGAGGAAAGGCAAAGAATGAAACGAAGTCAAAATAATACTACGTCCGGAAGCTATTAGGCGACAACAAAGATCCAAATTGTGTCGGTCCCCTCACTCTTAGTGTTACAATATTATACCAAGCCCATGATCGGGCATGATCAAGGGCGCAGGCAATAGCTTGCGACTGTAATACACGGATAGTAGAACTGCACTAACAATCTTGCTTTGAAGGAAAATTAGGATGTAACACCTCCTTTTGGACACTAAAGAAGTGTCGCAACACACCGCCATTTGAAACGAAACGCCATCAAAGCATGAACATAAAGAGAAGGACTACGCTACTCTCAAAGGACTGAATAAACTGCAATATCATTCCCGAAGTCTATACATTGCTGATACTTCCAAAAACGAATCTGCATTGCTCTCACCGATGGCTATCTAAGCAACACCACGTGGAGTCAAAAAGCACTCAAGGGCTACACATAGGGCTACCCAAACAGTGCACCAAGGCAGATCCATGCTCACAAACAAACAGCAAAGATATAAGTTTCTCTCATCAATAACCCACGTAGTCCGTCGCTTAGAGCAGCTCAACGTAGAATCGCATAAAGCAATTCCCTTCACAAATGGAGACACAATCACCCTAACCAATCTGGTGAACATCACCATGGTTCAGGACAGATCAACGTAGCAACCATCCTTTGGGGCAAAAGAAATAAAAGCGTCATAGTTCACCATAAAGAGAAAAGGGACAGCTGCTTACCATACTCATATCCATAAAAGGAAGCAATGTCAGGGTCATTCACCCTTTCGAAAAGAAGGAATTCAGAGCCCAATCAAATTTGGAACCTCCTACCATAAATTCAAACATTTCTGCTTCAATTTCAGATCTCCCACCAAACCAGAAATTTATCTGCTCAAATGAGAGTTTCCCACCAAAGAAACGCTGGCAATCCACTTGCATCAAATAAAAATTGCGGATGGATGATCCATGGCATGATCCAAAGGTGGAGACAAGACGACAAAAGAAAGATGATGGCGACCCACGCGCACCTCTATACCATAAATAGGAAAGGCACTGTAGCAAGAAGTCGACCTTTTTCCTGTTTTGTTATTTTATGGTTATAAGAGAAAAAACATTGTATTGTCCGCCATTAAAATCAATACCAAGAAATGTAAAGAAGTAATGGACATTTCCTCGCGGATGTAGGATTCTTTAACATCCGGACCACGTAAATTCTCCGTGTCTTTTACTTTCCTGCATTTTTATTCGTTTCACCTAGATTTTAGTGTTAGATTTTGTCCTATCTTTATTTGAATTTTTTTGCTAGTTCGACTTGAGATTTTAACAAACAGTTAAGGTGCAACTACATAATTGTGTAAGCTCCTAGCTGCACAATTACTACTTAAAGAAAAATTAATATTACTTAAATTTTCTGACTCGAAATATTTGAAGTAACTTCACCAAAGTTACTTCATGTTCATTTGGGTGTGGTGAGACAAAAAATCTCACTAATAGGTACTACAAAGCATCTTTATAAAATAAAATACCTTAAAGTACCTTTACTTAAAACATTCTTTAAATACTATTTATAAGTAACATTACAAACATAACTAGTACAAAACATAAAATAAAGGGACAAACATAAAATAACTACTACAAAACATGACAAACGTATATTTTTCTCGCTAAATTTTAATAATTCCTTTATTTTAGGAAAAATCGCAAATTTCTAATATTAAAATTCCACTACTTAGAAGAATTCAAATTTAATTAAAATCCCAATTTAATTTATTGTATAGTTTATTTTAGGTAATTCTCAAACCATGATATATATATAAGTATACTATATATATACATGTATTGTTATTTTATATAATTTCAAAAAAAACCATTGACAACAAAGGCACATGTAAAGGGACAAATAGGTCCATGCGATGTAAATCCCAGCACTTATATACGATCACATTAGATATATGCATTACGTATATATTGCACTTGCACTTTACATACATGGATATATTTGATACACTCATCACACTATACATTTAAATTTAAATTAAATTCAAACTCTTTTAAAAAAATTAAATAAAAAATAGATTTAATTTAAAATATTTTAGATTGGATATAAACTACATTTAGACTTCATAGGCTCAATAATGATCTAAAAATGGAAAAATAATTGAAATTCACTCATTTATCTCGCTTCCGACTGGCCTGGTTCCTTCAATGTACACTAGTCTCGAAGGATATATTGATATCTCGTTCTCGATACATCTTAGTTAGGAACATTTATGGATTCAATACTTATGCTTACAAACACATTTGTAACTACAATCATTAAATACTTTTCCAAAGAATTTTCTACTTGTATATATTTAAGGGTACTTTTGGCACAGGTCCTTATTAAGTTTTAAAATTCACGAAAAGTCCTTCACTAAATTTCAGTGTAAATTAGGTCCCTGTTTTTTATTCATGATTATTGCAGAGCATGATGCAACATTTCATAAAAGTTGCTGACATTTCCGCAACATTTCTGTACACTGTGAACGTAGTGTATGAAAGTTGCTGAAATATCAACACTTATTTATAAAAGTTGCTGATATTTCAGCAACATTTATGTACACTGTGAACACAGTTTATGAAAGTTGCTGAAATATCAGCACTTATTTATAAAAGTTGCTGACATTTCAGCAATAATTTTTCTTTGTTTTTACAATAAAACTTTGACACAGATAGTTGCTGAAATATCAGCACTTATTTATAAAAGTTGCTGACATTTCAGCAATAATTTTTCTTCGTTTCCAGAAAACAGGGATCCGCTTTACAATGAAACTTTGATAGGGACCCGCTTTACAATATGAAAATATGATAGGGATGCCTCTCTAATTTCCACTATATTTAATATATTTATAACATTATTTCTATCCTAATATAAAAATATATACAATAACAAATAAAACCAAAAGCTTACTTTATTTCGAATAAGATTCGTTATGAGAGTTAAGTTGTATATAATCAAATTACATAATTGACTCTAAAGCATAGTCGTAACTGTATTACTAACATGATTGTATTATAGTGAAAATTACTATATACGATACTAAATGAGCTGAAAGGGTAAATGTTAAAATTCATCTTGGAACTTTAAGAATTAAGTATTTTAAATAAGAAAGTGTGAGAGGGTAGACAAATGTTTATCGATATTTAATTTGTTATATAATGGTAATATAAAATATATAGATGTAATGGATATAGAATAAATCGAAATGAGTTTAATAAGGAAAACATAGAGTTTTTGGTATTTTAAAGAAGTAAATTTGTTTGACTTGCAATTGTGTGAGAATACCAATTTTAACGAAAGGAAATTTTTTTAGGAGAAGACATCAATAATGTTTTTAGGTAGAAGAAAAATAGTTTTGAACCGAAAAGGCTTTTAGTCTGAAATGAATCATGTGAAAAACATCATTACAATTGAAGACATAAAAAGTGAAGAATCATGCGGAAATGTGTGAGTAGAAAATTTATGTCATTGTTATGTTAGGACAATTTTCACAAATGAGGATGAAGTTAATGTAAATGTTCGATAAAATTTAATAGGGGGAATGGGATATATTGTAAAATTTGAAATACAAATTATGAGAATTAAACATTTTGAATGAGATTAAAGTGGGTGGGGTATGAATAATGATTCTATATTGAACTTCTTATATAATAGAATAGGTTTGACTCGAGAATTAATGTGACTGAAAAAACCGTGAGAGTTGAGAGATTGAATTTCTTATGTATAATAGAATAAATTGCCTTGTTTGGCATCATAAAAAGGATTTGAAAATTTAAGGAAATTTTTTTTTTAGGAAGATTAGGGTTTTTATTAGCAAACATATTTAAGGAAAAGATTAAAATAAAATAGGGTAACTAAAAGGACTAAAAAGGAATTGAATAATCCTATTTTAGAAAATCGCATGTGGCTATACTATAAAAATCGATGAATAAAGTAGGGGGAAATAGAGGAAAAAGATAGTAGTACAGAACTTTAATTGTATATAGTATAGAAACATAAATAGTAAGAACGAGAAATAGTAGAACATTGTAATAATTATATTTATGATAAATTGTAAAGATTGAAAATAAAAATATATAAAGAGAACTGAGTAGAGAAGAGAAAATCCAAAAAATTATTAAGAGAGTAGAAACATTTCTACCTTACTAGTATTTAATTAGAATAGATTAAATATTGGAATGTGAAAATTGAATTGTATTGACAATATAAATGTGGTATACAATACGTTGAATTGTCATTTTTAGGACTTATTAGACCAAATAATAAATATAGTTAATTGAATGTATTTAAAAAAATTAAATTTGAGATCACTTATATATGTGTGTGCGCGCGCGTAGACTTGATTGTAATACAGTAGAAGATAACTTGGTAGGATTAACTCTCTTATATGAACATGGATGTAGATTAGTATAAGAAAATTAGAGATAATTTTGTATACAGTTTTGGAGATTTTAAATTATATGCACTGGATTAACAAATTTGCTTTAACATTTTTGTCAATATAAATTTATTATAAAGCATAATGAGTTGTCGTTTTTGGACTTATAAAACACATAAAAAATATTACTTAATTATATTTATTCAAAAAGTCTAAATTTAAGATCACTTAACTAATTCATATCTGTGGACTTGAAAACAAAATAATGGAAGATAACTTGAGCGAATTTTGTAAATAATTGTAAAATTATTAAATGTTGGTATTTAATGTAAAATGGTTAAAGAGATAACTGGTATTAACATTGTAATAATTATAATAATGATAAACTATAGGGGTTCGAAAATAATAACATCTGAAGAGAATTAAGGATATAAGATAAAATTTCTAAAATTAATAGGAGAGCAAGAATCATTTTACCCAACTATTATTTAATAAGATTAGATTAGATTATGTAATGGAATGCGAGAAGCCGTCACGTGTCGAGCTGTGAAACAAAAAATGTGAGAAGCAATGAGAATCAAGTATGAGTAACTCATCTTTAATAGTATAGTATAGATTACAATAAGGCATTATAACATTATATATCGTATTCAATTTTTTTTAATTCACACAATATTATTATAACTAATATTAAAACATGAAATGGTACTATAAAGCATCTTTATAAAATAAAATACCTTAAAGTACCTTTACTTCAAACATTCTTTAAATACTATTTATAAGTAACATTACAAACATAACTATACAAAACATAAAATAATATATAAAACGTTCAATGGTATCTAAACTAAACACTACAAAAAACTGCTAAAATTCCAATGCCAATTTTCCGTTGCAATGTTGTAGGGAACAAACATTTTTGAGGTTGGGTGCAACATAACTATTTTGTTTGGAACGGCGATTGTAGCTTGGGGTTAAGGCATCGCGGATTTGGGGTCGGAGATGTGGAGGTCGGCAACGGCTAGCTGGAGGTCGGAAGGTTGGGACGTTAGCAAAGGAAGATGGTTGTAGGTAATAGGAAGGAATACAATTTTAACTTTTAGGGTTCTTTATTTTCTTAGTGGAGATAGAAATGAGGATAAGTTGATTTTGTGCGATGTATTTGATGACAATCGGTTTCCATGTCGTAGCTAAGTCAGTCGGAATTTCTAATGGCCTTCCAAGTTTCGACGTCATATATACTATTTTTACAATTTTAACTTGTTCTCGATGACATACCGACGCACTACAAAATAACTTTCATATTTTGTCGGGAATAGATGGTTGGAAATGATGGTTTTCAAGTAGTGGAATATTCAAATACTACGATTAGAAAATAATAACTTCTGGCAACTATAAAATGTTATTGCAAGGTTGAATAATAATTAAAAATTACTTCATTCAAAAATGCGAGTAGAAAATAGCTTTATGAGCTATTATATAAAGTTACTTCATCTAAAAATATTGCTATTATAAATTAGAAATGTAAGTTAAGATTAATATACTTCATCAAAAATTGTTATTAAAAATCAGAAAAAGTTATACATAATCGAAAATTTTCATTTAAGCTGGTGTTATACGGTACCATTACAAACTATTTTATCTTTCTTTTATAAATTTGAACGGGTCCTTCTCGCTGCATATTTTTCTTCTTACGTCATTCTCATCATCGCATCGATCTTCATCACCATCTACTCCTTTTGCCACTAGTAATCTGTTGCACGCTTCCTCCATCACCATCGACCTTAAGTCTGGCTACCAAACCACCATTAACACATGATGTAATGCGTTGTTAATACCCCTTGCTTTATGATAGAAAGACATCACTCCCCTTCTCCATCACCCAAGCCTTGTCGACGTGAATATTTTAAACCTTAATTAAACTGAAAATTATTTTGATTTTTGGATTAAATTTGGAACTTTAGCTATGATTTTTGTAAAGGGGTTTTTTGTATAAAGGACAAAAATTTGTATTTTTTTAAGCATCAAGGACACAACCTCAATAATTTAGCCACAAGGACAAACATTCTCCCAAAATTAATGATAAGGACAAACATTCTTCCAAAATTAGTCATAAGGACAAACCGTCAAAATTATCAACCACCACTCGTTGCACCACCACCTATTGCCATCACCTACACCACTAGCCTCGCTGCCGCCTCCAACACCACATACCGCCATCACATGCTACCGATAACTCTTAACTTAAAATCTAATACCTAAAAACTTCTACCGGTAACTAAAAACTGATATACCTAAAAACTGATACCTAAAAACTGCTACCGAGAACTAAAACTGATACCTAATAGTTGATACTCAAATAAACCACCCATAATCTCCTAGGTTCTCAAATTTATCAAATTCGATCACCATTATCTAAGTTTATAATTCATTCTTGAACAAGCATTTCAATCATAACAATCATCCTTGTAGAAAATCAGTTCATCATCGTATTTAAAGCACAAATATACCACCCATAACCAACATCTACCCAGTTCATGAAATTGCATCGTTATCTCATATAAGAATGCTTTGACTCAAGCATCTTCATTCTCCGATGCAAGCCATATTGAGTGGATCCACTCCAGCATAAGCATGGATTCCATTCGACTAAGGTAGTGTGCACAATGACGAGCATGATGGCAGTTCATCTTTAGGTAAAAAATAAAACAGTATTTACAAAAATGATACCTACTGTCATTAAAACTGATACTTAAAAACTGATTCTCAAATAAATAGTATAACCGATACTCAAACAAAATTCATTAAATATTTGATGCTAACAAAATAGTAATTCAACTCAATGATCATCATATTTTGTAACAACCCAAAGTTTGGGTCATTTGATTTTAAATGTTTAATTAATTTTAAATGTTTAAAATAATTGGATTTTGGAATGTAATAACTTGAATTCAAATATATTGATCATTTAAATATTTGAATTGCATAATAAAAAATTAATTAAATGGATTTAATAATTTCACTTAACTCCTTTTAATTAATAAATAATATTGGTAATCCAATTTGTAAATTTATTTATAAATAAAAAGAAATCGGATAAATATCGATAATCAAATATAAAACGATATTTAAATCTATGAAATTGTCATTCCGTGACACTGTCTCGGATTTCGACGAAACCAGTTTCATGGGATTAGTAATAATGAATTATAATATGCTGTCGAATTTCATGACGATTAGACGTATCGTTTGGTCATGCGAGTTCGAAACGCGTAGAAATTAATTAAAGGAATTTAAATAAATATAATTTGATTTTGAAAGCTAACTTCTGTATGTGATGAAACTGGCTATCGATATATAATCCATTTTGTTCGGAATAGGGGTATAACATATAGAACGTCTGGCGGCACACTTCACTTGGAGTTCGAAATTTCCACGAATGAATAGTGCTTTAAAAAATTTCTATATAAGGACTTGTTCATTTTATTTTTGCAAAAAAACCTAGCCTCCATTAAACCGTAGAGATCCAATGGCCGAGATTTCACACAATGATCAAGGCCGAATTAGGCGTTGGACCCAAAAGGAGAAAGGTGCGCCTCGACCCAAGGAACCCATCGCCACCCTCCGATCACCCATCGGCACACCACGGCAGTCAGAATTCCTCTTCAAAGGTGTGGCGTACTTTGGTCAAATCGTAGCGATATACGGCATTAGGGCAGGTGAGGGTGGTGTCGATGGAGAGCTTGGAGGCGAGGCTGTCTCTGGTGAGGTTGCGGCTGGATTTGGAGCTCAGTGGCGGTGTGGGAAATTGCACGAAGTTAGGTGGCTGGAAGGGTTTCACGTGAGGGGAAGAAGTAGAGCATGCGGCCCAGATCTAAGAGGCGAAATCAACAGCCGGAGAATGTTAGGTTCATTTTTTTTAAATTAAATGGTAATTAACGAAGATTAATTATATTATTTAATTCGGAAATTTGTAAACCTCATAGCTATCTCATACGAGGTCGAAATCGAATGCGATGAGTCACGTTGCGATCGTATCGACGAAGGCTACTCTTTGGAGTTGGATTGAATGAGATCGGAGCTTGTTGGAATTTAGGCTAAAATCGAACAGCCATTTAGTTTTAGTCAAAAATCGGAACGTTTCAGCATAAATGAAAATCAAAGTGAGTTTAACTCACATTATGTTTTATTTTGTCATACCTATGATGTTATAAATGTTTATTGATTGCTTGGATGTTAGTTATATTGTTTGATTTCTTATTTGGTTGAATTTCCGTTTGGAAAATGGATGAACCCATATGATTATATATATATATATTGTCCGTAACCATTGTTTTGCTGGGAATAAGTGTAGAGAGATCCCAAAGGGTTTCTTGCCAATAATTTGTTAATTATTCTGTATGCTACTTATATTGTAATTAATCGAGATATTCTATTTAAATTGTTTAAATGTCGTTATAGCAATTTTCGCTATGACGTCAATTATTGAATATCATCCCCTAAACCCTTCGTGCGTGTTGCCTTGAGCTTGGATTTTAACAAAATAGATATTTAAATTCATTAATCAATTTTATTAATGATATTTAAATTAATTAATTATTTTAATTAATGATGTTTAAAATTTAACAAATCATTCTAAATAATGATGTTTGAATTTAACTAATCCATCTAGTTAATGATATTTGGATTTAATTAATCATTCTAATTAATGATTATTGAATTTAATAAATTGTTTTATTTAAAGATATTTAAGTATAATTAATCATTTTGATTAATAATATTTAAATGAATTAATCATTTTAATTAATGATATCTTAGTTTAATAAATCATTTTAATTTATGATGTTTAAAAGTAATCAATCATATTAAATAATGATGTTTGAGTTTAATTAATTATTTTAACTAAAGATATTTTGAATTTAGTTAATCATTTTAATTAACGATGTTTGAATCTAATTTATCATTTTAGTTAATGATATTTGAATTTAGTAAATATTTTTAATTAATGGGGTTTAAAAATTAATTAATTGATTTAATAAAAGAGTTTAAGGTAAATTAATTGATTTAATAAAAATGTTTTAAAGTTAATTAGTTGATTTAGTATATTGAAGTTAATGAACTAATTTAATAAGTTTTAAGAGTTAAATTGCTGATTAAATCAAGGTATTTTTTTGAGATAATTAACTAATTAAATAAAGATAATGAATTGATTTATTAAAGAGATTATAAATTTGATTAATTGTCTTTTGAGATAAGTAATATTGTTTTTAAAACTATAAGAGTATAAATATGTTAATTGTCTTTCAGGATAATTGATGTTGGTTTAAATTTCTAAAAGAAATTTTAATTTGATTTTTTTTTTGGAAAAATTAGTGTGATTTAAAAAGTTATAAAAAGGTTATTTAAATTATCCTTCGGGATGATTAACCTTTGATATAAAATTTATAAAAGTAATTTAATTGACTTTTATCTTTTGGGATAATAAATATTGTTTTAAATTTTTATAGATAATAGTTAATAAACAAGGTCTTTTCAAACGAATTGTTTCAAATAAAGCTAAGTGTAAATGGTTTTGGTTTATAATAAACAATGTTTTGGCATTCGTTTTTACACTGGTTTTAATACACTTAGAAAATATAATTTGCCCTTTTAAATAAGAATGTTTTTAAAATATCTTTAAAAGTGTCGTGATGTGAAAATTAAGCGCAAGGGAAACAACCATCTTATCATTTCGATAGTGGATTTATCGACTATCAACTTTGATTATGATTTTTTCTTTTAATTTCATTACTCTATGATGATGTGTTGCTCATCTAAGCTTTGTTATCCTTTGTTGGAAATGATTATTCCCAAAGAACGAGCGGGGGCCAAGCTATGTGAGGTTTCTCCCATTAGGGTATTTTCACATCCACTCTAGATTGGATTCGGTGTTGCGCATTGAGATTTGAAATACTCGGATTCTCGGTAACATTTGGCGGGGTATGGCTTGGAGGTCTCCGAGAGCCCTCGGAGTTCTCAAGTATATTTCTAGAGGTATACTTTCAGTAAGGGGGGGCCACTACAACAAAAGAGGCATATTATAACGGTGGAACACAGTTGTAAAAGATATATTACAACGGTGGAACAACAGTCGTATTTTAAGAAGTTGTAAAAGACTATTAATTTTTTACAACTGTGTTCTTTAGTTGCATATAACCGTTGTGATATTGTATATTACAACTGTTTCTTACCCTTGCAAATAACCATTTTACAACTGTTGGTAACTCTTGTAGATATGTAACATTTCGTGCTGTAGCACGTATGACAACTGCTGGATAACTGTTGTAGTTATATAGCAGGTATGACAACTACGTGGCCACCGTTGTAGTTATCCCTACTACAACTGTTACACACAGTTGCGGTTTAGTATGTTCTACGGCCTCCTCCACAGTTGTAATATACTTTAATTACAACCACATCAATTGCAATTTAAACCCAAAAATATAATTGCATGCACCATTTAATAATTTACCAAAACTTTAAATATACATAACTGAATCAAATTCATTCATAAATATTAATATTTATATAATTCTAACAAAACACAATACATACCAAATAAAACAATCTAAAGTATTCGTTCACATCACCAACTAAAACAGTACCAAAACAACATTCTCACATAACCATTCCAAAATAGGATACAACACAAAATACATAAGAAAGATAAAGTTTTATATCGCAAAACACATACCCTAAGGAAATACACTAGTCGAAGGCAACGAAGTCTTTATGCCAAGCCACGGTCGATCCAACTACTTCTCCAATGGTACACATCTCGGAACTCGGCCTCCACAAGAAAGCTTCCGGATCCACCGCCACATCAACCCAAACTTTACAACCATCTGGTCCTAGTTTTTTAAAATGCACCAAACAATCAGGATCAGTGGATACTACCGTTCCTTCTGCAACAACTTGCTTTTGCCAACTCAATATTTTACATTTTCCGACCTCAATTCCAGCATGCCTTGCATCCCATTTAGGCCGTCCTTCAACAGTCAGAGTATTGCTCTCACGGTGTGACTGCACAAAAATAATTTACGAATACATTAGACTAATTATGGTATATGTATAGCAACTCAGAAAAAGACATGGAACTAAACTACGAATGTAGGACTATATCAGTCAGTGTATATCGGAATTCACTCTAAAGACTAAACTACGAATGTAGGACTATATGTGCGCATTTAAGTTATCTAAGTTATTTGAAGATTACTCAGATGACCGTCCAATAGAAATCCATGCTGTGGATTATGGCCTTCCTAAATCGATACAAAGGCATGAAAAATACCAAAATTTCACATTTTATCTCCTCAAAAACAACGTAATAACTTACAACTATTACCATTCAAAAACTTCATTAATTTATTATTGATGCTCTTCATTAACTGGTGAATTTTCTGACTTATTAGGATGAAGAGCTGTACATTGCACTACAAAAAACGGTCATATGCTATTTACAGTGGTATAGCTCAAAAACAAGGTAATAACTTAAAGTTATTACTATTTGAAAAGCTTCATTAACTTATACAGTAATATTTAAGGTAAGAAGACACGGTTGAAAACTATAAAAAACACAAATGATTAGTCAACTAGACACAAGGTTGTAAAAATCGCTAGGCGGTTAGTACAGACTAGAGATTAATCATTTGGGCGGAGATTAATCGAGGATTAACCGGAGCTAGAATTTTGGATAACTCGTGTATTTTAAATAAAATTTTAGTGTTTTGTCTACTATCGATTGATATAAATTAGAAATTTGAGATTTTGAATATGCTTAGAAGTAGCCAAGAAGGTAAGACCATCTAAAATTTGCACAATGATGCTTATAAGTGGCAATGAACCTTAAATAATGTCAAACCAGTGTCTAAATACAAGTTTTGATCTTACATGAGACCGTAAACCTTATCTAGACAGATCTAGGCAAATCGTAGGTGGTAAGTCACGCCTAGCGCCTAGGCGGGGCCTAGACAAAGACCTAGAAGAATTTTTACAACAATGATTAGACATATTTTGAGCTCTATCTCTAAATTATATCAAGAAGTTTTCTAGATTTATATATCCATTTTTAAGCCTACGGTACATCCACGACCGGTCACTCATTTTGGGATTAATCCCATAAAGATGATAAAATTTACTTAATATTCGATTATTAACAAAAAAAAAATGATTCTAAATAAAAATAAAGTATAATATCCAAACAAAAAAGTATAGCAATAAAACAAAAAACATTCTAAACTAATATGACATTTCACAAATTATAATCCATAAAATATATTAAAGACTAGATGTATCGATCATTTAGAACACAAAAGTGATATCTTATCAATAAAATATCTCATATTCATTTTTTTTTAGATTTATTGGAACAAAATGTTAACTATCAAAGCAAATAATAAAAATTGAGTAACGAACTAAATAAAACATAGAGAAAGCGTAGAGTACCTACGACTTTTACATTACAGTTGGCAGCCATGTACTTAAAATCAAGTTGATGAAGATCACAACTTCTGATTATAATTTATTTTATTATTTGGTGGGACATATCGATATCAACTGCTAAAATATGACTTAATCCATATCATAATGTCTGTTAGGTGCATCGTGTATCATGCAAATGAAGTTACTATTCTTTACTACTGAAGATCAGCTGATACCATACCTCTCAGCAAATGTTCCTATGTGTAGATAATTTGACCAAACCTGGAATAGTGAAGGAGAGTACGTAATACTTGTAAGTTAATAAATTTATATTTACTACTAAAAAAATTGGTTGATTATTGGTGACACAAATTAATTAATTAAACCTGCGAATACACTGAAACTGGAAGGGAGGGAAAAAGAAAATTAAAGAAAAAAGAAAAAAAAAACTTATAACTTAGACTAACAATGATTAGTAGATTGAAGTTGCAGAAGATGAATCAGATATCCTTAATCCTTGACTTTTCTTTCATTTTATTTTCAGATAAAAGCATAAATGCATTAAAAAATGGAAATTAGAGAGGCATTTCTAGTTCCAAACTTATTCTATTTCTGCTCCTTCTAGAAACTCAATCCAAGAAGCACTGCTAAAATTATTTTGGGTAGTATATTTATTTATTTATTGCTTTTTTCACAATTCGTACATACATTAAATCATTATTATTTCCAAGCAAAAATAGAAAACATTCAAAAGGTTGCAATTTTTAAAGCAAACAAACACATACACACACAAATTTGTAACTTTTTATGCAAAATTAGTACCAGAAACTACAATTTTCGAAAAAAAATAAAAATACTTTTTTAGTATTTGCTTTAGTTAAGTTGTAATTTTATGCAGATTTAAGTTATGAAAAAGAAAGAAAAATAAATTGGTGAAATTAATTCAGAAGATCTTTCAGGGAATGTGTTTTTGAAAGGGATATTTAACCTATTTTTTGAAACTTTGAAAAAAATTAAAGTACTACCAATGCAATTTGCAAGTTATATAATGGGGCCTATACATTTAAAGGAACTAAACCTCAATATCGTGAAAGAAACTGCATGAATAGCAAATTCCAATATTGCTGTGTTATTGCATTAATTCATATGAATCTCATATGCTCATCATGTAATCGGTTAGCTATATAGCTTTATTTGTGCTACTTTTTGTGTAAAAGTATGATACAGAATCATTTATTGTTTAATTTCAAGCACCATTGTTCAACTACGAACGGATACTATCCCATCTCTACCTCTCCCGTCCCACTTTGTTGGAATTTGGGGCCCGTTTTGATTACCCATCCCTGTTTTACTCTAACATTTGTCTTATTGGTTTCGAATCCAAGAATTGTAGTACCATGAGTTGAGCATATTACCAATGGACTACGGATCACCATCCCTCGCATTTTTAGTATAACTTATCCACTAAAAAATATACATATAGCTAAATCTAATCTAAGAATTCAATATGAATGAACTCAAACAAAGATAATTCAAATTAGAGTACAAGAGAAAAAAGCATTTTCCCCTCTTGGTATTCCCAACATCATCTTTACCTCACGTAAGCACGGCAGTAAATGGCAGGAGCGTAGGCAAGGTGCAGTAAAAGTCGTAGGTACTCTACGCTTTCTCTATGCGATTAGGTGCATCGGGTTAATTAGGTATTTAAAATATAAAAGACATAGAATTGGGTTTTTAATTCCTAAAATGAGACTTACAATCGACATTGAAAGTCATCGAATTAGAACAAACATAAACCTAAAAGCTAGGATTTCACCTCAAATTGGAGCAATCAGTTGATCAATCATCCAAAATTAAACAAAACCGACATTGGAAGTTGTAGAATTAAAAAAAAACTAAATTAATACTAATCAAATTAATCAACCCAGAAAAATGAAATTAAAATCAACAGATTAGAAAATAACGAAAGAGGTCAAACCTATGAGTGATAGCACGAGCGCGTACAAGCGGCGAGCATGAGCGATCTAGCTAGGAACGAGAGGGCGGCCTGCGATCGACGACGACGACGACGACGATGATTTAGGGCTTTATTACAAGGAGGGAAAACAAATTTTTTTGCTAGTTTAGATTTGTTGCGGCGTTTAGGTCTTGAGAAAAGGAAAGGAGCGAGTATTTTTTTTTTTTAAGGTTTGGGCGGCCGAAGAAATTAATGGAGGGAGATTGAAACCCCATATGTGATAGAAATATAATATTTGTTACAACCGTTGAAAACGGTTGTTATAAAAAAATATTACAACTGCTATACAAGTATGGTTGTTATAAGTGTCATTATTACAACTGCTGAAATAAAACAGTTGTTATAAAATACCTATTACAACTGTTGAAATAAAACAGTTGTTATAAAATACCTATAACAACTGTCAACTTTTGTTAGTTGCAAATGAAAGGTTGTAATATGGTTATTTTGTTGTACCGACGCACCCTCCTAGCCATTTGTTGGAAAAACTTCTCTTTTCCATTGTTGTTAATTCAAATCTTTGAATTGTTTGTTTAATTGCATTGAGGACTACCTTGTGCCCTTCTCTATGTTTGATTATTTGTATCAATTCTTTCAAGTTTGGAATTGAGTATTATTTATGTCTAATCGTTCAGCATGGGATTTGTTCTTACTAGTACTCATCCTTTATTTTAATTGTTTATGTTGTTTATTTCCGTTCTTGCTTGATTGGATTGTTGTTTTGATTTGTTTTCCATTTCTTCATTTATGGATGTTATTCTTGTGAGGTAAAAACCTATTCTGCGTTAGCAGCGTGGTCTCATAGAATTTTTATATGTTTATCATATTACTGGAGTTTTCTCACGCTGGTTTTCCAAACTGATCCGGGTGTTATTTTATTATAATGCTCGGATCAGACCGAGTTTTTCCTAGGTTGGCTTTGGCGATATGGAGTTATTGGAGAAGAGCTGGATGTTTACCTATCGTAGTGTTTTATTTCCGTTGTATTATATTATATACCTATCAGCAATTATAAGGTCAGAATTTTATAACTGCCCAGTTGATAAGGTTTGTTTTTAACTCTGATATACTCTGTATTTTTGGAGTGATAGATTTTACTATTCTTGTTATTTTATATGTTGTCACTCCCGTTGTGAGATTCTATTTTTCTCTATTCTCTGTTCTTTTTTTATTTATCCTAATAATCTGCTTTCTTGTCGATTGGATGCGCGACATTAGAACACAGTGGTAGTGTTCGCTGTCGACTTTCGATGGTCAAAAAAACAAGTCGTTACAAAGTGGTATCAAAGCTGAAGGTTAAGCGAGAACCTTGGCTTTTGTAGAGTATGGTTCACTAGAGATAGGGTTAGTAATATCCTAGAGTGAGTGACTCATTAGAGATAGGGTAAGTGACACCCTAGAATGAGTTTGAGATTATTATATATATACGAGAGCGTATTTGTTATTGTTATAAAAACACATTGTGTTAATTGGTCTATTGAGTTGTTTACGAATTCAGGTCGAGAACGTGGGATGCCACGTTGTCGAAGGGATTTCTAAACACTTGAACAAGACAAACGGACATAATATTGATTTTTGAAAATTGGTAAATTAAACATTTTACCTCTATTATATATATATAAAAAGGAATAATTTTCAAAAATTTATATATAGTTATAGAGTGTGTTTGTCTATTTGAAAGTGATAATGTTTATTTATTATCACTATTGTTTAATCGGTCATGCTTGATTAATTTAGGAGCATTTATTGTCATTTATTGATTATTGATTAATTGTGATTAACTTATTTATAAGCATTTGTTGTTTGAATTTATAGAAGAACCCCTTGTGGATTAATTTTCACAATTTGACTATAAGGTGTTCGGTTATAGTGTAAAGTTAAAAGTTAACTTTTGATAAAAAGTTGTTCAAAAATAATCTAAACGGTAAGATAAGACATTTAGGAAATAAATATTTGAGAAAATTCTATTATGATATAGGGGAATTATTATAATATGAAATGATTTATATAAAGGAAATTTTATATAAATATAGTCTATAAAATGGGTTTTAAAAAGGATTTTGAGAAATGAAATAGTAGTATTTTTGGAAGTATTTAAAATTAAAAATGTTTTGGGAAGTGAAATTTTAAATGGAATGTGTTTTCTTTGGGATAACTCGGAGGAAAACATCTCAATTAGTTTTGTGGTGATCTGAATAATCTTCTAAGTAACGATCGGATGTTCGCTGTGGAGTACTTAGTAAATTATTCTTTTTGTCATCGTGCGATCGAAATGAGTTCAAATCCAAATGAACCCAAAGTGAGTTTAATTAAATAAATCGTTTGAAGTTATTCATATAAAAATATACATGATATGCTTTCAAATTTGAAATTAAAACCGGTTATCTAATTTTTAAGTTTTCTTATAGGAAATTATTTAAACTAAAAAGGTGTTTTAATAAATAATTTGATAAAAGAAAATTTCAAACTCTTGGATAGAAAAGAAATAATTTAACTCAAGTTTTAAATGGGTTAAATTGGATAGGAAGGTTTTAATTAGCATTGTTTTAATTAAAGACAAAAGTTTTGTTTATGATCTAAGTTCTGTAAACTATTTAGTGATATTAGGCCAACCCGTAAGTATTTTTCCTTAGCACACTCTAAGGTAAAGTAATCGAAGGGTTGACTCAGTATTGAAAACCCATATTGTGTTTGGACTTCCAATTAAATTTTGAGAAAAATGAAATAAATAAATTACAAATGTATAAAATAAAATTGGTGTTTTGTATATACTCTTAGGATCTGAAGGATATTATACAAGTAAATAAAACAAAGTAAGCTTTTATTTGTTGTTTTATAAAGAATCATCTTTGTAAAATATTTATAAACTTAGGTGAAAATTTATAAAGTAATTCATAAAACAATTTTAGTGTTGAATAAAATACTAAATGGAAATTATGAGTGATTTAGAAAGAGATTGGTATAATTAAGAAACCAATCGAACTAAATACGTAAATTAAACATAAATCATTTTATTCGCACGATTTCAGATCTAGGATTCGAATACATAATTTCGGGTGATTCTCACCAGTCCAAAAAAGGGTTTCTCACTTGATTCTTGTCAGCGAACACTTGATTCGGACTCTCGATATGATACTGAAGTTGTCTATCATAGTTTATGGCTATGCAAGGAGAACGGAATTTTCTAATCGAGGAACCTCATAGGAGTCCGCTCTAAGGGAGCTCGAGTGAGTGATACTAGTTCGAAAGTAGAAGTCTATGTATCTGAGCAAGTGATCAGATCAAATATAGCGTACGGATGAATTATGTATATCATACGGACTTAAGTATAATTTTATACTTAGTATGTGACTTAAGGAAAATTGTGAACTTAATAAAAAATCTAAATCAGGTTGTTAGTCATTTAACATTTTAAAATATTGTTAAGTGTTAGATTTTTCGCTATCGAATTTGATTGGTTGGTGGTGTTAGCTTATTCCTTTGCGGAATTTAATTAGATTCGACTGGTTGGCCGTGTGATTTATATACCATTGTTTATAAATTTGGAATTTATAAATAGAAAATTTTTAATTGTTGTTCATTAGGACTTAAATCCTGGTGGTTTAGAAATGTTTTAAAAGAACTTTTGGAATGATT
This sequence comes from Allium fistulosum, assembly GCA_030737815.1. Lineage (NCBI taxonomy): Eukaryota > Viridiplantae > Streptophyta > Magnoliopsida > Asparagales > Amaryllidaceae > Allium > Allium fistulosum. The sequence goes on from CM060905.1 coordinate 458,190,775, forward strand.
GTGGAAAGAAATAATAATACTATGATTTGAAGTATTTGAGAAATATTATTATTTCGATAAAAATTGGAATTTGTTCTAATTGGTATTTGCAAAGTGTTTTAAAATTATTTTTATTATTGTGATGAATGACTAAAATCAATACGCGATTGGGAGTTTCCCCATTTTGGGACTCGCCAGGTGTATTTACTCTATTTTTTAGGAGGTACCAGAATACCATTGGAAGCTCCATTATTTTTGTTTAGAGTTATACCATGCTCGAAAGTGAGGCGCACCCTTCTAATCATGTGGGATCTAGTTTCAATTTATCTTTTTTTGTGTAAGTTTTAAAACATATTTTTGAATATAAAACCCAGGAATTTGGTTCTAAATTTATGGCTTGAAAATATCGGATGCATAACATTTGTTACAGAATATTTTCTGTATTTTGTTACATACGGTTGATATGTTACTTTCAGTTGCATGTAGCTTTATTTCATATTAGAGTTGCATGAAAATTTATATCATGCTAGTTTTAACATATAGGGTGCATCATTATTATTAGTTATGATTGTTACATTGTTTATGTTGTTTGAGTTATGGTAATATAGCTAGTATATTTCTCTTATCAGTATGACTCTTTTGGATTGTGTAAGTACAGGGAAACAAGAGATTACTACTTAATTTCTTTTGCACCTGCATTTGCATCGAGATAATAAACTGATTATAAATCAAACGCAAAAAGGTACGTAGTAGATTTAGAAATTAGAATTGGATGATGATTTTATGCCCCAAATATGAGAGGCCACTTGGCTTTTGTTTTCTTTTGTTGCTTTGAGGCCCATAAAGGTAATTTGTAAATATTCCGATCGAGCCACGCAAAGGAGACGCTGGCGATATTTTTCGTAAATTTAAGAGTTAGAAATTTTTTGAGAATTGTGGAAAATTTTGGTAACTAAAATTTGATTTTCTGGGTTATATCTTGGAATGAAAGAATGGAAGGGAATTAGTTGGTATAGGTGTGTGAATTTAAAAGACTTGGAAATTTTGAAATCTATTCCAGTTAATTGGTTTTGAAAACAAGTTTAATAACACATTTTAATTAATAATTTTAAAATTAAGAGTTAGGAAACATTTTCTTCCTTTGGAATTTAGAGGATGAAATTCGTTTAAGGGAGGAGGATGTAACAACCTAAAGTTTGGGTCATTTGATTTTAAATGTTTAATTAATTTTAAATGTTTAAAATAATTGGATTTTGGAATGTAATAACTTGAATTCAAATATAGTGATCATTTAAATATTTGAATTGTATATTAAAAAATTAATTAAATGGATTTAATAATTTCACTTAAATCCTTTTAATTAATAAATAATATTGGTAATCCAATTTGTAAAATACTTATAAATAAAAATAAATCGGATAAATATCGATAATTAAATATAAAACGATATTTAAATCTATGAAACTGTCATTCCTAGGCACTGTCTCGGATTTCGACGAAACCAGTTTCATGGGATCCATAATAATGAATTATAATATGTTGTCGAATTTCATGGCGATTAGACGTATCATTTGGTCATGCGAGTTCGAAACGCGTAGAAATTAATTAAAGGAATTTAAATAAATATAATTCGATTTTGAAAGCTAACTTCTGTATATGATGGAATTGGCTTTCGATATATATTCCATTGTGTTCGGAATAAGGGTATAACATATAGAACGCTTGGCGGCACGCTTCGTTTGGAGTTCGGAATTTCCGCGGCTGAATAGTTCTTTAAATAATTTCTATATAAGGACCTGTTCATTTCATTTTTGCAAAAAAATTCTAACTAACTGAAACCTTGTCGCCATTAAACCTTAGAGATCCAATGACCGAGATTTCACACGATGATCTAGACCGAATTAGGCGTTGGACCCAAAAGGAGAAAGGTGCGCCTCGACCCCAGGAACCCATCGCCACCCTCCGACCACCCATCGGCACACCACAGCGGTCAGAATTCCTCTTCAAAGACACGGCGTACTTTGGCGAAATCGTAGCGATATACGACGTTGGGGCAGGTGAGGGTGGTGTCGATGAAGAGCTTGGAGGCGGGGCTATCTCTGGTGAGGTTGCAGCTGACTTTAGAGCTTGGTGGCGGCGTGGGAAATTGGACGAAGTTAAGCGGCTGGAAGGGTTTCACGTGAGGGGAAGAAGTAGGAGCGTGCGACCCAGATTTGAGAGGCGAAATCAACGGCCAAAAAATGTTAGGTTAGTTTTTTTTATAAATTTGAATGGTAATTATAGAAGATTAATTATATTATTTAATTCGTAAATTTGTAAACCTCATAACTACCTCATATGAGGTCGAAATCAGACGCGACGAGTCGGTTGCGATCGTATCGAGGAAGGCTACGCTTTAGAGTTGGATTAAATGAGATTGGAGCTTGTTGGAATTTAGGCTAAAATCGAATGGTCATTCGGTTTTAGTCCAAAATCGGAACGTTTTGGCAGAAACGAAAATCAATGTGAGTTTAACTCACATTAAATTTTATTCTATCATATCTATGATATTATAAATGTTTATTGGTTGCTTGGATGTTAGTAAATTGTTTGATTTCTTATTTGATTGAATTTCCGTTTAGAAAATGGATAAACCCATATGATTATAAATATATTATCTGTAACCACTGTTTTGCAAGGGATAAGTGTAGAGAGACCCTAAGGGGTTTCTCGCCAATAATTTGTTAATTATTTTGTATGTTGCTTATATTAATATTTAGTTGTAATTAATCGAGATATTCTATTTAAATTATTTAAATGTCGTTATAGCAATTTTCGCTATATCGTCAATTATTGAATATCATCCCCTAAACCCTTCGTGTGTGTTGTCTTGAGCTTGGATTTTCACAAAATAGATATTTAAATTCATTAATCAATTTTATTAATGATATTTAAATTAATTAATTATTTTAATTAATGATGTTTAAAATTTGAAAAATCGCTTTAACTAATGATGTTTGAATTAAACTAATCCGTCTAGTTAATGATATTTGGATTTAATTAATCATTCTAATTAATGATTATTGAATTTAATAAATTATTTTAATTAAAGATATTTAAGTTTAATTAATCGTTTTAATTAATGATATTTAAATGAATTAATCATTTTAATTAATGATATTTTAGTTTAATAAATCATTTTAATTTATGATGTTTAAAAGTAATCAATCATTTTAAATAATGATGTTTGAGTTTAATTAATTATTTTAACTGATGATATTTTAAATTTAGTTAACCATTTTAATTAACGATGTTTGAATCTAATTTATCATTTTAATTAATGATATTTGAATTTAGTTAATATTTTTTATTAATGGGGTTTAAAAATTAATTAATTGACTTAATAAAAGATTTTAAGGTAAATTAATTGATTTAATAAAAGTGTTTTAAAGTTAATTAACCAATTTAGTATATTAAAGTTAATGAACTGATTTAATAAATTTTAAGAGTTAAATTACCGATTAAATCAAGGTATTTTTGAGACAATAACTGAGTAAATAAAGATAATGAATTGATTTATTAAAGAGATTATAAATTTGACTAATTATCTTTTCAGATAAGTAATATTGTTTTTGAATTATAAGAGTATAAATGTGATTAATTGTCTTTCAGGATAATTGATGTTGGTTTAAATTTCTAAAAGGAATTTTAATTTGATTTATTTTGTTTGGAAAAATTAATGTGGTTTAAAAAGTTATAAAAAGGTTATTTAATTTATCCTTCGAGATGATTAGCCTTTGATTTAAAATTTATAAAAGTAAATTAACTGGTTATTATCTTTTGGGATAATAAATATTGTTTTAAATTTTTATAGATAATAGTTAATAAACAAGATCTTTTAAAAAGAATTGTTTCAAATAAAGCTAAGTGTAAATGGTTTGGGTTTATAATAAACAATGTTTTGACATTCATTTTGACCCTGGTTTTAATACACTTAGAAAATATAATTTGCCCATTTTAAAGGAATATTTTAAAGAAGAATGTTTTTAAAATATCTTCAAAAGTGTTGTAATATGAAAATCAAGCGCAAGTGAAACAACCATCTTATCATTTTCGATAGTGGATTTATTGACTATTGACTTTGGTTCTGCTTTCTTCCTTTTATTTCGTCACCCTATGATGATGCGTTGTTCATCTGAGCTTTGTTTTCCTTTGTCGGAAATGACTAAACCCAGAGAGCGAGTGGGGACTAAGCTATGTGAGGTTGCTCCCATTAGGGTATTTTCACATCTACTCTAGATTGGATTCGGTGTTGCACATTGAGATGTAAAATACTCGGATTCTCGGTAACAGTTGGCGGGGTCCGGCTTCGAGGTTTCCGAGAGCCATCGGAGTTCTCAAGTATATTTCTAGAGGTATACTTTTGGTAAGGGGCGCATCCTTCTAGTCATTTGTTGGATAAACTTCTCTTTTCCATTGTTGTTAATTCAAATCTTTGTATTGTTTCTTTAATTGCATTGACAACTACCTTGTGCCATTCTCTATGTTTGATTATTTGTATCCATTCTTTCAAGTCTAGAATTTAGTATTATTATTGTCCAATCGTTTAGCATGGGATTTGTTCTTACTAGTACTCATTAGTTATTTTAATTGTTTCTGTTGTTTTTTTCCATTCTTGCCTGATTGGATTGTTGTTTTGATTTGTTTCTCATTTCTTCATTTATGAATGTTATTCTTGTGATGTAAAAACTCATTCCGCGTTAGCGGCGTGGTCTCATGGAATTTTTATATGTTTATCATATTACTAGAGTTTTCTCACATTGGTTTTCCAGACTAACTCGGATGTTATTTTATTATATTGGTCGAGTCAGACCGAGTTTTTCCCAGGTTAGCTTTGGCGATATGGAGTTATTGGAGAAGAGCTGAATGTTTACCTATTATAGTGTTTTATTTCCGCTGTATTATATTGTATACCTGTCAGCAATTATAAGGTCAGAATTTTATAACTACCCAGCTGATAAGGTATGTTTTTAACTCTGATATACTTTGTACTTTTGGAAGTGATAGATTTTACTATTCTTGTTATATTATATGTTGTCGATTCCACTGTGAGATTCTATTTTTCTATGTTCTCTGTTCTTTTCTTTTTATTTACCCTGATAACCTGCCTTCTTATCGATTGGATGCGCGACATTGGAACACAGTGGTAGTGTTCGGTGTTGACTTCCGATGGTCAAAAAGACGGGTCGTTACATATTTACTATCTAACAACTTCATTTTTTTATATAATCAAACAAACAAAACAGTAAAAAACTTCCACACTGCATTATTTTAAAAAATGATACTCAGAAAAAACAAAAATGATACCTACAAACTGATCCTCACTAAACTCAACACAACAATACGTTATCAATCAAACCAATATGAATGCAAATAAACAAAATAACAATTAATAAATGTTCGCTTCAAAATGTGAATTTATGACAGTATAATAATTTTGTTATACAACAAAAATCACAAACTCAAAAAATAACAAATATTTTTGAAAAAGATACCTACAAACTGAAAAACTGATACCTAACAGCTGATACCACTTCTTCTCCCCTAATTCTTTCATTGCTTACTCTTCTTCCTCGACTTGCTCTACTTCTTCCTCGAATTGTTGTTTCTTCTGAAACATCACTTCACCATGTCGTCCTTGCCACCAGAGCCATCAATTTTCCATCACCAGATAACTTCAAATCAAGCTACTTTAAAACCCTAGCTGTTGTCATCCACCGTCAAACCAACCATCCTCGCTGACAACGCCGTCTAAGCTTGACGTGCTCTAGACTCATTTGTGTGTTTATCTTGGTCGTTAATTTCTTGTCTTTCTTCCAAATTGAAATTCAAAAGTAATCATTTACGCTAAAATACTAAAGGGTGGTCTTGAGGTTAAAATATCGAGAAATTTTGTCTTCGATATTATTTTCATGCTTTGTAAAACTGTGTTTGGAATAAATATAAAGTTATGTGTTTGCGTCGAAATTTGTTGGTTTCACACCCAGACCCGGCCCGATCCACTTTGTTGCCCTAGACAAACCAAAAATTTTAAGGTAATAAAAATTACATTAAATTGTAGAAGTCAAGAATCGAACCAAGAACATTTGGTACAGAGCCGACACAAACCACTAATAAAACACAATATCATTTGAAATATTTATGAAATAAAAGCTTATTATCTATCCAAACTCATGGATTGTTGCCCCCTCTTCCATGTTGTCCTAGACGATTGGCATGCCAGTCTTACCCTAGGGCCGGGCATGTTCATACCGTTTTCTGTTTCTAAGATGTAAAAAGTAAAGTTTAATTTGAAATAGTAAAGCCGTTAGCTGCATTTACGTCAGATATTTGGCTATGATATAGATTTTTTTCCATACGGAATTGCTAAATCAACCGGCATTCAGCCGGTTAGTGATTGCGATTCCGAGATAGAGCTAGAAAGTTGATCTTTGGTGAATTTCACCGTCATTTTCTGTTTCTTTCCGCATACAACCGTATTCATTTTACCCCTGCCGTTGCAGCAATTTTTTATTCCCTCGTGTACCCTCGCGTAATTCCCGAGATATTTCGAACCTTTTAAATTACGAAAATGGAAAAAATCATCGAGGCTGTGTTGTCTCCATACCCAAGAGATATTTATCACAAAATAGTTGATTCTGTTACGTTGTCCCCATCCGCTTCAAACTCTCCACGTACATCGCGTGGCTTCATGCTCCCGCATCAAGCTTCAGAATATAACTTCAAAAGAAAAAGAATAAAATATTCAAAATAAAGAAAAGACTTTTTCAGAAGTTTATCAAGAGGAAGCCGATATCCTTTTGCATACACCTTCAGCTCTTTATAAAAGAAAACTGATAGAATTAAGTCGGTATTAAACTCGTCTTTCTTCCTTATAAATAAAGAAAAGCGCTTCAGATAATCAAAACGCATACAGACGAGAATGGCAAGGTCAATAGGGATTCTTACAGGCAACTCAGCCTCAGAGTTTACAGGTATAATATTCGTGCTTTGCGTAATAGCGTCAATAGCAAGCGTAGTCATGTTCGCCTGCGGCCACAGAAGCATGAAGAAGAGGAGGAATGAGAACTACAGGAAGAGGCCAGACATAACGTACTACGGCGCTACTGGCGGTGGTTACGCAAATGATTATTACGGTGGAAAAGCAGCGAAGGGGAGAAACAACAATGGATTGAACGTGGCAGCTGGAGTAGGGGCTGGTATAGCTACAGCTGTGGTGCTTGATGCCGCGTTGAGCGGAGGCGGTGGTTGTGGTGGCGGCGGATGTGGAGGCGGTGGTTGTGGAGGCGGTGGTTGTGGCGGTGGCGGATGTGGCGGTGGCGGCTGCGGGTCTTGATTGTCTATTAATGCCTAATTTGTATATTGAATCTTTTAATTGTACATACATACAGTAATATATGCCTTTTATTTATTTAAATAAATGAGCTGCACTGCAGTATTCCTTTGTATGTAGGATTAGATAAGCATTTAGCTTCGTATTTGTATTTTTAGATCGGGTCCGGAACCAAGATCTATTGCTGTTTGTTTTTTGAAATGCAAACGATTTGATTTTAATAGTTACCATTTTTCAATTTGCACCAGTTAAAGCTAATTCCTTTGCGGCACACCATTTTTTTTTTAATATTTAGGAATTATCCACGATCGCATCAAATAAAAAGTTATTCTACTTTATCAATCTTTCCCATTACAGCAACCAACACCAAGCAAATCATCTTTTTCAATGGTCGAAAACAACAAAATGGACCGATTTATAGTTCTTAGATTCAACTTAAATAAGTTTTTTTTTTAAGTCAAAATGAATAGTTTTTTACTTTCAAAACGTAAAAAAACAAAAAGAAGTTTGTTTATGTATGTCCAAACGATACTATTACGTTGTAGAGCTGCATTTAGGAAAAAAAAATGCACGTGATAGAGATCAAGAGGGCTTAAGAACAAAAGACATTACGTGTCATCCATGGTAACTAATAAACAAGAGGAAGGAAAAAAAATTCATTTAGAATCTTTTGAGTCATGGGGACAATTTTTAAAGTAAAACATGCTGATTTGTAAAATAACTCTATATAATACTTTCTTTCGCCTCCACCACCACCGCTCTAAATGCAAAACCTACACAATTTTTTAGGAAAATTTGATCATATTTTAACGTTATTATCTTTACTATACTACTAAAACCGAATCCTAAATTCTCCTCCTTTCTAAATTCTCTTCCCTCATCCATCCTCGACATTGTCTCTACCGTTCTCTTCACTTTTCATGTGACGTCATTTCAATCCATTTTTCTCAAATGCATTCTTCTCTCGTTCTAAAGAACTCCTCACATCCTATTAAATATCCTTTCTTAATTTACCTAATCTTCTTTCTTTTCTAAGCTAAAAAATTAAATTCTACTCTTCAATCTTCCATAGATCATATTTTCTTTGTAAATTCTGATTTTATTTTTCTTGCATGTTCAAACTTAAGTCGTCTATGTTTTTCTTAATTTTTTAATGGTAGCTAATGTTATAAATTAGTTATATTAATCATGTTACTATTTTCATTTTTATTCCTCTTACTATAGAGCAGGCAAGATAATTCAATAATTGATTTTTGTATGTATATATTAATAAGTATGGTTTTGTTTTTATGAGTTTCTTCTACCCTTCAAATAACTAATGTCAAACCCCAAATTAATTTCATTATATTGTTATAATAGTATAACCTTTCACCTCCAAATTCATTTATTCACATATGTACATCTTCCGCTTCCATTTTACTATATTACATTCATTTTCTCATCTTTAGCATCTAAAACAAAACCTTAAATCCTCGTATATTATAATCTCATAAGTTTATTTTTCCTCTGATGTCTGATGGAAAAAAAAATTCTATTGTAATTCATATTCTCTTGTAGCTTTGGTTGGAGTTATATAATTCTCCCTTCCTTCATTTGTGACATATGTCGTGGCTTTGGGTATGTAATGTTTAATTTGTTATATAAAGTTTTGTAAAAATTAGGTATCATTTCTTAAAAAAAATATTGCAAAATAGTATAATATTTATTATTCAATTGGCGGTCAATTTTAACGGAACCAATATTAGAAAAATCAAATCAAAAGATATCACTCTTCAAAAAAGTTGTTGCGGTCATCTTTCTTTTTGTGTGTGTTACTGAAATGTTAAAGGTAAAAAAGTTAAAAGAAATTTCGATTCAACTTCCATAGTAACTCTAGTACATATGTTTATAATTTATTTTAGGATTATTACATTTTTGATTTAGTTTTCCATCAGTTCTAATTTTTCATTTGTACACCTATTCAATTACGCTCTAATATTTGTATTATTTAAATTTCAGTTTATTTATCCTTCTATTATTGAATAAATATTGCTATTTTTGTATTTCAACATAATGTAATTTGATGTCATGTTTTCATTGTTCCAAAGTATAATTTTATATTTATGACCTTTCGATCAAAAATTCAATTTTTGATCATTTATATTCTCTCTTCTAATTCACTTCCAACTTATATTTTTTATTCTCCTTGAATCAGGGAATAATTTTGCATTTTCCCTTATTTATATCTATACCTCAATCTATCATGTCTTCTCTTCAAATTCTCTCGTTCTTAAAATCGGTACTTATCACAACTTCTCCTCAATAATTAAATTGAACCCTTTATTCATTAATTCCCACTTCTTTCTTTATTGCCTTTTCATAACCATTTAATGTTTAAAATCAACTTTTCCTTTCTGGATTTCACATATTCTGACTTTATACTAAAAACTACCCCTTTTTTACTATGTATTTTTTATTCTATTAAATAAAAGGTTTATCTCTCACCGCCTTTGATCGTATCCTAAATTATTAATTCTCATAATTCATAATAACTTTTACAGTAAATTTTGTTTATTCCTTTTAAATTTTATTGAATATTTAAATTAATATCATACTCATTTGTTAAATATGTGCTAACACAATATTGGCATGTATTTTTCACTCCCGTCCTCCATTAGTGTAAGGACCTGTCCTTATAGGACGTTTTAAGCAGACACACATGCCAGACTCAAACCATTCAAAAGGGCAGATTGTTATGGGGTAAATAAGAAAAAGAAAAAAATAAATAAAACAAATACAGAATCTTGCAACGGAATGACAAAATATAATCATCAAATAACAGTTCATGAAGCTGTTTTATAAATGCATTTGACTATTCTTTTACAACACAAAATCAGAGTTACAGAAAACAGAAATAAATGAACAGATAAATGCAGCGGAACAACATGATGCAGTGGAATAAATATATTAAATAATAGTACAAATCTTCGTCTTCATCCTCCAGAAATAAGGTCTTCAACTGCTTCATTAACTAATAGTATAAATGATGCTCTGATTGACTCTCCTTCGCGAAATAGGCGTAACAGTTACGGAATTCAAGAGGCAAACTGCTTCATTAACTAATATATAAATTTTATTTAATATTGAGCATAAATTATAACTCGCTATTAACTATTTTACAAGTGATAATTACCCAGACGGCTTATAGGAGATTGCAAGCAGAGGAGGGGATAGCTCAACTGAAACAACATATGACAGAGTTCAATGATTGACGGAAGAGTGGAGGATTGGCACAGCTGCTAGATGAGCGGATTGCGGCATATTTAGCAGAGCACGGGAGAATTCCTGGGGAAGATGGGTCTGGAGATTACGATGAGTAGGTATGATTGTGGTATTTGATGGATTTTTTTCGTTTTGTTTTGTATTTATTTGACATGTATTGATGGATTTGATACTTGTTTGACGATTGTATTGCTTGATGGGTGGATGTTTTGTTTGATGGACATGAGTATTTGTCGGTATGGTTATGTTGTTTGAAGGATTTGTGGATGTTTTGTTTGATGGACATGAGTATTTTTAAGTATGGTTGTGTTGTTTGATGGAATATAGACGTTGCTTGATGGAATGTTGATGTAGATATGGATTTTTGCGTCGTATATTTGCTTATGTGTGATATGCGATGGTTGTAGTTGCGTAATTGGATTTGTATGTGTTGTTGATGAGATGGATAGAGATATTGCGTCATTTGCGCGGTTGGATGACTTAAATGGAAGTTGGAGGATAAAAAAAATACTCAGTATTGCAACGGCTTACGTCGGCTAGCGACGACTCATTTGTCACGGCCAACGATGGCTTATTTACCCAGTTTTGCGTCGGCTAGTGTTGGCCAGCGACATACCAACGTCCACTTTGGATTGTCACGTGCCCAAATTAGCGACACTAGCCCGCACTAAACTTGCGACGAAGCCATCACAAACCTATTGATGTCGATTGTTTTTGCATCGTCGTTTAGCAACAACAATAAATGACCGACGTCGCATTACAGCCGTCGCTAACAGCAATGCCTTTGGTTGTGATATGGTCAAATATATTTATTTATTTAACTAATTGTGAGAGATATATTAGCAAATATATCTCACGTCAGCTATAAATATGTATGTTATGAGAGTTATTTTTACTAAAGGGTTTTGGTATTGAGGTTGATTCTCAATTTTTAGATTTTCACTTGTAATAATTTAATTAATGAATGTTTCGTTTGGAGGAATTTGTGTATTTTTCTCTTTAATTTTTGTTTCTTGTGAAATCTAATTGTATAGGAATTCAAAAAAACCTCAACAGATATAATCTAAAAGGATGAAATAAAAGAGAAGGAAGACAACAGCGATCCAAGCAAAACCAATCAAATTTATGTGCAAGTGGTAAGTTTGCCATCAGAACTTCAAATACGCTCATTCAGCCGTGTTGCACGTGTGTGCCGGCTTGCAAAACTATTTATATACGAGCATTACGGCAGGTGCTTCGCGCGTGATGAAAAATGCTGAATTGGTTTTCTACAAATTGTATTTACTTAATATGTTCAAAAGAAAATGATTTCCACATATATTTAGTCATATTTTTGTGTTGAATCATACGTAGTTAATTTGAAATTTTATTTCTAAGTTGCAATATCTAATTTCCAATGAGTTTAAATTTATTTTTATATTAATAATTTATAAAAAACAAATTTGTAAAGTAGTTTATTTGTTAGATCATATTTTTAAGTGATATTAAGACTTGGTAAATATATGTAGAAGAAATTTTGAATTTGTAAAAGAAGCTTAATTGTTAGATCCTAATTTTAGACGACGCTAAATTTTAATAATTTCCATAAAGAGGCATTTTTTGTATTTTATACTGATACCAAAAAAGCGTGACAACAAATATATATATATATATATATATATATATATATATATTACAACTATTAATAAATAATTACATACAAAAGGCAATTTTGAAAGTTTGCAGCCAGATCAAAAGTTTGCGCTTCTAAATCAACTATTAATAAAGAAATACCAGTGGAAATAATGATATATGAAGATGAGAAAAAATAATAAGTGGGTACATAGTATCCAATAAATCTTAAAAAATAAAATTAAAATAAACCTGAACTCATTTTTTATCTTTTAACCATGTGGAGGGAAATGTAAAAGAAACATTAAATGAAAAAATAATAGAGTGCGGGCGTCATAAGTTACACGAGGATATGTTTGAGCTATTAGTATTATATATAATAGACTCTCAAATAATCAAACCTTTCCAAGTCGTATTTTCTAAGCAAAGGCATTGGTAAACGCTCAATAAAACCGAACACGTAATCGGTATGACCAAATGCACATCTAAAGTAAATGACGTTATAGAAAGGCCAAGACTTTTCTAAGTCAATTAGTTAACAAAGAAGTTAACCTGTGAATCCATGACCCACGTCTATACAGGCAAAAAGCAAACATGACCATGAAATTCTCCTTTGATTAATTTATACGTTGAACTTTCATTGTTGTTTAAATTACTTTACGCGTATCAACTATTTGATATAAGACTTGATATAAAACATAAAAAGTAAATCCAACGTCATAATCAAACTGGGTCCGTCCACCTACTAAATTCTGACATTATTACGCTGCGAGAAAGCTGTAAATCGCATTCCATTGATGGTGTAGTTTGATGCTAAAATACGATTAAATACAAAATATATATAATTTCAAACCACAAATTAAATAGATTTTCACCAAAAAAAACTTGGTGCGCATTGTAGAAGATGTTCGTATGAAACAGACATATATTAAATACTCTCAACTTTAGTATACGATGATCCTTGTATACGAATCAACGGAGGAGCAACATGGCGTGAAAACCACTCAAGTTTACATGCTTGTCTACATCTCTGTTATCATCAACTTTGTTCACGCTCTTTGCTTTGTTGCAGTCATATTCAGTTATGTCATCTTCTTATCTGGTCGCTGCAAAAGAAAACAAAAATGTATTCCAATATCATTAACATTATTACTTATTGCATGTGATCCCGCAGTCCCACTTCTGTTCACAATAATCCACTGGTGATGTTGCTATGTTATACTGCCGCAAGCATTGTTTTAAACACTAGATTCAATCTCGGTTCGACCACGTTTAACCTTCAAACTTGAAGCCGCACAGTATTAAAAATAAAATAAATTTGCACATATATAAGTCGGCAGCCTAACATCAAAACCCTAAAATAATCTCTGAATCGATCTCTTTGAACCATAAGGTTCTTCAAATTTTAAAAAAAGCTTCATTTCGCTGTATATTTTTTCACATAATCAATTTAACAAATAATCAATGTACATTATTAGTATATGTATTTTAGGAATTTTTATTGAGCTAAAGCTCTTTCATCTTGAAATATAAGGAAATTTAAAATTTTTCGTCAAAAGTTTTTATTATAGAATTACTCCAATAAATATTTGTTATCAAGATTCAAAAATAATTAGTTTAAATTTCAATATATTATTTATAATTGTTTAGATTTTAACATTAATTGAAATACTTTTATATTTGAATCAAAAACTAATGATCAACATGGTTTTTACGGTCTAATCGGTTGTGCCATTAGAACTTTTAATCTTATACCAACGCAGTTAGACTCGTGGATAGGTCTTCCAAATATGACTCCAAGTAAAATTTACTACGCGCGTTCCTCAACTTATTGGAAAATACTATTACTAAGTTTGTATTCAGGAAGCTCCAATGCGAATGGGTTGAAATTAAAATTGTTTGAATAGAGGGAGTCAGGGACACCCGGTGCTAATTAATCAACGCGGTTCACTTTTATATTATTTCCATGAAAGCATGATAAATGCAAAACAACTAAGATGTACATTCATATATCGACGTATAATATCATGTTTTTCTTTCTTTTCTCTTCAGTGGCGTATAAAATTATATCGTAAACATTACTCAAGACCATTGCAACCATGGCTTTGTTCGTGTTTTTTTTTTCACTTCTACTTTCTTACCATAAACCTTTCATACACATTATAAACGAGATTTTATGGCACGTGCAAAAGCACATGGATATAAAAAATTCTTATAAAATTATAAAATTAAAATTCACGTGCAGTTTTGATAAAAATAAATTGAAAAGTGTGAAGAAAAATTTGTTTTTTCGTTGGAATATATTTTCGAACTTGTAACCTTAGTTACATTTTAAAAAATTTATTTGAAAATAAATGCTAATATTTGTATTTTTTTTTAAGATTTGAACTCCTCGTATCTTACTTCCATACAAAGGTATTTTGGTAAATTCACGGTTCGAACTCCCGACTGCTCTCTTTCTTTATTCTTGGGCATTGTTATTGACACTCCAAAAATTGTTAAGGGGGGATCAGTTTTTATTTTCACTTCAGTGTAAATCAAACTACTAAGGGGAGTACAATTATATTATAAAATAAAATATAGATGGCCAATTATAACCTTTTTTACTTTTTACCGTTCCTTATTAATTCTTACTTTTTACCATTCATTCACTTCGCTCTTCTCCTTCTCAAACGATTTCGTTCATGAAACCTAAACCCTAGCAAATAAAAAAAATTACATCTTCATTGTTTATTTTTACAAATTGAACGAAACGTTCACTTTCTTGAGTTAGAATCATATCGGTTTCTTTCTTCTGTGAATAAATTTCATTAGAACTAGATTTCTTCATGATTACGGACTAATGATTTTGATTAAGGAGGAAACAATTGATTACTGTAGTAACAATTTAAAAAATAGAGGAAAAGATGATAACCAAGGGTAATTTGTTAAGACTATAGTTTTATGTTAAAGAAGGACTAATTTTTTTTTACCCCCTTAGTAAATTTTTCTTTTTTTTAAAAATGACTTCCCCTTAACCATTTTTGGAGTATCATTAACAATGCCCTTATTCTTTTCTAAACTCTTCGCAAAGTCATTCTCCATTTCTCATCCAACCCATCAGATCGCTTCTAAAAATAAATGTTCAACATCTACAACGAAACAACATAAAAAAAAAGAGAAAGATACAATTTAATTCATAATTCAAAATTCAGTAGGTATTATTTTTTGAAAAATTCACGGCTCATCCTATCCAAGGGTGGTTAGAATAATCTTAAATCCCTATGTGGGTAAACCGAGGACACTAAAAAAAACCCACGCTTAGACCTAGCGTATCCATGTGAAGCATGTCAGTAATTTTGAAAAAAAAAATAGAAATAAATCTTGTACTAAAGTTAGGAGTTTCGAAAGAAAAATAGCATTAGCTGAACTTACAAAAGAGAAATAAGGAATATATAATTTGAGGAATCAATAGAGAAATAAAACTTCACTATCTATTCTTCTCATATAATTGATAAAAACACCCGATTAAACTCCTAAACAGATTATGCAGACGCATCCAATTCTTGGTACAGCTGACGATATGTCCCAGGGCAACCATGTAATTTCAATTATTTATACACTCAAACTCATATGTACGAATCTTGCTTGAAATGAAAGTATGTTCTTCTGATTTCTATTCCTAATATGTCCTTATGCTTATATACAAATGTCGAAGATTACAATTCATACATACAACAAGAAATCATAGGAGTAGGTATTTAACCTATTGCAGTTACGAATGGTTCATAATCATGATTTATTGGTCATTATGGATAAATAAATAATTATCCTTAAATATTTCCAATCAATATGATTTAAGAAAGGAATATCGAACCACTTGCAAGATCAAGTAGGTAATGCTCTCTATATAATGGACTGTGATTTACTCATGATCATTGATGGCACCAAAACATCGTAAACTTGTAGTTGTTATAGATCAACTACAAAATGGCTCATTGTGAGTCTTCCATATAGGTTAAATTATAACATTTCACATGAAAATATTCATTGGTCTTTTGACTTGTGTAACATTCCTCATTTTGAGATTGAAAATAAACGCTAGTGATGCTGCTGTCATTCTTAGTATTATTTTCCCATGACAAAATGAGATCAGTTAATGAATCTATAACATTAGAGGCACGAAAATATGAAAATTTTCAAAACACATTTCATTAATAAATTTTCACATTCATTACTTGTCCCATCGATTCCACGTTCAAAGAAAATATAATAACTACAATTATATTCCGAGAGCAACATATGAAGATGCCCCCTTAGTAATATGAGTTTAACTACTTGACAATTATAATTATGTCATTACATCCGTTCAACGTAACATAAATTTTAACCAACACTGAACATAACTCCTAATATTAGCTTGCCTCCTACAAATCTCCGGAAGCTTATTCGTCTAACATGAAAACCTTACTCTCGGTCTACTCAACTGAGTATTTGAGAGTTTAAGAGGAAAACAAAAACTTCGGGTCAGATAAAAAGTCTAATGTGAATAATAATATATCATCTTGAACTAAAACAATTATATAGTGAGAGTACGTTGCAGAACGGGATGAGTTTCCCTTCGCCGGTATCTTATCAATCTGAACATAAATTATGCATCTGTAACCACACTGGTTAAAACAAAACATAATATGATCATATGCATGCAATATGGGTAAATATGACTAGTTTGTCAATAAAGGGTTATGCTTTCCAAAGGTTTATCCACCACGTAAAATGGACTGTCTGCCTCAAATCATAGTTTTCATAGGGTCACTATGAACCTATTTGGCTGACTCGGGCCGAAACATAACCAGATGTCCAAAAATCTTCAAATACAATTAGGAGGTCTCCAAATACAGTTAGGAGAAAACAAACAATACTATAGGCATATAGAACTACATGTTCCTTTCTATGCGTACACATCTTTTAGACTCACTACTGATAAAGCCTATGCACTGGGATCGTGGGCCTTTATCAACTGGGGGCTACCGGCTGAAGCATAAGGTGTGACCCTATACCAGTCCCACTTTAATCTTATCTGGTTTTAAATCCATGAGTTATATCTTTTTGATCATTTTAAGACATTCAAATATAATTTATTTATTTGATCTTCTAGATGCAATTCTACTCACTCAGAGGTTTAGTCTGACCATACTCACTGCTGGAATAGCCTAGCTGGTAATTATGTCCCTAAATCCCAAGATGCAATGTTGGGTCATGTAGCTGTGAGTATGACAATGGGAAATATGTAAATTTAACCGATCAAATGGTAATGAGAACATATAACATCATTCATTAAAATATGTTCAACCAATAATCATAGGCATTACAAAATTACTTAATTTTAAGTAATAATTCCTTTGGCAAAGTTCATATAAAACTAGGCTAAAACACCATTTCATTTCCTTGAAAACATTTATCACTAGAAATGATTAACCACTTGAATCCATTTTTAAAACAAAGAAAATATACCCAAATACTTGGTCAAAATCTTATACCGAAACACAATCATCTTTACGTGGCTTTCTAAACATTTGTTAGAAAACAAGGCTGTCGAGCCTCTAGAATACATAACTATCAAGCCTCTAAACATAGGTACTTGGTTATAAACATACGGCTGCTATGCTGCTAAAATATGATTGTCGAGTCTTTGTATCAAGCCTCTAAACTTAGTTATCTGGTTTATAAAACATATGGCTGTAATGTCGCTAAAACACAGTTGCCGGACCAATAGAAAACAAGGCCATTGGTTTATAAAACAAACGGCTATTGTGTCGCTAGAAAACATGGGTATCGAGCATTTAAAACATAGTGATCGGGTTTGTAATGTTAGAACCTTAGTTTTGATGATGACAAGGAAATAGACGACTAACATATTATTGCAGAAATAAGTATAATCAAAGAAAGAAACGAAATCAGAGCACTCCATCAAGCATAACACAACATGAAATCAAAGTGATCAAAGAAATAAACAACTAAGGAGCTCAGGCAAAACCAAAGCAAGACAGGAGTAAAGAAATCAAAGATAAAGGCAACCAAATTAAGAAAGTGCAAAAGAAAAAATGCACATGAACATTACATGACATCCATCGGTCGACCGGTGGATGATATGTACGTGCTCCAGTACATTTTCTTTTTTTACCATTACCAATCCCTTTGTTGCTCATCTTCTAGATCGTATCTCCCATTCAATGGTGCCTCTATGACTATTGACGATAACTCTCCGGGCAGACGCTACTCTTCATTGCAACCACCCAAATCTATAAAAGGATAGGTAGACTACTGGTTTTCTAACCAATTCTCTGAATACATTTCCTATTGCTTACTCTCTACTGCATTCTGATTAATGAATGAGCGTTCAACTATACATCCTGATATTCAAACTCCAAAATCCATGAACCTCTGCTCATATTCATATTGAGTGATTACAGGTGTTTGCACCAAAAGTTGACACAAACACCCAATAGAAATAATGTAGAGAAATAAATGTAGAATCTAAAATAAAAATGGTGGAAATAAGAAATTAAAACAATAAGAAACAAGCACGTAACAAAGACACAAAAATTTATAGCTTTATTTATCCCTTTGTAAATTGAGTACAATAGGGATTAGATTGAAATCCTTAGTTACAATAGAGTACAAAGCAACTTGTAGCGTAAAAGTCCCAAAAATGAACAACCAAGCCTGTATTTATAGACGAAGATGGAAAAATATCTCCTTAAAAATTCAACAGAAGGATCTCCAAAACCATATGGACCCATCAGAGGGTTTGCATGTCCCAAATCGCAAGGAATAGGGATTAGTGTTGATCCCTATTTTAAAAGAATTTAGGGGTGCAATCCCTATGGTAGCTTTCTCATATTGTAATGTTCTTAGCCTCAAAGTTTCATGCTAATTGGATTAATAGAACTTGTGCTCGATCTTTGCTTCAATGTGAGTTGTCTTCTAATTTCAGTCGATTCCTATTGAGGGAAGAGAGCCGATCCATCTTATTTCATCCTTTTGAGGTACAATCCCTAAGTTAGACTCCCTAGGGTTGCCACATCTTGCTCACAAATTTTTTATATGCATTGGACTTTTGGTTCTTGAGATATTGGTTGTTTTCTACTGAATTACACTTGCTCGTTGAAATATGCTGATCCCTACGTTGGAAGTTGATTATAGCCGATCCCTCCTTTATGTTGAACTATATTCCATATTTGAACATTCTGCATCATATATCTCTCAATTATGTTCGATCGTGGCTTTATATTATCATCTATACTTGATGTTTAGACCCCACAATCATCGCTCTGGACTTACTGGCATTGATGACAATCAAATCTAACCTGTCCAATTAGTTCGAATATAGCAGGGTTAAAATACCGGATAACACTTGCCTCCAAAGTACGTCTTGTGTTAAACATGACTTGCTTTGAATCGAAGCAAGTTAGAGTCGTCGGAAAGAAATCCATCCAGTTTTCTGAATAATTGCTATCCTTTCCATGAATTATTTTCCTAAAGTATCGAATCTCTCTTTGATCGTGATGATGCTTGGTCGATTTCAAATAGTTTAAATCCAAGCTTATATTCCGTCAATTGCTATCTATGTCCAGTTCTACGAGACTATAAAGCTTTGGCTATCTGATCAAGTCTCGACCTTGAAAGCTTCAGGTTTGAATTCAAGTTCTATTGATTTCAAAAATTGAACCTTTAGAATGTACACATGCACGTTTAGGTACACGTTCTTATTGTTGGCTCCTAGATGTGCTTGTACGCTGACGGGTCGTCGCCAATTTTCATTGAGTTAGATGCAATTCCATTGCATTTTGCATATATGTACTTTTTAAAAATTTCATGTCCATGTTTGCATGCACATAGGCTCATGGCCGATCCCTTTTTTTATATGAGTAGGGATCGGCATACTTTTAGCCGATCCTCCCTCTCCTTCTTGTTTTCTTTTTACATAATAGGGTCGAACCCTTTCTTGCTCTTGTTTTCTCATAGGGGTCGGCATTACTCTAGTTGATCCCCCTTTCTGTTCTTTTATATAATAGGGATCAGTATTTTTATAGCCGATCTCCCTCCTTCTTCTTCCTTTTGACTTCTTGGAGAATGAAGATGCGAGCCGAACCCACATCCCCCATATATAATTCAAAACCTTTCTTATCCATCCCTCACTAATTCACTTATCTTCCATTTACTTTTACTTTCCTATTTCCTTCAAGATTGGTCTCGAACCCTCTCCTTTCAACTTGAAAAACCCGACCCCTTCCTATCGAATCAAACACCGCCTTCATCCATAAACTCACCTTCCTATTTTGCTTTAGATCATCACTCCATCTTCAATTTGAATTGTAATCCAATATCTCCCCTCGAGCAGCTCGTTTGCTATATATTTAGGTAGGTTTGCTTGCCTTTAACCTTTAATTTTATGGCGAGATATTGGGTTCGACTGCGTTAATTCATGAGTTAAGGAAGAGACGAGATGGATGATGATGATGTAGATTTTGGGGAAGTAGCTTAGGAGGAGGAAGAAATAGTGTAAGATGAAGGAAACAGAGGGATCGACCATGGTGAAGTATGGTGGAGAGGGGTCGGTGATGTCATTGGAAGGCATATGAGTTAGTTGGAATGGTTGAGTGAAGCACGAGAACGTTGAAGGAAAGGGATTGACAATGAAACTTAAGAAAGAAGGGTCCGGTCATTTGTGAAGTGATGAGGGATCAACTGTTGGCTTTAGGAAGAGGGGATCAGTTGCATGGTTAAGTTGAAGGATTGGTGGTTTTGCTTTAGGGATCAGCTGTAGCCTTTGCAATAAGGATTGACTATCTTTTATACATAGAGGGATCGGCTATGGGTACTTGGACGATCCTAAGCTTTGATTTAAACATGAAAACTAATTCATATTCACTCGCATGAACAATTAGAACCAGTCCCATCCCAATGAACATGAATATATGATGATAAAGAACAAAAGGACTACCTTATAAAACCTTGAATTTGAAATCGAACAACTAAACTGTCGGAACTTAGAATATGGACTAGAACTTAACATATGGACTTTAATAACGAACTTCATACTTCGATACGCCGATGGTCGATCCCAAAGCTTACACAACCGATCAATCTAAATGCCAATTGAGACAGTCAGCGATGATGTCACTCTGGTTGGAATCCAAAATATCGTCATTTACTTTTGCTTTTAATCTTGAACTATTTATCTCTATACTTCACAATACTACACCATATTAGTTTACATTAGTATGGGGGGACAAATAATATTTTTCTAATCTTGATTATCCACTGAGTTTAGTTGATATGAGCTCCAAACGTTCAGAGCGTTTAGTTGCAATGCCTTTCGGACCATCTTCACAACACAGCAACCCCGAACCTAAGTCAAGTTCTGCAACCGTTTCCAGCAGACTTTCTTTTGATCATCAATTTAAGCAACCAGAGGTTTTCAGCCTGTCGATCGACCATTTTTATGATGTTATCATCCTTCCAACGGAAGATATATGTTATGCCCCCGACGATGTAAAAGGCGCTATATTTCTAGACAAACCGATGGATTCCCAGTCCTCCAGAATTGGTGAGGCTACTCTTCGTAGACTATGCTCTAAACATAGGATTCTGTTTGGAGATTTTTGGTCCCCTTAATGAATGATATGGCTCATTTGCCCCCGAAGGGATATACGACATGCGATAAATTCATGTGATGGGCTGGATGCATGCCGCCTTTCAGTTCTTTTATCCGTAAAATGATAAACTATTTAGGAATAGATCTTATCTAGCTGCATCCGAACAACTATGCTTTTCTCTGTGGCACTTTCTTGCTTATTGTGGATGTTCTTTTTCGTCCGCTGTCTCCTGAGGACATCATGTTCATTTACAATTTCAAACAACAGACATGAAGCTTTTCTTACACTTTCCTCGAGCCTTTACCCAATTTTCAAGTTCTAACTGGCGCTTGGAACAAGCTTAGCATCTTCAAACACAAATGTTTTTTTGTTTGTTGTCTGCCTGGGTTTGCGAGGGGATGGTTGGAAGGACATAAGTGCTGCCTTCACTTTATTCTCAAATTCTTTAGTCCAATCATATCATGACTAACTTATGCTTTGTAAATTTACGAGTGTCCATCCATGTCCAGAAGATGATAGTTTCTCAAGGGTGGTTTCTGACAATTCGTGCCACCCCAGTTAAAGATATGGGCATCAGATCCCTTGTAATCGATGAATGGTTATCTTCGTTTCAGCTGTTAAAAGAAGGTCGCAGCATTGGACTTCCAGGAAGCACTGTGCCACCAAGAAATGTGGTGGACCAAGAAAGCAGCGCTAATAGCCCTGTCATGCCCCCCAATCAAGAGGACTCGAGACGATGCCGATGAGGGTGAAATTAGAGGTGTCAAAACCGACAAGCCTAGAAACGTTGATGCAGGCCCGGGCATTGCGCCTGTAATAGAACCATTACAAGGTACACAATCCTACACACCCATAAGAAAAGGTAAAAAGCTTGCTTATGAACTCCATAGGAGAAAAACTGATAAAGAGCCAGAGTTCATCATCACCTCAGTTGATGAATAGTCTTCTTCCCAACATTTAGAAAGTTTGATGGAAAGGTTCTCGAATCTTCCAATCCCTAGTGATATCATGACTTATGACTTCCCCAACGTCAGTATTAGAGGTTCAATTCTCCTATCAGGAGTGGTGACGACATTCCTCCTACTAGCAAAAAGGAGAAAACTCCTATGAGCAGGGCTGCATTAACTGGTCCGTCGGGGGGACATTAGGAAACTCACAATCACGCGCACTTCACTACACGATTTTCCCCTATCTTTTGTTCAATAGTCACTTATACACTCTTGTTTGGATTGCAGGTGCAATGTCTCAATCCCATGCCTTCGCTAGAGGAGCTCGTCAACATAGTATAGATCCAGTCACAGTTTAGAATTGGGTAGGCGTAGAGAGAGAGATGGTGGTCAGGAAAGAAGTCGTCATTTGAGGGAGTTCATCTTCCAGACATAAGTCCCAATCTCAACTGTCACAACAGGAAGCTCAATCTAATCTTCTTGTACAAAGCGACGACTAGACTTCTTTCCACGCTCCCCAAATTGCTATGCCGCCTGAATAATATTCTGGTTCATCTGGTTCCAAATAGTCTCGTGATCGTAGGTCGCACTACACCAAAACATGAAATTCCCAACAAAAATATTTCTGAATTACTAACAATCAAATGCCGTTATAAAATAATAACACTTAAATCCCGTTATAAAACTTTCAAAGCCGTTGTAAAAGGAGCAGTGTTAGCACCAAAATTGGTCACTAACCTCGTAGAAGAAGATTGTGAAGAGATATAAGTGATGAAATCAAATTAAACAGAGAAGACAGTGCTAATCTAAATACAGAAAGTAAGAACACCAAATTTATAGTGGTTCAGCGTAATTGCCTATGTCCACTTTGAGGTTAAACTTTATTGATCTTCTTTATAGTTGATTACAAATACAATTCGTGAATCAAATGCTTGAATGAAGTTGTTAAGTAGAGAAGATGAGTCTTGAAAATGGTAGAGTCTCCCCGTTGTTTTCTCTCCAAAAAAGGATCCATTTCACTGTGACCCTGCCCCTCTATTTATAGGCAAAGATGGGCTGGACTTCCCAAGTGGGCTGATTGCCGAACGCTCCAGCCCGAGTACAGTGGTCGTCGTATGCCGAGCAAGGTTCGTCGAACGCTCTACGCCGAACCATCCCTTCTATGCCGAACGGTATGTTGGTGTCGTGGGAAGTGTAGGATGGTTGTCTGTTGAGGCCGAACGCTCTGCGCCGAACCATCCCTTCTATGCCGAACGAGGTGGTTGATGTTTGGGAAGTGTAGGATGTTAGTCAGTTGAAGCCGAACGCTCTTCTTGACGCCGAATGCCCTTACGCCGAGTACTCCTGTACGCCGAACAGTCTCGTATGCCGAACACTAATGGATGCCGAGTACTATGCCGAGCACACTTGTCGCCGAGCACTCATGGATGTCAGTTGCTTCGCCGAACACTCCTGGATGGCCAGTGCTTCGCCGAACACTCCTTGATGCCAATCGCTCTCTGATGCCGAGCACTTATTGCCGAGTACTATGCCGAGCACACTTGTCGCCGAGCACTCATGGATGTCAGTTGCTTCGCCGAACACTCCTGGATGGCTAGTGCTTCGCCGAACACTCCTTGATGCCAATCGCTCTCTGATGCCGAGCACTTATTGCCGAGTACTAGTTGCCTGGTCAAATCCCCAGGAAACACTTGCCCCCCAAAGTGTATTGCGTGGCCGAACGTGATGTGCTTTGAATCTGATACAATCTACCTCGGAGGTATCTTCTCGAGAATGCTAGCGAAGGAGGTGCAAGACGAACGAGATTTATATGCCGAACGATACGCTCAAAGCCGAACGTACCTCGTGTGTCGAACGTCACACTGCTACGATGCCGAACCCTTCGGTGTTGACCGGTTCTACCGGGTATAGCCTCTTCAACTTCTACCTCCCTCTATATAACCAGGTCCTCGCCGTCTCTCTTCCCTTTACGCCTTCTCTTCAGCCATTCCTTAGAGACTTTCAACTCTTTCCATCCTACCAGATATAAAGCCTTTATAATCTATTCTCAACTTCGATCGTCGAATTAGGTATCCTTCCTCTAACAATTGCACTACTTCCATTTTAGGTTCATCGTGGTTTGCTCGTTTTGAGTTGTCTAATTGGGGATAGCTCCTCCATGCCGAACGATAGAAGGGTAGATGGGGTGTTGAACGGCGTAGTCTTTGCCGGGCGATCCGTCTCTGTCGTTCGGTGTGGATGGAGAAGGTGTAGGGTAGAGTTGAAAGTCGTGGCGGAGCACCACTTTTAGCCGAACGATGACACTAGTCGACCAATACGATTGAGACGCCGAACACTGACTTTAGCCGAACAATATAATTGACATGCCGAACAATGACTTTAGCCGAACAACATAACTGACATGCCGAACGATGACTTTAGCCGAACAGTATAACTGACATGCCGAACGATGACTTTAGCCGAACAGTATACCTGACATGCCGAACGATGACTTTAGCCGAACAGTATAACTGACATGCCGAACACTGACCTCAGCCGAACAGTATAACTGACATGCCGAACACTGACTTTAGCCGAACAATATAACTGACATGCCGAACGATGACTTTAGCCGAACAGTATAACTGACATGCCGAACACTGACTTCAGCCGAACAACCCTTAGGTCGAACCATTACCTTAGTCAAACAAAGCAATTGCCGGACAATTCTTGGACCGGATAATGTCTTTAGCCGGTCAATACAAATGCCGAACAACATTAAAAATGCCGAACAGGATAGGTGTCTAACTACACTTTAAGCCGGTCACTTTAGAAATCATATGTCTTCTGAATCTGGGACTGTAATCTCCTCAAGGCGAGCTTTTTGAGACGGTCAGCGATGACGGTCTTCGAAGGCGAAGATTCGAAGCTAAATATTACATCTTTAGAACTTTTAGATTCCTATTGCCTGCACACAATTGCTTGCACTAGTTCACACACCACACGGGGGGAAAAATCGTGTTGCTAATTCTAACGTTCAACGTTTTTTAAGTATAGCTCTCTCAAGCATTTAGCCAGGTTCATTATTTATTCGGGATGTCGAGAAAATCTAGTTCTGCCACCATATCTGACAGGCCTGGGCCGTCAGCAAGGCAAGGAGCCGCAGATGCTTCCAACCCGTCAATCTCTCCCGCTCATAACTTGGCGCCCGATGCTCTGGAGTCAACCATCTTACTGGACAATCTGATCGATTCTCAAGCCTCGAAGATCAACGAGGCCGCTCTGCGACGGATATGTTCCATTCATGGGATTCCCTTTGCTGACGTGTTAGTTCCTTCGAGACACGACCGCCCTCATCTGCCCCCAGTCGGGTACACAGCCTGCAACAAGTTCATGTGTTGGATGGGCAGCGTGCCTCCGTTCAATTTATTTCTCCGGGATGTGCTGCAGTATATAGACATAGCTCCGTCGCAGCTGCACCCGAACGGCCATGCGTTTCTATATGGGACTTATTTACTTTTCATGGCCGTCTTCTCCAGACCTCCAACCCCCGGCGATATCCGATACATTTATATGTTCAAGAGACGGAAAGATAGCCCTTCCTTCATGTTCCTCGAGCCATACCACAAGTGCCAGATCTTGACAGGAGCCTGTAGCAAATTCGCCCTGTACAAACAGGAATGGTTCTATGTGCGCTGCCCTTCCGGTTTCGCTAGGAGATGGGTTGAAGGCAGTAAGTCTCTCTGCCGAGTTACTATTCGTATTTAACCCGAGCATGTCTTTCCTAACTTTCCGTTTCATCTTTTCAGGTATCAGCCCACGCCCGGAAGGCCGAGGATATTCTGATGCTGTCGATGCGATTAGAGCTCTTCCGGCCGAGGATCGAGATATCCGAGCTATCATTTCAAATGAATCGCTGTCGGGGTTCGGCTTGCTAGCTCCTGGTCGTCGGATCAGCCTTCCAGAAGGTGTTACAATTCCCAAACCTTCATCTGGTAAAGGGAAAAAACTTGCCGGACCGTCGTCGCGTCGCGCTCCCGACGCGCATGAAGAAAGCGAGCGCAAAGAGGATGATGCCCCCGAAACTCAGGGCGAGAACGTGGGTCCCGCTTGGAATCCGGCAATCGAAGTTCAGGACATTGAGACATCATCCTCCCCTTCGAAGGGAAAGAAGAAGTTGAAATACACGGTTCAAAAGGAGAAAGTTGGTGGCATCTCAAAAGTTACGCCTACCCCTCCTGAGAAAGAGGCTTCTTCGCAGCATCTGAAAAGTTCCTTGAGAGGTCTATCGAACCTTTCTATTCCCGAAGACATACTTAATTACGGGTTCGATGATCCTGAAGCTCTCAAATTCTCTTCGCCCACTAGAGGCAATGTAGGAGTTCAACTCCCGGCTCAAAGAGACAATACTCCGATTAGCAAAGATAAACGAACGGGTCCGTCGGGGGGAACACTTAGGACACACACGCACATGCGCATTCCATAATATACTTCAAGTCTTTTTAATTCGTGAATTCTCCTTAACTCGTTGTTATCTCCCTTCTTTGCAGGTGATATGGGCCGCTCACACGGACTTGATCGCCTTCAGGGGTCTTCTATATTCCATCACTCCGGACGGGATTCCGGTTCAGGCAGACGTCGGGACCGAGGTGATTATGAAGATAGGGACAATCGTCCGCGTGAGTCGTCTCACCGCAAGAAAGCACACTATCAATCTTCCCAGTCCCGCGATCTTCCTCCTACAACTGAGCCGAATAAAGAGAAGTCTTTGCAGAAGGGTTATCAGTCTGATGCTGCTCGAGAACAACATTCCAGTTCATCGAGTACGAGGCAAGTTCGAGAGCCGCGTAAAAGAACGGAATTCTCTAAGCCTCCTCCTCCTACTCCTGCCGTGGACCCAACTGTTGCGGAAAAGATGGTCGACCTTAAGGCCAAGTTTCCGAAAATCTGTTTTGACGGTTTGAAATTCCTCCCGGCCATCCATCACATTCCCGGGCACGTGAAGCAAAGTGCCATTGCCTGCAACAATGACGTCTATGTTCAACATGACGCATTCGTGCACTTGGTGGAGAAGATCTCAGAAGTATCTGTCGAGCGTCAACACGAGATTGACCGTCTGAATCTGGAGGCTGACAGCGATAAGAAAATCATCAAACTCCAAGACGAAGAACTCGCCTCTTATAAGTCAAAGCTAGAAGCCGCTGAACAAGGTGCAAAAGATACTGCTGAGGCAGTTACTCGCTTAGAGGTGGCTCACAAAAAGGAGCTTGATGAAGCAGTTCAGCGCAGCGGCGCCCTTGCCCTAGAAAAAGACTCTGTCCAAAAAGAAAGGGACGCGCTCGCTACTCAAGTCAAAGAGCTGAAAGAACAACTCTCCAAGGAGAAAGAAGACAAAATAGCCGCTCAGGAAGAATCACAGCGGTATTGTGATGAGATTGTTGCTACCCGACTCCTGAAGGCAAAGCTCGACGGTGAACTTGCCGGGGTCGAGAAAATGAAGGATGAGGCCCGTGAGGAGGGCAAAAGAATGGCTGTGGAGGAGCTTGATTCTCGCCTTGAGGCGGCCGCAGAGGCCGGCAGGGAAGAGGTCAAAAGTATGTTTGACCCGTTGATCGCCGAGTACGGAGCCCGCGTCCTTATGCACCGCGACCTAACATTCTTGGGCGACGGCTACCACGAATCCCTGGCTGAGGCATGGGAAACTCTGATAAAGATCAAGAAAGTCGAGTCGGGCTCCGAAGAAATCGACGAGGATGCATTGGTGAAGGAGTTCCTGAGGGGGAATGAGCCATCGGATTTATCCTCAGCATTGGCTCTTTATGGCAAAGGCTCTTCCCCTTCGAAAGAGAAGAATGACGAGGCTGGCCCGTCAGAGGCCGACGCTACTACTCCTCACATCGCCGCTCCTTATGCTGCTCAATCGGCCGGTCGGTCGACGCTTGATCCATTCGAGCAGCATGCCAGTTATGATCCCGAAGATCCCGGGTTCGGCGTTCATGTGCTGTCACCTATCCTGGAGGGTGAAATCCCGCGCGCCACCGATAGTCAACCGGATCCTGATAGGAAATTCTTCTTTCTCTAGAAGTCGAAGAGATCCCGTCATTTTTCAGCAGTGGTTATTCGTTCTAATGCCCACTTCTTATATTTTCGTGCAGGTCGTTCTGACACCGAGCTAACTCCGAGGAGCGATGACGCTAAGGAGGAAGCGGGGAAAACAAGCGACGTTGCTCACGCAGGGGTAACTCCCGGCCCAGACGCTCAAGTGATCGGGGCGCTTGATGATGACAAACTTGATACTTCGTCTCCTGCCGAAGGAAGCGACGAAGTTAAAATCACTGGCGCCTCTGAACATACTTCAGAGATGAGCATGAAGGATCGTCTCGCCGACGAGGAGAAGAGAAAGGTCAAAGTCAAAGTTGAATCTGAAGTCCTGGAACTCACTGACCAGCGGAACAGACCTCTGAAAATCATTCTCCCGGGCAGGTCCAAACCACTAGATGTTCTGTCTCCTACTCCTGACTCCGTCTCTCTAGCAAGCAAAAAGTCCAAGAAAAAACGTGAGGGAGAGGAGTCGTCGGAAACACCAAAGGCAGACAAGAAGAAGAAGTCGAAGAAATAATCGATGCACTTGTTCAACAAGTTTCCTGACTAAGCTTTGTAATTGTTTTTATCTCCCATGATTTGTAGTTTGTATAGAGAGGTCTGAATTTTGTAGGAGTGGTCATGTATCCCCATTTTGGACTTATTGAATAAAGTTTTAGTTTCTTTTGTGTTTGAATGCTTCTCTTGTCTTTATTTGGTTTGCTGACTAATTATAGCCATAACTCAAGTTCTTATGAGTTACATTATCTCCCAGTCCATTCTTGCGCTGTTCAAACATTTTTTGGACGTGGCATACCTCTCGTCCCACATCTTTCGAGTACTTGGACTTCTTGCAGACTCTGTGTCCCGGGGACTTGGAGGCTTGAAATAGTTTATGCTCTAGTCCGCGCTCTGGGGATTCGGAGATTTGGGATCGTTTATACTCTAGTCCGCGCTCGGGGGACTTAGAGTACTCCGATCCGCGCTCCGGGGATTCGGAGATTGGAATCGTTTATACTCTAGTCCGCGCTCTGGGGACTTAGAGTACTCCGCTCCGCACTCTGGGGATTCGGAGATTGGAAATCGTTTATACTCTAGTCCGCACTCCGGGGACTTAGAGTACTCCGATCCGCGCTCTGGGGATTCGGAGATTGGAATCGTTTATACTCTAGTCCGCGCTCTGGGGACTTAGAGTACTCCGATCCACACTCTGGGGATTCGGAGATTGGAAATCGTTTATACTCTAGTCCGCACTCCGGGGACTTAGAGTACTCCGATCCGCGCTCTGGGGATTCAGAGATTGGAATCGTTTATACTCTAGTCCGCACTCTAGGGACTTAGAGTACTCCGATCCGCGCTCTGGGGATTCGGAGATTGGAATCGTTTATACTCTAGTCCGCGCTCCGGGGACTTAGAGTACTCCGCTCCGCACTCTGGGGATTCGGAGATTGGAATCGTTTATACTCTAGTCCGCACTCCGGGGACTTAGAGTACTCCGATCCGCGCTCTGGGGATTCGGAGATTGGAATCGTTTATACTCTAGTCCGCGCTCTGGGGACTTAGAGTACTCCGCTCCGCACTCTGGGGATTCGGAGATTGGAATCGTTTATACTCTAGTCCGTGCTCCGGGGACTTAGAGTACTCCGATCCGCGCTCTGGGGATTCGGAGATTTGGAATCGTTCGTACGAGCCTGTATGTTGCGCAGAATAATGTAATTTATCATCCAATTAAGAGATATAGAAACTTCATAGAAAATGTGGCTTCAAGCCTTTATTAATGAAAATCAACTAAATTGCTCGATTACAACTTCAAAAGGAAACTAAGTCATTATTGAATGGAAACATGCAGGAAACAATAGTGCCTATAACAAGAAAGGGAAACATGCTAAATGTAATAGTGCCGCAAATGTTCACTGTTCCATGCTCGGGGGAGTGTCGCGCCATCAACGGTCGCTAGCTTGAATGTTCCTTCTCCAAGCTTCCGTTCAATGGTGTATGGACATTCCCAGTTGGGATTCATGCGTGATGGTACCGGGAAGACTCGTTTCAGAACGAGATCTCCCACATCAAAGATTCTTGGGCGGACTCTGCCGTCATAGTAACGCTTGACTCGATGTCTGTGCGCCGCCGCCCTTAATTCAGCTTCTTCCCGTTTTTCATCGATGCAGTCCAGTGACTCCAGCAAGAGGTTTTGGTTCGTCTTGGGATCGTAGTACGTCACTCGGTGCGATGGAACTTCAAGTTCCACGGGTATAACGGCTTCAGAGCCGTATGCCAAGGCGAACGGAGTGTGGCCGGTCGCGGACTTGTGGGTAGTTCTATACGCCCATAATGCTGTCGGGAGTTCATCTACCCATTTGCCTCCAACCTTCTCCAGACGCTTCTTTAGTATGGACTTGATTATTTTGTTAACGGCCTCGACTTGTCCGTTAGCTTTTGGGTGTGCAACGGCGGCGAACTTTTTCTCGATGCCGTACTTTAAACAGAACTCTTTGAACTCTCTACTTTCGAATTGCGTTCCGTTGTCTGTAATGATGGTGCATGGAAGGCCAAAGCGGCATATAATGTTTCGTACAACGAAGTTAATGACCTTCTTAGAGGTGATAGTGGCCAAAGGTTCTGCCTCAGCCCATTTCGTGAAATAGTCGACTGCAACTATTGCGTATTTCGCACCACCTTTGGATAGAGGCAAAGAGCCGATTATGTCGATTCCCCAGATCGCAAATGGCCAAGGACTGATCATTTGTGTGAGTTCCGTTGACGGAGCCCTCGGGATTTTTGCATATCTTTGACACTTGTCGCATTTTCTTGCGTAGTCTGCGGCATCCCGGTTTATGGTGGGCCAGTAATATCCATAGCGGAGGATCTTCTTCGCTAGCGTTTGCCCCCCAGTATGGTCGCCACATTCCCCTTCGTGAACTTCCCTCAAGACTCGCTTTATTTCATCATGAGCGATGCACCGTAACAATGGGACTGAGAATCCTTTCCAGTACATGGATCCACCCTGCATTATGTACCGCGCAGCCTTTCGAAGGACCTGTCGTCTTTCGCTTCTTTTTTCTGGTAAAGCCCCGGTTGTCAGGTACAGTTTGAATGGGTTATCCACGAGTCCTTCTCGATCTCTGTTTCCAACACGCGATCGATTTTCATCTCGTCTACGCTCGGGGCATGCAAGACTTCAATGGGATACAATCCCATTTGTTGAGCATCGTTGGTACTTGCGAACTTAGCCAACAAGTCGGCTTCTTTGTTCTGTTCTCGTGGGATATGTGAAATGTCATAACGCTCAAGATTTGATAGTAGTTCTTGAACCTGAACGAGGTACGGAGCAAGCTTTCGTCCTTTTGCTTGGTAGTCTCCTCGTACTTGGTAAACCACTAACTGCGAGTCACAAAAGATTTCGACTGATTCGATCCCGAGTTCTTTGATGAGCTTCAAGCCAGCGATCAGTGCTTCATATTCAGCTTCGTTGTTCGTAGCCGGGAAATCGAGCTTCAGGGCATAACAGATTGATCGGTTTTCCGGAGTTATAAGAACTACGCCCGCGCCGGAGCAACGGTCGTTTGATGCACCGTCAGTGTATAATTTCCATCGAATGGGGGGAATGATGTCGTGATCGTCCGGTTTGATGGGTATGGTAAATTCAGCGATGAAGTCTGCTAACGCTTGCCCTCGGATGGCTCTCCGTGGTAAGTACGCGATATCGAATTGGCTCAACTCGATGTTCCATTTTAGCAATCTTCCAGAAGTTTCCGGTCGTTGAAGTACCTGCCTCAGGGGTTGATCGGTATAAACGCCGATTGAATGCGCTTGAAAGTATGGGCGCAGCTTGCGTGATGCAATCACCAAGCAATAAGCCAATTTCTCGATTTTAGGGTAATTCTTCTCTGCCCCCGTTAAACGCTTGCTAACATAATATACCGGCTTCTGGACTCGATCCTCCTCACGAACCAAAGCTGCGCTTATCGCATGAGGGGATATAGCCAAGTAAACGTACAGCATCTCATGGTCAACTGGTTTAGATAGCATTGGTGGGCTCTCCAGATGCCTTACCAGGTTCTGGAATGCTTCCTCGCAGCTAGACGTCCATTCAAAATTCCTCTTTCCTTTCTTTATTATGTCAAAGAACGGGATGCACTTGTCAGTTGCCTTGGATATAAATCGACTCAGCGCAGCTACTTTTCCGTTCAAGCTCTGTACCTGCTTTATAGTCCTGGGCGCTTGTACATCTCGAATGGCTTGGATCTTTTCTGGGTTGGCTTTGATTCCCCTAGCGTTGACGATGAATCCTAAAAACTTCCCTGATGCAACGCCGAAAGAACACTTCAGCGGGTTGATCTTCATTCCATAGAACCTGAGTATGTTAAACATTTCAGCTAAGTCTTGAATGTGGTCGTTTGACCGTCGTGACTTCACGAGCATGTCATCCACATAGACTTCCATGGTTTTGCCCAGTTGGTCCTTGAACATTCGATTCACCAGACGTTGGTAAGTTGCTCCAGCATTCTTCAATCCAAAGGGCATCACTACATAGCAATACAGCCCGACATTTGTAACGAAGCTGGTGTGTTCTTGGTCTGGAATATGCATTGGGATTTGGTTGTATCCTGAGTACGCATCCATGAATGACAATAATTCGTGTCCTGCTGTGGAATCGACCACCTGATCGATCCTAGGCAACGGGAAACTGTCCTTAGGGCATGCTTTGTTCAAGTCGGAATAATCTACGCAAGTCCTCCATTTCCCATTCGCCTTCTTTACTAGCACGGGGTTGGAGACCCACTCCGGGTAGAGGGCGTCGCGGACGAACCCATTTGCTTTGAGTTTGTCCACCTCCTCTCCAAGAGCGGCGGATCTCTCCGGATCCATTCCTCTCCTTTTTTGCTTGACTGGGACGTATTTCGGGTCTATGTTCAACATATGACTCGTGATGGCGGGAGAAATCCCACACATATCAGAATGCGTCCAGGCAAAAACATCAAGGTTTGCCTGGAGGAAGTCGCTAAGGTCTTCAGTCATTGCGGGGCCTAACTGTGATCCGATCTTCAGTATTCGCGAAGGGTCGTCACGGCTAACTGAGATGTCAATTGTTAATTCAGCCGGTGCCGCCTTCTCTTCCCTGGGTTTCTCATCGTCGTCTCTCGGATCTATATCTCCGTAGATCCGAGAACTATGCCCGAGCCAGGGCTCGGGCACTACTTGTCAATTATTCGTATTGAGGATGCGGACGGGATCGTCCGCAACCTTTCCTTTTTCCCTCCGGTGGGCCTCTCGGAGCTCGGCCACATAACAAGAACGACCAGCTGCTTGGTCACCGTGAACAATGCCTACTCCTTTGTTAGTCGGAAACTTCAAAGTCAAACACCACGGGGCTAGTGCCGCCCTAAATTCAGCCAGGGCCGGCCGACCCAAGAAAACATTATACGGAGAGTCCACATCCAAAACTACAAAGGGTAGAATTCGTACCCTCCGACGCTCGCCTTATCCCAGTTCAACTGGTAACTCGACATATCCTACCGCATCAGTCGCAGCGCCGTTAAAGCCGTGGATACGAGCTTTGGATGATTTCAAGTCTTTTGTCTCTAGCTTCATCTGATCATATGCCTTCTTGAAGATGATGTTGACTGAACTTACACAATCAATCAAAATTCTTTTTACATATGCTGGTCCGATCGTTGCAGATATGACCATGGGATCGACGGTCGGAGCCTCTACCTGATCAGCGTCTCTGTTTCTGAACACAATATCGTCTGTCATCACGCGCTGCTGCTTAGCAGGGGCCCCGTCCTCTACGTTCGATTAGCACTCAAAATCTGCATGCTTCAAGGAGCTTGCATATCGTTCCATCTCTTGCCAGTTCTTATCTGCAGGATGAGGTCCGCCGATAATTGTATTTATGACCAGTCTTCCAACAGTCCGAGCAGGCTCCTCAGGATGACGTGGAGCTGGTGCACGACCTGGGTTGGACGTTGCCTGTCCTCCTTCCTGTGGATCCTTTACGAATTCTTGCAACTTCTTTTGTCTGATCAATTTCTCGATAGCATCATGCAGGTGTCTGCATTCTTCCGTGTTGTGTCCATAAGTTTCATGGAAGCGGCAATATTTCCCAGTCCGCTTCTGTTCTTCAGTTGATTCTTTTGGACGTGGTTTTCTGTACTGAAAAGTATTGCAGGTGGATAGGTAAATGTTCTCAAGTGGGGCGTTTAGCGGAGTGTACTCGCTGTAGCTTGGAATTCTCGACTTCCACTTTCCCGCTTCTTTCCTCTTTCCTTGACTTCTTCCTCCGGACTCTTTGGGCTGCACAGGCTTACTCTGGACATTGACTTGGACCTTTCCCGAATTGTCTCCAGATTGCTTCACAGCAATGTTGCTCTTGATTGACTCTTGGGCAGGTCCCGATGCCTTATCTCGTCGTAC
The DNA here is from genome assembly GCA_030737815.1 of Allium fistulosum. NCBI lineage: Eukaryota > Viridiplantae > Streptophyta > Magnoliopsida > Asparagales > Amaryllidaceae > Allium > Allium fistulosum. Next base: position 458,226,063 of record CM060905.1, read on the forward strand.
CCACCTAGCTTCCTCTCTTCTTATGAACTGGTGTGCCTTGGAGTAGAAACGCTCTAGCGTAGCCGGAGGTTTTCCTGCCAGCCAGTCTCCAAATTCAGAATCCGGATCTACACCTCTCATTACAGCCATTAGGATTGCATGGTCGTTGGGATTACTGACTTCAGTTGCCGCAACGTGGAATCTTTGTAAGTACTCCTTCAACGACTCTCCGGGATTCTGGATTACACTCGACAGAGACATCACGTCCTTCGGGCGTGTAGTGTGTATCCTGAATTGCTCAATAAACTTCTTTGCCAACTCCTCGAATTTTGATACGGATCGCGGAGGAAGTCGGGTGAACCACATAGTAGCGATCCCAGATAGAGTAATCGGAAAGCACCTACACTTGGTGGGATCATTTGCTCTGGCTGAATCCATCATCCATTCATACCTCATTACATGTTGTCTGGGGTCAGTCTTTCCTTCGTATGCAGGAATGGTTGGCATGCTAAACTTCTTGGGGTAGGCCGCTTGCAGCACAACATCCGTGAATGGAGTATGACTTCTTGACACTCCCCAATCGTCATTTGATAAGCCCTGATTTTCTTTCATCAGTTGCCTGATCATGGCTGTCAGATCGGGTGTCTGTATGGAAGCTGGGAGGTTGGAGTCAGTTCTACGCGCCTGTCCATGCTGATGCCTCCTTTCCTGGCGATCTGCCAATCGTGCGTCGTGAGGTTCAACATTGTTAGCATTTTGATGATCTGGAGCTCCATCCTCCATCTGTATTCCGGTTCGGAAGCTTCCAGTTCTGGCTTGGTCGCGATCTCCAGCTGTTCGAATAGCAGCATCCGCCCTTGCAGCTTCAGTCTTACGGCGTCTACGCCTGGGTGGTTCATCAGAAGAAATAGAGCTGTCAGATGAGGAATAAGCAGCTGGATTGCCCCCAGCATTCTGTTGCTGCTGTTGAGTGAGTTGTGCCATCAGGTTGGCATTAGCTTGCATCTGTTCTCCCAGTTGTCTCCTGCTTTCCCTAAGTTCTCACATCAAGTCATTGAACTCTACTCTGGTGACAACTGGAGTCTGTTCTTGAGCGGTAATCCCTGCACTCGGGATCGCAGGTTGATTGCTAGGTCCTGCTTGTTGCACGCTAGCAGTCTCTCGGGCATCCGCATTAAGAGAAGCTGACCTGGTACGTGGTCTCGCCATTGTAGAGTTATTGGTATGAACTCTGAGTAGAATCAACGGATGTCCTACCAGTAAGTCGGATCTTCTTTGGGGGATTTGTTCAATCCAGTAGCTTCAAAGCAGATCCTTGAGGTCTGAGAATTCGATTCTCAGTGAAAGCACCAAAGTGTTAGCACCAAAATTGGTCACTAACCTCGTAGAAGAAGATTGTGAAGAGATATAAGTGATGAAATCAAATTAAACAGAGAAGACAGTGCTAATCTAAATACAGAAAGTAAGAACACCAAATTTATAGTGGTTCAGCGTAATTGCCTACGTCCACTTTGAGGTTAAACTTTATTGATCTTCTTTATAGTTGATTACAAATACAATTCGTGAATCAAATGCTTGAATGAAGTTGTTAAGTAGAGAAGATGAGTCTTGAAAATGGCAGAGTCTCCCCGGTGTTTTCTCTCCAAAAAAGGATCCATTTCACTATGACCCTGCCCCTCTATTTATAGGCAAAGATGGGCTGGACTTCCCAAGTGGGCTGATTGTCGAACGCTCCAGCCCGAGTACAGTGGTCGTCGTATGCCGAGCAAGGTTCGCCGAACGCTCTGTGCCGAACCATCCCTTCTATGCCGAACGGTATGTTGGTGTCGTGGGAAGTGTAGGATGGTTGTCTGTTGAGGCCGAACGCTCTGCGCCGAACCATCCCTTCTATGCTGAACGAGGTGGTTGATGTTTGGGAAGTGTAGGATGTTAGTCAGTTGAAGCCGAACGCTCTTCTTGACGCCGATTGCCCTTACGTCGAGTACTCCTGTACGCCGAACAGTCTCGTATGCCGGACACTAATGAATGCCGAGTACTATGCCGAGCACACTTGTCGCCGAGCACTCATGGATGTCAGTTGCTTCGCCGAACACTCCTGGATGGCCAGTGCTTCGCCGAACACTCCTTGATGCCAATCGCTCTCTGATGCCGAGCACTTATTGCCGAGTACTATGCCGAGCACACTTGTCGCCGAGCACTCATGGATGTCAGTTGCTTCGCCGAACACTCTTGGATGGCCAGTGCTTCGCCGAACACTCCTTGATGCCAATCGCTCTCTGATGCCGAGCACTTATTGCCGAGTACTAGTTGCCTGGTCAAATCCCCAGAAAACAAGCAGTAAATAGTTTATCACTGCTTTACACCGTTATAAAATTTGGTAAAAATGAAAATAAATTGAAAACAAAAGGGTAAAAGATGGAAAATAACATCTGGCTTCACAACTACGCTTCCAACTTTCTTCGTCCGCCAAATCTCCAAATTATTTTCACTTTCCGCCAAACAAAAGGGAAATACTTGTTCTTCTCTCTTGTTCTCTCTCTCTCTTGTTCTTCTACGACTCTTCCAGTATAATCTGACAATCCTTTCTCCAACAAGATCTTTGCTTCCACCATCCTAGCACGCAAAACTTCGGTATCAGTTTCATCTACGTCATTGATTCCTCCAACCAACAAACCAGGTACTTCTTCACCGGTATTAGTAGGGCAATTTTGTTTGGATCCATATAAAAGACAAAAAAAGTTAGGTTAAAGAAAAAAATAACTTTGGTTGAGATCTCAAATTGAAAAATCGGTTCATGTTTCGGTTGATGTTTTAATAATTTGGACAGGATGAGTCTCAAATGGGAAATTGATGTAATTTGATCATAAGTATAAAACGAGATCTCAGCCGTGATGGACGAGATTTAGAACTGTATCATAAATCTACGTGGATCCATATTGTAAAAAATAAGTTCAAATCTGTTATTCAAGGATTGAAAAAACCTCAATTTTTAAGTGTCAGCAAGTTGCATGCAAGTTATATACTCAAATCTGTAAATCCACACTGACATTTATAAGTACCAAAACTTAGTTGCACCACGAACCCATATGTTGCCCATCTACCATGAACCATATATCCTAATTTAAGCAAGCTGCCTCCTGTGCGTAGCTGAAACTGATCATTATCAAATGAAGTTTGTTAAATACAATTTCATAGTTGCTATATAAACTAGTAAACAAAAAGTTCTCGGTATTTGAGGCAGTTTATCCGATACTAATCTCATTCCAACAAGCTAATAATATCTTACTCCTTGTTTTTGAGGCAGAGACGTGATAATCAAATGAAAAGTGAAAGGCTAAAAGAGATACGATGCTATAGGGAAACCATACAGGAGTCAGATTTTCCATGTCGAGGTCGAAGAACTCATACCAACAGCATGACCATGAAATGAAATAAACCAGTATTCACGTCATGCAGTCTCACTTAAATATGGTTTGCTTCTTATTTTGATTTGATTCCCCTTCTACAAGAATTATATGGTTTACGTCTTTGTTTGTGTGTGTTTGTCTATATTTGCATCTTCATGACATCAAGATAAAGCTAATTCAACCAGTATTAGTGCAAAAGTTTATGGTTTGCTTGTTCTTTATATGGTTCCATGATTCATCGTTTATTTGTTCAATGGAAGTACTCATGGTTTATGATGTTTAAATTATGTCATTTGCAATCTTCAAAATAGAGATTATTATAGGGCTAACCGAAGGTAGCCTTGAAAGAGTAGAACTGATACCGGGTTTGGCATATATAACTATATATCTTGAAAAATGAAAATTTATTATGCAACAGCAAAAAATATTTGTGATACTTGTTAATGGGTAATCCAACTAATAACTACACAAATGTGCTATGATGTGTGATTTTTTTTGTTATCTTGAAAATATATACGACATGCTAAAATGTCATAGCTGAGTACTTAGAACCAATCGATTTTAAATAAAAACATTCATGCATTACTGATAATAGCTCAAAATTTCAAATTCCAAATAAATATAATATATTAAAGTTTATCGTAGTGTATAACCACATTCGCCAGGTTAGCGATCGGTTCGTTCGATTGGTCAATGATGCATTTCTTACTTGCATATATTGTTGTTTAACTACTACATTATAGCATCTGATTGTGATATCAAATAGATAATTTATTTTTACTTGCATAATTTATCGTGGACTTTTGTTAACTGCTAATTGAAGTTTAGAATATTGCGATTACACATTGTTCGAACTTTTATAATTTAGTGGGAAAATTTATCCATAATCACCCACATCACTAAGGCACAATAACTTAAAGAAATAATTACCAAGTAATTTTTTTATTATTATTTCAAAAGAAAAGTAGAATACAATCATCAACATATATATCTTAAAAGGGAAATACAATTTGCCATTAGAGACTTTATTTCTGATATAAATTAACAACAATTTGTCAGATGAATGATTTTTGGTGTATTAATCTAGCACAGCAACAAGATCAATCTCAATTTCGGCCCCCAATGGCAAACCAACTTGAAAAGATGCACATGATGGGTATGGTTTGGATATATCTGTACAATGCACATATATGTTATTATTATCTCAATATATCGTCGGTGATTTAAGTAGTGAATTAAACCTACATTTCTTATAAATATCATTGACCTTTTGGAAATCGTCGATGCTAGCCAGCCTATAATATGAAAATAAAATTTAGTTAAATGTGGATGTAAATTAGTTATCAAAAAGAAATTATATGTACTGATTCTACTGAACTATGTATAAAGATTAGACTTATAAATATTTACATGAAGGTTGTCTTAACAACATTCTTGAAACTGGCACCGCCTGCTTTCAGTATCTCTCTTAAATTCTTCATATTCTACACATTATTTAATGAAGAAAAAAAAATCATTAATTTGCAAAAATATTTTCCTCCAACATAACAACTTAAGACAAATCTTGTATGTTATATACCAGTTAACCGCATATTGCATAGTCTTTGTGTAAGTAAGCAAGCTAACCATTTAATAATTTCTTGCTTGATCAGCTTATATATTCAAAAATATATACCTGTTCAGTTTGTTCCTGTACATCGTCTTGCTCCAGTCTGCATATGATAAACTCATTAAGCTATAACAAAACTACATATACATAATACAGTCATGCAATAGAAACAATGATTATATTATCAATATTAAACAATATGGTGAGAAGAAATGAATAACCTAAGGAATACGACCAAGAGAGCCAGAAACATAGATCATGTTATTGATTCTGAGAGCTTGTACGCAATCTCCTAGTGGTGATGGTGCTTTGTCCGTATGAATCTCTTGTCTTATATCTGTTCACAAATCGATTTTTTCAAAATGAAATTTTCATGTAAATGCGTCATATATGTTGTTGTGAATACAAATAAACAATGCTATTATATGGAGAAATTTAATATAGATGCTATACCCAAACATCTCGTATGCACTCATGTGGTATGCACTCATGTGTTAAGAAAAGGAAATAGTCATCGAAGGTAAATCACATATTAGTATTACTTACGTTTACATCGCATCCATTTATGCAAGATACAATTTCCTCTAATTCCCTTAAAAATGCTAGTGAAGAGAATGCAGGAACGAACAAGAATAAAATTAAGCTTGATGAAGAATTCATGATTAATTAATCACTAATGCGTATTAAAAGTATGCGAGTTTGAGTTTGAGAAATATAGATAGATGTAGAGTTTATATAGAGTTTGCAAATAGATCATACAAGGTAGTGAGATGGTGGCCTAGTTGAACATTTCCTTATTATATGCTGTCAATTCAATATAGAAAATGTGGGGAGAAACAAGTGAGTTTATTATATGTTAAATTTAAAGCTGCAGTTGATTGTGCTGTTGTCTTATCTGCATTGAGTTTGCTATTGACATTGTCATTTTTAATAAACGGTGGTAGTGGCCATAAGCTAACTCTGGTTTTCTATACATTTCATCAGAACTTTGCCCTATTTTCATTTTAGTCTATCTTTTTTTTTTTGGCTAACCAGACACAGTACGTGAATTTCAAAATGAATATGCACTAACCCAGTTATGTTTTAACCTTGTGTAGTTATTTAAATGTGTATATCTCTGAGGCTTCCAGACCACTACGACATTGATATACTCGTACAGGTGGATTTCAGGGGGATTGGCTGCAGTGAATGGTGATATATGCAGTCGCGCCTGTTGTCCTGGAGTTGCTGGAGTATGACTGGTTGCAAGCAAAGTGAATGTGAAGGCGCAGTGGAAATGTGACGTCAGTTTTGAAAATGGAAGGGGAGATGAAGTTTGAAATTGCAAGAAGTGTGTATGTGCAAGGTTATTGTAGTGTGCGCATGCACACAGGGGAGATGTAGTAGAAGTGCTGCTGAAGGTGGATGGCAGAGTTGTAGAAATGTTGACAATGGTCGAGATATATGCATACAATGGAGTATGCTATGATGTTGAATGGAGTGTTGTAAGTCAGTTTGATGATGATGACAGTAGAGGCTCGTCAATCATGATAGTGGAGGGTTGCAGTTGAAGGTAAGTGGTGATGATTTTATCTTGATGTGGAATTGGCAATCAGGCTTGTAGGGGTTTTGAGGCAGCACAGTGATGATGGCAAATGCAGAGGATGGTGACTATGATATCTGGTGGTATGGTGTGACAGTTGAAGTGGTTGGTTTGTATGATAGGGAAGGCTGCTGTGTAGTAAGGAGTAGAGTAGTTGGTATGTATTGTTTGGTAGCAGTTCAGTGTGCAGTTCAGTTGAGCAGTTGGTATGTGAGTTTAGGATATTCGGTGGTTGTGGTGCAGTTTTGAGGCAGTGATGCAATATGTATGCAGTTTTGTTTAGAGGTGGATGTATGATGTTGAAGGTTGAACTGTTGGTTTTGCTGGTTGAGACGGTGGATGTGTAATGGTATATTGTTGTTGAAGGATGAAATCTACTGTTGTCGGAAATGAAGTGCCAGGAGAGTGTGGTATATTATAGTTTATCCCATTGCTGAAGTGTTTGGAAAGGAGTGTAATATTTTGATTTCATACTCTTTAGTTAAAAATGATGAACTTTTTAAATTTCGAATCTTCCTTTAATTTGTTGTCAAATATTTGTGCAATTTAAGTTGGATGTTTGGATGCGTAATTGCTTATTGTTATCGAAATTCTGTAATTTTTGATATGTATGTACCTACTGTATTATAATAGACAATTCTGTAGTGTAAATGCTAGCAAAAATGCAGCTCTACATGGTTTGGTAGCTGTAATGAACATATTCGTTACTAAAGACGAAATTTATAACGAGCATAATCGTTACTATTGATGAAATTTGTAACGAACAAGTGCGTTACTAATGATGAAATTTGTAACAGACAAGGTCGTGATAATTTAGAATGACAACCTCTTCCTCCATCATGAAAGGGGAAACTAAGTAACGGAAAATACCCGTTACAAACCGATGCAACTAATAACAACCTATTTCGTTACAAAAATTTAGATTTCTACCGATAAAGTCCGTTGGTAAGTGATATATCTAATAACGGGTAGAGGTCGTTATAAATATTTGTAACGACATACCTCACGCCTGTACCGCTCATGACTATATCTGTTATAAATTTCATTTGTAACGACTATATTCGTTACAAATACACCTTTTTGGTGTTGTGTCGAGCAAAGTCCCACTTGTCACTTCTGATCCTGCTTTGCCTACTGTAGCTCCTAATGCTTCCACGGTAGAAAAAATGATCGAACTTAAGGTCAATTTTCTAAAAATTTGCTTCGATGGGCTTAAGTTCCTTCCTTCCATTCACATAATCCCATGGAGCGCTAAAGCAAGTTCCCTTGCATGCGTCAATGACATTTTTGTGCAACACGAAGCATTCGAGCATTTGGCCGAAAAAATCTTCGAGGTATCTATCGAGAGACAACATGAAATCGATCATCTCAAGCTTGAGGCAATCCATGACAAAGACATAATTAAACATTAGGACAATGAAATCCCGGAGTTGACGACAAAGTTAACTGTGACAGAAAAAAGTGCCAAAGAAAAATCCGAGGCGGTTAATCGCCTAGAAGCAGCTCACAAAAAGGAACTGCATGTTGTGCTCAATCGCAACTATGTGCTTGCTTTGGAAAAAGTTACACTGCAAAAGGAGAAAAATATTCTGGCCCGTCGCGTTGAGGAACTTGAGGAACTCCTTAAAAAAGAGAAGCAAAAGAAGCTCGAAGTTCAAGAGGAGTCGCAAAGATATTACGAAGAGTTTGTCGAAGCCCGGAGATTGAAAATTAAGCTTGATGAGCAACTCGCTCAAATTGAAATCCTTAAAGAAGAGGCAAAAGAAGCATGCCGCAAATGAGATGAGAGATCAGATTGAGGCCCAGCTAGAAGATGCCAAAGAAGCCTGTCAAAATGAAATTAAGGACATGTTTAATCCTCTGATCATTGAATATAATGCTAAAGTCTTAATTCATCACGATCCGAGTTTCCTTGGAGAGGGCTATCTTGAATCGCTCGCCAAGGCCTGAGAGTACATTATTGAAATAAAGAAGAAAGCCCTCGGTGGAGCCAATTTAGATGAAGAGAAGTTAGTACGAGAGATTCTTCATGGGGATGAACCTTTAGACCTTGCTACCATGAGACTCTAATACTTTGATATTCTAGCACCCCCCCTCCCGGGAAAGGAAAAACATTGCTGAGTCTTCAGAATCCAACCCCAAAGGTCCCCCATCACTTTAAACGGCTAGAGTGTTAGTTTCTCTTGGCCTGGGACAAGATCTAAGCTATGATCCAGATAGACCCGGCTATTAATCAAAGGTGCTGACCCCTGTTCTAGAGCGGAGCACTTCGGCGACAACTGAAAGTCAGCCAGACACGGGTATTCCGCATTATTCTCTATTATTTGAGAGATTTCATTCCTCATGCCTAATAGTCATGGGCTTATCTTCTTATTTTAGCAAATCTGCAGGCCTTTCGGGTCCCAGCCAGACTCCAGGAAGTAGTGTCGCCATGGAGCAACATTTAACATCTACTGAAATTCCAACGGCCACCGACATTCGAGGGGCCGATGCTTAAATTATCGAAGCGCTTTATGATGAAAAAGTTGATGATCCACCACTGCCAGATGAGTCAGATGATGTTGTGATTACCGGTGCCACTGAGCATACCGATGAGCTTAGCTTAAAAGAGTGCATCGAGAGAGAGGAGTTGCTAAAGAAAAAAGCTAATGCTGAACCCTTTGATGTGGACATCGACGATCCAAATCTCGTCCCACTACGAGTCATTCCACCCGGTGGGTTAGTTCCCAAAGAACTCCCTCCAACCTCTAAAAGCTCTCATGCCAAGGCCGGCAAAGGATCGAAGAAAAGGACAGGAAAAGTTTGGGTCGTCCCACTCCTAAGAAATCCATAAGGGAGAGAGGGCAGAAGAAATAGTCCTTGCTTCAGCTTAGTTTGTATATAACTTGTATAGCCCTTTTTTCTCTTTTGGTTGGCCATGACTATGCGGGTCGGCCCCCGCTTTTGAATAAACTTGTATCACAATTTTGAAGTTTAGCATGCAAATAATAGTTCTTTGTTTTCTGTCGAACTCTTATGTGAAATTTGTCTAAGTAGTCAAGCTATTACTTTTCCATTCAATGTACTTGTCGTTCATTGCTCTTTAATTCGAACAATCATCTGTCAATTTTTTATTCAAGGCCTCCATGTGGTCGTGGCCTTAAGTTATATCAAACACTAGGCTCGAGCCCTAGTATTACACCATCAGATTTAGCGGTTTGAGTGACTATACTCTTGCCCCCTTTCTAGGGTTAGCGGAGTTAGATAGTGGATGGTCGAACTCCATCCTTAGCAAGTTTATACCCCTCCTGTCCGTTTCGGATTGGAGTTTATGGAATAGTGAGTGGTTGAACCGTACTCATCTATTTGTTTATACTCATATCCGCACTCTGGAGTAGGAGTTGGTCGGCGGATGGTCGAACTGCACCCAACTTGTGTTTATACACCAGTCCACACTCTAGGGAGTTAGAGTTATTTTGGAAAATTATCGGACCTTATTTTCCTTAATTGATTTATTTACCCCCAAGTCCAGGGTTTAACTTAAAGGGCGATCGGTCCTGTCACGATCACTTTTGATTCATGTCTATCCCATCGCTTGGTGGGATTAACTTGGTTATCATATAGTCGAGTCATATCCATTCCTCGTTAGGTATTCTGCCTATCGGGTTGTGAGCGAGAATCACCAAATGAACGGTCGGACCATGTTCATTTTGTTTAGTTCAATCGTGAACTAATGTGATCAACTAGCTCTAAACTCTAGGAACCTGCTTGGACATGTTGATATTAGTTAGTCGGGTATCGTAACTAATATGTAATGCTACAATAATCATAGGTATGAAGGAAATTTCAAACTTTATTTTCCAAATAGAAAGAAATGACATAATCTATCTTATTACATATCTGGAAAATCAAATGCTAAAGCAAATTCGAAAATTGAATGCAACTAAATGGAAAAGAATAAACTAAGTGAAATAGCATCGTAAATGCTTGCTATTTCATGCTCTTGGGAGTATGATACCATCAACAGTCGCTAGCTTGAAAGTTCCCTCTCCAAGCCTCTATTCAATGACATACAGTCCTTCCCAAGTAGGATTCATGTGTGACGGGGCAGGAAAGACCCGTTTCAAGATGAGATCGCTGATTCAAAGGTTCTAGGTCGGACTTTAGTGTTGTAGTTAGGGCTGTCAATTTCCTACATGACCCGAAACACGACCCGAAACCTGCACGTAAACTAGCAGGTTAACCCGACCCGTTTAAGTTGGCCGGTCATTTTCAGGTCAACCCGAATTTGACCTGTTTATAAACGGGTGGGTTTCGGGTTGACCCGCTAACCCGAAATTGACCCTTTAACAACCCATTTATACTTATAAAGGTTGACCCGACCCGTTTATGACCTGACCTAACCCGTTTATGACCTGTTTGTACCTTATACGGGTTGACCCGACCCGTTTACGACCCGTTCCGACCCGTTTACGACCCAATTATACCTTATACGGGTTAACTCGACCCGTTTACGACCTGTTTACACCATATACGGGTTGATCCGACCCATTTACGACCCGACCCGTTTATAATCGGGTTACACGGGTCGGGTTTGGTCAACCCGTTTATAAATGGGTCGGGTCAGGTCAACCCGTTTATAAACGGGTCGTTGTCGATGTGCAGCTGTCCTCAAATCAACTTCCTCGCGCTTCTCATCTACAAAGTCTTGAGATTTTAAGAGGAGATCTTATTCGTTCTAGGATCATAGTAGGTCACTCAATGAGAAGGGACTTCGAGTTCAACATGAGTGATGGCTTCGGTGCCGTAAGCAAGGGTGAATAGAATATGGCCAGTCGTTGACTTGTGGGTGGTTCTGTAAGCCTATAATGTTGTTGGGAGTCCATCCACCCACTTTCCTCTAGCCTTTTCCAAACACTTCTTCAAAATGGACTTTATGATTTTATTTACAACTTTAACTTGTTCATTTGCTTGATGGTGAGTAACTGCCACAAATCTCTTCTATGATGCTGATGGCAGAAGTCTTTGAATTCAACGCTGTCGAATTGGGTTCCATTGTCAGTCATAATGGTTCATGGAAGGCCAAAACGACAAATGATGTTCTGGACAATGAAGTTGATTACTTTCTTTGCCGTAATCGTGGCTCAAGGTTCCGCTTCGCCCCATTTGTTGAAGTAATCAACTGCCACGAGGGTGTACTTTGCACCACCTTTAGAGATCGGTATGAAACCGATAATATCTATGTCCCATATGGCAAACGTCCATGGACTGACCATTTGTGTGTAATCTACTTGCGAAGCTCTTAGAACTTTTGCATAAATCTGGCAACTGTCACATAGCTAGCATAATCAGTAGCATCTCAGTTGACAGTCGGCCAATAATACCCTTAACGGAGTATTTTCTTTGCTAAGGTCTGCCCCCTAGTGTGATTGTCGCATTCCCCTTCATAAACTTCATTTAGGACTCGCTTTATTTCATCGTGAGTGATACGCCAGAGCAGGGAAATGGAAAAATGCTTTCTATACATGACTCCTTCTTGACTGATATATCACGAAGCTTTGCGAAGGACTTGTTGCCTTTCATTTCTTCACTTGGGAAGGACTCCCTGCAGCAAATAGTCTTTAATATGTCATCCACGACTCCTTTTCCAGCTCTATCTCTAGTACCCAGTCGATTTCCATCTGGTTTATGCTTGGAGCATCTAGTACTTCGATTGGAACCGAGCCCATCTATTGTGCATCACTAGTGCTAGCGAACTTTGCCAATGAGTTGGCCTCTTTGTTTTGATCTCGGGTAATGTGCGTGATATCATAATACTCAAAGTCGGTCAATAACTCTAGGACTTGGTTAGGTTATGGCGCGAGTCGTTGTTCTTTAGCTTGGTAATCTTCTCTGGGTTGGTATACTACCAACTGTGAGTCGCAAAAGATTTCAAGAGATTTTATCCCCAGTTCTCTGGCAAGTTTGAGTCCAGCAATCAAAGCTTCATAGTCAGCTTCGTTGTTCGTTGCTATAAGTTGAGGTTCAAAGTGTAGAAAATCAATCGATCTTTTAGGGTCACTAGCATGATTCTGGCTCCAAAACAATGATCATTGGATGCTCCTTCCATATACATTTTCCATTAAGTGGTAGGGGCTCCACCACTCTATGGGAGATCATCTTGCACAGTGAATTTTGCTATAAAGTCCACTAGTGCATGTCCCTGGATAGGTCTCCGAGGGAGATAAGCAATTTTGAATTGATTTAGTTTGATGTTCCACTTGAGTAACCTCCTTGATGTCTCAGGTCACTATAGGACCATTCGTAACGGCTAATCGGTGTAAACATTTATTGGATGAGCCTGAAAATAGGGATGTAGCTTTCGTGAAGCAATCAATAAGCAGTACGCCAATTTACCTATCTTCGGATAGTTCCTTTCAGCTCCTGTTAATCGTTTTCTAACATAATGGACCGGTATCTGGATCCGATTCTCCTCACGAAGCAGTGCATCACTTATAGCATGTACCGACAGGGCCAAGTAGATATATAAGTCTTCGTGATCCACCGACTTTGACAAGATGGGAGGCCTCTCTAGGTTGTTCACCAAGGCTCGGAATGCATCTTCACAATCGTGCGTCCATTCAAAGTTCATTTTCCCTCTTCTATTCAAATCAAAGATAGGGATGCATTTATCGATGGCTCTGGAAATAAATCGACCTATGGCGGCAACATTCATATTTAGGCTCTGTACTTGTTTGATGGTCTTCGACACTTGGATGTTGCAGATTTCTTGAATCTTCTTAGACTAGCTTCGATTCCACGGGAATTGATGATGAAACCCAAGAACTTTCCTGATGCATTGCTAAAAGAACACTTCAAAGGATTGATCTTCATTTTGTAATATCGAAGGATATCAAACATTTCTACCAAGTCTTTAATATGGTTGCTTGATCGTCGTGACTTCACGAGCATATCATCCATGTATACCTCCATCGTCTTTCCAAGCCGATCTTTAAACATTCTATTTACTAGGCGCTGATAGTTCGCTCCATCATTCTTTGATCCAAACAGCATTACCACATAGCAATACATTCCAACATCAGTAACAAAGCTAGTGTGCTCTTGATCGGGGATGTGCATCGAGGTTTGGTTATATCCCGATTACACGTCCATGGAAGATAACAATTCATGTCCTACGGTTGAGTATACCAGCTGGTCGATCCTTGGAAAGGGAAAAATGTCTTTTAGGCATGCCTTATTCAAGTCTGAGTAATCAATGCATGTCCGCCATTTTCCATTCGCCTTTCTCACAATTACGGAATTAGATACCCATTTAGGTATAGGGCGTGGCGAATAAACCAATTGCACTTGATTATATCCACCTCCTATTTAAGGGCAGTAGATCTCTCTGGATCCATGCCGTGCCTTTTCTGTTTCACTGGGACATGCCTCAGGTCGATATTTAATGTATGGCTCATGATGGCAGGCGAGATCCCATACATGTCAAAGTGAGTCCAAGCGAACACGTCAAGATTTTCTCAGAGAAAACCAGCAAGTTCTTTCATCATCGGGAAGCTGAGCTGTGATCCGATCTTTAGGACCCATGATGGGTCATCTTGGTGGACCGTGATGTCAATCGCCAGCTCAGCCGGTGTAGCCTTGGTCTCTTTAGGCTCCTTCTCATCATCCCTTGAATTATGTATTTATAGAACCGACTTTGGCGCCCGAGCCAAGGCCTAGACACTGGTTGTCAATCTTCGGTAGTTTGGATGCGGAGAGGCTTATCCACACCCTTACCTTTCTCCTTCTATTGAGCATCCCTTAATTCAGCCACATAACAGGCACATCCAGTCGCCTTTGTCACCATGCACAACTCTAACACTGTTATCAATTAGGCTCTTCCTGCCTTTCCTGGTTAGGTGCACGATTCTGATTCGATGGGCCCACACCTCCTGACTGCGGTGCCCGCACAAACTGATCCAATTTTCGTTCACGTATCAGCTTTTCAATGAGATCTTGTAAATGACGACACTCATTTGTATTATGGCCATAAGTTTCATGAAATCTGCAAAACTTCCCTGTTTGGATTTGTCTTTCCGACGACGGCTTCGGAGCAGGTTTCTTGTACTGCATGGTATTGCAGGTGTGCAAATACACATTTTCCAACGACGTATGCAATGGAGTATAATTGTCAAACATGGGAGCTCTACGTCGTGGACCACGATTTTGATCTCGTTTTTTACCTTGATTTACACTGTTCCTCTGCTGGTTCTGTTTTTTTTTGTATATTCAATTGAACTTTTCCGGAACTCTCCCCGGATTGTTTAACAGCAATGTTACTTTGAATTCCTTCCATGTCGGGCCCTGCGTCATCCTGCTTCCTAGACTGTTTCGCATCCTCCCTTCTTAAGAACTGGGCTGCCTTGGAATAGAAACGGTCCAATGACGCAGGTGGCTTCCTAACTAACCAATTTCTGAACTCGGAATCAGGATCGATCCCCTTAGTAACGTCTGAGTGTCTCTCCAGGAGCTTGAATAACACTAGACAAAGTATTAACATCTTTAGGTCTCGCTACGTGCATATGAAATTGTTCAACAAACTTGGTGGCTATTTGGTCGAAACTAGAAATGGATCGTGGCGGCAAATGAGTAAACCACATAGTAGCAATGCCCCCTAAGGAAATGGGGAAAGTACGGCATTTGACTACATCATCAACTCTCGCAACATTCACTAGCCATTCATACTTCAGGATGTGTTGATTGGGATCAGAATTTCCTTCATAGACTGGCAAAGTTGGCATCCTAAAGCGCCGAGGTGGTTCAGCATATAATATGTCATCAGTGAAAGGGGTATGACTCCGGGAAATCCCCCAGTCATCATTAGTGAGACCCTAACTTTCACGGATCATCTAACGAATCATCGTCGGTATATCCAGCATATGGATATTTGGAGCATGCTATGCCAAGGTGTGGTCGGGTTGCACAATGCGAGGCTGGACCGGGCGCGGTCGACGGTCCGTGTCTCGCCTCCTTGGTTCAAGATTTTCAGGGACATAAGGTTTTGGAGTGTGTTCTCGTCGGCGACGATGCGGATCAGCTTGATTTCTAGCATCAACTCCTTGTTCGGTAGTGGTGGTGGTAGCGAGGTTGCCTGTGACATGGTAAGGAACGGTACCCCCTTGGGAAGAGGGTCCGGTCTGATGGCTGGTGGATGGTCCAGCCTGGGGTTGTCCAAGATTTAAGGCAGGTTGGTGTCCGGTGGCCTGGGTGTAACTTACATCCAGCCGTGGGCGTGTGGATCGGTGATGATCATCGGAAGAGGCTGAACTCTCAGTGGAAGAATAGGAAGCTTGATCTCTCATGGATCTCCTTCGCTGCTGGCATTGCAGCTGGTTGGTCAATTCCGCGTTAGCACGGAGTTGCTGAGTAAGTTGCTGACGACTCTGAGTTAGCTCTTGCATAAGCATTTGGAATTCTTCCCTAGTAACAGGTCCGGTCGGATCTGATTGTCGAGCAGCATTCTGGTTGGATGGAGGCAGTTGTACGGGATTTTGTCTATCCCGTCCTTCCTGATCAGCAGCTGTGGAAGCAGTTTGTGTGCTAACCATGATGAATCCATGAAGTCCTTTCCAAGATCTGATGCAAATCTGAATAGGATGGTAGGGCTTTAAGGCTTGAGATCTGGATCTTCTTCTTGGATTTATGCAATCCGGTATCGATAGCAGATCTAAAGAGCAGGAGAAAAACTGAGTTCAGTTCTCAGTGAGAGCACCAAAGTGTTTGTACCAAAATTGGGCACAACACTCTTCGGAAGAGCTTGAAGAGATAAAAACGAAGAAACTAAATGGAAAAGGAGGATTATCTAACAAACACTTCAAAAACAAATGATAAAAATACGCAGAAACACAGGAATTTAAAGTGGTTCGGCGTATTGCCTACGTCCACTATGAAATTGATGACTTTATTGATATTTCTTTGATGATTACAACTGATTTCAGTGGATAACAGCATATTACAATGGATTATAATAGTGAAATTCGAGTACAGCAGCAGCCTTGGAGCGCAAAAGTGTTTCTGGCAGAGTCTGGACGTCAAAGAGCCAAAAGATCCTTTTTATGTAGGCCCTAGGGCTCTATTTATAGGCGTAGGATGCAAATATCTCGCTCAGATCTCGGGAGACTTCTTCTGGCACGTAGGTGGGCCCACGTGATCGATCCCATGAAGTTTCGGCCCGATCCGTGATCGATACGAATGGATTTCATATCGATCAGGATTTGACCCAATCAAGTCGAAACTCGGCATGAGCATTGCTTAGCTCGTACGTAAGCTCCTGTGAAAATTTCGTAGCATTTGGACTTGTGGATCGCAAGTTATGATCGATTCGAATTGGAGTTCTTCGGTGGGCTGTTGTGTTCGAATCGATGCCTTCGTATCGATCTATTCAAATCGATCCTGGCACGTGCTTGCAGGTTGACGTGGTGCGCATACTACAGATCGATCCACTTTTCGCGTCGCGTTGATCAAGTCATTCCGTTATTCGCGCCTTGTTCGTATCGAAGAACGTTGCCTCGTTCGCAGCGATCGATTGCATTGTTCTGTTTGTATCGATCGGTTGTGCTGCCTTGTTCGCGTCGATCGATTGCGTTGTTCTGTTCGTATCCATCGTATTTGGTCCTGTTCGTATCGATCGATTGATCCATTATATTCGTACAAAATCGAGTGCTTGGTTCTGTTCGTATCGATGGGAAGTGGCTATTTTGTATCGATCTGTGGTTGATCGATACGAAGTATGTATGATCGACACGAACTAGACACTTGTATTGCAGCCGATGGATACGAAAGGGGCAATAACTGATCGATTCAAAGTGAGCCTGCCTTCTGATGGATATGAAGAAGGCCATCCTCGATGGATACGAACAAGACAACTGCCGGTCGATGCGAACAAGGCAGCGCAACCGATCGATACGAATAGAAAAATGCAATCGATCGCTGCGAACGAGGCAATGTTATTCGATACGAACAAGCCGCGAATAACGGAATGACTTGATCAACGCGACGCGAAAAGTGGATCGATCCGGAGTGTGTGCGCCATGTCAACCTGCAAGCACGTGCCAGGATCGATTCGAATAGATCGTGTAACAACCCGTAAATTTTACAAATATTTTAAGTTGAATTTATCTGAAAACTTTGATTTTTAAATCATTTTAAAAAAAAATTGAAATTTTAAACTTTTATTATTCTGTAGCTGTATTTGATGCTATTATTTTTTTCTACTTCTCGGTCATAAATTTTGATTTATACTTGTCAAACTGTAATTTTTCAGCGTATTTCACGCGGTTGTTTTACGTAAATTATTTTCATGTTTATTTTGATTTTCGGGTTTGAAATTATTTTGTATTTAATTTATTCGTTTTCGATAGGCTAATAGTCTAGAATGTTAAGTGGCACACAAATGTTCGGTTTGGAAACGAGGAGCCACTAAATTCTTTGCCGTTCAAACTTTGTGTCCATTCATATTTGGCGTTCTTTTGTCTGGACTTTGGTTTTCATTCATCACTTTTTTTATTTTGTTTTTGTCTGCTCTTTATTTTCGCATCTGCCCCAATTCCTTCTTCTGCTTCATTTTCTGCTGCGAGACTTTTTACAGTAAGTTAATTATATTTTTCTCCTTCATCTTTGCATTCCCTTCTTCTTCTTTGCTCGGCCACGCATTTTGCTACATCTCCACGTCCCTAGGCCAAAACCACTACATCGCCACCTTTCATAGCCGATCACCACTCCCACTAGCCTTTCCACCTCCTCCTCTCATTGTCGTGACCATTAGTAACCCATCCACCTCCATACCTTCTAGGTTGTGACCACCACATGACCGAAATCACCTTCATGTCACCTCCACCCTACACTTGCCGTAGCCGAACCCATGCTCTGCTTGTTATCACCACCACCTAAAAAGCCGCCACCATCACAGCAACCCATAGCCGAACACATCCACCTCCACCTCCTCATCAAGAGCAGACCGAACCACATCACCAAATTCCCGTTTGCCTTGACAATTTCACGTGGCCGAACCCATGGCCATGGTGGCCGAGCATTTTTCTGATGGCCGAGCCTTGTTCCATATAGCCGAGCACTTTGGTAACGTGGCAGTTCACATTTGTTTGCAACCTAGCCTGTAAATTTTTGGTCGAGCATTTTGTTGTGGCCGTGCATTTTGGCCTTCGGGCTATACTTTTCTTTTGTGTTGTATAAATGATATTCGACAAATCATGTGTGTTTGCTGTTGAGTCGGAATCTTTACTGTGTTTATATAAAGCTTAATTTTTTTGCTGTTTGGTGTTGAGTAGTTAATGCGTTTTAAATAAAGTTATTTTGTACTGTACTTACTTTGTTGAAAAAAAAATTCATGTGTTTATATAACTGTATTTTTCTGTGTGAATTATTTATTTACTTAGGTCTATGTATGCTTTCTTTTAAAATTTTATTTTATTTTGTATATTTTATTTTATTTTGGGGTTGAACAAATTATTCACATATGTTATTTCGTTTCCAAGGTTCGGGTTTGGATTCTCCTTCCACTCAAGTTTGATCGTGCTTTGTCATGCCTTTTGGAAGTCGCTTTGTTGTTTGAATTGTCATATCTAGCTTTAGAAGGTGAGTTTATCACTCTCGACAAATCGTACTTATATAAATGTGAAACAGTGTCATTTGAATTGTAGTAGTTGATATGCTATGTTATATGTTCACATCTGCCTGTTATCTGACATTATATAATGATATAACCTGTTTATATACTTGTTACATCACCTGACATCATAGGATATGTTTTACTGTTTATTTATTATTTGTTTCTCACATTGCAAGTTCCATGTAGAATAGAATCGCTATAGGTTGAAATGATACATACCTGAACGAACATTAGAATAGGAAAAAATTGTTATGAGCTGAAATGATAGGCTCAAGAGATTTTTATTTTATTTGACTTGGGATTGCGGGTTTGATATGATAGAACCTGGATTTTTCATTTTAAATTACGGATTGAAATGATACATATCCGTATCACTTGACCTAGGCTAGAAATATTATACAGACCCGTGGTTTATTTTAAATAATAGTTTTCTGAAATTTTAAAGTATTTTGAAATATTAAATATATGTGATTTTGAACTTAAGTTTGATATAATAGTTTTCTGGAACTTTAAGTAATTTGGAATATTAAATATATGTGATTTTGAACTTAAGTTTGATATCATAGTTTTCTGAATTTTTTTAAGTATTTGGAATTTAAATTATCTGAGATTTTAACTTAAATTGATTTAAATAATTTAAATAAATTTTGTAGTGATTTTATGTAAGTTAAAGTGTATAAGCAAATTAATGATTGAAAATGTAAATTTTGATTTGGCTTAATAATTGAAACTTTAGTGTTAAATGGAATTTTAAGCTTAACTTAGTGATAAGAATGTTTTATTTATGAAATGGGTATTTTAAACAAAGCATTAAGTTATTTGTTAAAATAAAAGTTAAGTAAATTAATGTATTTTGACTTGATAAATGAATTATAATTTATATTGGATATTGGTTAAATAAATGTTATTTTATTAAAAATTATAAGTTAAGTAATATCCAAATAAATGATTTTGAAAAGTGAAATAAGTTTGATAAGTTAAAAATGATAAAAGTTGAATATATATTGTTTTAAAGTGTTATAATTGACTTATAACAAAAATTGTAGCATTTCATAAATGCTGTGATTTTAATGTACTGTTTTCCAATCTAATAATATAGCTACTGTAACACTCCAAAAGTGCTGTTATTTCTGAAATAGAACTATTTTGAAATAATAATATAGCTACTAAAATACTTTATAAGTGCTGCTGTTTCTGAAATAGAACTGTTTTGAAATAATAATATAGCTACTGTAACATTTTATAAGCGCTGCTATTTCTGAAATTGACAATGTTTTGAAATACTAAAATATCTACTGTAACACTTTATAAGTGCTGCTGTTTCTGAAAATACAATGTTTTGAAAATTTTGCAATTGAATGAATGAACTCAGAAAATGCTATAATTCTGGAAATCAAAAAAATGGGGACAGGGAAGAAGTTGCAAAAAAATTTAGTCTCAGGGACAAAAAGTTTGTTTTTTAGTCTGAAGGACGCTTTTTAGTGTAAACAGAAAATGATAGTTACAACTATCATTCCATGATTTGCACTAGAAAGCGTCTTTCTGCCTAAAAACAAACTTGTTGTCCCTGATATTAATTTTTTTTCAACTTTTTCCTTGAGCCTAAAAACCCCTTCTGGAAATTGAATACTTGATTTGAAAATATATTGAATTTAAATTAAATGGTTTAATGGATATGTTATGATTTCTAAGATATGATTTCAAAGTGTTTGAAATTTCAAGGTTTTGATTTCCAAAGCGTTTTGATTTTTTTTAGACTTATGGTTTTGAAAGCATTATAACTTTGGAAAGTGATATGATTTTTCGAAATGGATATAATTGACTTATGGTTTTGAAAGCATTATAACTTTGGAAAGTGATATGATTTTTCGAAATGGATATAATTGAAGAGAAAATGGTATTGTTTTGATATGGTTTAAAAAATAGATATGTTTGGATTTGAAAATATAAACCATTTTTGAATATATAACCACGGGTTATAATAACGATTGGTTGTTAAAGAGACTAGGATCAGATATGGACATACTATCGGTCGATATCGAAAACCACTTTAACAACTGTGTACGCGGTGGAGATTCCAGAATGAAGTAGGATGGTGGCGACGATTCTATTGAGGTATATACGTGGAACCGACTCCCATGAGTTGGCATAAGGTGGCTAAAACAGGAGCTATTGACGGGCCAATGAGGTAGCACCTCTGATCGGACGCACTTCTTCGACACCTTTCTATTATTTTGTGATTTATTTGATGGCCATCCTCGATTTTTGATTTGGGAGTGTGTTCCGAGGTGGGCGGTAGTGGCTGCTATGCGTTTCCACCAGCTCGGATGCGTAATTGGTATATCTACCCTGGCATTGCCTAGTTGTGCTGTGTCACCTACCCTAGCGAGCCTTGTACGAGTTTGGTTTTGTGCCGTAGCCTGTGGAGTATTTAGGGTAGCCTCCCGATCAGGAGGTACGCTAATACTGGATAGACTACTGGGACTATTTATGTGTTAAGGTGGAAAATGTAAAGCCTTAACGCTATTTAAAAGTAAGTTTATTTTACTATTAGACATTATTATAATAGCGTATATTACTACATAGTAGATAGTTTAACGGATCCTTAAAGGATGGGCGGTCCCAAGCATCCTTTAAGTTACTTGTGCATTTCTATTACAGTTCACTTGAGTTGGTTTACATTGTATAAGTATGTATGTCTTGACTCGAGTGTTTTGTATTTTTCTTTACGCTCGGGTCAAACTGAGTTGTACCAGTATTCGAGACTCACCTTTGGAGTTGGAGCTCGCTTGGATCCATCTATTGATTCTGCTTTCAGTCATTCAGTTGATTCCAGTGATGTATTCAGATCTTGTATTTGACTATTGTATTGAGACATCTTTGTATTCATAAATCCTGTTGTATCTTGTTTAACTCTGTTATATACATAGTAGCTTCATGAACTACTATTCTTTTGGTTCCGCTGCATTATTGTTATATTACTCTGTGTCTGTGGTTCTATGATTATTTATTTATGGTATATATTGAGTTTTGCCAAATTTTATTTACAATCTATTGTTTTGAATTATTAAAGTCCGACATGTGTGGATTTATTGTCGATTTGAATGGTCCAAAATAGTGGGTCGTTACATTTGCTATTAGAGCTCGGTTTTAGGCAAAACTCAGTATATAGAGTAGATTAAATTATGGAATCACTTTCGTTCGAGCTTAAATTCCTTCGTCTTCGATCCGGTTTCCTTTGAATTTTGGAGAGGTCCCTCGGTTCTAAAATACATTCTTGTCTCCCCCTATTTGTATTCTTCTGGATTTTTAAGTATTCCATAACTCCTTACAATAGGCATTGATTCACCGGAGATTTCTGTATCCTCGGTTTACAATGCTGCTATCTCTTGCGATATTCGAATTCTATCTCTTTAGATCGAATGTCGATTTGCCTTTAAATTCTACCTCGGTCTTATTTTGAAGTCACGGTTGACCGGTTAAGGTTGCCGCGATTTATATAAGTCTAACCATTTTTCTTTTCTCTTTGAAATCTATTTATCTTCCTATCGAGCCTGTCTTCTAGCTGAATTCTTCTGGGATTAGGATCTCTCTATATTTGAATCTCTATCCTCTCTTTGAAGTCTATCCTTGAATCATCGGGAGAGGGAGTTTTTTTTGTATTTTGTATTTTGTTAACAATATTAAAATGTTTATTTATTGTGTTGTTTGAGTTGTTGATGTGGTTTGGATTTTCGATCGATTCGTCTGATCAACGCTATCGATAGGATTTCCAAAACACTTAAACAGAGCA
Source organism: Allium fistulosum (assembly GCA_030737815.1). Lineage (NCBI taxonomy): Eukaryota > Viridiplantae > Streptophyta > Magnoliopsida > Asparagales > Amaryllidaceae > Allium > Allium fistulosum. The sequence goes on from CM060905.1 coordinate 458,249,076, forward strand.
AACTGATGCAATATTGTTTTCAAAATTTGATAAATGAAATTAATTTGTATGATTATATTTTAAATAATAAGTAGAATTTCTGGAATTTAATAAGTCAATTAAATTGGTTGTTTAAAATGATAAGACTTGATTTTCAATTATTTTTCTATAAATGAATTTATAAACATGGTTTATAAAGTGATTTGAAAATTTAAATGAATCTAGAATGTGAGAATTTAATTTCCGATAATTTTAAACTCTGATTTTAAAGTTTTAAAATGTATATTATTTAAAGTATTTTCAAATAGAAATCGTTTCAAAGAATCTTAAATGTTTAAAACCAGTACTCTTCTCTTTTGTCGCTGGAAAATAATTTCGGTGATGACTGCAGCATCATCGACATTCATTTTCGAGTTTCGAAGTGGAGAGGCTATTCTGTGGCTTTGCTACACTTTTGTTCGAAGATAAATTTTTAAATTTCTTAAGTATGATTTGATTTATATATATAGGTATATTATTTTAAATTTGATTTGATTTGATATATATAGTATATACCTTTGTCTCTAAATGGTTTGAAATGAATCGAAAAATTCAATTCTTTAATTTATGTTAAAGGATGATTTTAATTATTGATAAATCCAAAATTTTTGAATAAATATTTAAGTATAACTAATTGAATTGGGAAAATTTTCCTGTATAATCCTCTATTGCATTCTATTATAACTTACCTTAATTATTCAAAAGTTAACTATGTAACTGAATATTATACAATATAAAATGTTGTGAAAGGAATTTTTTAAACAAATTTGAGTGGTTATTATTAGTGTGATCAGAAGGGGCACTATGCTAATTGTTGCCCCGCTTCAGTTAGTAGTGTTGTTCTTCCTTCTACTCCTACTCCTAGTGATACCTAAGGTACTTTTCGGGGCACCTTTCCTTTATTTTCAGTATCCTGTTCATGTTTCATTTGATTCTGGAGCTTTCCATAGTTTTATCTATTAATCTTTGTGATAAGTTTGAACATCTCCTTTCTCCTGAGTATGTTCCCGAACTTTTGTGTGTTTCTAATCCTGTTGGGTTCCGCAAACCTTAGTAGGATTTGTAGAACGGTGAAACTCTTCTATTCTGGCCATCGTTTTCTGGTAACTCTTTGGTTATTCTGTGCTGTATGCCCAGGGTTTTTCTGGCAACTTTATTTATTCTTTTGATTCTTCTCCTTGTGATCTTTACTCGACTCCTGTGGTCAAACTCTATCCCGATGAATTTGGTGAAGCCACTACTTTACCTCCTAAGCGGGAAATCGAATTTCGTATCGATCTTATTCCTGGAACTGGAACTGGACCTGTAATTCTTCCTCCCAGAAGAAGGGCACTCCGCGAGAAGGTTGAGTCGAGGAAGAAAATGGAGGACTTGTTCTCCAAGGGTCTGATCAGACCTAGCCATTCTGAATGGGGAACAGTGGTGGTTTTCATCACCAAGTCCGATGGTTCTTTAAGGATGTATGCGATTATAGGGAGCTGAACAAGCCCACTATGAAAAGCAGATATCCTATGTTTGATCAGCTCTATGGAGCTATTGTTTTCTCTTAGCTTGATCTTGCCTCAGTTTTCACCAGCTCAGAGTTTCTGAGGAAAGTATTCCCAAGACTGCTTTCCATACTGAGAATGGTTTCTATGAAGGGTTAGTCATGCTTTTTGGTTTGACTAATGCTCCTGCTTACTTTTTGATCTTGTCTTTGTTTTGATATTCTAGTCTTCTCTAGTATGAGGAAGAGCACGAATCTCATTTGAGCTTTGTTCTGGAGACTCTTAGGAGTCATCAGTTGAAAGCTAAAATTCTCGAAATGCCATTTCTGGAAGGATGAAGTCCAATTTCTTGGGCTTATTATTTCTGGTAATGGAGTTTCTGTTGATCCAGTTTTGATCGTTGCGATCAATGTGAATCTTCTTTCCCTTTCCTTTTCTCTTTATCCTTTAATCACTCGATCTTTTATGTTGTCCTTATATCTCTCCCTATTCTATAAAAGATTGGGAAACTCCTAGGACTTCAATTGATATTCGTAGTTTTCTGGAACTCGCCGATTATTATCGGAGATCCATTGAGAATTTTGCTCGGATGACTGCACTTTTCCTTGCTTTGACTCGTAAGAATGTTAAGTTTTTACGAGAGTATTTGGGTTATGGTGGATAGACTGACCAAGTCCGCTCCTTTCATTAAGGTCAAGTTTACTCGATCTGTTTCAAGTCTGGCTGAGATCTATTTGAGAGTGATTGTTTATCTTCATGGGGTTCCTATCAGTATTGTTTGTGATAGAGATCCCATATTCATCAGTCAGTTTTGGAGAGTCTTTCTAGAATCTTTGGGTACTCACCTGAATTTGAGCACTTCTTACCGTCCACAGACCGACGGTCAAACGGAAATAGTGAATCAGATTCTGGAGGATCTTCTTTGTTCTTGTGTTCTTGATTTTTGGAGGATCTTGGAAAGATCATATCCATCTCGTCGAATTTACCTATGACAACAGTTATCAGGTATAATTCAATCTTCTGTTTATCTTGTCTTAATCCTCTATCTATCTTCTTTACCTTTTGTATCCAGGCTAGTATTGCAATGTCTCTGTTTGTTGCTCTTTATGGACGACCTTGCAGATCTCCATCTTACTGGATAAAATCCGGTAATCGTTCGGTTCATTGGTCTTTTCCGCATTGTGGAAAATTTGGTTCTTTGGCTTATCTTCCAGATTTGCCTGAGAAGTTTCTTGGAGTACATAATGTATTCCATTGTTCCTCATCTTCGTCGGTATCTTCATGATCCATCTCTTATTGTTCAACCTTCTGCTCTCGAGAGTTTGGATAATCAGCCAAATCTGATTGTCAAGAGGAAGCCACTTCGTATTGTCGATAGAGGTACGAAGCAGCTGAGAAGGAAATCTATCAACCTGGTCAAAGTGCAGGGGAGTACTGATTATTGGGATTGTACCTGGGAGACGGAGGAGAGCATGCGTGCTTCGAATCCGAAATTGTTTGTTTCAGGTACTATTCGTTATTCTATCTTATCTTTCTTTGTTTTCTGTGTCTCGTTCCTTTTCGGGGATGAAAAGCTTTGAGTGGGGGAGGGTATAACTACCCGTAAATTTTACAAATATTTTAAGTTGAATTTATTTGAAAACTTTGATTTTTAAATCATTTAAAAAAATTTGAAATTTGAAATTTGTATTATTCTGAAGCTGTATTTGATGCTATTATTTTTTTTACTTCTCGGTCGTAAATTTTGATTTATACTTTTCAAACTGTAATTTTTCAGCGTATTTCACGCGGTTGTTTTACGTAAATTATTTTCATGTTTATTTTGATTTTCGGGTTTGAAATTATTTTGTATTTAGTTTATTCGTTTTCGGTAGGCTAATAGTCTAGAATGTTAAGTAGCACACAAATGTTCGGTTTGGAAACGAGGAGCCACTAAATTCTTTGTCGTTCAAACTTTGTGCCCATTCATATTTGGCGTTCTTTTGTCTGGCCTTTCATTTTCATTCGTCACTTTTTTTATTTTGTTTCTTTCTTCTCTTTATTTTCGCATCTGCCCCAATTCCTTCTTCTACTTCATTTTCTATTGCGAGACTTTTTACGGTAAGTTAATTATATTTTTCTCCTTCATCTTTGCATTCCCTTCTTCTTCTTTGCTCGGCCACACATTTTGCTACATCTCCACGTCCCTAGGCCGAAACCACTGCATCGCAACCTTTCATAGCCGATCACCACTCCCACTAGCCTTTCCACCTCCTCCTCTCACTGCCGTGACCATTAGTAACCCATCCACTTCCATACCTTCTAGGCCTTGACCACCACATGACCGAAATCACCTTCATGTCACCTCCACCCTACACTTGCCTTAGTCGAACCCCTGAACCCATGCTCTGCTTATTATCACCACCACCTAAAAATGCGCCACCATCACAGCAACCCATAGCCGAACACATCCACCTCCACTTCCTCATCAAGAGCAAACTGAACCACATCACCAAATTCTCGTTTGCCTTGACAATTTCACGTGGCCGAACCCATGGCCATGGTGCCCGAGCATTTTTCTGATGGTTGAGCCTTGTTCCATGTAGCCGAGCACTTTGGCAACGTGGCAGTTCACATTTGTTTGCAACCTAGCCTGTAAATTCGTGGTCGAGCATTTTGTCGTGGCCGTGCATTTTGGCCTTCGGGCTATACTTTTCTTTTGTGTTGTATAAATGATATTCGGCAAATCATGTGTGTTTGCTGTTGAGTCAGAATCTTTACTGTGTTTATATAAAGCTTAATTTTTTTGCTGTTTGGTGTTGAGTAGTTCATGCGTTTTAAATAAAGTTATTTTGTACTGTACTTACTTTGTTGAAAAAAAAAATTTCATGTGTTTATATAACTGTATTTTTCTGTGTGAATTGTTTTTTTACTTAGGTCTATGTATGCTTTCTTTTAAAATTTTATTTTATTTTGTATATTTTATTTTATCTTGGGGTTGAACAAATTATTCACATATGTTATTTCGTTTCCAAGATTCGGGTTCGGATTCTCCTTCCACTCAAGTTTGATCGTGCTTTGTCGTGCCTTTTGGAAGTCGCTTTGTTGTTTGAATTGTTATCTCTAGCTTTAGAAGGTGAGTTTATCACTCTCGACAAATCGTACTTATATAAATGTGAAATAATGTCATTTGAATTGTAGTAGTTGATATGCTATGTTATATGTTCACATCTGCCTGTTATCTGACATTATATAATGATATAACCTGTTTATATACTTGTTACATCACCTGACATCATAGGATATGTTTTACTGTTTATTTATTTTCTATTTCTCACACTGCAAGTTCCGTGTAGAATAATAGGATATACTTGTTACATCACCCGAACGGACATTAGAATAGGAAAAAATCGTTATGAGCTAAAATGATAGGCTCAAGCGATTTTTATTTTATTTGACTTGGGATTGCGGGTTTGAAATGATAGAACCTGGATTTTTCGTTTTAAATTACAGATTGAAATGATACATATCGGTATCACTTGACCTAGGCTAGAAAATATTATACAGACCCGTGGTTTATTTTAAATAATAGTTTTCTGAAATTTTTAAGTATTTTGAAATATTAAATATATGTGATTTTGAACTTAAGTTTGATATAATAGTTTTCTGGAACTTTAAGTAATTTGGAATATTAAATATATGCGATTTTGAACTTAAGTTTGATATCATAGTTTTCTAAATTTTTTTAAGTATTTGGAATTTAAATTATCTGAGATTTTAACTTAAATTGGATTTAGATAATTTAAATAAATTTTGTAGTGATTTTATGTAAGTTAAAGTGTATAAGAAAATTAATGATTGAAAATGTAAATTTTGATTTGACTTAATAATTGAAACTTTAGTGTTAAATGGAAATTTAAGCTTAACTTAGTGATAAGAATGTTTTATTTATGAAATGGGTATTTTAAACAAAGCATTAAGTTATTTGTTAAAATAAAAGTAAAGTAAGTTAATGTATTTTGACTTGATAAATGAATTATAATTTATATTGGATATTGGTTAAATAAATGTTATTTTATTAAAAATTATAAGTTAAGTAATATCCAAATAAATGATTTTGAAAAGTGAAATAAGTTTGATAAGTTAAAAATGATAAAAGTTGAAGATATATTGTTTTAAAGTGTTATAATTGACTTATAATAGAAATTGTAGCGTTTCAGAAATGCTGTGATTTTAATGTAATGTTTTCCAATCTAATAATATAGCTACTGTAACACTCCAGAAGTGCTGCTGTTTCTGAAATAGAACTGTTTTGAAATAATAATATAGATACTGTAATACTTTATAAGTGCTGCTGTTTCTGAAATAGAACTATTTTGAAATAATAATATAGCTACTGTAATACTTTATAAGTGTTGTTGTTTCTGAAATAGAACTGTTTTGAAATAATAATATAGCTACTGTAACACTTTATAAGTGCTGCTGTTTCTGAAATTGATAATGTTTTGAAATACTAATATATCTACTGTAACACTTAATCAGTGCTGCTGTTTCTGAAAATACAATGTTTTGAAATTTTTGTAATTGAATGAATGAACTCAGAAAATGCTATAATTCTGGAAATTGAATATTTGATTTGAAAATATATTGGATTTAAATTTAATGGTTTAATGGATATGTTATGATTTCTAAGATATGATTTCAAAAGTGTTTGAAATGTCAAGGTTTTTATTTCCAAAGCGTTTTGATTTTTTTTAGACTTATGATTTTGAAAGCATTATAACTTTGGAAAGTGATATGATTTTTTGAAATGGATATAATTGAAGAGAAAATGGTATTGTTTTGATATGGTTTAAAAAATAGATATGTTTGGATTTGAAAATATAAACCATTTTTGAATTTATAACCACGGGTTATAATAACGATTGGTTGTTAAAGAGACCGGGATCAGATATGGACATACTCTCTGTCGATACCGAAAACCACTTTAACAACTGTGTACGCGGTGGAGATTCCAGAATGAAGTAGGATGGTGGCGACGATCCTATTGAGGTATATACGTGAACTCGACTCCCATGAGTTGGCATAAGGTGGCTAAAACAGGAGCGATTGATGAGCCAATGAGGTAGCTCCTCTGATCGGACGCACTTCTTCGACACCTTTCTATTACTTTGTGATTTATTTGATGGTCGTCTTCGATTTTTGATTTGGGAGTGTGTTCCGAGGTGGGCAGTAGTGGCTGCTATGCGTTTCCACCAACCCGGATGCATAATTGGTATATCTACCCTGGCATTGTCTAGTTGTGCCGTGTCACCTGCCCTAGCGAGCCTTGTACGAGTTTGGTTTTGTGCCGTAGCCTATGGAGTATTTAGGGTAGCCTCCCGATCTGGAGGTACGCTAATATTGGATAGACTACTGGGACTATTTATGTGTTAAGGTGGAAAATGTAAAGCCTTAATGCTATTTAAAAGTAAGTTTATTTTACTATTAGACATTATTATAATAGCGTATATTACTACATAGTAGATAGTTTAACGGATCCTTAAAGGATGGGCGGTCCCAAGAATCCTTTAAGTTACTTGTGCATTTCTATTACAGTTCACTTGAGTTGGTTTACATTGTATAAATATTTATGTCCTGACTCGAGTGTTTTGTTGTTTGCTTTACGCTCGGGTCAGACTGAGTTGTACCAGTATTCAAGACTCACCTTTGGAGTTGGAGCTCGCTTGGATCCATCTATTGATTCTGCTTTCAGTCATTCAGTTGATTCCAGTGATGTATTCAGATCTTGTTTTTGACTATTGTATTCAGACATCTTTGTATTCATAAATCCTGATGTATCTTGTTTAACTCTGTTATATACATAGTAGCTTCATGAACTACTATTCTTTTGGTTCCACTGCATTATTGTTATATTACTCTGTGTCTGTGATTCTGTGATTATTTATTTACTGTATATATTGAGTTTTGCTAAATTTTATTTACAATCTATTGTTTTGAATTATTCAAGTCCGACATGTGTGGATTTATTGTCGATTTGAATGGTCCAAAATAGTGGGTCGTTACAGATCGATACGAATGCATCGATTCGAACGCAGCAGCCCACCGAAGAACTCCAATTCGAATCGATCATAACTTGCAATCCACAAGTCAAATGCTGCAAAATTTTCACAGGAGCTTATGTACGAGCTAAGCAATGCTCATGCCGAGTTTCGACTTAATTGGGTCAAATCCTGATCGATACGAAATCCATTCGTATCTATCACGGATCGGGCCGAAACTTCATAGGATCGATCGCGTGGGCCCACCTACGTGCCAGAAGAAGTCTCCCGAGATCTGAGTAAGATATTTGCATCCTATGCCTATAAATAGAGCCCCAGGGCCTATAGAAAAAGGATCTTTTGGCTCTTTGACATCCAGACTCTGCCAGAAACACTTTTGCGCTCCACGGCTGCTGCTGTACTCGAATTTCACTGTTATAATCCGTTGTAATATGCTGTTATCCGCTGAAATCAGTTGTAATCATCAAAGAAATATCAATAAAGTCATCAATTTCATAGTGGACGTAGGCAATACGCCGAACCACTTTAAATTCCTGTGTTTCTGCGTATTTTTATCATTTGTTTTTGAAGTGTTTGTTAGATAATCCTCTTTTTCCATTTAATTTCTTCATTTTTATCTCTTCAAACTCTTCCGAAGAGTGTTGTGCCCAATTTTGGTACAAACAAGTATCGATACGAAGAAAACAGTATACGAGAAGCCCAAACTTGCATCGATCATAACTCACAATCTACAAGTCCAAATGCTATAAAAATTTCACAGAAGCTTGCGTACATCATCAACAATGTTCATGCTCAATTTTGACTCGATTGGGCCAAATCTTGATCGATACGAAATTGGTTCGTATCGATCACGGACCGAGTGCAAATCACGTGGGATCGATCGCGTGGGCCCACACACGTGCCAGAAGAGGTCTTCCAAGATCTGAGCGAGATATTTGAGCCTACACCTATAAATAGCATCCCAGAGCCTACAGAAAAGGGATCTTTTGGCTCTTTGATGTCCAGACTCTGCCAAAAACACTTTTGCGCTCCAAGGCTGCTGCTGTACTCGAATTTCACTGTTATAATCCGTTGTAATCTGCTGTTATCCACTGAAATCAGTTGTAATCATCAAAGAAATATCAATAAAGTCATCAATTTCATAGTGGCGTAGGCAATACGCCGAACCACTTTAAATTCCTGTGTTTCTACGTATTTTTATCATTTGTTTTTGAAGTGTTTGTTAGATAATCCTCTTTTTCCATTTAATTTCTTCATTTTTATCTCTTCAAACTCTTCCGAAGAGTGTTGTGCCCAATTTTGGTACAAACAAGTATCGATACGAAGAAAACAGTATACGAGAAGCCCAAACTTGTATCGATCATAACTCACAATCTACAAGTCCAAATGCTATAAAATTTTCACAGAAGCTTGCGTACATCATCAACAATGTTCATGCTCAATTTTGACTCGATTGGGCCAAATCTTGATCGATACGAAATTGGTTCGTATCGATCACGGACCGAGTGCAAATCACGTGGGATCGATCGCGTGGGCCCACACACGTGCCAGAAGAGGTCTTCCGAGATCTGAGCGAGATATTTGAGCCTACACCTATAAATAGCATCCCAGAGCCTACATAAAAGGGATCTTTTGGCTCTTTGATGTCCAGACTCTGCCAAAAACACTTTTGCGCTCCAAGGCTGCTGCTGTACTCGAATTTCACTGTTATAATCCATTGTAATCTGCTGTTATCCACTGAAATCAGTTGTAATCATCAAAGAAATATCAATAAAGTCATCAATTTCATAGTGGCGTAGGCAATACGCCGAACCACTTTAAATTCCTGTGTTTCTGCGTATTTTTATCATTTGTTTTTGAAGTGTTTGTTAGATAATCCTCTTTTTCCATTTAATTTCTTTATTTTTATCTCTTCAAACTCTTCCGAAGAGTGTTGTGCCCAATTTTGGTACAAACAAAATGATACATACCGGAACGATATTATAGATTAAGGGAAAATCGTTATGGGTTGAAATGATATCCCAAGCGATTTTCATTGATTTTGAATTTTAGGATTGCGGGTTGAAATGATATATATCCGAAAATATTTAAATTGCGGATTGAAATGATAAATATATGTATCACTTGACCATAGGATAGAAAATTATATACGGACACCTATGGTCTATATTTTGAAAAATGATTTCCAAAGTTTTGAAAGGAAATATATGGTTTTAATAAATATTGGTTTTAAAATATAATATATATATAGGCTATTTTTATATATGTATAAAATCTAGATTTTAAAATAATATGTTTGGAAACTTTAATTTATAAGTTAGTTTTGAAATAAAATTCTTATAATTTTATTATTTTAAAAATATATAAAAAATAGATTTAATAAAAAATAGATTTAATATTAAGGTTTAATTTAATAAAATTTAATTTAATTGGTTTATAATATGTTTAAGTATTTATTTAAATGTATATTAATATTTTAAATATATCTTTATAACTTTAATAATAAAGGTTGGGAAGATAAATTTATGTTGACTCGAAATTTAAATTGGTTAATAATTGAATTTAAATAAGAATTTATTTGAACTTATTGATTTTAGATGTTGAAAATATGATTTATAATTTGATGATAAAAAGTGATTAAATGAATATTCTCGATTTTAAATAAAATTGAGATTTTATATTTAATATTGATTTAAATTTATAAATTGGGATTTTAATAATTTGTTATTAAAAGATTAAGTAAATACTTTCCAATTTGAATAAATTTAAAGTTAAATGTTGAAATATAAATGAAATTTATATTGTAAATGTTTGAATATTTAAACTTGAATCTCTGAACTTTAAATTGGAATGGTTAAATTGGAATTGACTCAAATTGAATTTTTGGAATTTAAGATGATTTGAATCGATTTGCAAAATTTGAGGAAACTATTTTTATTATGTAAATTATTTTTAATATATAAACTATTTTAATATATAAATTATTTTAATATATAAACTATTTAATTTATAACTATTTATTATATATACTATTTTTGATATCTAAACTGTTTAAGTCGAAAGTGTTATGGTTTCTAAAGTATTATGATTTCAAAAGTGCTATGATTTCAAAAGTGCTATGATTTCAAAAGTGTTAAGATTTTTAAAGTGTTACGATTCTGGAAATGAATATTATTTAAAGTGAATAATGATATCGAATTGATATGGATTTGAAATGAATCTGATATTTTGTTATAAAGTATGAACTATTTGAAATTGAATGACCACGGTGTGAAATAAGCGTTTGGTTGTTAATGAGATCGGGATCGGATATTGTCATACTCTCTACCAATCCCGAAAACCACTTTAACAACTGTGTACATATTGGAGATTCCAGAATGAAGTAGGATGGTTTGGTGACGATTCTACATGGTATTTACGTAGCCCCGACTCCCGTGAGTCAGCTTGATGTGGCTAAAACAGGAGCCATGTTGGGCCTAGTGAGGTCATTCCTCCTATCGGACACATTTCTTCGATACCATTCTATTTCTTTTGTGATTTGATTGGGTGCACCTTTGATTTGGGAGTGTGTCACGAGGTGGGCGGTAGTAGCTACTATGCGTTACCACCAGTCCGGATCCACAAACGGTATATCTACCCTAGCATTGCCTCGCGTGCCTTGTCACATGCCCTATCGCGCCTTCTACGAGTTTGTTTTGTATCGTACCTATGTGGTGTCCTCTGTGTAAACCACTGGTTTGGTGGAGCGTACGGCATTGTATAGACTACGGGAATATATAAAATGTGTTAAGGGGGATATGGGTAATGCCTTAACGCTATTTTAATACTTTTACTTTACTATAGACATATTATAATAGTGTATATTACTACATAGTAGATAGTTCCACGGATCCTTAGAGGATGGAAATCCCAAACATCCTTTAAGTTACTTGTATTTCAGTTGACATTTCACTTGAGTTGAATTTATTAATATAAGAATGTTAATCCTGACTCGAGTGTTTTGTGTTTTGCTTTACGCTCGGATCAGATTGAGTGTCATAGCATTTGAGACTCACCTTTGGAGTTGGAGCTTCACTTGGAGATCCATCTGTATCTATTCAGCTTTCAGCTATCCAGTGGTTTTGTTTAGACTTGTCATCTGTTTGTATTCGAGACTACATTGTATTTGAGATATTCTGTTGTATTTTATTTCAAACTTTATTGATTATATAGTAGCTTCATGAACTACTATTTATCCTTTCCGCTGCTTATTGTTATAATACTCTGTGTCTATGATTCTGTGATCGATTTATTTACTGTATATGCTGAGTTTTGCCAAATATAAATTAACAATATGATATTTTGAGCAATTCAAGTCCGACATATGTGGATGCGAATGGTTTGAAATAGCAGTTCGTTACAAACGAAATCAGTCATGTGAAATTCGTAGTTGAGAAATCTATGCAATAGAGTTAAAATTGGAACGGATTGCAAATAAAAATCAAGTTGAGTAAATCTCACTCAACTTGGAATACCGTTTTAATTGTTGAAATCTAATTATTGAATGATTGGATGAATTGATAATTATTATTATCAGTTGGATACTATATTATATATATAGTAGCATATATATATATATATTAGTAGTTGGATATTATTCCCGCCTATTGGAGCGGATGAGACCCTATGCGCCCCGCATAATAGCGGATGACCCTATATACCGCGATATCCCCCTCGAAGTGGGATTGGTATTTTTATGTTGTATTAACATCTATGGATGCAGGGAAACGGGTTGGAGGGATCCAACTGGATTCCTCAAAAATGTTGATTTTAATTTCATATATAATGATATATCATGTGTTAGAATAATCTGTTATAGATTATGGTTGTGATTTGAATAATTAGATGCTATAGTAGAACTGGCCTGAATTTTGGTAATTTAAATACCATAAATATTATATTTGAATTTGAAGGAATTAAAAAAGGATTTTAGATATAAAAATATTTATATTGGAATTTGGATTATTTTAAAGGAAATCGAGTTGGATATAATAATAATTTGATTTTTGGGTTTGTACTTAACTATTAGGAAAATATTTTTAATAGAGCTTTTAAAATAATTTATATAAGGAATTTTTAACTATGGATTTTAAAAGGATATTTTAAAAAATATATGGATAAGGAGTTTGAAATCGATATTAAAAATAGATTTTAAAAATCAATGGGATTTATTACGGAATGGATTTATAAAATGAGATTATATAAATGAGATTAGTTTATAAAAAGTGAAGCTCAAAGGAGTAATAAATTTATAAACGATGTTATAAATAAAGGAAATCGATATTAGATGATAATTTGGGAATATAAAATTCATAGGGCGAATTTATATTAGGATATGGAAATAGGGTTGAGGAAAAATAGTGGATACTATCTTTGAAAAGTGGAAACGGTTAAGGAGATCGGAATGAAAGCGATGTGTTGGGAATCGAGAGAAATTTATAAATTTAGTTGGTTATTGAGATTTTAAAATTTTATTTTTAATTTTAAGATGTTAAGTTGTTTTTTTTAAAGGAAAAAATTATTTATCCAATTATGAATATTTAAGCTGTTAGTAGTGAAATATCTCGGGAAGTAGATTATTCAAATATTTACTATTTATAGAAATGAATTCACATATTTATAATTAGCTTCGTAAATCAATTTGTTATTCGAAAATGAAATAGGGAATGAAGTATCAATGTTTATTAAAGTATTTTAAAGTTTTAAATAATTACCTAAATGTGTTTTTTTAAATTATCATTCTTTAAAAATACTTATTATACATATATAGAGTTTTGGAAATGATTTTAAATTATTTATAAACTCTCTCGAGATATGGAAACAGATATGATTTTTAAAAGTTGTTAATGGATGGACAAGATTATAAGTGAGTATAATCGACTTTGGAAAATGTAAAAGGAATTAATATAAATTCCGAAAATGTAGGAGATAGGATAAGAAAACTCCTAAGTATTGATATTAGAAATGATTTTGGAAAAATGGATTTATAATATTTTCCTAAGTGAGGAAATGAAGAATTTGAAAATATTTAGAGACGAAGGATTTATATCGATATATTTTCTAAGTAATGGATTATAAATCGAAGTTGGGAATATTTCACTAAGTGTTGAAGTGAGGTACGAGTGGAAATATCCTGTTATGGAAACAAGTATTCGGAAATGTTTTCAAATATTGATAAATTTGAAAGAGATTTGAATATATATCTTTGTAAAGATATTTTGAAATGAATGTTTTAAGGAATTATAAATAATGGCCTAATGACTGCTTATGGATGTTATTTGATAGTTAAATAACCGACTATCAATATTAGCCAATTTAGTTAATCGTTTCGAAGAGACTAGGATCGGATTTAATTATCCGAAAACCACTTCGATTCGGTTTGAGCGTTACGAATGGTGGTATCGTGAAGATAGTGAAGACGGCGATTCGGTTTGTCCAGACTCGGGACAACTTGTATGGACGAATGCTATCCGAACATCGGCATTAGAGGACGATGAGCATTCTAAGTGAAATTGTTCTTGAAATGTAATCGTTAGCCTCAAGCCTCATTAACCAGGAATGACTAAAACATGGGAGATGCAGCAAGGCTAAGTGAATCGCACCCAATTAGGGTATGTTATCACTTTTCTAGATACCCTTGGATATATTATAAATTATGGATATGGTTGTGCATGGAAAGTGAGCGCTCGATTTTTAAGGGTGGGAACACCCGGGGCGATAACATATTCGGTTCTATCCAGGTTAGGGGTAGGGCCGGTCTTGTGTTATAGGGGATCCCGGGGAGGTCCTCTGTACATTTTTCTAGAGGTGTACTGTGATAGATGGTACCCCAGTGCCTGTTCATTATATGGAATCCATTCTCCAATAAGCGCCGTATGGTTTTGATTGTGCCCAACTATGCTGAAATGTGAGATGCAAGCATTTCAGCTATTTTCTAACTTACTTGCTATAGATACTATTATATATCAGACGGTTTTGATATAAAATGTTTTGGTTATCGTAAGGGAAAAACTCGTCGTGTTTATGTGTGGCGTGGTCTTATGAGATACCTTTGTTTTCAAATAAAAGTTAATAATTCAAATTAAGTGTGTTTTCTCACACTGGTTTTCTAGACTGACTCGGGTGTTATTTTATTATAATGGTTGGGTCAGACCGAGTATTACAGATTCAGGATAGGATGCTATGGAGTTCAGGAGATGAGCTGGATGACAAAGACGTATTTCCGTACTTGATTCATATTTCCGCTGTATGAGGACGAGTTATTATAACTGTCCAGATTGATGTATTGATTGTTGTACTCTGATGATTGTAAGTATAAAATAGTTACAGATCCTTTTGTATAAAGATATGTTGTTATCTATTATATATTATTCTGTTGGGATTGTGAGATTCTATGTTGTTGTTTCGGTTTCTTCTTCTATCTTTTCTTCTTCACCACTAATGATCTGGTATTTCCAGCACTCGATTGCTTGGCATGCTATACATTGAACGTATTGATGTCGATTTTCGAAGGTCGAAAATCCCTGTTCGTTACATTTGGTACCAGAGCTGAAGGTTAAGTGAGAACCTTGGCTTTGGAGGGGATTACTCATTAGAGATAGGGTCGGTAGTACCCTGGAATGAGTTTGAGTGTATTAATAGATATGAGCACGTATTTGTTAGTGAATAAAAAAATGTTTTATATTGTGTTGCTTGATTTATTGAGTGGCTTATGAATTCTTGTCGGCACAGTCCGTACAACTGTATCGATAAGGGTTTCTAAACACTTGAATAGAGCAATTCGACACAGTATTGTTTAGAAATGGGGTAAAGGAAATAATTTTACCCAAATTATATTTTGATACAAAAGAAATAATTTTCAGTAATTATCATAGTATATTGGAATGTTTGGTCGATAATATTATAATCTAACAAGATTATAAAATTTAAATAGTTATATATAACCAAATGAAAATTGTATTAGTATGAATTATACAAATGAATTATAATTAAAATGGATTCAAACTAGAATTCAGAAAATTAAATCCCGAAAGGTTTGGAAAATATTTTCAGAAGTGTTATGGAAATGAAATTGGTGCTACTTTGGAATAAATAATGGTAATATTATTGTGAAAGGTTTTTGAATAGAAAATGTTTAAAAAAATGGATTTTTGAAAGTGATATAGCACTAAACTCAATTCAGTCGCTGGAAAATAATTCCGATGATGATCGCGACATCATCGGTGTTTATTTTCGAGTTTCTAGGTGATGGATTGCTACCGTATTCAGATTTGTTGGGCAAACAAGTTTTTTTTTAAATTCTGAAAGGAATTGTTTTGGGTAAAACCGAGTCTATTTTAAAATTTCCAAAAGTAAGATTTGATATACAAAGGGAATATGTGAATTCAAATTGATTTGAAATAAAACCGAGTGTTTAAATTCTGGAATTTCCATTTAAATGATTAGTGAAATCGGAAGAAGGTAAGTTTATGAACTAAAACTTGGAAATGTGAATTTCAATATGAAATTAAAATTTAACTTATGCAAGTTAAATAAATTAAATGTGTAGAAGGAAATTGTATGGATTTGAATTTAACTTGAGTTAAGTTAAATTTTAAAAAAATGGATTGGATTAGAAATGATATAAAATAGAATTGAATATAAAATTTGAATTGTAAAATTGATAAATAACTATAAGTGATAGTTATTGAAGTGGAACTTGAATTAAATAGAATTGAATTTGTAATTGTGATGACTTAATGAAATGAATGCAGACTTGAGTTATGGATATCAAATGAATAGTGAATCAAATTGGATTTGATTAAAATGGAGTATAAACTCAGGTATAGAAATTATGAAAATGTGAAAAGTAAGTTGTATAATTTACAAATTGGAAAAAGGGAATGGTAAAACCAAAATAAAAATGGTTTGATATTTTTGTAAAGGAAAGGAAATCCAAATTTGAATTGTAAAATGAATTTGAACTCAAGCAAACCAAATGGAGTGACTTTTGAAAGAAAAAAAAGTATTCCTAAAAAAATATATGACATAAACGTAGCGCTAACCGGAAAAAAATTAAGAAATCACATAAATAATAAGGCTATTAGCAAGCTCATGCATGCATGATTTTTGAACCTTTTGATTTGGGAGAGAAACAATAGTGTGGCGACTGGATTAAGTGTGAAGAGTTAATCATGTGCAAGGATGAAGGAAACACGGTGGTTTTGGGTAAAATAAAAAGGTAAACAAACAGGTCTGATCTCAAATTTTGAAAACCATGGGCTTTATATAACTTAAAGTTAAATTAAATGTTGTCCTTTGGCTATTTTTTTTGAAAGTGTACGAGTCGTAGAGATAGTAACTTAAATTCGTCCTCTAGACTTTAAACAACTAATCACATAAAAATTGAGTATTCCTTTTTACCAACTTTGAAACTACATATTATTTTAGTTCAAACACTTTATTATTTAATGTCCACCACAAATTAACTAGAACTATAACTCACAACATCTTTTTAGTAATTATAAAAAATATATATAGTTTTGTTCTGACAGGTTCTGTAGTGGACCCTGTGAGAGGATTGGAAAAGGAGATTACCGCTTTGTATAAATTTGAATTGAAATTCTAGGCAGTGTTTAGATGTGTATGGGTATGCAATAATATATCAAACTCTGAAAAGGAGATTATCACTTTAGGTAGAGGTGCGCAGGCTACTACTATTAATATCTTTGCATACTTTTAAAAAAAAATTGGGCAGTTGCCGTAATTTATTATTAATGTTAATATATACATTTTGAGTGTTTGTATAACCAATAAAAAAATTAACCAATCAAGAATTGGGATTTTTCGCTTGATTCTTGACGGCGAACATTTGATACAAATTTTCGATAATAATTTGAAGTTTTCTATCATAGTTTATGGCTATGCAAGGAGAACAGAGATTTCAAATTAAGGAACCGGATCAGAGTCTGCACTAGAGTGGTTGGGTTACCAATACTAGTTTGAAAGTAGAATTTATGTATTCAAGACAGTAATCAGAATTGTTATTGTGTACAAAATGGTATATGTACATCGTAAAAACTTTAATAGTTAAATGGTGTGCTATGATTGTTACTTCTGATTACTATACTATTTAGGTTGTATGTAACTGTTGCATTCCATTTGAATTGCATGTAGAAGTGCATCATATTTATCAGTTGGGTTACATTGCTTTGTTGCATATGATTATTGTATTGTGTGTTATTGGTATTTATGATAGAATAGTTAGTATATTTCCTTTTATCATGTTTAATTCTTTTGAATTATGTAAGTATGATACAGGTTTATGGAAGCAATAGCTGTTGCTTTTAGTTTCATAAATAGAGTTTTGTTGCTCGACAAATTGGTACGTTTTTGGATTACAGTTTTGTAGCGATATTTTATTATTTTTCATGGTTTGGAATACTTTATTTTTGGAATATGATACTTACAATGTAATTATTGATATTGTTATTTTTTCAGAGCTATCTGCGCAAAGGAGATGCTACCGAAATTTTTCTTAAATTTAGGACTTAGAATTTTTTTGGGGAAGTTGAGTTAATTTCAGATTTATATTAATTAAATATGTAAGTTAAATTGTTTACAAATTGAATATTTTGAATAACGTATATCATATCTCTTAATTTTTTCTTGTTCCTTTTTGGCGACGAAAAGTTTTGAGTGGGGCAGATTGTAACGACCCGCGTTTTTGATAATTAAAAATATTAAATTTAATAAGATTTTTGGATTTAATATTGTCAGAAATTAAAGTTTATGATTTATTAATGAAAAAAAGGGGTTAGAATATATAACTTGTTCTTAAATGAATTCTAAAAATGACAAGTTCAATGAGGTAAGGTGGTAACACAAATGGAATATAATTTAATGTTATTGATTTGAATATAATTAATAACTATTTGAATGTAAATTTCATCAATTATAAATAATAAAATGTTAATAAAGAATGAAATGGTTGTTTATTTCTAATTGTATTATAAATGTAAAGTTTAATTTGGATATGATTGTGGAGTTTAATAAGGAAAAAAAGAAACAATATATTAAAGGAGAAATCATATGTTATTTAGTTGAAATTGGTTTTAATATAGAATATGAAATCAATTATTTGGTAAGTAAATTTATAATCCTTGTTTGTAAACAATAAATTTATAGATATATGAATTACCAAGTTTTAACAATTGTTTTGATTTCTCATCTCGTTATTTAACCCCTTTTGAAATTAATTTGGTAATCATTGGAATTTAATGTAATTGAAATAATTCAGTGATATGAGAAAGGATGTAACTGTAGAGTAATGAGTGCAATAAAATGAAAAATTATGTTTAATAAACAATAAGATATTGTTTGATTTAATATAAAGAACCTTAAAAAAAGAATGTGTTGAAAACTAAACTGTGATGAACCAGAATTTTATTATGGTTGTAATTATTTGTTAGAATTAATTTAGTATATAGATATTGGGTTTAACATGGAAAATTGGATTTCAAAGGAAAACAATTGGATTAATTATCTTCCCTATATTAAGGTATGTTTTGAGATTTAATTATTGTAATCAATAGTAATTAAATCTTGCCATTAATAAGAAATAAAAGTAAATGATAATTAATTAGTGATATATGCAACTTATGTTTTGTGTTAAAAATATAATGAGAATTTCAATGAGAAATATTATATTCAAATTGTGAGTACTCAAATTTGTTACAAATATAATTATAATAGGAAATCAATTGATAAAGAAACGTCGTGGTTATACGATGTATTCTTTCTTTAACTCTTTAATGGGATAATCTTTATATATAAGTTGGTTTTAAACGGGGAGGTGTTAATTGTAAATTAATATGTAATAAAAAGAAATATGTTTCAATAAAAATAAAAGAAAAGATTGATTTATTGAAAAAAATATTTTTAACAAATAAATTGAATGTTTCATTTGTGAATATAAATTTAATTTCATTAAAACAAAGAATTGAATTTTGTTGTATGTTTCTTGTTGGAATATTTGATTTATTTAAATATTCAAACTTGATTTGAATTTAATTTATAAAAAAATAACAATAATAAAATGGTAAGAAAACAACTTGAAGGTTTGATTAAAATTTCGATTTGGAATAGTTAGCATATTTACATAGGAAATTTATTTCGTTCCAAAACTGAATTTGGAGTCTCGGTTAATCTTTTATTGTGTGTGGTGGCGGTCCCCATTACGTTTATTGCAGTGTTTAATTTTTATTTACTGTGTACTAAATAAAAGTATATATGTGTGTGTAAATTTGAGCGTATTTGGGTTAATAAAATATGTTAAAATGAATGTTTTTTTTATTTGAGTATATTAGAGTTGTGGTTTCCATGTACGGTCTACCTTCTCAAATTTAAATCGTCGCTTTCATTTATTTTATTTTATTATTATTACTTTCTTTTATTAAATATATAATGAACCGTAAATTTTAATGGTTTTAATAACGTAATTAACTGAATTTTTATGGAGAATAAAACAATGAAAATTTTGAAATGAAAATTTGATATTTGGAATACGTCTATATAAACATAGCAAATGGTACATTTTCATCAGAAAATATGGAAGTTAATTTTGTTGTGTAATTTTATTTAAATTTTAAATCAGTTAATACTTGGTGATAATAAAATATTTTTCAAAACCAGAATATTTTTATATAATAAATTTGTAAATCATCTTCTAAGTGAGACGTCAAATTTCGTTTCGCCAAATTTGGACTGCTATTGCTACGTTTATCTTATTTTCGGCATTTTAGCAGCATTTTCGGTACCGAATATCGATTTTTGATAGAATGATCATATCACTGATATCTATGTACTGTTTTGATCATTTCATCGTGCTGATCTCCGTAGTAAATTCATATGTGTGTTTCGTCGTCCGGTGGATGGTGAAATTTGTAAAACGTTGAACTGTATCGGTACCCATTTCGAAACCTTTCGGTTTTTGTAACCATTGATTGTCGACCGATTGAATACCCAATAGCCACTAACCATACATATTCCCTTAATTCAATAGTTGGCTTTTCCTATTCTTTGGTTGATTTATATTCTGGTTCGTTAATTTATTTCCAGTCTCTTTGTTTTCTTACTTTGGTTCTATGAATATTTATATTAATATATATACAAGTCTTTATATATTGTTCGTATAAAAATTTGGCAAGAAATTTTTGCTATTCTCCTTCCTTTTCGCAAGGCACGGCCATTCCCTCCCTCTCACGCATGCGGAAGCCTAGTCGTGCCATTCCCCTTTGATCCACCACCACGCAAGCAAGTGCTGACCATCCCTACCATCTCCTTGCCTCGTCTCTTCCCACGGCCTCCACCCAGCTCACGCTCGACTTCTATCCTCCTTCGAACAACCGCCAGCGGCCCGAGCCACCTCACCGAACGACAACAGCACACAGCCTCGGCCCCCTTCCCTATCTCTCTTCGCCTCTCCCCCTCTTTGTCAACTCGCAGCCATGGCCGAAGCATCTCAGCCAATCCCTAGGCTGAGACCACCATGCCACCTCGCCTCTACTCCAAGCTTCCCTTGCTTTTCTGGCAGAAGCAAGCTGCCCTGCCTTCTTTCCTGTGTGTATATTGGAGTACATATATATCTTAGTTTTATATGTGTAAGTTTATATATCTATATTCTGTTGTATAAATTATATTAGTATTATATGTATATAATATGTTGGTATACCAGGATCTGTTACTTATAATACATAGGTTAATATATGCCAATTTTATATATATGTTTGTTATATGAATTATACAATATATTAGATTTTATAAGATTTATATTCTGTCAACATAAATACATTAGTATATAAACTTATGATCGACTGAGTCTATATATAAGTTATTTATTCTATATATGTGTACGTTTATATATAAGCTATATATTATTATACTTATATTATGTGTTTGATTTCGGAATATATATATATATATAGATTTTTATTTTAATATGTGTTTTGATTTTAAATATATGGATTTTATTCTAATATGTGTGTTTTCTTATATTGTTTATATATATATAGTTACTATGATAATATGTATATAGGTATTGTGATGAATAGGTTAAATATGATATGTTAATGTAAGTTATTCTAGTTATATACACTCTATTTAGTTATATATATATATATATATAGCTGTTAGTTGCATATATAGAGTTCTTTTCTTAGTAGTCTATATATATAGTTTAGTTGCATATCTTGGTAGTCTGCATATATACTGATTTTCTTTAAAACATAACAAATAGGGATTTATTTATATATGTGTTATAAAACTTCATATTGGTTTTAAATATGATGACCTGAAATCTAATACCTTATGATTTTGATAGTTGTTTCAAGTAGTATTGTTTTTAAAAGTATGATAAACAATATTGATTTTAAATTATAGCATGTATGTAAGTTGTATATATGTGTATATACATTAGTTTATATGTAGGTTTACGTGAATTTGGTTTCAATTTTATATAGATATCGTAGGTGTTGGGATTTAATATTGATTTGAAAATAATTTTTTATTTTATTTTAACTATATGTTTTAAATTGATTTTAGAAATGTATATATATGTAATATATCTTGTCTCATTGATCTCGTGTCATCTTGACTTACATTCAATATCGAATTTGTCGTAGCAATTCCTAGCTTGTCGTTGTTCCGTGTGCGTATCTGTGTCTGTGTCATCTTCTTGTCTCTCTAGCCTCGAAAGGTGAGAAATCACTCACAATAAACATTCTTATATTTATTAAATTTTATTTCACTTGAAACGACAATTGAAATATGCTACTAAATTTAACTATTAATTTTATAATTGCTGTATATGATATGCCATTATCTGTAACTGTTCACCTGAGATATGACACCATATCCTGTTGAATATATTCTATTTGATTTATCACTGATGATATATGCTTGTTATTGATCTGTTATATTTTATCATATTTGTTCTCACTCTGCAAGTTCCCTGTTAATTTAGAATTCCCTGAGGGTTGAAATGATACATACCCGAACGACTTTGTCGAATAGGAGAAAATCGTTACGGGTTGAAATGATAAACCCAAGCGATTTCATTTATTTTAAATTTTTGGGATTGCGGGTTGAAATGATATATACCCGTAAATATTTAAATTATGGATTGAAATGATAAATATTCGTATCACTTGACCCTAAGGTAGAGAATTATATACGGACACCGTTGGTCTATATTTTGAAAAATAATTTCCAAAGTTTGAAAGGAAATATATGGGTTTTAATAAATATTGTTTTATATAATATTTATAAATGTAATTTCTATATATGTAAAAAAAAATTAGATTTTAAATTATTATGTTTTGGAAATTTTAATTTATAAGTTAGTCTTGAAAAATATAAATTTTAAGATTTTCTTATAGTTTTATTATTTTAAAAATATATAAAATAATATTTAATACAAAATACAATTAATAATCAGATTTAATTTAGTAAAATTTAATTTAATTAGTATATAATATGTTTTAAAATATTTATTTAAAAATTTATATTAATATTTTAAAATAGATTTATAACTTTAATAATAAAGGTTGGAAAGATAAATTAATGTTGACTTGGAATTTAAATTGGTTAATAATTGAAATTAAGAAAGAATTGATTTAAACTTATTAGTTTTGAGATTCTGAAAAGATATGATTATAACTTGATTTATAACTTGATTTGATGAAAAGTGATTAAATGAATATTCTCAACTTTGAATAAAAATGAGATTGGATATTTAATATTGATTTAAATATATAATTTGGGATTTAAATAAATTGTTATAAAAATGGTTAAGGGTATAATTTCCACTTTGGATAAATTTAAAGTTAAATGTTGAAATATAAATGAAATTTATATTGTAAATGTTTGAATATTTAAACTTGAATCTTTGAACTTTAAATTGAAATGGTTAAACTGGAATTGATTTAAATTGAATTTTTAGAATTTAAGATGATTTAAATCGATTTGCGAAATTGGAGGAAAACTAATTTTATTATATAAATTATTTTATTATATGTATAAACTATTTTAATATATATACTATTTTCAACATCTAAACTGTTTAGGTGGAAAGGGTTATGATTTCAAAGTGTTATGGTTTCAAAGTGTAATGATTTCAAAGTGTTATGATTTTGAAAGTGTTATAATTTTTAAAGTGCTATGATTGAAAATGAATATTATTTAAAGTAAATAATGATATCGAATTGATATGGTTTTGAAATGAATATGATATTTTGATATGAAGTATGAACTATTTGAAATGAAATGACCACGGTGTGAAATAAGCGTTTGGTTGTTAAAGAGACCAGGATCGGATATTGTCATACTCTCTGCCAATACCGAAAACCACTTTAACAACCGTGTACGTGGTGGAGATTCTAGAACGAAGAAGGATGGTTTGGTGACGATTCTATATGGTATTTACGTAGCCCTGACTCCCGCGAGTCAGCTTGATGTGGCTAAAACAGGAGCCATGCCGGGACAGTGAGGTCATTCCTCCGATCGGACACATTTCTTTGATACCATTCTATTGCTTTTGTGATTTGATTGGGTGCACCTTTGATTTGGGAGTGTGTCACGAGGTGGGCAGTAGTAGCTGCTATGCATTACCACCAGTTCGGATCCGCAAATAGTATATTTACCCTGGCATTGCCTCGAGTGCCTTGTCACATGCTCTATCGCGCCTTCTACGAGTTTGTTTTGTGTCGTACCTATGGAGTGATCCCTGATAGTCCACTTGCGAGTGGAGTTTACAGTATCTGTATAGACTACGGCATTATATAAAATGTGTTAAGGGGGATATGGGTAACACCTTAACACTATTTTAATACTTTACTTTACTATAGAAATATTATAATATCGTATATTACTACATAGTAGATAGTTCCATGGATCCTTAAAGGATGGAAATCCCAAACATCCTTTAAGTTACTTGTATTTTAGTTGACATTTCACTTGAGTTGAATTTATTAATATAAGAATGTTAATCCTGACTCGAGTGTTTGTGTTTTGCTTTACGCTCGGGTCAGACTGAGTGTTACAGCATCTGAGACTCACCTTTGGAGCTTTGCTTGGACTTCCATCTATATCTATTCAGCTTTCAGCTATTCGGTTGTTTTGTTCAGACTTGTCATTTGGTTGTATTCGAGACTACATTGTATTTGAGATATTATGTTGTATTTTATTCCAAACTCTGTTGTTTATATAGTAGCTTGATGAACTATTATTTGTCTTTTCCACTGCTTATTGTTGTAATACTCTATGTCTGTGATTCTGTGATTGATATATTTACTGTATATGTTGAGTTTTGCCAAATATAAAATTAACAATCTGTTGTTTCGAGCGATTCAAGTATGACATGTGCGGATGCGAATGGTTCGAAATACTGGGTCGTTACAGTTGGTATCAGAGCTCTAGTTTAGGCAAAACTTAGCATATAGAGTAAATTTAATTGCAGAATCACCTTCATTCGAGCTTGAGTTTCTCCCTCTTTGACTAGGGTTTCCTTTGAATTTTGGAACACTCCCCTTTGTTCTGAGATCCATTCTTGTCTCTCTCTATTCATGTTCTTCTTACTGGAGCATCCCATAACTCCATTTCTGTTCCGACAACCTTAGTATGCTTTGTAATGGGGTGAAACTCCTTTACAACAAGCATCGATCCACCGGAGATTTCTATCTCCACGGTTTAGATGCTATTATTTCTTGCAAAGCCCGAATAGTCTCTAGTGGACGATCAGGGTAATTCCCTTGTAATCTTGACTCCACTCCGATAGTCTGGGATTATCCTGATGTTTTGGTAAAGTCAATTCTCTTCCCTTCAAGCGGGAAATTGAATTCCCCGCATCGATTTTGTTCCTGAAATCTCGGTTGACATGGTTAAGGTTGTCGTGATTAATATAAGTCCATCCAACTTCCCTCTTTAATTCAATTATCTCATCTTTGTTGCGAGCCTATCTTCCTTGTAAGGATTCTCTGTGATTAGGATCCCTCTAAATTTGAATCTCTATCCTTGTTTTGGAATCCATTCTTGAATCATCGTGTGAGGAAGTGTATTTGTTATTAATATAAAAATGTCTTATACCGTGTTGTTTGAATTGTTAAGGTTGATTTGGGGTATCGATCGATTCGTCTGATCAACGCTATCGATAGAAATTCCAAACACTTAAACAGAGCAAACTGACTCAATATTGTTTTCAAAATTTGTAAATGAAATAATTTTGTGTATGATTGTATTTTATATAGAAGAGTATAATTTATCTGAAATTAAATAGTTAAGTGAATTGATTATTAGAAATGATAGTACTAGATTATCACTCATTGTGTAAAGACCCGCAAATCCGTCTTCCGAAAACTCGACACCGATACGTCCACTGTACCAAATGTCGAAAAATCGAATGGAGGAAACACGAAACTTTAGGGTTAAAAGAAGAGGTAGAAGAAAAGATAGAAGAAAGAGAAAGAAGAACAACACAGAAAACACAGAACAGGAACAATATCAGAATCTCACATATCGCAGCGGAACAATATATAATAGATAAATCAATAATCTTTAAAACAAAAGACTATATCAGTTTATACATACAACAATCATCAGAGTTTACAACAATGGACAGTTATATAAACTTGTCCTCATACAGAATACACAGCGGAATAAATAACAAGTACGATAGTACGCTTCGCCATCCAACTCATCTCCAAAGCTCCAGAATATCCAGAATCCTGATAAAATAACTCTAGGCTGCCCGTGTGGAAAATTATGGGCACCCAGAGTTTAGAAAGGGAACAATAAACTCCAGGTCAGTCATGGTGACTGGTGTGAGATCGTAAAACAGTTATTTTCGCAAAGAAAATAAAACAACTTCGCAATGCTTTTGGAAAATGAAACTACCATAAGGCCTCCCGCCACACACACAATGCAAACGCAGAATTGGAGGAGATTTCTCCTTATGATAGTCAAAAATGCTTACTACGCAAAATCAATTGATATTATTATTAATGTCTAGTGCGGAAAACATTTCGAAAGTATAATATCAATCTTAGCCAACATATAACCATTGTTGTATGCCTACTATAGCTACTACGTTCAATAGCAGGTTACCGCCACATTCCATAGCAGGTAATACAATTAAAAACCGTACGGGGTTCGTATTGTTTCTTTGGATTTCCAACAATGGTCAGGCTAAGGATCTTCCTTATACCGAAATAGAACGCCTCTGGAAAGACGCCTCGGATCCTAACCGGATCTCCGCAAACAAAAGGCCGACGCTACCTCACGGTCTAACCGAGCTGTAACTAGGTAACTAACACACGAGCTATGCCATCCCCCGGTCGTTACCGACCTTTATCCGAGGATCCTCAATCGAAAAGCAACAGCCGCAAAATATAATCCACATAGGTAAAATATCTGGGCTCCATACCATGATATCACCTTTTATCCAGAAGGAAATGGCATTCCCTAGGGGCGCTACCCCTACAAACCTTTGTCACAACATTCCTGTTACGACCATTACCGGGTTGTGAGGCTCGACGAAGTCTCGTCCACATATATTACGCTTTTTCACAAAGCCACGCTTTTTCACAAAGCCACGCTTTGATCCACAATTGATCAATAGCACTTCGTGTGCCACATTACCAAATTGGGAATGTATCACTAGTAACCATCAACTACATAACCTCTGAGCTCGTACGTCTCAGAGAAGGGTGTTAAGCTAAGAGAATAAATTCTCCGCCACCAACAGAAATGTATTTGATAGAAACCAGCTTTACATCTCAAAGTGTAACGTCAGACACACATCCATACAAGTCCGTTCCGGGATCGAACGGAACCGAAGGCACTTCCAAAGAAGCCCTTGCAATCCGGATATTCACTAATCACGTCCGGACTTCCCATCACAAAAAGAGTGATATAAATCTCTATACCGGAGCAACTCGGTGCAGAGACATTCGACAGGTTGTCCTTTCATTTTCACAAATATCCGGTCTTCACACCGGTCTTCAAATGCTATCCATTCGCGACGTATCACTATTCGGAATGGGTTATATGACACAAAGGTCCTCTCCCGGCTTAACCGAATAATGAGCGTTTGTTTTAAAAACAAATCAAGTGTCATTTCAAAGACAAATATTGATAGTCGGTTATTTAACTATCAATAACATTCACAACAAGCATCCAATTTAAATAATTTTTCCCAAATTATTAAATTTCAAATCTTTTCACAAGATATACATATTTCCACACTTCACATTTGAAAATCCATTTCAAATCGTATTTCACACTTCACATTTGAAAATTCAATTTCAAATCACATTTCATACTTCACGTTTGAAAATCAATTTCAAATCATATTATGGTCCATTTAAACCAATTTGATAAATCCTTATCGATTTATTTCAAATTTACATTTCAAATTTGTAAATTTATTTCCACACTTCATCACTTTGAAAATCCGATTTCAAACCATATTTTCCACACTTCTAAAAATAAATCAATATTTATTTTTAAAACAAATTTCCCTTTCCTTTACAACTTCTATTCGGAATTTACATTCCTAAAAATCCACTTTTACACGATTTTCAAATCGTTTTCCAAATATTCATTTTCAACCCCGAATCAACTTTTAAAAATTGATTTCTCCATTTTATTTCAAATCCCAAATCGAATTTCAAATTGATTTCTGAATTTACTTCAACACCGAATCACATTTCAAATTGATTTTAACTTTTAATCCCAATTACCAAATCATTTTACAAATCGATTCCCAAATTTATTTTCAACACAAAAATCAATTTTTCATTCAACATTAAATAAGTTTTCATATGGATTCCTCCAAAGATTTATTTTAAATACCCAATCAATTATCACTTTGATTTCAAACAAATTTATCTCCTTTAAAATAAATTCTTTTATTTTCCCAAACCATCAAAAATTCAATTTTAATTTCAGAAATCCAATTTCATTTATTTCTGGTATCCAACGATACCAAAACACATTCGGCTAAATTATAGCTCTCAACAAATTCAATCACAGATATAATCATACACAGATTATAAATAATCAATTAAACAACATATGAAATCAATTCAAATGTTTTGAGGAATCCTGTTGGATCCCTCCAACCTGTTTTCCTGCATCCACAGATGTTAGCACAATACCAATTCCACTTCGAGGTGGAATATCGCGGTATATAGGTTTTATAAAAATATCATCCGCTTACTAACGGCGCAATAGGGTCTCATCCGCTATACGAGGCGGGAAATCAATCAATCCAATATATACATATGCCAATATGTATATATTGCTATATATATATATATATCCTACTATATCTAATATCACAATCCAAACAGCAATCAAATCAATCAATAACTGTAAAAGAAAATCCACTTTCATTTGAGTGAGAAGATCTCACCTTGGATTTATGTATGCAAACCATTTTCATTCCGGACTTGATTTCATCATTGTATTTGACCTTGTATAAATAATTATACAATTCGTTAATATTCGAAATAATCAAACAATTTATTCCTCATCTTAATTAAATTAGCTAATTATTTAAATTTAATCCCATAAATATTTACTGTTCAAACTATGTATAATTATTACCATCTAGTTAACTACCAATTTAATTTAACAATATAATCACCTTAATAATTAATTTCAAATAAACAAGTAAATTTAAAATGTATATTTATTTTCACTTCCCATTTTCAAACTGCTTATAAAAATAATCTATATAAGTTTTAAAAACTTAATCTTTATATAAATTCGTATATTCAAATCTTATAGATACGTATTTTCAGGTTTAAACTAAATTAAAGTTAACTAAAAAGAACTGCATTTAAAACTTTGCTGTAAATATATCTTTTCTTCTTTCAGAATAATATACAGATACAAACTTTCAACATTTTTATTTTATTCTCCCACAGTAAATAACAAGATGAATATCCCCTTCACTATTCTTTTTTTTTTCTTTTTCCCTAACTGATCTATCCACATATATTTATTACTTACTTATATGGAAAAGAAATTTATGTAAAAAAAAAAGAAACTACAGAAAATCCCTATACCTCACTGACCACGAATTGGCATCCATGCTTCGCGACTCCCCTCGAAGCCGCTTCGACCTTCAAATCCAGACGTGACCCACATCATCGGCGACCTCACACGTGCTCGAACATTCTCACTGCCACGATGCCTCGAGTCCTGTAACGACCACGACTTTCTCTCCATAGAAAGTCGCATCGTTATGAAGAAAGAAAGGGGTAGAAAATAGAAAAGAAGAGAAGAAAGAAAGAAACAACAACAACGATCTCACAGCGGAACGAATAAATTATATTAATAACATAAACTATTACATAGTATACAACAATTTACAGAGTTACACAGCATATACATCACTTACTAGACAGTTATAAACATCTGTCTAGTCATTACAATTCAAATACAAGACAAGACACTATCACAGATATCAACACAGTGGAATACTATATCTACGAACGCCGAAGCCTCCTGCTCCATTGCTCCTCCAGAATATTCGTCAAAGCTAAACCTGAATCCCTTGGCTACTCGTAAAAATTTGAGTACCCAAGAGTTTATAAAACAGAAATAAACACTTGGGTCAGACATGGGTCTGGTGTGAGTAACAGGTTAAACTTGCTTAACTTCAAAACCATTTGAAAAGAAAAGGTATCACGTAAGACTCCCCACAAATAAACATGGGTAAGTTTTTACCTTACGCTAACCAAAACATTTGATAGGAAATCTGATTTTATTATAATAGGGTCTAGGGTTTTCAAGTAAAATATAGAAATAGCTGAAATGCTTACATCTCACATTCCAACATAGTTGGGCACAACTAATACGTACGGCACTTATTGGAGTTTGGATTCCATACAATGGCAGGGCTACTGGGGTACCGCCCGTCACAGTACGTGGCCTAGATCACCGTACCGAGGAGTACGCCCGCTCCCCTGCAACACAAAGCCGGAACCATCCCTTACTGGATAATTCCGAACAAGATAATCCCGTAGTTGGCGCGACCAACCACACACTAAGCCGAATAAAAGAAAAGGGACCTCTAGACAGGGATCTATCTTGCTCTCAGTGGGTGCTACCCACGAAGCCTTGCTGCACCTCCCCTGTTTTAGCCATTCCCGGTTGATGAGGCTTGAGGTTACGATTACCTTTAATCAGAACATATCACTTAGAATGCTCATCGTCCGCCTGACGATGTGCTGAAAGCATTCAATCCATACAAGTTCGTTCCGAGTTCGAACGAAACCGAAGGCATTATCTCGTTACACTCGTTTTGGAATCACCCTCAGAGTTAACGACAATAACCCTTGCACTCTGAATCTTCATCTTCACTTGAGATTCACGACCTATCGTAAATTTAGATCGATGTGGTATTCGGGTCTCCAGACCTGGAAATCCGGTATACGGAAACCCGATCCCGGTCTCATCGAAATCCAAAACGTATCTTTTAAGGCCAAGTTGTTTTAAAGTTAAAACAATTCAATTCTACTATCTATTTACACACAGATAGATAATTCACAGATTCACAATAGATAATCAACATTATCATTATAAGCAGATAATCCATATCATCATCACTATGCAACCAAAGCATCCAAATCATACAGTATCAATTATCTCATATCTGAGATTTCAAACCATTCAAGGTACACAATATCATCCATTCATAAGCAATGATTTATTTATCACCATCTACAATTAATTTAAAATGAATTAAATTAATTATTTCATCTTTAATTAATTTAAAGTAAATTAAATTAATTACTACATCTATAAATCCTGCTTAAATCATTATTAATTAATTATCAATCAATTAATCAATCATCATCCAATTATTCAATTTAATTAATCATCCTTGATTAATTATTTAATTACATTCAAGTAATTAGTATTAAATTAATTATACAAATTAATTATTCTTAACCACTTATAGTAATTAACCTTTAATTACTTCATTTATTAATTAACTATAATTAATTACATTACTCCTTAATTAATTACATTAATTAATCACTTCATTTATAATTATTACTTAATTAATCAATTCTTAATTACATCATTAATTATATAAATTAATGATCCTTAATTACATTTTATCATTAATTACTTTATTTAAATTAATTACATTGAGTAATTAATCTTTAATTAAACCATAATTATTAATCACTATTGATTAATCACATTCAGTAATTAACTACCCTTAATTACTTCTTTAAAATAAATTAATTATTCCTTAATTAATTATCTTTTAATTAATCCCTTGATTAATTCCATTAAGTAATTAACTACCCTTAATTACTCCATTAATTACATAAGTAATTATCTATTAATTACTTTCCTAAGTAATTAATCTTCATTAAATTACATTAAGTATTTTATACTTCACAAATTAATAAGTGATTATCTTAAATTAATTAAACTTAATTAATTAACTTAACTAATACAATTAATTACAATGAGTAATTAGTTTCTTAATTACTTTCCATTAAGTAATTAAACAATTTCCACAAATGATTATCTTAATTAATTAATCCAATTAATTATCTTAATTAATTACATAAATTGATTAATTAATAAATCCAAGTTAATGATCTACATTAACTATTCTTTAATTATCTTTTTTTTAAATAATTAAACATTAATTAACCATTATTAATTTACAACTTAATTAATTCTAATTATCAATAAATTAATCTCTAATTACTTAATTAATTAAGTACTTAACAATAACTTAATTAAACCTTAATTACTTGATTAATTTTATTCCTAACCATTAATTTATAATCTTAACTTATAAAATTAATGATCCTTAATTCAAATTAATTAACCTTTAAATTAATTTAATTAATCCTTCATTAATCAATTTTAAACCCTTAATTACTATTTTATTAACCCAAATCATAAATTAATTAAATTGATTAATTAACTTTTAATTGCCTTAATAATTTATTTTATCCTAAATTATTAAATCTTAATTATCTTTAAGATAACACTCTATTCTTATTAATGATTAAAATATCATTAATAAAGTATTTAAACCAATTTACCTTTAAATTTAATTTAAATTTTCATTTTAAATTTGAGATTTAAAATGAAGACAACTTTAACTTAACAAAGTTTTAAAACTATTTAAATCCTTTTAAATCACATGTTAAAGAAATATTTACTTAATTAAAGAAATTTTAAACCAAATTCATTTTAAATTCAAATCAATTTAAAATACACTTTAACATTCAAATTGTTTAAAACATTTTAAATTTAAAAACTTCTTTTTATTTGAAACTGAGATTTAAACTTAACTCCAGATTTAAAACTAGATTTAAAACTTATTTAGACTTTGCTTTCCATTTAAACTCAGCTTTTAAATTTATTTTAAAATTTAAAAACAGAATAACAGGTTTCTGTTAAAACCTGTCACACATAATTTACCCGAGACACATCCAAAATGCTTCGAGTCAAAACTTAAAAGCTTCGAGTCAACAACCTAATTTACCCGAGGAAACTCGAGACTACAACTCTACCTAAACCCAGACTGACACAACATACCCCGTACACGTGCACAGCCAAACGCGGCGACTCCGACCATCAACGTTTATCCTCACAAGTCGGCGATCACGTCCTCTGACAAACTAAACCTAAACTTCATCGATTGTTACTCGAAATCGAATTCGAGCATTCACCCACCCTGGAACAAGAGTCTCGAACCACCACGAAGTCTGGAAACCCCTTCGTACTCCTACCTCCGATCATCGGAGTTGTTGAAACTCCGGCTACAACTTCGATAACACTCCAACATCTCATCTCCAAAGCCCTGTTTAACTCGATCATCTGGAGAGGTCGTATCGATCAAAACTTTGACATGGACAAAAACTAGGTTTACAGACTAACCCGATCACTTACCTCGACTACAACAATTTATACACTTATCTGACATTTTTCTCTAAGTCTCCGACCATTCTTCTACCTTCAGTGATGACCCCATCCTCTCCGATCATGGAGATCACCAGATACTACCCTATTTCCAATTTCTGTTCAACTCAGAAATGAATACCCAAAACTAGTTTAAAAATTATATTTTCTTTCCCAAAAATCATGGTTTTCGATTAAGTTTTAGATCCTATGCCTGAAACAAGGAAATAGAATGTTTGGGGTTTTTTTTTTTTACTCTTCTTGAGCTTGAACTGTTGTTTTGAATTCCAGAGCACATTTAAATTTTAATTTATTTAAATAAAATTTTAAACTTTACTTCTTGATCAAACAAACAAATTTTATATAAATCTTAAGTCCTAACAACAATTGGTTCAGGTGAATATGAATTTTGATCACAAAACTTGAACATAAAACTGTAAACAGAGATACATAATTATAACAGCCATGCATTCATAAATATATCCAGATAATTCACTTATAAAATCACACAAACATATTTGGCTTCAGATATTTATCATGCAACCTTATTTCCATATACTTAAAATTTTAAAAATGATTGTTACTCACCTTTATAAAGATGACAGAGCCTATTTTTGAAAACTTGAGACTGGTTTGAAATTTAAACTGGAATGCCCCTTTTTGATTTGAGAAGTTGAGTTGTTGAAGCTTAAATTGTTTTAATCTACATGCATGCTTGTTTCCATGTTGAAGAATGAATGCAGACAGTTTGAACTGATTCCAGATTGAAAAAATGAAGGCAGACAGGTTGCTTTGAATTGATTCCAGAGATGAAAGAAAGTGTTGCAGACAGAAGACTTGATTTTGATTTAGAAACTTGGTTACAGATCATATGTTTGAGGAATTTCCAGATTTGCCTTTGAAGTGTAGAAATGAATTAAGGCTGAGGATTTGATACTTGCAAATGGAAATGAGATTACAGTGATCTTTGATTTTGGTTGAAAAAGATTTACAGGTTTTTGAAATGAATTGAGAAAATTTTATTACTGACTTCAGATTTTCAGTTTTGAATTAGAGAAAGAGTTTTGAGTTTCTTGTTTTGAAGAGGAAAAATAGAAAGAATGAAATGAAGATATGCAAATGTTTATATATATGTAAATTTAAGATTTTATAAAAATAAAAGAAAAATGAGAATAATAAAGACACTTGTCATTCCATTGATTACTTACATTACACATGTTAAGACAAAGCTTTAGATAAAGACACATGTCTTTTAAGTAATTATTCATATATATATTTATTTTTAAATGTAAATAAAATGCCTTTTTCTTATTTATTAAACACTTATCCTATATATAAATTACTTTTTAAAAGAAACAAAACTAACTATATTTATAAATAAAAGTTTATACAAATATTCTAAAATCCAAAACAATTTAAAACAAGACTTTATTTATTTATTTATTAAATTTCAAACCAAAGCCTATCTATTTACAATATATATACACATATATATATACATTATAAATAGAAATCATTTTATTAGTTTTTAAAAGATAAAATTCACTAATTAAATATTTATTTAATTAGATTATTAAATCAATTCAAACATTTATTATCAAAGATTATCAAATCAATTTAATTATTTAAACAGATTATTAAATTGATATTATCCATAAATTCCGGGATATTACATTCCTCCCCCCTTAAAATAATTTCGTCCCCGAAATTTAAACAAAGGTAATTTAATAATCTTATTAAAGATTTAAATTCAAAACACAAGCATCTACTATCATCCATATGCTAGCAACCATAGCAACCAATTCATCCAATCAAACAATTCTAACTATCTAGACTAAATTCTAGATAAAATTCCTCGAGTTTCCCCAAGTATATATATATACCGGGATACTCGCTCTACAAACAATCTAAACTACTAAGCTATAGATCTCCTACTCATCTAGATCTACAGAACTAAACAGAATATCAGACTACAGACGAGTCTGACTCAACAATCAAACCTCCAGAACTGCTGATTCCAAAACCAAAGATAGATCAAACACGTACTCCCTCAGAGATACGTAAAACACAATGAATTCCAGTTATCCAAACTGACAATTCAATTCAGAAGACCAAATACTTATCCAAATCAGAACACAGACGAGATCCAAACACAACTCTACTTCACAACATCAGTAGATTCTAAACTTACTTCTCCCATCCAGAGATACACTCCAAACTGCTTTCGCTGCTCAACTCTGATCTGAGGTAGAATACAAGCACAGACTAGACAACTCATTCCAGAAATAAGGTTCACTGATCCATAAAGAAAACTCAGATACTCCATCAAACTTGAGTTGCTTCACCAACTCCATCTCTAGGAATCATCCTTCAACTAGACTGAACTACCGGTACTACTCCTGGAATCCAAGTCGATAAGAAAACTCAACCTTCAGATGCGGACAACTCCTGACTTCTCTGAAGACACCCAGAAAAATTCTGACAACCCAAGAGAACACTCAGACAATCGCAAGTCACTTTTGCGATCAACCCAACCTAATTCCAAAGAAAAACTGTTCCTCTTTACCAATCAGAACAGCTTACACTTATTTATCCAATTTATCGAAGAAATGGATCCACTCTGCTGCTTCTGAACTTCACTTCCAGAAAAACTGCTCAGCTAGAAAACTTCTTGCCATCACAGAACACTCCGAGTAGCACTGCTGACACTGATGCTCCTATCCAAAGCTCTTCGAGAAACTCGAACTCCAAACCAAAGCAGAAACACCATGCTGAACTCAGCGACAACACCGAAACAGACACACTTCCTTAATCTTGTTCCAAAGAAAACATCTTCGGGAACATCCATCGTCACTGTATCTCATCATACAGCTACTATTACCTGAGGTATCAAGATACCATCACACACTTCTGCCTAACCGACAGATCCAACTCTACTCATCCAAACTTCAAAGATAAACTCCGAACCATTACAGTTTCCTTCGGAAATCGATGAAATCCTTCACCGCAGCAAAGCTTTCTCGAGACAGTATTAGGTCTACAGTCTCGACAGATACACTTCCAACCTCAATACTTAGACTCCAACCATTTGTAGTCGTGTTTCACACACCACTACCCCATCTACCTTTATATCCTATATTGGAAAACCCGAACAGGTAACCTAATAAATAGGTAGAAATACATAAATATATATATTTAAAATGATATATTTTATATAGAAATTATTTTTGGGTAAAATTATTTCATTTACCTCTTTAAAACAATATTGTGTCCGTTGGCCTGGTTCAAGTGTTTAGAGATCCCTATCAATAACGTTAGCTACTCGTATTGACCAGAATCCATATACCACTCAACCGATCAATTAACACAATATAAAATCATTTTATATAACTAACAAATACGCTCTCTCGTATATATATATACACTCAAACAGGTTGCTACAGATCCTATCTCTAATGAACAACCCTTCCGAACCTAGGTATTCACTCAATCTAGTGTTCTGATATTCACTTAACCAATAGCTTAGGTATTCGCTCAACCTATGCTCTGATACCACTGTAACGTCCTAGGCTTTTCAACCTTCAGCAACGGTTCACGACCGGTAGGCTTTTCAACCATCCCAGCCCCGCTGTGGCTCATAGTGATACCTCGGGTTTGCTTTTACGGCCACCCTCTCGAGTCGCAACCAACCCCAAAAGGCCTTATACTACCCCCGGGGACATGTAGGGGTAAGAGTCTCCCGTTCGCCACCTAACGCAAAGCGAGAACCCCCTATCACGCTGTAATGTAGCAAACCCGATCCCGGTCTCATCGAAATCCAAAACGTATCTTTTAAGGCCAAGTTGTTTTAAAGTTAAAACAATTCAATTCTACTATCTATTTACACACAGATAGATAATTCACAGATTCACAATAGATAATCAACATTATCATTATAAGCAGATAATCCATATCATCATCACTATGCAACCAAAGCATCCAAATCATACAGTATCAATTATCTCATATCTGAGATTTCAAACCATTCAAGGTACACAATATCATCCATTCATAAGCAATGATTTATTTATCACCATCTACAATTAATTTAAAATGAATTAAATTAATTATTTCATCTTTAATTAATTTAAAGTAAATTAAATTAATTACTACATCTATAAATCCTGCTTAAATCATTATTAATTAATTATCAATCAATTAATCAATCATCATCCAATTATTCAATTTAATTAATCATCCTTGATTAATTATTTAATTACATTCAAGTAATTAGTATTAAATTAATTATACAAATTAATTATTCTTAACCACTTATAGTAATTAACCTTTAATTACTTCATTTATTAATTAACTATAATTAATTACATTACTCCTTAATTAATTACATTAATTAATCACTTCATTTATAATTATTACTTAATTAATCAATTCTTAATTACATCATTAATTATATAAATTAATGATCCTTAATTACATTTTATCATTAATTACTTTATTTAAATTAATTACATTGAGTAATTAATCTTTAATTAAACCATAATTATTAATCACTATTGATTAATCACATTCAGTAATTAACTACCCTTAATTACTTCTTTAAAATAAATTAATTATTCCTTAATTAATTATCTTTTAATTAATCCCTTGATTAATTCCATTAAGTAATTAACTACCCTTAATTACTCCATTAATTACATAAGTAATTATCTATTAATTACTTTCCTAAGTAATTAATCTTCATTAAATTACATTAAGTATTTTATACTTCACAAATTAATAAGTGATTATCTTAAATTAATTAAACTTAATTAATTAACTTAACTAATACAATTAATTACAATGAGTAATTAGTTTCTTAATTACTTTCCATTAAGTAATTAAACAATTTCCACAAATGATTATCTTAATTAATTAATCCAATTAATTATCTTAATTAATTACATAAATTGATTAATTAATAAATCCAAGTTAATGATCTACATTAACTATTCTTTAATTATCTTTTTTTTAAATAATTAAACATTAATTAACCATTATTAATTTACAACTTAATTAATTCTAATTATCAATAAATTAATCTCTAATTACTTAATTAATTAAGTACTTAACAATAACTTAATTAAACCTTAATTACTTGATTAATTTTATTCCTAACCATTAATTTATAATCTTAACTTATAAAATTAATGATCCTTAATTCAAATTAATTAACCTTTAAATTAATTTAATTAATCCTTCATTAATCAATTTTAAACCCTTAATTACTATTTTATTAACCCAAATCATAAATTAATTAAATTGATTAATTAACTTTTAATTGCCTTAATAATTTATTTTATCCTAAATTATTAAATCTTAATTATCTTTAAGATAACACTCTATTCTTATTAATGATTAAAATATCATTAATAAAGTATTTAAACCAATTTACCTTTAAATTTAATTTAAATTTTCATTTTAAATTTGAGATTTAAAATGAAGACAACTTTAACTTAACAAAGTTTTAAAACTATTTAAATCCTTTTAAATCACATGTTAAAGAAATATTTACTTAATTAAAGAAATTTTAAACCAAATTCATTTTAAATTCAAATCAATTTAAAATACACTTTAACATTCAAATTGTTTAAAACATTTTAAATTTAAAAACTTCTTTTTATTTGAAACTGAGATTTAAACTTAACTCCAGATTTAAAACTAGATTTAAAACTTATTTAGACTTTGCTTTCCATTTAAACTCAGCTTTTAAATTTATTTTAAAATTTAAAAACAGAATAACAGGTTTCTGTTAAAACCTGTCACACATAATTTACCCGAGACACATCCAAAATGCTTCGAGTCAAAACTTAAAAGCTTCGAGTCAACAACCTAATTTACCCGAGGAAACTCGAGACTACAACTCTACCTAAACCCAGACTGACACAACATACCCCGTACACGTGCACAGCCAAACGCGGCGACTCCGACCATCAACGTTTATCCTCACAAGTCGGCGATCACGTCCTCTGACAAACTAAACCTAAACTTCATCGATTGTTACTCGAAATCGAATTCGAGCATTCACCCACCCTGGAACAAGAGTCTCGAACCACCACGAAGTCTGGAAACCCCTTCGTACTCCTACCTCCGATCATCGGAGTTGTTGAAACTCCGGCTACAACTTCGATAACACTCCAACATCTCATCTCCAAAGCCCTGTTTAACTCGATCATCTGGAGAGGTCGTATCGATCAAAACTTTGACATGGACAAAAACTAGGTTTACAGACTAACCCGATCACTTACCTCGACTACAACAATTTATACACTTATCTGACATTTTTCTCTAAGTCTCCGACCATTCTTCTACCTTCAGTGATGACCCCATCCTCTCCGATCATGGAGATCACCAGATACTACCCTATTTCCAATTTCTGTTCAACTCAGAAATGAATACCCAAAACTAGTTTAAAAATTATATTTTCTTTCCCAAAAATCATGGTTTTCGATTAAGTTTTAGATCCTATGCCTGAAACAAGGAAATAGAATGTTTGGGGTTTTTTTTTTTACTCTTCTTGAGCTTGAACTGTTGTTTTGAATTCCAGAGCACATTTAAATTTTAATTTATTTAAATAAAATTTTAAACTTTACTTCTTGATCAAACAAACAAATTTTATATAAATCTTAAGTCCTAACAACAATTGGTTCAGGTGAATATGAATTTTGATCACAAAACTTGAACATAAAACTGTAAACAGAGATACATAATTATAACAGCCATGCATTCATAAATATATCCAGATAATTCACTTATAAAATCACACAAACATATTTGGCTTCAGATATTTATCATGCAACCTTATTTCCATATACTTAAAATTTTAAAAATGATTGTTACTCACCTTTATAAAGATGACAGAGCCTATTTTTGAAAACTTGAGACTGGTTTGAAATTTAAACTGGAATGCCCCTTTTTGATTTGAGAAGTTGAGTTGTTGAAGCTTAAATTGTTTTAATCTACATGCATGCTTGTTTCCATGTTGAAGAATGAATGCAGACAGTTTGAACTGATTCCAGATTGAAAAAATGAAGGCAGACAGGTTGCTTTGAATTGATTCCAGAGATGAAAGAAAGTGTTGCAGACAGAAGACTTGATTTTGATTTAGAAACTTGGTTACAGATCATATGTTTGAGGAATTTCCAGATTTGCCTTTGAAGTGTAGAAATGAATTAAGGCTGAGGATTTGATACTTGCAAATGGAAATGAGATTACAGTGATCTTTGATTTTGGTTGAAAAAGATTTACAGGTTTTTGAAATGAATTGAGAAAATTTTATTACTGACTTCAGATTTTCAGTTTTGAATTAGAGAAAGAGTTTTGAGTTTCTTGTTTTGAAGAGGAAAAATAGAAAGAATGAAATGAAGATATGCAAATGTTTATATATATGTAAATTTAAGATTTTATAAAAATAAAAGAAAAATGAGAATAATAAAGACACTTGTCATTCCATTGATTACTTACATTACACATGTTAAGACAAAGCTTTAGATAAAGACACATGTCTTTTAAGTAATTATTCATATATATATTTATTTTTAAATGTAAATAAAATGCCTTTTTCTTATTTATTAAACACTTATCCTATATATAAATTACTTTTTAAAAGAAACAAAACTAACTATATTTATAAATAAAAGTTTATACAAATATTCTAAAATCCAAAACAATTTAAAACAAGACTTTATTTATTTATTTATTAAATTTCAAACCAAAGCCTATCTATTTACAATATATATACACATATATATATACATTATAAATAGAAATCATTTTATTAGTTTTTAAAAGATAAAATTCACTAATTAAATATTTATTTAATTAGATTATTAAATCAATTCAAACATTTATTATCAAAGATTATCAAATCAATTTAATTATTTAAACAGATTATTAAATTGATATTATCCATAAATTCCGGGATATTACAAGTCCCCTCCATCGGCGATCTACTCGCGATGTCGCGGAACCAACATTGAATCGAACGCGATTCAATCATCGTTCCAGTCGCTCGCCTGCCGCTCTAGCTTCGAACGCCTACTGCCACCCACTACTTCGCCCACGTGATCCCGCGACTACTCCTCGCATGAGCGCCACCCTGGCCCCGCTGCGATTCGAATGAATTTGAACGGGTGACGACCGGTAGGCGTACACCTTCGAACTCGTGAATTTTTCCCCCTTTCGCGATTTGAAATTGACTTTGCAGCCATTAATCCCTTTTTGAATTCGTTCTGCTGAGGGAAGAATAAATGAAGAGCAAAGACTTGATTTCAGCTGCCATTTTATTTTTAGAACGAAGAAAGGTTTCGTTTAAACAATGGCCATTTTCTTCGATTTTAATTCGTTCTGATTTGATTTTCGTGAAGAAAAGAATGGGCGTGTTACAGAAGACAAAGAGTATGCGATTAACAGAGAGTAGGTCGACGCAAATCAGAGACTAGGGTGGCTGATGTTGACTAATATAAATTTAAATTTAAATTGAATTCGATAAAGATTCAACGCGTTTACGTGTCGTACATTCACAAAACAGCTCCGATAAATACAAAATTTAAAATCCGGTAATAATTCAATATTACGGACCCAATGGAACTGGTTTCGTCGAATTCCGAGACTGTGCCCCGGAATGCTATTTTTAAATATCGATTCAAACGATAAATTTCAAAACTGAACAGATTACTTTCAAATTCAATTCTGAAAGTCCCATTACCTTCAGAATTATCAATATGAATTTTACAATCCTTCATATTATTTTTAATCAGCTTTAAACTGAAGATCTGAATTTTTACCCAGTTTCAATAATTAAATTCAATGATTTAATCGCCAGATTCATTCTGATATTTGAATTTCAAATTAAATTACCATTCGAATATTTAAACTCAATTCAATATTCACTTTTTAAATGTTAAAAATTCAGGGTCGTTACAAACTTCCCCCCTTAAAAGAATTTCGTCCCGAAATTACAAGTTAGGAAAAATGGTCCTTATCTCGTCTACTATTTTTCACAATCCAATAGTTTTATCACATTTTCAAAACAAATCTTTTTATTCAAGATTCGTTATCACTTCAACTAATTTTATAACTTCAATTATAAGTTTCAAACAACATTGTTTAACTTCTCAATTCAAATTCGAGTTTAAATTCAAATTTTAAACTTCCAAAATTTCTCAAAATTTTTCTAACACTCGAAATTTTCGAAAAATTTCGCCAGCGTCTCCTTTGCGCGGCTAATACGGTACGACTACAAAACGTCACTACGGACTCTCAGATCTCAAAAGAAAACAAAATGCCAAGTGGCAAAATCAGAATCTCATCAAATTTCATACTGAAATTCAAATACGTACCTTTTTGTCGAGCAATTCAAATTTATTTTTGAAATCAAAATTCCAATTCCTGTATACACCTGTATATATCCTACTAGCCATAATATCTAGTTACAATATTCAAACCATTTTGCAAATTCCATTACACAATTTTCAATGTATGCTTCTTATACATTTTTACTTCACTATTGAAGTTACATATCTATTTTCATTCAATTTTGCATTTCCAATTTCATTTGAATTTACTTTACTATTGAGCTTTGGTTTATATATCTTATCTCAACAATAACTATTCATATTTCGAATATTGAGCTTCATTCACTTTTATCTCAATTTCCAATTTTAAATCACTAAAAAATCCTTTTAAAAATGGATATGGAAAGCACGTTCCCCCATGGATCACAGTTACTCGGCGGTTTCGCTACTATCCCAGTAGAGTCGCTTGTAACCGTAGATTTCTCATCTCTTAAATTTAGCCATGGTTGTTGCCATAGATCGTAGTTCACACGGCGG
Source organism: Allium fistulosum (assembly GCA_030737815.1). NCBI lineage: Eukaryota > Viridiplantae > Streptophyta > Magnoliopsida > Asparagales > Amaryllidaceae > Allium > Allium fistulosum. The sequence goes on from CM060905.1 coordinate 458,292,513, forward strand.
TTACACCACTATCCCAGTGGAATCGCTTGTAACCATAGGCATCTCGCCCCTCGAATTTCGCTGTGGCATCTAGATTGCAGTTTACCCAGCGGTTGCGTCACTATCTCAATGGAATCGCTTGTAACTGTGGGCATCTCGCCCCTCAAATTTCGCTAGCATCCGTCGTGATCAATCAATATGATCCCATCACGATCAAACGGATACTCATACTGAGTTCCAACACCTTCACAATTTTTTAATGGAAGGTACTTTTTCATATCCTTAGTTTGGAAAACATATGTCATATATGTATAGTACTTCATTTCCAATTGATTCCATTCAATTTTAATTGGCATTTCATATTCACATTCACCAACTTAGAATATTTTCAATATCAAATTTACTTAAGAATTTCACACTTGTTTCTTAAGTTCAATACAAGTATTTTCCATATTTTTTTTATATTAATTTTCAATTACCACTTATATTTAAACTGGATTACCAATTTCATATAAATCCAATTAATATTTCATTTATAATTATTGAATTCAATTCGTTTCGAACCTTATTCATTTGGTCAATCTTCAATTAGCTTCACTTACTAATTTTAGTTTAATACATCACTTCGTTTTCCACAAATCAAATTCAATTCCAGTTCTATTTACTTACAAATTCAAAATGAATTTTAACACTCAATTTCATTTTCTTGCACTTGCAGTTGCAAATTTATTTATTCATTCACAAATTCATTCATTTTCAATTTGAATCTCATTCCAATTAGATTTCAAATATTTTATAAGTTATCAACTTATTTACATTCCATTAATGAATTTATTTCAAATATTCTTTCTGAAATTTTATTTCAATTTGTAAATTATATTTACAATTCACATTCCCAAATCTCATTTGTATATGGATTTATTTCCTTATCTTTCAATTCATATTTATAAATTTCATTTGTTAAATGAGTTTATCTCCAAATCTTTGGTTATTATTTGAATTTCTTATTCAATTCCATATATCAATGATAATACTTCAATATTATCTCTTCCTAACAACCAAGCATCCAAATACTATGATAATTTATAGAAAATCATTTCTTTTCTATACAAAAATAGTTTTGGGCAAAATTTATTTCATTTACCCTATTTAAAACAATACTGTGTCAGCTTATCTTGTTTAAGAGTTTAGAAACCCCTATCGATTACAGTTGGCCACCCTGCATCGACCAGAATCTATAAACAATCAACCGATAAGTCAACACAAAACAAAACAAATTTTGTATTCACTAACAAATACGCGCTCATATCTATTATTACACTCACACTCATTCTAGAGTACTACTGACTCTATCTCTAATGAGTAACACCCAACAGAGTAGGGTTGTCGCTTAACCGGATGCTCTGATACCACTTGTAAAGACCCGCAAATCCGTCTTCCAAAAACTCGACACCGATACGTCCACTGTACCAAATGTCGAAAAATCGAATGGAGGAAACGCGAAACTTTAGGGTTAAAAGAAGAGGTAGAAGAAAAGATAGAAGAAAGAGAAAGAAGAACAACACAGAAAACACAGAACAGGAACAATATCAGAATCTCACATATCACAGCGGAACAATATATAATAGATAAATCAATAATCTTTAAAACAAAAGACTATATCAGTTTATACATACAACAATCATCAGAGTTTACAACAATGGACAGTTATATAAACTTGTCCTCATACAGAATACACAGCGGAATAAATAACAAGTACGATAGTACGCTTCGCCATCCAACTCATCTCCAAAGCTCCAGAATATCCAGAATCCTGATAAAATAACTCTAGGCTGCCCGTGTGGAAAATTATGGGCACCCAGAGTTTAGAAAGGGAACAATAAACTCCAGGTCAGTCATGGTGACTGGTGTGAGATCGTAAAACAGTTATTTTCGCAAAGAAAATAAAACAACTTCGCAATGCTTTTGGAAAATGAAACTACCATAAGGCCTCCCGCCACACACACAATGCAAACGCAGAATTGGAGGAGATTTCTCCTTATGATAGTCAAAAATGCTTACTACGCAAAATCAATTGATATTATTATTAATGTCTAGTGCGGAAAACATTTCGAAAGTATAATATCAATCTTAGCCAACATACAACCATTGTTGTATGCCTACTATAGCTACTACGTTCAATAGCAGGTTACTGCCACATTCCATAGCAGGTAATACAATTAAAAACCGTACGGGGTTCGTATTGTTTCTTTGGATTTCCAACAATGGTCAGGCTAAGGAACTTCCTTATACCGAAATAGAACGCCTCTGGAAAGACGCCTCGGATCCTAACCGGATCTCCGCAAACAAAAGGCCGACGCTACCTCACGCTCTAACCGAGCTGTAACTAGGTAACTAACACACGAGCTATGCCATCCCCCGGTCGTTACCGACCTTTATCCGAGGATCCTCAATCGAAAAGCAACAGCCGCAAAATATAATCCACATAGGTAAAATATCTGGGCTCCATACCATGATATCACCTTTTATCCAGAAGGAAATGGCATTCCCTAGGGGCGCTACCCCTACAAACCTTTGTCGCAACATTCCTGTTTCGACCATTACCGGGTTGTGAGGCTCGACGAAGTCTCATCCACATATATTACGCTTTTTCACAAAGCCACGCTTTTTCACAAAGCCACGCTTTGATCCACAATTGATCAACAACACTTCGTGTGCCACATTACCAAATTGGGAATGTATCACTAGTAACCATCAACTACATAACCTCTGAGCTCGTACGTCTCAGAGAAGGGTGTTAAGCTAAGAGAATAAATTCTCCGCCACCAACAGAAATGTATTTGATAGAAACCAGCTTTACATCTCAAAGTGTAACGTCAGACACACATCCATACAAGTCCGTTCCGGGATCGAACGGAACCGAAGGCACTTCCAAAGAAGCCCTTGCAATCCGGATATTCACTAATCACGTCCGGACTTCCCATCACAAAAAGAGTGATATAAATCTCTATACCGGAGCAACTCGGTGCAGAGACATTTGACAGGTTGTCCTTTCATTTTCACAAATATCCGGTCTTCACACCGGTCTTCAAATGCTATCCATTCGCGACGTATCACTATTCGGAATGGGTTATATGACACAAAGGTCCTCTCCCGGCTTAACCGAATAATGAGCGTTTGTTTTAAAAACAAATCAAGTGTCATTTCAAAGACAAATATTGATAGTCGGTTATTTAACTATCAATAACATTCACAACAAGCATCCAATTTAAATAATTTTTCCCAAATTATTAAATTTCAAATCTTATCACAAGATATACATATTTCCACACTTCACATTTGAAAATCCATTTCAAATCGTATTTCACACTTCACATTTGAAAATTCAATTTCAAATCACATTTCATACTTCACGTTTGAAAATCAATTTCAAATCATATTATGGTCCATTTAAACCAATTTGATAAATCCTTATTGATTTATTTCAAATTTACATTTCAAATTTGTAAATTTATTTCCACACTTCATCACTTTGAAAATCCGATTTCAAACCATATTTTCCACACTTCTAAAAATAAATCAATATTTATTTTTAAAACAAATTTCCCTTTCCTTTACAACTTCTATTCGGAATTTACATTCCTAAAAATCCACTTTTACACGATTTTCAAATCGTTTTCCAAATATTCATTTTCAACCCCGAATCAACTTTTAAAAATTGATTTCTCCATTTTATTTCAAATCCCAAATCGAATTTCAAATTGATTTCTGAATTTACTTCAACACCGAATCACATTTCAAATTGATTTTAACTTTTAATCCCAATTACCAAATCATTTTACAAATCGATTCCCAAATTTATTTTCAACACAAAAATCAATTTTTCATTCAACATTAAATAAGTTTTCATATGGATTCCTCAAAGATTTATTTTAAATACCCAATCAATTATCACTTTGATTTCAAACAAATTTATCTCCTTTAAAATAAATTCTTTTATTTTCCCAAACCATCAAAAATTCAATTTTAATTTCAGAAATCCAATTTCAATTATTTCTGGTATCCAACGATACCAAAACACATTCGGCTAAATTATAGCTCTCAACAAATTCAATCACAGATATAATCATACACAGATTATAAATAATCAATTAAACAACATATGAAATCAATTCAAATGTTTTGAGGAATCCTGTTGGATCCCTCCAACCTGTTTTCCTGCATCCACAGATGTTAGCACAATACCAATTCCACTTCGAGGTGGAATATCGCGGTATATAGGTTTTATAAAAATATCATCCGCTTACTAACGGCGCAATAGGGTCTCATCCGCTATACGAGGCGGGAAATCAATCAATCCAATATATACATATGCCAATATGTATATATTGCTATATATATATATCCTACTATATCTAATATCACAATCCAAACAACAATCAAATCAATCAATAACTGTAAAAGAAAATCCACTTTCATTTGAGTGAGAAGATCTCACCTTGGATTTATGTATGCAAACCATTTTCATTCCGGACTTGATTTCATCATTGTATTTGACCTTGTATAAATAATTATACAATTCGTTAATATTCGAAATAATCAAACAATTTATTCCTCATCTTAATTAAATTAGCTAATTATTTAAATTTAATCCCATAAATATTTACTGTTCAAACTATGTATAATTATTACCATCTAGTTAACTACCAATTTAATTTAACAATATAATCACCTTAATAATTAATTTCAAATAAACAAGTAAATTTAAAATGTATATTTATTTTCACTTCCCATTTTCAAACTGCTTATAAAAATAATCTATATAAGTTTTAAAAACTTAATCTTTATATAAATTCGTATATTCAAATCTTATAGATACGTATTTTCAGGTTTAAACTAAATTAAAGTTAACTAAAAAGAACTGCATTTAAAACTTTGCTGTAAATATATCTTTTCTTCTTTCAGAATAATATACAGATACAAACTTTCAACATTTTTATTTTATTCTCCCACAGTAAATAACAAGATGAATATCCCCTTCACTATTCTTTTTTTTTTCTTTTTCCCTAACTGATCTATCCACATATATTTATTACTTACTTATATGGAAAAGAAATTTATGTAAAAAAAAAAGAAACTACAGAAAATCCCTATACCTCACTGACCACGAATTGGCATCCATGCTTCGCGACTCCCCTCGAAGCCGCTTCGACCTTCAAATCCAGACGTGACCCACATCATCGGCGACCTCACACGTGTTCGAACATCCTCACTGCCACGATGCCTCGAGTCCCCTCCATCGGCGATCTGCTCGCGATGTCGCGGAACCAACATTGAATCGAACGCGATTCAATCATCGTTCCAGTCGCTCGCCTGCCGCTCTAGCTTCGAACGCCTACTGCCACCCACTACTTCGCCCACGTGATCCCGCGACTACTCCTCGCATGAGCGCCACCCTGGCCCCGCTGCGATTCGAATGAATTTGAACGGGTGACGACCGGTAGGCGTACGCCTTCGAACTCGTGAATTTTTCCCCCTTTCGCAATTTGAAATTGACTTTGCAGCCATTAATCCCTTTTTGAATTCGTTCTGCTGAGGGAAGAATAAATGAAGAGCAAAGACTTGATTTCAGCTGCCATTTTATTTTTAGAACGAAGAAAGGTTTCGTTTAAACAATGGCCATTTTCTTCGATTTTAATTCGTTCTGATTTGATTTTCGTGAAGAAAAGAATGGGCGTGTTACAGAAGACAAAGAGTACGCGATTAACAGAGAGTAGGTCGACGCAAATCAGAGACTAGGGTGGCTGATGTTGACTAATATAAATTTAAATTTAAATTGAATTCGATAAAGATTCAACGCGTTTACGTGTCGTACATTCACAAAACAGCTCCGATAAATACAAAATTTAAAATCCGGTAATAATTCAATATTACGGACCCAATGGAACTGGTTTCGTCGAATTCCGAGACTGTGCCCCGGAACGCTATTTTTAAATATCGATTCAAACGATAAATTTCAAAACTGAACAGATTACTTTCAAATTCAATTCTGAAAGTCCCATTACCTTCAGAATTATCAATATGAATTTTACACTTCATATTATTTTTAATCAGCTTTAAACTGAAGATCTGAATTTTTACCCAGTTTCAATAATTAAATTCAATGATTTAATCGCCAGATTCATTCTGATATTTGAATTTCAAATTAAATTACCATTCGAATATTTAAACTCAATTCAATATTCACTTTTTAAATGTTAAAAATTCAGGGTCGTTACACATTGTTTTGTCAACACTCTTTAACTGTTAACTATTGTTGTATGATATAAATAATTGAATTTATAAAACATGGTTTATAAATTGATTTGGAATTGGAAATGAATTTAAATTAAGAATTTGAGAACTTAATTTCCGGTATTTTCAAAATTTTGGTTCCAAAGTTTTGGAATATATTATTTGAAAGTATTTCTAAATGGAAATTGTTTCCAAAGAATTTTAAAAGGGAAGTAAGTGTGTACTCTCCTTTTTGTCGCTGGAAAATAATTTCGGTGATGACTGCAGCATCATCGACATTCATTCTCGAGTCTCGAAGTGGAGAGGCCATTAGTAGCTTTGCTACGCTTTTGTTTGGAAAAATAGATTTGATTAAAAATTTCTTGTGTATAATTTGATTTATAAATTATATATGTATATAATTATTTTAAAATAGTTTGAAGTGAAATCTGAAATTTGAATCTTAAGTTTTATATTAAGAAATGGTTTCAATTATTGAAATAAAGTGTAATTTTTGAATAAGTGGAATATCTAAAATGATAAATGAAATTTAGCCAACTTGAAATAGTTGAATTTGAATAAAAACTTATTTGTATAATACTAAATTACATTCTAATATATATAACTTGCCTAAAATATTCAAAAAGTAAAATGTTAAGGCATAATAAAGGGTTGTACAAGAAGAAAAATTAAGTAATAAATTGTCCAAACTAAAATCTGGCTTAATATAAATGTGTAAATAAAAAGAAAATTTGTATAGTGTTTAATTACACTCAGAAACATTAATATAACTTACCTAGAAAGTTTAAATGTAATTAGAATGTAATTGGATAATATACACTATGATATAAGTAATAGGATAAAAAAAGGGAATGCTATTTAAGCAGATAAATATGAACTTAAGAATAGTGAACTTGAATTTTAGTGGAATCAACTTAGCTGAAGATAAATGGATAAAATAAATGAGTTAATTTAAATTTGTTTGAAAGAAATGTTGATAAAATTAAAGAAAATCAATTTTAAATTGAATGACTATTTATTAGTTGAATAAAATGGACTAAACCAAATTGCTGAATATTAATTTATTTAAAATTGAAATCTATGTGGTTTTAAATAGTTGAAGTTGAATGTTGAGGTGGAATTAACTATGGTTGATCAAATAGATTTAATAAATGAGTAAAATAAAAAAAAATTGTTGTGAAATTTTTTGCAATAAATGTTAATGAATTTGAAACAAATCAATTGAATAAAAATATATGGAAATGAAACCAATCAAATGTGAACACAATAACTTTGATTGATTAAATAATATGAATTGGAATCAACTAATTTAATATAATTTTTTTTAAAAATAAATGTAGTTTATATGGTATTAAACTAATTGTTGTATTTGGTATTTCAATCTATCTTCTCTTTCTGGTTGTTTCTATTCTCCTACCTCGTTCCTTTTCGGGGACGAAAAGTTTTGAGTGGGGGAGAGTGTAACGACCCGTAAATTTTAATGGTTTTAATAACGTAATTAACTGAATTTTTGTGGAAAATAAAGCAATAAAAAATTTTAAATGAAAATTTGATATTTGGAATACGTCTATATAAACATAGCAAATGCTAAATTTTCATCAGAAATATGGAAGTTAATTTTGTTGTGTAATTTTATTTAAATTTTAAATCAGTTAATACTTGATGATAATAAAATAATTTTCAAAACCTGAATATTTTTATATAATAAGTTTGTAAATCATCTTCTGAGTGAGACACCATATTTCGTTTCGCCAAATTTGGACTGCTATTGCTCCGTTTATCTTATTTTCGGCATTTTAGCAGCATTTTCGGTACCGAATATCGACTTTTGGTAGAATGATCGTATCACTAATATTTGTGTACCGTTTTGATTGTTTCATCATGCTAATCTCTGTAGTATATTCATATGTGTGTTTCGACATCCGGTGGACGGCGAAATTTGTAAAACGTTGAACCGTATCGGTACCCATTTTGAAACCTTTTGGTTTCTATGACCATTGATTGTCCACCGATTGAATACCCAATAGCCACTAACCATACATATTCCCTTAATTCAGCAGTTGGCTTTTCCTATTCTTTGGTTGATTCATATTCTGGTTCGTTAATTTATTTCCAGTCTCTTCGTTTTCTTACTTTGGTTCTGTGAATATTTATATTAATATATACAAGTCTTTATATATTGTTCGTATAAAAATTTAGCCATAAAACTTTTGCTCCTCTCCTTCCATTTCGCACGGCACAGCCATTCCCTCCCACTCACGCATGCCGAAGTCTAGTCGTGCCATTCCCCTTTAATCCACCACCATGCGAGCAAGTGCCGACCATCCCCACCATCTCCTTGCCACGTCTCTTCCCACGACCTCCACCCAGCTCACGCTCGGCTTCTCTCCTCCTTCGAACAGTCGCAAGCGGCCAGAGGCACCTCATCGAACGATAACAGCACACAGCCTCGGCCTCCTTCTCCATCTCTCTTTGCCTCTCCCCCTCTCTGTCAACTCGCAGCCATGGCCGAAGCATCTCAGCCAATCCCCAGGCCGAGACCACCATGCCACCTCGCCTCTACTCCAAGCTTCCCTTGCTTTTCTGGCAGAGGCAAGCTGCCCTGCCATCTTTCCTGTGTGTATATTGGAGTACATATATATCTTAGTTTTATATGTGTAATTTTATATATCTATATCTGTTGTATAAAATATATTAGTATTATATATATATATAATATGTTGGTATACCAGGATCTGTTACTTATAATACATAGGTTAATATATGCCAATTTTATATATATGTTTGTTATATGAATTATACAATATATTAGATTTTATAAGATTTATATTCTGTCAACATAAATATGTTAGTCTATAAACTTATGATCGGCTGAGTCTATATATAAGTTATTTATTCTATATATGTGTACGTTTATATATAAGCTATATATTATTATACTTATATTATGTGTTTGATTTCGGAATATATATATATATATTGATTTTAATATGTGTTTTGATTTTAAATATATATATTTTATTCTAATATGTGTGTTTTCTTATATTGTTTATATATATATATATATAGTTACCGTGATAATATGTATATAGGTATTGTGATGAATAGGTTACATATGATATGTTAATGTAAGTTATTCTAGTTATATACACTCTGTTTAGTTATATATATATATATAGCTGTCTGTTGCATATATAGAGTTCTTTTCTTAGTAGTATATATATATATATATAAATATATAGTTTGGTTGCATATCTTGGTAGTTTGCATATATACTGATTTTCTTTTAAACATAACAATTAGAGATTTATTTATATATGTGTTATAAAACTTCATATTGGTTTTAAATATGATGACCTGAAATCTAATACCTTATGATTTTGATAGTTGTTTCAAGTAGTATTGTTTTTAAAAGTATGATAAACAATATTGATTTTAAATTATAGCATGTATGTAAGTTGTATATATATGTATATACATTAGTTTATATGTAGGTTTACGTGAATTTGGTTTCAATTTTATATAGATATCGTAGGTGTTGGGATTTAATATTGATTTGAAAATAAATATATATATATTTTATTTTAACTATATGTTTTAAATTTATTTTACAAATGTATATATATGTAATATATCTTGTCTCATTGATCTCGTGCCATCTTGACTTACATTCAATATCGAATTTGTCGCAGCAATTCCTAGCTTGTCGCTGTTCCGTGTTCGTATCTGTGTCCATGTCATCTTCTTGTCTCTCTAGCCTCGAAAGGTGAGCAATCACTCATGATTAACATTCTTATATTTATTAAATTTTATTTCACTTGAAACGACAATTGAAATATGCTGCTAAATTTAACTGTTAATTTTATAATTGCTCTATATGATATGCCATTATCTATAATTGTTCACCTTTGATATGACACCATATCTTGTTGAATATATTCTTTTTGATTTATCACTTATGATATATGCCTGCTATTGATCTGTTATATTTTATCATATTTGTTCTCAATCTGCAAGTTCCCTGTTAATTTAGAATTCCTTAGGGGTTGAAATGATACATACCCGAATGACTTTGTATAATAGGAGAAAATCGCTATGGGTTGAAATGATAAACCCAAGCGATTTCATTTATTTTAAATTTTTGGGATTGCGGGTTGAAATGAAATATACCCGTAAATATTTAAATTATGGATTGAAATGATAAATATCCGTATCACTTGACCCTAGGATAGAGAATTATATACGGACACCGTTGGTCTATATTTTGATAAATAATTTCCAAAGTTTGAAAGGAAATATATGGGTTTTATTAAATATTGTTTTATATAATATTTATAAATGTAATTCTATATATGTAAAAAAAATTAGATTTTAAATTAATTTGGTTTGGAAATTTTAATTTATAAGTTAGTCTTGAAAAATATAAATTTTAAAATTTTCTTATAGTTTTATTATTTTAAAAATATACAAAATAAGCTTTAATACAAAATACAATTAATAATAAGATTTAATTTAATAAAATTTAATTTAATTAGTATATAATATGTTTTAAAATATTTATTTAAAATTTTATATTAATATTTTAAAATAGATTTATAAATTTAATAATAAAGGTTGGAAAGATAAATTAATGTTGACTTGGAATTTAAATTGGTTAATAATTGAAATTAAGAAAGAATTGATTTAAACTTATTAGTTTTGAGATTCTGAAAAGATATGATTATAACTTGGTTTATAACTTGATTTGATGAAAAGTGATTAAATGAATATTCTCAACTTTGAATAAAATTGAGATTGGATATTTAATATCGATTTAAATATATAATTTGGGATTTAAATAAATTGTTATAAAAATGGTTAAGGAATAATTTCCAATTTGGATAAATTTAAAGTTAAATGTTGAAATATAAATGAAATTTATATTGTAAATTTTTGAATATTTAAACTTGAATCTTTGAACTTTAAATTGAAATGGTTAAACTGGAATTGATTTAAATTGAATTTTTAGAATTTAAGATGATTTAAATCGATTTGCGAAATTGGAGGAAAACTAATTTTATTATATAAAGTATTTCATTATATGTATAAACTATTTTAATATATAAATTATTTTAATATGTATACTATTTTCAACATCTAAACTGTTTAGATGGAAAGTTCAAAGTGTTATGGTTTCAAAGTGTTATGATTTCAAAGTGTTACGATTTCGAAAGTGTTATAATTTTTAAAGTGCTATGATTTTTGGAAATGAATATTATTTAAAGTGAATAATGATATCGAATTGATATGGTTTTGAAATGAATATGATATTTTGATATAAAGTTTGAACTATTTGAAATGAAATGACCACGGTGTGAAATAAGCGTTTGGTTGTTAAAGAGACCGGGATCGGATATTGTCATACTCTCTGCCAATACTGAAAACCACTTTAACAACCGTGTACGTGGTGGAGATTCCAGAATGAAGCAGGATGGTTTGGTGACGATTCTATATGGTATTTACGTAACCCTGACTCCCGCGAGTCATCTTGATGTGGCTAAGACAGGAGCCATGCCGGGCCAAGTAAGGTCATTCCTCCGATCGGACACATTTATTCGATACCATTCTATTGCTTTTGTGATTTGGTTAGGTGCACCTTTGATTTGGGAGTGGTTCATGAGGTGGGCAGTAGTAGCTGCTATGCATTACCACCAGTCCGGATCCACAAACGGTATATCTACCCTAGCATTGCCTCGAGTGCCTTGTCACATGCCCTATCGCGCCTTCTACGAGTTTGTTTTGTGTCATACCTATGGAGTGCTTCCTGATAGCCCACTTGCGAGTGGAGTTTACAGTATCTGTATAGACTACGACAATATATAAAATGTGTTAATGGGGATATGGGTAACACCTTAACGCTATTTTAATACTTTACTTTACTATAGACATATTATAATAGCGTATATTACTACATAGTAGATAGTTCCACGGATCCTTAAAGGATGGAAATCTCAAACATCCTCTAAGTTACTTGTATTTTAGTTGACATTTCACTTGATTTGAATTTATTAATATAAGAATGTTAATCCTGACTCGAGTTTTTGTGTTTTGCTTTACGCTCAGGTTAGACTGAATGTTACAACATTTGAGACTCACCTTTGGAGCTTTGCTTGGACATCCATCTATATCTATTCAGCTTTCAATTTTCAGCTATCCAGTTGTTTTGTTCAGACTTGTCATCTGGTTGTATTCGAGACTACATTGTATTTGAGATATTGAAATGACCCTCCTATTTCCACCCTAATTTCATAAGGATTTTTTTTTTTGCTATGAGATGATATATTGATATATCATTCATTACAAACATATTTTCCAAGGTCATTTTCTTTTTCCAATAACCAAAATATATCCAGGATCAAAATAACTTACCAATATAAATATATCAGTGCATATCTAATAATATACACATACATATGAAGATGTATGTGTTCTTCTTGTTTAAATTCAGAGTATATACTTTATTTTTTGTACAAGAACAATCTGTTTGATCTTATTTTTAGCAATTCAGATTAATTATTGTATTCAGATTTATGGCCATAAAATCCACTAGAAACATGTACTTTAGTCTGTCATTATACTTAAGAAATGATCAAGTAATAATCAGTAGTAAACAAGCTTTTAATGTTGATGATTGTGTTTAAAGTCTGGATAATATTAGATTCAGTATAAAAGAAAGTGGATCCTAAGTGAACACAAGCAACATCTAGGCGTAATGGAAACGCTCCTAACTTATACACAAAAGGTCACGAGTTCGAGTACCATGCAGGTCGGTTCAAACACAATTTTTGGTTTTCTTCTTTTTTTTTTTTTTCTGAAAGGTTAGAAATCTGATACCTACCTATAATTGTACATATATGTTTAATTTTTGCCTATAACCCAACATACAAAACAATCCTTCTTACTTACTATCTTTGTATCCCATTCCTACAACTGTTTTAAGAATTTATGATCATATTTTTGCTCAAATATCAACATGTACACAGATGTACATGTACATGTCAATATTTCTGCTCATTTTCCAGAAAACTGGGTGAATCAATTGCTAAATGTACTAAGCTTTGAAATGCATTTTTATTTTCAGAATACAATCTATCATGATCAACCAATACTTCATTTAATTGAAGCTGGTTAACTCATGAATCCTGTATCTGCCACACTAGTTCAATTTCATTGCATTCTGTTTAAAGCTTTAGGAAAACATTTTACTCTTCTCAATACAATTCAGAAATGAATTCAACTTATTCACAAAGCATTTCAGTAAAAGATAATAAAATCCTTTTAAGTTTACTTCTTGCTAAATCCAGATTTTGTTCTAAAACTCAGTGCTCTGTTATATCTCAAGATTAACTATTACATAATATAAACTATACAAAACAGTAGCTCAACTACATATGCATATTTCTCTTCCAAACATCCATATCCATAATTAAAATCATTTCCTTGTTTCCCACTCAGATTTTTTTTCCTTTGAGATTTTAAACCTTAATGCATAACAATATATTTAACATGATACAACTAGTTCATCTAACCATAATAGAATTCATTACATGACTGGAAATCTTAGAAACATAAAATTTTTCCTGAATACATGCAGATATAATCAATTTAAACTCTTATTGGAAACTAGCTAGCATGTTCATTCACTCCTCCATAATAGCCATTACTTCATTTTTACTTAGTACCTGGGTTACTTGAAAGAGCATAAGTGGCTGCCTCATTTTAAAATGAGACACCCCATATGCCATGAGCAAACAAGGGTCAGATCTATGATCTGGTATGAGTAACATCAATTCATTCATGATATTAAGCAATAGAGAATATAAGGGTACTAACTTGTTGATTCAACTAATATACAATTCAGTTGATTAAGCAATTTTCTGCAATCAATTATTTTAACATAGTATAATTATGTTGATTCAGGTATGATATATTCATTTATCATTCTTACACTTGCATACATAATCATGCAAACATAATTATCTGTTTGCAACAATTTCATTCACTGGAACCATCTTGGTTCCATACCATTCAACCTAAGAAATATCCATATTCCTATTTCTTCATTTACAGGTTGTATAATTCAATTTAAATCCCTGCCTCATCTGCTATTAAGGAATCACTGGGACACATTGCAATGAACTAATTCACATCATTGCACAAAGATCTCAGGGCTTAAACAAACCATGTGCCAACTTGCATACTTCAAATATGACAAGCATTCCAGCAGCATTCTTGGCCTTCCCTTCCCTAGTTTATTTACTAGTGTATAGTCTTAAATCCTATCATCAAATATGCTAAGTGAACATATCACTGCAAACATGGAAACATCCATAATTTCTTCTAGCATAATTCTCCTCAGAAATAATCAGACAGTTATTTCCTAAATGGGGTCAATATGTCTTGATCTTAGTAAAATATAAGAACATTTTCAACTGTAAAAGAGGCATGGCATGTTATATTGATCTGCAAGCCTTTATGATTGATTCAGATTCAAGATCTGGTTCAATCATAATTTTAGCTTGTGGGTTTCTCTTTTTTTTTGATTTGATTAAGGGCTCAACACTTAGAAAATTTCTATTGCACCCTTAACATTTTTCTTTTCAAGCCTCAGCACTTATACCAAGTATAATGCAGCTCTAATCATTTTTATAAAGTTTCCATGCCATAGATCTATAACAGCTGAGAGTATTCTCTATATGATTTTTGAGATCCTAAACTTTAACATTTGTGAGTATAAATAAATCAGTATGATACTCATCCAAAGACAAATGTCTCAACCAATCAAAGGTCATCCAAAATCATCCATATTAAATCATATCAGATTTAAAATAAAACATCCAGAAAGCATTGATGAAATCATATACATCAAAACCAGAAATATATATAAATGGAAATAAAAAGTGGCTGCCTCATCTCAGGTCTTAATGCCATGAACTTAGTGAGATTACTCACCTAAATGTTTCTTCTTATTAATCCAGAAAAATTCTTGTTTGAGTGTTTTCTCCTTCCTTTCTTCCAATATTTTCCTTCTTTTCTTATTTTTGTGCAGCTCGGGGTAAAAATGATTCTACTGGCTAAACTGCCTATTTATAAGCATTTTTCCTCTAGGGTTTTGTTGAAACAGAATTCCATTTCTGTCCTGGCTATCATGCATTTTTCATTCATAACACCCCGGCCATATTAACCAATTTTTAAAGGCTGCATTTTCTTTCTTTTACTTTTCAGAAAATGGCCACTAACCTAGTCATGTTAAAAGTGTGACTATCCTATTTTTATTTTAATTATTTCTGAAAATCCCCTTTTGCTATTTTTGCCTATACAAGCTCATTAACTTGTATCACATTTCATGTCATTTTAATGTCATAGTTTTTACTTGCTTATATATATATATATATATATATACTTTTCAGTGTTTAAAAATATATATATTTGTACACATATCTTATCTAAGCTTATTTTAATTTCTCTTTAATTTCAGAAGCATATGCACCTATATGTATACAGGTTAATATACATAATTTTCTCTTCTGGGTTTTAAATAAAATTCGTTTACTGATTTAAAGTAAAGCCTACTTTTTCTTACTTTCTAAGATGATCCATATAATTTCAGAAATCAAACAACCATGTTGCCAAATCATGTTTGTATTGCCCTTTAATTCTTGTCTTAAATCCAAGAAATCTGGAGTTCTTCCTTGTGCCATTTCAGTGTGCACGTGCACACATATACCTGCACACTATTTATTCCTGAGGCTTCACCATATTTAAATCTAAATATTTCAAAATTAAATCATTTTTCAAAAATGATTTTTCACAAAATTTTGGGGTATTACATTCACCCCTCCTTTTAGGAATTGTGTCCTCACAATTTTTCTAACATTTATAGTGAGCATCTTTTTCTTTTCTGAAAACTTATCAAACATATGCATAAGCAAACAAATTCAACCATATCAACCATGCATAACAAATAATTTTTCCAGAAAGAGAAAAAAAAAATTACCTTTTAATTTGCAAAAAGCTTAGGATAATCCATTCTAATCTTATCCTCTAACTCCCATGTGCAGTCATTAGGATCACTACTCCACTGGATCTTAACTAGTTTCAAGGTTTTGCTCCTTAATTTCTTTTCTTCCTTGGCTACAATCCCCACTGGTTCTTTTTCATAAACCAAGTCAGGATTTATTTGAATTTTGGTAGGCTCTTCCAAAATGTCTTCCTTATCATGTACCCATTTTCTAAGTTGGGACACATGAAAAACATTATGCATTGCTTTCATCTCCTCTGGTAGTTCTAATTTGTAAGCCAATGAACCAATTCTTTCCAGAATTTTATAGGGCCCAACATACCTTGATGTAAGCTTACCTTGCTTGCCAAATCTCATGACTTTCTTCATAGGTGAAATCTTGATGAAAACAAAGTCTCCCACTCCATATTCCACTTGCTTTCTCTTCCTATCTGCAAATTTCTTTTGCCTATCTTGAGCTGCTGCTATTCTTTTTCTTATTAACCCAATTTTCTCTGTAGTTTCTTTAACATATTCAGGTCCAAGAATAGCCCTTTCTCCAGCCTCTACCCAGCATATAGGTGATAAACATGGCTTGCCATATAAGGCTTCAAATGGTGCCATCCCTATGGTGCTTTGGTAACTGTTATTGTAGGTGAATTCAGCTAGATGGAGGTGGTCTTCCCAGTTGCCTCCAAAGTCCAGTGTACATGCTCTCAACAAATCCTCTAAGACTTTGTTCACTACCTCAGTTTGACCATCTGATTGTGGATGGTAGGCAGTGCTTAAGCACAATTCACTCCCCATAGCCTCTTGAAAACTTTTCCAAAATCTTGAGGTGAAGATGGTATCCCTATCACTCACAATGGTTTTGGGTATGCCATGCAACCTTACTACCTCTTTCATGAATATTTGAGCCAATTTTGGAGCATTTCTTTCTGCTCTAACTGGGATAAAATGTGCTACCTTGGTTAGCCTATCCACTATCACCCATATACTTGTGTTTCCCTTCTTAGATCTAGGCAGACCATCTATGAAATCCATAGATATATCCTCCCACTTCCACTGTGGTATGCTAAGGGGTTGCAATAGTCCTGATGGCCTTTGTGTCTCTGCCTTGACTTGTTGGCAAGTCATGCACCTTGCAACATATCTGGCCACATCTGACTTCATCCCCTTCCACCAAAGATTTCTTTTCAAATTTTGATACATCTTGGTGCTACCTGGGTGTATGGAGTACTTACTCCTATGGTACTCATTTAATATTTCCTCCTTCAATTCTATATTTTCTGGAACACATATCCTATTTTTATTCCTTAAATAACCATTTTTATCAATTTGATAATTTATTACTTCCTCCCCTTTTGATATGAGCATTTTCTTTTCCACCATGTTTAGGTCTTGTTCCTACATTTGCCCAATCTTAAGAAGTAAATCTGATTGCAGAGATATCATACTTAATTTTCCTTTACCTTCACCTTCTTCAATAGGCATCATTTGTTCCTCACTGTTTTCCTCAATTTCCAAATCAGTAAGTATAGACAAATCCCTAAACTCTTCCATCATCAACATGGCTACTTTGGCATGTTGTCTACTCAAGGCATCTGCAACTTTATTTGCCTTGCCTGGTGTATACAGTATGTCTAGATCATAGGCAGCTAGGAACTCTACCCATCTATGTTGCCTCATGTTCAAATCTTTTTGTGAGAATAAATATTTCAGTGCCTTATGATCAGTGTACAAAATAAATTTGGCACCTAACAAATAATGTCTCCAAAGTTTCAAAGCATAAACAACTGCTGCTAGTTCAAGATCATGGGTTGCATACCTGGTTTCATGTGGCTTTAATTGCCTAGATGCATAGGCTACCACCTGGTCTTGCTGCATCAACACAGCCCCTAACCCAGAGCCACTTGCATCAGTGTACACAACCAAATTTTCATTTCCTTCTGGCACTCTCAATACTGGTGCATTAATCAGGGCTTCTTTTATTTTGATAAAAGCTTGCTCACATTTTTCTGTCCATACAAAGGCTTGGTTCTTTCTAGTTAAATTGGTAAGTGGTGATGATATTTTTGAGAAATCTTTTATAAATCTCCTATAATATCCTGCCATCCCCATAAATGATCTAATCTCACTGATGGTGCTAGGCCTTTTCCATGCTTGGATTGCCACTACCTTGTTAGGGTTTACTGATATTCCTTTGGCAGAGATGACATGCCCAAGGAAATGCACTTCTTCTTTCCAAAATGCACATTTTGAAAATTTTGCCTTTAAATCGTTTTCCCTTAGTCTTGACAAAACTAAATGCAAATGATTTTTATGCTCTTCCACTGTCTTGGAATAAATCAAAATGTCATCAATAAAAATCAGTACAAATTTGTCTAGATAATCTCTAAATACTCTATTCATCAAATCAACAAAATATGAAGGAGCATTTGTCAAACCAAATGGCATAACCAAAAATTCATATAAGCCATATCTTGTGTTAAATGCAGTATACTTAACACTTGAGTCTTCAACCTTCATTTGATGGAATCCTGATGCTAAGTCTAGCCTAGAAAATATTTTAGCTTCACTGAGTTGGTCAAAGAGATCATCTATTCTAGGCAATGGGTATTTATTCTTGATGGTTACTTTATTTAGCTCCCTGTAATCTATGCACATTCTCAAGGTACCATCATGTTTTCTTACAAACACTACTGGAGAACCCCAGCAGGAATTGCTTGGCCTTATAAATCCCTTGCCTTCTAATTCTTCCAACTGATTTTTCAATTCTTTCAGTTCACTTGGCCCCATTCTATAAGGTTTCTTGATTATTGGACTTGCTCCTGGAATGAGATTAATTTGGAACTCAACTGGTCTGTGGTGTGGAACACCCTTAACTTCCCCAAACACATCCAAGTATTCATTAACTATGGGAATTTCTTCAATGGTTAGTTCACTCAGATCTTTTTCTAAGTCAACTAAATGATATAGTTTTCCTTCCTTAGCTACCTCACATAAAACTGTGATTCTCTGGCCTCTAGAATTTTGCAATGATATGGTGGATGAGTCTAAATTAATTATGGCTTTAAATTGCCTTAACCAGTCTACCCCCAATATAACACCTATATTTGGGTAATTCAAAACATATAAATTGGAAATAAAAATATTTCCTCCTATGTTTAACTCCACATCCACACAAATCATATTTAAGACACTAGAACTCCCCAATGGACTGTGTATATGCAATGGGGTTTCAACTAATATGCAATTCAGTTTTAGCACTTTAACCAATTCATAAGAAATTAAGGAGTGAGTTGCCCCAGTATCATACACTACTGTTATGGGTATGGTACAAACAAGTAATGTACCTTCCACTTGGCTATGGTTTACAGTGTTACTTTCCACTGTGGCTTTGCCTTTTCCTTCCAAATTTGCCAATTTGCCTTGCTGTTTATACTCAGGACAATTCCTCTTCATATGTCCCTCTTTCCCACATAGATAGCATTTGAAAGCTCCTCCTTTCAACTCTGGACATTTTGGTTTGATATGCCCTTCTTTTCCACACTGATGGCACACAATTTTCTTCTTGTCTTCCTTAGCTTTGACATCTCCAGTGCTTTTGTTACTAGCCTCTTCTTTCTTCTTATCATAAGGGTGATACCTCCCCTTACCTTTCTTGTTATTATTGCTCTTAAAATTTCTGAACTTCTCCCTTTCCTTGTCATGCTGCTCCAACCTCAAAGCTAAGTCTATCACATGATCAAAAGTCTTGTCTGCATAAGGTAACATAGCTCTGCTAAGTCCTGGGTTTAGACCTTTTATGTACCTATCATTTTTAGATGCTTCATCTGCCACAAGCATTGCTCCATATGTGGAAAGTCCCTCAAACTTTTGAGTGTATTCTGTGACAGTCATGGTTCCTTGTCTAAGCCTAATGAATTCTTCTAGCAAGGTAGTCTTTGCTGATGCTGGTACAAACCTTGCCTCCAACATCTCCTTGAACTGATTCCAGGTGATTTCATTTTCATTTCTTCCAGCTATGATCACCTCCCACCAGCTTAAAGCTACCCCTTTCAGTTGTCTAGAAGCTACTTGCCTCTTCCTTTGGTCATCCAACTGCATGTCATTGAAAATCCTATCAAGTGTTCTCAACCATGCTTGAATTTCCATCACACTCTCAGTCCCTTCAAAACTCTTGCCTCCCAAATTGGAATAAGTCTTCAGTAGTTTTGAAAGCTCTTCATGTGGGTTCTCAGGCCTATGCCCAATTCCATCTCTTAAAACTCTCACAAATTCTTGCATATCAAGCATTTGAGGTGCACTGGGTCCTGCATTGTGATGAGATCCTCTTCCTACCATGGTCTGCTAACTAAATTCTGGGTAAATGGTATTAGTATATTATGAGTACTTCTATAATTTCTAATTTCTTATTTAAATTATTTCATCCAAAACAAACAGACATTATACATTTCTATAATACTTATCAATCAATGCAACCAAGTGCTCTGATACCAACTGAAATGACCCTCCTATTTCCACCCTAATTTCATAAGGATTTTTTTTTTGCTATGAGATGATATATTGATATATCATTCATTACAAACATATTTTCCAAGGTCATTTTCTTTTTCCAATAACCAAAATATATCCAGGATCAAAATAACTTACCAATATAAATATATCAGTGCATATCTAATAATATACACATACATATGAAGATGTATGTGTTCTTCTTGTTTAAATTCAGAGTATATACTTTATTTTTTGTACAAGAACAATCTGTTTGATCTTGATTTTTAGCAATTCAGATTAATTATTGTATTCAGATTTATGGCCATAAAATCCACTAGAAACATGTACTTTAGTCTGTCATTATACTTAAGAAATGATCAAGTAATAATCAGTAGTAAACAAGCTTTTAATGTTGATGATTGTGTTTAAAGTCTGGATAATATTAGATTCAGTATAAAAGAAAGTGGATCCTAAGTGAACACAAGCAACATCTAGGCGTAATGGAAACGCGCCTAACTTATACACAAAAGGTCACGAGTTCGAGTACCATGCAGGTCGGTTCAAACACAATTTTTGGTTTTCTTCTTTTTTTTTTCTTTTCTGAAAGGTTAGAAATCTGATACCTACCTATAATTGTACATATATGTTTAATTTTTGCCTATAACCCAACATACAAAACAATCCTTCTTACTTACTATCTTTGTATCCCATTCCTACAACTGTTTTAAGAATTTATGATCATATTTTTGCTCAAATATCAACATGTACACAGATGTACATGTACATGTCAATATTTCTGCTCATTTTCCAGAAAACTGGGTGAATCAATTGCTAAATGTACTAAGCTTTGAAATGCATTTTTATTTTCAGAATACAATCTATCATGATCAACCAATACTTCATTTAATTGAAGCTGGTTAACTCATGAATCCTGTATCTGCCACACTAGTTCAATTTCATTGCATTCTGTTTAAAGCTTTAGGAAAACATTTTACTCTTCTCAATACAATTCAGAAATGAATTCAACTTATTCACAAAGCATTTCAGTAAAAGATAATAAAATCCTTTTAAGTTTACTTCTTGCTAAATCCAGATTTTGTTCTAAAACTCAGTGCTCTGTTATATCTCAAGATTAACTATTACATAATATAAACTATACAAAACAGTAGCTCAACTACATATGCATATTTCTCTTCCAAACATCCATATCCATAATTAAAATCATTTCCTTGTTTCCCACTCAGATTTTTTTTCCTTTGAGATTTTAAACCTTAATGCATAACAATATATTTAACATGATACAACTAGTTCATCTAACCATAATAGAATTCATTACATGACTGGAAATCTTAGAAACATAAAATTTTTCCTGAATACATGCAGATATAATCAATTTAAACTCTTATTGGAAACTAGCTAGCATGTTCATTCACTCCTCCATAATAGCCATTACTTCATTTTTACTTAGTACCTGGGTTACCTGAAAGAGCATAAGTGGCTGCCTCATTTTAAAATGAGACACCCCATATGCCATGAGCAAACAAGGGTCAGATCTATGATCTGGTATGAGTAACATCAATTCATTCATGATATTAAGCAATAGAGAATATAAGGGTACTAACTTGTTGATTCAACTAATATACAATTCAGTTGATTAAGCAATTTTCTGCAATCAATTATTTTAACATAGTATAATTATGTTGATTCAGGTATGATATATTCATTTATCATTCTTACACTTGCATACATAATCATGCAAACATAATTATCTGTTTGCAACAATTTCATTCACTGGAACCATCTTGGTTCCATACCATTCAACCTAAGAAATATCCATATTCCTATTTCTTCATTTACAGGTTGTATAATTCAATTTAAATCCCTGCCTCATCTGCTATTAAGGAATCACTGGGACACATTGCAATGAACTAATTCACATCATTGCACAAAGATCTCAGGGCTTAAACAAACCATGTGCCAACTTGCATACTTCAAATATGACAAGCATTCCAGCAGCTTTCTTGGCCTTCCCTTCCCTAGTTTATTTACTAGTGTATAGTCTTAAATCCTATCATCAAATATGCTAAGTGAACATATCACTGCAAACATGGAAACATCCATAATTTCTTCTAGCATAATTCTCCTCAGAAATAATCAGACAGTTATTTCCTAAATGGGGTCAATATGTCTTGATCTTAGTAAAATATAAGAACATTTTCAACTGTAAAAGAGGCATGGCATGTTATATTGATCTGCAAGCCTTTATGATTGATTCAGATTCAAGATCTGGTTCAATCATAATTTTAGCTTGTGGGTTTCTCTTTTTTTTTGATTTGATTAAGGGCTCAGCACTTAGAAAATTTCTATTGCACCCTTAACATTTTTCTTTTCAAGCCTCAGCACTTATACCAAGTATAATGCAGCTCTAATCATTTTTATAAAGTTTCCATGCCATAGATCTATAACAGCTGAGAGTATTCTCTATATGATTTTTGAGATCCTAAACTTTAACATTTGTGAGTATAAATAAATCAGTATGATACTCATCCAAAGACAAATGTCTCAACCAATCAAAGGTCATCCAAAATCATCCATATTAAATCATATCAGATTTAAAATAAAACATCCAGAAAGCATTGATGAAATCATATACATCAAAACCAGAAATATATATAAATGGAAATAAAAAGTGGCTGCCTCATCTCAGGTCTTAATGCCATGAACTTAGTGAGATTACTCACCTAAATGTTTCTTCTTATTAATCCAGAAAAATTCTTGTTTGAGTGTTTTCTCCTTCCTTTCTTCCAATATTTTCCTTCTTTTCTTATTTTTGTGCAGCTCGGGGTAAAAATGATTCTACTGGCTAAACTGCCTATTTATAAGCATTTTTCCTCTAGGGTTTTGTTGAAACAGAATTCCATTTCTGTCCTGGCTATCATGCATTTTTCATTCATAACACCCCGGCCATATTAACCAATTTTTAAAGGCTGCATTTTCTTTCTTTTACTTTTCAGAAAATGGCCACTAACCTAGTCATGTTAAAAGTGTGACTATCCTATTTTTATTTTAATTATTTCTGAAAATCCCCTTTTGCTATTTTTGCCTATACAAGCTCATTAACTTGTATCACATTTCATGTCATTTTAATGTCATAGTTTTTACTTGCTTATATATATATATATATACTTTTCAGTGTTTAAAAATATATATATTTGTACACATATCTTATCTAAGCTTATTTTAATTTCTCTTTAATTTCAGAAGCATATGCACCTATATGTATACAGGTTAATATACATAATTTTCTCTTCTGGGTTTTAAATAAAATTCGTTTACTGATTTAAAGTAAAGCCTACTTTTTCTTACTTTCTAAGATGATCCATATAATTTCAGAAATCAAACAACCATGTTGCCAAATCATGTTTGTATTGCCCTTTAATTCTTGTCTTAAATCCAAGAAATCTGGAGTTCTTCCTTGTGCCATTTCAGTGTGCACGTGCACACATATACCTGCACACTATTTATTCCTGAGGCTTCACCATATTTAAATCTAAATATTTCAAAATTAAATCATTTTTCAAAAATGATTTTTCACAAAATTTTGGGGTATTACAGATATTCTGTTGTATTTTATTCCAAACTCTGTTGTTTAATATTAACTTCATGAACTATTATTTATCTTTTCCGCTGCTTATTGTTGTAATACTTTATGTCTGTGATTCTATGATTGATTTATTTACTGTATATGCTGAGTTTTGCCAAATATAAAATTAACAATCTACTGTTTCGAGCAATTCAAGTCTGACATGTGGGGATGCGAATGGTTTGAAATACCCGGTCGTTACAAAATACATGCCTCTTTTGGTTTTCTAGTAAGTTTTATTTATTTACATGTGACCCTTGCCTTGAAATGTTTCCTGTATGTTAATAAAATTAATTGAGGTAGCGCACGTTTTGAAATTTTATACCAAAAGATTTAATTGCCATGTAAACATGTCTTATCAAATTCCAACATGTGTCATTCATCCTTTGTTAATTACCTGCATGTTAATCTCTTTTCATTTTGCAAATTTACATCTTCTTGTATCCTTCCCTTCATATTACAATTTCCAAAGTGCTTTACCCATATTCATTTCCTATTTCATAAATCTCTGCTTCTAACTTTCCATTTCCAAAATGTGCTTCCATTATTTCTTTTGCCTGAAATTTTCTTTCTCTTCTAAAAAAACAAACAAATGTGAGCAACTTATTTTGATGAAGCCAATCTTTTCCATTTGTTTGCAAATTCATTTCCTAAAGCCTCCTTCCTCCATGCGTGAGCCAACGTGTCATTTTTTCCGTTGATTCTCCAGGCTTTAGAACCATGAGCAAGCTTCAAAATTCTTAACGTGGGTAACTAATTTGTTTTTTTATTAAAATGTGTGTACATGTTTTTATATTTCATTTTCATAATATTCTTATAACTTGAATATCTTCCGCATATGAACTCCGATTGATGTGCGGTCTGTTCCGTTGGGTTCGTATCGCAATTTCGGACAACATGAAACTGATTTTGTTGAATTTGGAAACTGTTGAGATTTTTAGACTTTTATTGGATTTTTAACGGGCTTTAAATCAAAGGTGAGTGATTAAACCCACCCATGCAATACTAAAATTTCCATTGCAAGTTAAATAAAATTTATGATGTGTTATATAAATTTTTGATAGCTGTCTGTGGATTTAAATTGACATTTGAATTGGTATTGGATCTGAATTTACATTAAATTGAATTGACATTTAAATTTATATCGAAATTTGATTGCTAGTTAAACTCCGACATTGGTAACTATTAACTATTGTGATATATTGGTTGATTCGAATGTTGTTTGAAATGGATGCTTATTGATTGATATGTTGGATGTATGGTTGTTTACTTATTTTTGATATATCTTTGTTATCACCTTGTATATTGTTGACATCATTTAATTTGGTCATTTGAATCAATTAAAAACTGAATACCTGTGACAATTAAATTATGGGTTGAAAGGATACATACTCATACAATTTCTTGAATTTGGATTGGTTTGAATGATATTGTTTTAAAGAAAATAATAATTTGGATTTATTTTAATTTAAGTGGTTAAATTGGTATTTCGAATTTTGATTAGGAGATGGAAAATCCCGTAACATCTCTGAAACTATTACACTCATATTTTACGTGATATTGATTTGGCTTGTAAAGGAATTTTTAGTTCTGACTCGAGTGTATTGTTTTTCACTATGCTCGGGTCAGCCTGAGTATTTTAGTGTTTGAAGACGTTATACCTTGGAGATGAAGATGAAGATTGGTGATCGTATTTATTATTATTTTTCCATTGCATTATTTGTTATGTTTGTTTATTTTACTCCGGTTAATGTTGTAAAAATGTGTAATCAACTGTGTATTGTAAAACAGCTTCATGAACTGTTTTATTTGATTATTATATTATGTCGTTCCACTGCGAGATTCTGTGTATTGTTTTCCTTCTTTTCTCTTGTGTTCTTTATTAAATCACATTGATAATCCACCCTTTTGAATGGTTTGAGTCAAACATGTGTGGTTTATTGTCGACTTAAGCTATCCAAAAAGGTGGGTCGTCACAGTTGGTATCAGAGCTTAGGTTTAGCGTATACCTAAACCTATAGGATAAGCTCATTGAGTGTATATACATATATGAGAAAGGGTATTTGTTAGTGATAAAAAAAATTGAAATTAATAAATGAAATGATTTTGAACCTGAATTATATATAGAATATAAAAGAATTAATTCTATAACTGATAAAATCATTTGTGACTGTTTATGATGATTGGATATTTTACAAGTTGATTGATTGATTGATATGATTGTGCATATTATCTTTTACTGATTTGTTAGTTGTGCTCGGCCAGTTTATGAGCTTTTGATTTTTGTTGTTGACTTTTGAATAGTGCATAACCAGTTGTAAGTAATTTACCTTTTCATGCATGTAAAGGGTAGAAGCTGTAATATTTTGAGAATGTTGGAACGAACACCTTATGAATTAAGTTTCACAATTTTACTACAAGGCGTTTGGTGGCAATGTTGGGGTAAAAATTGATTGTTTAGATTAAAGTTATTTATTTTAATCCAAACAAAGAATTTTGATTTTAGAAAAGAATATTATATAAGATAATGACTTATATGAATATGATTTATGACTAAAAAGTTATTCAAACTGGAAATTTGAGAGTTTGAATTCTGGAAGTTTATGAAATTGGTTTCTAAGATTTTGGAAAAAAATATAGTAATATTGTTTGAAAGTATTTTCTATACTGAAATGTTTTCAAAATGATTTCAAAAGAAATAAAGTGCGGAACTCACTTCTGTCGTTGGAAAATGATTTCAAAATGATCGTGACATCATCGGTGTTCAATTTCGAGTTTCAAAGTGGGGGAGGTCACTTTACTAGCTTTGCTACTTGATTGTTTGATGAAACTAATTTTGATTCAAATTCCTGAAGTATGATTTGATATTCGAAAGAGATATGTATATATTTATTTCAAACGATTTGAAATAAAACCCGGTGTTCAGTCCTTGAGTTTCTACTAAATAATATTATGAACACATGTATCCTATGCATTAGGATTGATTGTGCATCTTATTGAGATGATTGATTGCTGATTTCCAATTTTTAATTGGAATTTGATTTTTTCGACTATTCTGAAGGCTCGAACGCTTCCAAATTGAGAATTAATTTTCACCGCTAGGTACTTTGGAAAGTATATAAAGTTTAGTTTTGAAAATTTTAAAGTAGAGACTAATAGAAGTTGAACAAGTTTTAAAACGTTAAATATTTTGATAAGTAAATTTTATAAGATTATTTTGAATTATGTAAGTATGAAATTTATTTTTGAGATTTTTTGTATGAAAAGAGTTTTAAGAAACGTTTTGAACATAGTAAATATTTACGAAAACTTATTATTGGCAATTGATTTTTAAGTAGTTCTGACCTTGTATAAATAAGGAAAATAGTTTGAAAGGTTTATAATGGAATTTGTTTTAAGAAACATTTTGAACCTAGTAAATGTTTTATAATAAAGGTTTTTGAAATGTGTTTCTTTTGGAAAGAAATTTGATTTTATCTGAATTTGATATAAATAAAAAACTGAAGTTGTGGAAAATTATTGATTTGAAATTTGGAAAATTTTGAATATGAATGAAATGTGATTGAAAAAAATTTGATCGTTGAGATCGTATATGGATTTGAAACTGAACTGATATTTGAAAATGGATTGATTTCGAAGACCTTTAACTCTATATAAATATCTAATTTGGAATTTTTTGATTCTTGTACAGAAATGGTTGGTATAAGTATGAAGTTAATTCGAAAACTATTGATTTTGGAAGGTATTCGATCTGGAAAGAGAAAAATCTTATATATAACAGAATTTATATAAAAATGATATGATATGTTCGAGACTATCGATTTTGGAAAGTACTCAATTTGGAAATGAAATCTTATATATAATGGAATTTATATAAGTGTGATATTTGAAGTTATAATTTGTAAAAGGGTACTATGTATATTATGATACATTTTGAAATTGAAGATATGGAAAGTATCCTCTGTGAAATTTGATAATCCACTTTGTGGGTTCATTCTTTTGATTTGATTTGATTTTCGGTCTTCCGGACATAAACCCATGAGTTCCTTTGAATTTCGTAGCATAACCTATGGTCTTATGATTAGATCGCAGTTTAAATCGGGGGTAGAGATTACCTACAGTACAAATGGATTCTGCTAGGATAGCGACGTAACCATTGCATACTACGATCTGTGGTGTTCGAGTGGTGCTTTTCATATCTGTTTTTTAAGTATTTTCACTGGGTGTTGAAACAGGTCTACTAAGTACTTGGAGATTTCTAGTTTTGTGCCTGATCAACATACGACTAGAGTCTGTAGGAACGAGAATAAACTTGTTAAAACATCATGTTATAAAAGTATTTTGATTATTTTTCTTTCTTTTCTAAATACTTTAAAATGTTTAAAATATTGTTTATTTATGTACAACATGGTTTAATAGTTAATTTTCAATGTTGTAAATATTTTGAGAAGTTATTAATTCAATAAAACATATTTAAGGTAAATTATTACTGATTTATTAATGATATTTGAAAAATATTTTGGGATTAAACTAATAAATTTATAAATAATGGATTTAAGGTTTTCAATAGCTTCTTTCTAAAAATAAGTAATGACGTAAATAATTATTTTCAAATAGTTTACGTATATTTATAAGGATGTTATTTTAAATATTTAAATGGTATTTATAAACGAAGCAAGAAATTTTACAAATGAATTTTTGTAAAGAATTAAATTATTAAAGATGATTGATTTACAAATTAAGTTTTCAAATGAATGTTTTAAATAAATTTTATATAAGTTTCTTTGAATATATAGATTAGAGATATTATATAAATAGACTATACATAAAAAAATGAATAAATAATTTGGGAGGTTTTATTTGTAGTAATATGCTTGAAAAATAATTTGAATCGCTATTTTGAAAGTATGGTTTGAAATATTTACTTGATTTCGTAGTAGTAATATGAAATTTATAGGTTTATTTACTATTTGAATTTTGCATTAAACCAGAATAAATGTTTTCCATGATTTGAATATTCTTTTTTCAAACAAGTGTGTAAAATTAATTATGAAGATATGAAATTTTATACTTTGATTTGAAAATTTAATGTAAAGATTTGAGTATAGTATTAGTTTCAGTTTAATAATCTTTGAGTTTATACTTATTTTAAAATGATGAGTCTAATAAATTATCGGATTTAAAGAACTTTATTTTAAAGCTTGTTAAAATGTTTTGATATAACCTTCTAACAGTGTTTTAAACTTTTTGAAAAATCTTTGCATAATGCTATGAGAATGTTTTAAATATATCTTATATTTTTACTAAATGAATAAGTTCGAATGTTTTAGTTAGATTTTAAGATATATTGAAATATTTCTTCTCTCTTCAAAGACAAATACCAAAACTTAAATTTTTTTATTCTATAACTGAATTAAGTATAAACTTAAGTAAGGCAGTAGAAGCTTAAGTAATATTTTATGAAATTATTCATTAATGACTAAATATTTAATGGAAAATAAATTATGTAAGGTATTGATCTTTATATAGAAATGTGTATTAAAAATGAATGAAACAATTGGTGTAGTTAAGAAACCAAAAGAATAAAATACGTAAGTTGTATATACATCATTTTATTTGCATGATAGTTTTGATCCAGAATTGAATACATGATTTGTAAAAATTCACACCAATCTGAATTGGGATTTTTCGCTCGATTCTTAACGGCGAACATTTGACACAAATTTTCGATATGAATTTTAAGTTTTCTATCATAGTTTATGGCTATGCAAGGAGAACAGAGATTTCTAATTAAAGAACCGGATCAGAGTCCGCACTAGAGTGGTTGGGTTAACAATACTAGTTTGGAAGTAGAATTTGTGTTTTCAAGCAAGTAATCAGAATTGTTATTGCGTACAAAATGGTATATGTACATCGTACGAACTTTAATAATTAAATGGTGTGCTATGATTGTTTCTTCTGATTACTATACTATTTTGGTTGTATGTAACTGTTGCATTCCATTTGAATTGCATCTAGAAGTGCATCATACTTATCAATTGGGTTTCATTGCTTTGTTGCATATGATTATTGTATTATGTGTTATTGGTATTTATGATAGAATAGTGATTATATTTCCTTTTATCATGCTTAATTATTTTGAATTATGTAAGTAAGATACAGGTCTATGGAAGTAATAGATGTTGCTTTTGGTTTCATAAATAGAGTTTTGTTGCTCGACAAATAGGTACGTTTTCGGATTATGGTTTTGTAGCGATATTTTATTGTTTTTCATGGTTTGGAATACTTTGTTTTTGGAATATGATATTTACAATGTAATTATTGATATTGTTATTTTTCCAGAGCTATCCACGCAAAGGAGATGCTGCTGAAATTTTTCGTAAATTTAGGACGTAGAAATATATTGTGGAAGTTGAGTTAATTTTAGATTTATATTAATTAAATATGTAAATTAAGTTGTTTATAAATTGAATATTTTGAATAAAATATATCATATCTCTTAATTCTTTCTTGTTCCTTTTCGGTGACGAAAAGTTTTGAATGGGGGAGATTGTAACGACCCGCATTTTTTATAATTAAAAATATTTAATTTAATAAGATTTTAGGATTTAATATTGTCAGAAATTAAAGTTTATGATTTATTAATGAAAAAAGGGGTTAGAATATATAACTTGATGTTAAATGAATTCTATAAATGACAAGTTTAATTAGGTAAGGATGGTAATACAAATGGAATATAATTTAGTGTTATTGATTTGAATATAATTAATAACTGTTTGAATGTAAATTTCATCGATTGTAAATAATAAAATGTTAATAAAGAATGAAATGGTTGTTTATTTCTAATTGGAATATAAATGTAAAGTTTAATTTGGATATGATTGTGGAGTTTAATAAGGAATAAAAGAAATAATATATTAAAGGAGAAATCATATGTCATTTAATTGAAATTGGTTTTAATATAGATATGAAATCAATTATTTGGTAAGTAAATTTATAATCCTTGTTTGTAAGCAATAAATTTATAGATATATGAATTACTAAGTTTTAATAATTGTTTTATTTCTCATCTCTTTATTTAATTCATTTTGAAATTAATTTGATAATCATTGGAATTTAATGTAATTGAAATATTTCAGTGATATGAGAAAGGGCGTAACCGTAGAGTAATGAGTGCAATAAAATGAAAACTTTTCTTTAATTTAATTTCCAGTTATACCCCGACATTGATAACTATTAACTGTTGTGATATATTGGTTGATTTGGGTGTTGTTTGAAATGGATGCTTATTGATTGATATGTTGGATGTATGGTTGTTTATTTATTTTTGATATATATTTGTTATCACCTTGAATATTGTTGACATCATTTAATTTGGTCATTTGAATCAATTAAAAATTGAATATGTAACAACCGGGATTTTTGTAGTTTCAATTATCGTCAAAATGACGATTTAATTCAGTTGATAATTGTTATTGGAATTCAAATCGAATTTGAAATGTGAATTTTTTTGATTGCAATTGAGATTTATTCGGGTTAAAATTCTTTAATAAAATTGTTAACCGTTGTTTGAGATTTTAAAAATCCAATTTGAAATTTTCTTTAGGTTGTGAAGTCCTTTAATAAAAATTCATTAAATGCTGGTTGGGTTTTTAAAATGGGGAGAAATTCTTTTGATAATTTGCTTTGTTGTGTAGGCTTTAAAAAGTGTAAATCGTAGCCATTTAAAATTTTGCCGTGACAAACTTTTTAATGTAAATAAAAAAATTCACATTTCAAATTCGATTTGAATTCCAATAACAATTATCAACTGAATTAAATCGTCATTTTGACGATAATTGAAACTACAAAAATCCCGGTTGTTACAGAATACCTGTGACATTTAAATTAAGAGTTGAAAGGATAAATACTCATACAATTTCTTGAATTTGGATTGGTTTGAATGATATTGTTTTAAAGAAAATAATAATTTGGATTTATTTTAATTTAAGTGGTTAAATTGGTATTTTGAATTTAGATTAGGAGATGGAAAATCCCGTAACATCTCTGAAACTATTGCACTCATATTTTACGTGATATTGATTTGACTTACATAGGAATTTGTAGTTCTGACTCGAGTGTATTATTTTTCATTATGCTCGGGTCAACCTGAGTATTTCAGTGTTTGAAGACATTATTCCTTGGAGATGAAGATGAAGATTGGTGATCGTATTTATTATTATTTTTCCGCTGCATTATTTGATATGTTCGTTTATTTTACTCTGATTAATGTTGTAAAAATGTGTAATCAACTATGTATTGTAAAATAGCTTCATGAATTTAAAAATCGTATAAAATATTTCCTAATTCATTTAAACATGAGATAAGGGAAGTCATAATAAGGATCATGCATATATATATATATATATATCATAATTTGAACTATTACATTTTCCAATCAACCATACTTAAACCACAATTAATTATTTTGCATACCCATGGAAATTACGTTACCATATTCCTATTATACTTAGGATATCCAAAATACTATTACTTCCTAGCAACTTCTAAGCCTACCAAAACGCATATCAAATCAATCGAACTCGGAGGTGGACGGACCATCTGAATTTGAGAACACTACCACTTCAAACTCTTCTTCCTCATGTTCATCATCTGCTTCATTTCCGTCATCTTCTTCATTCTCAAGATTCCACCCTATAGGATACCAGGGTTTTCCCTGGGGAACCCAAGGTTGAGCAACACGTTTCCTGAAAGGATGTCCAGGACCTCTTCTTCTTCCTCATTCTCTGTCATTCCTTTCCAATCAAAACCTGAAATGTGCGACTCTCCCTTAGATATGGGAACACCCATCTCCCATATAATATGATCATCATTGTTGTATTCTGATTCATTGGAGATGTCCTCCATCCATGTTAAATATAGGCTATTCCTTTCTACCATCATATTGGAGTTCTCTTTTGGAACTTCTTCAGGTTCTGATTCTTCTGAATCTGTTACCTACATCATTTTTTCTTGCGATCCCTGACTTACTTCTACATCTTCTGTTATCTGGATCACTTCTTTGTCATGGATAATAATACAAGTTCCGAAATCTTGGGTTCTACTAGCATCATAGCCAAGGGATACCCATCCTCATGATAATGGGTATGTTCATCAAACTCTTCCTTTACCTGTGGCATATGTTTTTCAGGTGACCCTTTTTCTATTTCCTCATCGTTACTAGAAAGGATTATTAAGTCATCCTTTTCTCCCCAATTTTCTCTTGAGGATTCTCCTTTGGAATAATTCCTACTGTAATTGGAAGGCTTCTACAACAGACAACAAAATACTTAGAAACATATACTAAGCTTTTTAACTTTCTAACATGAATCTAATATCATATTTTAACGAGTTTCTTACTAACTTAATTTCTTAAACTATTATCTTTATGAAACATCTTATAATCAAACTGTTAAATTCGAATCACAAGTTGTTCCTATACCAATTATTTATGTCTTTTAACCAACCCATGGTAATAACCGAATATTATTATCCCATAATTAATATATCTTTTGAAAAGATGACCATTTTATATTCAAAATATAATCCTAGGTAAAATTGTTTCATTTACCAGTTTTCCAAAATAAAAATCATTTTTACATAAAATTAACAAACACACACTTATATATAATACTCTCAGCTCATTATAGGGTGTCGCTTACCTTATCTCTAAGGAGTTACTCATCCTAGGATGTTACTAACCTCATCTCTGATGAGACTTTAGCCCTACCAGGCTTAGGTGTTTGCTTAACCTAAGCTCTGATACCAACTGTAACGACCCACACTTCGATACAGTTTAGGTTGATAATAAACCACACATGTCCAACCCAAATTGAACGAAAAGGCGGATGGTTAAGGGTAAAAAGAACGAAGATAGATCAGAATCTTACACGAATAGAATAACATATATTATTTCAATAATCTTTATAGTGGAATTTTTTTTAAAATACATATATCAGAGTCTATCCTAAGCTCAGCCTGGATAGTTATAAATATCTGTCCTTACAAATGCTGAAAAACAACAAACACGGCAGAAAAGTAAATTACATCCATACGTTGATGAAGATCTGCAGCTCTCCTTTGGAAACTCCAAGCATCTTCAGCTAATCCTGAAACTACTCGAATCTAACTCGAGTATTAAAAAATACCCAGATTAATCTGGCAAACCAACGTGAGAAACGCAAATTATAAATATATATGACAGTGTCATAGGTCGAATTTGATGCCAAACAAAACCATTGAAAAGATGAGTATCTCATAAGACCATGTCGCACATAAACATGAACGAGTTTTTACCCTAAGATAACTAAAACATTTTTATCAAATCATTTGATATTATTTCTAATGAAGTTGCTTTGAAAACACTTTTCAAATAACATATTAAAATAGCAAAATTGTTACATTGATAAATTCCAGCATAATAGGTATACAATCAAGTCAAAGGTACATACTGAAGGATGGATTTCCAATAATGAAAGGTAAGGGACCACCTTTCAACAGTACATCTCTAAAGGAATGTATCAAGGCATAGCGCCACTACCCTCTACCAACACAGAACTGGCCTACCTCCACCACAGATAGTACCAAATATACCATCACCACGGTCGTTCCCGACTTATACGTGGCCACAACATACACAACAAACCCAATATATAGAGGGAAATCTAGAAAGTAGATGATCATATCCTAATGGGAGCAAACCACTTAGCCCTGTTGCATCTACCATGTTTTTGTCATTACCGATGTGTGAGGCATGAGGCAATGTTTTACCTTTCACATGACAAATGCCACTTTGAATGCTACATTTCCATTTCTGATGACGCACTAATTGGTTTCCACAAAAGTACAACCTCTGAGTTCATATGCCTTAGGGAAGGGTATTAAGTATAAGAGGGGTTACGTCCTATACCACCAAACAGATGTACGTTTGTAAAAAACCAAGTGTATATGGTTTTAGAAATGCAATGTCAAACATTCGTCCATACAAGTTGTCCAGCAACATGACAAACCGAAGGTACTCCTACTACTTCTTGTTTTGGAATCACCCCTAGGAATAGTAGCGAGTAGTCCTTGCATTGAAGATTCAAAATGAAGGTACTACTGCAACCCTATGTATATAATATAGGAATCACGAGGTTAATGGCAAGTAGCCCTACATTATGAAGATCTCCATCTTCAAAATCATTGTATTCAACATTTCTTCACTTTCAAATGTGTATATTAATTCGAAGTGGTTTTCGGATAGGAATCACCCAAATCCGATCCTGGTCTCTTCGAACTAATTATCGATAAAAAGATGTGTATATTTGTGTACTAAAATGTTAATCCTCGTTCGTTAAATCCACTTTTCTTCTTTTACTCAAAATATTATTTAACTTTGCAGATATCTTTTTATCCGATAAAATATCTTTTAGAGATATATTTCTTTAAACCGTTTCTGTTTCGGGATATACAGAATTATTAAACCTCTTTTTAACTTTGGAAATACTAAAGCATTTCCTTTTAATTACTTAGGGAAAAGTAATTCCATATTCTATTGTTATCATAATTAATAAAGATTTTATTTTTTCGAAACATATTTTAAATGGATCAAAAACAATGTTATTTAAGACATCGTTTACAGTAAACCCAAATCATTTAGTAAAAAAAGATTCATAGATTTTAGATTAATTATACTCAATACTAATTTACGTAATCAACCTGTACTATTCATCAAATAATGGTGAAATCATCTTTTAAATTCACGCGGATAGTACAAGTTTCCTCCTCGGAATTCAATATAGAGTTTAACTAGAATGTTCCTTTTACCATCAAAATCCTATTTTAAATCTTGTTCAACCTTTTTCAAAAACTCCATATCTCTTTTATTTCATCTTAAGAAAATACAATCCAAGTAAATCAAATTAACTATCCCCTCCATCGGGCCAATCCGGATAGCTAAGGGAAGCAGACAACTGATTTCCCAAACTCCTACCTTGAGACCATCTCTCTATCATTCATAAGGCAGTCAAGTTATTTAATCGACTCTAAACTTTTATAAGTATTTTATTTATCATTTCAAAAACATTTCAAAAATATTTGGGAAGAAAACCCAAGTTCAAACCATTCATTCAACATTTACCGAGTTCCATTGCTAAATTGTCGGTAAATAGTGGTTTTAAAGATTTATAGATTAAAACACCAATTTCATTACATATATGCCCATTTTTATAATTCAAATTCCTTTTAAAACATTTAAAAATATTTATGGAATTTATTTCATATTTTAAAGATTTAAAAACATCCATTTAAAGAGTTGAAAACAATATTTTACGAACTACCAAAACACGACAATTTTAATAACTTTATTTGGACGTATTTCAAACTTTACTAAATGGAATCTTAATTTTTATTTTTTATTTGAAAATTATGATCATAAGGGTTAGGAAAATTCTTATTTCAAAGAATTCTGACTTATTTTTGATCCTACACATTCGTTTACCTTTTCAAGTCGTGAAATCACGAACTATCGAAACGCGACGACTTATTTTTCACCTTTTCGTCAAATTTTATAAAACTTGTCTGAAATACTTTTAAATCATTTTAATATCGTATTAAACTATATTAAACCAATTTTTCACTATTTTACTTTAATAAAATCTCATTTTAACTTTATTCCATATCTTTAATATTATATTGTTATAATATTCAATTTCCATCTTTTTTAATTTCAAATTCTTTTATACAAAACCATATGATATTTTTATATTATTTTCCACCTTTAAAACTATTATTTTTCAAAAATTAAACCATAGATTTTATTTTTCCCAAATAATTTCAAAACTCCATTTTTTTCCAATTTCTTCCTTTTAAAACAAGTTCCAAATCTAACCAAAAATATTTATTTTTGGCTTAAGATTTAAAGAGAGGCTTAACCTATCTTATACACATATTATTTTGGTCATGACATGGATAATTTTTCAACATATATGATTTTCAAATCATAAATCATTATAATCCTAGTCATAACCAAGCTATTATATACTTAATATGATCAACCAGTATTAAACCAATCATCGTCAAACATATTAAATAACCATATAAGTAATCATATCATCAAGCATAAATATTTTAGAATTAAGAAAAACCAAGTTAAAGGTGTGTTCTCACTTTCATGCTATCCGACTTTAAGTGGTTTTTAATCAATGAAACGATCCCTTTCTCCGCACCGAAGCTTATGGAACTTCCCCTGGACCTTAGTGATGTTCATCCAAGCTTATGAGGAGGTGGAAGCTTAGCTTTGAGATGGTGGTGGTGTAGGCTGTGCACTTTAGTTTGGAAGAGGTGGGGTTTGGCTAACTTTTTGAAGCGATTTGATATCGTATGTGTATAAAAACAATTTTAGCAGAACTTTGACACGGTGTTGAAATATTTTTTCTATTTAGGTAGCCATTAAAGAAAAGCTATTAGAGAGCTCAAGAAGAAGAAGAAGAGAAGTGAAGTGAGTTTGTGAAGAAAGGAAGATGATATGCATGTGCATTTATAGGGTACATTGTGCATGAAATTACCAAAATACCCCTCCATCTCCTTAACTTTCGGTCGAACCCACTCCCCTCTCCATGTGCTTGTCTTCTCTTGATTAAGTGATGATGAGTTTTTCTTTTGAGACTCAGGGGTGAATTTGCATTTATATATATACATATAAGGAGTTTATAATAAATATGTATACTTTATTTTAGATATTTTCTTTAGCTTTGATTTAACTAATTGTGAAGGTATATGTGTGTGTGTGTATATATGTATATACATGCATGTGTGTATGTGTATCAAAAAACGTTGCAAAAATTTAAAACAACTTCCATTCCACGAAAGGTCGAAAATCCGAAAGCTGAATCCCGGTCACATTTCCATTTTTTAATCAAACTATTTATTTATGTAAATAAAGTTTGAAAACAAATTTCTTATCATCTCTAAATAATTAAAACAATATTATTTAAGCTATAAAACCATATTAAATAATATTAAAATCCATTTATAAAAATACGATGTCGATCTGCCGAAATACAACGAAATTTGTTTATCTTTATAAAACAAGTTTATATATTTATAAAACCATTATAAATCAGTTATTATCATTATATAATAATTAAAATGGATTATTTATCATTTAAAATAATCAATTGAATATTTAAAATTAATTAAATATTTCT
This sequence comes from Allium fistulosum, assembly GCA_030737815.1. Classification (NCBI taxonomy): domain Eukaryota; kingdom Viridiplantae; phylum Streptophyta; class Magnoliopsida; order Asparagales; family Amaryllidaceae; genus Allium; species Allium fistulosum. The sequence continues at coordinate 458,331,196 of CM060905.1, forward strand.
ATTCAAAGTGATAAAATTATGAGTCGTTACATTAGTGGTTGATATAACTTATTATAATTATATTAAAACGTTTAACATATTGTTTAAAAACCTTTTTTCTTTCTCACTCTAACTTTTAGGTAATTGGATTTCAAAATTATACATGGTGGTTAAATGTTGCTAAAGGTTAAAATTTTCATACATTGTTAGTAGTAAATATGGAATCATATCCCCACATTTTATTTATAAGTTGGGTGAATCGTAATTTTACTAAATAAGATTAATAAAAGTCAAAAAAAAATTCCTTATGTCGGTGAAAGGTGCAACACTTATTTATAGCGAACTTTTAAATGGTGAATGATTCTGACTAAGCGAAATGGAAAGAGTCCATTTTTTAAAATTAAAAAGTTTTATTAAAGTAAAAATCAAACAAATAATTCTCCTCTTATGAAATCTTATTAAATTTACTGCATTGTTATTTATACAATCTATCTTTGTTTTTCTTCTTAGTTTCTATTTCATGTAAATTATTGCGCCATTAATTAATCTTTTCATCTCCAAACTAGAAACACTAAATAATTAATTTTATAACCACAAAGTAAAACTTATCTAAACCTTAAGCTCAATTTTTTCTCTCTTCATCAAAATCTAAAATAGACAAAATAACATGGGTATTAATTTCTTTCAGTCTATTCGGTATTCTAATTATGTTTTTAAATGAATTTTAGTATCTCCCTTTGATGGAATATCAGATTATGTTATGATTGTAACGACCCGTAATTTTTGAAAATTAAAATTTGTAATTTAATAAGGTTTTATGATTTAATGTTGGAAGAAATATAAAAAAATTGCGATTTAAATAATAAGAATATAACAAGAATGAAATGTAAAAGTATTAATTTAAGGTAATTGATAACTGCTTTAAATGAAATTCCAAATGATTGAAATGATTAAAAAGTTGTAATTGGTTATAGATTCTAAATTTAATTGTAATAATGTGTGTATTAATTGATAACTGGATTAAAAGAGTAACTGATAATTTAAATGTTATATTAATTGATGAAATAATGTGCAATAAATTGTAATTGGATAGAATTAGTATTGTGTAAGTTGTTATAACATTTGTTTGTAAATAATAAACTTATAAGTGTGATTTAAAAGCTAATGGTGACAATTATTATATGTTACCTATTTATTTAGTCTGTTAAATTTAATTGGAAATCAATTGCATTTAAATGTAATTAAATATTACATTATGATGAGTTAAGACGATAAGTGTAAAATGTGAATGCAATAAAAGGTACAGAAATGTCAATTACATTCATAAGGCAATAAATAGATTTAATAAAAAGAGTGAAACCAAGATAATTTAATTTATCAGGATTTTGAAATTTTAATTAATGTGAAATTCGACAAAATTTCAATGTAATTGAAATATTGCAACTAATATGGTAAAAGATGATAATTGTAGAATATTAGTGTAATAAGATATAAACAAATGTTAACCATGTCCATAGAGCAATGATTGATTGAATAAAAAGATTGAAATCAAATTAAATCAATTTATTGTTATTAAATTATAATTAATTGGATTTAATTCCAGTAGAAAATTGAACATTGTAACTGGTATAATAATTAACACTGAATTGATATGTAAATTTGTTTTAAATTATTGTAAATGTCTGAGTAATCAAAAATGATAAAATTTGTTAGTTATTAAAAGTGGAACTAAAAAGTGATTTAATCAATTTAATAATAATTTATTTAATTAACGTGAAATTAGCCATTTTGGCCACTGTCTCGGATTTTGATGAAACTAGTTTCATCGGATCCGTAACGGTGAATTATTGTAGGATTTCAAGTTTTGTGGCGATCGGACTTGTCGTTTAATCATACGAACTCGAAACGCCTAGAAATCAATTTAATTGAAATCAATTTGAAATAAGCTGATTTTGAAGCTAACTTCTTTATACGATGGAATTGGGACTTGAAACCTGTTCCATTGAGTTTAAAAATATCAAAAACATCTATTTTGATATATGGGATGACCCATTTTCGTTTCAGGAATGAAACGGGCTTTTTGGGTCGTTCATCGTTCCAATCCATATCGATCTGGTCCATTCTTTCTATATTCTGATCTGCCTATAAATAGTTCTGTTATAAACCCTAGTAGCCTTTTTATTTTTTATCTCTGTACGAATAATTCTTTTGCTCCTCCTTCTCAATAGCAAAAACCAATTTCAAATTTCAAACTCTAATTCCAAGTTTCAAATCAATTTCAGAATTTAAACTCTTCAAAACTCTGACATATTATATATCGTTGGAAAGCTCTCGATGAGCGTAATCCATTGGTGCAATTCTTTTTTGCAATCAAATCACCGTTCGACCAAAAATCCGTGATTTAGTATCGACCGTCCGTTGCTAGGGTTTGTTATTAGACGGTGGATCTCTATCCGATCGACGATCGGGAAGCGACGTTGGGGAGAGGGTGGAGAGCAGGTCTTGGGGTGGTTATCGTTTGTCGCCATAAGGTCAAGAATCGCCTGGAATCATCATTTAAAGCTAACAGCAGTGCTGGCTATAGGGGAGGTCAGCGGTGACCGGAGTGGCATGGTTGAGGTCGGTCTGGGGCGTAGGTTGCAACGGAGTCGAAGGATCTGATCATAGGTGATTGTATCAGCGACAAAAATTGCAAGATGAGTGGCGGCTGTGATGATGAGTCGCATATGAATTGTGTTTGCTAGGGTTTTCTCCAGGGTTGGCTCGCGTGAGAGATGAAGCGGTCGTTGCTGACGTGTGCGTATTGATTTCATTTTTTTTATATCGTCTAACTTCTAATATTCATAACTTACGCATACTAGGTCAGATTCACACGCGGTTTGTTTTGTTGGGATCGTATCGAAATTCCGGACATTTTGACATTGGTTTGGACGAGTTCTGAGACTATTCAAATTTTGGTTCTTATTTTGGATTTCAAATAGATTTTCAAAGGTGAGTGTTTTAACCCACTCACAATTACTAGATTACCTTATGTTAGTTAAATTAAATTTATGATGTGATTAGAAATTAATTGATCGATGTTTGGTATGTTTAAATTGTCATTCTAGTTAAATTTGACTTTTATTGCATTTAAATCATCGTTTAATTCAATATTGAATTTAATTGTCAATTTAATACCTGTTAATAATAATCAGTTATCTATTGATGTTTATTGGTTGATTTGAATGATGATTGTGATGGATGTTTGATTGTTGATATTGAATGTCTGGATGTTATATTTTCTATTGTTATAACATTGCAAGTTCCCTATGGGTTGAAATGATACATACCCGAACGATCTATAGATTAGGGAAAATCGTTATGGGTTGAAATGATAGACTCGAGTGATTTTATAGATTTTAATTTAATTCGGGATTGCGGGTTGAAATGATATATACCCGTAAATTTAAATATTTGCGGATTGAAATGATAAATATCTGTATCACTTGACCATAGGGTAGAAAATTCTATACGGACACCAGATTGGTTAAATTAAATGATTTTAAATCTTTAACCTTGAACCCAGTTAAATGATGTTCGAAATAGAATTTGATTTATAAACAATGAATCGTTTTAAGTAATTATTTAAAGAATTTAAATTAAATTTTTAAAATTGAATTTGAAATATAAGCGACACTCATCAAAATTGAGTTATTAAGATATTGGAAACTATAACTTTGAAATCTACTGAAACTGGAATAGCTTAAAATTGATATTTTAAGATTTAAAATTGGGTTTGATTGGAAATCTGGATATGGTCCAGATTTGTTGAAAGGGAAGAAATAGTTAAATTTGTTGTTAATTTCAAATTTAGTATTTTAATATGAACTGTTAAAAATGTTATTTCAAATAAGGTTTAAAAATGTTATAACATAAGTTGGGATTTGAAATGATATTTGCTGGTGAAAGGACATATTTGAGTAAATTTGATGATTTTAAATGAGGTTAACCTCTTTTGGAAAGTATGATTCTGAAAGAAATATGATTACAAAAGTGATATGGTTTGAATTGAATATGATATTTTGATATCACAATGAAATGGTTTTGGAAATGTAAAAGAACCATCCGGTGTGTAATAAGCGTTTGGTTGTTAAAGAGACCGGGATCGAATATTGTCATACTCTCTGCCAATACCGAAAACCACTTTAACAACTGTGTACGTGGTGGATATTCCAGAAATGAAGTAGGATGGTTTGGCGAACGATTCTGTATGAGGTATTTACGTGACCCTAACTCCCGTAAGTCAGCTTAGATGTGACTAAAACAGGAGCTATACCGGAACAAGTGAGGTCGCATCTCTAATCGGGCACATTTCTTCGGTACCATACAATTACTTTGTGATTGATTTGGTGGCCACCCCTCGATTTTTATTATGGAAGTGTGTCCGAGGTGGGAGGTAGTAGCTGCTATACGTTACCACCAGTCCGGGAGTGCAATTGGTATATCTACCCTGGAATTGCCTCAAGTGTCGTGTTCACATGCCGTATCGCGCCTTCTACGAGTTTGTTTTGTACCATACCTATGGAGTGCCCTTTGGGTAAACCTCACGGAGGAGCTTACGGTGCTGTATAGACTATGGGAATATATAAAATGTGTTAAAGGGGGATATGGGTAATGCTTTAACGCTATTTTAATACTTTACTTTACTGTAGACACTATTATTATAGCGTATTGTACAACATAGTAGATAGTTTAACGGATCCTTAGGAGATGGGAATCCCAAACATCTATTAAGTTATTGCACTCACGTCAAACACTGGATAGGAGATGTCAAACCCCGTAAACATCTCTGACGCCGTTACACTCATATTTATTTACTGTTGATTTAACTTACATTAGATCTTTTCGTTCTGACTCGGGTGTTTTGTCTTTTTCAATTCGCTCGGGTCAGTCTGAGCTTTTCAGTTTATCAAAGATTGCTTTCAGGAGGATGAAAACAAAGATTTTGTACTATTATTATGTATTATATTTATTCCAGTGCATCATGTTGTTCCGCTGCATTTATTCATTATTTATTCCTATTGTATGTAACTATGATCTGTATTATAAAAGTTTAATCAATGTTATTTGTAAACAGCTTCATGAACTGTTTGTTTGGTTATTATATTTTGTCATTCCGGTGCAAGATTCTGTATTTGTTTTCTCACTTTCTCTCCTTTTTCTTATTTACCCCATAACAATATACCCTTTTGAATGGTTTGAGTCTGATGTGTGTGGTTTATCGTCGATTTAAACCGTCCAAAAAAGCAGGCCGTTACAATGAGATTTTATATCAAATTAAAATATGAGACTTTGAAATGGTAGAGGGATATTATCGATATAAAGAGTTATAGCTTTACACTAAAAATGACTATGGGATTGGAGATTCTCCATTTGGAAATTCCTTTTAATATCATTTTTTTATTTTTACTAGATAATATGTCAAAAGAAATTAATTTGATAAAATAGCTAAATTCAATAGACGAAGGAAAATAATATGTATCTACTTTTTCTAAAAAGAAGGAAAGACTCTATGTTTTATTTTTATTCTTTTTTTATAATATTACTTTTTTAGTAGATGATTAGATAAGAACTATCTAATGAAAATTGGATTATTTTTCGATAAAATTAGGCATAATCTTCTATATTTGAGGTAAAGTTGATTTAGGGTAAGTTGTCACTAATTTAAATCCAATCAAACTGAATTTAAGGCATAAATGCAATTGATAAATTCATTAACTAATGCAATTAACATGGTTTTTAGTGAGGTAATCAATGTCAAAATGAGTTGCTTCTCCATTTACTTTGATTTACATGATATTTTACAGAGTATTTTGAATAAACAAAATAAAAGAAGTAAAAGAAAAAAATATATGTGGAAAAATATTAATAATGCTTGGGAAGATATATAGCATGATGCTAAGAGCGCCCAGAAAAGTGCTTACAAATACCACAGAGAAAAATAATAAACCATTAAATTAAGTTCTTCATAAGACAGTCATTTTACACAGCAATCAACCACCACGCAAACTCATTTGACATAGCGAATACCACTGACCGGCATCGTTTTCCACGGTCATCAACCACTAAGCTATTATAGGCTGGTGATTGTTTCTTGTGGAAAATGTTGTTAGTCAACGGTCGTTCGCCGTGCAAAAAAAGTCAAAATTGATGTATTTTGTAGCATCTTAAAAAGTCTGGTATTAAGAAGAGTATAGAGTAAAGTTGTATGGTATTTTTTAACAATGGTATTTGTAAGCACTTTTTAAGGTGCCCTTAGTATCACACAATATATATTCTAGTAGGTTCAGTGGCCTTAATTTCCATAATGTTAAAAAAACTAATTTATTCCTTCTTAAATTACCTTTTACATGGTAGATATTAGTATATATATATATATAGCTCAAAATATTACTTGATTTTGTCTTTATGCTTTGGGACTTGTACACATGTGTTCATAGTGACTTTTAAACTCAAATCTATTATATAATTGTAAAATAAAATAATTTACTCTTCTCCTTCTTATTCTCTCATAATATTTTCATTTACGTTATCTATGTTCGAAAAAAATTGTATGTTTTCTTTGTCCATCAATTAATTTTTTTAACAAAATTCTTCATATTCTAAATTCTTATTCAGTCACTATATAATCATTATAGGTATTTTCATTTAAGGGTTTTCAAATTTAAAACTTTAGGAACTTCAATAACATTAACATTTCAACTAGAAATGTATCATTCTTTTATCCAAACAAATTGTTTGCATAACTAAGAAACCTGAAATTTATCGAATATTACTTTAGGGAAAAATAATAATTTTCAGATTCAAATTGAACAATAGCATGATAACATTCACTAATGAATTAAAGCTTTATAAAAAGAATAACAAATTCAAATAATACCCTACTTGCCTATTGGATTTATTTCTTGTATACAATCTTAACACAATTTAGTCCTCTAAAAAGATACATAAATTCCAAATTACACCAAGTCTATTATTCATATACACCAAGTCTATTACTTACGTACCTTTTATTGTAGACTTTCCTATAAGATTGTGTTGAATTTTATAAATTCTAAAATATTGAATAACTTTCTACCAGTTACACTTGATCTAGTAATTAATTTTTCTAATTATTTTATTGTTTACTTGATACTAATAAAGACAAGGAAGTAATAAAGGAGAAATGAAAGGAGGCTCTAATTTAAGGGTTTGGGAAGTACAACGTTGTTATTTCCCATTTTATTTGTTCTTCCATATTTTAGTGCCTCCAACTCTTTATATGTAATATCAATCCAACTCTTTATATGTAATATCAATCTTTATACTGTGGTTTCATCTTGATGACTAGCAGTATTAGTTTCGTTAGTAACTAAAGTTGTGGGATATGAAACAATGCTTGCAAGAGTAAACCAGATAATATGTATTATCATTGGGCATTCTAAAGATTTTTAATTTTGTTGTAATATGTTTTATAGCTCTAATTTTTTGAGTGTTTGATATTATTCCTTTTATGTTTACCGTCACATGTAGACTCATTTATAATTTATTCCATTATTTATAGTGATAGCGTATGTGTGATGCAATTCCTTTTTATGTTTTTTATATGTGTGCATAGTTACTTGAATTGAGTCATTATGTATGAGTTATTTTATTCATAATGATCTCTCAAATCAATGTTTTAACCTCATAACTAAAAATTTGGCGTGCATCTGCTTAATTATTTTTAGGTGTATTATATAATTATTTTAATCTTCTTTTGTCTGATGCATAAATGTAGTTGTACAGACGTACACAATGAAATATAAATGTGTTTTTATAGATAATTAATTTTGAATGTTCAAAATATAAAGAATATTTAAATGTAAAATATATCTTACAAATAATTGTTTTACTTGAGTTAATCGTTAAAAAATGCTCAACTAGATTGGCAAAAAATATAGTTGCAATCCATATGTATAGCACGAGTACACACTAGTATTACCTATACTGTCTTTAAAATTAAGAATATAAAATTATTGTAGAGTGGAGAATCAAGAGCCAAAGGTTAAAAATTAATATATTTAAATAATTTTTAACCAGTTTGGAAAATACATGGATACTACTCAATGAATTCAATAAAAAATGAAATAGATAACAAAGTTAAATTCCTTCAAATAAAATCTAAAACCTAATTAGAGTTTACCAATTTTAATAGTGAATATTAGGCTCAGGTCCCTAATAAGTTTCAAAATACATAAAAAACCCAGTAAAAAAAATGTAAATTAGGTCCCTAAAATTAAGTTACTAAGTAAATGGATACAGTTATGTAATTATTCATTGAATAATTGCAGATATTTATGCAATTATATCCAAAAGTTGCATAAATTTATGCAATTTTTTTGGTGAATAATTGTGGAATTTTCCGCAATTTTTTTACATTTCCGCAATTTTTTTACATTTCCGCAATTTTTTTGGTGAATAATTGCCGAATTTTCTTCAAATTTTTGAAAAAATTGCAGAAATTACCGTAATTTTTTAATGAATAATTGCGGAATTTTCCGCAATTTTTCAGAGAATAATTGCGGAAATGTCTGCGATTTTTTGATATAATTACATAAATGTTTGCAATTATTCACTGAATAATTGCATAATTATATGCCATTATTCAGTAACTTAATTCTAAAGACCTAATTTACAAACTTTTTTTACTGGGGTTTTTGTGTATTTTGAAACTTATTAGGGACCTATGCCAAACTGTCCCATATTAATATCCCTATCTACGATTTTCCCCTTTAAAAATTAATCATGCATTCAACAGTGATAGTGCATCAGTGCAATAAAAAATAACTATGTAATAATTCAATATTCTCATGCAAAAAATAATAGTTCCAAAATTAATAAAACAACTTGGATTATAACTCTGACAAGCACCATTGTCCTAGTGGTTAAGTGATTCCGCTTTGGTGCGAGAGGTCACAAGTTCGAAACTTGCGTAGCGTGATTCGAACATATATTGACATATGATTTGTGTTATGTTGTCCCAGTGACATGTCGTATCTAAGTACCATTTCAAAAAAAAAACTTAGATTATAACCCTTGAAGAAGAAGAAAAGGCAATTTGCCTGCTTGAGAATTGGATACATGATTGGAGGAGATCGTAGCTTTAACTTCCTCTTGATCAAATAAAGTTAATTCCAAATGGCTACAATTACAAGACATGGTTATATGTTTTGATTCTACATAGGTTATGGTTTTGCATTGGCTACCCGTTGTAATAGAAGGCTATTACAACGGTCCATTCAGGTCCGTTGTAATAGATGCCCTATACAACGCCCTTTTTACAACGGGCGATGATAGCCCATTGTAATATAAGGCTATTATAACGGTCCATTCAGAACCGTTGTAATAGATGCCATATAAAACGCCCTTTTTACAACGGGCGATGATAGCCCGTTGTAATAGAATGCTATTACAACGGTCCTTTCAAGCCCGTTGTAATACATGTCAAATTTACAACGTTCACAAAATGCCCGTTGTAATAGACGACAATTTTACAACGGTCATAAAATATTTAATGTTAAATAATTGCTATTACTATAAATATTTAATAATTAGTAATTAACTATTAGTAATAAATATAATTATTTAATAATTACTATTGGCAATTAATACTTAATTTAATAATTAATAATTAATAATATTACATAATTAATTATAAAATTAATATTTCATGTTTAAAAATTGATAATTAATAATAATATTTAATGATTAGGAAGTAATACTTATTATTTAGTATTAAAATTTTAATAATTGTATCTAATATTTAAAGAAAATTGAAATTTATAAAAAATTAGAAAATATTTATAGAACTTAAAGACAAAATTTTAAAATTTTCTGTAAAAGTTTAAAAATATTCATAATATTTGAAGACAAAGTTTATTGCAAAATGTATTGCAACTTTGTATTGCAACAAAGTATACAATTTACTTTTAGTCTCCAAACCAAATTTTTTGGCTCCAACTATGAAATTTTGGTTCTAAACAAATTTTATTTTCATCCTCCCAAATTTTAACTGATGTTCGTTTTTTTTATTTATTACCGATCATTTCCTCCTTCCAAACCCTAATTCCCAAATCCTTAAAACTTCTAAGCTGGTCCTCCTAATCTCTCCCTCCTCCCTCTCTCTCCTCCACCAGATCTACTCCAAAACCCTAGTCGCCTCCCTCTTCCTTCCCTCCGTTTCCCTTTCCTCCCATTCCCTCATCAACATCTACCACATCACCCAATTGGAAACCCTACTCCCCGGCTTCAACTGCCCGGTTCCATCCTGCCAATTCAAAGCGGTTCGCAGACGATGTTTTAGGTGAACTACCAGGAATGTGAGCACCCTCAGCAAGCACACCTTCGGATTCTTGTATGCTTTCATCCTTATTCTATGGGGAAGTGTCTGAACATGAGGAGAGGGCGAGGAAACATTGACAACAATTGATTGCAATTCTTTGTTGCTTTAACTGGTTTGCATATGCAAACTATCTGATGCATTATCACCCAGTTTGGGAGAGTTATCTGGCCATGTATTGAAAGGTATTTTCATTGAATGTATTAATCTGGACTGAACAGTCTTAGAGTGAATATTGTTATTTTTTCCCTTTGTTTCTGTTTAATTTCTGATATTTTATCGAATATGTCGTGTTATTGTCATGCTGAAATTGAACATTATTAGGCGGCCATTCTTTTAACGGCTCCAAAAGATTATCTTGTCGTGTCTGAATAATTGTTGGTTCTCTTTCATCCACTTGCATATCATTGTTATTAATTTGACCATCTACCGGTTGCTTGGGAACCCTTGATTTCTGAATGCCACATTTCTTCTCTGTGTGTCCAAAACCCGAGCAATTACTACATGTAATAGGATGCCACTCATACACAACGTTTTGCCATATAATATTATCGTTAATATCTAAAATTTCTGATATTTTATCGAATTTTGCAGCTTCCTGTTTGAGGCCAATGCATCTGACCAGCTTGCATCAGTCAGGCTTATTCGTTTCTAATATCTGATAGCATGGGAGATGACACATAGTTCAAAGGATAGATATTGCAAACTAGTAAACCACTGCTAAAGTACGTATTTCAAAGTACCTTTTTCTCGAATCTGCTACTATCAAAAAACTGAAACTCCAAACATTTTTACACGTAGAATATAACATTTACAGGGAAAGAGGAATAAAGTAAATTAATAAATTGTGGAATGTAACGTTTAAGTGTATTCACGCCAGAAGAAAGAGCGAACTTACAGAATTGCACATAAAAATAGAATTTACTTATACTTATACTGCGCATGTAACTGTGGTACCTACTTCGGCTTGATTACTGAATATCCTACAAGGGTTTGATTACTGAATGTAATATTTAATCTATTCTTGCAAAGATTTGCTGATTACAACTCCTAGTTCATAAAGAATGTATATCACAAAGAGAAGCCCAACATATTAGCAATTTTAAGCATTTGGAAATGTGGTAATGTTGATCATTCAATAAATATATTCTAAAACTCAATACATGTATTGGTTACCTATAGAATGCCTACTGGTTGCATGAATAGTCCAAAAGTAAGTGTTTTGATTAGATTTAGTGAGAGAAATCAAATAAAGTTAATTCCAAATGGCTACAATTACAAGACATGGTTATATGTTTTGATTCTACATAGGTTATGGTTTTGCATAGTTTGTTTTTGTTTCTTGTGGGGTGTGGTTTCATATAAGTGCAATAACCACCAGATTTGTCCTCACATAAGGTTTCTGTTACACGGCATTTATGTCCATTGCCATAGCTTTTTTTATTGAGACTAAAAAAATACATGTACAATAACTTGTATGCTATTGTAATATTATCTTATAATTCAGTCTCCGTAATTCTTTCCTCCCACCCCCAGTTCATAATACGTAGTTCTTCTGACCCAACAACATACATCCATTAAATAAGACTTGGTTTTAATACATATGTTTATTGTCACTTCCTTCTGATAACTTGTAACTATGTATATATTTAATGTCATCATACTCACACATTTTTATCCTAAGTCGTATCTTTTTATTAAATTAGTTTTCTGAAATCATTTTTTTCCTCATGTTAGTTTTGTCTTTCTCCTCTTTCCCTTCTATATGGATATTTTCACATCTTCGTTCGTTACAGTCTCCTTTGCATGTATCCATACCGTATAAGTTTATTTTATATATTTTTGGTATTTATAGGCACTTTGTTTTTTCTCACTGTCTCATTTGTAACTATATCCTTTCTAGTGACTCACATCATCCACCTAACATTCACATCTTCCACCCTAACACTCTGCTCCGTGTAATATGAGTAGTCTAATAGCAGTTTGATAAAAAATCCTTTTAATTTTATTATTTTTTTGTTATCAAATAAAACTCAATTTCTTTGTCTATTTTACCGAAAACTGTAAATTTGGTACATCATCTTTCCATCTTTGTATCATTGATCCTATGTATTTAAACATACCTTTGTTGTTAATGGTTTGTTTTTGTACTTTTATCAAATGAATATGTTTAATGAAGTTTCATGTCATATGCTAAACCATATACATGTTAAATTTTTGTTCTATTAAGTTTAAAATATATTAGTACTAATGCATTTATCTATTTTTCTTATTTAGTTCAAATTTTCTTTTGAGGTGTAGACCATCATGCACCATGACATATCATATTGAAGATTAGTCGTTATTTCATTAAAGGTTAACAAGTATGGAATTAGAAGCGATTACTGATTAATCTTTATATATAAACAAAAACTCACCATATATATCCATAATGTTTATGCTTTCATTTTAGAGTTTTCATACATATCTAGAATAAATTTTGTTCTGTGCATTGAAATTCGTATCCTTATTTTATTTAAGAACTCCACCAAATCATATATTGGTACTATCATAGCCTTATGTCCTCCTGCACGAGTATGTTAGTATGTGTGTAATACAAATGTGTGCGCGCTGCGAGTAGGTGTATTTGTATCTTAGTGTTTTCACGACTTAATGTCCTGCTTTGCTCTGTTCATGTATAAAATATTTGCTATTGCATTGTTGTGTGTTTTAAAATTTTGATTTTATTTGTTTGATCATATTACTAAATGGAACTGCTATTATTTTGTACTATATCTAATCTTGTTATATCACTATAGATACATATTTACAAGTGTAAACCTGTTATATCAATGAATAGTTTATCTCTAAGTTTAAAGCATTGAATATGTATTGTCCAGTTTTGTGGATGAGCACAACCATATTTTTTTGCAAGCTTCATCAATTAACACTCAGAATATATTTTTACATTTAAACTAAAAAATAAAAACAAATCTACACTTAAACTTTAATCAAATCATTAGATAACATATATTATATATATATGTAAGCTTATATATTCACTCTATACCTTACTTAATTTACTGGTGGTGCATTTGCTATTGAGATGGATATTTTTGTGTATCCTTTGGATTGTTTTATTACCGTTACCTTATGTTTTTTATATTTATGTATGTTTTTTTGTATTTGCACAGTTTTATTTCCTACCTAGTAGTGTAAACGTGTTTAGGTATATATATAGGTTGTATGGGGATTTGCTGGTGTTAGTGTTATGCATGGGCGACCTGTTGGGTTGTTCACGTGAGTATTGAGTGCGTGAGTGTGTATGCTATATACATAGCTGTGTTGGGTTATATAAGATTTTTACAACGGTCACTGCACGTTGTTATATAAGATTTTTACAACATGCTTTGCCTGTTGTAAAATGTGGTGGATCTATTACAACGAGATCTATTACAACGGGCACATGCCCGTTGCGAAAACCATATTACAACGGACATTGTTCGTTGTAAAAAGACTGTTTTGTTGTAGTGTGATTGCCTGCTAGTTTGAGATTTTTGTATTTGGAGGCCACTAATTTTTTTCTATTTCTTTTCTTACATAGAAAAAAATGATGAATGATGCTAGAGAAATTTAATCATATGCATTAAGAATAATATGAGGACTATTGATCAATCTTTTATTATATGCAAATTTGTTTGAACGCATGCTTCGCACACAATGTTCATAATTTCAACAACTATTTCCCATTAGGAGATAGAGTCCCAATTTTAAAATTTCTAACTTCTAAGATTTAGATTTAAGGTTTGACTTTCTTCAACATTTGAATTTTCCATGTAATATTTGAGATCTGCAATATTTTTGACCACTGTAGTATTTAAATTTTAAACTTCAAACTTTTAATTAAAAACATTCTACATTTTAACTTTTGGTTTCTTAGAATTCTTTTTTCTTAGTTAAACTACAGCACCACATTAGCATTGTCACTGTTATGGAAATGAACAGTTAATTCCAATAGGCTTTGTTCATAAAAATAGCTATAAGAATGATGTCGAGTACTTTAAGAATATTTGTAGAGTCCCAAAGGAAATGCCCGGTTTAATCATTTTGAAAGGCTACAAAAAGATATGCACTAATGTATATGAAGGTAAACTTTTTGGTGCACCATCGCACACATATTGGTAATCAACAGAAATCTCAGTAACTGATAAACATAGTACAAAAAGGTACTGTTAATAGGTGATCTACTACCATTCTATGTTGACCATCTGGTGAACAATGGAACCATGAATGGACATTAGAATAAACAATAGATTGAAGAAGTTGGAACTAACGTCTAAATGTAGATAAACTAAAAGCTATTTTCATGGTACAAACATTTTAAACCTTCAACAATAAAAAAGCAAACATCCTTACCAAAGTCAAAAATAAATCATTAGTTTTATTGTTCCTCAGCCGTGGTTTTGTAAATTTATCAGAATTATGCACCAACATAGGTATCGAAATGAGCCAGTTATGAACTTTTCCAAATTAGATGGAATTTATTATAACAAATTTCACCACCATCGCTTTCCGTAAAACTTGCAACACTACAAAAAGTGAAAAAAAAAAGGATATAGAATAAGAGTATAAGATATGTCCTGGACTCATATAACATGGGTTAAACACTATCATTGATGTGAAGAATTATCACACTGAATATTATGCAATCATTTTCAAAAAAATTAATAATCAGGTGTATTTGTGTTATAATTTTTTTGAATGTCTTACAGTACACAATAGTGAAATGTACATTCCATTTTTCCCTTTTTTTATTACTTTCAGTCCTCATACCGACTGTTAGAAGCTAAAAAAGGTGTTAATGCAATATTTTATTTAGTGAAAAATTATAAGTAATGATATTCAACTTCTATCGATGTTTCTAAATACATGTATTTTATTACATAAACATTAAAATATTAAATTGCTTACACTAACTATAAGGCTAGAAACATTTACTTTTTATGATTACGCAATATTCATGATTGAATTGAATCCTACTTTTGACAGACATGGGAATATATACATACATACATACATATATATATATGGTGTTTATTCTTTTTGTATTATATTGACAGTAGCCTTAGCATATTTTGCTATTCGCAACTACCGGAAAGTGTTACGGAACCAATTGTAACTTCAATAACAGTTACAAAATAATGCAGAAACAGTAACGTAAAAAATTGTCACTAATTTGTCAATTTATTTTGAGAAATTGCAACACAAAAATGCGTGACTAGATCTGTCTTAAAGATATTACGGATTAAAGCGTCCGAGTCCAGTAGAAACTGTTTCCTTGAAACAATATTCCCGTCGTACGTAGTTCACGGATGTTAGCAATTTGTTTTCCAGGATGAAATGGACCAGCCCAGCAGCGTGGTGGTTGCAGACGGAGCGTCGACGAACGGAAGAGATTATATTAACTAGAACAAAGATGTTGCAGGAAGAAGGACTAGAAGCAAAGAAAAACTGAATAAATGATTCGCGGATTCTGGCCGCCTATTTATAGGCTGGAGGAGGTGTCTATTCGGAGCGGTCGTGACTGTTGGAAAGGTTGCGACCCTTAAACTAACAGCAGTGACCATTGTGTGAGCGCATCTGGAAGGAAATGGCCGCATCTGAACAGACACATCCGATCAAAAATAGACGTTTTGGCGCATGCAGGCCCACGCGGTAGTCGGTGGCCCATTTAATCACGAGACCCCAAGGCCCAAGGCCCTATCTTTGACATATTAATATTAATATGAAGCCTAGATGCCACATTGCCTTATCCCTTCCACACTTTGTCCTCATTCTCCTTTTGTTTGATATACTATGTTGGATTGTATTATATATAGAGGAATTGGTACAAATATTCCCCGATGTGGGACTTTGTATAATGCTCTATTCTTCCCAAATCTCTCCACTAACTCATTCATTTCGAACAATCCCCCACATGAATGAGCAGTTGTTCATAGTTTCATGAACCATTTATCATATTGGTTAAAGTAGCACAGGGGCCTTGAACTTTCCTAGTGTTTACCTATTTGAATTACAGGCGAATCAGTAGACATAGAATGTCCTTGAACTGTAAGCCTTTTGTGTAATTCTACAATAGATAACACATGACAAATGTTTCTTATAATCCTTCGTTATCTGTATGTGTTCGTTTTTTCCTTGAACACCTGCCTGGTCTCATAAGTGCTTAGAGAATTTGACCTCATAATTCTCTTTGAAGCGGCGCCTTCGCACTTTACGTAGGTGATTCTGTAAAAGGGTATTCACAATTCCTCAAGTACAGTCATCATTAAAAGTATCAATACTTATCCTATTTTCCAACAAATAAAGCACTGACTTATCATAGGAATGGTTTGAGTGTAACAGTGCTATCAAGTTTCTCTTAAAATTAGTTGTCCCTTTGAACCTAAAGTATACACAGAATATGATTTCCATGATATTGCTCCATTTCCTAATGTGAACGCATATCCACTTGTAGATTTTGTATCATGTGATCCAGTTATCCAATTTGCATCATTGTATCCTTCCACTGTTGAAGGATAGTTTGTATAGTGTAGACCATAGTTCTTTGTATACTTTAGGTATCCTAGAACTTTGATTATCGCTTTCCAATGATGTTTACCAGGATTGCTGGTAAATCTACTCAGCTTACTTACAGCGTATGCGATGTCTGGCCTAGTGCAATTCATAACATACATAATACTTCCTAGTATACGAGAGTATTCAAGCTAGTAGATGTCATCACCAGTGTTCTTCACCCAATTTTGGTTCATATCTACTGGTGATTTTGCAATAGTTATATTATATTACTTGAATTTTTCAAGTATCTTGGCGATGTAATGTGATTGGGATAATGCATATCCCTGTGGTGTTCTCAAAATTTTGACGCCCAATATCACATCAGCCAGTCCTAGGTCTTTCATATCGAATCTAGAGGATAACTTTTCCTTTGTAGATGTTATTATGGCCTTGTTATTTCCTAGGATCAACAGGTCATCAACATAAAGACAAACAATGACATATCCTAAATGTGTGTGTTTCATATAGACACATTTATCTGATTCATTTATTATGAATCCAATTGATAACATAGTTTCATCAAATTTCTCATGCCATTGTTTTGGAGCTTGTTTAAGGCCATAAAGCGTCTTTACTAATTTGCATACTTTATTTTCCTTTCCATAGCTCAGAAACCCTTCGGGTTGCTTCTTATATATTTCTTCCACTAGTTCACCATTCAAAAATGCAGTTTTTACATCCATTTGATGTATTTCTAAATCAAGTATGGATGCGATTGCAATAAGCATCCTAATTGATGTTATCCTCGTCACTGGTGAATATGTATCAAAATAGTCCAGCTCTTCCTTTTGTCTGAATTCTTGGACTACAAGACGAGCTTTGTACTTGTCTATTGAACCATCAGGTTTCAATTCCTTTTTAAATATCCATTTATTATCTAAGGTCTTGCATCCTTGAGGTAAATCAACTAACTCCCAGGTATGATTAGCCATAATGGATTCTATCTCATTGTTAATAGCCTCTTCCCAGTAAGGGGCATCGCTGGAGGACATAGCTTGTTTGTATGTCAATGGATCATCTTCTAACATAAAGGTATAGAAGTCTGGTCCAAAGGTTTTTAAGGTTCTAGACCTTTTACTTCTTCTTGGTTCCTCCACTTGTTGATCAGCATTAATTTGCTGAAGGTTATCTTTAGTATCCTCAAGAGAATTGGAGATTTCATCTTCCCTTGGTCTCTTATGAGTATCACTGTCAGTACCATGCTTTAAAGGGAATATATGTTTGAAAAATCTTGCATTTCTCGACTCAATGATGGTATTTTCATGAATATCATCAATTTCAGATTTGTGTACTAAAAATCGATAAGTAGCACTGTTTTGTGCATATCCAATGAATACATAATTAATTGTTTTTGGTCCTATCTTGACCTTCTTTGGTTTAGGTATCTCTACTTTAGCAAGACACCCCCACACTTTTAAGTATTTGTAGGACGGTGGTCTATTTTTTTAAAGTTCATGAGGAGACTTGGATGTTTTCTTTCGTGGTATTTTATTTAAAATATGATTTTCCGAAAGAATAGCTTCTCCCCAAAAGTTATCTGGCAGTCCAGAACTTATTAATAAAGCATTCATCATTTTCTTAAGAGTTCTATTTTCCGTTCGGCTATACCATTGGATTGAGGAGAATATGGTGTTGTAGTTTTGTGTATAATGCCATGCTCAGCGCAAAATTCTTCAAAAAGAAATTCATATTCTCCTCCTTTATCCTTCTTAAAGCTTTAATTTTCTTGTTTAGTTGATTCTCAACTTCTGCTTTATACTGTTTAAACATATCGAATGCTTCATCCTTGCTTCTAAGGAGATACACATGACAGTACCTAGTACAATCATCAATAAAGGTAATGAAATACCTTTTTCCGCCTCTAATTTGACACATTTTCAAATCACATACATCTGTGTGTATTAGATCTAGAGGTTCGGTTTCTCGTTCAACATGATGAAACGAGGTTCTTGTCAATTTTGCTTCTGCAACATTTATAGTTGGAGTCTATGTTACATTTTGGTATAAAATCTAGATTAATTAATTTTCGCAATGTATCAAAATTTACATGCCCTAATCTATAATTCCATATGTTAGAAGAGTCAACAATATAAGCAGAAGATTCACTTTTATTCATATCAGTGTTTGGTACAATAGTAGTTACATTTGCTTTAAATAAACCATCACACATATATCCTCTTCCTACATACACTCCATTCTTCGATAATACAAACTTATCACCCACAAAGGTTAATCTGAATCCATGCTTGCTGAGTAATGACCCTGAAATCAGGTTCTTGCGAATTTCTGGAACATAGAGAACGTCACTTAAAGTAAGTTCCTTTCCAGATTTTAGTTTCAGCACAACCTTTCCCTTGCCTTCGACCTTTGATATATATGAATTTCCCATGAAAAGTTGTTCATCATCAGTTGTAGTTTTATAGTTTGTAAACATCCACTTATTAGCACATATATGTCGAGTGGCTCCCGTGTCAACAAACCATTCCTTTGAGTTACCAACAAGGTTGCATTCTGATATTACTGAACATAAATCCATATCAGAAATGCCATCTGATGCTTCAGCCATATTAGCTCTGATTTCTTCTTTTTGGGTGCGCGACATTCGGCAGCTTTGTGTCCTTTCTTTCCACAGTTATGACAAGAACCCTGAATTTATTTCTTCGACTTCTTAGCCGCATTCTCGCGTTTTCTCTTATTAGGTTTGTCTGACTCAACTACATTTGCTTTGGCCGCCATATTTTGAGAAATCTTTTTCTCGGAATTTCTGTTATCTTCCTCAATTCTTAGCCGAACCATGAGTTCTTCCATTGTCATTTCCTTACGCTTGTGCTTAAGGTAATTCTTGAAGTCCTTCCAAGATGGAGGAAGTTTTTCAATGGTTGCGGGAACCTGGAAGGATTCGCTAAGAGTCATCCGTTCATCTTCTAGTTGACGAATGATGAGTTGTAGTTCTTGAGTTTGGTTGATCACAGTTTTTGAATCTATCATTTTGAAGTCGAGAAATTTTCCAGCGATGAATTTCTTCATGCCTGCATCTTCAGTTTTGTACTTTCTGTCCAAGGTCGTTCATAGTTCCTTGGATGTTGCTACAGTACAGTATACACTGTAGAGGCTATTATCTAGACCATTCAGAATATAGTTTTTACACATAAAATCTGAGTTTTTCCAGACATTGAATGCCTCTACTTTTGTTACATCGGGTTCAAGTTCGCCTACCACATGAGCATCTTCAGTCAGAAACTTGGCGAGTCCCAATGTTGTTAAGTAGAGCAACATTTTCTGTTGCCAACGCTTGAAATCCATGCCGTTGAACTTCTCTGGCCTTTCTCCATGAGATATTGCCATTGTTGGAACCACAGGTGCATGCTGAGTGTTTGTCACCGTTTGTTGGTGCAGTGTTATTGTTGCTATTCTCCGACATCGTCGTCTGCAACAATCAAATATTGTTTCAAGATTGTTATTCACAACTACCGAAAAGTGTTACGAAACCAATTGTAACTTCAATAACAGTTACAAAATAATGCAGAAACAGT
Organism: Allium fistulosum; assembly: GCA_030737815.1. Lineage (NCBI taxonomy): Eukaryota > Viridiplantae > Streptophyta > Magnoliopsida > Asparagales > Amaryllidaceae > Allium > Allium fistulosum. The sequence goes on from CM060905.1 coordinate 458,351,704, forward strand.
AACGCCAAAAATTGTCACTAATTTGTCAATTTATTTTGAGAAATTGCAACACAAAAATGTGTGACTAGATCTATCTTAAAGATATTACGGATTAAAGCGTCCGAGTCCAGTAGAAACTGTTTCCTTAAAACAATATTGCCGCCGTACGTAGTTCACGGATGTTAGCAATTTGTTTCCCAGGATGAAACGGACCAGCCCAGCAGCGTGGTGGTTGCAGACGGAGTGTCGACGAACGGAAGAGATTATATTAACTAGAACAGAGATGTTGCAGGAAGAAGGAACAGAAGCAGAGAAAAACTAAATAAATGATTCTCGGATTCTGGCCGCCTATTTATAGGCTGGAGGAGGTGCCTATTCGGAGCGGTCGTGACTGTTGGAAAGGTTGCGACCCTTAAACCAACAGCAGTGACCGTTGTGTGAGCGCGTCTGGAAGGAAATGGCCGCATCTGAACAGACACATCCGATCAAAAATAGACGTTTTGGCGCATGCAGGCCCACGCGGTAGTCGGTGGCCCATTTAATCACGAGACCCCAAGAGCCCCAAGGCCCAAGGCCCTATCTTTGACATATTAATATTAATATGAAGCCTAGATGCCACATTGCCTTATCCCTTCCACACTTTGTCCTCATTCTGCTTTTGTTTGATATACTATGTTGGATTGTATTATATATAGAGGAACTGGTACAAATATTCCCCGATGTGGGACTTTGTATAATGCTCTCTTCTTCCCAAATCTCTCCACTAACTCATTCATTTCTAACATATTTCTCATTGGAAGTTATTAAATTTTTCATATTTATTTTCTAAGACATGGTATCCATTACTCTCAACTGTAGATAAACTGAATAGTATTTAAACACGTAATAAAATGAAGAGAAAAGAAAACTAATCGGCTATACACATATAAAAGTGTAGATTGATCTATTATGCAAATCATTAACAAAACTGATTAATTATAAGATGATCAGTATTTTATTTCTAACAAATTTAAACAAGTTTTGTAAAGCATGATTTTGAAAAAACTGCTCAGTTTCTTTTCACTAAAACTAAATCAATACTTTATAAATAAATTGGAATCCTTTGAATTCATCATAAAAATATTTTATGATGGAAAATTTCATAAAGGGACGTGCCTTTTTCATGAATAGTTTTATCGTTAAAATTAAAATTTTCAAATTATTTGGATCAACATTCTATTTCTTACGTACATTGTAAAATTAGCAAGATGCCTATATTGCTTAATTTACTTCAATACTAAAGTAGTCCATTTTAACCATATCATAATTGCATAATATGTATGAAAATTTCATTCTATAATTTGTCTTGAGTAGATTTTGTTTCAAAATACATGCAAATAATTTGAAAATGTATTATCTTAAAGTTTTAAAATGCATAAATTGATGGAGCATATTTTTGAAATGATTCTCAATTCTCTTTAATAGTTTTACCTATTAAAATTTGACTTTTTAAGCATAAAGTAGATAAATATTTAGTTTTACTACAAATTTATCTAAAATGATGTTGTTATTGTTTCATTTATTAAATAGGAAAGTTAGTCCATTTTTTATCCTATAATGACTACATACTATGTTAGAATAAAACTTTCATAATTTATCCACCAGTATCATTTTATTCATGATATAGACAAATAGTTGAAAATGTATAATTTTACATGTTTAAAAGAGCATATATGTAACACCTAAGAAATTTAACCGAATTAAATAAGAGAATTTAATTAAAGTAAAATAATATCTTAAAACAAAATTTTCACAAACTTTTTAATCTGACCAAGAAACTTGCACCATTGTGTTCGTAGCAATTTTCTAAACGATTTTCATATACAACTTATCGTGATCCGAGTTCGTATGAGAGAGTTACGAGCATTGGGACGAAAATTGAAATTTAAAAATTAAATTTAAAAATTTAAAATGGTTTCGCTCAGCCCAAGGATAACCTAGGTCAACCAGTAGTAGTCGACCTATGGTTATAAGTAGTATACCCGAGTCGGGATAAATCATGTGATTTTGGACCTGTAGTGACGTGTTTCAACGGTTAGGATTGGTTACTTGCACCTAAAGTAGTTGATGGGCATACAGGATTGCTGGCTGAGTTAATTTGATGGTCATAAGTGATAACCTAGCTCTATAAATAAGTTATTAAAAAAACCTAATCCTTTTGTTGAATGTACAGTAACTAAACTCTATCAAATTTTCCCTTCAAAACCCAAATTTTTCTTAAAATCAAATTCAAAATCAAATCCTAATCAAACTAAGAGGCAAGAGCAAGCAATCAAAGGGGGAACAAGGTGATGTAGGGGAGGAGCTATTGTTGGAGGTTAATTTCATAAAATCTAGATTTTAGACTAAAAGGTGAGTAGGCACAGATTAATGGTTTGGTTAAAGAAATTGATTTTACAATATTTTAAATGATTAGAGTTATTGGAACCCTTTATTTAAACTTAACGAATTTGAATTTGAATATGTTAAACCCTGAACCCTGAAGTTTAATTTTAACATGCTAAACCCTAAACCCTGAATTTAATTTGAAATTGAATTATGAAATTGGGTAATTTGACACCTGTTAATGCTAACTCGTAACTTTAAATCACAAGCCCTAGAATTGATTAAAGTTGAAAAATCAATTAACTGGAAATTAGGGTTAAATGTAGTTAATTAACTGAAAACCTAAAAATTGACTATGCCTAATAACCTAAATCAATTGACCATTCAAAATCTGGAAACCTTAGAAATTCAATGTGAATGGTTGACCTAGGACTTTCTGGGTCGACTGGTAGCAGTCGACTTGGGAAAGTCTGGGTCGACCGTTCATATGAAAAGTATGCAACTTGAACCTTGGCCTCAGACCCAATAAAATGGAAGAAAATTATATAATTTAGTTAGAAATTATATAATTAGTAAACTGATTATTGAGTTGATTTGAGCTATGTATCTGCATGAAAGGATAGGGAAATTTGGTTCCCTATTAAAGGGTAAAGATGAATTTTATTTCATAAAAGTTGGTATTGGTTAGGGAAAATTTTATTTCGTAGTGCTTTGTATTGGTTTGGACGAATTTCATTTCGCATTACAGACTTGATTTGGAACCATTCATTTCACAATAGGCTTAGAAATGTTGCGTACAGGTAGGCGCAGCCCTGGCCGAAACACTATTTGAGATCCCCGTACTCATGGGAGATCTAGGTACAAATTGTTATCTTGCGTAATGTTATGGAACATGGTATGGATGGATGTCGGCATAGTACAGTGAGTGGCTAGAGGTATCGAGTAGTTGGGCCCCAGAACCAATGGGAGTTCACATACGGTGAACACCGGTACTGTACAATAAGAGGCATTTTGCCATTACGATCGAGAGGTGAACATGGGTGCATACGATGAGTCACTTTGCAAGTGTGCATTATGGTGTTCTCTATCTCTGGGCATAGTGTGATGTAGTTATGATGGGAGAGTAGTTCTAGATTTGGCCGATCGATTAGTGTGAAGTTCGATTAGTTGGTTCGACCCATTGTGTTACATAGGAATCCTTAGGTATGAGACCTTAGGAGTTCACAGACACTGCTTACACTCTACATCACTCAGTAGATTTAAAGTTAGTTGCACTTAATCATCTTGTTAGTCTTGTTCTCATTTACTAGACATTTGTCTGACCTACTCCTTTTTCCATCTTTTTCCCACCACAGGTAGACAACGCAGTAGGTGATTTGCCTATTTGGGATACTTGGAGAGAGTTGTGCCTTTCTTGGATAAAGCTTATCTACATCTTCTCTTCCCGTATTTCTTTCTTATATCAGTACATTTATTTCTATGTATCAGTTTTTGAGGAATATTTCTATTTTATGTTGTACGCTGATTTGATTTTTATACCGATATTTTTCTAAGACTACGATATGATATTTTATAAGACTGGCATTTTTCTATGATTATTTACATGTAATATTCCTTCCGCTGTGATATGCTTGGATACCTAGTTTATCTTGATCATGTCTGTTATCTTAGTCTTTGAGTATGTGCGGTTAAAGTCCCGTAAAATCCCTAATATAGCGCATAGCACTCTCCAACCTCTTCGCTATTTCAATTGAGCACTATTAAACAGTAGATCTGCTTTAAGCACCGATATTTTCTACTACACCCGCTAAATCAAGGATTTTTAGCACCAGCTCTAGCAACATTAATATACAAAAGTTTATTTGAATAGTTTTCTTTTAAACAAAACCAAACAAAATTAAGGTAAAGACCAAATTTTAAGACATAAATACTAAATATAAGTTAGAAATCTATCGTATTCACCAAATCTAGTCTGCATAAATCATGATATTCTTCGATTTTATTATATAAGATTAAATAATATATATTTCTCCTACACAAATATGTGAGAGTGAAAATAATTTAACTTCAAATAATTTTTTTATATTAATTAAAGCTTTTTGAACCTCCGGTATTTTGCGTTAAATTTCCACTTTATCTTCGCTATAACTTTTTTACCTTCACTGCTATAGAATCGTTAAGCGCTCTAACTACATAGCTTTGAGTTGCTAGATAATTAAACCCAACGACCCGCACTTCTCGATGTGATGCATTTTGGAGTGCGTCGGGAGGTGCAGGTTGTCGCAGTAGGTATCAGAGCCTAGGTTCAATGTCCATTAGGGATAGGACTGTACTGGGAGACGTATTTTTGAAAAAATAGTTTTTAAAAATAAACTATCAAATTCTTTTCCAAATATGTTTTCAAAAATGGGCTTTATAGAAGTATATATATAAGTTTTTGTAAAGGTTTCCCAAATCTTTCCTGTCAAAAATCCCTCTAGTTCGTCCGTATCTCATCTCCTATCTCTTAAAAGTGTTATAGCTATTTGTGGAAGTTACTAATGAAATCATTTACATTCACAAATAGACGATGACTGATCCCGCATGTTTAGGCTCCAACGATGCACCTGAGATCCCGATGTGGACATTCCTATATGGTTCTGCAGGTATTTACAGGCTAGGAGTCAGGCTGAGCTTCGACCAGTTAGAGAGCCTGCGGATAGAGAGATGGGTGGGGTTCCTGCCCACCCACCTACCGCTCCAAAACTTGCTAAGCTGTGCAAGGATTTTTCCAGTCTTAGAGGCAATCCTTACTTAGGGAGGGAGTCTTAAGATTCGAGAGCATGGATCCGATCTTGTGATAGAATATTTGGTCTTATGGGATTGGCTGATGCTATTACGAGGCAGCTAGCTACCTGGCAGCTGCAAGATGAGGCACTGAGTTGGTGGGAGGTTATGGAGGCTATGGCTAATGTGGTAGATATTACTTGGGACCAATTTCGTAGGAGGTTTGAGATGAAGTTTCTTTCTCAAGCGGAGGAATCTGTTTAGTTGGCTAGATTCCTACATCTTAGGCAGGGAGATATGATGGTCAAGGAGTATGTGAACCAATTTAAAGAGCTTGCTAAGTTTGGTATGGAGTTGATTAATAAACCGCATAAGAAAGCTCTCAAGTTTGCCAAGGGATTAAATCGGCCACTTTAGGATTTTGCCTTGAGTCATATTCCGATGGGAGCTATGTATAAGGGACTTGTAGGGATGGCCTTACTTACCACAGTTGCTAAGTAGGAGGAGGCTTCGAAGGTTGTAGAGAAGGGGCACCGGAAAGGTAAGAAGAAAGGAGGACTTGGGCCGAAAGGGAAGATTCAGAAGAAGGACTTGAGATGCAACAGGTGTGGCAAACTAGGGCATTTTGCTATGGAGTGTAAGGTGGACCTCCCTAGGATGAAGTGTTATAACTATGATTAGTTTGGGCATGTGAAGCGAGCTTGCATCACACCACCGAGAGCTTTTTCTCAGACATTGACCCTAGGTGGTTCCAACATATACCTAGAAGTAGTCCCTAGCTCGAGTGCACGGCCAACGGTCGACAAGGGGAAGAAAGTGGTGGTCGAAGGTTGTTACCTCTTTTCGATATATCTACTCGTGCATTATTTAATACTGGGTCTTCTCTTTTTTTATCTCTATTATACTTGTTAATGACTTGCACTTTGACATTAGTTTTGTCATACACCCTATAGATGTTTCAAACCCTATAAGAGGATCGGCCAATTTACCTATGTCGTGTAGGGGTTTGAAATTGTTTATCTTAGGGGTCAAGCTTGATTATGATGCCTTTTTATTGGAATTCTCTAGGTTTAAGGTTTTATTAGGAATGGACCGGATGGCTATGTATGGTGCTATTTTAGACTATGATAGGAAGGTGGTTAGATTGAGAACTTGTAGTAGGCATGGCTTAGAGGTTCATTATGACCCTTGAGGATTTATTATGTTGAGCTACTTATATACGTTAGACCTATCACATGATTAGCTTATCACGGTGCCTGTAGTTAGAGATTTCCCTGAAGTTTTTGTTGAGGTTACCGGCCTTCTACCCCAATGAGAGATCGAGTTTTGGATCAACCTAGTAGAGAATGATAGACCTGTCACCTTACCGCTAAGGCATATAGCTCCAAAGGAAAGACACAAATTGAATAAGCAGGTTAATGAGCTATTGGAGAAAGGCTTTATTCAAAGGAGCATTTGTGAGTGGGGAGCACTAGTCGTCTCTGACACTAAGGCGGATAGTTCTCTTAGACTCTATGTCAGTTTTATGGAGCTTAATAAACTGATGAAGAAGAATCGCTACATTTCCCCCCACATAAATGGCCTTTTTGATCAGTTGGTTAGAGTTAGAGTATTTTCTTAGGTGGATTTGGCTACCGGATTCCATCACTTACATGTAGCCGAGGATAGTATTCAGAAGACAACATCCCATACTGCTGATCGATTGTATGTGTGGTTAGTCATGCCCTTTGGGCTAACAAATACACTTTCCTACTTTGTTGATTTGATGAGCCACGTGTTCAGAGTGTTGCTGAATATGTTCGTAGTGGTATTTTTTGATGACATTCTGGTTTATTCGAGGAGTAGAGAGGAGCATGCATTGTATTTGGAGGAGGTGCTTAGGATGCTCCATGCACATAAGCTTGTGGCTAAGTTTTCGAAGTGCCACTTTTCGAGAGAGAAGATATGCTTTTTGGGACACATCGTCTCAGAGAGTGGCTTAGCAATGGATCCTAGTAAGGTGGCAGCAGTTCAGGATTAGCATCTTTCGAAGAATGCTACGAAAGTGAGGAGTTTCCTTGGTCTTATGGGTTATTATCGAAAGTTCATTAAGGACTTCGTGAAGATTTCTGCTCTACCGATCCGTCATACCAAGAAGAATCTAGTCTTTTCTTGGGATGCAAAGTAAGAGGATCCTTTCGTTAGGTTAACGGAGGCATTGACTGGTGTGCCAGTGTTGGTATTGCGGTAAGGGATGAAGCCATTTACAGTTTATACCGACGCTTGTGGTTTGGGATTAGGCGTAGTCTTGATATGGGAAGGAAGGGCAGTATATTATGCGAGTAGACAGTTGATGCCCCATGAGAGGAAATGCTTGGCACATGATCTTGAGTTGGCGACTATTGTTTTTGCGCTCAAGTCATGGAGGCATTATTTTCTAGGGGAGAGGTTTGAGCTTTTCACAGATCACAAGTCCTTGAAGTATTTGTTCTCTCAAAAGGACTTAAACTTGAGACAACAAAGGTGGATGGAGTTTTTAGCATCTTATGTCTTTGATATTTCTTATACCCTGGGCAAGGGTAATGTGGTAGTAGATGCTTTGAGTAGGCAGAGAGTAGTGTTGAGTCCATTATTCTCAGAGTGGAGACATTTGGAGTATATATCTACCTTTGATTTTTTACCATCATCGAATATTACCCTAGATTGCTAGCAGCTTTGGAACTTCAGCTTACATTGATGAAGTGTATTGGATCCAAAAGAGGGAGGACAAGGGGTTAGTAGATGTTGTAGAGAGGATGGGTAGAGGGGAGTCATTGAGTCACTTGAGACGTTATGCCATAGGCTCGAGAGGATGGTTATGGAGAGATGATTGGCTTTGTGTTCCTCGTAGCACGGATTTGATTGATGAGGTATTAGCCGAGACTCACCATTCTAGGATGACCATTCATCCTGGTGGTGACAAGATGTATAGAGACATGAATAGTTTTTTATTGGCCTGGTATGAAGAAGCAAGTGGCAGAGTATGTTGCCAGATGTATGACTTGCTAGAGGGTGAAGGCGGAGTAAGAGAAGCCTAGAAGATTGTTGCATCCACTAGATATTCCTCAGTGGAAGTGGAAGAGCATTTCTATGGATTTTGTTGATGGACTACCAAGGACTAGGAGAGGGGAATGAGAGCACTTAGACCAGTGGAAGTGGAAGTGTGCTCATTTCATACCAGTGAGGAGTACTAGGATAGCGGCATCATTGGCAGCTATTTATGTGAGGAAGGTTATTAGACTACATGGAGCTCCTTCTAGTATAGTTAGCGACTAAGACCCATTATTTACTAATGAATTCTACATGAGTCTACAGGAGGCATTAGGGACTGATCGAAGCTTGAAAACTGCATACAACCCACAGACCGATGGATAGACGAAGTGCGTCAATCGGGTTTTGGAGGATTTGCTAAAGATGTGCATCATTGATTTTAGAGGTTCGTGGGAGGACCATTTACCATTTGTGGATTTTAGCTACAATAACGGTTATCAAGCTAGTATTCGGATGGCATCTTTCGAGGCGTTGTGTGGTAGACCATATAGATCACTGTCATGTTGGTGGAATACGATGGATACAATTATTCTTAGACCGGACTTGGTTAGAAAGACATCGAGAGATGATGGATCTGATTTGGAGGCTGATGAAGACTACACAGGATAGGCAAAAATCCTATGCTGATAGGAGGCGTATGGACCTAGAGTTTGCAGTTGGAGACATGGTATTCGTGAAGGTTTCGCCCTTTAGATATGTGTTGAGATTTAGTAGGTTTGGGAAGGTAGCATCAAGATTTGTAGGACCTTTCCCAATTGTGGCTAGAGTTGGGAAGTTGGCGTATATAGTTGAGCTTCCAGAGAAGTAAGCTGGGGTATATGATGTTTTCGAAGTGTCGCATTTATGGAAGTGCTTGCATGATACAGCTATCTTGGTTGAGCCGAGTCAATTGGAGGAGATAGAGGTTGAGCGAAAGTCTCTTATTCAATGTGCACCAATGTGTATTTTAGAGCATAGCATGAAGCGACTTCGCAATAAGGAGGTTAGACTTGTTAGGGTTTAGAGGGGAGATGATCCAATAGAGAGTGCATGCGAGCCTAAGGAGAGGATCCGAGCTACCCACCCATAACCCTTTTCTGGTAGCACTAATTAAGGCAATGTGACCGTTGCATTAATAAAGAAAAAAGGAAGATTTTATTTATATATAGGTAAGAGAACATGAATGAAGAAATAATTTTTATATAAATAAATCTTCACTTGAATTCCTTCAATAAATAAAAGGCAAACGAATACGTGTGTGTGTGTGTGTATAGCTATACTTTTGAAATCAAATATATGATTCTCTACCATATTCAATAATAATAAAAATGTAAAATGTGAATAAGTATCATTGACTAAATTGGCATAAATGGCTATTAATGACAGTAAGGAAAAGGGGAACTGTATTAATCCAGATATCGAAAGACAAATACTAATTAAGTGTTGAAAAAGAAAAGTAAATTTCTTAATCGTTGTCAAGATACATATATATATATATATAATTATATATATATATATATAATTATTCTTAAATGGTTAACAATATATGTATGTATAAGTATAAATTAATGAATTGATTAAGGAGATATAAATTAAGATAAGTATAAATTGATTGATTGATTGATTGAGTCAAAGGAATGTACATATATTATTAACCTAAAAGGAAAGTTTAAATATATCTATAACTTATCATTAAGAAAGTATCCAGATTCAACATATTTAATTCAACGTTCCTAATTGATTTCTTGCATCTGGAGTAATTGATGGTTGGTTAAGATGATAGTTGAGGTCAATCTAGTGGTCTATAATGCTAACCTAACACTATAAATTAATCCCTACCCTAAGCCCTAATCTCTTTAGTTTAACGACAGTAACAAAACTTGGTCAAACTTTCTTCCGAAACCCAAATCTCTCAAACCCTAAAATCAAAATCAACCCAAGTCCAAATCAAATCTAAAGCAAAATCAAGGAGCAAAGCAAGCATTCAAGGGGAGACTATCTAGAGGAGAGCTATTGATTGGAGGCCAGTTTTCTTAGATCTAGAGCTTAGGCTAAAAGGTGAGCGGGCATAGATTCAGTAATTTGATTAATACAATTGATTTTAAGCTATTTTAAGTTGACTAGATCTGTAAACACCCTAATTAATTGTTAATCTAGAATTTAAGTGGCTAAGTTGTAAACCCTTTTATTTAAAGTGGAATTAGATTATGAAATTGTTAAAATGAACATGTTAAATTATGAACCCCTAATTGGAAACCCTAATTTAATCTGAAATTGAAAATTTAAAAATGTAGATTAGGGCAAATTGAACAATTAGGGCTAACTGTTACTATTAATTGTTCAAATTAATGACCTAAATTAAAAAAAATTAATCAACGCAAAAAATAAATCGACAGCCTGAAATTTTCACCATGTATGGTTGACGTTAGGAAGCCAGGTCGACCGATACGGTCGACTTGGGGTAGTCTCTAGTCGACCATCGTAATTGTAAATCACCAATTTGAACCTTGGGCTAACACTCAAACTTGATGGATAAAAATTATATAATTAGGTTAAGAATTATGTAATTAGCAAATTGATTTGTGAAGTAAGTTGGGCTAAGTTGCATGCGTTAGAAAATAAGGAAGTTTGGCTCTCTGTTAGAAAGGTTGGGGCGATGTAATTTGCATTGTTGGTATTGGATTAAGGCAATGTATTTCGCATTATTAGTATTGGATTAAGGCGATGTATTTTGTATTATTGATATTGGATTTGGGGCGGCGTATTTTGAAAATAGGCTCAGTAGTGTTACATATGGGTGGGTACAGCACTGGCGGGAATATTAGTTGAGAGAGCTCGGTACTAACGGGAGATCCAGGTACTGCATGGTCTGTCACATGGATTTTTGGTTACGTGGTACCGATGGACGCTGGCACAGTATACTAAGTGGTTATAGATATCGAGAATAGTTTTTGAGTAACGATATCTAATATAGGAAAGTTGGGCCCGGTACTAATGGGAGTTCACATATGGTGGACCCCGGCGCTGTACAATAAAAGGCAATTTGGCACTACGATCGAGGAAGTGAACATGGGGTGCATGCGATGAGTCACTATGCGAGTTTTCACTAAGAGGTTCTTCCTTTCTAGACATAGTGTGATGGTAGTTGTAACAGGGGAGTAGTTCCCGATTTGGCAGATCATTGGTATAGGTTTGACTAGTAGTTTTGAACCCTTGTGCTAGTCATGAATCCTTAGGTATTGGACCCTAGGAATTCACGGACACTATTTTACACTCTAGATCACTTAGAGTAGATTATAGTCAGTTGCATTTAATCAGCTTACTAGTCTTGTTCTCATTCACCAAACTTTTGTCTAAGCCATCACCTGCTTTTCATTTTTCCTCCACCAAAGGATGAGAGGTTAGCAGTTGAGTTGGGATAATACGTGGAGGAAGGAGCTTCATATTAGAGTTTTCCATACCATTTATTATTCTTCATGTAGTTTCCTACTGTATATAATGTTGTCAAACTTGTACTATAATTTGGAAACAACGTATTTGTAAATCAAGTGTTTTCGAGACAGTTTTTCTAAAATGTATATTTTTTGTATTTATATTTTAATTCCTTCTGTTGTGAGATATGAAATGGTAGAATGGCTTAGAACTCTATTGCTATAATTCTGCTCTATAATGTTTTAAAAACCCAACAGCTTGTATTTCTCAAAATGATTTATGTCGGGAAGTCTGTATTATTACATGGCTTCGACGATGGATAGCTATAATTTGAGATGTAGTGTAGAGGACTATGTGTCAAACTGAAGGAACTATTAGAGGATGATTATGGACAAATGATTATATTCTATGACTAGTGATGATTGTTTCAACATGAACGGTCGGCCGCTTATAGCTGATGGTCGACTGTTACCGATCGACAATCAACCCCTTAAGATCGACAGGTAGTGGTATAAATTTTAGAAAGTTTTTATTTTAAGTTTATTCTATTTTAAATTTTCAAACGTCTGTAACTTCTCCATACTAAATCCGATTTCGAGGTGTTATATATAAAAATTGTCCAGAAAGTCATTACAAATGTAGTGATGATTGTTTTGTAGCGAAATTCGAATGTCTGTAAAAAAATTATTTTAACCCTTGTTTTATTTAAATTTAATTTTTCTTATTAACCCTCGCTAAATTTTCAGGGTGTAACATTCTTCCCCATAAAAGGATTTTGTCCCCGTAATCTCCAAGGATGGAATAATGTAACTTACATGCACAACAATCAATAGCTACAACCATCTACTCATCCATCATCCACGGGCAATCATTGTTGTTAGAAATTTTCCAATGAAATATGTGTGTGTTTGTGTATATACATACATACATACATACATACATATATATATATATATGCAATGTGAAATGCATGTGAACCCATACTAATGCAAAAGGTAGACGGTCTCCTGACCTATTCGACCTCCTTTCATGCAAATTCTCGTGCCTTGCATCCAAAATGTATGCAACATCCTAAGTACATGTACTTGCAAGTCTAAATATATGCATAAACATTCAACCCATATGCGACATCTGTTAGTCCTTGAGAAGGATGGTTTTGATGACAACAACCTTAGGACTTGTTGTAAAATATAAATACTAACATTATAGTTTAGATATATATGTGTATATGCAGGATATAAACATGCAGGTACCAAGAATGAAGACTGTACAGTATAGAATACAAGACTGATGAATTTAAAGATCAAAGATATCAAGATTGAAGACTCATGAGTATCAAGAAATCAAGTTATCAAGAGTTCAAGATTTTAATAGTACAAGATAAGTATTGAGTCTAGAATTATGTTAAAACTTCATAATAGCATGAAAATCTTCATTCCATATTTCATTTGGGATGGAACCCATTTCTACCTTCTTAGTGGCTTACAAACCCATGATAAGTAGCTTACAAATCTACGACAAGTGGCTTACAAACCCACAAACATCCTGGTTTTGTACAAGTTCTTGTATCCTGATGTGATGAGATATTATGGAGGAAGAAGCTTGCAAAACTACTTCAAATGATTTTCAAAACTGCTTTTCAAAATGATTTAGCCTTAAACTTTTCAAAATGTTTTAGCCTTAAAATATTCTTTGTTTTTGTTTTTAAATAAACTCTTGTTTTAAAGTTCGTTTGTTTTTAAAACTATCTTCTGATTTTTTAATATTCTTTATAATATATATACTTGAGATTTAAAATCAAATTTATATATACATTCTAAAAATATATTTTTCTACTCTTCTTTATTTTAAAACATAAGGAAATTAGTTTATTTTACTCCAGAATCATTTCATCTTGTTTTCCTTTCAATATCATTTTCAAAACAAATTTTACATTATTTTTAACTAGGGTATGTCGACATCATGTGATACCCCATGTCGACATGGTGTCCGTTAAATTCAAAATTCAAATTTTCAAAAAAAGTGTCTATTCTCGTATCCTTTCACGAATAGATATGGCTGTTGATTTCCTATAAATACCAGTAGTTCTAAACGAATTTTTAATCATATTTTACTTGTTTTCTCTCCTCTTCATCTTCCACATTTATTCTAAAGAATTACAAACTATACCCTGTCGAAATACCAAGTGAATCAAACTTGATTATCTCTTGTTTGATTCTCTGCCACTCTCTCCATAAGGTCTCAATGTTATTCAGAGTTATAGGATTATTTGTAAATCAAACTGTTGAGTAAAAGGTGTGGTTGAGCCTTGAAATCAATTGGGTGTGATTGTTGCTCCGAAAATCAATTAGGTGATCTTGTGGCCTAGTAAATCAAGAGAGTTTGCCCCAGACTCGAATACAGGAGGGTGTACCTCGTGGCCTTGAAATCAAGGGTGTAATCTAGGAGATTATTTTTGATAAGAAATCTGTACGTTTGTACAGGACTGGATGTAGGGTATCTTTGAACCAGTATAAAATCCTGGTGTGTTCTTTCCTTTACTGCTTTTATTTATTATTTGCATCTGTGTCTGATTCTGTGATTATATCTGTGTCTGTGAATTGCATTGGTTGGTGATTAAATTTACATAAGTTTCAAAAAGATTTAGAAAATCCACAAAACACTATTCACCCCCCCTCCACTAGTGTTATTCCAGCCTTAAGATCCGTAATCCGCATTTCTCACATTTGGTATCAGAGCAAGGTTTTCAAAGTTTTCATATTCTGAATTTTGAAAAGTTTTTTAAAAATAGCTACCAACACTGGTTCCGTTAACACCATCACTGGTTTATTTGTAGAGGGTCAGTCTACTTCCAGACCACCACTTTTTAATGGTAGTAACTATGCATATTGGGCATGTAGAATGAAAGTATATTTACAGTCAATAGGATTAGACACTTGGAATATCACACAGACTGAATATTCTGTACCTACAATTTATTTTGCACAGTGGACTACTGAGCAAAAGACTATTGCACAAAATAATTCCAAAGAAATGAATATTTTATTTTGTTCACTTGATAGGAATGAATTCAATAGAGTATTTGTTTGTAAGTCTGCATATGATATCTGGAAAACATTGCAAGTTACTCATGAAGGAACAAGCAAAGTCAAACAGACCAAAATATCCATACTCACGAATCAGTTTCAATTATTCAAAATGAATTCTAATGAGTCCATTTCAGACATGTATAGTGGATTTCAGGATATTGTGCATTCTCTAATATCATTGGGAAAAAGTTTTTCCAAAGAAGATTAAGTCAGAAAAATACTAAATTCTCTTACTCCAGAATGTGATCAGAAAACTGTTGCAATTGAAGAAGCAAATGATATCAGTACTTTAAAGATTAAAGAATTGATTGGAAATTTAATGTCGTTTGAAGCACAAATGCAAGAGAGAAGAGATAGCAAGGCATTCGAAAAGAAGTCAATTGCATTCAATGCATTAACAGATGGATCAGAATCAGGAAGTGATGATGATGAAGAAATAGCTTTCATGACAAGGAATTTTCGGAAGTTTCAAAAATACAGAAAGATAAACAACTTCAAAAAGAATGATTATAGGAATTCTAGAAATCATAATGAAGTACAAAACCACGTCAAATGTTTCAACTGTGACGAACCAGGTTATCTCAAAAGAGACTGTCCGCACCCTGATAAGCAAAAGTTTCTTGCAAGCGATGATTATAAAAAGAAAAGGAAGAGAGCGTATACCGCTACACTAGATGATTCAGACTCAGACTCATCCTCAAGCGATGATGATCAGAAGATAGAAAATTCAAATATGTGCTTTACGGCTATTCATGATTCCGATGATCTCTTAGATACGAATCTACAGTATATTGGTTGAAATTGTTTTTGTTTGAATTTTTATTTTTTATTATGTTTATTTTTATTTTTATAATATTTTTTATTAAAGTAAGATTATTATATTAAATATTACTCCATAAAATATATAGACATTAAAAATAATATATAAATATATAGAGATTAAAGTATATAGGAAAATATAAGTCACATGAATTCTCTTACCCATGTCGACATGGTCCTACCCATGATGTCGACATCCTTGTCAAAAATTTGAAATTCAAATTTGAATTCAAATCTTTGAACTTCCCTCCACCTTTTCACCAACTCCAATGTTTTGGAAAGGTACCTCTTGACCATAGAACATGACTATTGAATATCTATTTATTTCCCTTATCTTATCATATCATATCTTTTCACTTTCATTTTAAACTTCAAACTCTCTTTCACTCTTTCAAACTTTCTACTCTCTTCAAAAATGGCTTCTTCAAGCACTCCATCCACAATGAGGCTATCTAAAACCATCAAAGAGTATCTTTATAATGATCCGGAAGCAATCAAGGATTATATAAGCTATGCTAATTATGGAAAAGTTCATACGGGAAAGTTTGCTATCTTTAGCGATTTCTCTACATATGAAATCAATACTCTTCTTGAAGAGAACCATATTCTTAGTCTTTTTGACAATTCTGAAAATGATTTTGTTTGTTATCCAAATCTTGTTAAAATGTTTTATGCAAATTTGAATCGCGGTTTTCATGAAGGAAATGAAAATGAAATTTGGAGTAGTGTCAAAGGCACTAAAATTATTTTAAATTGTGAAATTTTGGGCAACATTCTCAATTGCGAGAATTCGAGAATGGATCTTTCTACTTTTAATATTGATGAACATGATCGTGAGACATTTCATCACATTTTCGACGGAGATGACAACTTTGAATTTAAAAATCGTAACTTTCGTCCGAAAGCACGTATTGTTAATCTTCTTTTGCAACATACTATCACTTCTAGATCGAGAAATTTCAATAACCCGAATTTAAAAGTTTGTAAAGCTCTTTTTGCCATTTTTGGTCATTATGACATTAATTGGGCGCAAGTGATTATGGATGAACTTCGTCCTAAAAATTTGGAAATGGGTGAGAATACTTTGTATCATGGAATCTATCTCACTTGGATTTTTAATTATTTTGCTATTGATTACAAAAGGGAAGAATTTATTTCAAGAAAAGTGTTTAATCATGCCAATATTTCTCTTATGAAAATTCCTTTCATATTTCAACAATATGAATCTCTTGCCAAAAAGGATGAAAGGTTGGCACTTGAAGAGATGGAGGAAGAAAATGAGGAAGAATAAGAAGAATGGGAGGAAATGGAAATTGAAGAAGAAAATGAAGATACCTCCTTGGAAAGTATTGAATATCCTAACAATCCTTCCAACAAAACACTCCTCAAAAATCAAAAGATCATAATGGAAAATCAACGGATTCTCAAAAGATCCGTTAGTAAGAAATTGGATAATGACCACTAATATGAACAAGTTCTTTGCTAAAGTTGGTCGGAAACTTGGCTTATCATCATCCTTCTCATCCTCTAGCACATTCTAAAAACTAGGATATGATGTACTAGTTTATTTTGTATGAGTTGTACTGCTCTTTTATCATGTTATGTAGTATCTCATGTATTAACTTATGTTTTTCTACCTTATCGTGTCTCTGGAATAAATGTTAGTATAGTATATAAGTTTATATATATACATACTTATTCATAAAACAAGGAAGACACATAGATTAACATACCCATGTCGACATACCCTAACCCACTATGTCGACATATAACTGTCTGATTTGGTTTTTTTTAAATTTTGAAATTAAAATAACTAACTCATGTATATTCATTTTAAATGAATTTCTGCCTATTTAAATACATGTTTCTTCTAGAAATTTGTAATCTCTTCATTTCTACTTATCCCTATTTATATCTTTTAACTACTTATCAAAAATGGCTTCCTCTTCTCAAACTCTAAGTGAAAATCTTGAAGAAACTCTCAATTCATTCAAGAATATACATACTTTTATTCTCCGTAATCAAAGGCACTTAGAACTAAGTCAAATGCAGATGATAAAAGAACAAGAGAAGCATTTCGATGCCCTCCGTTGGATGATTTCTGCCCTAAACAAAGATGATCTCAATGCAAATCCTGAAGGAACTTTAATTCAAGATAATGAAGATTGGGAAGATATTAAAAAGGATCCTATCTTTGTAGAAGAAGGATGGGTTGAAGTTCCTAAAATTATTTGATCTCCTTATGGTTTGAATTGCTTGTTTTTGAATTGTTTGATTTGATTTAAATTGTTTGATTTGATTTCATTTGTTTAGAATTGATTTGATTTGAATGGAATGTATAAAATTATATGAAACATAGTATATGTTTATTGGGTTTAAACTATCATATTGGTTATGTTTTCATTAATTAACTCATGTTATTGAAAACATAACCAATATGATAGTTTAAACTCATGTTATTGGGTTTAAACTATCATATTGGATTTTGGTTTAAAAATGATATTTAAGTTATATAAATAAAATGGAAATTTAATTATATTTGGAAAATGGTAAATATGATAATTTGATTTAATTTTGAATTTAAATTACTTGATAAAGTATTATTGATTTTTCTATGAACTAAAATGGTTAAATGAATGAATGCTTAAAAGTGTAATTTTAAAATATAACTTGACTGGAAATGTGAATTTGGTTTTAATTAAAGGTTTAAATTAATTAAATTGGAAATTTAGTTTAATTTGTGAAATGGTAATTTGAAAATGTAAGTGTTAATAAATTGTAAAAGGTAAAAGTGGGAAAATTGTACATTTGAATTTGTTATGTAAAATTATTGGAAATTGGATTTTATTGTAAAGTTACTTTATAAAAATCACAAGTAAAAAAGATATTTAAATGAACATTTTTGAATGTTAAAAATATGATTTTTATAATGTTAAAAGGGTTTTAAAATGAAGTTTATTATTTGCTGGAAATACACAAAAATCTGGAAATTACTTTAATAGCATTCAGAAATGCTATGATTTCTGATTTGAACTAAAATTGAATAAAAGAGCTATTACTGCATTTCTGAAATACTGTAGTTGCTGTAGTTGAACTAAATAGACTAAAACTTGACTCAGGTCTATTACAGCAGTTCTATAACTGCTGTAGTGTTCTGCTGTCTTTGTTGAATAAATTTAAAACCTTTAATTTGAAACCTGAGCTATTACAACATTTCTGGAAATGCTGTCTTTGCTGTTTTAAACTAAATTTCAACTAAAATTGAGATTTAACAGCAGTTTTAAAATGCTGTCTTTGCTAAATTAAAAATGTTTTCAAGAATAACTTAACCGTTTTTCTGAATGCTGTGAAAGGCTGAAATTTTCAATGTTTATGGTTTTTAACCTAGTAAATGAACTCAGAATAGTTTAAACTTTGGAAATTGAATACTTGATTTGAAAGTATAATAATTACACTTTTAAATAGTTTAGATGAATTATTTTGATTGAAATATAAATTATTTAAAAGGTGATTTGAAATGATAATAAATGAATGATATCTTTGAATTTAAAAGGTATTTAAAGTTGAATATTTGGATTTTAACTCAAATAAATGATTTGAAATGATTGAAAGGATATGATATTTTGATATATTAAAATGATTTGAAATGAAGTTTTGAAATGATATGATGTTTTGATATATTAAAATGTTTTGAAATGAAGTTTTTGAAAGGATATGATATTTTGATATATTGAAATGATTTGTAATGAAGTTTGGAAATGATATGATATTTTAAATATATTGAAATGGTTTGGAATTGATTTAATCTTTATTTTGATAAAGATTTGGATTTGAAATGATATTCTATTTTGAAGTGTAAACTATTTTTAAATTATAACCACAGGTTATAATAACGATTGGTTGTTAAAGAGACCGGGATTGGATATGGACATACTCTCCGTCGATACCGAAAACCACTTTGACAACTGTGTACGTGGTGGAGTTTCCAGAATGAAGTAGGATGGTGGCGACGATCCTAAGGTATATACGTGGACCCAACTCCCGTGAGTTGGCATAAGGTGGCTAAAACAGGAGCGATTGACGGGCTAATGAGGTAGCACCTCTGATCGGACACACTTCTTCGATACCATTCTATTACTTTGTGATTGATTGGGTGCACCCCTTGATTTGGGAGTGTTGTTCGAGGTGGGCGGTAGTGGCTGCTATGCGTTTCCATCAGCCCGGATGCGTAATTGGTATATCTACACTGGCATTGCCTAGTTGTGCCGTGTCACCTACCATATCGAGCTTTACTACGAGTTTCTATTTGTGTCGTACCTATGGAGTATCTTCTCATAGCCTTTCGAGGTATGCAGGTACTGTATATGTTATCCCGCCTTTTGGCAAGCCCGTGACACCAAGGACTTAACTAGAAACCGATGACAGATCGTATCAAAGACCAGCTACGCGCAGGGATCGCCATGGATATCGCTGAAATTTGTCCGAGCCCGTATCAGGCTACAATTGATAAGGCACGTCAAGCAAAGCCGTGGGAACCAACGATCCAAGTTTCAAGTCAATCCGAGTTCGTATGCTCAAGATATCATCGATGAAAGATGGAGTAGACCGTCCTTAGTTCGAATCCATAGGCGAGGCCTGTGTTCGAATCCATCAGACGTGTAGTGCTTCGAATCCATGAGGAGTACCCCTGCTTCGATTCCATCGAGCTTTCTCTACTTCGAATCCGTAGAAAGAAGGTGCCCCGAATCCATGGAGCATAGCCTTGCTTCGAATCTGGGAAAAGTACCTTAGCTTCGACTCCATTAGCACAGAAGCCCTAAGGTCGAATCCATCGCCCCTGCATTCCTTCGAATCCACAAAGGTTAGCTACTTCGACTCCATCCAATGACTGCCCTCGAATCCACCACATCCACATAGCTAAAACCCCGACCGCGACCCAGTTAAACCCGGAGGAAAAGCTGGATCAACCCAAGAAGTGCGCGCGCCACATCACCGTTTGCACGCACCAACCATCGAGTCGACCCTATCGATTCGAAGGGGTCGATTCGAACCACTTATGTTCACCGGAAACGTAACCTTGAATCGATCATAACCCAAGATCTATAAGTCCAAATGCTATGAAATTTTCACAGTAGGTTACTGGCAACCTAAGGAATGTTCATGCCAAATTTCATCTCAATCGGAGCAAAACTTGATCGATTCGAAGCAAGGGTCGAATCGATCCCAAAGTGGGTCCGGATTTCCAGAAAGCGGGCATGTGGGCCCCTGACGTACTGGAACTGGTCTCCCTTCAATTTAGGCGAAATATCAGCCTCCTGCACCTATAAATAGACCCCTAGATCATTCAGAAAAGGGGTCGGACAATTCTAAGTACTAGAGAGCGCCCAGATTCTGCTAGATTTACTCCAGAACACCACCGCTGCTTTAGATTGAGACTTAGCATATAAATTCAGTTGTACAACGTTATAAGAAATTGTAATCTTCAAGTATCGAGCAATAAAATCATCAAACTTCATAGTGGACGTAGGCAAAACGCCGAACCACTCTAAATCGCTTGTCTTTGCAATTTACTTTCTGTTACTTGGAGTTTTTGTTAGATAACCCACAGTTTTAATTTTCATTCTTCACTTTTATCTCTTCAAAAACTTCCGAAGAGTGTTGTGCCCATTTTTGGTACAAACACTTTGGTGCTTTCACTGAGAAAAAACCCGTTTTTTTTTCTCCTGCTCCTTGGATCTACCATCGATACCGGATTGTATAAATCCAAGAGGAAGATCCAGATCTCTAATTCATAATCCTTCCATTCTATTCAGATTTGCATAAAGTCTAGGAAAGGGATTCATCATTCAAAATGGTTAGCACAAAAACCACTTCTACAGCTGCTGGACAAGAAGGAAGGGATGGACAGAATCCTGCTCAACAGCAGCCATCCAATCAAGGCAACGTCGCTCATTCAGAACCGTCTAGACCAGTCACCAGACAGGAGCTCCATATGTTGCTTCAAGAGCTAACTCAAAGTCGGCAACAATTGGCCGAACAGTTGCGTGCTAATATTGAATTAACAAACCAACTGAACCGCCAAGGCCGCAGAAGGTCCAGACGGGATGATATCTCCCGACCATCTACTGAAAGTTCCGCCTCATCGGACTACTATCACAGATCTAACCGTCCTCGATTAGACGAGAGTCATGCACAAACGGCCGGATATCAACCCGCCTTGACTGTTGGACAGTTGAGGGCAGGACCGTCGACCAGCTTTCAGGCCGGGCCCTCAACACAAGGAGGCCCTACTACACAGCATACCGTGAACAATCATGCCGCAGCTGCCACAATAGAAACAAGGGTTGATACCCGAAATCTTTCAGAGCCAAATAATCAGCAACGTGGGCGTACTCCTGAACCATACGTCCCAGAAGACGCTGAGCCAAGGAGGCAAAATTTGGACCGTCGACAGCGCCTGGTCCAAACTCGCGCTGTGGAACCCGACCACACCTTAGCTCAACAGGCTCAAAATGTAGCAATGCCCGACATTTCGACTATGATACGTCAGATGATCCGCGAAAGCCAAGGTCTTACCAACGACGATTGGGGGATTTCTCGAAGTCATACTCCTTTCACGGATGAGATACTGTACGCTGAACCACCTCAGCGATTCAGAATGCCAACTCTCCCTATGTACGAAGGAAATTCTGATCCC
Source organism: Allium fistulosum (assembly GCA_030737815.1). Taxonomy (NCBI): domain Eukaryota; kingdom Viridiplantae; phylum Streptophyta; class Magnoliopsida; order Asparagales; family Amaryllidaceae; genus Allium; species Allium fistulosum. The sequence goes on from CM060905.1 coordinate 458,373,898, forward strand.
AATCAACACATTTTGAAATATGAATGGTCAATGAGTGCCGCAAGGGCCGACGATGCAGTGAAATGCCGAAGTTTCCCCATCTCACTGGGAGGAATTGCAACAATGTGGTTTACAAGATTACCTCCTAGATCTATCTCTTCATTTGATCAATTGGCTAAGAAATTTGTTGAACAATTTCGCATGCATGTCGCTAGACCCAAAGATGTTAACACCCTGTCCAATGTTACCCAAGCTCGTGGGGAAACGTTAAGGCGTTACTTGGAAAGATTCCATGCGGCATGTGTGGAGATTAGTAATCCCAACGATAACTCAATTTTAATGGAATTGACTAAGGGAATCGATCCCGATTCTGAGTTTGGAAACTGGTTAGCTGGAAAACCACCCGCATCGTTGGACCGTTTCTACTCCAAAGCTGCTCAATTCTTACGGCAAGAGGACGCGAAACAGTCTAGGAAGCAGGACGATGCGAAGCCCGGAAGTGAAGGAATACAAAGTAATGTAGCAGTTAAACAGTCCGGTGAAAATTCCGGAAAAGTTCAATCAAATATCCAGAATAAACAAACTCAGCCAAGAGGCAACAGTGGTCAAGATAAGAAAAGAGACTCAAATCGAGGCCCACGGCGTGAGGCTCCAATGTTCGATAATTACACACCATTGAATACATCGTTGGAAAATGTGTACCTACAGACTTGCAATACTATGCAATATAAGAAGCCGGCTCCGAAGCAATCGTCGGAGAGGCAGATTCAAACAGGGAAGTTCTGTAGATTCCACGAAAGTTATGGCCACAATACCAACGAGTGTCGACACTTGCAGGACCTCATTGAGAAGTTGATCAGGGAGAGGAAGTTAGATCAGTTTGTGCGGGCGCCGCAGTCTGGTGACGCGGTTCCGTCAAATCCGAATCGTGCACAAGATCAAGAAAGACAAGAGGAATCCGCTCATACGGGTGGAAGGCTAGTCATAAATGCTATAAGTAGTGATCCTCGTCCAGCGAAGCGAAGCTGGGAAGAAATGGAATCATATGACAACTTAATCAAGCATTCGAACCTCGAGTATGATGATAACTTGGACGATAGACCTTCGACCAAACGAAAGAGAGCGATGACTAACGACGTCACTTTCCGAGACAACGATATTGATTATGTCGGAAGCCCGACTACTGATCCACTCGTGATATCGGCGCAAGTAGGTCTAGCTTGGATGAAGAGGATACTGATTGACTGCGGAAGCTCTATGAATATCCTTTTTATACATGCTTATAATCAAATGAGGATGAAAGCCAGGGATTTGGAACCTTGCCAAACTCACCTCCATGGATTCAACGGTAGCGCTACCATACCTATTGGGATGGTGAAGTTACCAGTTAGGTTGGGATCCGAGGAACATAGGAGAGTTAAGGACATTACAGTTCGATGTGTTGAACATAGTCTCGCCATACAACGCTTTCTTAGGACGACCTGCCCTTGCTGAATTTAGAGCCGTAATTGCCCCGTGGTGCTTAACTTTAAAGTTCCCTACTGTCAATGGAGTCGGAGTCGTCCAGGGCGACCAGGTTGACTTAAGAACAATCATTCGCCGAAATCGAGTCGCCCGATTACGCAATGCCGAGGACCGACTTAAAACTTTTGAACGCAATGAGGTTGTCATTAAAAAAGAATATCCGGCACTACCACACATGAAACCAACATGGAAAGGGTCACACGAGATTAAGCAGAAGCTCGGGGATGGTACATATGAGTTAACGACCGTTGATGGTCTAGCTTCACCAAAGGCCTGGGATAGCGAAAGTCTTCGTCGCTATTGCACATAACAGCTATGTTTATCCATTTAGTTTAAAGTTCCATTTTTTAAATTTGTTTCTGCATTTCGAAATTAGAATTTGTAATAAGGCAACTGACTTTGCCATATTTTTCTTATTTCAGTAATAAAAATGCCATCTCTTCGAGCCAGAGCTGTGATTCATTAAAACACAATGTACAACATCACGATGCACGAAGAGCTAAATTCCATCACACAATGGAATTTATTCAAGTAGGGAGTGGCTATGAAGCAATCAACCACTCGCTAAAAGAAACCCGAGCTCGGGGGAAAGCCATCACATCAGGCCAGAAACGGGTTGATACACGACAACCCTTCATTTAACTCCGTACTCCCAGAGTGCGAGGCGGAGTACAAACTTTTTACTTAACTCCGTACTCCCAGAGTGCGAGGCGGAGTATAAACATTTACAAAATCCCAGAGTACTCCGAGAGCGCGAGCTGGGTATAAACTTTTTGCTTAACTCCGTACTCCCAGAGTGCGAGGCGGAGTATAAACATTTACAAAATCCCAGAGTACTCCGAGAGCGCGAGCTGGGTACAAACTTTTTATTTTTTAACTCCGTACTCCCAAAGTGCAAGGCGGAGTATAAACATTCCTTAACTCCATACTCCCAGAGTGCGAGGCGGAGTATAAACATTCACAAAACCCTAGAGTACTCCGAGAGCGCGAGCTGGGTATAAATATCAACAGACTCCAGACTCCGAGAGCGCGAGCTGGAGTATAAACATTACTCAACTCCGTACTCCCGGAGTGCGAGGCGGAGTATAAACATTTACTTAACTCCGTACTCCCAGAGCGCGAGGCGGAGTATAAACATACGTCAACTTCACACTTATCCCCAATACTGGGGGCAGAACCATAACACATAACAAGTTGAAGACAAAAGGGAATAAATTTTCATTTCCACTATCAACAGAAAGAATCTGATTACAAAGTGGTTCAAAAAATTGCTACTAGTGGGAGCCGAATCCACATCTATACACGGCTACAGAAAAGACAACAGAATATTACCCCATGCAACGGGAAATTAAAGAAAGAGTTCAATCTTTCTTTTTCCTTATTTTCTTCTTCAGGGTAGCTCCGCCAGATCCGCTGCCTGATTTTCCCCTCGACCGTTTACTCTTTTCAGGCTTGTCCTCCGGCAGCGACATAATATCAATGTCTTCCTCAGAGCTTGAGGCGACGGGAATTCTTCTCGGAGGCCGAGTTGAAGGCATGGGAGCAGTAACGGGGAGTGGGGCAGAAGCAGCTTCAATAACTACAGTACCGCTCGGTGAGATCACCATTAATGGGACAGGCCCTAACGGATTCATACCAGCAGTCCCTGCTGCCATCTCGGCATCAATCTCAGCAAGAACTTCGTCCTCGCGGGATGCTTGGGCCACATCGGATGTACCAGTTGCTGGCATAGATGAACTAACGGCCGGAGCAGCCCCACTCATTGCATCGGACGGATTAACTGAGGGATTGATGGGTTCATTAAGAAGCTCCTTGATCATTTGAGCGCTGAAAGAAAACATGTTTGCATCTCCCTCTTCGCCAGCCAAGGTAGAAGTCGTGATGGCTTCAGTAACAACAGCCCCTTGCGTTTGATATGGAACTGATAGTGCAAGAGGTGCAGAAACAACGACTTCAGTCACTGAAATGCGACAAAGCGAAGATTGTTAAGGTTCTTCACAACTAAAATGCGGGAAGCATTCAAATACCTTCCTTAGTCTGGACCGGAACATGGGCAGAATCATCGGTAGAAGATAATAGCGGTTGGTCGGGGTTATATGCAGGAACGGACTGGGGATCTACCGCACCAGTGGTTTTGGGCAATGTTGGAACGACAGCTTCAACACTTGCCTCGTGATGCGCGATCCCCGAGCCTTCGCCTGTCTCTAATGATTGAACGCCAAGCTTTTCTTTCACCATAGAAATCACCGCCTCATGAAGGACCTTCCTCTCATCCTCGGTGAGCAAACGCATCTCCAGCTCAAAGTCATCAAGTATTTCATCTGGATGCGCTGCTTTCTTCTCATCCACCAGCCGGGTCCAGGCATTGTACAGAATCATGGAGTCATCTCCCAGCCACGCTAAATTTCTGTGCTCCAGCACATCGGCGTTGTACGTGACCAAGAGATCATCAAACTCAGCGTCCATCCTGGACCGCTCCTCCAAAATCTTTTCTTGAGTTTCCGCGTCCGCAGACTTAGACTTAGCCGCCACCGCCGCAAGTTCGGCTCTAAGAGATACAGCTTGGTCGCAAGCCTCTTGGGCAGTGGTGTTTGCAACGTCCTTCTCCTTCACCATTTCGGCGAATTTGGCCTTGAGCTCGTTCAACTCCTTAATGGCTAAGTCTCGCTCAGCTGCAATAGTGGTGTTGCGGTGACCCATCTCTTCTACCGTGGCGCAGTGTTCCTGTTGCATCCTCGCCAGTTTGGCCACGGCATCCTCATGTTTCTGAAGTGCTTCAAGCTCTGACTTCCGGAGCGTCTCCATTTCGGATTGAAGAACCTGAATAATGCGTTTCTGTTTAACAATGTCAGCATCACGTTCCTCAATGATCCTCGCCGGGTCAAAAGCTACCTTCGATGCTTTCGCTGCCGCTTTGTACCACTCCTTATACTGAGCATAGAAGTCACGGATATAATTATGAGCAATGTTCTCAGCATCCGGAGGAATTCTTTTAAGATTAGGAGGGAAGACATAGGCATCCATACAAATTTCAGGAAAATCTTTTTTCATTTGCGCAAGTTTGATGGCTCCCTCACTTGTCAACTTAGCCGGAGCTTGTTCTATTATAGCGGCTGTTGTCGGTTCCATTCTTGGCTACTGAGTATCAGGCCGGGAAGATTGAGAAGGCGGCTTTTGCTATTGAGAAGGCCCGGGAAGATCAACTGGGGCCCTAGGAGGCGGAGGAGAGCGAGATCGGGATCGGTACTGGTATCCCCGATCTCTGTCAGAGTAATCATGGCCAGAACGGCCACGCGAGTAATCTCTATCTCTATCATAACGTTCTTGACTTGAATAGCCTCGCCCGTGATCCCTATCTGTCTCTCTCCTGCGGAAATCATAAAATGGAGAGGATTGGCGCACGTTCCAGAGCCTATCCAAAGTGGAGCCTCTGCTTGACATTTCACCTGCGATAAAAAAGGATTACGGGTTAGGATCCGATAAAGCAATGTTTACTATGCAAAAGTCATGAAGTGCTGTGGAAGTGTGTGTAAATGTGTAAATCCCCAAACCGACCGGAAGTGTTGACCGCACTTAAAGGAAAGGGCTCGTTCATATTTAGGACATCTTGAAATTCCTCTAACCCAGGATTATGAGAAATCGATATATAATCTGGGATAGGAATATCGTCAAGCCCTTTGAAAGAATCTCTCGAATGAGAAGGGGCGGCCTCAGAAATCATGACTCCGGAAGCGGGAGGAAACACATCTATAGATTTCCCCCCCTTGGACTTAAGTTTTTTGGAAACGGCGGCCTTGCCTTTCCGCTTTTCTCCCGATTCTTCAAAGTTTCCCGAGAGATTAGCCATCGGCTCCGAATCTGTATGGGTTCTTTCTTCATCACTCGCTTCGGTTATGGTGATTCCGAGCGGTTTCTTCGTTGTTTTCTTCTTGGCTTTCTTCTTGTTTTCCTTCTTGGAGGCAGGCTTTGCCAACCCTTCGATAACTATACTTTGATTGATTTCGATCAGACCGAGAGTTCTTAAGTTATAGTCATTCATCACCGAGTCGATATGTCTTAGCTCACCCGGAACTTCTTGAAGACTTCGGACTATACCCTTGAAGTACCCGCCATCGGGTCTGGAGATAATGGCTGTAAGAGAAATAAGATGTCAATACTAACGCCAAAAAGCTATTGGTCAAGAGAACAGGTTAGGGCGCTTACGTCTAGACAACTATCGCCTAGCGAAACCCGGAGGGCATCGAACATAGAACCATTCGTTCTTGAAATAACTCAGTCGGGTCCAGGCTCCGACAACAACTTGGCAATTTCTAACTGCCTCCAGAAATGTAAAAGACGGGCTATCACCCCTACTCTTGAAGTTAAATATATGTCTAATCTCGGTTGGCCTTGGCGGGCGAAAGAGACAGTCCATAAATATGACAAAGGCACTGTTCAGCAACGCGTGCCCGTTGGGATGAAGTTGCGAAGGGGCGATTCCTAAATATGATAGCATCCCTCTGATATATTGATTGAAAGGAGGGAGAGTTCCGGCCGCGCAAGCATGGCGATAGAAAGCTGTATATCCTTCGGGCGGATTGTGCGGTCTATCATCGACACTGGGTAATAACACATCATCCGGGGATATGTTATGTTTCAAGCAAATTCGGCCCAATAAGGGTGCGGAAATATTAGATTGGACTGAATCAACAGGGTCCTCGATAAATATAGCCTCCGGCAGTTCATCTGGAGCCGGGTCGATTACGTCGGCAGGAATATTGGGAATCTCAAGCACTGGAGGAGTCAAGCTCTGTACCTCTTGTTGTTGGGAGCCCGAAGATTCCATAATTAACTAGCTCATCAGAAAGCAACGTTAAGTTCATAAACAGCCCGTGCATTCCCCAGTGTGGAGTGTGTGAACGTGTCGTGCAGTACAAGTATTGTACGTTACTTAAGCAGATTCTACAGATTAAAGTAAGATGTCCGTACAACAAAACTTGGGAATTTGAGAATGAAAATGACCGTCATCGCTGACCGTCACTTCCACGCCATCCAAACGCTACTGACCACTTCAAGTATAAATCAGTCGTATTATTGGTTAAGTTATGGTTCCATCGACGAGCTTCAAAAGGGAGTCAAGTATAGTATAGTATAGTCCTACAGTCAAGTCCAATCAGGCAAGGCCGAAACTCGTCGAAGTGAAGTATGCTAAATGTCATTAAGTTCGTCAAGTTTCGATTGAAAATTGGTCACGTTCGAATCCATTGAGCGAGTCAGAAGAGTTGCATTCCCTGAACTGAAGACGTTCGAATCGTTCACCTCGGATCGATACGAGTCGAATCGATGTGCTTCGAATCGATAAAAAAGTCGACTCGATGCATTTCGTATCGATGTAGCTCGTTGGAATGATATCCATAGCATCAAGTGAAGGAGCGCTTCAAGTCCATCAGGAGAGCGTTCGTACCAACCCAGGAAAGCAACTTCGTATCGATCGAGTTCGATACCTTCGAATCGATCGTGAAGTTATTAGTTCGAATCGATCGATACGAACCACGTCACCTCACAAGCATCGATTCGAAGCCCCATAATCAGGATCGATGCGAACTAATTCACCCCGGATCGATACGATACGAAGAGAAAGGAAATCCTTCAAAATCTCTCATATTCCAAGAAAGCCTCAGCACTTTGTCGCGCTCCATCCATCGATTCGACCCGTTTCGTTCAGATCTTGCAACCTTCCAAGAGTAATTTCAGAAGAAAAAATTGAGGGTGATGGTGAAGATTTCCCATTTTATCGTTCTCAGCTTGGTTTAATCCAGTACCTGATTTGTTACGATTATGATTGAAGGAATGAAGGTGTTTGTTCGAATCGAAAAAGCGCCTCTCTCTCGAGTCTGAGGGGATCGATACGAAGGAGAAGGAAATAGCAAAAAGTAAAAAGTGAGAAATGAATAGGACCCCGGTATATATAGGAGAAAAATGACGATTCGCCTCCCGGTATACCTGACCGGCTTCAACAGGTGAGGACGTCAACTCGATTCGTTACGGCGACCTCGAATCGATTATAATCCACTACTTCGAATCCATCTCCTGCGAATTTTCTTGCACGTTCGAATCCATCTCAGCAACATCGATACAAGGCAATGTCGACTCGAAGCACAAACCCCACGAGCATTCATGACTTCGACTCCACCAACTCAGACAACTACGTCGAATCCACACAGTATCGATTCGAAGAATCTTCGATTCGAAGCAGTCAATAGAAGACGAACCTAGGTCACTGTGCCCCATCGATTCGAAGTGCCTACTTCGAGACCATCGACTCGAAGCGGATCGAGAAACATAGATTCGAATAATACTCTCGAATCCATCGAAAACGATCGAATGGGAATAAACGCATCGCTTCGAATATAAAATTATTATTTGCCTACCTTGTACAACGGTTCAGGAGAGGATCGATACCAAGGAACAGTCATAGATAATCATTAATGCACTGATTAAACTCGAATCTCAAATCGACTCAGGAGAGGGTCGATGCAGAATTCGATAACAAACTAAACGGGCAACGACTTGCAAACATGCAACGTTCACTAAAGTCAAAGTGGTACATATACGCACATATGTCTGACTAGTGTTTAATCTTTGTCATTTACAGGGATCGGATGTTCATCTCGTCATAACACAAAAATATCCAAAACTAACAGCCAGTCACAGTTATACGACGGTCAATTACAGCGATACAGAATACAACTTTCGGTAAAGCATGTCATAACTGTCCAATGAGAAACTGCAGCTTATCAAAGCACGTCATGTTTACACAAGACGTACTTTGGGGGGCAAATGTTATCCTGCCTTTTGGCAAGGCCGTGACACCAAGGACTTAACTAGAAACCGATGACAGATCGTATCAAAGACCAGCTACGCGCAGGGATCGCCATGGATATCGCTGAAATTTGTCCGAGCCTAGATCAGGCTACAATTGATAAGGCACGTCAAGCAAAGCCGTGGGAACCAACGATCCAAGTTTCAAGTCAATCCAAGTTCGTATGCTCAAGATATCATCGATGAAAGATGGAGTAGACCGTCCTTAGTTCGAATCCATAGGCGAGGCCTGTGTTCGAATCCATCAGACGTGTAGTGCTTCGAATCCATGAGGAGTACCCCTGCTTCGATTCCATCGAGCTTTCTCTACTTCGAATCCATAGAAAGAAGGTGCCCTGAATCCATGGAGCATAGCCTTGCTTCGAATCTGGGAAAAGTACCTTAGCTTCGATTCCATTAGCACAGAAGCCCTAAGGTCGAATCCATCGCCCCTGCATTCCTTCGAATCCACAAAGGCTAGCTACTTCGACTCCATCCAATGACTGCCCTCGAATCCACCACATCCACATAGCTAAAACCCCGGCCGCGACCCAGTAAAACCCGGAGGAAAAGCTGGATGAACCCAAGAAGTGCGCGCGCCACATCATCGTTTGCACGCACCAACCATCGAGTCGACCCTATCGATTCGAAGGGGTCGATTCGAACCACTTATGTTCACCGGAAATGTAACCTTGAATCGATTATAACCCAAGATCTATAAGTCCAAATGCTATGAAATTTTCACAGTAGCTTACTGGCAACCTAAGGAATGTTCATGCCAAATTTCATCTCAATCGGAGCAAAACTTGATCGATTCGAAGCAAGGGTCGAATCGATCCCAAAGTGGGCCTAGATTTCCAGAAAGCGGGCATGTGGGCCCCCTGACGTACTGGAACTGGTCTCCCTTCAATTTAGGCGAAATATCAGCCTCCTGCACCTATAAATAGACCCCCAGATCATTCAGAAAAGGGGTCGGACAATTCTAAGTACTAGAGAGCGCCCAGATTCTGCTAGATTTACTCCAGAACACCACCGCTGCTTTAGATTGAGACTTAGCATATAAATTCAGTTGTACAACGTTATAAGTAATTGTAATCTTCAAGTATCGAGCAATAAAATCATCAAACTTCATAGTGGACGTAGGCAAAACGCCGAACCACTCTAAATCGCTTGTCTTTGCAATTTACTTTCTGTTACTTGGAGTTTTTGTTAGATAACCCACAGTTTTAATTTTCATTCTTCACTTTTATCTCTTCAAAAACTTTCGAAGAGTGTTGTGCCCATTTTTGGTACAAACAGTATAGACTATTGGCATTATTACGTGTTAGGGTGAGTTCAGATTAAATGTAAAGCCCTAATGCTATTTTAAAGTATGTTTATTTTATGATTAGACATTATTATAATAGCGAATATTACTACATAGTAGATAGTTTAACGGATCCTTAAAGAATGGGCGATTAAGCATTCTTTAAGTTATTTATACCTTTATTACAGTTCACTTGAGTTGGTTTACATTGCATAAGTATGTATGTCCTGACTCGAGTGTTTTGTGTTTTGCTTTACACTCAGGTCAGACTGAGTGATACAGCATTTGAGGCTCACCTTTGGAGCTGGAGTTTTACTTTGAAGATCCAGATATCTATTCATCTTGTTATCCAGTTGATTCCAGTTGTATTCTGAGTTGTACCTGATTTTTATACTGTTACTCCTGTTGTATCTTGGTATTCCTATTGTATCTTATTTAACTCTGATGTATTTATATAGTAGCTTCATGAACTACTATCTCTTTTACTTCCGTTGCATTATATTACTCTGTGTCTGTGATCTGTGATTATTTATTTACTGTATATGATGAGTTTGCCAAATTTTATTTACAACGTGGTATTTTGAGCAATTCAAGTCCGACATGTGTGGATGAGAATGGTTGAAAATATCTGGGTCGTCACAATGTATATGCAGGATATAAAAATGCAGGTACCAAGAATGAAGACTGTACAATATAGAGATACAAGACTGATGAATTTAAAGATCAAAGATATCAAGATTGAAGACTCATGAGTATCAAGAAATCAAGGTATCAAGAGTTCAAGATTTTAATAGTACAAGATAAGTATTGAGTCTAGAATTATGTTAAAACTTCATAAAAGCAGGGAAATCTTCATTCCATATTTCATTTGGGATGGAACCCATTTCTACCTTCTTAGTGGCTTACAAACCCACGACAAGTAGCTTACAAATCTACGACAAGTGGCTTACAAACCCACGAACATCCTGGTTTTGTACAAGTTCTCGAGTCCTGATGTGATGAGATATTCTACAGGAAGAAGCTTGCAAAACTACTTCAAAATGATTTTCAAAACTGCTTTTCAAAATGTTCTAGCCTTAAAATATTCTTTGTTTTTTTAAATAAACTCTTGTTTTAAACTTCGTTTGTTTTTAAAACTATCTTTTGACTTTTAAATATTCTTTATAATATATATACTTGAGATTTAAAATCAAATTTATATATACATTCTAAAAATATATTTTTCTACTCTTCTTTATTTTAAAACATAGGGAAATTAGTTTATTTTACTCCAGAATCATTTCGTCTTGTTTTCCTTTCAATACCATTTTCAAAACAAATTTTACATTATTTTTAACTAGGGTATGTCGACATCATGGGATACCCCATATCGACATAGTGTTCGTTAAATTCAAAACTCAAATTTTCAAAAGAAGCGTCTATTCGTCGTATCCTTTCACGAATAGATATGGCTGTTGATTTCCTATAAATACCAGTAGTTCTAAACGAATTTTTAATCAAATTTTACTTGTTTTCTCTCCTCTTCATCTTCCACATTTATTCTAAAGAATTCCAAACTATACTCTGCCGAAATACCAAGTGAATCAAACTTGATTATCTCTTGTTTGATTCTCGGCCACTCTCTCCATAAGATCTAAGTGGTATTCAGAGTTATAGGATTATTTGTAAATAAAACTATTGAGTAAAAGGTGCGGTTGAGCCTTGAAATCAATTGGGTGTGATTGTTGCCCCGGAAACCAATTAGGTGATCTTGTGGCCTGGTAAATCAAGAGAGTTTGCCCCGGACTCGAATATAGGAGGGTGTACCTCGTGGCCTTGAAATCGAGGGTGTAACCTGGGAGATTATTTTTGATAAGAAATCCGTACGTTTGTACGAGACTGGATGTAGGGTAACTCCGAACTAGTATAAAATCCTGGTGTGTTCTTTCCTTTACTGCTTTTATTTATTATTTGCATCTGTGTCTGATTCTGTGATTATATCTGTGTCTGTGAATTGCATTTGTTGGTGATTAAATTTACATAAGTTTCAAAAAGATTTAGAAAATCCACAAAACACTATTCATCCCCCCTCTAGTGTTATTCTAGCCTTAAGATCCGTAATCCACATTTATCACACCATCTATATGCATAATATTCAATAACACAAACAACAATCTAGAAATAATGAGAATGTATACTACCTTGAGGATATATTGTCCTAAATGTGTTAAAGAAACAATCCAAACAATACATCCACTAGCATCCATCATCCATAACGTTTCCTATTGACACGTTTACAACCATTCCTACCATCCAATAGTCTCTATGTAAAGGGTATACCAAGCTAAGTCCTATACATATGTAATCTATACCCATTAACCCTAAATTTGAAATGTACCGGAAAAGAGTTGTGGGTGGGTAGCGTGGATTCTCTCCTCAGGTCCCATGTACTCTCCATTGGATTGTCTCCTTATTGGACTTTAATAAGTCTGATCTCCTTGTTGAGGAGTCGCTTTGTACTATGCTCAAGAATATGGGTGGGGTGTGTGGCGAACAAGTGACTCCCTCTCAATCTCCACCTCCTTTGGCTGACTTGGCTCAACAACGGTAGTTGTATTATGTAAGCACTTCCGCAAGTGCGACAGATGGAAAGCATCATGTATCCCCGCCAACTTCTCGGGAAGCTCTACTCTATATGCTAGCTTCCATACTCTAGCGACTACCAGGAAAGGCCCAACATACCTCGGTCTAGCTTCCTTGATCTATCAAACCTCATAACATGCTTAAGTGGTGAAACCTTCATAAACACCATATTGCCTACTGCAAACTGTAACTCTGTACCTCTCCGGTCAGCGTATGATTTTTGCCTATCCTGAGCGATCTTCATTCTCTTATAGATCAAGTCCACCTTCTCGGATGTCTCACTTACCATGTTTGTCCTAAGAATAATCCTATTTGTAGTGTCCCACCAACACGACGGTGATCTATAAGGTATCTTGTACAATGCCTCGAATGGTGTTATCCCAATGCTAGCCTGATAATTATTGTTGTAGTTAAACTCCACCAATGACAAGTGATCCTCCTAAGAGCCTCCAAAGTCCAAGATGCATATCCGTAGTAAGTCCTCCAATACCATATTTACCCTCTTTATCCATCCGTCTATCTATGGATGATATGCAATGCTCAAGCTCAACTCGTTCCCTAAAACCTCCTGTAGACTCCTCCAGAACTCGCTAGTGAAAAGCAGATCTTGGTCGCTAACTATGGTAGTAGGAACTCCATTTAACCTAACGACCTTTTCTCATGTATAGAGCCAACAACGATGTCGCCGTTCTCGTACTCCTTTCCGGTATCAAATGAGCACACTTAGTCGGCCAATCGACTATGACCCAAATTCTCTCATTCCCTCTCCTACTTCTGGAAGTACCGTCCACGAAGTCCATAGAAATACTCTCCCACTTCCACTGAGGAATATCCAATGGCTACAGCAATCCTCTCGGCTTCTTATACTCTGCCTTTACCCTTTGGAAAGTCATACATCTCGCTACAAACTCTACTACATTCTTCTTTACACCGGGCCAATATAAGACTCTCTCCATGTCATGGTACATCTTGTCACCACCGGGATGAATGGTCATCCTAGAATGGTAAGACTCGGCTAGTACCGTATTTATCAAATCCATACTAAGAGGAACACAAAGCCTACCATCCCTCTGTAACCATCCTCTTTAGTCAATGGCATAACACCTCATATGACTTGATGACTCTCATATCCCAATCCTTTCTGTGAGAAATGCGGATTACGAATCTTAAGGCTAGTATAAACACTAGAGGGGGGTGAATTGTGTTTTAAGGAATTACTAATTCTTTTCGAATTTATATTAATATGAACACAAATGTATGCAATATTCAGACACATATATGATCACAGATTCAAACACAGATGCAAATATAAAGTAAAAGCAGTAAAGGAAAGAACACACTGGATTTTATACTAGTTCGGAGTTACCCAACATCCAGTCCCGCACACAAGTACGGATTTCCTTTCAAAAACAATCTTTATAATTACAACCCTCGATTTCAAGGCCACGAGGTACACCACTCCATATTCACATTCCTCTGGGTAGAGATACTTGATTTCCCGGGCAACAAGTTCGCCCAGTTGATTTCCTAGGCTACAATCACACCTTTCTCACTTGATTGATTTTCAAGGCTACAATCACACCTTTTCTCACTTGATTGATTACAAAGAAGCCTATAACTCTGAATGGCACTGGGATCTTGTTGAGATAGTGATAGAGAATCAAACTAGAAATTATCTAGTTAAATTCAATGGTGATTTCGGCAGATTAATGGTAAGAATATATATAAAGAAATGTGGAAGAAGAAGAGGAGTGAAAACCAGAAAAATATTGTTTAAAATTCGTTGAAAACATCCCCTATTTATAGAAGAACAACAGCCATGTCTATTCGTGAAAGGTTATGACGAATAGACACTTCTTTTGAAATTCAAAATTTTGAAACCAACTGCCACTATGTCGACATGGGTATCTTGGGTATGTCGACATCCCAAAGGAAATTTTGGTGATTTGTTTTTCTTTGAAAATTACTTCTATCTTATATTAAAACTATTTTAAACTTTATAAATATACTTAACTATAGTTAAAATACATAAATAAATATAGAGAATAATATATATATAATTTTATATTTAAATCTAAGTATAAATATTAAAAGTTAAATATATTATAATTAAAAGATAGTTTAAAACAAATGAAGTTTAAAACAAGAGTTTATTCAAAAACAAAATCAAAGAATATTTTAAGGCTAAAACATCTTTTTGAAAATCATTTGAAAAGATAATTTTTAAGGCTAAAACATTTTGAAAAGTAGTTTTGAAAATCATTTTGAAGTAGTTTTGCAAGCTTCTTCCTACAGAATATCTCATCACATCAGGACTCGAGAACTTGTACAAAACTAGGATGTTCGTGGGTTTGTAAGCCACTTGTCGTAGGTTTGTAAGCCACTTGTCGTGGGTTTGTAAGCCACTAAAAAGGTAGAAATATAACGATCCTGACTCGGCCTTCGAAAATCGACACCCGTACTTCACTTGTACTCGAATGTCGTAGATTCAAACGCCGAATCTGGCTCGCCGGAGCTTATAACACAGTAAGTATAACAACACGGCGGAAGAAAGAAATGAATGATATCATATACAACTCCAATGAATACAATATCCAGAATGATATACAACAACGATATCAATATGATACAACAATATCAGAGACAAATAATAATGTTACAGCGGAAACAGCAGAAGTGATACTCCAAATGATCTTTAAAAGAGAATGAGTCCAACAACTCTAACATCAAGCTCGAACCCCCATCATATATCACAAAGAGAAGCAAGGTTAGTCGTGCGTGAACTCCAAAAACTGAACTAGCTCCAACTAGTCTACTAAACCTGAGATATGAAAAACCCAACTCTAGACTGCCCGTGTGGAAAATTGTGGGCATCCAGAGTTTAGGAAGGGAACAATAAACTCCGAGTCAGTCATGGGACTGGTGTGAGTAACAAAAATAGTTTATCTTTAAAACAAACAACAAAAGAATTTTAAACATTGAAATCTGCAATGCTTTTTGGAAAATGAAACTACCATAAGGCCTCCCGGCACACACACAATGCAATCGCACACATGGGGGAGATTTCTCCTTATGATAGTCAAACATGCTTACTACGCAAAATCATTTGATATTACTATTAGTGCATAGTGCAGAAAACATCTCGAAAGTATAATATTAATCCTAGCCAGCATAGGTACCATTATACTATGCCTACTATAGCTACCATGTTAAATGGCAGGTTCTACAACTAAAACCGTACAAGGCGCGTATTGTTTCTTTGGATTTCCAACAAATGGTCAGGCTAAGGAACTTCCTACTGCCACATGGGTACGCCTCTGGTGGGACGTCCCGAGAACTAACTAGCTCACTGCCAACACAAGGCCGGGTTACCTCTTACTAGGTAACTACTACATGAGTATGCCACCCCCGGTCGTTTGCGGCCTTTATCCAAGGTACCTCGATCACAAAGCAACAATCACACAGTAAATGAGATTGGAGCAACCACACAGGTAAAATATCTGAGCTCCATACCATGATACCACCTTTTTCCAGTTGGAAATGACATACCCTAAAGGGTGTGACCCTTATAACCTTGCAGCATCTTTCCTGTTTCGACCATTTCCGGGGTGTGAGGTCCGATGAGGTCTCGTCCACAAAGCTACGCTTTACACGAAAGCCATGCTTTGATCAACAAATGATGAGAAACACACAGCAGCACTCAGCATGCCACATTACCAATTTGGGAGTATATCACTGATAACCTTCAACTACATAACCTCTGAGCTCGTACGTCTCAGAGAAGGGTGTTAAGCTAAGAGAATAAATCTACGCCACCAAACAGAAATGTATTTGAAAGAAATCAGCTTTATATCTCAAAGTGTAATGTCAGACATACAACCATATAAGTCTGTTCCGGGTTCGAACAAAACTGAAGGCACTTCCAAAGAAGCCCTTGCAATCCGGGTATTCACAATCCTGATCGAACTTCCCATTACTTAGGGAATCTCTATACCAGCGCGACTCAGTGTAGAGACAATCGATAGGTTATCCTATCGTTTTCACAAATACCCGATCTTCACCACCGGTCTTCAAATACTATCCATTTACGTCGTATCACTATTCGGAATGGGTTATATGACACAAAGTCCTCTCCCGGCTAAACCAAATAGCGAGCGCAATATTTTAAAACATATGGATATTAGGATTTCAGTTAAGTCACAACTTATTACCAAAAACTTCTCTTCAAATGGTTTAAACAAATTACCATTTTAATCTTTTACACAAAAAGATTCGTCTCACAATGTTCACCCAGTTTCACAAAGATCTATTCATAGATTTTCAAATCGATTTCCATTTCAATTGGATTAACTCATTAAATCTTTAAATCAAAGATTTAATTGATAGCATCCATTTCGACCTTTTTATACAAAAGGTACACCTTTCCAATTTCAAAACAAAGTTCAACAATCTTTCACAAAGATTTATTCATAACTCGGAAAACCATTTTCATTTCAAACTTGAGATTCTTTTTTGACACAAATTGGAAATTCATTCCTTATATGAAAGCTTCTATTATTTGAAAACAAATAGTTTTCACTTCGGAAAATCTGATTCATTTATACGAGTTAAAGTCCTTGGGTTAAATTCAAATACTCAAAACCATACTTTTAAAATGGTTTAAATTCATATAAACACATTTATAACATCTTTAACCATAATTTCCAAACATGGAATTCAATTCCAAATTTTGAATTAAAATTCAAATTAAATTATTTAAATTGGAAACTTTACCAAGTCATTCAAAATAACTTTTATCTTAAAAACTCCTTTTCAAAAGCTTTAACATTTAACCCAAATCCATTTCAAAATCAATTGAAATTAAAATTTCAATTTCAAAAACATTAAATTTAAATCATCTGTGACTTAACCGATTTCCTCGTGAAATCCATATTTGTGTGTGTATGGTGTAGTCCAAGGGTTTCACACACAATAGGGCAACATCATTCAATCATCATAGATTCAAATACAACAATATATTTGATAAGCGGTATAAACTATAACGCTCATCTTTCATTCACAGATCACAGATCACATATATATATATATATATATATATATATATATATATTGCAGATAAAAAATTACATTCACCCAGATAAATAAACTACATTACAGATCACACATATAAATCAGAATATATCACAAAGCATCACAGATCATTAATATCAATAATTCCATCATCCAATCAAATCCAAACATTCACAAGTAAAATTTATTAGTTAACTGATTAATTTAAATCAGATGTATTAATTATTAATCTGGGTTAATTATCATAAGTTAATTACAATTTATTTGGAATAAATTCCCCATTCATCATTTATTGGTTAACTTTTAATTATTGACTAATCAATCTTAATTTATGAATCAATTAATTAATCTGAATTAATCACAATTATTAGTTAATTCTTTAATTATAAACAAATAATTATACTAAAAGAATTTCTAATCATCATTCAATTACTTACATTCAGTAATTATCTATTAATTACTTTTCTAAGTAATTATATTTTTTTTTTCAATTTGTCAAATGATTGTTCTAGATTAATTAACTCAAGTAATTAACTTAAACTAATCCGATTAACTCACTTATTTACACTGAACAATTCATTCCTCAATTACTTATATTAAGTAATTATACTTAATAATTTCACAATGATTGTTATTAAATTAGTTATTCTAATTTTATTGTTAAATTAATCACATTGATTATTTATTTAAATAATCTTAGTTAATGATCTTTATTAACTATTAAATTTCTGTAATCACTTTCTAAAGAAATTTACTTATAAAATCATTATTGATTATAAATTGATTCACCATTAAGAACTTATTCATTAATGAATTATAAATCATTAATCTTCATTAATTAAAGTAAACTCATTCATATTTATGATTTGATTTTTATTTACAATATATTTGAAAACATTTATTTCAAATTCCTTTTAAATTTCATTTCAAATTTAAGATTTGAGATAAATCCTTATTTACTTTTAATAAAGTTCAAAACAAATTTCCCTAACATTTTTAATTTTACATGTTAAAGAAACAATTGGTTATAAAGGAAATTCTAAAGAGTTTTTGTGAGTAATTTCATGATTTAATTTAGTTTGTATTTGTTTGAAATTACATTGGAAAAAAATAGGAATAGGAAATTGATTTTCAGATATAAAGTATAAAACATGTACATATGCACAAGACAGTGTACACATGCACACAGATTTCTGTGTAACAAAATTTGGCAGAAATTAATAGATAAAATAAAATAACTGATTTAGAAATACATATGCATAAAGATAGAATGTTGTCTTTAAATAAAATATAGTACAAAGAAAATAAGAGCTAGGCTGAAATAAACTTAAGATTATTTAAAAAAAGAAAGAAAAATAAAAGGCTTAGGTATACATAGGTTATACATGTATACAGTCAACCAATTTCTGGAAGAAAACAGAAGTTGCATGAAAATGGCATGAGTCCCTAAACAAGCACTTTATCTATTCTCAGTAATTTCTTTTATTAAGAAAAAAATAATAATAATAAGAAGTCATGCATATGACATGACCAGGGAAAATTAAAAGAGAGAAGCTGATTTCTGAAAAGGAAGACAAGGACCACATACCCTTTTATTTTCTTGAATCAAACCAGAGGCAGGCTATGTTTGGGATGGGGTAGAACTGACATTGGGTAAATCCATAAACCCTAGTAACAGCCAAGATTTATATAAAAGGACTAGTATAGTAAGACCATACACATTTTGTTCTTCATTAACCTAGAAAAAAAAATATACAAGACATAAACCAGAGAAAAAAATAATAGGAGAAGGCAGAAGACTAAAAGGGGGTTCATAAGGCATAGGAAGAAGAAGGATTAAGGTGAGTAACCTCACTGAAAACTTTGGCATTAAGACCTGAATATTGAGGCAGCCTGTTTGAACTAATTTTCTTTTACAAGTTATGTTTTATGATTGGATGACTTTGGTTTGTTAATGATTTGTTTAAGTGTAAAACCTCTATCTGATTTACCCAGAAAAATAAGAGTCATGGATTCATGATTTAAAATGTTTGTCTGTGATATGGGTTAGCTTTGAGATTGAGTGATTTCTTTTATAAGTTATCTTTATAAAGTTGTTTATAAAAATCCCCGGATTCAAGTGGTGGGTATATGGTCTGAAGGTAGAAAGAAATATGGGGCTGTAACATTGTGTTGTTGCTTATGTCTCATGTTAATTAAAAACAAAAGAAAATGTAGAAGTGCAATGTTGTACATGTGCTGAGCTTCTATGTTTTATGAAATACCCAAATCAAATATACTTGTGGTTTAGCCAGATCATGAATCTGATTGAACCAGAGGTAAGAAAAAATATATATAGATATATATATCTAGTAAATTACTCAGGACCATATGCTTACATCTTGATCCAGTGAAACCCATAGGCAAATGATGTGCTAAGAAGTCACCTCCCTTTTTCATGATTAAATGTTTGCCTCTGAGAATATAACTTACCAAACTCTGGATGAATACATGTTGCTTGCATTATTTATATTTCTTTGATTAAGAGGTGAGATGCAGAAGGGATTAGCACTGCTATGAAAAATAATAACACTTAGTAATTTAACTAAGGACTCGGGATCTTAGGGCTACCAAAGTATAGCTTGGCAAGGGGAATATTGCAAGTTCACACATGGTATGTTTATACCCAGGGGCCTGAGTGTGCTGGGTTAACAGAGAGATGTCCCAGGCAGTGTGTGTTTAAAAGGAGAAAGTAGCTAAAGACCCTATTATATTTGATAATGAATTCTAGGAATAGATTCAGGAGAGGCCTGGGCAAAATCCCTGATGGCCAGTAAAGTTGAAAAGGGCATGATAACTGAATTGATGTTTGCATTTGGTTGGTTTTTGATGCTTTTTATTGATGAATCTTATGATTGCTTTCTATGAATCAAGTCATTGAGAATTTGTTTAACACTGATATGAATGCACATGCCTCACAAAAACATGCACCTAGAAGATACTGAGTTTCTTATTCTTGCAAAGTACTGGAATACAAATAGAATTGAATAAGATCATGTTTTCAGTTAGATTATTCACACCAGACAAATAGTCTGACCCTTTTGTGTTTATGCACCATTGGGTGTCTCATATTCTTATGGGGCAGCTCATGGTGATTTTGCAGGAAAGTAGGAATTGCTTTGATCAAGCTTTGGATGTTTAACTGCTTAAGATTTGGATGCTATGTTTTAAAAGACTTTGCTGAAGTAAACCAAACCTTCATGATGAACTAGATTAAGACCTACTGTTTAAAGTTACTTTGAGAAACCAATGTATTGTTAATTGCTATTTTGTAGTTGTTGAATTTATATGTATCAGCTGAAACCATGTGCTTTGTTTTGCAAAATGCTTGCTAAGGAAAAATGAATTTTCAGGCTTCAAGAACAGTTAGGCTATAATGGTAGTAAATTTGAGATTGGAAGAATTTGTGGTTTGTATGTATATCTAAAGAACTGACATAAGAAAACCCATGTTAAGTCAAAAATAAAATCTGATAGAAAGGGCTTAAGTTGCTTTAAAAAGAAAACGAAATAGCATGCATTTTGTTACAAAATAGTGCAAACCTGAATAGGGCTAACATAGCCATTTCTCTTAAGCATGGGTTAAGCCAGCAACCAAGGGTTTTAAATTAAGTGTTCAGAACTATTTCATAACCCAAAGTATAAAATAGATTCAGACAATTTTGTTAACAAGGAAAAATAAGGCACTGAACTGCTCACTGACACACACATGCACAGAAACATGCACACACACATGCACAAGTAAAAGCACAGTTTACCCAGTAATAAAATCAGAAGAATTTATGTAGAATGAGGAGCCTTGAGACATAAAATCAATAGTAATGCATTAACCCAAGTCATTTGGAAAAATCTAGTTTTGAAAAACACTATTGCTATGAAGAGAGTATTTCTTTTAAGCAATACTCAAACAGATTTCTACCTTCAAAATTTCTGTACTCTGATTTAGGTAGAAGATGACTTATATATCTTCACATATATAAGTTCAGATAAAATGAGTAAACCAATATTTTTATATTGGCAGAAAGGTCCTGGATAGAAGAAAAATTGAATTAAGTATTTTCTTGATTAAATGGCCACTGAATGTTTTTAAATTTTTTTTTAAGTGGGTCATTTCATTTGGTATCAGAGCTATGTTGTTAAATAACATAGCAAAATTTTGTGTGAACTTGGTTGTATTGGATGTATAGAAGTGTTTACTGCTTTGGATGTTTTGTTTGTTAATGTTTACACTATTGATATCTATTATGACAGAATAAGTGATAGATTAAAATGAATTAATCTATAGAGCATTAGGCAAAACAGACTAACCTAAGTGTTATATCCATAGAGCTATGGTAGGACCCAGACATCAAAATGTAGGAATCAGTGAACCACCCATGGTGAATGTGCAAGAATTCATGAGGGCCATAAGAGATGGAGTAGGCAACAGGCAGGAAAATCCACATGAGGAACTTTCCAAACTACTCAAGACTTTTACCAATCTTGGAGGCAAAACATTTGATGGCACAGAAGGAGTTATGGGGGTTCAAAATTGGCTTAGAATTTTGGAAAGAATCTTTGCAGACATGCAAGTCGAAGACCAAAGGAAGAGACAAATTGCATCCAGGCAATTAAGAGGAGCAGCTTTGGATTGGTGGGAGGTTATCATAGCTGGAATGTAACGACCCAGAATTTTCGAACCCGAAAATTCCAGATAGTTAGAAGAAAAAGAAAAAGATAGAAGAAAGAAACAGAAAGAAGAAAGAAGAACAGAGAACACAACATCTCACATTCGCAGCGGATAAAATATAATAACAAATAATAGCATTTATACAAAGAAAAGCTGTAATTGTTACTTTACATTCAATACATCAGAGTTACAACATATACACAAAAAGACTAGACAGTTATCAACCTGTCCCAGACTACTATCAATAAGCTCTCAAATACACAGCGGTAAACTCCATACGTTCCTGCCATCCAGCTCGCCTCCTGAGCTTTAGAACGTCCTTACCTGGAAATCTGTAATACTCGGTCTGACCCGAGCATTACATCAAAGTAACACCCGGGTCAGGATGGAAACCAGCGTGAGTAAACTCATCTAACATGAAATTTCAATTCATAGAACTTATTTAAACCCGGGTAACTCGTACTTTACTACAAGTAAACAACTTATATAATCAACACTTATTTTCACAAACAAAATCTAAGTACCGTTACTTAGTTTAAATAATTATGTTACTTAATTATTCCATTCCAGCCTATTGATTTCCACCAATCAAATCTATATAGAATTATAGCAGAACACTAATCGAAGTGGTTTCGGGTATTTACTGATACCCGACCCCTGTCTCTTCGAATTCAATGTGATCCCTAATCCAAATTGTTAAGTTCAGACAATACAATTCATATTTAGGATATCATACAACAATTCAATTCAGATAGGTAACCTACATTATCACAGTTTAACCCATTCATATCATAGCACATCTCAATTGTCCATCAGAGATAAAATCAATCCAAGTCATCTAGTATTATTCAACCAATCCATAACAAGTTGATTCATTCTAAATTAATTTAATTAATCTCTAATTAAATTAATTACTAACCTTTAATCACTGGATTACCTTAATCCATCTTACTTAACATTAATTAATTACAAATTAATTAATCATTTCTTAATTATTTATCTTAAATAATCTTCCTTGATTAATTATTCCTAAATTACAATAAGTAATTATTCTTTAATTATCTCTTTTTATTAATCATTCTTGATTAATTACTTTTTAATTACATTAAGTAATTAAACCTTAATTATAGATTAATTATCCTCAACCATTCAATAATTATTTTTACTTACTTCCAATAATTAATTAATGATCTTCTAATTACTTCATTAATTAATTACTCTTTGAATTACAAATTAAATTAATTGACCCTTGTCAAAACAATCCTTAATTACTTACATTAAGAAATTATCATTTGAGTAATTAATTTCTAATTACTTACATTAATTAATCCTTAATAATTAATTAATCTCTAATTAATTTATAACCCTTAATTACTTAATTTATTTAATCCTTAATCATTAAACAATTAATTTAATTAATCCATAATTATCCATCAATTAATTAATTAAAAGTTAAATCATTTATCTTAATTAACTTATGAATTATCATTTAAAACCTTATTTAATAAACTCCAGGAATTTACTATCATTAATCTATTAACTTTAAGATTTTTAGTTAAATCTGAAAACAACACTTACGTTCCCGAAGACAACCCCGAGCAAAACAGCTGAAACCCCGAGTTCCCTTCGAGCCAACCACTTCCCTTCTTTCTTCGAGTCAAACTCTCAACGACTACGATTCTGACCCGAGGAAACTTCATCTTCCCCGATTACCCAAACATTCAAACATCGTACATACACGCGTACACGTACACAGGTGTTCCGATCATCTCTGGCCCTCGCCGATCCTCTCAACAAGTCACTGACATCATCGTCGATCATTCCGAGCACCCATATCTATCAATTCGACTGAGATTCAAAAATCGAGTAAATCGAAACACCAGGAACAAAACCCAAATACCCAAAACACTTCGCACCGCCAACTCCGACTACCAGAGAACTCGCAACTCCAGCCAGAGCTTCGTTGATCATCCACGCGTCGGTCCCCATTGGTGCGATCACCTATATTCCACCATCGACGATGCAGCAATCCCTAAAGCTCAGCCAACCAAAACTATAAATCGAACCCTAGTTCGACGTGGTTCGACCTCCACGTCCATCTATAAAGCCTCCTTCCATTTTTCCTGTGACCACCAAGCTACCCACTACCTCCAGCCTTAATCACAATGACAAACATTTCGCCGATCATCGGAATTTGATGATAATAAGAATTCCGTTCAACTCTAAATTTCTCAACATCTACTTACTTAAAAATCAAGAAACCTTTATCTAAAATCATCATTTGCTAATTCGTATCTGGTTATGAAATCCAATCACGAATTTATGAACATCGAAATTTAACTTATACTTGATTTCTACTATAATTCATCATTTTTGAAGTAGTTGCATAATATAAATTCTTGAAACCATTTTTACAATTGATGTTATAATCTTAAAATCAGATTTTATTTAAAGATCAAAGCCTAATATTGATTCTTTGGGATGATATGAATTTTTTTGAACAGGTTTTAAGAACCTGTAAACAAGAACATTTTTCATTCATTTGGGATGACATGCATACAATTAATTCCTCATACGTATATACATGCAAGCATATTTCATTCATGCAAACATACTTCAGGTTTTAATCACAACCATTCAGATTTGAAAGGTTAAAGATTTTATAAAGCTTGTTTTCTCACCTGGAATTGAAGAACAGAGAAAAACTTGAGCCTGGAAATGATATTTAAAATCTGGAATTTGAAACTGCAGATTTGATCTTTGAACTTGATTAAAGTTGTTGCCTTGATTTCTTTTAACTGGAAAATACTTGTTGTTGTGATGATCAAGCTCTTTTAAAAACTGAATTGATGTAGCTTTAAAATTTGAGAAGATTGCTTGCTTGATAACCCAGGTTTTGAAAAATGTTTACAGATATGGGAATTGGAAAAGGATTTTGATTCTTTGTTTTAAATTTTAAGTTGAAAGAGTGGAAGTTGATACAAATTTCAGGTTTGCAAATTTTCTGGCTTATGTTTCTGACTTCTGAAAATGAGATAGAGGAAAGAAAAAAAAAGAATGAGGAAGTAGATGTATGTTAATATAGATTTATTTTAATTTACTAAAGTTAAAGAAAATAAAAATGAAAAATGTGACACTTGTTAAATTACTTAACATTTGTCCATTTCATCATTTAATTACATTACACATGTTACCATCATACTCTAATCTATTTACACTTGTAATTATGAATGAATTTATATATATATTTTTTTTTCATATTATGTTTATGTCCTTTTTTTTTCCTAATACCTTTATACATATACAACTTGTATATTTATTTAAAGAAACTATTAATCTTTGTTAAATCCTTTTTAAACTTAAGCTATGAACTTAATGTTACAATTAGTGTTTTATGTTTTTCATATATATATATATATTATAAGTTTATATTTATACTTCTCCTTAATTTTGCACTTATATAACCTTTTAAGAAAATAATTTTGATACTAATTTATACATTAATAAATTATCACATTCTCAAGATATTATTTTGAATTTTTAAATCCAAGTTTCACTTATAAACCATAAATATATGTATGAAAATAAAATAGCTATCATATGATAAGTTTTGCATATATCTATTAATAAAAGATGAATTTTGCTTAAATAAATGATTACAAAAGAAAATCATTAAACAAATATCATCAAATTTCAATAATTATATTAGGAGACTATCAATGAATATTTATCCCGATATTTATAATTTATCATTTATTATAGCTCTAATTCATCTATATACATACCTTACAAATTTTATCAGATTTATTTGTTCAATTAATAAATCAGTGTTTTAATAAATCAAATCCTGTTAATTACAAATTAACCACTGTCCAAAAATCCGGGTTATCACATTCCTCCCCCCTTAGAATCTTTTCGTCCTCGAAAAGGAACGAAGCCAAAATTTATTATTTACTTATTATCAGATAAATTTATTCTTTGATTCTATTCAACTATAACTCTTTTATTTAAAACCTTTAAAACACCTTTAAAAATTTATATAATATTATTAAATAGTTTTATAAAAATACTTTTTATAACTCGATGTTTCAACAAATCCATCCTTATTCTCACAGAAATTCGGTCATACGTTGATCAGGCGTAAGACTGAAAATCTATAAGTACTTGGTAAACTCGTTTTCAACACCCAGTGAAAATACTTGGAAAATAATTTATTGAAAATATAGAAAACATTTTTGAAATCGATGAAATATCTTTGGTGAGAATGCTCTGGAAATCATCACCCCCATCCACGGTCGCAGTTAACCCGATGGTTACATTGCCGTCCCGGCAAAATCCACAGATAACTGTAGGTCTCCGCGCTCCTCGATTACGCCATGGAACCCGCTACAGATCGCAGTTATACCCGGGCCTTACGTTGCTATCACAGCACAAACCCATATAACTGTAGGCATCAGCGCCACCGAATTTCGCTGCCAAATAATGAAACTTCTCCCACATAGGTCACAGTTTACCGATATAAAATCAAACGTAGACAGTTGGCTCTCAGCGGCACACACGACTTTCGCTATGTTACCATAGTGTCACAGTCTACCGATATAAAATCAAACGTAGACAGTTGGCTCTCAGCGGCACACATGACTTTCGCTATGGTCTGCAGTAGATCGCAGTGACATCGAGTTAAACTGTCGTCACAGCATAACCCAAATGCCTCTGTGGGCACCAGCCCCTCGACTTTCGCTACACAAATAATCCTCAGGAACTAGTTTGTCCGGACTCCTCACAGGATCAACTTTAGAATCCCCCCTTGGGGTTCAAGGCAGTACCACCCAGTGGCACTCCTGAGAAGTTCATATCAAGGAAGCGCCTTTTTCCCCAGAGCTATACTCAAAACATTTTATACTATATACTTATAGTATCTTCAAATCATACCCTTTATGATTTATCAAAATCTCCTTTACACAAAATCGATTACCAAAATCGATAATTCTCAAACTAGGCTTTCCAAAATCCAAAATTGATTTTTCCAAAAATCAAAAGCCTTTTCCAAATTCATAGGTTCCCAAAACCTTTTTCAAAATCATTCTCATAAGATCCTTTATATATATATATAGATATATATAACTTTGAAAATCTTTGGATCACTCCAAACTTGTATAAAACCTCTTTTATACTTTAAATATTTCAAAACCCTTTTTATTCTGGCTAGGTCAAATAAGGGAAGTTTATCATATTACAAAATATAACTTTATTTATTGTCAAATCAAATATTCAAGTTTGATTTCTTTATAAAGTTATTTACCATTTACTTACCTCCCATAAAGTAAATTTCAATCAAAGAAATATCCAATTCCATTATATTTTACAAATATACTTTTCATTTCAAAACCATTTCAAATTCCTTATTCAAAATTTTCAATATCAATTTCATTCAAACTCGTACGATGTACACATATCATCCGTACGCAATATCAATCTGATCGCTCAATCGATCACACAATTTCACTTCCGAACTAGTATCGTCCACCCGACTTCCTAGTGCGGACTCAGATCTGTTTTCTTGATCAGAAACCGTCATTCTCCTTGCATAGTCGTAGCTATGATAGAGAATATCCAGAACCAATCAAAAATCCATATCCAGGTTCGCCGTCGAAAATCGAGCGGGAAATCCCAACTCGGATCGATAATACTATCTCGAAATTCTGTGTTCGAATCTGGATCAAATCACTATGCGAATAGAATAATATACGTATATCCTACGTATTTATCTTTATTGGTTATTAGCCAAATCAATTTTCTTTTCTATTCAGATTTCCTTTAATTCCATTTACTTATTCTCAATTTCTTCCATTACCAATTGAGTTATTACTTCAATTATAAACGGTTTGAACTCTAACCTATTAAATTTAAAAAATAGCTTGAAATTTTTTTAAAGTAGATAAGTAATTGAAAAATAGTTATTAGTTTGTAAAATAGCTGTAAAATAGTTAAGTAGTTATAAAATAGTTAGATAATTGCAAAATAGTTTTTAAAATAGTGTTTAGATATAAGTAACTGAAAAACAGTAATGAGTTTATAAGACAGTTTCAAAATAATTGTAAAATAACTATAAGATAGTTTGGGGTTTAAGAAGAAAGATTGTATAGTAAATAGTTTGGAAAATATATTTGTATTAAAACAATTTATTTTGAAAATAATCCAGAGTCAAACTGTTAAATTTCCAAATTTTCATTTCCAATTGATTTCTCATCAATTTAATTTAAATTCCACTTCCATTTAAATTGATTCAATACTCCAATTTCCATTGAAATTGATTTAATCCCAATTCAAGTTGAATTAACCTTAATTCCTTTCCAAATTCAAATCAAATTCCATTTGATTTTTAAACTTATACATCTTCAATCACAATTCTAATTAATTCAACCCAAATCCCATTTGAACAAATTTCAATTTAAAACTCAATTTTAAGCTATCTCAAATTTATATAAATTCGAGTTAAATTTCTAAATGTTGATTTAATTTCTTAAATCAAATTAACCCTTATTTTTAAATCAAATCAACTTTTATTTTAATTTAATAACTTAAATCTTTAAATTATTTAATTCTGAATCCAAATTCCAAAATTCCATTTTAAAATTATTTTTACTTAACTTGTTACAAAGTTCAAATAAGAATTCAAAAACAATTTAATCTTCAGATTCTAATTTATTATCCATTTTCAATTTCCAGATCTCAAATCCATTTTGAGATCACTCATAACTTCCATTAAAATTAACCATTTAACTACCCAAGTTAAATTTAAATTTCATCTTGAAATTTCCAATTCAAGTTGTTCAATCTAAACTCATTTAACTTCCTTAAGTTAAATTAAATTTACTTAATCCGGTCAACTTTACACAATTTGAATTCCCATTCAAATTTTAAACTTCAGATTAATAATCTTTCCCCTTTTAAGTTTAAAAACTTACTTTACTTTGGGTTTCACATCACATTCCAATTTAAAACTCAACACTAAGTGTTTATTTCAAATCATCATTGATATTATGTATATTCCTCATATATACATTTTCTTTACACACCAAGTTATACTTTAAATTTTAAACCATTCTTGGTTTAATTCAAAAACAAATTTCTTTAAATTTTCCCAACAACTCTTATTTTAAAATAAGATCATATTCAAAAACAACCTGAATAATATTTATTCTTTTTCTTTTAATATTTTGAAAACAATTTCAAATGTTTTCAAACTTAGGATTCAAAACTTCACAATTTAAATCCAATTTAATTTACAAATTATAAGTCATATCCACCTAAAAGTTTACTTCCCTAAAATATTTCATTTTGCTTAATCATTAACAACATTCATTATTAAACACAACTACCATTTATGATAATAACCAAGATTATCATATCTGGAAAACAATTCATTATTATCTTTATTCTTGATAACACTTCTACAAATCCAAGATTTTAATTTCAGTTTGAATTCTATTTCAAACTTATCTTCATTCAATTTCAATTTGGTTGTATTTCTATTACCACTTAATTCTTATTATCTTATTTAATTCCAATGATTCAACACCAATTTCTTTAATATATATTAAAAGAAATATTGCTTTATATATCAAATATAATCTTATATAAAAATCATTTGAAATCTTTATATATGAAAATAACAAATACGCTCTCATATATATATATATACACTCAACTCGTTCTAGGGTACCGTTGACCCTATCCTTAACGAGTAATCTTAACAGGGCCAAGGTTCTCGCTTAACCTCGCTCTGATACCAACTGTAACGACCCGGAATTTTCGAACCCGAAAATTCCAGATAGTTAGAAGAAAAAGAAAAAGATAGAAGAAAGAAACAGAAAGAAGAAAGAAGAACAGAGAACACAACATCTCACATTCGCAGCGGATAAAATATAATAACAAATAATAGCATTTATACAAAGAAAAGCTGTAATTGTTACTTTACATTCAATACATCAGAGTTACAACATATACACAAAAAGACTAGACAGTTATCAACCTGTCCCAGACTACTATCAATAAGCTCTCAAATACACAGCGGTAAACTCCATACGTTCCTGCCATCCAGCTCGCCTCCTGAGCTTTAGAACGTCCTTACCTGGAAATCTGTAATACTCGGTCTGACCCGAGCATTACATCAAAGTAACACCCGGGTCAGGATGGAAACCAGCGTGAGTAAACTCATCTAACATGAAATTTCAATTCATAGAACTTATTTAAACCCGGGTAACTCGTACTTTACTACAAGTAAACAACTTATATAATCAACACTTATTTTCACAAACAAAATCTAAGTACTGTTACTTAGTTTAAATAATTATGTTACTTAATTATTCCATTCCAGCCTATTGATTTCCACCAATCAAATCTATATAGAATTATAGCAGAACACTAATCGAAGTGGTTTCGGGTATTTACTGATACCCGACCCCTGTCTCTTCGAATTCAATGTGATCCCTAATCCAAATTGTTAAGTTCAGACAATACAATTCATATTTAGGATATCATACAACAATTCAATTCAGATAGGTAACCTACATTATCACAGTTTAACCCATTCATATCATAGCACATCTCAATTGTCCATCAGAGATAAAATCAATCCAAGTCATCTAGTATTATTCAACCAATCCATAACAAGTTGATTCATTCTAAATTAATTTAATTAATCTCTAATTAAATTAATTACTAACCTTTAATCACTGGATTACCTTAATCCATCTTACTTAACATTAATTAATTACAAATTAATTAATCATTTCTTAATTATTTATCTTAAATAATCTTCCTTGATTAATTATTCCTAAATTACAATAAGTAATTATTCTTTAATTATCTCTTTTTATTAATCATTCTTGATTAATTACTTTTTAATTACATTAAGTAATTAAACCTTAATTATAGATTAATTATCCTCAACCATTCAATAATTATTTTTACTTACTTCCAATAATTAATTAATGATCTTCTAATTACTTCATTAATTAATTACTCTTTGAATTACAAATTAAATTAATTAACCCTTGTCAAAACAATCCTTAATTACTTACATTAAGAAATTATCATTTGAGTAATTAATTTCTAATTACTTACATTAATTAATCCTTAATAATTAATTAATCTCTAATTAATTTATAACCCTTAATTACTTAATTTATTTAATCCTTAATCATTAAACAATTAATTTAATTAATCCATAATTATCCATCAATTAATTAATTAAAAGTTAAATCATTTATCTTAATTAACTTATGAATTATCATTTAAAACCTTATTTAATAAACTCCAGGAATTTACTATCATTAATCTATTAACTTTAAGATTTTTAGTTAAATCTGAAAACAACACTTACGTTCCCGAAGACAACCCCGAGCAAAACAGCTGAAACCCCGAGTTCCCTTCGAGCCAACCACTTCCCTTCTTTCTTCGAGTCAAACTCTCAACGACTACGATTCTGACCCGAGGAAACTTCATCTTCCCCGATTACCCAAACATTCAAACATCGTACATACACGCGTACACGTACACAGGTGTTCCGATCATCTCTGGCCCTCGCCGATCCTCTCAACAAGTCACTGACATCATCGTCGATCATTCCGAGCACCCATATCTATCAATTCGACTGAGATTCAAAAATCGAGTAAATCGAAACACCAGGAACAAAACCCAAATACCCAAAACACTTCGCACCGCCAACTCCGACTACCAGAGAACTCGCAACTCCAGCCAGAGCTTCGTTGATCATCCACGCGTCGGTCCCCATTGGTGCGATCACCTATATTCCACCATCGACGATGCAGCAATCCCTAAAGCTCAGCCAACCAAAACTATAAATCGAACCCTAGTTCGACGTGGTTCGACCTCCACGTCCATCTATAAAGCCTCCTTCCATTTTTCCTGTGACCACCAAGCTACCCACTACCTCCAGCCTTAATCACAATGACAAACATTTCGCCGATCATCGGAATTTGATGATAATAAGAATTCCGTTCAACTCTAAATTTCTCAACATCTACTTACTTAAAAATCAAGAAACCTTTATCTAAAATCATCATTTGCTAATTCGTATCTGGTTATGAAATCCAATCACGAATTTATGAACATCGAAATTTAACTTATACTTGATTTCTACTATAATTCATCATTTTTGAAGTAGTTGCATAATATAAATTCTTGAAACCATTTTTACAATTGATGTTATAATCTTAAAATCAGATTTTATTTAAAGATCAAAGCCTAATATTGATTCTTTGGGATGATATGAATTTTTTTGAACAGGTTTTAAGAACCTGTAAACAAGAACATTTTTCATTCATTTGGGATGACATGCATACAATTAATTCCTCATACGTATATACATGCAAGCATATTTCATTCATGCAAACATACTTCAGGTTTTAATCACAACCATTCAGATTTGAAAGGTTAAAGATTTTATAAAGCTTGTTTTCTCACCTGGAATTGAAGAACAGAGAAAAACTTGAGCCTGGAAATGATATTTAAAATCTGGAATTTGAAACTGCAGATTTGATCTTTGAACTTGATTAAAGTTGTTGCCTTGATTTCTTTTAACTGGAAAATACTTGTTGTTGTGATGATCAAGCTCTTTTAAAAACTGAATTGATGTAGCTTTAAAATTTGAGAAGATTGCTTGCTTGATAACCCAGGTTTTGAAAAATGTTTACAGATATGGGAATTGGAAAAGGATTTTGATTCTTTGTTTTAAATTTTAAGTTGAAAGAGTGGAAGTTGATACAAATTTCAGGTTTGCAAATTTTCTGGCTTATGTTTCTGACTTCTGAAAATGAGATAGAGGAAAGAAAAAAAAAGAATGAGGAAGTAGATGTATGTTAATATAGATTTATTTTAATTTACTAAAGTTAAAGAAAATAAAAATGAAAAATG
This sequence comes from Allium fistulosum, assembly GCA_030737815.1. Classification (NCBI taxonomy): domain Eukaryota; kingdom Viridiplantae; phylum Streptophyta; class Magnoliopsida; order Asparagales; family Amaryllidaceae; genus Allium; species Allium fistulosum. Next base: position 458,406,887 of record CM060905.1, read on the forward strand.
TGACACTTGTTAAATTACTTAACATTTGTCCATTTCATCATTTAATTACATTACACATGTTACCATCATACTCTAATCTATTTACACTTGTAATTATGAATGAATTTATATATATATATTTTTTTTCATATTATGTTTATGTCCTTTTTTTTCCTAATACCTTTATACATATACAACTTGTATATTTATTTAAAGAAACTATTAATCTTTGTTAAATCCTTTTTAAACTTAAGCTATGAACTTAATGTTACAATTAGTGTTTTATGTTTTTCATATATATATATATATATATTATAAGTTTATATTTATACTTCTCTTTAATTTTGCACTTATATAACCTTTTAAGAAAATAATTTTGATACTAATTTATACATTAATAAATTATCACATTCTCAAGATATTATTTTGAATTTTTAAATCCAAGTTTCACTTATAAACCATAAATATATGTATGAAAATAAAATAGCTATCATATGATAAGTTTTGCATATATCTATTAATAAAAGATGAATTTTGCTTAAATAAATGATTACAAAAGAAAATCATTAAACAAATATCATCAAATTTCAATAATTATATTAGGAGACTATCAATGAATATTTATCCCGATATTTATAATTTATCATTTATTATAGCTCTAATTCATCTATATACATACCTTACAAATTTTATCAGATTTATTTGTTCAATTAATAAATCAGTGTTTTAATAAATCAAATCCTGTTAATTACAAATTAACCACTGTCCAAAAATCCGGGTTATCACATGGAAGACCTGAAGGAGAAGTAACATGGGATCAATTTAAAGCAATGTTGGAAGGCAGATTTATCCCTGCATCAGCTAAGGAGTCTTTACTGGAGGAATTCATCAAATTGAGGCAAGGGACTATGAGTGTCACTGAGTACACTCAGAAGTTTGAATCATTGGCAAAGTATGGTGCAGTGCTCATCACTACTGAGGAAGCTAAGAATGGCAGATATATTCAAGGGTTGAACCCTAGCCTTAGTAGAGCCATGCTACCATACAAGGATAAAACTTTTGATCAAGTTTTGGATTTGACTCTGAGCATTGAACAACATGATAAAGCTAGAGAGAATTTCAGGGCATTCAAAAATAATCAAAACAAGAAGGGAAAGGGTAAATTTCACCCTTATGATAAAAAGAAAACAGACATAGCTTCCACCAAGAAACCAGAAGAAGCCAGAACTGCTGAAGTTAAGAAGAGGATCACTTGTTACAACTGTGGTCAAGAGGGGCACATGAAAAATAGGTGCACCAATCCTAGACCAGCATCATTCAATTGTCACCATTGTGGGAAGGAAGGTCACATAAAGAGGAACTGCCCAGATTTTAAGCAAGGAAAATTAGGGGCTTTGGAAGGGAAAGGCAAGGCAGCTGAGGGATCAAGTGTTGAAAAGCATGGTCAAGTTGAAGGTACTTTGCTTATTCACTCAATTCCTTTAACAGTAGTATATGATACTGGGGCTACACACTCATTGATCTCTCATGATATCGCACAACAATTAAAATTGAATTGTATGATTGTTGATAAACCACTGTTAATTAGAAGCCCTATAGGTAGTTCATGTGTTATGGGTATGATGTGCATGCAACTGGGATTAAATATAGGAGGACATGTGTTTGAGTCAAACCTATATGTGTTGCAATATCCAGACATAGGAATTATTTTAGGAGTTGATTGGTTGAGTAGATATAAGGCTATCATAAATATGGAGACATCCACCATATCATTGAAGGTTTCTGATGGACAAAGAATAATTGTTCTTTGTGAGACAAACAAAAATAGAAGTATAGCCAACCTTTCTACATGGTCAAATGAAAAACCCATGCCTGCATTAGAAGAGATCCCCATAGTTAATCAATATGTTGATGTGTTTGGGGAAGTAAGAGGAGTTCCTAACCACAGGCCAGTTGAATTTTCAATTAGAATAATTCCAGGAGCTAGCCCAGTGGTTAAAAGACCAACCAGAATGGGGCCTAAGGAGTTGATGGAGCTGAAAAAGCAATTGGTTGAACTAGAAGAAAAAGGCTTTATTAGACCCAGTAGCTCATCATGGGGAGCACCAGTAGTCTTTGTTAAGAAACATGATGGATCCCTTAGATTATGTATTGACTATAGGGAATTAAATAAAGTCACAGTTAAAAATAAATACCCCTTACCAAGAATTGATGATCTCTTTGATCAATTGAGTGGTGCAAAAATATTTTCTAGACTTGATTTAGCTTCAGGCTTTCATCAGATGAAAGTAGAAGAGGAAAGTGTAAAGTATACAGCCTTTAACACCAGATATGGACTTTATGAATTTTTGGTGATGCCATTTGGCTTAACAAATGCTCCTTCCTATTTTGTTGATTTGATGAATGGAATTTTTAGAGAATACTTGGATAAGTTTGTATTAATATTTATTGATGATATACTAATTTATTCTAAGTCGGTTAGGGAGCATGAAAACCATTTGCATATGGTATTTGAGAAATTGAGACAGGAAGACTTGAAAGAAAAGTTTTCAAAATGCACTTTTTGGCAAAATGAAGTGAATTTTCTAGGCCATATTATATCAGAAAAAGGAATAGCTGTGGACTCCAATAAAGTCATTGCAGTGCAAGCTTGGAAAAGGCCTACTAATGTCACTGAAGTCAGATCATTCATGGGAATGGCTGGATACTATAGAAGATTTATAAAAGATTTTGCAAAAATCTCAATTCCATTAACCAGATTGACTAGGAAAAATCAAGTGTTCACTTGGACTGAGGAGTGTGAAAAAGCCTTTGGGAAATTAAAAGAAGCACTGGTACAAGCTCCAATTCTTAAAGTACCTGAGGGAAATGAAAACTTGGTGGTGTATACTGATGCAAGTGGACAAGGGCTTGGAGCAGTGTTGATGCAACAACATCAGGTAATAGCTTATGCTTCTAGGCAGTTGAAATCAAGTGAAGTAAGGTATGCTACTCATGACCTTGAATTGGCTGCTATAGTGTATGCCCTTAAGCTATGGAGACACTACTTGTTAGGAGCAAAATTTGAAGTATATACAGACCATAAATCACTTAAATATTTGTTTTCATAAAAAGAATTAAATATGAGGCAGCAAAGATGGATTGAACTCTTAGCCTCATATGATTTTGAAATATTATACACACCAGGTAAGGCTAATAAAGTAGTAGACGCCCTAAGTAGACAACATGCTAAAGTGGCTAGATTAATGATAGAAGAGTTTAACACTTTATCATTATTAATTGATTCAGAGATAGAAAGTGATAACATAGAAAACATGAGCTTATGCAGTGGGAATGTAGAAATGGGAAAATTAAGTTTTATTACTCTGGGATCAGAATTGAAGAATAAAGTTGTAATGCTACAAAACCAAGATCCATTTTTATTTGGAAAGAAGACTCAAATATTAAATGGTGAGACAGTGGAAGGTTTTCAGTTGGTTGATCAAGGCCATCTGAAGAAAGGAGAAAGAATATGTGTTCCAACAGTTGATGAGTTGAAGCAAGAAATTTTGGATGCTTACCACAAAAGCAAATATACTATACACCCAGGAAGCACAAGAATGTATCACAACCTCAAAAGAGATTATTGGTGGAGTGGTATGAAAAGTGCAGTGGCAACCTATGTGTCAAAATGTATGGTTTGCCAGCAGGTGAAGGCTGAGTATCAAAAACCCTCAGGAATGCTTCAACCTTTGCAAATACCACAGTGGAAATGGGAAGGCATATCAATGGATTTCATTGATGGTTTGCCTAGAACTAGGAGGGGAAATGATAGTATTTGGGTAGTGGTTGATAGGCTAACCAAGTCAGCCCACTTTATACCAGTGAAATCAGAGAGAAATGCCAATACCCTAGCCCAGTTGTTTATTAAAGAAGTAGTCAGACTTCATGGTATACCAAAGACTATAGTAAGTGATAGAGATACCATCTTCACTTCAAAGTTTTGGCAGAGTTTCCACAAGGCAATGGGGACTGATTTATGCTTGAGTACAGCATACCATCCTCAATCTGATGGCCAAACAGAAATTGTGAACAAATTGCTTGAAGACATGTTGAGAGCATGTGTATTGGATTGGGGAGGAAGCTGGGAGGATCATATATATCTAGCTGAATTTGCATACAATAATACCCATCATAGTAGCATAGGCATGGCCCCCTTTGAAGCTCTCTATGGAAGGCCATGTTTATCACCTTCAAGTTGGCATGAATCTGGAGAAAAAGTGGTCTTAGGACCAGAAAATGTGAAGGAAACTTCTGAAAAGATAGCTTTGATCAGAAAAAGAATTGCTTCTGCCCAAGATAGGCAAAAGAAATATGCAGATCAAAGAAGGAAGGCAGTACAATATGATGTTGGGGATTATGTGTTCATCAAGATATCACCTATGAAAAAAGTTCTAAGGTTTGAGAAACAAGGAAAGTTGATTCCTAGATATATAGGACCATATAAAATTCTAGAAAGAATAGGGACAGTAGCCTATAAATTAAAATTGCCAGAAGAAATGAGAGCAATGCATGATGTCTTTCATGTGTCTCAACTGAGAAGATGGGTTCATGATAAGGAAGCAATACTAGAATCCTCTAAGGATGTGTAGATTGATCCTAGAATGATCTATGAAAAGGAACCAGTGGGCATAGTTTCTAGAGAAACCAAGAAATTGAGAAACAAAGAAATTAAATTAGTAAAAGTACAATGGAGTCTAGACCCAAATGATTGCACATGGGAAGTAGAGGATAAAATCAGAAATGATTATCCACAACTGTTTGATTGAAGAAAAGGTAAATTTATATATATATACCAATGAATGTGTTGGTTGAATATGCATTGTGATTTTTATCTTGTGTTGATATGCATAGTGCTTAATAGGTGGTTGGTTTGAAAATGGTTTTGAAATTAGAAAAATTAATTTTTCTGAAGAGATGATACTTAAGTTAAGTATGAAAGAATTGTGGGACACAATTCCTAAAAGGAGGGGTATATGTGATAACCCTGATTTTTGTGAGTAATTTCATGATTTAATTTAGTTTGTATTTGTTTGAAATTACATTGGAAAAAAATAGGAATAGGAAATTGATTTTCAGATATAAAGTATAAAACATGTACATATGCACAAGACAGTGTACACATGCACACAGATTTCTGTGTAACAAAATTTGGCAGAAATTAATAGATAAAATAAAATAACTGATTTAGAAATACATATGCATAAAGATAGAATGTTGTCTTTAAATAAAATATAGTACAAAGAAAATAAGAGCTAGGCTGAAATAAACTTAAGATTATTTAAAAAAAGAAAGAAAAATAAAAGGCTTAGGTATACATAGGTTATACATGTATACAGTCAACCAATTTCTGGAAGAAAACAGAAGTTGCATGAAAATGGCATGAGTCCCTAAACAAGCACTTTATCTATTCTCAGTAATTTCTTTTATTAAGAAAAAAATAATAATAATAAGAAGTCATGCATATGACATGACCAGGGAAAATTAAAAGAGAGAAGCTGATTTCTGAAAAGGAAGACAAGGACCACATACCCTTTTATTTTCTTGAATCAAACCAGAGGCAGGCTATGTTTGGGATGGGGTAGAACTGACATTGGGTAAATCCATAAACCCTAGTAACAGCCAAGATTTATATAAAAGGACTAGTATAGTAAGACCATACACATTTTGTTCTTCATTAACCTAGAAAAAAAAATATACAAGACATAAACCAGAGAAAAAAAAATAGGAGAAGGCAGAAGACTAAAAGGGGGTTCATAAGGCATAGGAAGAAGAAGGATTAAGGTGAGTAACCTCACTGAAAACTTTGGCATTAAGACCTGAATATTGAGGCAGCCTGTTTGAACTAATTTTCTTTTACAAGTTATGTTTTATGATTGGATGACTTTGGTTTGTTAATGATTTGTTTAAGTGTAAAACCTCTATCTGATTTACCCAGAAAAATAAGAGTCATGGATTCATGATTTAAAATGTTTGTCTGTGATATGGGTTAGCTTTGAGATTGAGTGATTTCTTTTATAAGTTCTCTTTATAAAGTTGTTTATAAAAATCCCCGGATTCAAGTGGTGGGTATATGGTCTGAAGGTAGAAAGAAATATGGGGCTGTAACATTGTGTTGTTGCTTATGTCTCATGTTAATTAAAAACAAAAGAAAATGTAGAAGTGCAATGTTGTACATGTGCTGAGCTTCTATGTTTTATGAAATACCCAAATCAAATATACTTGTGGTTTAGCCAGATCATGAATCTGATTGAACCAGAGGTAAGAAAAAAAAAAATATATATCTAGTAAATTACTCAGGACCATATGCTTACATCTTGATCCAGTGAAACCCATAGGCAAATGATGTGCTAGGAAGTCACCTCCCTTTTTCAAGATTAAATGTTTGCCTCTGAGAATATAACTTACCAAACTCTGGATGAATACATGTTGCTTGCATTATTTATATTTCTTTGATTAAGAGGTGAGATGCAGAAGGGATTAGCACTGCTATGAAAAATAATAACAACACTTAGTAATTTAACTAAGGACTCGGGATCTTAGGGCTACCAAAGTATAGCTTGGCAAGGGGAATATTGCAAGTTCACACATGGTATGTTTATACCCAGGGGCCTGAGTGTGCTGGGTTAACAGAGAGATGTCCCAGGCAGTGTGTGTTTAAAAGGAGAAAGTAGTTAAAGACCCTATTATATTTGATAATGAATTCTAGGAATAGATTCAGGAGAGGCCTGGGCAAAATCCCTGATGGCCAGTAAAGTTGAAAAGGGCATGATAACTGAATTGATGTTTGCATTTGGTTGGTTTTTGATGCTTTTTATTGATGAATCTTATGATTGCTTTCTATGAATCAAGTCATTGAGAATTTGTTTAACACTGATATGAATGCACATGCCTCACAAAAACATGCACCCAGAAGATACTGAGTTTCTTATTCTTGCAAAGTACTGGAATACAAATAGAATTGAATAAGATCATGTTTTCAGTTAGATTATTCACACCAGACAAATAGTCTGACCCTTTTGTGTTTATGCACCATTGGGTGTCTCATATTCTTATGGGGCAGCTCATGGTGATTTTGCAGGAAAGTAGGAATTGCTTTGATCAAGCTTTGGATGTTTAACTGCTTAAGATTTGGATGCTATGTTTTAAAAGACTTTGCTGAAGTAAACCAAACCTTCATGATGAACTAGATTAAGACCTACTGTTTAAAGTTACTTTGAGAAACCAATGTATTGTTAATTGCTGTTTTGTAGTTGTTGAATTTATATGTATCAGCTGAAACCATGTGCTTTGTTTTGCAAAATGCTTGCTAAGGAAAAATGAATTTTCAGGCTTCAAGAACAGTTAGGCTATAATGGTAGTAAATTTGAGATTGGAAGAATTTGTGGTTTGTATGTATATCTAAAGAACTGACATAAGAAAACCCATGTTAAGTCAAAAATAAAATCTGATAGAAAGGGCTTAAGTTGCTTTAAAAAGAAAACGAAATAGCATGCATTTTGTTACAAAATTGTGCAAACCTGAATAGGGCTAACATAGCCATTTCTCTTAAGCATGGGTTAAGCCAGCAACCAAGGGTTTTAAATTAAGTGTTCAGAACTGTTTCATAACCCAAAGTATAAAATAGATTCAGACAATTTTGTTAATAAGGAAAAATAAGGCACTGAACTGCTCACTGACACACACATGCACAGAAACATGCACACACACATGCACAAGTAAAAGCACAGTTTACCCAGTAATAAAATCAGAAGAATTTATGTAGAATGAGGAGCCTTGAGACATAAAATCAATAGTAATGCATTAACCCAAGTCATTTGGAAAAATCTAGTTTTGAAAAACACTATTGCTATGAAGAGAGTATTTCTTTTAAGCAATACTCAAACAGATTTCTACCTTCAAAATTTCTGTACTCTGATTTAGGTAGAAGATGACTTATATATCTTCACATATATAAGTTCAAGATAAAATGAGTAAACCAATATTTTTATATTGGCAGAAAGGTCCTGGATAGAAGAAAAATTGAATTAAGTATTTTCTTGATTAAATGGCCACTGAATGTTTTAAATTTTTTTTTAAGTGGGTCATTTCACTATAATGTTAGTATTTATATTTTATAATCTTATTATAAGGTTGTTGTCATCAAAACCATCATCTCAAGGACTAACAATCTCCCCATTTTTGATGATGACAACCTTTGTTTATAAAATATTATTTCTATCCTATTGACTCCCCCTAAAACTAATAACTCCCCCTTAATCTATGCCTAACTATCCTATATTTTATACTTCTCCCCCTTTGTCATCAACAAAAACTAACTCCAAACTATATAACTCCCCCTTAGTCTAATATTAAATGATTATAATGATAGTGTTATCATAAATAATCAACACTTAATTCTAAAACTAAAACTTTAGTCCTAAATTACAAACTCTCCTAACTAAGAATCTATATATGATAATATTTGTAATATAAGAACACAAATCATTTATATTGTTATATTTACATGAGCGTAGAGAACGTAAGTAAAAATATACAACAATAGGAAAGAATAAAGAGAAATTATTGCGTGTCCTTAAAAATGGGAGATCTATGAAGCGAACAATTTGGATAGTGGAAACAGAAATTTCTACGTTGTTCGACAGGATTTCCATCTTTTTCAAAGCACACTTCGCCAACGCAAATGACTTTGTCGTTATCTTCAGCATGCTCGTCTTCCATGGGGGCTTCTTCTTCCTCGCTGTCCTCTTGCACTTGATCTCCTGAAGACTCTTCATCAATCAAGATCGGATTAGCATGATTGTCAATTAGAAATTTTTGCAAATTTCTAATAATTTTGCCTTGCCGTTCTTGTTCTTTGGCCATTCTAAGTTGCACCACTTTAATTTCAGTCATTAGTTGTAGTGCATCCTTCAAAGAATCCTCCATTTTCATCACTCATGCAAGTGTAGTTTTTTGAAACGGTCCAGAAGTAGGACAAGGGAATGAAAAGATTGAATTTTTGTTTGATTTGGAAGAGGGGGCCATTGTTTAAATGTTTTCAAAAGATAGAACAGAGAAAGAACAGAAAGAATGATCCAATTTTCGAAATAAGAAGAATATATAACCACTTATTTGAATTTTGGTAGGAAAAACTCAAAAATAAAAAAATCGTTATATGTCGACATGGTTAGGAGGGGGATGTCGACATGGTGCTTGATATTTTTACTATTTGATTTATTTTTATTTTTTAATTTAATTTTTAATTATACTTTGTTATTTATATTTTATATTTCAGTTTATTGAACAAATACCTAATTCTCTTTTTAATTTAGTAAATATAGATTCATTTAAGGGTTTTGTTAATATATCAGCAATTTGATTCTCAGAATTGATATAATCGAGAGTAATTACTTCCTTACTAATATTATCTTCGAGAAAATGATGTCTGATATCAATATGTTTAGTTCGAGCATGATGAGTAGTATTTTTGGATAAATTTATTGCACTAGTATTATCACAATAAATTGGTGATCTTGAGATATTTAAACCAAAATCTTTTAAAGTTTGTTGCATATATATTACTTGAGAACAAGCTAAAGCAGCAGAAATATACACTGCTTCAGTTGTTGATAGAGAAACTGTGTTTTGCTTTTTACTAAACCATGAAATCAGAGAATGCCCCAAAAAGTGATAAGTTCCACTTGTACTTTTTCGGTCTGACTTACAACCAGCATAGTCGGCATCACAGTAAGATATTAATTCAAAAGAATCATTTTTAGGATAAAATAAGCCATAGTGAATGGTGTGTTTAATATATCTTATGATACGTTTTACAGCTTTTAAGTGGGTCTTTTTAGGTTGGGATTGATATCTTGCACGGAGGCAAATGATATGCATGATATCAGGTCTACTAGCAGTGATATAGAGTAGTGATCCAATCATTCCTCTATATAATTTTGATCTACATCTTTCGAGAGATCTTCTTTACTTAGGTACTCATTGGTTGCCATGGGAGTGGGTTCTCCACTTGTAGTAGTCAAACCAAATTTACTAACTAGGTCTTTAGCATATTTTTCTTGACTAATAAAGATACCATTATCTAATTGTTTTATTTGGAATCCTAGAAAGAAGCTTAATTCACCCATATGACTCATCTCAAACTCTTTTGTCATTATTTCAGAAAATTCTTTATTCATTTCAAAATTAGTTGATCCGAAAATGATATCATCTACGTAAACTTGTACTAGTTGAATATCATTTTTATTTCTTTTAATAAAAAGAGTATTATCTACTTTACCAATTTCAAAGTTTGATTGAATTAAGTAAGATCTTAGTCTATCATACCAGGCTCTAGGAGCTTGTTTTAGACCATATAGAGCTTTCTTAAGTTTGTAACATGATTTGGAAATTTTTCATTTTCAAAAAGTGGTGGTTGTTCAACATATACTTATTCTTTTACAAATCCATTTAAAAAGGCACTTTTAACATCCATTTGAAATAATTTGAAATTATTATAATTTGCGAAAGCAAGTAGAATCCTAATGGCTTCTAATCTTGCTACGGGAGCAAAGGTTTCATCAAAATCTATTCCTTCTTCTTGACAATAACCTTGAGCGACTAACCGGGCTTTATTTCTAATGACCTCACTTTGTTCATTCATTTTATTTTTATAAACCCATTTTGTTCCAATTATAGTTTTATTTTCAGGTCTAGGAACAAGTTCCCAAACAACATTTCTAGTGAATTGATTTAATTCTTCTAGCATAGCCAAAATCCATGAATCATCAGTTGATGCTTCTTTTGGATTTTTGTGTTCAATAGTTGATATAAAAGCTACATTGCTCATTTTACTTAGTTGATTTCTAGTTGTAACAACAAATTGCATATCTCCTAGAATATTTTCTATGGGATGATCTTTTAAAAGTTTAATCCTTTTATTAGGATGATTAAATTCATTATTAGTTTCAATTGACTCTTGATTTTGAGTAATTAAATCCTCTTCATCATTTGTCTCTACAAACTTTTTGGGATTTTCATCGAATGAAACATGCATTGTTTCTTCAATGGTGTTAGTTCTTAAATTAAACACTCTGTATGCTTTGCTTCTATTAGAATATCCGATAAAGATACCTTTGTCGGATTTAGGATCAAATTTGTCTAAGTTATCTTTTGTATTTAAAATAAAACATTTACTTCCAAATATTCTAAAATAAGATACCTTAGGTTTCATTCCGTGAAGAAGTTCATAAGATGTCTTATCAGTTAAAGGTCTTATTAAGATTCTATTTAAAATAAAACAGGCGGTAGCAACTGCTTCTGCCCAAAAATGTTTTGGTAAATTACTATCTGAAAGCATAGTTCTCGCACACTCTTGAATCGTCCTATTTTTAAGTTCTACTACTTCGTTTTGTTGTGGAGTTCTCGGAAATGAAAAATTGTGAGTTATCCCCTTTTTATTGTAGAATTCCTCAAACTTTTCATTTTCAAATTCACCACCGTGATCACTACGGATGGTTATAATTTTTACTGAAAGTTGATTTTGAATCCTTTTTGTAAAGTTCTTAAAACCTTCAAAAGTATCACTTTTATGTTTCAAAAATACTGTCCATGTAAATCTAGTAATCATCTACAATTACAAAAACATATTTACTGTGATTTATTGACTGAATTTGAGATGGACCAAATAAATCAAGATGAAGTAATTCAAAAGGTTTTGAAGTTGAAATCATATCTTTTAATTTAAAGGAACTTTTTCTAAGCTTTCCTAGTTGACATGCATCACATAAACTATCTACTTTAAAATTCATTTTAGGGAGACCTCTTACTAGATCATGTTTTGACAGTCTAGATAAGAGTTTGAAATTCAAATGCCCAAATCTCTTATGCCAAATCCAAGGGTCACTTGTATTTGCCAAAACACACAAGTTATCATTTGAAACTTTCATACTAAGAATATAAGTATACTTTTTCCTAATTCCCTCAAATATTATGGTTGAATTATTATCTTCAATGTGACACTTATCTTTTTCAAATTTAATTTTATATCCTTTATCGCAAAGTTGACTAATACTTAGAAAATTATGTTTCAGATTCTTAACTAGCAAAACGTTAGTAATAATAGGAGTTTTAGAGTTACCGACATTGCCGATGCCAATCACATATCCTTTTGAGTTGTCTCCAAAGTTAACCAATCCTCCGTCTTTGTATATTATATCATTCAGCATATCCGGATTACCAGTAATGTGTCTAGAACATCCACTATAGAGTATCCATTTATTCATTTTGATCTGCACAATTTGTCCATTGTGGATTGATTCCTCAACACCCATAAAACATGTTTCCTGCACATCATAAAAACCTCATGAACGATTTGACTTTGAATATAGATTATATGCACTTATGATACAATGATGATTTGAATATTTTTAAACAAGTATTAACAAAATTTTCAAATATAGCCATTATATAATTTTCAAAATTCAGATTATGAAACTTTGAAAACCTTGCTCTAATACCAAATGTGAGAAATGCGGATTACGGATCTTAAGGCTAGTATAAACACTAGAGGGGGTGAATAGTGTTTTAAGGAATTACTAATTCTTTTCGAGTTTATATTAATTTGAACACAAATGTATGCAATATTCAGACACAGATATGATCATAGATGCAAATATAAAGTAAAAGCAGTAAAGGAAAGAACACATCGGATTTTATACTGGTTCGGAGTTACCTTACATCCAGTCCCGCACACAAGTACGGATTTCCTTTCAAAAACAATCTTTACAATTACAACCCTTGATTTCAAGGCCACAAGGTACACCACTCCAGATTCACAATCCTCTGGGTAGAGATACTTGATTTCCCAGGCAACAAGTTCCCCCAATTGATTTCCTAGGCTACAATCACACCTTTTCTCACTTGATTGATTTCCAAGGCTACAATCACACCTTTTCTCACTTGATTGATTACAAAAAAGCCTATAACTCTGAATAGCACTGGGATCTTGTTGAGATAGTGATAGAGAATCAAACCAGAAATGATCTAGTTAAATTCAATGGTGATTTCGGCAGAGTAATGGTAAGAATATATATATAAAGAAATGTGGAAGAAGAAGAGGAGTGAAAACCAGAAAAATATTGTTTAAAATTCGTTGAAAACATCCCCTATTTATAGAAGAACAACAGCCATGTCTATTCGTGAAAGGTTATGACGAATAGACACTTCTTTTGAAATTCAAATTTTTGAAACCAACTGCCACTATGTCGACATGGGTATCTTGGGTATGTCGACATCCCAAAGGAAATTTTGGTGATTTTATTTTCTTTGAAAATTACTTCTATCTTATATTAAAACTATTTTAAACTTTATAAATATACTTAACTATAGTTAAAATACATAAGTAAATATAGAGAATAATATATATATAATTTTACTATAATTTTATATTTAAATCTAAGTATAAATATTAAAAGTTAAATATATTATAATTAAAATATAGTTTAAAACAAATGAAGTTTAAAACAAGAGTTTATTTAAAAACAAAATCAAAGAATATTTTAAGGCTAAAACATCTTTTTGAAAATCATTTGAAAAGATAATTTTTAAGGCTAAAACATTTTGAAAAGCAGTTTTGAAAATCATTTTGAAGTAGTTTTGCAAGCTTCTTCCTGCAGAATATCTCATCACATCAGGACTCGAGAACTTGTACAAAACCAGGATGTTCGTGGGTTTGTAAGCCACTTTTCTTAGGTTTGTAAGCCACTTGTTGTGGGTTTGTAAGCTACTAAAAAGGCAGAAATGGGTTCCATCCCAAATGAAATATGGAGTGAAGATTTCAGTGCTATTATGAAGTTTTAACATAATTCTAGACTTAATACTTATCTTGTACTATTTGATAATCTTGCTATTCTTGATATTCTTGATACTCATGAGTCTTCAATCTTGATATCTTGAATCTCTATACTGTACAATCTTCATTCTTGATACCGGCATGGTTAAATCCTGCATATACATATATATCTAAACTATAATTGTTAGCACCAAAATTGGTCACTAACCCCGTTGAGAAAGTTTATGTAGAGAGATAAATGAAGAAAGTAAATTTAAACAGAGAACAATATGCTAAATTGAATGCAAAAATGAGAACACCAGATTTATAGTGGTCCGGCGTAATTGCCTACGTCCACTTTGAGGTTAATCTTTTATTGCTTTACTTGATAACTGATTATAGATACAATTCGTTCACCAACTACTCGAATACAGTTGCTAAGTAAAAAGAGCGAGTCTTGAAAGCGATAGAGTCTCCCCAGTGTTCTCGAAAAAAGCCCCTTTTCATTGTGCCCCTGCCTCTCTATTTATAGACAAAGATGGGTTGGACTTCCTTGGTGGGCCTAGCAACTAAATACCTCGGCCCAAAAAGAGTGAGTTCTATGTGCCGAACCATTGATGCCGAACAAACCGATGCCGAACGATGTCGTCATGCCAAACATAGTGCTGTGCTGAGTGGAGAGTGCAGGCCGAGCGATAGTTGCAGCCGGTCGAGATTAGATGAATGTCGAACACCTCTGGATGTCAAACATCTCTAGATGCCGAACAACTCTGAATGCCGAATGAGGTGTGGATGCCGAGAAGTATGGAGCGCCGAATGACTCTGCCATGCCGAACGGTCCATGTATGCCGAACGTTCTGCCATGCCGAACGATCCATGTATGCCGAACACTCTCGAATGCCGAACGATCCATGTATGCCGAATGCTCTGCCATGCCGAACGATCCGTGTATGCCGAACGCTCTGCCATGCCGAACGATCCATGTATGCCGAACAATCCATGTATGCCGAACACTCTCGAATGCCGAACGATCCATGTATGCCGAATGCTTTGCCATGCCGAACACTCCATGTATGCCGAACGCTCTGCCATGCCGAACGATCCATGTATGTCGAACTATCCATGTATGCCAAACACTCTCGATTGCCGAACGATCCATGTATGCCGAACGCTCTGCCATGCCGAACACTCTAGAATGCCGATCGATATGCAATACCGAATGACTCTTAATGCCGAACGGTATGTAAGTGTCGAGTGCCTAGTTGCCTGGTCAAACATTCAGGTAACACTTGCCTCCCAAAGTGCATAATGTGGTTAAACGTGATGTGCTTTGAGTCATGAATCCATCGTGCTTTGCTTCAAGCTGTGGCTTAGTCTTCATGATAGTGTCTTCTCTCGAATTCCAGGTGAGGCGATGTGTACCAAACGACATGCAAATACCGAATGACACAGCCGAAGCCGAGCACCCAGGATGCCAAACGACATAGCCGATGCCGAACAATGTCGTTTTGACCGGTTCTACCGGTTATAGTCTCTTCGACTTCCTCTCCTCAACTATAAAAGCTGGCATTCTTCTTCTTCTTCTCTTTTCACTTTTTACCTCCGCGACTCTCCAAGAATACATAACTTACCTCCCTTAAGTTTTATTTACCTCTTACGATCTTTCCTTCTTACTTCGAATCCAACAAGCCCTTTCCAAGTTAAGCTCGAACACTCTGACAATCTTAAGTCCATAGATCCCCAAGATCCTGCCGTTTCCTTCGGTAAGAAACTCTCGATCGTTTTCTCAAATTAGGAAGCTTAACACAAAACTCGAACTCGTAAATTCTCCGTAGATTAAAGGAAATAAGAGGCGTGTGGGTGATGAACTGTCGTGGATCGGCACGATCTTTAAAGCCGCGTGAGTATAAGGGTGCACGGAATTGGAGGTAAGGTCTAGTGAAGTGGATCGACATGATCGTGGTTTGACACGGCTTGTCGAAAGACTTGGTCATGCTGATCGGGAGAGATGGAGGAAAAGAGGAGAAGTGATGTTAAGGGCAGAAGGACGAGCGAATCGACTCGGCATGACTTGCTGCGTGCACTCGTTTTCAAGCCGAATAGAAGGGAGGTCGAACAGAATTCTGGCCGGACAGAATTTTAGCCGAACAGAATTTTGGCCGAACAGAATTTCGGCCGACCAGAACGAAGGCCGAACAGAATTTAAGCCGAATAGAATTTAAGCCGAACAAAATTTAAGCCGAACAAAATTTAAGCCGAATAGAATTTTGGCCGAACTCCTATTCAACTTGCCTAATCATATAACAAACACAAGGACAAGGACCTAAGCATACTAGCATATCGAACTAATCTAGACTGATAACTTCCTAGTTTCAATAATTACAAGCCTAAACTTAAACCAATAACAATAGATTAAAGCTTTTAACACGCAGTGCCAATGTCCGAGTTCAAAATTGAAAACATTGCAATGCTGGCTTTCGGAGACGGTCAGCGATGACAGTCTTCGAAGATGACAGTTCAAAGCTCAACTTTATACCATCAATTCTGTGACTTATAATTTCTCAGCGTTTACACCTGAATGATCGCACTAGTTCACACACTACACGGGGGGAATATTCGTATTGTTAAGTCTAACGTCGATTATTTTTCAAGTATAGTACAAACAGGTACTTTTCTAGATTCAACCTTTATCGGCGATGTCTAGGAAATCTAGCTCCGCCACGATTTCAGACTGGCCTGGGCCGTCCTCCCGACAAGAAGTCGCAGATACTTCAAACCCGTCAACTTCCCCTACACATGACTTAGCTCCCAATGCTCTGGAGGCAACAATTCTCTTGGACAACCCTGTCGATTCACATGCTTCGAAGATTAATGAAAGTACACTCCGTTGGATATGCTATGTCCATGGAATCCCCTTCGATGATGTGCTAGTTCCATCGGGGCATGATCGTCCACACTTGCCCCCAGTCGGATACACAGCATGTAATAAATTCATGTGCTGGGTTAGCAGTGTGCCACCGTTCAACTCGTTTCTTCGGGATGTGCTGCAATATATTGACATTGCCCCCTCGCAACTGCACCCGAACGGCCATGCATTCCTCTACGGTACTTGCATCCTCTTCATGAATGTCTTCTCTAGGCTTCCAACTTCGTGCGATATCCGATACATATATTGCATCAAGAAATGGAAGGATAGCCCATCATTCATGTTTCTCGAGCCGCATAACAAATGTCAAATCTTAACTGGGGCGTGGACCAAGTTCGCCTTGTATAAACAAGAATGGTTTTATGTGCGTTGTCCCGCCGGCTTTGCGAGTAGATGGGTTGAAGGAAGTAAGCCTTTTTCTTGGACTGTTACTCATGTTTAGTCGAAGCCGTACCTTTTCTAAATTTTACCCATCTTTTCAGGTATTAGCCCACGTCCTGACGGCCATGGATATTCTGATGCCGTCGAAGCCATTCGAGCCCTTCCTGCCGAAGAACGGGACATTAGAACTCTCATTTCGAATGAGTCACTTACAAGGCTTGGACTGTTGGAAGAAGGCCGTCGGATAAGCTTTCCTCAAGGAGTAACCATTCCTAGTCCTGCCTCTGGTAAAGGGAAAAGACAAGCTGAGTCTTCAACACGCAATGCTCCTGATGCACTAGAAGAGGGGGAAATTAAGGAGACTGAGACGCCCAAAGTACAGGGCGAGAATATTAGTCCATCTTGGGGACCGACAGTTGAAGTTCATGACATAGAAACGTCGTCTTCCCCTTCGAAGAGAGAGAAGAAACTAACGTGCAAGCTGAGGAAGAAAACTGTGGGCGGAACTTCTAAAGTTACCCTTATGCCAATGGAAAAAGAAACTTCCTCGGAGCACTTAGAAAGTTCTCTGAAGGGCCTGTCGAACCTTACCATTCCTAACGATTTACTCAACTACGGTTTCGATGATCCAGAGGCCCTCAAGCTTCACTCGCCCGCTAGAGGCAGTACGGGAGTTCAAGCCCAAGTCCAGGGAGATAAAACTCCAATTAGTAAAGAAACTGGTCCGTCGGGGGGAAACACTAGGACACACGGACACGCGCACTTCACTTTGCACTTCAATCTTAACCGTCATCCTGATCTTTTCTAACTTGTTGTTATTCTCATTCTATGCAGGTGACATGGGACGCTCCCACGGATTTGATCGTCTCCACGACTCTTCCATCTTTCACCATTCTGGTCGGGATTCGGGCTTCGGTAAACGTCGGGACAGGGACGACTACGGAGATCGTGACAACCGTTCCCGAGAGTCGTCTTATCGAAAGAAATCACACTCCCAGTCTCCATACTCTCGCGATCTTCCTCCTTTAACAGAACCAGACAGAGAAAAATCTTCGCAGAAGGGGTCTCAACCCGATGTTTCCCGAGATCAACATTCCGGTTCATCAAGCACACGACAATCTCGGGAACATCGTAAGAGAACTGAACTTTCAAAACCTCCTCCCCCTGTTCCTTCGGCAGACCCAACGATATCGGAGAAGCTGGTTGATCTTAAAGCTAAATTTCCCAAAATCTGCTTTGACGGTCTGAAGTTCCTCCCAGCTATTCATCACATTCCGGGGAATGTCAAGTAGAGTGCCATCGCTTGCAACAACGACGTCTATGTTCAACATGACGCGTTTGTTCATTTAGTCGAAAAAGTCTCGGAAGTATCCGTTGAGCGTCAACAAGAAATCGACCGCTTGAAGCTCGAAGCTATCTTTGATAAAGACATCATCAAAAATCAGGATAAAGAGCTCGCTTCGTACAAGTCCAAACTTGAAGCTGCAGAACAGAGTGCTAAGGAGACTGCGGAGGCCGTCGCTCATCTAGAGACGACTCATAAGAAAGAACTTGATGTCGTAGTCTAACGCAGTGGGGCCCTAGCTTTAGAAAAATATTCTATTCAAAAAGAAAGGGATGCACTCGCCATGCAGGTTAAAGAGTTGAAGGAGCTACTCTCTAAGGAGAGGGAAGAGAAGATAGCGGCTCAAGAGGAGTCTCAACGGTACTGTAACGAGATTGTCGATACACGTCTCTTGAAGGCAAAGCTCGACGATGAGCTTTCTAAGGTTGGGACAATGAACGATGAAGCCCGCGAGGAGGGCAAGAGAATAGCTTCCGCGGAGATCGACTCCCGCCTTGAAGCTGCTGCAGAGGCCGATAGAGAAGAGATCAAGTGTATGTTCGACCCACTGATAGTCGAATACAATGCCCGTGTCCTCATGCACCGGGACTTGACTTTCTTAGGCGAGGGCTACCTTGAATCTTTGGCCGAGGCTTGGGAGACTTTAATAAAGATTAGAAAGGTGGAGTCGGGCACCGAGGAGGTCGACGAGGAGGCTTTAGTGAAAGAGTTTCTCAGGGGGAATGAGCCATCGGACTTGTCTGCAGCTGTGGCTCTCTTTGGTAAAGGCTCTCCTCCATCAAAAGAGAAAGATGACAAAGCTGGTCCATCTGGAACCGAGGCTGCAGCTCCTCCTTCTACTCAATCGGCCGATCGGCCAGCACTTGACCCATTCGAGCAGCACGCCGGCTATGATCCGGAAGACCCCGGCCTCGGCATTCACGTGCTATCTCCCATTCTAGAGGGTGAAACTCCATGCACAGCTGAAAGCCAGCAAGAAACCCGTATAAAACTCTTCTTCTAGAAGTTCAAAGATCTGTCGCTTTCTGCGAGCGGTTATTGGTTCTAATGTTCGTTCTTTATGTTTTTATGCAGGCCGCTCTGATCCTGAACTGACTCCGAGGAGCGATGACGCCAAGGAGGAGACGGTGAAAACAAGCGATGCTACTCACACGGGAGTAACTCCCGGTCCTGATGCTCAAGTGATCGGGGCGCTAGATGATGATAAGTCTGACACTTCATCTCCCGTTGAAGGGAGTTATGAAATTGAAATCACGGGCGCCTCAGAACACACTTCGAAGGTGAGTATGAAGGAGCGACTCGCGAAAGAGAAGAAGAAGAAGGTTGAGATCAAGGTCGAGTCTCAAGTAATAGAACTTAACAACCCGCTGAACAGGCCTCTGAAAGTCATTCTTCCCGGCAAATCCAAACCACTGGATGTTCCTCCTCCCACTCCTGACTCTGCTTCTTTGGCGAGCAAAAAGTCCAAGAGGAAGCATGAGGGGGAGGAGTCATCCGAGAAAGCAAAGGAGGACAAGAAACTAAAGAAGTCGAAGAAGTAGCCACTATACTCGTTCAACGAGGTTTTGCTTAGGTCATGTAACTACTTTTACTTTTTCGTTTTCGTAGTTTATGTAGATAGACTTTTGACTCCAAGTTTTGGAGGAGTGGTTGTATAACCCCATTTTGGATTATTGAATAAAGTTTAGTTTCTTTGTCATTTGAACGATTTCTGCTTTTTAGCTTTCTGTATAACTTTGGTCGAAACTCAAGTTCTTATGAGTTACATAAATTCCCAATCCATTCTTACAATGTTCGGACATTCTTTGGAATTGTACATCTCTTGTTTCACATTTTTGGTACTTAGAATACTTTTTAATCCGCGCTTCGGGGACTTAGAGTAATCCGGTCCGCATTCAGGGGACTGGGAGATTCAAGTCGTTTATACTCTAGTCTGCGCTCCGGGGACTTAGAGTGCTCCGGTCCGCATTCAGGGGACTTTGAGATTCAAGTCGTTTATACTCTAGTCCGCGCTCCGGGGACTTTGAGTAATCCGGTCCAAATTCAGGGGACTCGAAGATTCAAGTCGTTTATACTCTAGTCCGCGCTCCGGGGACTAAGAGTACTCCGGTCCGCATTCAGGGGACTTGGAGATTCGAGTCGTTTATACTCTAGTCTGCGCTTCGGGGACTTAGAGTACTCCGGTCCGCATTCAGGGGACTTGGAGATTCAAGTCGTTTATACTCTAGTCCGCGCTCCAGGGACTTAGAGTACTCTGGTCCGCATTCAAGGGACTCGGAGATTCGAGTCGTTTATACTCTAGTCCACGCTCCGGGGACTTAGAGTGCTCCGATCCGCATTCAGGGGACTTGGAGATTCAAGTCGTTTATACTCTAGTCCGCGCTCCGGGGACTTAGAGTGCTCCGATCCACATTCAGGGGACTCGGAGATTCAAGTCGTTTATACTCTAGTCCGCGCTCCGGGGACTTAGAGTACTCCGATCCGTATTCAGGGGACTCGGAGATTCAAGTCGTTTATATTCTAGTCCGCGCTCCGGGGACTTAGACTACTCCGATCCGCATTCAGGGGACTCGGAGATTCAAGTCGTTTATGCGAGTTCGTACGTCACGTAGAACAGTGCAATTTCAATCGTTTGTCACCGGACTATAAAGTTTAGAAACATCAATAATTCATAGAAAGGATGGCTTAAAGCCTTTATTAATGAAAACAAACTAAATCTTCCGATTACATGCTAAAAGGGAAATTAAGAATCAATGGAATAAAAACATACGGGAAACAATTGCATCTAAAACAGGAAAGAAACAGGCTAAATATAATAATGTTGCAAATGTTCACGGTTCCACGCTCGGGGGAGAGTCACGCCATCAACGGTCGCTAGCTTGAAAGTTCCTTCTCCAAGCTTCCGTTCAACGACATATGGACCTTCCCAGTTGGGATTCATACGTGACGGTACTGGGAAAAATCGTTTCAAAATGAGATCACCCACATCAAATATTCTTGGGCGGACTTTATCATCGTAATATCGCTTGACTCGGTGCCTATATGCTGCCACCCTTAATTCGGCTTCTTCGCATTTTTCATCGATGCAGACCAGTGATTCCAACAAGAGATCCTGATTCGTCTTAGGATCATAATATGTCACTCGATGCGATGGAACTTCAAGCTCCATGGGTATAACAGCTTCCGAACCGTATGCAAATGCGAATGCAGTGTGGCCAGTCGCGGACTTGTGGGTAGTTCTATAAGCCCATAGCGCTGTCGGGAGCTCATCTACCCTCTTGCCTCCAGCCTTTTCCAAACGCTTCTTCAATATGGACTTGATTATTTTGTTCACGGCCTCAACTTGTCCGTTTGCCTTCGGATGAGCAACGACGGCGAACTTTTTCTCAATGCCGTACTTTAAACAGAAATCTTTGAATTCTCTACTTTCAAACTGAGTTCCGTTATCTGTAATGATGGTTCGCGGGAGGCCAAAGCGGCATATAATGTTTCGTACAACAAAATTAATGACCTTCTTGGAGGTGATTGTGGCCAAAGGCTCTGCCTCGGCCCATTTCGTGAAGTAGTCGACCGCAACTATCGCGTATTTTGCACCACCTTTGGATATAGGCAAAGAACCGATTATGTCAATTCCCCAGATTGCAAACGGCCATGGACTAACCATTTGCGTGAGTTCCGTCAGTGAAGCTCTCGGGATTTTTGCGTATCTTTGACACTTGTCACATTTTCTTACATAGTCTGCAGCATCCCGATTCACAGTTGACCAATAGTATCCGTAGCGGAGGATCTTTTTTGCTAGTGTCTGCCCCCCAGCATGATCGCCACATTCTCCTTCGTGAACCTCCTCCAAGACCCGCTTTGTTTCATCACGGGTGAGGCACCGTAGTAAGGAACCGAGAACCCCCTCCGATACATTACTTCTCCCTGCATCACATATCGCGTGGCTTTGCGAATGACCTATCGCCTTTCGCTTCTTTTTTCGGGTAGAGTCCCGTTCAGCAGGTATTGTTTGAACAGAGTTATCCACGACTCCTTCTCGATTTCCGTTTCCAACGCAAAATCGACTTCCATCACATCTATGCTTGGAGCATGTAAGGTTTCGACGGGAACTAATCCCATTTGCTGTGCATCGCCAGTGCTTGCGAATTTGGCCAACGAATCGGCTTCCTTGTTCTGTTCACGCGGGACATGCGAAATGTCATAATGTTCGAAGTTCGCCAATAGTCCTTGAACCAGAGCAAGGTATGGAGCAAGCTTTTGCCCCCCTTGCTTGGTAGTCTCCTCGCACTTGGTACACCACCAGCTGCGAATCACAAAAGATTTCCACTGATTTTACCCCGAGTTCTCCAACGAGCCTTAAACCAGCAATCAACGCTTCATATTCTGCTTCATTATTCGTAGTCGGGAAGTTGAGCTTCAAAGCATAACAAATCAATCGATTTTCCGGAGTCACAAGGACTACACCAGCCCCGGAGCATCGGTCGTTTGATGCCCCATCGGTGTACAATTTCCATTGAATGGGAGGAATGACTCTGTGACCATTTGGTTCGTCTGGCACAATAATCTCAGCGATGAAATCTGCTAATGCTTGCCCTTGTATGGCTCTTCGCGGCATGTAGGTAATATCGAACTGACTCAATTCTATATTCCATTTTAACATCCTTCCAGAAGTTTCTGGTCGTTGGAGTACCTGTCGCAAGGGATGATCGGTATAAACACTGACTGAGTGAGCTTGAAAGTATGGATGCGGCTTGCGTGATGCAATCACCAAGCAATAGGCCAATTTCTCAATTTTAGGGTAATTCCACTCTGCCCCCTTTAAACGTTTACTAACGTAATACACCGGCTTTTGAACTCGGTCCTCCTCGCGGACCAAGGCCGCACTTATAGCATGCGGAGATACGGCCAAGTATACGTACATCATCTCGTGTTCTACTGGTTTTGACAGCACTGGAGGACTCTCCAAATGCCTCAGCAGATCTCGGAACACTTCCTCACTGCTGGATGTCCATTCGAAATTCCTCTTTCCTTTCTTTATTATATCGAAGAAGGGAACGCACTTGTCTATGGCTCTGGATATAAATCGACTCAGCGTGGCCACCTTTCCATTCAAGCTTTGTACCTGTTTTATAGTTCTGGGCACTTATACATCTCGAATAGCTTGAATCTTTTCCAGGTTAGCTTCAATTCCCCTGGCATTAACAATGAATCCCAAAAACTTCCCTGACGCAACGCCGAAGGAACACTTCAGAGGGTTGATCTTCATCCCATAACATCTGAGTATACCAAACATCTCTACTAAGTCTCGAATGTGGTCGTTTGACTGTCGTGACTTCACGAGCATGTCATCCACATAGACTTCCATCGTTCTACCAATCTGATCTTTGAACATTCGATTTACCCAACGCTGATAGGTCACTCCCGCGTTTTTCAATCCAAAAGGCATTACAACATAGCAATATAGCCCAACGTCTGTGATGAAACTGGTGTGTTCCTGGTCCGAAATGTGCATCGGGATCTGATTGTATCCTGAGTACACATCCATGAATGACAACAACTCGTGTCCTGCAGTGGAGTCGACCAACTGATCAATCCTAGGTAATGGGAAACTGTCCTTGGGGCATGCTTTGTTCAAATCGGAATAATCTACGCAAGTTCTCCATTTCCCGTTTGCCTTTTTCACCAGCACGGGGTTTGATACCCATTCAGGGTAGAGGGCGTCGCGGACGAACCCATTGGCTTTGAGTTTGTCCACCTCCTCTTGAGAGCAGCGGACCTCTCCGGGTCCATTCCTCTCCTCTTTTTCTTAACTGGGACATACTTCGAGTCTATGTTCAACATATGACTCGTAATAGCGGGAGAGATCCTGCACATGTCAGAATGTGTCCAAGCGAAAACATCGAGATTTGCTCGGAGGAAATCACTAAGGTCTTCAGTCATTGCGGGGCTGAGTTGTAATCCAATCTTTAGTACTCGCGATGGATCGTCTCGACTGACTGAAATGTCAATCGTCGGTTAAGCCGGTGCTTCTTTCTCCTCCCTGGGTTCCTCATCGTCGTCTCTCGGATCTATGTCTCTGAAGATCCGAGAATCATGCCCGAGCCAGGGCTCGGGCATTACTTGTCAATTGTCAGTATGCTGGATGCGGACGGGATTGTCCGCAACCTTTCCTTTCTCCCTCCGATGGGCCTCTCGGAGCTCAGCCACATAACATGCACGACCGGTCGCCTGGTCGCCATGAACAACACCTACTCCTTTGTCAGTCGGAAACTTTAAAGTCAAACACCACGGGGCTAATGCTGCCCTAAACTCAGCCAGGGCCGGTCGGCCCAAAAACACATTGTACGGAGAATCCACATCCAAAACTACGAAAGGTAGGATTCGCACCCTCCTACGCTCACCTTGTCCCGGTTCAACTGGAAACTCAACATATCCCACTGCATCGGTCGCTGCGCCATTAAAGCCATGTATATGAGCTTTAGATGGCTTCAAATCCTTTGTCTCCATCTTCATCTGGTCATAAGCCTTCTTGAAGATGATATTGACAGAACTTCCACAATCAATCAAACTTCTTTTCACATAAGCCGGCCCGATTGTCGCAGATATGACCATCGAGTCAATGGTAGGAGCCTCCACTTGGTCAGCATCTATGCTCCTGAATACTATATCGTCTATCATCATGCGCAGCTGTTTAGCAGGGGTCCCATCCTCTACGTTGGAACAACACTCGAAGTCTGCGTACCTCAGGGAATTAGCATACCGCTCCATCTCTTGCCGGTTCTTATCCGTAAGGTGAGGTCCGCCGATGATCGTGTTTATGACTAGTCTACCCACGGTCTGAGCAGGCTCCTCGGGATGACGTGGAGCTGGTGCACGACCGGGATTGGACGCTCCTTGTCCACCTTCTTGCGGGTTCTTCACAAACTCCTGTAACTTTTTCTGTCTAATCAACTTTTCTATAGCATCATGTAGGTGTCTGCACTCTTCAGTGTTATGCCCATAAGTTTCATGGAAGCGGCAGTACTTCCCAGTCCGCTTTTGCTCCTCGGTTGACTCCTTTGGGCGCGGCTTTCTGTATTGAAAGGTATTGCAGGTTGATAGGTAAATGTTCTCAAGGGATGCATTTAGTGGGGTGTACTCGTTGTAGGTTGGAATTCTCAGCTTCCATTTCCCCGCTTCTCTCTTCTTCCCTTGATTTCTTCCTCCGGATTTCTTAGATTGCCCGGGCTTGTTCTGGACATTGACCTGAACTTTCCCCGAGTTGTCTCCGGACTACTTCACAGCAATGTTGCTTTTCACGGACTCCTGAACAGGCCCCGGTGCCTTATCTCGCCTTATCCACCTGGCTTCCTCCCTTCTTATGAACTGATGTGCCTTTGAGTAAAAACGCTCTAGCGTAGTTGGAGGTTTTCCTGCCAACCAATCTCCAAACTCTGAATCCGGATCCACACCTCGCATCACAGCCATAAGAATTGCATGATCATTGGGATTACTGACTTCAGTAGCCGCAACATGGAATCTCTGTAAATACTCCTTCAACGACTCCCCAGGAGCTTGGATTACACTTGATAGAGACATCACGTCCTTTGGACGAGTAGTATGTATCCTGAACTGTTCTATAAATTTCTTCGCCAACTCCTCGAAACTGGATACGGACCGCGGAGGAAGTCGGGTGAACCACATGGTAGCGATCCCAGATAGAGTTATTGGAAAGCACCTGCACTTGGTTGCATCATTCGCTCTAGCCGAATCCATTATCCATTCGTACCTCATCACATGCTGCCTAGGATCAGTCTTTCCTTCGTAAGCCGGGATAGTTGGCATGCTGAACTTCCTGGGGTACTCCGCCTGTAGAACAACGTCTGTGAATGGAGTATGACTTCTGGACACTCCCCAATCGTCGTTTGATAAGCCTTGATTCTCTTTCATCAACTGTCTGATCATAGCTGTCAGGTCTGGGGTTTGTATGGAAGGTGGAAGGTTCGAGTCTGTCCTACGGGATTGATCAGGCTGATGCCTCCTCTGCTGGCGATCTGCCAAACGTACATCTTGAGGTTCGACATCATTGGCATCTTGGTGAGCCGAGCATCCAGCCTCCACCTGCACTCCAGCTCCTAAGTTTCCAGTTCCTGCTTGGTCACGGTCTCCGAGGTGTAAATGGTCCCCAGCTGTTCGGACAGCAGCACCTTCCTGCGTAGTTTCAGTCTTACGGCGTCTACGCCTAGGAGGTTCATCGGACGAAGTCGAGCTGTCAGATGAAGAGTAAGGAACTGGACTGCCCCCAGCATTCTGATGTTGTTGTTGGGTGAGTTGTGCCATAAGGTTGGCATTAGCTTGCATCTGCTCTGCAAGTTGCTTCCTGCTTTCCCTGAGCTCTCTCATCAGGTCGTTGAACTCTATTCTGGTGACAACTTGCATATGGTCCTGGGCGGTATTCCCTGCACCTAGATTTGCTTGCTGATTGCTAGGCCCTGCTTGTTGTACACTAGCAGTCTCATGGGCGTCCGCATTATGAGAGGCTGATCTGGTACGTGGTCTTCCCATTGTAGAGTTATTGGTAGGAACTCTGAGTAGAATCAACGGACTTCCTACGAATGACTCGGATCTTCTTCGGGGGATTTATTCAATCCAGTAGCTTCAAAGCAGATCCTTGAGGTCTGAGAATTCGATTCTCAGTGAAAGCACCAAAGTGTTAGCACCAAAATTGGTCACTGACCTAGTTGAGAAAGTTATGTAGAGAGATAAATGAAGAAAGTAAATTTAAACAGAGAACAATATGCTAAATTGAATGCAAAAACGAGAGCACCAGATTTATAGTGGTTCGGCGTAATTGCCTACGTCCACTTTGAGGTTAATCTTTTATTGCTTTACTTGATAACTGATTACAGATACAATTCGTTCACCAACTACTCGAATACAGTTGCTAAGTAAAAAGAGCGAGTCTTGAAAGCGGCAGAGTCTCCCCAGTGTTCTCGAAAAAAGCCCATTTTCACTATGCCCCTGCCTCTCTATTTATAGACAAAGATGGGTTGGACTTCCCTGGTGGGCCTGGCAGCTGAATACCTCGGCCCAGAAAGAGTGAGTTTTGTGTGCCGAACCATTGATGCTGAACAAACCGATGCCAAACGATGTCGTCATGCCGAACTAAGTGTTGTGCTGAGTGGAGAGCACAGGCCGAGCGATAGTTGAAGCCGGTCAAGATTGGATGAATGCCGAACACCTCTGGATGTCAAACATCTCTAGATGCCCAACAACTCTGAATGTTGAATGAGGTGTGGATGCCAAGCAGTATGGAGCGCCGAATGACTCTGCCATGCCGAACGGTCAATGTATGCCGAACGCTCTGACATGCCGAATGATCCATGTATGTCGAACACTCTCGAATGCTGAACGATCCATGTATGCCGAACGCTCTGCCATGCCGAAAGATCCATGTATGCCGAACGCTCTGCCATGCCGAACGATCCATGTATGCCAAACGATCCATGTATGCCGAACTCTCTCGAATGCCGAACGATCCATGTATGCCGAACACTCTAGAATGTCGATCGATATACAATACCGAACGACTCTTAATGCTGAACGGTATGTAAGTGCCGAGTGCCTAGTTGCCTGGTCAAACCTAACCATCATCTCAAGGACTAACAATCTCCCTTTTTTGATGATGACAACCTTTGTTTATAAAATATTATTTCTATCCTATTGACTCCCCCTAAAACTAATAACTCCCCCTTAATCTATGCCTAACTATCCTATATTTTATACTTCTCCCTCTTTGTCATCAACAAAAACTAACTCCAAACTATATAACACCCCCTTAGTCTAATATTAAATGATTATAATGATAGTGTTATCATAAATAATCAACACTTAATTCTAAAACTAAAACTTTAGTCCTAAATTACAAACTCTCCTAACTAAGAATCTACATATGATAATATTTGTAATATAAGAACACAAATCATTTATATTGTTATATTTACATGAGCATAGAGAACGTAAGTAAAAACATACAACAATAGGAAAGAAGAAAGAGAAACTAATGTGTGTCCTTAAAAATGGGAGATCTATGAACCGAACAATTTGGATAGTGGAAACAGAAATTTCCACGTTGTTCGACAAGATTTCCATCTTTGTCAAAGCACACTTCGCCAACGCAAACGACTTTGTTGTTATCTTCAGCGTGCTCTTCTTCCATGGGGGCTTCTTCTTCTTCTTCCTCGCTGTCCTCTTGCACTTGATCTCCTGAAGACTCTTCATCAATCAAGATCGAATTAGCATGATTGTCCATTAGAAATTTTTGCAAATTTCTAAGAATTTTGCCTTGCCGTTCTTGTTCTTTGGCCATTCTAAGTTGCACCACTTGAATTTTAGTCATTAGTTGCAGTGCATCCTTCAAAGAATCCTCCATTTTTGTCACTCGTGCAAGTGTAGTTTGTTGAAACGGTCCAGAAGTAGGACAAAGGAATGAAAAGATTGAATTTTTGTTTGATTTGGAAGAGGAGGCCATTGTTTAAATGTTTTCAGAAGATAGAATAGAGAAAGAACAGAAAGAATGATCCAATTTTTGAAATAAGAAGAATATATAACCACTTATTTGAATTTTGGTGGGAAAAATTCAAAAATAAAAAAATCGTTATATGTCGACATGGTTAGGAGGGGGATGTCGACATGGTGCTTGATATATTTACTATTTGATTTATTTTTATTTTTTAATTTAATTTTTAATTATACTTTTTTATTTATATTTTATATATTAGTTTATTGAACAAATACCTAATTCTCTTCTTAATTTAGTAAATATAGATTCATTTAAGGGTTTTGTTAATATATCAGCAATTTGATTCTCAGAATTGATATAATCGAGAGTAATTACTTCCTTACTAATATTATCTTCGAGAAAATGATGTCTGATATCAATATGTTTAGTTCGAGCATGATGAGTGGTATTTTTGGATAAATTTATTGCACTAGTATTATCACAATAAATTGGTGATCTTGAGATATTTAAACCAAAATCTTTTAAAGTTTGTTGCATATATATTACTTGAGAACAAGCTAAAGTAGCAGAAATATACTCTGCTTCAGTTGTTGATAGAGAATCTGTGTTTTGCTTTTTACTAAACCAGGAAATCAGAGAATGCCCCAAAAAGTGACAAGTTCCACTTGTACTTTTTCGGTCTGACTTACAACCAGCATAGTCAGCATCACAGTAAGATATTAATTCAAAAGAATCATTTTTAGGATAAAATAAGCCATAGTCAATGGTGTGTTTAATATATCTTATGATACGTTTTACAGCTTTTAAGTGGGTCTTTTTAGGTTGGGATTGATATCTTGCACAGAGGCAAACGCTATGCATGATATCAGGTCTACTAGCAGTGATATAGAGTAGTGATCCAATCATTCCTCTATATAATTTTTGATCTACATCTTTCGAGAGATCTTCTTTACTTAGGTACTCATTGGTTGCCATGGGAGTGGGTTTTCCACTTGTAGTAGTCAAACCAAATTTACTAACTAGGTCTTTAGCATATTTTTCTTGACTAATAAAGATACCATTATCTAATTGTTTTATTTGTAATCCTAGAAAGAAGCTTAATTCACCCATATGACTCATCTCAAACTCTTTTGTCATTATTTCAGAAAATTCTTTATTCATTTCAAAATTAGTTGATCCGAAAATTATATCATCTACGTAAACTTGTACTAGTTGAATATCATTTTTATTTCTTTTAATAAAAAGAGTATTATCTACTTTACCAATTTCAAAGTTTGATTGAAGTAAGTAAGATCTTAGTCTATCATACCAGGCTCTAGGAGCTTATTTTAGACCATATATAACTTTCTTAAGTTTGTAACATGATTTGGAAATTTTTCATTTTCAAAAAATGGTGGTTGTTCAACATATACTTCTTCTTTTACAAATCCATTTAAAAAGGCACTTTTAACATCCATTTGAAATAATTTGAAATTATTATAATTTGCGAAAGCAAGTAGAATCCTAATGGCTTCTAATCTTGCTACGGGAGCAAAGGTTTCATCAAAATCTATTCCTTCTTCTTGACAATAACCTTGAGCGACTAACCGGGATTTATTTCTAATGACCTCACTTTGTTCATTCATTTTATTTTTATAAACCCATTTTGTTCCAATTATAGTTTTATTTTCAGGTCTAGGAACAAGTTCCCAAACATCATTTCTAGTGAATTGATTTAATTCTTCTAGCATAGCCAAAATCCATGAATCATCAGTTGATGATTCTTTTGGATTTTTGGGTTCAATAGTTGATATAAAAGCTACATTGCTCATTTTACTTAGTTGATTTCTAGTTGTAACAACAGATTGCATATCTCCTAGAATATTTTCTATAGGATGATCTTTTAAAAGTTTAATCCTTTTATTAGGATGATTAAATTCATTATTAGTTTCAATTGACTCTTGATTTTGAGTAATTAAATCCTCTTCATCATTTGTCTCTACAGAAATTTTGGGATTTTCATCGAATGAAACATGCATTGCTTCTTCAATGGTGTTAGTTCTTAAATTAAACACTCTGTATGCTTTGCTTCTATTAGAATATCCGATAAAGATACCTTTGTCGGATTTAGGATCAAATTTGTCTAAGTTATCTTTTGTATTTAAAATAAAACATTTACTTCTAAAAATTCCAAAATAAGAAACCTTAGGTTTCTTTCCGTGAAGAAGTTCATAAGATGTCTTATCAGTTAAAGGTCTTATTAAGATTCTATTTAAAATATAACAGGCGGTAGCAACTGCTTCTGCCCAAAAATGTTTTGGTAAATTACTATTTGAAAGC
Source organism: Allium fistulosum (assembly GCA_030737815.1). Lineage (NCBI taxonomy): Eukaryota > Viridiplantae > Streptophyta > Magnoliopsida > Asparagales > Amaryllidaceae > Allium > Allium fistulosum. Next base: position 458,438,187 of record CM060905.1, read on the forward strand.
ATAGTTCTCGCACACTCTTGAATCGTCCTATTTTTACGTTCTACTACTCCGTTTTGTTGTGGAGTTCTCGAAAATGAAAAATTATGAGTTATCCCCTTTTTATTGCAGAATTCCTCAAACGTTTCATTTTCAAATTCACCACTGTGATCACTACGGATGGTTATACTTTTCACAGAAAGTTGATTTTGAATCCTTTTTGTAAAGTTCTTAAAACATTCAAAAGTATCACTTTTTTGTTTCAAAAATACTGCCATGTAAATGTAGAATAATCATCTACAATTACAAAAACATATTTATTGTGATTTATTGACTGAATTTGAGATGGACCAAATAAATCAAGATGAAGTAATTCAAGAGATTTTGAAGTTGAAATCATATCTTTTAATTTAAAGGAACTTTTTCTAAGTTTTCCTAATTGACATGCATCACGTAAACTATCTACTTTAAAATTCATTTTAGGGAGACCTCTTACTAGATCATGTTTTGACAGTCTAGATAAGAGTTTGAAATTCAAATGCCCAAATCTCTTATGCCAAATCCAAGGGTCACTTGTATTTGCCAAAACACACAAGTTATCATTTGAAACTTTCATACTAAGAATATAAGTATACTTTTTCCTAATTCCCTCAAATATTATGGTTGAATTATTATCTTCAATGTGACACTTATCTTTTTCAAATTTAATTTTATATCCTTTATCGCAAAGTTGACTAATACTTAGAAAATTATGTTTCAGATTCTTAACTAGCAAAACGTTAGTAATAATAGGAGTTTTAGAGTTACCGACATTGCCGATGCCAATCACATATCCTTTTGAGTTGTCTCCAAAGTTAACCAATCCTCCGTCTTTGTATATTATATCATTCAGCATATCCGGATTACCAGTAATGTGTCTAGAACATCCACTATAGAGTATCCATTTATTCATTTTGATCTGCACAATTTGTCCATTGTGGATTGATTCCTCAACACCCATAAAACATGTTTCCTGCACATCATAAAAACCTCATGAACGATTTGACTTTGAATATAGATTATATGCACTTATGATACAATGATGATTTGAATATTTTTAAACAAGTATTAACAAAATTTTCAAATATAGCCATTATATAATTTTCAAAATTCAGATTATGAAACTTTGAAAACCTTGCTCTAATACCAAATGTGAGAAATGCGGATTACGGATCTTAAGGCTAGTATAAACACTAGAGGGGGTGAATAGTGTTTTAAGGAATTACTAATTCTTTTCGAGTTTATATTAATTTGAACACAAATGTATGCAATATTCAGACACATATATTATCATAGATTCAAACACAGATGCAAATATAAAGTAAAAGCAGTAAAGGAAAGAACAAACCGGATTTTATACTAGTTCGGAGTTACCCAACATCCAGTCCCGCACACAAGTACGGATTTCCTTTCAAAAACAATCTTTATAATTACAACCCTCGATTTCAAGGCCACGAGGTACACCACTCCAGATTCACATTCCTCTGGGTAGAGATACTTGATTTCCCGGGCAACAAGTTCGCCCAGTTGATTTCCTAGGCTACAATCACACCTTTCTCACTTGATTGATTTCCAAGGCTACAATCACACCTTTTCTCACTTGATTGATTACAAAGAAGCCTATAACTCTAAATAGCACTGGGATCTTGTTGAGATAGTGATAGAGAATCAAACCAGAAATTATCTAGTTAAATTCAATGGTGATTTCGGCAGATTAATGGTAAGAATATATATAAAGAAATGTGGAAGAAGAAGAGGAGTGAAAACCAGAAAAATATTGTTTAAAATTCGTTGAAAACATCCCCTATTTATAGAAGAACAACAGCCATGTCTATTCGTGAAAGGTTATGACGAATAGACACTTCTTTTGAAATTCAAAATTTTGAAACCAACTGCCACTATGTCGACATGGGTATCTTGGATATGTCGACATCCCAAAGGAAATTTTGGTGATTTGTTTTTCTTTGAAAATTACTTCTATCTTATATTAAAACTATTTTAAACTTTATAAATATACTTAACTATAGTTAAAATACATAAGTAAATATAGAGAATAATATATATATAATTTTATATTTAAATCTAAGTATAAATATTAAAAGTTAAATATATTATAATTAAAAGATAGTTTAAAACAAACAAAGTTTAAAACAAGAGTTTATTTAAAAACAAAATCAAAGAATATTTTAAGGCTAAAACATCTTTATGAAAATCATTTGAAAAGATAATTTTAAAGGCTAAAACATTTTGAAAAGCAGTTTTGAAAATCATTTTGAAGTAGTTTTGCAAGCTTCTTCCTGCAGAATATCTCATCACATCAGGACTCGAGAACTTGTACAAAACCAGGATGTTCGTGGGTTTGTAAGCCACTTTTCTTAGGTTTGTAAGCCACTTGTTGTGGGTTTGTAAGCCACTAAAAAGGCAGAAATGGGTTCCATCCCAAATGAAATATGGAGTGAAGATTTCAGTGCTATTATGAAGTTTTAACATAATTCTAGACTTAATACTTATCTTGTACTATTTGATAATCTTGCTATTCTTGATATTCTTGATACTCATGAGTCTTCAATCTTGATATCTTGAATCTCTATACTGTACAGTCTTCATTCTTGATACCTACATGGTTAAATACTGCATATACATATATATCTAAACTATAATGTTAGTATTTATATTTTATAATCTTATTCTAAGGTTGTTGTCATCAAAACCATTATCTCAAGGACTACCACTTTCAATAATATCTAGTAGCTCCTTGTCTTCCTTCTGCATACACCCAATACGCTCCATCAATGTAGGCTGCACATCTAAGGCTGTTTATAATATCAGGGTAATGTACGATGATGGTCGGAAGTTGAATGTAGAAATAAACTCCAAATGCTTCCACTCCAAGGACAAAGGACTAGATATTACATGATGTTTGCTCAAAGCTTTGGCCACTAAATTACCCATGCTCAGGGTGTATGACATATCAAAGTCATATGACGCCAAAAACTTCATCCACCTTTGTTGCCTTAAATTCAAGGCCTTTTGGGAGGACAAATACTTCAAGGATTTGTGATTCGTATAGAGCTTAAACCGCTCTCCTAAAAGATAATGCCTTCATGACTTGAGTGCAAAGGCAATGGCTGCCAACTTAAGATTTTTAGTAGGATGGTTTCTCTTGTGGGTCTTCAACTACAGACTAGCATAAATTACCACCCAACCTTCTTGCATCAAGGCCATGCCTAATCCCGTGCCACAGGTGTCGATGTAAACTATAAATGGCTTCGTCCCATCAGGTAACACCAAAACCAGTACACTAGTCAACGCCTCATTCAACTTGATAAAAGCATCTTCGCATTTCACATCTAACTAGAAAACTAGATTCTTCTTGGTGAGATGGTTCAAAGAGGCAGAGATCTTAGTAAAGTTCTTATTGAACTTCCAATAGTAGCCCGCCAAACAAAGGGAACTCCTCACCTTTATGGAATTCTTCTGCGCAAGTCAATCCTGAACTACTGCCATCTTACTGGAATTAACCGCCAACCCACTTTCTGAGACGATGTCCAAAAACCGTACCTCCTCTTGCCAAAAGTGGCACTTCGAAAACTTTGCCTTTAGCTTATGTGCATGGAGTGTACTAAGCACTTCTCCTAAATGCAACGTGTGCTCTACCTCGCTCCTTGAATAGACCAAAATATCATCCACAAATACCATAACGAACTTGTTAAGCAATCCTTTGAAAACAGGGCTCATCAAACAAAGTAGGTGGGTGCATTGGTCAATCCGAAGGGCATCACTAACCACCCATAATGTTTGTCGGGTGTATAGAAGGATGTTTTCTGGATATGGTCCTTGGCTACACATAACTGGTGGAATCTGGTAGTCAAGTCAAGTTGTGAGAACACCCTAGCTCCAACCAAATGATCAAAGAGATCATCTATACGGGGCAATGGATACCGATTCTTCTTTATCAGTTTATTTAGCTTCCTACAACCAATGTAGAGTCTCAAAGAACCTTCCACCTTAGTGGCAAAGATGGTTAATGCTCCCTACTTATAAATACTCATCCTAATAAAGCCCTTCTCCAATAACTCATTTACTTGCTTATTTAACTCGCGCCTTTCCTTTGGATCCATATGCCTTAATGGTAAAGCGATGGGTTGGGCGTTCTCAGTAAGATAGATTTGGAACTCAATCTCTTTCGACATGGTAAACTGGCAACCTCAACAAAAACATTTTGGAAATATCTAGCTACAAGCATTGAATCAAGCTCGTCGTGTGATGGGTCCAATGAATATAAGTAGCTCAACATAATTAATCCTTGTGGATCGCAACAAACCCTCTAGCTACATCCACTACACGTGCTCAACCTAACGACCTTCCTTTGTGGTTTAAAATAGCCCAATATATCGTCATCCAATTGATGCCCAATATCAACCCGAATCCGGAAAATCCCAAGACAAAAGCATCACAATCGAACTCGACCCCTAAAATGAACAACTCTAAACCCCTGCATACCATAGACAAATAGGTCGATCCTCATATAGGGTCTAACATAACTATAGGTTCTGTAACTATTCTAGTGTCTAAATGTAACTCATCCACAAGTCTACTAGAAACAAAAGAATGTGAAGCCCTAATGTCAAATAATACGTGAATGGATAAACCAGATAAAGTTAACACACCTTCGATCAGCACTTTGTTTCTCTTGTCAACCACTGCTTGCGCACTCAATCTAGGTACTTCCTCTAGTGCATAAGCCGAAACCACCTGAGCAGAGGCCTTCTGAGTTGTTGGACATTCTCGCCTCATATGCCTAAACCAAATGCAATTATAACACTTGACCTTTGAAACCTCTGATCTGCACTCCTTGGCAAAATGTCTCTTCTTGCCACACTTTCTACACTATATATATTGTTTCCTTATCTTTCCTTTTTGTCCCTCTCCCCCCTACACTAGTTCTGCTACTACGCTTTCCCTCTGGCCTTCTTAGGTCCTTCTTTCTTCACTTCATCCTTGAAGACAGTATTCAGCAAGGCCATCTTCACTACACTCTCATATGTGACACCTATTGGAGTGTAACTCAGAGCTAAACCTTGAAGAGGTTGGTTCAGCCCTTTAGCAAACTTTAAATCCTTCTTATGTGGGGTATCGATCAATCCCATCCTGAATCTAGCCAGTTCATTGAATTGATTAACATGCTCCTTCACTGACAGATCTCCTTGATTTAACTAAATAAACTTTTCCAACTTCACACCTTCCTCGGCCCTAAAAAGAAACTCCATCCCAAAGCATCTTTGGAACTCTCCCCAAGTGATCTCTCCTCCGTCCGTCTTAGCCTCAACTACCTCCCACCAATTATGAGCCTCACCCTATAACAATCATGTAGTTAATCGCCTCCTCACCTTGTTAGTCAGACCCATCAAGCCAAAAATCCTCTCACATGTACGAAACCATGTCCTCGAATCCACATATGATTCAGTCCATATATATGGCTTTTCTCCAAGACTATCAAAATCCTTGCATAACTTAGCAAAATCTACGGCGACAAGTGGGTTGGCAAAAACTGCACCTGTCACTCTCTCTGTGGGTCCTCTAGTAGGATTGAACTCCGCTTGTCCCTTCACCTGAAGATATCAACGGAACCTAACTGGGATGTTTAGCCCGAAACCTCAACCGTGTCACCTAAGCCTGAACCAATGGGATAATTCACCTTCTATTTGTGATTTTTAAGAATTCTATTAGCAACTTTTCACATATAGAATAAGCATGAATAAGAGATAACATAGGCACAAATCAGAGTAGCATAGGCATAAATAAGAGAGAGATTATGATATATGAAAAGTTTCAAAAAACTTTTTTTTGAAAACTTTTATCTATACTTTAAAAGTCCATTTGAAAACATTTTGAAAAACCATTCATTTTTTTACAAACTTTTCAAGTACGTTCTCTCAATACGGTCCTAATCCCTAAAGAACTTTGAACCTAGGCTCTGATAGCAAATGTGACAACATGCACCTCTTGATACACTGATCCAAAGTCTAATGTGACTTTCAGACTCATGTCATGCTGAAAAATACGAGATATTGGGTTTAAAAAATTATAAGGACTAAAATAACATATATGATCTAAGATATACAACAATTTTAGAACTCATAGCCGAAGGAACAAACATAATACAGAAAAATATCCATCTCAAAAATTATCCAAGAACACTGTCTTAGAAAATTATTACATTGTTGGATATAGAGTACATAGAGAATTTAACTCCAAGTCCAATAAAAGAAATACAAAGTACTAATAAGATAGATAGATACATGGAGAGTAAATAAAGAATAAGCAACTTCTAAGATGAGCTTGCCTCTCCAAGTACCTTAATCGGGCAATGTCAATTTCTGCCTTGTCCACCTATGGTGAGGAAAAAGAAAGGAAAAGGGTGTAGACAAAAGTCTGGTGAATGAGTACAAGTTTCATATATGGTGATCATGTGTAGTTAAATTTAATTCTACCCTAAGTGTCCTTGGATGTCATACGAATGTCTGTGTAATCCTAGGGCCCAATACTTAAGGGTTTTTGTTACAACACACACCTTTATACTACAACTTATGTAGGCTAAGACAAGGATCAAACTATGGATCGAACCTTAATAACTAACGATCGACCACCTCTCCTAGAGCTATCCGATGGAAACACTGCCAATTGGCTACTATGGAAATTAATTTCCACTATTATCATCGGTACTAGAGCTATTAAATATGGAAACACCACAATAAGGCTACTGTAGAAATAAATTTCCACTGCTATCACCGCACTAGAGCTACTGTGAGAATAAATTCCCAGTACTATGACTACACATAACCCAACTACGCACCAAAGTGGATCCCATAATGCCTACTTCTCGGTGCATCTCATCGTCTGCATCCATGTCCATCTTTCGATCATGGTGTATGCCTCTTATTGCACACATTGGGATCCACCATCTGAACTATATCACGTCGCGTCAGTATCGGTGCATACTAGGATTCCCATGGTGTTGGGCCCATACTCTCCTTCATGCATCAGTCCACATTGTGCATCCTGATGACTTCCTATGAGTGCCATTGTCTTTAAAATCATTCCCATTCGAATAATCGACTCTATTGGGTAAAGAACATTTATCCAATGTTGTCATGTCCTAGCATCATATCATAGGAAACTTGCTTCCCTACTGCTTCTAACATATGCATATAGGTATAAAATAGGCTCACACAAAAATTAATAATTTATATTAATTTTATTTCTAACCTGGACCTTAGGCTGAGGTCCAATTTCTATAATTTAGGCCATAACCTGTCGACTGCTACACGCCATCGGTCAACCACTTGTAGTCGACCGCTTAGGTTGAGTGGTCGACCCTTGAGTAGTCGAGTGGTTACAGTATAAAAATTAGTGTTTCCTTAGTTTTCTAATTAGGTTTTTAATTATTGTTAATTATTTTAATTAACCGTATACAGTGAACCCTAAGCAATTTACAATAACCATCTTCCTTTGATATTCTACCCATTTTTAATTCCTCTTATTTAATTTAGGGTTACAAGTTTTAGGGTTTAAGTTCAATTTCAAAGGTGTTTAAATGGGTTAAATTCAGATTTATCAATTTACAGTAATTTCAATTTCTAATCCAGGTTCCGGGTTTAATAGATGGAGTTTACAGTTTCAATTTCTACATCCTAGAATCATAGAATTGATTAAATTTAACTTTAATAATCAACTTATTAAACATATTCTCACTTACCTTAGATCCAAGCTCTAACTTCGTTCCTTTCTCGTGAATTGTCCTCTACAAGCTTGCATCTTCTAGATCCAATTAACTACTGTCTGTTTGCTTTGATTTTATTTCTAAAGAAATTTTTGAAGTGGAGAGGAAGGATTTTGACAGAGTTTCGGTAGTCTGTAAATTTTCTAATGGATTTAGGGTTAGCTTGACCAATTTGGAGCATTGGATTTGCCCTAGAGAATCATCATTCTCTACTGGATCTCACATCGGAAATGTGACAGCGAAGTAATATATGTGGGTTGATCTTAATCGTTCGATCATGCTCCAGATTAATGAATTTTCAACGTGGATGGTAGACTGCTTATAGCCCATGGTCGATCACTACTTGATCGACCTTCAACCCCCTAGGGTAGACATGTCGTGGTATAAGTTTTAGAAAGTTTTTATTTTAAGTTTATTGTATTTTTAAATTTTCAAATGTCCATAACTTCACTGTACTAACTCCGATTTCGATGTGTTATATATGAAAATTGTCCAGAAAATCACTATGAAATAGTGGTGCAAGTTTCGTAGCCAAATTCCGACATCTGTGAAAATTTTATTTTAGCCTTTGTTTTATTTAAATTTAATTTTTCTTGTTAAATCTTTGCTAAATTTTTGGGGTGTTACATTCTCCCCCTTTAAAAGGATTTCTTCCCCGAAATCTCCAAGGATGGAAAAATGCAACTTATACACACAGCAATCAATAACTATAATCATCTATTGATCCATCATCCATGGGCAATCATTGTTCTTAGAAGTTTTCTAATGCAATATGTGTGTGTGTATATGCAACATAAAATGCATTTAAACCTATACTAATGCAAAAAGTAGGCGGTCTCCTGATCTAGTCGATCTTCGATCATGCAAGTGCTCCTGCCATGCGTCCAAAATGTATGCAACATCCTAAGTAAGTATACTTGCAAGTCTACATGTATGCATAATCATTCAACCCATATGTGACATCCATACACATAATATTTAAGAACACAAACAACAATCAAGAGATAATGTGAGTGTGTGTGTGTGTTGAAACAAAAACCCTTTAATATTGGACCTTAGGATTACATCGACACTCGTAGGACATCCTAGGATATTTAGAGTAGAATTAAAGTTAATTGCACATGATCACCATATATTAAACTTGTACTAATTCACCAAACTTTTGTCTGACCCATCCTTTTCCTTTATTTTTGCACATCACAAGTGGATAGGCAGCTGTTGATTTCGCCAAATTTTGGTACTTGGAGAGGTGAGCTCATCTCAGGAGTTGTTTATCCTTTATTTACTATCCATGTATCTATCTTATCAGTAATCTGTATTTTTTTATTAGGCTTGGAGTGAAATTTTCTATGTACCCCATATTTGATTACGTACTATTTTCTGAGATTGTGTTTAGAGATAATTTCCTGGATGGATATTTTTCTATATTATATGTCAGATTCATTCCGCTGTCCATTCTAAAAGTGTAGTGTATCTTAGATTATATATGTTATTTTAGTCTTCGTAATCTTTTAAAACCCGATAGCTCGTATTTCTTTGCACGATGAGAATCTAAAGGTCAAACTAGGCTTTGGATCGGTGTGCCAGAGGTGTGGGTTATCACATTACGTATACATGTGGGAAGGGTGTACATATGAGCACTTACATGCGATTCCAATATATCGGTGTAGACAAATAGAAGGAAAAGAAGCTAGTGATGGAATCCATTATACCGAGATGACATGACCTACAGACATGGTCCTAGAGCAGTGGTGGATAGAGATTAGGACACTAGTTTAGAATAGGTCATATACTATTCCATAGTAAAATTGGGTGTTGTGACTGGATGTACAAGCCAACTTCTTTTGAGGTGATGGTTTTCGGGTGAGTACACAAGTTAGTTATGGCTCTCGAGAGGTCTTTTGGGTAGCTAACGGCAATTCAGCATGGGTATCGGTTATAGATATTTGTAGTTCAGTTTTGGATATAGAGGTATGCGTTAGTACTTTGTAGCATTATTATATCATTGTATTTGTTTTACACTTTAGATGCTTCTATGGGGATTGACAAATCTATGGCACCATTGCTTATAAAGTGTAGTGTTACCCCTATACTAGTTTTTCATATTTAGAAGCATAGCTTGTTATATTATGTACTGTTTTAATAGGAGAACCACTATTATGTATCATCTTGACTTACTGGTGTATGGATAAAGTAGGACGATTTGTGCAGTTAAAGCGCTTAGCAATTCTATTGCGGTGGAGGTGCAAAAAGTTATAGCGAGGAAATAGCAGAAAACAACGGAGGTAAAAAAAGCTTCATTGGATATAAAACCAAATATTTAAAGTTAAATTATTTTCACTTTCACATATTTGTATAGGAAAAAGATATATTATTTAATCTTATATAATAAAACCGAAGAATATCATGATTTATGCAGACTAGATTTGGTGACTACAATAGATTTCTAACTTATATTGAGCACTTATGCCATAAAATTAAGTTTTACCCTAACTTTGTTAATTCGGTTTAGAAGCGAACTAGTCAAATCAACCTTTGTATATTAAAGTTGCTAAAGCAGGTGCTAAAAACCCTTGATCTAGCGGATGTAGTGGAAACTAACGAGGCTTAAAGCAGATCTATTGTTTAATAGCGCTAAATTGAAATAGTGTACCGATCGAAGATCGCTATGAGCTATAGTGGGGAGTTTGCTGGGCTTTAATTGCATAAGGATGATGTATGATTAGTATTACCCATTGATCCTTGCTCATGTTTATTAGATATATAGGTTGCATGTATATACAATACTTAGAGATAGTTCCCTTACACCGGGCTTTATGTCTGACCAATGTTTTGTCTTTGGCAATTTATGGCATGACGACTCTTGATACTTGATTCAGTTTTGGGAGTTAGGTGCTTTTGGGGATAGGCTTATAAGACAGTTGGAGCATTCTGTAATACCCCAAAATTTAGTGAAAATTTATTTTAATGAGATAATTTAAATTTCGAAATATTTAGATTTAATATGGTAGAATTTTTGGGATTAAATAATGTGCAAGGATATGTGTGCATATGCACACTGGAAATGGCACAGGGAAAATCCAAGAATTTGTGGAAAAAAAAGGGAGACAGAAAAGTTTTATTTAAAAATAAGAAAGTGAATTCTTATTTAAAGCATTTGATTTTAACTTAGGCCTAACCAAGTTAAAAAAATGAAATATATACCCATATGTATTTTTCTGTGAAACTTGGGGAAATTAAAAAAATATATTTATATACCTATACACATGTATATTTTCTGTGAGCAGAAAATGTTAAAGTTAAGCAAGAAGAAATAGCATCAAAAATGACATGAAATATAATACAAGTCAATATGTTAGTGTAGGTAAAAATGGAAAGGAAGATTTTTGGAAAAGAATAAAAGAAAAAAATATATAATATGACTGAGTCACACATTTATCATGACTTGGGTGAGTATACAAAATAGCTATTTTCTGGAAAAAGTAAAGAGAAAGGAGTACTAACCATAATTGGCTAAGGTAGCCGGGGTAATCAAGGATGGAAATATGAAAACATAAAATGCAAAATACATGATGTTAGCTAGGACAAAAGTGGATTTTTATCTTGGTAAAACCCTAGAGGAAAACATTTATATAAATAGGCAGTTATAACCAGAAAATCATTTTACCCGAGTAGCTTAAAAATAAGAAAGAAAGAAGAAGAAAAAGGGAAGGAGAAACATATAGGGATTTTTGATCAAAGGAAGGAAGAACATAGATGGGTGATCTCACTAAATTCATGGCAATAAGACTTGATATGAAGCAGCCAAATTTCTATATTGCTATTTGCATTTTTCTTGGTTTTGTTGAACATGATTTTATGAATGCTCTTGGGATGGTTCTTATCTGTCATGATTTTTATTATGGAAGTTTTTGGATGATTTTTGATCTGTTATGATGTTTCCTTCTGATGTGTAACCCACTGTTTTTTTTACTGCATTCAGAAAAGCTAAGACATAAAAACCAAATAGCATAATTTTATGGGAAGCATACTCTCAACTATTATGGATCTATGGAATGGAAATTTTTATAAAGAAAATATTATGAGCTGCATTATACTTTGTATAAGTGTTGAGGCTTAAAAAAAAGAGATATTAGGGGTGCAATAGAAATTCTATATGTGCTGAGCCCTTGATTAAATAGAAAAAAAACCACAAGTTAAAAATTATGGTTAAGCTAGATCTTGAATCTGGTTCAATCATAGTAACTAGCAAATTCAAATAACTCAACACGCTAGGTCTTTATTTTTCAGTTGAAAATATCCTTGTATTTCTATTTGAGATCAAGACATCTATTGATCACATCCCTGTAAATGATTGTCTGCTTATTTCTGGAAAATTATGCTAGTAAGATGTATGGATGTTTCCATGTTTATAGTGACTTGTTCACCTAGCTATCTGATGGTAAGATTTAAACTAAAACTACTAGTAAATAAACTAGGGATGGTAAACCAAGAAGGCTGCTGGAATGCTTGTTATATTTGAAGTAGGCAAGTTGGCACATGGTTTGTTTAAGCCCTAAGATCTTTGTGCAATGATGTGAATTAGTTCATTGCAATGTGCCCCCGTGATTCCTTGATAGCAGATGAGGTTAGGAATTTTAAATGGATAATACAAACTATAAATGAAGAAATAGAAACTTGAGCTTTTCTGAAAATTGGTTGGAGTGGAACCATGGTTGTTCCAGTACATCTATCTGCAATTATTAAATGTTCATGTTTGCATAATTATTTGTGTGTATATGAATGATTGATAAAGTTATCATTCATGTACAAAAATTATCTGAAACATAGTAAAACAGATGATTAAAGGAATTGAATATGCAAAAATCCAGTATTTATGCTTATCTTCTATCTGCTTAATGTTATGAATATTTTGTTGTTGCTCATACCAGATCATTGATCTGACCCTTGTTTGCTCATGGCATATGGGGGTGTCTCATTTTAAATTGAGGCAGCCACAAATGCTCTTTCAGGGGATGCAAGACTTAAGTAGGAAGGAAGGTTATGGCTAATGAGAAAAATGGATGAGCATGCTTACTAGTTTTAATAAGAATATAGAATGTCATATATGCATGTATTCATGGAAATAGAGTTTTTAAATTTCTTGTTATGTAATGACTTTGCTGTGTTGGTTAAACTGGTTGCTAGAGTTGAGTTCTGTTATGTGTAAATGGTTTGAGTACTGAAGTATGGTCTGAGATATGAAAAAAAACAATATGCTTAAATTATTAGTTATGAAAAACTGGAAAAAGGAATATATATATATATATATATTTGAGCAGTTGTCTAGCCTAACCTATATTGAGTACTAGGTAAATCTGGGTTACTTATAAGTATTGAGTTTGGGGTAAAATATGGGTTTAAACTAGAGAAATTCTTTTAAGTATTTAATTGCCTTTCATTGGAATATTTTGTAAAAAGATTCAAGTCCATTTTTGGGTTGTTTTGAGAAGAGTAAATACAAAGCAAAAAAAAAGAGCTTCAGATGCTATGCAAATGAATGGCATATCATTGTTCCATGATCAAAGTGTCTGGCTGACACAATCACATGAATTAACCAGCTTCAAAAGAATGGAGTTCTGGTTGAACATGTTTGATTATATTTTGATAGTAAAAGGCACTTCAAAATCTTTAGTTTTCTTTTGCAAATGTTTAACCTAAAACTCTCTTTAAAATGCTATAAACAGAAGTGCATTTTGAACTGGTTTGAACTATCAAATCAGGAGACACTCTACATTCTTTTAAACACTTTAAAGTTTAGATTCTTGTCACAGCAAAATTTTATGCAAACACTCAACCCACAGTTGTGTCATCTTGGTTAAGATTAAAACAGAAAAGCTATATTGATTGAATCAAAAGAAAGAGGGTTTCAAAGGAGACACCTAAATTGAAAATGATAGATGTAAATATCATTTTCTGGTACTTAGTCACATATCAAACATTTGAACTATGCTAAAAAAATGATAATCTCAAGTATTCTGAGATTATCTTCCAAGATAAAAATTACAGAAAAATCATGGTTAGCATGATCAAATCTAGTATAAATAAATATGCACAGGATCTACTTATATACTGCAAATATCAAAGAATCTGGGAATTTAATTATGAGTAGATTAATTCAAATCAAACAGAACTTGCTCTTGTTTACAAAATTTAAAATATATATATATATACTCTGATTTAAACAAGAGGGACATATACATCATCATATGTATATGTATATTTTTATGATTAAACTGATATATTTATATTAGTAGGAATTTTAAAATCCTGGACAAATTGTTTGAAAAGAAAATGACTTTGAGAATTAAATTGAATTGTAAATGTAAAAAAAATTCCCATTAAAATTAAGGTAAAATTATGGAGGGTCATTTCAGTTGGTATCAGAGCAAATGGCTGCATTGTTGAATACTATAAAAATGTATTATATCTGTTTGTTTTGGATGAAATAATTTAGATAGGAAAATATTAACTATAGAAAATACTCACGGTATACTAATATTGTTTGCCCATAACTTGGTTAGCAAACCATGGTAGGAAGGGGATCACATCAAGCAGGAACAAGTGCACCACAAATGCTTGATATGCAAGAGTACGTAAGGGTTTTAAGGGATGGAATTGGACATAGACCTGAGAATCCACATGAGGAACTTTAAAAACTATTAAAGGCTTATACAAACTTGGGAGGCAAAAGTTTTGAAGGGACTGAGAATGTGATGGAAATTCAAGCATGGTTGAGAACACTGGATAGGATTTTCAATGACATGTAGCTTGATGATCAGAGGAAGAGGCAAGTGGCTTCAAGACAGCTGAAAGGAGTGGCTTTAGGCTGGTGGGAGGTGATCATAGCTGGGAGAATTGAAAATGAAATCACTTGGAATCAATTCAAGGAGATGTTGGAGGCAAGATTTGTACCAGCATCAGCTAAGACCACATTACTTGAAGAATTTATTAGACTCGGGCAAGGAAATTTGAATGTCACTGAGTATACTCAAAAGTTTGAGGGATTATCCAAATATGGAGCAATGCTAGTGGCAGATGAAGCATCCAAAAATGACAGGTACATTAAAGGTTTGAACCCAGGACTTAGCAGAGACATGTTACCATATGCAGATAGGACTTTTGATCAAGTAATAGATCTGGCTTTAAAATTGGAGCAGCATGACAAGGAAAGAGAGAAGTACATGAATTTTAAGAACCAAAATAACAAGAAGAATAAGGGAAGATATCACCCTTATGATAAAAAGAAGGAGGATACAGACAACAAGAAGGCCAATGACACCAAGGCTAATGATGCTAAGAAGAAATTGGTCTGCCATCATTGTGGAAAGGAAGGACACATCAAACCAAGGTGCCCAGAGTTAAAAGGAGGAGCCTTCAAATGCTACCTATGTGGGAAAGAGGGACATATGAAGAGGAACTGTCCTAAGTACAAGCAGCAAGGGAAGTTAGCAAATCTGGAGGGCAAAAGCAAATATACAGTGGAAATTAATGCTGTAAACCATAGCCAAGTGGAAGGTACATTACTTATTTGTACCATACCCGTAGCAGTAGTATATGACACAGGGGCAACTCACTCTTTGATTTCTTATGAACTAGTTAAAATGCTAAAATTGAATTGCGTATTGGTTGAAACTCCATTGCTTATACAAAGTCCACTGGGGAGTTCTAGTGTTTTAGATATGATTTGTGTGGATGTGGAATTAAACATAGGAGGAGATACTTTTATTTCCAATTTATATGTTTTAAACTACCCAAATATAGGTGTTATATTGGGGGTAGACTAGTTAAGGCAATTTAAAGCCATAATTAACTTAGATTCATCCACCATATCATTGCAAAATCTTAGAGGCCAGAGAATCACAATTTTGTGTGAAGTAGCTAAAGAAAGGAAATTATATCACTTAATTGACTTGGAAAAAGATTTCAGTGAACTTACTATTGAAGAAATTCCCATAGTCAATGAATACTTGGATGTGTTTGGGGAGGTTAAGGGTGTTCCACACCATAGACCAGTAGAGTTTCAAATCAATCTTACTCCCGGAGCAAGCCCAATAATAAAGAAACCCACTAGAATGGGGCCAAGTGAACTAAAAGAATTGAAAAATCAATTAGAAGAACTAGAAAGCAAAGGATTTATAAGGTCAAGCAATTCATGCTGGGTGCTCCAGTAGTGTTTGTAAGAAAACATGATGGTACTTTGAGAATGTGTATAAATTACAAAGAGCTAAATAAAGTTACTATTAAGAACAAATACCCATTGCCTAGAATTGATGATCTCTTTGATCAACTCAGTGGAGCTAAAATATTTTCTAGGTTTGACTTAGCATCTAGATTCCATGAGATGAAGGTTGAGGACTCAAGTGTTAAGTACACTGCATTTAACACCAGATATGGTTTGTATGAGTTTCTAGTTATGCCATTTGGGCTGACAAATGCCCCTTCATATTTTGTAGATTTAATGAATAGAATATTCAGAGATTATTTAGACAAGTTTGTGCTGATTTTTATTGATGATATTTTGGTTTATTCCAAAACAGTAGAAGAGCATAAAAGTCATTTGCATCTGGTTTTGTCTAGATTGAGGGAAAAAGATTTAAAGGCAAAATTTTCAAAATGTGCATTTTGGAAAGAGGAAGTACATTTCCTTGGCCATGTCATTTCTGCAAAAGGAATTTCAGTGAACCCCAATAAGGTTGTAGCAATTCAAGCATGGAAAAGACCAAGCACAGTGAGTGAGGTTAGATCATTTATGGGGATGGCAGGATATTATAGGAGATTTATAAAAGATTTTTCTAAAATGTCATCACCACTTACAAATTTAACTAAAAAGAATCAAGTGTTTATATGGACTGAAAAATGTGAGCAAGCTTTTATCAAAGTAAAAGAAGCCTTAGTTAATGCACCAGTGTTGAGAGTACCTGAAGGAAATGAGGGATTAATTGTGTACACTGATGCAAGTGGCTCTGGGCTAGGGGTTGTGTTGATGCAACAAGACCAAGTAATAGCCTATGCATCTAGGCAATTAAAACCACATGAAACTAGGTATGCAACCCATGATCTTGAACTAGCAGCAGTAGTGTATGCCTTGAAGCTTTGGAGACATTACTTATTAGGTGCCAAATTTATTTTGTACACTGATCATAAGGCACTGAAATATCTATTCTCACAAAATGATTTAAACATGAGGCAACATAGGTGGGTGGAGTTCCTAGCTGCCTATGACTTAGACATACTCTATACACCAGGTAAAGCAAACAAAGTTGCTGATGCTCTAAGTAGACAACATGCTAAGTTAGCTATGATGATGATAGAAGAGTTTAAGGACTTGTCTTTGCTTGCTGAATTAGAAATTGGGGAGAATGGCTGTGTGCACATGGATGTACATGTGCATGGTGCACAGGAAAATAGAGGGAAGTTGAGCTTGATGACACTTCAATCTGAATTAATTTTAAAGGTAAGTAAAATGCAAGACCAAGACCCTATTATAGTTGAGGAGAAAATTCTCATATCAAAAGGGGAAGAAGTAACAAATTACCATATTGATAAAAATGGTTATTTAAGAAACCAGGATAGATTCCAGAAAACATGGAGTTGAAGGAGGAAATATTGAATGAATATCATAGGAGTAAGTATTCCATACACCCAGGCAGTACAAAGATGTATCAAAATTTAAAAAGAAATTTTTGGTGGAAGGGAATGAAGTCAGATGTAGCCAAACATGTTGCAAGGTGTATGACTTGCCAACAAGTTAAGGCAGAAACACAAAGACCATCAGGGTTGTTACAACCTCTTAGCATACCACAGTGGAAATGGGAAGATATATCTATGGATTTCATAGATGGACTGCCTAGATCTAAAAGAGGAAACACAAGTATATGGGTGATAGTAGATAGGCTAACTAAAGTGGCACATTTCATTCCAGTCAAATCAGAAAGGAATGCACCAAAATTAGCAAAAGTATTTATGAAGGAGGTGATAAGATTGCATGGCATTCCCAAAACCATTGTGAGTGATAGAGATACCATCTTCACCTCAAGATTCTGGAAAAGTTTTCAGGAAGCCATGGGGAGTGAATTATGCTTAAGCACTGCCTACCATCCACAATCAGATGGACAAACTGAGGTGGTGAACAAAGTTCTAGAAGACTTATTGAGAGCATGTGCATTGGATTTTGGAGGCAACTGGGAGGATCATCTCCATCTAACTGAGTTTACATACAATAATGGTTATCAAAGCACCATAGGGATGGCTCCATTTGAAGCCTTATATGGCAAGCCATGTTTATCACCTGTATGTTGGGTAGAGACAGGAGAGAGGGCTGTTTTAGGGCCTGAATATGTAAAAGAGACTACAGAGATAATTGGGCTAATAAGAAAAAGGATGGCAGCAGCTCAAGACAGGCAAAAGAAGTTTGCAGACATGAAGAGAAAGCAGGTGGAATATGGAGTGGGAGACTTTGTTTTCATCAAGGTTTCACCTATGAAAAAGGTCTTGAGATTTGGCAAGCAAGGAAAACTCACACCAAGGTATGTTGGACCCTATAAAATTCTGGAAAGAATAGGCTCTTTAGCATACAAATTGGAACTACCAGAGGAAATGAAAGCAATGCATAATGTTTTTCATGTGTCACAACTTAGAAGATGGGTACATGATAAAGAAGAAATTCTAGAAAAGCCTACCCAAATTCAAATAAATCCTAATTTGGTTTATGAGAAAGAACCAGTGGGGATTTTAGCTAAAGAAGAAAAGAAATTGAGAGGCAAAACTTTGAAACTAGTAAAGGTCCAGTGGAGTCTTGATCCTAATGATTGTACATGGGAGTTAGAAGACAAAATTAGGATGGATTATCCTAAACTTTTTGTAGATTAAAGGTAATTTATAATTTGTGGAGAATTTAATATGTGTGGTTATTATGGTTGAATTTGTTTGCTTATGCATATGTTTGATGGATTCCTTAGAGTCAGTAAATGCTTGTTATAAGTATTAGAAGAAAAAAATTGTGAGGACACAATTCCTAAAAGGAGGGGTGAATGTAATACCCCAAAATTTTGTGAAAAATTATTTTAATGAGATAATTTAAATTTTGAAATATTTAGATTTAATATGGTAGAATTTTTGGGATTAAATAATGTGCAAGGATATGTGTGCATATGCACACTGGAAATGGCACAGGGAAAATCCAAGAATTTGTGGAAAAAAAAGGGAGACAGAAAAGTTTTATTTAAAAATAAGAAAGTGAATTCTTATTTAAAGCATTTGATTTTAACTTAGGCCTAACCAAGTTAAAAAAATGAAATATATGCCTATATGTATTTTTCTGTGAAACATGGGGAAATTAAAAAAAAATTATATACCTATACACATGTATATTTTCTGTGAGCAGAAAATGTTAAAGTTAAGCAAGAAGAAATAGCATCAAAAATGACATGAAATATAATACAAGTCAATATGTTAGTGTAGGTAAAAATGGAAAGGAAGATTTCTGGAAAAAAATAAAAGAAAAAAAATATAATATGACTGAGTCACACATTTATCATGACTTGGGTGAGTATACAAAAATAGCTATTTTCTGGAAAAAGTAAAGAGAAAGGAGTACTAACCATAATTAGCTAAGGTAGCCGGGGTAATCAAGGATGGACATATGAAAACATAAAATGCAAAATATATGATGTTAGCTAGGGCAAAAGTGGAATTTTATCTTGGTAAAACCCTAGAGGAAAACATTTATATAAATAGGCAGTTATAACCAGAAAATCATTTTACCCAAGTAGCTTAAAAATAAGAAAGAAAGAAGAAAAAAAAGGGAAGGAGAAACATATAGGGATTTTTGATCAAAGGAAGGAAGAACTTAGGTTAGTGATCTCACTAAATTCATGGCATTAAGACTTGATATGAAGCAGCCAAATTTCTATATTGCTATTTGCATTTTTCTTGGTTTTGTTGAACATGATTTTATCAATGCTCTTAGGATGGTTCTGATCTGTCATGATTTTTATTGTGGATGTTTTTGGATGATTTTTGATCTGTTATGATGTTTCCTTCTGATGTGTAACCCACTTTTTTTTTACTGCATTCAGAAAAGCTAAGACATAAAAACCAAATAGCATAATTTTATGGGAAGAATACTCTCAACTATTATGGATCTATGGCATGGAAATTTTTATAAAGAAAATATTATGAGTTTCATTATACTTTGTATAAGTGCCGAGGCATAAAAAAAAGAGATATTAGGGGTGCAATAGAAATTCTATATGTGCTGAGCCCTTAATTAAATAGAAAAAAAACCACAAGTTAAAAATTATGGTTAAGCTAGATCTTGAATCTGGTTCAATCATAGTAACTAGCAAATTCAAATAACTCAACATGCCATGTCTTTATTGTTCAGTTGAAAATATCCTTGTATTTCTATTTGAGATCAAGACATCTATTGATCACATCCCTGTAAATGATTGTCTGCTTATTTCTGGAAAATTATGCTAGTAAGATGTATGGATGTTTCCATGTTTACAGTGACATGTTCACCTAGCTATCTGATGGTAAGATTTAAACTAAAACTACTAGTAAATAAACTAGGGATGGTAAACCAAGAAGGCTGCTGGAATGCTTGTTATATTTGAAGTAGGCAAGTTGGCACATGGTTTGTTTAAGCCCTGAGATCTTTGTGCAATGATGTGAAATAGTTCATTGCAATGTGCCCCCGTGATTCCTTGATAGCAGATGAGGTTAGGAATTTTAAATGGATAATACAAACTATAAATGAAGAAATAGAAACTTGAGCTTTTCTTAAAATTGGTTGGAGTGGAACCATGGTTGTTCCAGTACATCTATCTGCAATTATTAAATGTTCATGTTTGCATAATTATTTGTGTGTATATGAATGATTGATAAAGTTATCATTCATGTACAAAACTTATCTGAAACATAGTAAAACAAATGATTAAAGGAATTGAATATGCAAAAAGCCAGTGTTTATGCTTATCCTCTATCTGCTTAATGTTATGAATATTTTGTTGTTGCTCATACCAGATCATTGATCTGACCCTTGTTTGCTCATGGCATATGGGGGTGTCTCATTTTAAATTGAGGCAGCCACAAATGCTCTTTCAGGGGATGCAAGACTTAAGTAAGAAGGAAGGTTATGGCTAATGAGAAAAATGGATGAGCATGCTTACTAGTATTAATAAGAATATAGAATGTCATATCTGCATGTATTCATGGAAATAGTGTTTTTAAATTTCTTGTTATGTAATGACTTTGATGTGTTGGTTAAACTGGTTGCTAGAGTTGAGTTCCGTTATGTGTAAATGGTTTGAGTACTGAAGTATGGTCTGAGATATGAAAAAAAAACAATATGCTTAAATTATCAGTTATGAAAACCTGGAAAAAGGAATATATATATATATATATATATATATATATATATATATATATATATATATATATATATATATTGAGCAGTTGTCTAGCCTAACCTATATTGAGTACTAGGTAAATTTGGGTTACTTATAAGTATTGAGTTTGGAGTAAAATATGGGTTTAAACTAGAGAAATTCTTTTAAGTATTTAATTGCCTTTCATTGGAATATTTTGTAAAAAGATTCAAGTCCATTTCTGGGTTGTTTTGAGAAGAGTAAATACAAAGCAAAAAAAAGAGCTTCAGATGCTATGCAAATGAATGGCATATCATTGTTCCATGATCAAAGTGTCTGGCTGACACAATCACATGAATTAACCAGCTTCAAAAGAATGGAGTTCTGGTTGAACATGTTTGATTATATTTTGACAGTAAAAGGCACTTCAAAATCTTTAGTTTTCTTTTGCAAATGTTTAACCTAAAACTCTCTTTAAAATGCTATAAACAGAAGTGCATTTTGAACTGGTTTGAACTATCAAATCAGGAGACACTCTACATTCTTTTAAACACTTTAAAGTTTAGATTCTTGTCACAGCAAAATTTTATGCAAACACTCAACCCACAGTTGTGTCATCTTGGTTAAGATTAAAACAGAAAAGCTATATTGATTGAATCAAAAGAAAGAGGGTTTCAAAGGAGACACCTAAATTGAAAATGATAGATGTAAATATCATTTTCTGGTACTTAGTCACATATCAAACATTTGAACTATGCTAAAAAAATGATAATCTCAAGTATTCTGAGATTATCTTCCAAGATAAAAATTACAGAAAA
The DNA here is from genome assembly GCA_030737815.1 of Allium fistulosum. Classification (NCBI taxonomy): domain Eukaryota; kingdom Viridiplantae; phylum Streptophyta; class Magnoliopsida; order Asparagales; family Amaryllidaceae; genus Allium; species Allium fistulosum. Next base: position 458,460,215 of record CM060905.1, read on the forward strand.
ATCATGGTTAGCATGATCAAATCTAGTATAAATAAATATGCACAGGATCTACTTATATACTGCAAATCAAAGAATCTAGGAATTTAATTATGAGTAGATTAATTCAAATTCAAATCAAACAGAACTTGCTCTTGTTTACAAAATTTAAAATATATATATATAGACTCTGATTTAAACAAGAGGGACATATACATCATCATATGTATATGTATATTTTTATGATTAAACTGATATATTTATATTAGTAGGAATTTTAAAATCCTGGACAAATTGTTTAAAAAGAAAATGACTCTGAGAATTAAATTGAATTGTAAATGTAAAAAAAAATCCCATTAAAATTAAGGTAAAATTATGGAGGGTCATTTCACATTCTGGAGGCGTGAAGTTGATATACTAAATATGTATATTTATTGATAATGTAGTATGTTGCGAATAGACTATTTTGTACAGGAAACTTATGATATTGGATATTATATTTAGAACTTCGTATGAATGGAATTGATGTATTCAGACTTTTCATACCGATGTTTAGTTAGTGTAGTCTCTTGTATATTGGATATCCTATTTTATTTATGTATATTCAGTATATTATATGTTATCTTTCCATTATGAGATTGTATCGATGCACCGTAGTAAAATGTTTAGTTTCTCATTTACATCGACGGACTGTCTTTTGTGGTATTCAAGAGTCTAATATTGTCATTCAATGTTGATTTAGGGTATTACCAAGAGCTAGTCATTAAAATTGATACTAGACCTTAGGCTCAACACTTATGACCAAGTAGACCAGTTTGAGTTAAGAAACCTGTTAGATGGAGATACGTTGAGAGAGCATGCCTGTATTTTTCTACTATATAATACTAGATACACCACTTATCTCTTGAACTTTTATTTATTCAATTGTCGGTTACTAAGGTATCTTCATTTAAGGCTATCTGTATGAGCTAACGGGGTGTACGAGCGGCTGCAAGTGAGTAGCCTGAGATACTTGATTGGTTCAAAGACTATTTGGATATCGCATAGGATGTTCTGCCGCTTGCGAACATTCTAATAGTTATGGTGGGTATTGGAGGTGGTGTAGCTTTTAGGGCATAAAAGTAGAAGAGGGTAGGCAAGTAGTATTAACTTATGCCTTACAGGTGTCCCTAGGTCCTAGCAGGCTTATTTCTTAGAGAAAGGGAAAGGAATTCTAGTAGCAAGGTATGCTTTGTTTGTAAGATGCTTGTGTTCTTTTCAACACTAGAGCTATATATACATTTATTGGTAGTTACTTGGTAGTTGTGCTAAAATTTGGCCCCTCATAATGTAGGTAAATGCTTTTGTAATGTTTAATCTTGTATAGGGAGTCTTCATAGTTAAGCTAAGGTACATTGACCGAGGGTATTTCCATTTGAACTTGATGCACAAATTTTCAAGTAAAGTAGGGCTATTCGGTGAAGTGACTTGGATTTTGTATCTAATAAGACTTGGTGGTTGTCGGAAATGAGCAAGGACCAAGTAGATGACATCTACGTTTATGTTGAATCATTCGTGTTAAAAATCTTTAACTTTGTGTTAGCACACCTAAAGTAGTGGGACTAATCCCATGAACTGCACTGGTATTTTACAAGGATCGGTCCATTCATGTACCAATTCTTAATCCTTAGTTTGAGCACAGGTTTTGTAGGTGATTTGCACCGATCAAGCAAGGGGTTTTCACTCTGTTCTTGAAGGCGAGCACTTGAGTTGGATTCTTTGGGTGACTTAGAATTTTTGGAGCGCTCCTATAGTTTGCAGGGAAATTTCGATGGTCGAACCAAAGAACTAGATCTAAATTCATATAAGAGGAATCAGACCCTAATTTAACAAAGAAATCTTGCAAGTGAACAAAGGATTGCACCAGGCATCGTATATTATTTTGTTTGGTCTTTATTAAATGTAAAAATTATTTATAGTACGGTTAAGATTGCTTGTGATAATTTGGAGAAGGACTTCTCAACCAATTTTGTGACGAATGGATAATCTTCTAAGTGATGATATGATACTTGCATGAGCAAGCATCGCAGTACAGTTAGTATATTATTCTTATTATCGTTATGAGGTTGAGGTGAGTTTGAACTCGAGCGAGCCCTAGCATTTGTAGATCATCATTGAATAATGATCTAATTAGTAAAGTTTTTCTCCTTTGGAGAATGAGTTTTGTTCAGAAGGAAAGGAAAGTTGAGACTTAGATTGCTAGGTTTATTCGAGAGCTTTGAGGATCAGAAAGCCAGCATATTATATAAGTTTTCCTTTTCAAGGTGGTGTGTGTGATAGCCTTTCATCTATTGTATTGATGAAAGGAGTTGCACCCGTTAGGCATTTGGATCATTTTGGATATCGAACAGACTCATGGGAATTTACAGCTTGACATGCATGCTATGACTACTATTGGTTATCATGCATGTTGTTATAGACACCTTTTGAATGATTGATTATTTTAATGGTAATTATTATTGACTGTCATTGCTTGTTGTTGTTTGTTATTGGTAGTTGTTGTATATTGTTACTTATTGATTGCTTGTTATTACTTGATTATTGATTGACTGTTTATTTTTGTTGATTGATTTTTTATGCTTGTTGATTGATCGTTGTTGGTTGTTATTGCTTATTATTGCTTTTTGGTTGCTCGTCGTTGGTTGTTATTGCTTAATACTGCTTGCTGATTGCTCATTGTTGACTGTTCTTACTAGCATATTGTGCTAATTTTCTTATTTCATAAGAATGCACGATGTACTTCGTGAATTCTATTTGTATAAGTGTATAATTCTAGTGACATTGTCATGATGAGTTGACTAGAGAAAGTGGATGTGAACTAGATGTGGCTTTAGACCTCCAAGGTCCATTCATATTTTTTAAAATAATTTTATGTGGCTTCAGATGGGTGAGGTTAAGCTTTTCTATGTTTGATGGAGCTTTATATTGGTATGTCTCCATTTACTTAAGGGAAATTTTGTTTTTCTCTTTGTTTTGTCAATATGTATAAAGGAAAGTGTATAGGTTACTCTGTCGTTGCTTGTATCTTACAAGTGTGCTTATTGTTTTTAATGGTAACAAGTTGATCAGATATGCATGTCGCATTAGAGATGCATATTGCATTATGATATTTGTTGCATAGTTTTTTATAACATGTTTATAAAAGGTGCCTGTTGCAGTACAGATGCCTATTGCATTAGAGATGCATGTTGCATAGTATGTTATAACATATTTATTTGAGATGCTTATTTCATTAGAGATGCCTATTGCATAGTTTGGTATGACATTTTTATCAGAGATGCCTATTACATTAGAGATACCTATTGTATTGGGATGTTTGTTGCATAGCATATTATAACATGTTTATTTGAGATGCTTCGTGCATTAGAGATGCCTGTTGCATAGTATATTATAACATGCTTATTTGGGATGCTTAGTGCATTAGAGATGCATATTGCATAGTTTATTATAATATGTTTACTTGAGATGCTTATTTCACTAGAGATGCATGTTGCATAGTTTATTAAAGATGCTTGTTGGATAGTTTGTTATGACATGGTTATTGGAGATGTTTGTTGCATAGATGTGCTTTATGTACAGTTTGTTGTGACATGTTTATTTGATATGCTTGTTGCATGATTTGATATAGCATATTTATTTTATGATTTAGCATGCTTAAATTTATGATATAATGTTGCAATTGTATATAAATCTCTTTATTGAGTACATTATTAGGTACACGGAAGCAGACATGCACAATTAGGATGCTTATTCGCATATAAATCGTATGTTCTTGCTATAAAAGAGGTACGTTAGACCTACAGTGCATATGGTATGTATATATATGCTTGTATGTCCTCAGAAATGAGATGCGTCAGATGTAGAATGCCTTAGATATGAAGCGTGTGTGTGTGTATTGTTTTGGGATTTTCTGGAGTTAGTCACGCAAAGGAGGTGTCGTCGAATTTTTTAAAAATGAGAGGGCTTTAGAATCCTAAGGGTTGTTCTTTAGAAGTTACCGTAATGCTAACTGCATAAGGGAAAATTGACTTAAATTTATAGAAGCATATGATTGGAAATTTCGGTCAATCAGGTTACATTATCATACTTATAGGAAATTCGGGGACGAAATTCTTTTAAGGAGGGAATAATGTAATAACCTGCATTTTTACAATTGGATGTTTAAATAATTAATTTAAATATTGAATCGTTAATCAATTAAATTAAAGGTCTAAAATCTGATTTTTCACATATGGTCGAAATAGAATTCTTGGACTACTTCTATTGGGTTCGGATCAACGTTGCAAACCAAAATGAATATAAATATCGCTATATTTGGATTAATGTATTTTTATGATTTATTTATTGTTATACATATTTTATGAAAGTACATGCGTAGTCGAGTCAGGTGGGTCTCAACTAACGGCTTATGATTCTGTGATTAGGACTTTATTATAAGATGTACGGTTGAAGAATTTTTGAAGCACGATCTAATGGCCAAAACTTCCTCAAAATGCATGAAATGATCATCTTAGAGCTATCTTAAATAGCTATGAAATTTGTATGATTGAGACCAAAAAAATAAGAGGATGCGTGCCGACGAGTTTTATGGCAATCCATTGTACTGTTTGCTCGTACGATCCAAAATATGTGGCGATTTTTTTGAGAAATAAAAATAGTTATATATTTTATTATATATACTCAATCGGATCTCTTCCTCCCTTACACTTTTCTTTCTTCCGGTATATATCCCAAATGGGTTCCATTCAATAGGTAACGAATCTACTTCCATTGACGAAGTTACGTGCGATGGTAGATGTTGAGGTTGGATCTGTTGGACTCGGGGAAGAGAGAGTTTCAAATCTTTGGTGTTGTCGGGGTGTGTGGCAATGCTTGGCCAAGGTTGACACCTATAGATGTCGGCTAAGGTTGGCTCTTGATGGAGTTTAAGGAGGGGTTAGGCGAAGTGAACTGTATGGTTAAACTTCTCTTCGCGATGTGGATCTCTTCACACCAGTCGTAGCTTCTTTAAAGGACCCAAACAAATCACAAAATACTGAAGTTGCATGGCATGGAGCAGGTAGGATTTTGGTTGTATGATCGACCTTGACGAGGCGAGGTCCATCGTGGAGAGCACGCGTAGTGTGACTAGTAGAAGCTGCTGGTGCATCTATCCGTAAAGCGTAGTATATGAATTCGTGGATTGAAGCATACGTGAAGTTGGGTTTTGTTGTGCACATTTGTGCAAGTTTAATTAAGGGAAGGGGAGATGAATTAGAGAGGTAATTAATTGTTAATTAAAGTGTAACATCCTCTATCTGGAGGCTCGAAGCTAAGCGCTATAGATGCTGCAGTCATCTATAGTATTAACGTCCGATGACCAAATACGGTAATGTTAATGGTATCCATAATATCAGAAGCACATGAATATGAAACAAAATCACAGATTTCACAAAAACAACTTTTCTGATTACATTTCATAAAACACGTTTCATAAAACATGTTTCATATTCCATTACATAATCCCATAATCGTTTCTCAGGTTCAGATAAAATATAATTATTACAAAATATGCCAAGAGCGACATATGAGGATGCCCTCTTGGTTGACCGGAGTACTATATAGTCATATCTGACTTAATACAACATAACAGAATCAAACAAAATAAAACAGCAACTCCTACATAGCTATCCTTCAGCCACATGCTCATCTCCGGAAGCTTTATTCGCCAACCTACTAAAAACCTATAAACCTCAACCCTCAGCCTACTCAAATCAATTTTGAGCACTCGAGAGTTTAAGGGGAAAAACATAAACTTCAAGTCAGACATAAAGCCTGGTGTGAATAGTACTATACATCTCGGCTATTTGATATCAAGTGAGACCACGCCGCTTTGCAGAATGGGTTTCCCCTCATTAATATCCTTTTAAAACATATCTTTTGCAAATCATAATCCTGTAACCAAAACTGGTTAAAAACTATAAAGCAATATCATTTAAACCTACATGTCAGGTAATAAATGGACTATCTGTCCAAACACTATAGTTTTGTTTGGCTAACTACTAACCTTTGGCTAACTCGGACCTACCAGACAATATAAACAAAATAATCTAACACCTATTAGATTCTCCTCTTCTGGACGGTCTATCCCTAATTTATCTATTAGATACTCCTCTTCGGGACGGTCTGTCCCTAACTTATCTTCTCCTAGGGTCACCTGATCCTAATGGTTTTGCGGTCTCACCAATAACCTATCTGTATACAAACATATATTCCCTTTTGTGTGTAATCATAATTTTAGTCTTACTTGTGACAAAGCCATACACCAGTCCCATCAGGTATTCTAATATCTGATTCATTTTACTTAGGGTAATCTTCCCAAAATTTTCCTTGAAAACCTTTTCATCTCAAATTGATTTAAAACCTTTAAACCAAACTTAAATAAGGAAAATATATACTCTATGCTTACTCAAAATAATATTGCCATGTTATATATACTTTACTCAATTCTTTGTTGATGAAAACATTTAAACCTTTGAAAGTACGCCTTTCGAATCCATTGAAAGTATCCCTTTTGAAACAAAGTAAACCCTTCTTTATTACCTAGGCCGAAAGGCCAAAATATCCCTTTCGAAACCATTTATATAAACCTTTTGAAATCATTGAAAAACCTTTCCTTCGAAAGCTATAATTCTTAGACATCCTTCTTTAAAACCTTTAAACATTGCCTTTCGAAACATTGGGAAAACCTTTCCTTTCAAACCCTTTCAACCCTTTCGAAACCACTGGGGAACCACCCCTTCGAAACCATTCTTTAAAACCTTTCAAAAGCATCAAAACCTTTGTAAACGACAAGCCTTTCAGAAGAATTTGGGTTCAATTTAAAACACGTGGAAACACCATTCGAAACCATTTGAAATTGACTCCTTCGAAACCTTTGGGTTCTACCTTCAACAGAGCAAAAAAGGTCATAAAACATTTAAGTCGAAAGCACTCTTTCGAAAGCATTTCCTAAGCAAAGAAGTGATGGTGTCGAAACCAACCTTCTGAAAGTATTGGTTAAGCGGCTAAGTTTTAAAACAAAGTACACCTTCCGAAACCATTGAGTTTGAAAGGTAGAAAAGCGGCAGCTAGGGGTTTCGACCCTATAACGACCCACCAATTTATCACTTTGATAAATTGAATTTATTTTTAGTTAAAGATGAAAATACAGATAATATCGTTTCAAGTAATGATAAGTAATAGTAAACTTATTTTGAATAAATATTTACAAGAATATTTTCCTTAAAATTTATATCGATAAGATAACATTGAATTTAAATCATTGATTTATTTAATATAAATTGAAATTTAATGATTTAATGATTTAATAATTATTTTAAATTATCCAAATAATTATTTTAAATAATGATAATTCATTTTTAATAGTTATAAAGTGAAAATAAATCACTTATAATAGTTTATAAAGATATATATTTGATTTGAAAATATAGGGAAAAATCGATATCGCTTTATTGGTATAATAGCAATTTTGTAAGTAATTTTTAATATGAATTTATGTGGTTTTATAATTCAAATATGATCATTTTAATTGGTTTAAAATGATAGGAAATTTATTTTTAAAATCTTTTTACAATATATGTATGTTAAAGTATAAGTGAAAATGTGACCGATAATCGGTTCGTCGGATTTCAACGATTTAACGAACAAAAGTTATTCAAAGTAGTTCGAAGTGTTAGAACCCTACATATACATACAAATATATGTTACATACACATGATAACATACATATAAACATACATATATGAATATAATTATGTATAAGAAATATAATATAAAATAAATAATGTATTTTAATGATTTGTACTCCTTAAGCATAAAGAAGTCAACATATGTATACACGAGAGGATGGAAGTGATGTGCACATGGGAGGGGCTTTGGCCGTGGATTGTGAAGGGAGGTAGTGTGTTGGAGAAGCCTAGAAATAGTGGAAAAAAGTAATGGGTGGATGTCTTCTTTTATACTCTTCCTTTTTCCTATAAATACCCTACCATCTTCTCTTCCTTTTCATTCCTTTTCTTCATCATAATTTTCAAGCTTTAGCCTCCACTTTAATGGCTTCCATTCTAAAAAAATTATAATATCCAAATTTATTTCAAAAAGAAATAAAATCATAATATATAGTTATATATAGTTAAACACCTCAAAATAAGCTCGAATCTCAATCTCTCCACCTCCTAAATCCAAGACACCACCATCCACCACCCTAGGCCGTGAGCTCCCCCTCTTCACCACCATAGGCCATGAGCACCAAGGCTTGGCCGAGCCATTTCAAGGATCCTTTGGATAAGCGAGGTTTAAAGATTCCGTATATACCAAAAGAAGTGTTTAAAAGTTATATATCTCTAAAAGAGATTTTGGTAAAAAAAAAGAACTTAATCAATTAAAGAATGATTCTCTATTCACAAAACCTCTTTTTATCGATGATTGGTTAGAAGGAACCGAGGACGGATCTGGGGAAATCCCAATCCGAAAACCACTTCGAACCAATGTATGCATTCGAATGATGAAGACCTGATAGAGGGAATGAAGGATGAAGGCAAAAGATCTTCGGGGTGAAAGGACTGCTTGTTGATGATTCTGGTTAGCTCCCAAATACTAAAGTAGCCGTGGTCCCTTCATGTTTGAAACTCTTTGGGTTGCAACGAATTTTTGCTACTAATCCTAGGGTTAATTCCCGACAGGTTGTGGAAGAAGAGTACCTTCGGTTTCGTTCAATCCTAGAACGAACTTGTATGGATGGATGTCTGACATTGCATTCTTGAGATTACATCGTTGACTTTTATAAATAAACATCTGCTTGGTGGCGGAGAAGGCAACTTCTCTTAGCTTAACACCCTTCTCTGAGACATATAAGCTCAGAGATTGTATGTTGATGAAAATCAATAGTGATCGATGGAATGGCAGTGTGGCATTCAAAGGAAGATGATGTGCAAAGTAAAAGGTAATCTCTACCTCAAGCCTCACACCCGAAAATGACCGAAACGGGGTAGATGCGGCAAGGCTTTATTGTTCGCAACCATTAGGGTATGATTATCCCCTTCTAGATATATTTCTTTCCGCTATGACATTCGAGATGTAATTTAATGTGGTGTATGGTAATCGAGAATCCTCAGATGGGTCGGTAACGACCGGGTGATAAAATATTCGGTACTATCTAAGGAAAGGTAGGCCGGTCTTATGTTGGTAGAGGTGTAGATGTTCTGTTTACCTCGGTTCATTCCCCTAGAGATGTACTACCGGAAGGGAGCCCCTTCACCTAGTCATTTGTATGGAATCCATTCTCCAATAAGTGCCTGCTAGTTTGTTTGTAGAACCTGTGTTTGTGGCTAGTATTGCTAGAATTTAATCAGTGTAACAATTTTGGCTAAGATTGATAAGTTTACTTGCAAATGTTTTCAAAGATATGTCATTAAAAATAATATCAAGTAATTTGACGTAGAATGTTTTGGTTATCATAAGGTAAAAACCCGTTCCATGTTTATGTGCAGCGTGGTCTTAGGAGATACCTTTTTGTTTTCAAAACACGTATTTTGAGTTCTCACACTAGTCCCATGACTGACCTGGAGTTTATTTTCCTTATCCTTAAACTCTGGGTGCCTTAATTTTCCCAGGCATCCTAGTAGTTAGGTTTAGCTTAGAAGAAGCTGGATAGAACCCGAAGCATGGAGTCAGGATATTTTTCTAAAGATATTTTCTATTTCCACCACACTTATGCAGTATAGTATTCCACATTGTAAGGACAGGAATTTATAAGGGGCATTTCACCAGAAGGACAAACTTTGCAATCCAATTAGTTTCTAGGACACACATTCAAAGAAATTACTTTCAAGGCCAAAGTCAGAAGAATAATTATTTTCAAGGACAAAGTCAGCAGTCCAATTACTTTCAAGGACATAATTTCATAGGTTTTTAGGCCCTAGAAACTAATTATTTTACGTTTTTTCCTTGAAAGTAATTATTTCAGTTGTGTGTCCTAGAAACTAATTCCACTTGCTAAAGAGGCCCTTGCGGCTAATTTCCACAATTTATAACTGTCTATGTTAGCTCTGATAAATGTATTTTAATTTTTGTTGTAAAGATTATTTATGGAAATAATGTATGTGAGATTCTGTTATGTATTATTTTACTTTCTTACCCTTGAGGATCCACTTCTCCGGCACTTGGATTTGCGGTACATGAATACCAAGGATGTATTAGTATCGATTTCTGGGAGTCGAAGAAACGTGTCGTCACATCGTGGTATCAGAGCTTAGGTTGAGCTGATACTTGAGCCTGATAAGGGTAAAAGACTCATTAGAGATAGGATTAGTAATGCCCTAGGATGAGTACCTCATTAGAGATAGGGTTAGTAACACTCTAGAATGAGTTTGAGAGTTATATATGAGCGCGTATTTGTTTATAAAATATACAAAGAATTTTAAAAGCTATCTTTAGAAACCTCGAAACATTTTATGAGTATTGACCAAACCTCTCTACCTAAGAATACGCTAGCAATTACCTACTACTTGTGTCTAAAAGGATAAATGTTTGCCTTGTATAAACCATATGGGGGAAGTTACGTGAAACGGGAGTCCTCTAGAGCGAATTGGGGCGAGGAGAATAGCCTCATAGTTCTCTCTAGCGACGAAGAGGAACAACCAGAATATCCGCCTAGAAATGGTGGGTTTCCGATCGAGGAAGATTATCCCCATAAGGTCCAATTGATTTTGACTTTGAAAATTGGTAAATGAAATAATTTTACTAATGATTATATTTTGAATATAAAGAATATTTTTCAAATAATATATTTATTTGAATTAAGAAAATGATAATACTCAGTTATTATCATTGATTGATTGGTTGTTTGATTTAAAAGTTTAAGCACGAACACCTCGTGAATTTAATTTCACAATTTCACTATGAGGTATTAAATAAATAATAAATGTTTATTAAAAGAATTCATTTAAGATAAATAAATCTTATGAATACGTTTTATATACGTGATTTTATAACTGGATTTATAAAACGTGCTTTATAAAGAAATTTTTTGAAAATTTAAATTTTGGTATTTTCGAAAGGAATTTCAAATGATTTTTGGAAAGGAATAATAATAGTATTATTTCTAAAAAGGGATTTTGAAAATGAAAAATAATCTTATGGTTAATTAATTCGGGTGGCTCGAAAGTAACTAAAAGTGGGCAGGAGATGCGTTTGGATGGTAAACGCTTCTCTTAAGTATTCCCCTTCTTGTTAAAGAAACATGTGATACTATTGGCGGTACCCAGTTCCTTGGTATCATTTTTGAGTTACTCGATCGATATAATTTTCTAAATTAAAAATAATAATGTGAATCACTTATTTGACAAATTAATGGTTGTCAATTTTTATCAAAGTGTATTATCTTAATTAATAAGCATGAGTATGCTTTGGTCTTTAAAATAAATATTTAAAGTTAGTAATAAATGATTTTGGGTTTGTAATAAACGATGTTTTAGCAACTTTTGTTTTTAAACCCTTAAATAACACTTTGGAATTAATCTTACGAATATATCTAGATTTGTAATAAAGGGATTTTAAAAGATAATAACAAGTATTAGAGTTTTTTATAAGAAGATGGAAAATATTATAATTAACATATTATAAAGAGAAGTTCGTTTTAACAATGTTTTGGTAGTAATTGATTTAATCACTTTGATTATATTTTAAAGTAAGTAAAATTTGTTAAGTTAATTATGAATATACTTAAAACATTTGAATAAGTATATAAACACTTTTTAAGTATTAAAACGGGTATGAGTAAAAGGGATATATATATATAAAGGAAGTATTAATTGATAAAGGAGTGTTAATTGATAAAGAACGTTTTAACTAAAACAAAGAATGTTTTCACATTTAATATTGGAAGTTTATGATGATGTATAAATTTAATGAATTAATTTGAAAATGAGTTTTTCAAGAAACCATTAAGATATGTTTAGAAATGAGTAATAATAAAAAAGATATTTTTCTTTTGAAAGAAATGTTTTCTTAAAGTTGAAATATTTGGAGATAAAAAAATGTAAAATGGTTATCTTTATAAAAGATTGAAAAAAGGAATGGAAGTTTATGAAATGTTTTCATAAAAAAATTGGAAAGGGTTAATAAATACATATGAAGTATGTGGATTGTTTCGTCGCATGATTTAATCTAAAATTCGAGTACATGACTTTAACATGTTTTGACGCTTATCCGAAAAAGAATTTATCACTCGATTCTTGACGACGAACCTTGATAAGGGTTTATGGTTAGATGCTTGAGTTTTCTATCATAGTTGAGAACTATGCAAGGAGAACTAAAATTCAGATCAGGAAGCCTAGTCAGAGTCCGCACTAAAGGATCGAGGGATGAGTACTAGTTCGAAAATGAAGTTATGAATTCGAATAGAAGATCGAATCAGATATTGCGTACGCATGATCTGTATACGTCGTATAGAAGTGAGTTAAAATAAATAATTTTGGGGCAAACCTTTGGGTTTTGTTTTGGGTAATTTTGGGGATGAAATTCTTTTAAGGGGAGAAGTCTGTAACAACCCGCCAATTTATCACTTTGATAAATTGCATTTATTTTTAATTAAAGATGATAATATAGATAATATCGTTTCAAATAATGGTAAGCAATAGTAAACTTATTTTGAATAAATATTTACAAGAATATTTTCCTCAAAATTTATATCGATAAGATAACATTGAATTTAAAACATTGATTTATTTAATTTAAATTGAAATTTAATGATTTAATAATTATTTCAAATTATCCAAATAATTATTTTAAATGATGATAATTCATTTTTAACAGTTATAAAGTGAAAATAAATCACTTATAATAGTTTATAAAGTTATATATTTGATTTGAAAATATAGGGAAAAATCGATATCGTTTTATCGGTATAATAGCAATTTTTGTAAATAATTTTTAATATGAATTTATATGGTTTAATAATTTAAATATGATTATTTTAATTGGTTTAAAATGATAGAAAAATTATTTTTAAATTTTGTTTACAAATATATGTACGTTAAAGTATGAGTGAAAATGTGACCGATAATCGGTTCGTCGGATTTCAATGATTTAACGAACAAAAGTTATTTGAAGACGTTCAAAGTGTTAAAACCCTACTTATACATACAAATATATGTTACATACACATGATAACATACATATAGGCATACATATATAAATTTAATTATGTATAAGAAATATAATATAAAATAAATAATGTATTTTAATGATTTCTTACTCCTTAAGCATAAAAAACTCAACATATGTATACATAGAGGATGGAAGTGATATGCACATGGGGGGCTTTGGCCGTGCATTATGAAGGGAGGTAGTGTGTTGGAGAAGTCTAGAAATAGTGGCAAAAAGTGATGTGTACCTATCTTCATTTATACTCTTCCTTTTTCCTATAAATACCCTACCATCTTCTCTTCCTTTTCATTCCTTTGCTTCTTCATAATTTTCAAGCTTTTGCCTCCACTTTAATGGCTTCCATTCTAAAAAAATATAATGTCCGAAGTTATTTCAAAAGGAAATAAAATCATAATATATAGTTATATATAGTTAAACACCTCAAAGCAAGCTCGAATCTCCATCTCTCCACCTCCTAAACCCAAGACACCACCATCAACCGCCCTAAGCCATGAGCTCCACCTCTTCACCACCATAGGCTGTGAGCACGAAGGCTTGGTCGAGCCATTTCAAGGATACAAGCTCGATTTCATAGAGTTTCATTTCGAGATAGCGGAGCTATAGCCATTTTAAAACTAGTTCGAAGGGAAAATGAAGGTGAGAACTCCAAATTTATTATACTATATATTGGATGATGATATGATGTTGCTAATGGATGTTTAATATGCTTTGATCATCAAGTTTGGTTGCTTTCATATGAATATGGAATATATATGCAAGTCACGAATATACACGTCGATAAACACAAAAGGAAATCACTTTCCATAAATTAATGAAATGGTGTATATGGAAGTGTTAAACCTCTTAGAAATGGTTTATAATGTATTTGAAATGTTTTATAAACATTTAAAATTGTTTTGGTGAAGTTTGAAAAGAAAAGGGAAATTTAGTTAAAAATAAGCACGTCGCGTAACGGTAGTTCGCCATTTCGTGCTATAAAAGTCAGACAAGTGTAAAAGATGGAATATAGCTTGGAATCCTTCGAGATAATAATTTTCTAAACTATTATATCTATAGTTTTCCAACAAAGAAAAAAATCAATATTCCAACAAGTAGATTTTGAACTATGAGTAAAACAAGTTTTGGAAAAATCCTGATTTTGTAGTTCGGAATCCAAAACTGGATTTCTTTGAAAATGGTGTTTTAAAATGGTTTAAAAATATGAAATAAATCTTATAAATCTCTTAAAATGGTTCAAAAATGATTTGAGTAATAAAAGTGAATTTTCAAATAATAAAAAAATCGTTTTGATCAATATAGCTTAAAAAGGCACTTTCCACGACACTTTTCTGCGGCACTTTTCTATAACTTGTGAAATATAGTTTTAAACTTATTGATTCTTATCCAAATCTTTTGTAAATGTTTTCAAAGGGATAATTAAGATTTTTCATATTGATTTAGAGGGTTTCTAGCTTATTGAAGAAAGATCAAATAAATGAATTAAAGAAAAAGCTATTATAAATAGTGGTTTAATTTTAGCTCTAAAAGCAGACGAGTAGACTGGATTTTTCTATTTATGAGATCTGGATGTGAGGTGCTTAAACTAAAGAGATGTCTAGGAGCAACCAGTGCCCTAGCTCACCTGGCCTCTTTCCTGGGCGAGGTATAGATAAGGTCGAAATGTCGAAAACGAGTTAAGTATAAAAGATTTAATTTTCCAAATTTAGATATAACTTGGATTTTATAGAGATAATCTTCTTGTACTCGGTGTTAAAGCCTGAAGAAGGAACTCATACTATTCATGGAATTTAAAAGGTGATTTCACCGTTATTCCACCCATAGTATTTGTTGAATACGGGGATTTATATTGAGTAGAATTAGATGATTTCTATAGATTCTGCTTACTTAATATTAACTAGTTTTGGATTAACATCCTAGATAACATGGTTTCAACTAAATTAACAGAATGAGTCTTTAAATTAATAAATCTTTGTTAAGATTTAAACGAAATGATTTTGGAAATGTTTTCCTAAGTGTAAAATGAAATAAATTCAAATTATTCCAAGTTTAAAAAGATTTTAGGTAATCAAAGGTTTTGATAAGCGAGGTTTAAAGATTCCGTATATACCGAAAAGAAGTGTTTTAAAAGTTATATATCTCTAAAAGGTATTTTTATTAAAAAAAGAAATTGATCAATTAAAGAATGATTCTCTATTCACAAAACCTCTTTTTATCGATGATTGGTTAGAAGGAACTGGGGTCGGATCTGAGGAAATCCGTATCCGATAACCACTTCGAACCAATGTATGTGTTCGAAAGATGAATACCTGATAGAGAGAAGGAAGGATGAAGACCAAAGATCTTCGGGGTGAAAGGATTGCTTGTTGATAATTCTGGTTAGCTCCCAAATACTAAAGTAGCAACGGTCCCTTCATTTCTGAAACACTTTGGGTTGCAAGGACTTTTCGCTACTAATCCTAGGGTTAATTCCCGACAAGATGTGGTAGGAGAGTACTTTCGATTTCGTTCAATCCTAGAACAAACTTGTGTGGATGGATGTCTGACATTGCATTCTTGAGATTCCATCATTGACTTTTATAAATATACATCTGCTTGGTGGTGGAGAAGGCAACTTCTCTTAGCATAACACCCTTCTTTGAGACGTATAAGCTCGGAGGTTGTATGTTTGTGAAAGTCAATAGTGATTGATGGAATGGCAGTGTGGTATTCAAAGGAAGATGATGTGCAAAGTTAAAGGTAATCGCTACCTCAAGCCTCACACCCGGAAATGACCGAAACAGGGTAGATGTGGCAAGGCTATGTGGTTTGCAACTATTAGGGTATAATCATCCCCTTCTAGATATATTTCTTCCTGCTATGACGTTCAGGATGTAAATTGATGTGGTGTATGGTAATAGAGGATCCTCAGATAGGTCGGTAACGACTGGGGTGATGACATATTCGGTGATATCTAAGGAAAGGTAGGCTGGTCTTGTGTTGGTAGAGGTGCAGATGTTCTGTTGACCTCGGTACATTCCTCTAGAGATGTACTGCCGGAAGGTAGTCCCTTCACCTGGTCATTTGTATTGAATCCATTCTCCAATAAGTGCCTGCCAGTTTGTTTGCAGAACCCACATTTATGGCTAGTATTGCTGGAATTTAATCAATGTAACAATTTCGGCTAAGATTGATAAGTTTATTTGCAAATGTTTTCAAAGATATGTCATTAAAAATAATTCAAGTATTTTGACGTAGAATGTTTCGGTTATCATAAGGTAAAAACCCGTTCTGTGTTTATGTGCGGCGTGGTCTTATGAGATACCATTTTGTTTTCAAAACACGTATTTTGAGTTCTCACACCAGTCTCATGAATAACCCAGAGTTATTTTCCTTATCCTTAAACTCTGGGTGCCCTAATTTTCCCGGCAGCCCAGTAGTCAGGTTTAGCTTAGAAGAATGTAACGACCTGATATTTTCAGCCATTCGCATCCTCACATGCCGGAATTGAATTGCTCAAAATATCAGATTATTAATTTAAATTTGGAAAAACTCAGCATATACAGTAAATAAATAATCACAAAATCACAGACACGGAGTAATATAACAATAGTGCAGCGGAAACAAAAGAATAGTAGGTCATGAAGCTACTATATATATAACAGAGTTAAACAAGATACAACAGAAGTCTCGAATACAATAGTCAAATACAAGATCAGAATACATCACTAGAATCAACTGAATAACTAAAAGCTGGATATATAGCTGGATCTCCAAGCGAAGCTCCAACTCCAAAGGTGAGTCTCAAAAGCTGTATCACTCAGTCTGACCCGAGCGTAAAACAAAACACAAAACACTCGAGTCAGGATTAACATTCTTATATCAATAAATCCACTCAAGTGAAATAACAACTAAAATACAAGTAACTCAAAGGATGTTTGGGATAACCATCCTCTAAGGATCCGTTAAACTATCTACTATATAGTAGTGTACGCTAAGTAGATAATGCCTATCAGTAATATAAAGTATCAAAATAGCGTTAAGGCATTACCATTATCCCCCTTAACACATTTTATATAAGCATCATAGTCAATACAACACTGTAAACTCTACCGTAAACTAGTGGGCTATCAGGGAGTACTCCATAGGTATAACATAAAACAAATCGTAGTGGTCACGCATAGGGATACAAGTATGACAAGGCACATGAGTCAATACCCAAGGTAGTGAAACTACCATTTGCCTGATCCGGACTAGTGAGAACGCATCACCGTAACGATCGCAACACCGCGAAACAACACTCCCAATTCAAGGGTGCGCACCAACCAAAAACAAGTAATGAGTAGTTTACGAAGAAATGTGTCCGCTAGAGGCAGCTAACCTCATTGGCCCGGCACGGCTCCTGTTTAAGTCATTTCAAATTTGACACAAGTGTCAAGGCTATCCATTATCGTTCTCTTTCTTCAAATCCAGCAACGTCATCATTCCAACCACTTCATTCTGGATCACACTCCACGTATAATAGTTATTAAAGTGGTTTTCGGTTTAGACAGAGAGTATGTCCCTAACCGATCTCGGACTCTTCAATAACTACGTAATTATTACACCGATTGGTCATTTAATAAACTTTCAAAGTAGTTTATATTTCAACCAAAATATCATTGCCATTTCAAAACCATATCAATACGATATCACTTTCATTTTAAAACCAAATACAATATCATTTCAATTTTAAATATATCCATTTCAAATATATCCATTTACAAAATCTTAGTACTTCAAAGTTATAGCACTTTCTAAATCAAACACTTTGGAAATCATAATACTTTGGAAATCAAAATTTAGAAATCATAATGCTTTGGAATCATAACACTTCCCTCTTAACCGTTTAAAATAAATAATAGTATATATAATAAAATAGTTTATAATTTAAAATAGTTTATATAAAAATAGTTATAATTTAAAATAGTTTATATTAAAATAATTTATATTAAAATAGTTTATATGAAATAAATTTATAAAGTAACATATATAAATAGTTTTAAATATAATTTAAAAATACTTTATATAATAAAATAGCTTACTCAAATTTCACAAATCAATTCCAAATCAACACCAATCCCAAAATTTCAAATTTAGTCAAATCTCAAATCATCAATTTCAATTCAATTCAGTTCGCAATAAACTATTATATCGATTTCAAATACAGATTTGAACCATAAATAAACCATTTAAATTTCGATATATTCCAAAGCTTTAAATATTTCACAATCTCAAAACTAAATTTGATAATTTCATATATATCTTAATTTAACCTTATTATTATTTAGTTTTGAAATATTCACTTAATAAATCCAATATTATTTAAATAAAACCCCAAATTACAAATAAACTAAATATTTCCTTCAACTTATTTAAACTTGAAATATTCATTTAAATCACCTTAACCAAAATCAAGTTATAAAATTATATCCTTTAAAAATATCAAATTTCAATAAGTTCCAAATCGATTTCTAATTAAATATATTTCTTAATTAAATACAATTTCAAATCAATTTCAAATCTATCTTCTCAACCTTAATTCATTAAATCGTTATAAACTCTATATAAAAATATAATTTAAATAAATACTTAACCATATTATAATTTAATATATTCAAACTTTATTATTAAGCTTATTTTATATTAAAACAAATTTATGCATAGCTAAAAATCAAGAATTTAACTATATATAAAATTACATTTATATAATATCTAAAATCAATATTTATATAAAACCATATATTTCCTTCCAAAACCATAGTAATCATTTCAAATTATTTATATATAGACCAATGGTGTCTGTATATAATTTTCTATCCTATGGTCAAGTGATACAGATATTTATCATTTCAATCCGCAATTTAAATATATACGGGTATATATCATTTCAACCCGCCATCCCAAATTCAATTCAATGAAAATCGATTGGGTTTATCATTTCAACCCATAATGATTTTCTCCTATTCTAAAGTCCGTTCGGGTATGTATCATTTCAACCCATAGTGATTCTATACTAACAAGGAACTTGTAGAGTGATAACAGATATGATAATAATATAATAGGCATATATCATCAATATAAATAACAGATAATGGTGTCAGATGTCACAGGTGAACAGATATAGATAATAGCATATATAGCAATGTAAATAACTAACAGCAGCATATTTCAATTGTCGTTTCAATTGAAATCAAATTTAATAAATAAAAGAACATTAATCGTGAGTGATTGCTCACCTTTTGAGGCTAGATAGATTTGACAAGGAAATGAGCTACGAATTCCAAATCAAAGCAAAATTGGCACGAATTCGACGATCACATCTGATGGCGAGGAATCGACGAAATCAATCAGTACTGGATCGAAGAAGATCAATGGTGTAAGTGAACTCATATATATAACTATATATAAATATATATATAAAGTCATATTCCAAATTTAAACACATATATTTAAACATATGTATTATAATAAAATTTCAATACAATAAATCACTTCTTAAAACTATTATATTACATGACAGTTGCAAGCAGTTAATTACAACACAATATATGCTGAAGTCAATATATATATATATATATATTTAAGAATTTATATTGTTATAACATACTTAAATTACTATTGTTGTAAACATATTGTATAACAAATATATAACAGTACATACAAAATTTAGTACACATTCAAATACCAACATGACATTTTCTTTACTATATATATACTACTCTTATATAAATAACAACCATGCCCACTTCTGTATGGACACATACAGAATATAAATAACTAATAAAATCGAATTTATAAACTGACATGTAACCAAACTTGAAAACATGCGTACGTATATACAACTGAAAACATTTATAACACAACTTCATATTTCTTTTAGAATTTCCAGATCAACATAAAACAAAATATATATTTATAAACAAGTTAACATACATCCACTTAATATATAAACTTATATAACATGAACAGGTTACACTTCTATTTTATACAACATGAAAACAGCATGTACTATATATTCGAAACAATATATATACAATTCGTACATACATATTATTATATATATATAATTTATATAAACTAACTCTAACTTCAAAATATATATATATATATATGTACTTAACAGTATACTATATAACATATATAGACAACCTGATATGAAAAAAACTGCATACGTTTATATATATGCATACGATATACATATAAAGTTAGGATTTAAGTAAACAAAATATAGTCAAAAGACTGTAACATATATTATATAAACCCATGTTTATTATATTAATATATATACCGACTCCAAAAAAATCTTTAAATATAACAGCAAATATATATACAAAGACCTTATTTATACAGCACAGTTGCAAAGCAGTAGGGAAAATGGAGGTCAGAGGCAAGTAGGCGGTGGTGCGAGGCAGAGGGAGGGGATGCTCGAGAGATCTGGAAGGGAAGAAAATAGTTGGGAAGCGAGGCATGTTGTGGGTCGAGCTCTGGGTGAGGCGGGTCAGTGTAGAAGCTGCAAGGTGCTTCTTGGTGGTAGGCGAGTGGAAATGATGCAAGGCGGTGGAGTGTAGCCGCGGCAGTGGGGTAACGTGGCTCGGCTTCGGAGAAGGAAGTGGAGGTGCAGTTGCGTGTGACAGTGGGAAAAATGGGAGGGTGGTCGAGCAAGACCTGCTACTATGCTTCGACTGGTGGGTTTCCTCTTTTTTTTAGCCAAATGAATAGGGAGAAGATATCAAAAGTATACGAAACGAGAAGCAGCCATAAATTCAGATTGGGGATGTTAACAGCCAAGAGGGGAGGATGAACAGTTTACAAGTCTAAGTGCAGACTTAGATATATATGAACAATATGATATCATATATTTTTCTCAAAAGAATAAACGAACAGAATAATATATTGCTAACCGACACTAGAGAAAGCCAAGTGACCAATTGATGAACAGTGACAGGCAGGCTATTGAATTCTGAAATTGTTTATGTCAAGGTGAAAATTGAATGGGCACAAGAACCCAAAAGACACGAAACGACACCGATACGGTTACCGTTTCTACAGATTCTACCGCGTACCGATCTCCGGAATACACAAATGAATATACTATGGAGATCGGCACGACGAGACGATCAAAACGATATAAAGATATTACAGGTACGGTCATCCGATCAAAAGTCGATACGGACAGTGATATACGTTGCCATTCCGTACGGAAAAATCCAAACAGAGCTAGAAACGTCCGAAATTTGCGAAACGAATTACGCAGTCTTATTCAGAGTGTTCTAAATAAATTTTCTTATGTTGACATATTTAGGTTTCAGAACACTTTTAAATTCAACTGTTATTTCGTCGAAATAAGATCGACGGAGCAATAACAGTCAAAATTTTGAGAAACGAAATGTGATGTCTTGCTCAGAAGATGATTTACAATTTTTCTATAGAAAAATATTTAGGTTTGAAAAACATTTTATTATCATCAAATATTAACTGATATAAATTGAAATAGAATTACACAATGAACTTTCATATTTTCAGATAAAAATTTGCCAGTTGCTGTGTTTAATTAGACGTATTCCAAATATCAAATTTATATTTCAAAATTTTATTATTTAAAATTTCACAAAATTTCAATTAAATATATTAATAAAACAAATAAAATTATTAAAAATTTACGGGTCGTTAC
This sequence comes from Allium fistulosum, assembly GCA_030737815.1. NCBI lineage: Eukaryota > Viridiplantae > Streptophyta > Magnoliopsida > Asparagales > Amaryllidaceae > Allium > Allium fistulosum. Next base: position 458,482,128 of record CM060905.1, read on the forward strand.
AAAGAAGCTGTATGGAACACGAAGCATGGACTCGAAAGATTTTTCTATTTCCACCACACTTATGTAGTATAGTACTCTGCATTGTAAGGATAGGAATTTATAACCGTCTATGTTAACTTTGATATATGTATTTTAATTTCCGTTGTAAAGATGATTTGTAGAAATAATGTATGTGAGATTCTGTTCTGTCTTATTTTTCTTTCTTACCTGTAACATCCCCTATCTAGAGGACCAAAGCTAAGCGCTACAGATGCTGCAGTCATCTATAGTATTAACTTTCGATGACTAAATACGACTATGTTAATGGTATCTTAAAATCAGAAGCACTTGAATGTGAAACAAAGCACATATTTCAAAATAGAATTTTCCATTACATTTCAAAACAGATGTTCCATATTTTGATTACATAATCCTAAACGTTTCCCATGCAATGATAAAATATACTTATTACAAAATACGCAAGAGCGGTATATGAAGATACCCCCTTGGATGATCAGAGTCATATAGTCATAATTGACTTTATACATACACAACGGAAATAAATACAAAATAAAGAATTTCAACTCCTAAATAGCTATCCATTAGCCTCATGCTCGCCTCCGGTAGCTTTATTCGTCATCCTACTAAAAATGAAAGAACCTCAACCCTCAGTCTACTCAAATCAATTTTGAGCACCCAAGAGTTTATGGGGAAAACATAAACTTCAAGTCAGACATAAAGCCTGGTGTGAATAATACTATACATCCCGGTTATTAATGTTAAGTGAGATCACGCCGCTTAACGGAACGGGTTTCCCCTCACTAACATCCTTTTAAAACATATCTTTTGCAAACTTTTATCCTGCAACCAAAACTGGTTAAGACTGTAAAGCATTATTATGTAAACATACATATCAGGTAACAAATGGACTATCCGTCCAAACACTGTAGTTTTGTTTGGCTTACTATTAACCTTTGGCTAACTTGGGCCTACTAGACAAATTAATAAATTTTATCTAACATCTGTTAGACACACCTCTTCAGGACGATCTGCCCTTAACTATCTGTTAAATACTTCTCTTCTGGACATTCTGTCCCTAACTTAACATCTCCCAGAGTCACCTAATCCTAATGGTTTTGCGGGCTCACCAATGACCTATCTGTATACAAACATATATTCCCTTCTGTGTGTATTCATAATTTTAGTCTTACCTGTGACAAAGCCCTACATACTGGAATTTTGGACTAAATTAGATGGGGCAAATAGCTATTGTATAGGGCGCGACCCTATACCAGTCCAATTTGGTATTCTAATATCTGAGTCATTTTACTTAGGGATAACTTCCCTTAAATTTTCCTTGAAAAGCTCTTTCAAATTGATTTAAATCTTTAAATCATACTTACACAAGGAAAATATATATTCTCTATGCTTTACTCAAAATCACCTTGTCATGTTATATGTGTGTGTGTATGTATGTATGTATTTCTCAACCCCTTGTTGATGAAAACATTTACCCCTTTTGACACCACCAAACCTTGTCTTTCGAAAAAATTGGAAAATCTTTTCCTTTCTTTTCCTCGAAAGCTTCAAAATAATAGACATCCTTCTTTAAAACCTTTAAACATTGCCTTTAGAAAACATTGGAAAACCCCTTCCTTTCTTTTCATTGAAAGCTTCGAAAATAAGGGGAAACCTTCCTTTCAACCCCTTTGAAACCCTTGGGGAACCACCCCTTCAAAACCATTCATTAAAACTCTTTCGAAAGCATTGAAATACTAGACCTTTCGAAAGCCTTTGGGTTCAATTTAAAACATGTGGAAACCTTTCAAAACCATTCAAAGTTTACTACTTCGAAACCTTTAAAAACCATCTCGGTCGAAACCTTTTGAATTATGCCTTCAAGTAGAGAAAAAGGATAAGAAGCCCATTGAAGTCGAAAGCACTTCTTTCGAAACCATTAAAACTAACTCTTTCGAAACCATTTGGGTTATACTTCAATTGTAGAAAAAGAGCTTTAAAACATTTAAGTTGAAAGCTTCTGTTTCGAAACCATTTCCTAAGAAAAGAAGTGATGGTGTCGAAACCATCCCTTCGAAAGCATTGGAAAAGTGGCTGATTTTTAAAAACTAAGTATACCTTCCGAAACCATTGACTTCGAAAGGTAGAAAGACGGCAGCTAGGGGTTTTGGCTTAGTCGAAAGCAAACATTTAAAACTAAAGTGAAACCCATTCGAAACCATTTCTTTTAAATCCATTGACCCAGTTGAAAGCTAATCGAGTCAAAATCCATTTAGTTGAAAGCAAGCAGGCGCATTTTAATTTAAAAAGAAAGTGACGCTTCGACCCCTTCAGAACCTATGGTTTCGACCTCATACCTTTCGCCTTCTATCCAATTCACTACATACCAATTTCTTGATACCAGGCGCATTGGTTTCGATGGAGTTGAGGGTGGAGGGACTTGGTCGAAAGCCAACCAACGCGGAAGCAGGTGCCTAAAGCAATAAAACAGTTAAAAGCCTGAAATAAACAGTTTTTTTGACCTAACCTGCTTTACATGTATGCCTCTTTTCTTTACCACTAAAAAGTGCTGCGCATTTTCGGAACCAGTTAATTATTTTAAATCTTTTGCAAAACACTCCTTCTCCTTGATTAAATATATAAAACATTCAAGTCCCATACCTTAAATAATTTTATATATTCAGCAAAACACTTGGTAAAATTCTGTAAAAATTCTAGAAAATCCTTTTCATTATGTTTTCTCACAAACATAAATTTCGGACCCAAATAATTATTTATTTGCCGTAAATAATTTATAACCCAATAAATCATTTTCTTCGCTAGAAAATTTATATAAAATCCACTATAATTCAGAAAATTATGAAATTGAAACTCATCTGTAAAATTTCATTTTCGAGCTACATTAATATTCTCAAGGCATTTGGATGTCATTTAATAGGGTTTTCATATCAAACATATCATAAAAACTAATATGAACATGTATAAATCATCAACAAGTATATATGGACATTTAATCATCCAAAACATGGCATTATCATGCAAAATCATTTCGGTTTACCCTTAAATCCGAAAACTATAATAAAAATGGGATGTGGTAATTATTCACCTTTGCTTTGTGATTAAAGATATGAGATTTGATGTTGAACAGGTTGATTTACTTCTCTTTCTTGAAATCCTAGCTTTATCTTCTCTTGAGATTGAAAATGGTGGCCGGCCTTAGAGTATTTTTGCTTGAGAAAATGAAATGAACGTGTGTTTGAACTCCTAATGGTTTAGGGTATATGTTCTATCATTTTTCCTATTTTACCCTCCATTATTTCCTAACACTTTTATTCATGTTATCTTGTTTTGATTTACATTTAACATGGCACGACTACCCTTGGTTAAGCCAAATCTCAATCCATTAATCATCTTACATCATTTTATTTAATTTAGCTAATTAAATATTCTAAATAATGTTACTAAAAATATGGGGTGTTACAATCTCCCCTCCTTAAAGAATTTCGTCCTCGAAATTACAATAAGGAACACATCAAACAATCAAAGGTAAAACATACCATCAAAACAAATCAGGATAAGCATCTCTAATCCTGCTCTCAATCTCCCAAGTACAGCCTCTAGCATCGTCAATCCACTGAACTTTCACTAATATGACTGTCTTTTTCCTCAACTTCTTCTCATCTCTTGTGACTATCCGGATAGGCTTCCTAACTATAGTCATATCTGGTTCCACTACTAAGTCTTGTAACACAGTCGGTGCTATAGTAGTGTCTGGATCCCTAACACATTTCCTCAGATGAGATACATGAAAAACATTGTGGACTCTCGACAAATTACGCGGTAACTCTACTCTATACGCGAGTTTCCTGATCCTTTCTAAAATAAGGAACGATCCTACGAATCGTGGTGTTAACTTCCCTGTCTTTCCGAACCTAATAACACCTTTCATCGGCGATACTTTAACGAAAACATGATCTCCAGTCGAGAACTCTAAATCTTTTCGTCTTTTATCTGCATAGCTTTTCTATCTAGACTGAGCTTCCTTCATTCTCGCCCTTATCAGCTTAATCATTTCTGCTGCTTCATTTACCAAATCAGGACCAAGAATCAGTCTATCCCTGGTCTTTAACCAACATGCAAGGGATTCGCATGGTCTTCCATACAAAGCCTCAAATGGAACCATTCCTATACTAGTCTGATAACTATTATTATATCAAAACTCGACTAGGTGTAGGTGGTCTTCCTATGATCCCCCAAAGTCTAATACACAAGCTCGTAACAAGTCCTCCAAGATCTTGTTAACTCTTTCCGTCTGCCCATCTGTCTGTGGATGGTAAGAGGTACTCATCTGAGCTTGGTTCCTAAGCTCTCCTGAAAACTTTTCCAAAACTCGCTAGTAAACAAAGAATCTCTATAAGCAATACTACTAGGAATCTCGTGCAGTCTAACCACATTCTTCATAAATAACTTAGCCAATACATGTGTCGTCCTGTTTGCCTTGATCGGAATGAAATGGGCGCTCTTAGTCAATCTGTCTACTATGACCCATATACTTTCATTCCCTCTATTAGATCTTGGCAATCCATCTATAAAATCCATAGAGATGGAACCCAACTTCCATACTGGAACGTCCAATGGCTGAAGTAGTCCACTCGGCTTCTGATGTTCGGCTTTTACCTGCTGACAGTTCAAACACTGTTTTACCCATAAGCCTACATCCCTCTTCATGCATTCCCAGAAGAAACTTCTCTTCATATCCTGTTACATCTTCGTTCCTCCTAGATGGATAGTGAACTTTAAATGATGGCATTCCTCCAAATCTCTTTCCTTATGTCTCCTATATTTGGAACACATAGTCTGCCCTTCTTTCTCAACCATCCATTTTGGTCAAGACAGAAATCCTTTAAGTCATTGATCTCCGTTCCTTCCATTAATTTTATAATCCATTCAGCCATAACTGGATCCTCCTTCTATTTATAAGCTATCTTCTCAATCATTACCGATCGGACTTCTAAACAAGACAACCTAGCAGATCCTTTACTAGACTCAGCCTCGGATCTCCACAGTACTCTACAAGCTGACAATGCTTCTAAGTCTTTTCATTCTGCCATCAAAGCTAATATTGCATTTTGATGCTTCCTACTGTGCGCATCTACAACCTCGTTTCCTTTTCCGGTTGTGTATTCTATTCCAAAATCATAAGCGGCTAGAAACTCCAACCATCTTTGATGTCTCGTGTTCAGTTCCTTCTGAGAGAACAAGCACATCAACAACTTATGATCTGTATAAAGCTCAAACCTTTCTCCCAAAAGGTAATGCCTCCACACCTTCAATGCAAATATAATTGCAGCCAACTCCAAGTCATGCGTTGGATACCTAACCTCATGCAGTCTAAGCTGTCTAGAACCGTAGGCAATCACTTTACTCCTCTGCATTAGTACAGCTCCCAATCCCGTTCCACACGCATCAGTATAAACAACTAAATCTTGATTCCTCTCTGGAACCACCAACACAGGTGCATGGGTCAACAAGCGCTTCAAGCTCTGAAATGCTTCCTCACACTTATCGGTCCATACAAATTTTACATCCTTTAGTGTTAGCTTAGTCCTCGGCACTGCAATCCACGAGAAATCCTTTATAAACCTCCGATAATATCCCGCTAATCCAAGGAAACTTCTTATATCAGTTACTGTTTCTAGTCTTTTCCAATTATTAACGGCTTCGATCTTTTCTGGATCAACTAACAGTCCTTTCTTTGAAACCACATAACCAAGAAACTTCATTCTTTCTTCCAAAAATGACACTTTAAAAACTTTGCCTTTAGCTAACGCTGCCTCAGCGTCTCCGGCACAACTCTAAGATGAACTTCATGCTCCTTCTCATCTTTAGAGTATATCAGAATATCATCTATAAAAACTAACACGGATCTATCCAAGTGCTCTCGGAAGATTCGACTCATCAAATCTACAAAGAATGCCGGTACATTAGTGAGTCCGAACAGCATAACTAACCATTCGTATGACCCATATCTCGTCCTGAACGTCGTTATAGGTATACTGTCTTCAGCTACTCTAAGCTGATGAAATCCTGTTGCCAAATATAACTGAGAGAATAACTTGGCCCCACTCAACTGATCGAACAAATCGTCAATCCTTGGCAATGGATATCGATTCTTTAACGTCTTCACATTCAGCTTACGATAATCGATACATAGCTTTAACGATTCGTCCGGCTTCTTAGCAAATACAGCGGCTGCACCCCAAGGTGAGCTACTCGGTCTAATAAAACTCTTTCCTTCCAAATCTACCAACTGAGATTTCAACTCCCTCATTTCTGTTTGTGTCATCTTGCTTGGCGGCGTACTCACCGGTTCTACACCAGGCACTAAATCAATCCGAAACTCAATGGCTCGTTTCAGTGGCAATCCAACTATAGTTTCAAACACATCTGCGAATTCTCTCACTACAAAAACGCGATTCAACTCATCTTCCAAATCCATAACACCCAATAAGGCATTCACCTCACAACTAGGGTTTTCTATGGTATAAACTATTCGATCATTACAGTCTAGGTGTCTAAGGGATATTTTTCTATCTAGGCAAAATATCCTAGCATCATAATTACTTAACCAATCCATACCAAATATAATTCGGAACCCAACAAAATCAAATACATGCAAATTGCAAACAAAGGTGTAACCTAACAGTCAAACTCTAAGAGGTCACACTTCATCCCAAGCGTGGCATACCCTCCTATCGGATTTGCAACTCTTAAGGAAGTAACTAAATATGTGGGTTCTAGGTTAAGTTTATTTACCAAACATCGAGATATAAAAGAATGAAATGCACCAGTATCAAATAAAATGCTAACAGATGTACCATGGATCTAAAGCGTACCTCCTAACACAGCCTTTCCCTTTTCATGCGCTGTCGGCTTTGACGTAGCATGCTCCAATGCAAACACTTGGTCTTTATCCCCTTTTGCTGGCTCTTTGCACTGGTTCTTGTGGTGCTCAATTCGATCACAGTTAAAACATCTAATCCCTTTCTTCTCAGCAGCCTTCTTTCCTTTGCTTGTTCGGCATTTATGAGCGTAATGGCCTTTCTTATCACATTTATAGCAAGCCACCTCAGACTTACCTTTCTTTGCCGCACCTCCTTTGTAACGATACGATCTTTCGACGCTCGAAAGTCGACATTAATACGTCCACTGTATCAAATGTCGCGCAACCGAATGCCGGAAAACCGCATCATTAGGGTTAAAAAGAAGAGGTAGAAGAAGACAGAAGAAAAAGAAACAGAAACAACGACAGAATCTCACATTCGCAGCGGAACAATATATAATAGATGAATGAATAATCTTTACAACAAAGAACTATATCAGTTTATACATACATCATCAAAGTTTACAACAACAACATCACTGGACAGTTATATAAACTTGTCCACAAATCAGTATACACGGCGGAATAATACTTATATAAGTGATACGTCTCGCCATCCAGCTCGCCTCCAGATCTCCATAGCAACTTCTGAATTCCAGAATGACCTGATAACCTGACTCTAGGCTTCCCGTGTGGAAAATTATGGGCACCCAGAGTTTAGAAAGGGAACAATAAACTCCAGGTCAGTCGTGGGACTGGTGTGAGATCTTAAAAACAGTTATTTTCACAAAGAAAATAAAAATTGTTCGCAATGCTTTTGGAAAATGAAACTACCATAAGGCCTCCCGCCACACACACAATGCAAACGCAGAATTGGAGGAGATTTCTCCTTATGATAGTCAAATATGCTTAATACGCACAATCCTTTTAATATTATCATTAGTGCATAGTGTGGAAAACATTTCGAAAATATAATATTAATCTTAGCCAACATACAACCATTATTGTATGTCTACTATAGCTACTATGTTCAATAGCAGGTTACCGCCACATTCCATAGCAGGTTATACAACTAAAACCGTACAAGGTTCGTATTGTTTCTTTGGATTTTCCAATAAATGGTCAGGCTAAGGAACTTCCTACTGCCACATGGGAACGCCTCTGGAGGGACGACCCGAGAACTAACTAGCTCTCTGCCAACACAAGGCCGAGTTACCTCTTACTAGGTAACTACTGCACGAGTATGCCACCCCCCGGTCGTTTGCGACCTTTATCCGAGGGCCCTCGATCACAAAGCAACAATCACACGGTAAAATAAGATTGATGCAACCACACAGGTAAAGCATCTGGGCTCCATACCATGATACCACCTTTTTCTAGAAGGAAATGACATACCCTAAAGGGCACGACCCTCATAACCTTGACGCATCTTTCCTGTTTCGACCATTTCCGGGGTGTGAGGTTCGATGAGGTCTCATCCACAAAGCTACGCTTTACACGAAAGCCATGCTTTGATCATAAATGATCAGCAACACACAGCAACACTTAGCATGCCACACTACCAAATTGGGAGTATATCACAGATAACATTCAACTACATAACCTTTGAGCTCGTACGTCTCAGAGAAGGGTGTTAAGCTAAGAGAATAAATTCTTTGCCACCAACAGATATGTATTTGAAAGAAATCTGCTTTATATCTCAAAGTGTAGTGTCAGACATACAACCATACAAGTCTATTCCGGGTTCGAACAGAACCGAAGGCACTTCCAAAGAAGCCCTTGCAATCCGGGTATTCACAATCCCAATCAGACTCCCCATCACATATGGAGATCTCTATACCGGAGCAACTCAGTGCAGAGACATTCGATAGGTTACCCTATCGTTCTCGCAAATACCCGGTCTTCAACACCGGTCTTCAATTGCGATCCACAACGTCGTATCATTATTCGGAATGGGTTATATGACACAAAGTCCTCTCCCGGCTAAACCGAATAATGAGCGCTTGTTTTAAAAAACAAATTCAAGTGCCATTTCAAAGGCAAATATTGATAGTCGGTTATGTAACTATCAACAACATTCACAACAATCAATCAATTTAAATAATTTTCCCAAATTATTAAATTTCAAAATATCTTCGTAAGATATATATTTTCCACACTTCATCACTTTGAAAACAAATTTCAAATCATATTCTCCACACTTCATTACTTTGAAAACAAATTTCAAATCATATTCTCCACACTTCATTACTTTGAAAACAAATTTCAAATTATATTTTCACTCATAGAATAAGATTCCCTTTCCTTTATAAATTCCCATTGTGAATTTAAATATCCAAATTTTCACTGATATATGATTTCAAATCGATTTCCAATTTTCGCTTTCAAACACCAAATCAAATTCAAAATTGATTTCTCAATTTCATATCAAACCCCAAATCAAATTCCAAATTGATTTCAAATTTATTTTTAAGCACAAAATCAATTACAAATTGATTTCTAAGTTTAATCCCAAATACCAAATCATTTTCAAATCCATTTCTAAATTTATTTCCAATTACCAAATCATTTTCACTCAAAACACCAATAAATTTTCATATTGATTTCCCAAAGATTTATTTTCAAATACCAAATCAATTATCAAATGGATTTCCAGAAATTTATCACCTTTTAAATAAATACCTTTATTCTTTCCAAATTATTTAAAATTCCATTTCCAATAAATTCTTCAACTTTTAAACAATATTATTCAAAACCCATTTATTAATATCTTTTCCCATATTTTGGAAAAAAATTGGATAAGATTTCAAAAATCAACTTTATACTTTTAAATTCCTTCTTTTAAATTCACCCAATTCTTTCAAAAGAATTTACTTAAAATTTCCTACTTTAATTTCAAAAATCCAATTTTATTTATTTCTGGTATCCAACGATACCAAAAATACATTCGGCTAATTATAGCCTTCAACAAATTCAATCATCAATATAATCATTCACAGATTATCAATAAATCATCACACAGCATATGAAACAAATTCATACAACATATGAAACAAATTCATACAACATATGAAACAAATTCATACAATTTGAGGAATCCAGTTGGATCCCTCCAACCTGTTTCCCTGCATCCACAGACGTTAGCACAACAATTAAATACCCATTCCACTTCGAGGTGGAATATCGCGGTATATGGGATTTATATAATATCATCCGCTATTATGCGGCGCATAGGGTCTCATCCGCTATATAATGCAGGAAATCAACTCCAAATATATATATATATATATCCTTCTATATATATACTACCACATCCAAACAGTCAATTAATAACTGCAATTCCAATTTTTATTTGAGTGAGAAGATCTCACCTTTGCTTTTATTTTGCAATCCATTTTCATTCCAGCTTGATTTCTTTCAGATATTGACCTTGTAAATAATTATATCATTTATTAATATTCGAATAAATTGAATAATCAGTTATTATTTGTTAATATTAATTAACTAATGATTTAGTTTAAAACTAATTTGCTTTAACAAATTATCCTTAGTAACCAAAATAATTGATTAACCAGTTAAACAAATTATTTCCTTAATATATTAATAAATTGGTAGATTTAAAATATACATTTAATTTTTCTTAAAATATCCTAGTAAATTAAAAATGTGAATATTTACTTTATTAAAACTACGTATATACTTAAAATCTGTGTAGGCCTCAAAGTCAAATTTTCCTTTTCCTTAATCTACATTTATATAGATTAAAACAATAACAGAATAGTTGTCCTTATAGAAACTCACAATTGCATATATTTTGTAAATTTCTTTTTTTAGACTTACTATAAATTAATTTCTCTATTTAAACCTGATATAAATATATATATACAAAAAATCTTCTACTGTATACAGGTTCATCAATATATAAAGTTAAATAAAAATAAATTTGGAAAATACCTTACTGTTATCGTCGAACACGAACCCAAAACATCGATCATCTCACCAAGCAGTCGAATCGCCTCGACTCCTAGCCGTCGTCGCATCGAACTTGCGATGCCCTAGCCTATGCTGCCGCATCGTCAAAAATCGACCACGGCCTCGAACCCACGAGCTAGCGACCCATCACCTGAACGCCACCGCGAAGTCCTCCACAACTCGAGATCACCTCGATGACGAACCCTAAATCACGAACCCATCGATCGCCGTGCCCATAATCCCTGCCACGAGCTCGATCTGCTTCGATTTGGGAATTCGAAAATAATAGTGGCCATCTTCATTTTGATTGAAGCCGACAAATTCTTTTTTTTTAATTTGTTTGAGCATCGGCCATTTTTTTTATTTCTTTTTTTCATTTTAACGAGAGAATGGGGATGAGATTTCGTTCGATCGGCCATTTGATCTTTTTTTTTATTTAGAATTCAAGTCGACTGCGGCCATGGATTTTAATTTCGAACGAAAGAAGATTTTCGTAACTTTTTTTATTTTTGAACGAAGTGGTTTCCTTTTATTTCTTTGAACGAGACGCGTGATTGAAACGTTTGCGTGGATGATAAGCTACAGTGATACAAAGTGAATAAAAATACAACTGATGTGAAATAATATCAACTGATGGTTGACTAATATAAATATTCAATTTAAATTCAAATTCAAATCATTCCAATAAATGCAACTAAAAATCTTGACTTCCTATTGAGGCGTGCCGCTAGGCGTTTATAATGTTATACGCCTATTCCGAACACGATGGAAAAGGTTTCGAGTCCAAATTCGATCGTATAGAGAAGATAGCTTTTTGGACCAGTTATAGTATTAAACTTTCGATTTTTATTTCAGCGCGTTTGCTTATCGTACGGCAAAACGATCACTCCAAACATTATGAAAATTGAAATCCGATAATAATACAATATTACGGATCCAATGGAACTAGTTTCGTCGAATTTCGAGACTGTGCCTCGGAAGGCTATTTTTAAATATCGATTTAAACGATAAAATTTCAAAACTGAACAAAACAGTTTCAAATTCAATTCTGAAGCCTTTATTATCTTCAGTGTTATTAATATGAATTTTCTAAGCCTTCAAATTATTTTTTAATAGGCTTAAAACTGAAGATTCAAAAAAATTTACTCAACTTCAAAAATTAAATTCAATAATTAAATTGTGAAATTCATTCTGATATTTGAATTTCAAATTAACTAACTTCCAGATATATAAAATCAATTAAATATTCTGATTTCCAATGTCAAAAATTCAGGGTCGTTACATTCTTCTCCCCTTTAAAGAATTTCGTCCCGAAATTACAAGTTAAGAAGAATGATCCTCAACCCGTTTATCATTTTCCCAAAACCAAACAGTTTTATCAAATTCTCAAACCAATCTTCTTATCATATCCACACTATCATCCTTATTAATTTTCCAAACTCAACCATAAGTTCCAAACAACTTTATTTTACTTCACAATTCAAATTTTAAATTATCCAAAATTTCTCAAAAATTTCTAACTCTCTAAATTTTCGAAAAAATTCGCCAGCGTCTCCTTTGCGCGGCTAGCTTGGTACAACTACAAAATGTCCCTACGGACTGCCAAATTCCAATAGAAAACAAAATGCCAAGTGGCAAAATCAGAATCCCATTAAATTTCATACAGAAATTTTAAATACATATCTTATTGTCGAACAAATTCAAATTTACCTTCGAAATCAAAATCCAATTCCATTTTCCTATAGCCTTTATAATACCGGTATACTTTACATAACAACAATGTCCAAATTTATTTAGTATATTCCCAATACCAATTTTTTTTACTTAAGAATTTTCTCCATTCATTTCTTAAGTTCAACACAATTATTTCTTATATTTACTTTTACTACTTCACTACTGAAGTTTATATTCAAATTGAATTCCACTTCCTTATAAAATCAATTTGCTTCAATTTACTAATTCATTTCAAATTTTACTTGAATTTGATTCATCTTCTAACTCTGAATACTGAGTTTATTCACCTCATCTCAAATTCTAATTTTTTTTAAATCATTTGTTGTTAGGTGAAAATTTCCAAAAATTTCAAAATTTTTCTAACTCCCAAAATTTTCATAAAATTTTGACGGAGTCTCCCTTGTACGGAGGACCTTTTGCAATTTGACAAGAGATATAAATATATATACATCGACCCACACGGTCGGAAAAACAAAAACAGTTCATATTTCCTATTTTGTATTGCATAGGCGTACCTTTATTAGCATTTTAAGCAAAGCGGCTTATTATTAAGCATTTTAGCACGACCAAATCCAGCCATACGGCTTCCAAAAAAACCTGTACTTACTCAATTCAAATATGTAAGTGACATATATAGGAAATTTATTTACATTTCACTTATTTTCAATAGTAAACACATAGTTTTCATAAGCAATGCACTCAAAATAATTCCCATAAGCAATTTATATGGTTTCGATACAAGTTAAATTTCTTACAACTATATCACTCATCATTTCTATTCAATTCAAGTGATTTACAACTCACTTTCTTACATTCAATTCATTTTTAAAGCGAAACAAACTCATATCCATTTCAATTGATTCAAAAATCAATTTTATTTGCTTTCATTAACTCATAGAATTTTATACAACCTCGTTTGCGTCAAACGACAACCATTTCTATGCAAATTCGATGATATTCACTTAATAGAATATCCATTCTAGTTTATAACTAATTTAAATTGATACCAACTCAATTTACTTTAATTCCATTTCATTTCCAATTGATTCCATTCAATTCAATTTGCATTTCATATTCACATTCGGTTTATCTCATTAATCCAAACAAATTTCATTGAAAACCATTCAATAAAATTCTACAACAACCATTTCAAAATTTTACTTAAGTCAAGCATTTATCCCAATATTGCTTAAATTATTTCAACTCAAAACTCAAATTATAGTTTCCTTGTAAACAATTTCCAATTTAATTCTTTGATTTGATTTTTCATTTATCAAATCCATTCCATCTACTAATTTAATTCAATTAATATATTCACTTATTCTTTTTAATTTTCAAATTTCCATATTCAATTCATCATGAATTTACTTTATCTTTATCAAGGAAATTTCGATTTATTTCTACTACTCACTTGAATTTATATGCAAATTCAAACCATTTTTAAATTTAGCTCACAACTCAACTTTTAATGATTAAATCCAATAACTAAATTGCCAAATTCATTCCATTAATGAATTTATTTTCAAATATTTTCTCTGGAATTCTATTTCAGACTATAAATCACATTCACAATTTACATTTCCCATTCGTATATGAATTCATTTCCTTATCCTTTCAATTCATATTTATAAATTTCATTTGTTAAATGAATTTATCTCCAAATCTTTGGTTATACCATTATTTCTTATTCCGTTTCCATATAACAATGACAATAATTCAATATTATCACTTCCTAACAACCAAGCATCCATATATAATAATAATTTACAGAAAATGATTTCTTTTCTATACAAAAAAAGTTTTGGGTAAAATTATTTCATTTACCCTATTTTAAAACAATACTGTGTCAGTTTATCTTGTCTAAGAGTTTAGAAACCCCTATCGATTACAGTAGGCCGGACTGCACCGACCGGAATCTATAAACAATCAACCGATAAGTCAACACAATACAAAACAAATTTTTGTATTCACTAACAAATACGCGCTCATATCTATTATTACACTCACACTCATTCTAGAGTATTGCTGACTCTATCTCTAATGAGTAACACCCAACAGAGCCAAGGTTGTCGCTTAACCAATTGCTTTGATACCACATGTAACGATACGATCTTTCGACGCTCGAAAGTCGACATTAATACGTCCACTGTATCAAATGTCATGCAATCGAATGTCGGAAAACCGCATCATTAGGGTTAAAAAGAAGAGGTAGAAGAAGACAGAAGAAAAAGAAACAGAAACAACGACAGAATCTCACATTCGCAGCGGAACAATATATAATAGATAAATGAATAATCTTTATAACAAAGAACTATATCAGTTTATACATACATCATCAGAGTTTACAACAACAACAACATCACTGGACAGTTATATAAACTTGTCCACATATCAGTATACACAGCGGAATAATACTAGTATAAGTGATACATCTCACCATCCAGCTCGCCTCCAGATCTCCACGGCAACTTCTGAATTCCAGAATGACCTGATAACCTGACTCTAGGCTGCCCGTGTGGAAAATTATGGGCACCCAGAGTTTAGAAAGGGAACAATAAACTCTAGGTCAGTCGTGGGACTGGTGTGAGATCTTAAAAATAGTTATTTTCACAAAGAAAATAAAAATTGTTCGCAATGCTTTTGGAAAAAGAAACTACCATAAGGCCTCCCGCCACACACACAATGCAAATGCAGAATTGGAGGAGATTTCTCCTTATGATAGTAAAATATGCTTAATACACAAAATCCTTTTAATATTATCATTAGTGCATAGTGTGGAAAACATTTCGAAAATATAATATTAATCTTAGCCAACATACAACCATTATTGTATGCCTACTATAGCTACTATGTTCAATAGCAGGTTACCGCCACATTCCATAGCAGGTTATACAACTAAAACCGTACAAGGTTCGTATTGTTTCTTTGGATTTTCCAACAAATGGTCAGGCTAAGGAACTTCCTACTGCCACATGGGAACGCCTCTGGAGGGACGACCCGAGAACTAACTAGCTCTCTGCCAACACAAGGCCGAGTTACCTCTTACTAGGTAACTACTACACGAGTATGCCACCCCACGGTCGTTTGCGACCTTTATCCGAGGGCCCTCGATCACAAAGCAACAATCACACGGTAAAATAAGATTGATGCAACCACACAGGTAAAGCATCTGGGCTCCATACCATGATACCACCGTTTTCCAAAAGGAAATGACATACCCTAAAGGGCACGACCCTCATAACCTTGCCGCATCTTTCCTGTTTCGACCATTTCCGGGGTGTGAGGTTCGATGAGGTCTCGTCCACAACGCTACGCTTTACACGAAATCCATGCTTTGATCACAAATGATTAGCAACACACAGCAACACTTAGCATGCCACACTACCAAATTGGGAGTATATCACCGATAACCTTCAACTACATAACCTCTGAGCTCGTACGTATCAGAGAAGGGTGTTAAGCTAAGAGAATAAATTCTCCGCCACCAACAGATATGTATTTGAAAGAAATCTGCTTTATATCTCAAAGTGTAGTGTCAGACATACAACCATACAAGTCTATTCCGGGTTCGAACAGAACCGAAGGCACTTCCAAAGAAGCCCTTGCAATCCGGGTATTCACAATCCCAATCGGACTCCCCATCACATATGGAGATCTCTATACCGGAGCAACTCAGTGCAGAGACATTCGATAGGTTATCCTATCGTTCTCGCAAATACCCGGTCTTCAATTGCGATCCACAACGTTGTATCATTATTCGGAATGGGTTATATGACACAAAGTCCTCTCCCGACTAAACCGAATAATGAGCGCTTGTTTTAAAAACAAATTCAAGTGCCAATTCAAAGGTAAATATTGATAGTCGGTTATGTAACTATCAACAACATTCACAACAATCAATCAATTTAAATAATTTTCCCAAATTATTAAATTTCAAAATATCTTCGTAAGATATATATTTTCCACACTTCATCACTTTGAAAATAAATTTCAAATCATATTCTCCACACTTCATTACTTTGAAAACAAATTTCAAATCATATTTTCACTCGCGGAATAAGATTCCCTTTCCTTTATAAATTCCCACTGTGAATTTAAATTTCCAAATTTTCACTGATATATGATTTTCAAATCGATTTCCAATTTTAGCTTTCAAACACCAAATCAAATTCAAAATTGATTTCTCAATTTCATATCAAACCCTAAATCAAATTCCAAATTGATTTCAAATTTCTTTTTAAGCACCAAATTAATTACAAATTGATTTCTAAGTTTAATCCCAAATACCAAATCATTTTCAAATCCATTTCTAAATTTATTTCCAATTACCAAATCATTTTCACTCAAAACACCAATAAATTTTCATATTGATTTCCCAAAGATTTATTTTCAAATACCAAATCAATTATCAAATGGATTTCCAGAAATTTATCACCTTTTAAATAAATCCCTTTATTCTTTCCAAATTATTTAAAATTCCATTTCCAATAAATTCTTCAACTTTTAAACAATATTATTCAAAACCCATTTATTAATATCTTTTCCCATATTTTGGAAAAAAATTCGATAAGATTTCCAAAATCAACTTTATACTTTTAAATTCCTTCTTTTAAATTCACCCAATTCTTTCAAAAGAATTTACTTAAAATTTCCTACTTTAATTTCAAAAATCCAATTTTATTTATTTCTGGTATCCAACGATACCAAAAATACATTCGGCTAATTATAGCCTTCAAAAAATTCAATCATCAATATAATCATTCACAGATTATCAATAAATCATCACACAACATATGAAACAAATTCATACAACATATGAAACAAATTCATACAATTTGAGGAATCCAGTTGGATCCCTCCAACCTGTTTCCCTACATCCACAGACGTTAGCACAACAATTAAATACCCATTCCACTTCGAGGTGGAATATCGCGGTATATGGGATTTATATAATATCATCCGCTATTATGCGGCGCATAGGGTCTCATCCGCTATATAATGCGGAAAATCAACTCCAAATATATATATATATATCCTACTATATATATACTACCACATCCAAACATTCAATCAATAACTGTAATTCCAATTTTTATTTGAGTGAGAAGATCTCACATTTGCTTTTATTTTGCAATCCATTTTCATTCCAGCTTGATTTCTTTCAGATATTGACCTTGTATAAATAATTATACCATTTATTAATATTCGAATAAATCGAATAATCAGTTATTATTTGTTAATATTAATTAACTAATGATTTAGTTTAAAACTAATTTACTTTAACAAATTATCCTTAGTAACCAAAATAATTGATTAACCAGTTAAAAAATTATTTCCTTAATATATTAATAAATTGGTAGATTTAAAATATACATTTAATTTTTCTTAAAATATCGTAGTAAATTAAAAATGTGAATATTTACTTTATTAAAACTATGTATATACCTTAAATCTATGTAGGCCTCAAAGTCAAATTTTCCTTTTCCTTAATCTACATTTATATAGATTAAAACAATAACAGAATAGTTGTCCTTATAGAAACTCACAATTGCATATATTTTGTAAATTTCTTTTTTTAGACTTACTGTAAATTAATTTCTCTATTTAAACCTGATATAAATATATATATAAAAAAAATTCTTCTACTATATACAAGTTCATCAATATATAAAGTTAAATAAAAATAAAATTGGAAAATACTTTACTGTTATCGTCAAACACGAACCCAAAACATCGATCATCTCACCAAGCAGTCGAATCGCCTCGACTCCTAGCCGTCATCGCATCGAACTTGCGATGCCCTAGCCTATGCTGCCGGGTCGTCAAAAATCGACCACGGCCTCGAACCCACGAGCTAGCGACCCATTACCTGAACACCACTGCGAAGTCCTCCACAACTCGAGATCACCTCGATGACGAACCCTAAATCACGAACCCATCGATCGCCGTGCCCACAACCCCTGCCGCAAGCTCGATCTGCTTCGATTTGGGAATTCGAAAATAATAGTGGCCATCTTCATTTTGATTGAAGCCGACAAATTCTTTTTTTTTTTTTATTTGTTTGAGCATCGCCATTTTTTTATTTCTTTTTTTCATTTGAACGAGAGAATGGGAACGAGATTTCGTTCGATCGGCCATTTGATTATTTTTTTGATTTAGAATTCAAGTCGACTGCGGCCATGTATTTTAATTTCGAACGAAAGAAGATTTTCGTAACTTTTTTTATTTTTGAACGAAGTGGTTTGCTTTCATTTCTTTGAACAAGACACGTGATTGAAATGTTTGCGTGGACGATAAGCTACAGTGATACGAAGTGAATAAAAATACAGCTGATGTGAAATAATATCAGCTGATGGTTGACTAATATAAATATTCAATTTAAATTCAAATTCAAATCGTTCCAATAAATGCAACTAAAAATCTTGACTTCCTATCGAGGCGTGCCGCTAGGCGTTTATAATGTTATACACCTATTCCAAACACAATGGAAAAGGTTTCGAGTCCAAATTCGATCGTATGGAGAAGATAGCTTTTTGGACCAGTTATAGTATTAAACTTTCGATTTTTATTTCAGCGCGTTTGCTTATCGTACGGCCAAACGATAACTCCAAACATTATGAAAATTGAAATCCGATAATAATACAATATTACAGATCCAATGGAACTGGTTTCGTCAAATTCCGAGACTGTGCCTCGGAAGGCTATTTTTAAGTATCGATTTAAACGATAAAATTTCAAAACTGAACAAAACAGTTTCAAATTCAATTCTGAAGCATTTATTATCTTCAGTATTATTAATATGAATTTTCTAAGCCTTCAAATTATTTTTTAACAGGCTTAAAACTGAAGATTCAAAAAAATTTACTCAACTTCAAAAATTAAATTCAATAATTAAATTGCGAAATTCATTCCGATATTTGAATATCAAATTAACTAACTTCCCGATATTTAAAATCAATTAAATATTCTGATTTCCAATGTCAAATATTCAGGGTCGTTATATCCTTTCTAAGCATTTTTTTGTGGAAAAACTTTCTCTTTTGGCCCTGTCTGACCTGGGCCTCTTTTTCCTTCTTCTTCTCCAAGCAAACTAACATCTCTTCATGTCTTAATGTCATTTCCACCACCACATCACATGGATCTCTGATGTGCGGTAAAGTAGCCCTAACCAACTCCGGCTTCAAACCTCTAATAAACTTTTCATTTCTTTTCAACACTATGTCAACAGTGGCATACCCATACCGGGCTAACTCTTCGAATCTACTAGCATATTCCAGAATTGACATTTCTCCTTGTCCCAGCTCAGCAAACTTCCTGACAAAGATAGACAACGCCATTACTGACATGAACCTTTCTTGAAACCTCCTCCTGAACTCTGCCCATATCATAGTCTCTTCATCAACGCCAGCAGTTACAGTATTCCACCAAAACAAAGCAGCTCCTTGAAGTTGTCTTGAAGCAAGTCTTCTTTTCTGCTCGTCATTGAGCCTTAGGTCAGCAAAAATCCTCTCGCAATGTAGCAGCCAGTTTTCTACTTCAGTAGCATCCTCTGTTTCGATAAATGGTTTTCCTCCAAGCCTAATATAATCTCTGCTCAAATTAGCATACTGATTGACTATTGGAGCTCCTTGAACTTCTCCTCCAACAGCATTACCTCCAACAACTCCAGCTGCGATTCCAGCTTGCATCATGTTTACGAAAAACTGATGCATGGCTCCCATGTCTACTTGGGGAACCCCAGCACCAACTTTCTCAGCCTGAGCCTGACCTCTTCTAGCATTTGGTCAGGCATTTCCATTTGTAGTGGTGATGTATCCTCCTAGATTGACTCTGCCTATTCTTCCATCCATATCTGTATTCAAGCCGCATGAGATACAGAAGAATATCCTAACAAAGATAGGAGTCTAGAGATAAAGCGTATAATTATATATAGCAAATAAAAGTACGTTATTATAGCGTTATCCCATACCCCGATCCTATCTCTAATTCTTAAGGATTATGTTTTCAAAAATCATTTTTAGTCAAAGTATTTCATAAACCTATGCTCTGATACCAAGCTGTAGCATCCCTTATCTAAAGGCCCAAAGCTAAGTGCTACAGATGCTGCAGTCATCTATAGTATTAACTTCCGTCGACTAAATACGGCTATGTTAATGGTATCTTTAATATCAGAAGCACTTGAATATGAAACAAAGCACATATTTCAAAATAGAATTTTCCACTACATTTCGAAATAGATGTTCCATATTCAGATTACATAATCCCCAACGTTTCCCAAGGAATGATAAAATATACTTATTAAAAAATATGCCAAGAGCGGTATATGAAGATACCCTCTTGGATGATCAGAGTCATATAGTCATAATTAACTTAATACATACACAGCGGAAATAGATATAAAATAAAGAGCTGCAACTCCTAAATAGCTATCTTTTAGCCTCCTGCTCGCCTTCGTTAGCCTACTCAAATCAATTTTGAGCACCCAAGAGTTTAAGGGGAAAACATAAACTTCGAGTCAGACATAAAACCTGGTGTGAATAATACTATACATCCCGATTATTAATGTTAAGTGAGACCACGTCGCTTAGCGGAACGGGTTTCCCCTCACTAACATCCTTTTAAAACATATCTTTTGCAAACTTTTATCCTGCAACCAAAACTGGTACAAACTATAAAGCGCTATTATGTAAACATACATATCAGGTAACAAATGGACTATCCGTCCAAACACTATAGCATTGTTTGGCTTACTATTTATCTTTGGCTGACTCGAGCCTACTAGACAAATTAACAAAATTTATCTAACATCTATTAGACAGACCTCTTCTGGACGATCTGTCCTTAACTATCTGTTAAATACTTCCCTTTGGGACGGTCTGTCCCTAACTTAACATCTCCCAGGGTTGCCAAATCCTAATGGTTTTGCGGGCTCACCAATAACCTATCTGTATACAAACATATATTCCATTCTGTGTGTATTCATAATTTTAGCCTTACCTATGACAAAGCCCTACATACTGGAATTTTGGACTAAATTAGCTGGGGCCAATAGCTATTGTATAGGGCGTGACCCTATACCAGTCCCATCTGATATTCTAATATCTGAGTCATTTTACTTAGGGGTAACTTCCCTTAAATTTTCCTTGAAAAGCTCTTTCAAATTGATTTAAATCTTTAAATCATACTAACACAAGGAAAATATATATTCTCTATGCTTTACTCAAAATAACCTTGCCATGTTATATATATATATATATATCTTAACCCCTTGTTGATGAAACCATTTACCTCTTTCGAAATCATT
The DNA here is from genome assembly GCA_030737815.1 of Allium fistulosum. NCBI lineage: Eukaryota > Viridiplantae > Streptophyta > Magnoliopsida > Asparagales > Amaryllidaceae > Allium > Allium fistulosum. The sequence goes on from CM060905.1 coordinate 458,504,018, forward strand.
AAACCTTGTCTTTCGAAAACATTGGAAAATCCTTTCCTTTCTTTTCCTCGAAAGCTTCAAAATAATAGACATCCTTCTTTAAAACCTTTTGAACATTGCCTTTCGAAAACATTGGAAAAACCCTTCCTTTCTTTTCCTCGAAAGCCTCGAAAATAAGGGGAAACCTTCCTTTCGACCCCTTTGAAACCCTTGGGGAACCACCCCTTCAAAACCTTTCATTAAAACTCTTTTGAAAGCATTGAAATACTAGACCTTTCGAAAGCCTTTGGGTTCAATTTAAAACATGTGGAAACCTTTCAAAACCATTCAAAGTTTACTACTTCGAAACCTTTAAAAACCATCTCGGTTGAAACCTTTTGAATTATGCCTTCAAGTAGAGCAAAAGGATAAGAAGCCCATTGAAGTCGAAAGCACTTCTTTCGAAACCATTAAAACTAACTCTTTCGAAACCATTTGGGTTATACTTCAATTATAGAAAAAGGGCCTTTAAAACATTTAAGTTGGAAGCTTCTGTTTCGAAACCATTTCCTAAGAAAAGAAGTGATGGTGTCGAAACCATCCCTTCGAAAGCATTGGAAAAGTGGCTGATTTTTAAAAACTAAGTATACCTTCCGAAACCATTGACTTCGAAAGGTAGAAAGACGGCAGCTAGGGGTTTTGGCTTAGTCGAAAGCAAACATTTAAAACTAAAGTGAAACCCATTCGAAACCATTTCTTTTAAATCCATTGACCCGGTTGAAAGCTAACCGAGTCAAAAGCCATTTAGTTGAAAGCAAGCAGGCGCATTTTAATTTAAAAAGAAAGTGATGCTTCGACCCCTTCGGAACCTATGGTTTCGACCTCATACCTTTCGCCTTCTATCCAATTCACTACATACCAATTTCTTGATACCATGCGCATTGGTTTCGATGGAGTTGAGGGTGGAGGGACTTGGTCGAAAGCCAACCAACGCGGAAGCAGGTGCCTAAAGCAATAAAACAGTTAAAAGCCTGAAATAAACAGTTTTTTTGACCTAACCTGCTTTACATGTATGCCTCTTTTCTTTACCACTAAAAAGTGCTGCGCATTTTCGGAACCAGTTAATTATTTTAAATCTTTTGCAAAACACTCCTTCTCCTTGATTAAATATATAAAACATTCAAGTCCCATACCTTAAATAATTTTATATATTCAGCAAAACACTTGGTAAAATTCTGTAAAAATTCTAGAAAATCCTTTTCATTATGTTTTCTCACAAACATAAATTTCGGACCCAAATAATTATTTATTTGCCGTAAATAATTTATAACCCAATAAATCATTTTCTTCGCTAGAAAATTTATATAAAATCCACTATAATTCAGAAAATTATGAAATTGAAACTCATCTGTAAAATTTCATTTTCGAGCTACATTAATATTCTCAAGGCATTTGGATGTCATTTAATAGGGTTTTCATATCAAACATATCATAAAAACTAATATGAACATGTATAAATCATCAACAAGTATATATGGACATTTAATCATCCAAAACATGGCATTATCATGCAAAATCATTTCGGTTTACCCTTAAATCCGAAAACTATAATAAAAATGGGATGTGGTAATAATTCACCTTTGCTTTGTGATTAAAGATATGAGATTTGATGTTGAACAGGTTGATTTACTTCTCGTTCTTGAAATCCTAGCTTTATCTTCTCTTGAGATTGAAAATGGTGGCCGGCCTTAGAGTATTTTTGCTTGAGAAAATGAAATGAACGTGTGTTTGAACTCCTAATGGTTTAGGGTATATGTTCTATCATTTTTCCTATTTTACCCTCCATTATTTCCTAACACTTTTATTCATGTTATCTTGTTTTGATTTACATTTAACATGGCACGACTACCCTTGGTTAAGCCAAATCTCAATCCATTAATCATCTTACATCATTTTATTTAATTTAGCTAATTAAATATTCTAAATAATGTTACTAAAAATATGGAGTGTTACGTTACCCTTTAAAGCAAAGCAGATGCGATTTCATTTGAAAGCTAAGTAAGGTTTCGATCTCCTTCGGAACCCCTGGTTTTGACCCAATACCATCCACCTATTTCTAATTCACTACGCACCAAGGCTTTGATGCCATGTGCATTGTTGATGGTGATGGTAGCGGGGCTACTAAGTCGGTACCCCTGGTGCCGAATGTGGTGAAACATGCTAAAAGCATGTAAAAACTGATTTTAACTTTAAAAAGAAATTCTTTTCAACTAACCTGCCTTGTTTGTCACAATATTATTGGTTGCTAATTTCTTTTCTAAAAGAATTGCTAAAATTTTAGAATTAAAAAATTTAAATAATTTACAAAATACTCTTTCTCCTTTTATAAATATATAAAACATTTAAGTCACATACCTTAAATAATTTTATATATTCATCAAAACACTTAGGAAAATTCTACAAAAATTCCAGAAAATCATTTTCAATATGTTTTCTAACATATATTAATTTCAAACCCGAAACATATATTATTTAGCCATAATGAATTTTAAACCCAAATAAACATTTTCTTCACTAGAAAATTAATATAAAATCCACATTAATTCAAAAAATTATGAAAATTGAAACTCATCTCTAAAATATCATTTCTGATCTAAATCTAAAACCACAAGGCATTTGGATGTCATTAAATAGGGTTTTCACATCAAAACATATCACAAAACCTATATGAATAAGCATAAATCATCAACAAGCATATATAAACATTTAATCATTAAAAAACATGGCATAATCATGCAAAATATTCTGGATTCATCTTAAAACCGAAAATAATTAGAAAAGTGCGATGTAGTCATTATTCACCTTAGCTTTGAGATTGAGAAGTTGGAGATCTGAATAGCTTTGATTTGATTAATCTTCATCCTTAGCTTTTCTTGTTTATCTTCCTCTTCCTTGCTAATGGTGGTCGCCTCTACTTTAATTTGATATTGCAAATGAATGTAAGAATGAATTCCTAAGGGTTTAGGGTATAAGAATGCTCTTTTCCCAACTTTTCCCTTGCCTATTACCCTTTGCTAATTTTAATTCATGTTAGCTCATTTTAATTTATTCATTAACATGGCACAGCTTCCCCTATTTATTACAAATCTCAATCCCCTAATCATATTTCACTATTTCATTTAATATACTTAATTAAATGTTTCTGATAATGTTACTAAAAATATAGGTTGTTACAATCTCCCCTTCTAAAAGAATTTCATCCTCAAAATTACGATAAGGTACCCAACAAATCAAACAAAAAGGTAAAACATACCATCAAACAAGTCAAGATAAGCATCTATAATCCTGCTCTCAGTCTCCCAAGTACAGTCTCTTCTCATCTCTCGTAGTGATCTGAACTGGCTTTCTAACTATGGTCAAGTTTGGTTCTACTACTAAGTCATCTAACACAATCGGTGCTATAGTAGACTCCAGATCTCTAACACACTTCCTTAGATGAGAAACATTAAAAACATCGAGGACTCCTATCAAACTATTCGGTAACTCTACTCTATATGCAAGTTTCTCAATCCTCTCTATAATAGGAAATAGTCCTACGAATCTCGGTGCCAACTTCCCTGATTTTCCAAATCGAGTCACACCCTTCATCGGTGATACCTTAATAAAAATATGATCTCCCATAGAGAACTCTAAGTCTTTCTGTCTTCTGTCTGCATAACTTTTCTGCCTAGACTGAGCTTCCTTCATCCTAGCCCGAATCAACTTAATCTTTTCTGCAGCTTCTCTAACCAAATCCAGACCAAGAACCAACCTATCCCTGGTCTCTAACCAACCAACTGGATATTTGCATGGCCTTCCATACAAAGCTTCAAATGGTGCCATTCCTATACTAGTCTGATAACTATTATTATAGGAAAACTCAACCAAATGTAGGTGATCTTCCCAAGATCCACCAAAATCTAACACATAAGCTCTTAAACAAATCCTCCAAGACTTTGTTAACTCTTTCCGTTTTCCCATCGGTCTATGGATGGTAAGCGGTACTCATCTTGAGCTTGGTTCCAAAAATCTCCTGTAGACTTCTCCAAAATTCACTAGTGAATAAGGAATCTCTATCACTTACGATCCTACTAGGAATTCCACAAAGTCTAACTATATTCTTCATAAATAACTTAGCTAAAATAGGTGTTGTCCTAGTTGACTTAACTGGAATGAAATGGGCACTCTTGGTCAATCTGTCCACTATGACCCATATACTTTCATTTCCTTTATTAGATCTCGGTAACCCGTCTATAAAATCCATAGAAATAGAATCCCACTTCCATACTGAAGCAACCCGCTTGGCTTCTAATGTTCATCTTTTACCTGTTGGCAGTTCAAACAATGCTTTACCCATAAGCTTACATCCTTCTTCATACCTTCCCAGAAGAAACTTTTCTTCATGTCCTGATACATCTTAGTTCCTCCCAGATGAATAGTGAACTTCGAACGATGACATTCCACCAAAACTTATTTCCTAATGCTTCCTACATTCGGAACACACAACATACCTTTCTTTCTTAACCACCCATTCTAGTCCAGACTAAAATCCTTTAAGTCATCACTCTCTGTTCCATCTCTTAACACTACAAGAAAATGTTCTATTAATAGCAAGCAAGGATTGCATGGAAACTCAACTTGCTATTGTTAGATAGTTAATGGTGATTTAGGTTAAAAAGATAGCTTATGTTCATGCCATCGTTAAACAAAAAGAAAATTTGGCGGTCCAATATTTCATTTCCCTCCTCCTTATTCTTTTGCCGCCGAACATTCCCTCTTTTCACCTTCAATTGCAAATCCAAAATTACAAGACTTCTTCGCTCATGAATCTTCTCTTCACTCACAAATCTCTCTTCAATCACGAATCAGTCCTCACACTGAAACTCGATTTTGCAACCCGCTCGATTCCTCTCGATTCCTCAAAGCTTGATTTCACGCGATTTCTCAAAGAAGTCAATTCGTTCACAAAGCTGAATCAGGATTCTTTAAGGCAGCTTAAGCATGGTTCCTTCCTCAACCAAGTTCAATTCCTCAACACAGCTGAAGCGCGATTTCAACTTCACCAACTCGACTTTAGGTACATTTTTAAATTTTTGTGCTTAGCTAGCCATACACTGTCTCTGCTCCTATGCATATGTAGATTGATTGAAACTTATTAAAATCGTAAGTATTTTATTTTATTATTCTTGATTTTTGTTTGATTGATTATTTGATAGTAGTTTTAATTGTTATCGTTTTAAATTATGTAGATTTATTGTTCTTAGCAGTTCAATTGTCATCATTTAAATTATTGTTCTTGATTATTTGATGGTTGTTTGATTGATTGATTTTTGTTTGAGTGATTATTTGATGGATGTACAATAATGACATTATTCTTTTTCATCTGCACTTGGCAATATCATTTGGTCTTGCCATTTAGATAGAAAACAGTTTGAACTTTTACTTGCTTTAATCAATTGTCAAGTAAATTGAAGACCAAGTTGTTGACCGTATTGCATCATGTATAACCAATGCACAGGGACATTTTTTTTCTACTGTCCCGTAATACCCGCTATCTTTCTACTCTGCCCACTTATCATCAAATCATGGTTTTGTGCTATACTCTTTATTTTTATATATTAATAGACCTATGGGGTTATATACTAATTTCTATTGATTATCTACTAGAAATTCGTAGGGATTTCTTTTGTTAGTTAATCTGCATATAACCATGTCAGTTACAAATGCATAGTCTACCAGACATAGTTAAATATTATTTTAAGGTCTCTTCACTTCCACTTTTATCTAAATTGTCTATGCATTAACCATTTACAAGGCAAATAATATTATATTGTTTGTGAGCATGATTAACTATGCATATGAATTGATTATTAAGAGTTGTTAAGAGTTGTTGGATTCAACTGAAAATTCCAATCTAAGGTAAATTCATGAGTTACTTGCCAACTTTTTCCACTAATTCTAGGTAAAATTAGTGACATGATTGGTATCTAATTAAAGTCCAGGAAAATCATATAAAGGCCAAAGTTGGAGTTTGGAAAAAAGAATTTTGAGGAAAAAGAATGATTTTAATACAAAGTATTCATCTCTTTATACATGTGCATATCGTTTATTTTTGATGTTTCTATGAAGACAACAAAAGCTGATGTGTGCAATGATATTCGTTAGAAGGTTGAGACATCATTGGTTCAAATTATGAGGAATTTAATATGCATTATTGGACCAAACGATGTTCAATGCATGTTAGCTTACTTTTGTTATGCGGTGATAGAAAATATGAGAGTTAGTATGCACAAAAAACCTAAAAGTAACATATGTTAGTGAGATATTTGTTGAAAGAAATAATCCACTAAAATTATATGCAACCAGTGGAACATATTTAAAGAAATCTAATGGCCACATTCTTATTTGGTTTTATTATTCATTGTCTCAATACCTCAAACGTGTTGTTCAACATATACTGTTGTTTGTATTATTAAGCAATCTCATATGCATACAACTTATCACAATTGAATTTTATTTATTTATATGTACATTAATGAGTAATGCTTTCCCACATATGGTATCGTTTTTGGGAAAAACAAATTTTATCATTTGTATTTAAATCTTGGTAAATTTACTTCGTGATTCAAAAATCTGTCAAATATATTGAAACCACGTGATATTGAGCATGTTTAATCTATTATGGTTGTGCTTTATAGTATAATATGATGATACTTCCATTCTACAATTAAATTAGTTGAAACTACGGTTACTAGAACTGGAATATATTCCCATACTTAATCGATATATAAAAGATAACACACTTAAAAATTAAAATTAAATATGGGACACTGCAACTCATAATTTTGGCGATTGAATCCAAACAGGTTTTGCAAAAGAACTGGATATTTTTCATAGTATTTTGTATAATTTCATATTAGACTTAAATGAGAGGTTAAAATATTTATTTAAAATGTTGATTTAAAATGTAAATTTGAAGTGCTCAAAATTTCTCACAAGAACTGAACATTTGAAGCAAACCCAAGCTGAAGTTAGAAGTTCCAAACCTTATTCCAGTTTGACGGGCTTAGGTTGCATTTCGGTCACAATACCCTATAAAATCTCACCTGCCTAATCAGACCTACCAGGTCGGGTCGGAATCTAATCTAATGGGTCAAATTACCATCTCTACCGTTGATAGAAAAGAGCACGATATTGTCCCTTGAGCATTTGAAAGAGTCTGGAGACCACACATCCATATATATATATATATATATAGGATCAATAATCAAAGTATTAACTGATACATTTCTTCTACTATGCTGTATGACCTTCGATTCTCTTAACACATGCTTGATATGAATACAACTATTTCACATACACTCATGCGGCTTTGCATCTTTGTTTCTCTTTTATCAAAATTTCAACTCATTTCATCTTACACCTCCAATCGTATCTATTATATTATCAAAGTTTATATGTACATCCAATTTATGAAATGTTGTTCTATGCTAGCAACTTCAGTTGATATGAATTCTTGAGATTATATTTAGAGCTCTATTATAATAAACAATCACTGGAACATAGTAAAAAAATTAATTTGGTTTACTTATCTTAGGAACGAATTCCATAATGCTAGTGTTTTGTTAGTTTGAGATGAAATATTTCATACCTACCAATAAAGCCTCCGTTCACCACTTGCAGTTGACTAATATTAAAGTTTAATGAGTTTTATATTTACTATTTAGTCATTTACTTATTGCATATCTATTGAATATGATTAATTTTTATAGTTTATCTTATGTATTTTGAAAAAATAATTTTCATTACCGTATCATAATTTATTTATTTTGTAATAGGTATCAACTAAATAGTTCCTCTATCTAATAATTGCAGGAGCAAAAACATAATTTGAAAGTATAAAAGGTCTGCATGTACATGATTAAACTATTGAATAACCCATAATTGAATAATATGCTCAAGATACTTAATGGTATAGTAACTTATGTACCTGCTTATATACTTACTGATTGGTTATTTGAAGTTGTTATGTTAGAAATCAATGCTACTTTAACCATTTAGATACTATAAATTCTCTTTGATACTATAATGGTATAGTAACTTATATACCTGCTTTTATGATTACTGATTAGTCATTTGAAGTTGTTATGTTAGAAATCAATGCTACTTTAACCATTTAGTTATTTGAAGTTGTACCATAACATTTTTATTACAAATCCTCTTTGATACTACAAATTATTACTTAAAGGAATATCATTCCTTCCAAATCATATTGGATGCTCATTATTGGTGATCTTGTATCCATTGGAACAGTTAGATTGGGATGCTTCCTACCCTGCGGAACCGTTAGAGTGACAAAGTAGGCATGTAAAACAATAGAAGAAAAGCAAGCATAAATGCTCAAAGATGAGCCGGGAAGAGGGATTCGGTAATAATTTACACTATAAAATACACAGCCGCTTAATTTATTTTTTTGAGTCGGACTGTGACCGTGGTTCAGTCACGTCTTGTCCTTTCCAACCCACGGCCAACTCTTATATTATATATGTGTTTTATCCTAACTTTGTTGCTAACTACCCTTTTGCTTTGAACTAACTAACAAAAGAAGTTAATTCCTGCTCATTTTCCACCTTCAAATATGGATAGGCATAAACTCGTCTTCTAAAATTCAAGTGTAAAGATGATGAGTAAATTCTTGAAAAAGAAAATGTTGATAAGAATGGTGTTAACAGTGATGATAATAGTAGTATATATATTAAAAACAATTGATGTGGAAATTTTACAGGAGAATACTGCAAGGTCAAGCTTCATCACCAATCTTGTAGTTGAATGAGATATAATATTAAAGAAGTTAGTAGCAAATATTGGATTTTGTTTAAGAGAGGTACTTAATCTTAGACGGTAAATTATTGATTACAAATGAGTTATATGAATATTTGGTGTTCGTATTGTTGTTTCACCTTGATTTTTTGTAACTATATTTATTTCATTATTCAGATTTTTAGCTAATTGGTTTTAGCCAAACCAATTAGTTATAGTACTAGATCTTCGAATTGTTGTTAGTTACTTTAATTGTACTCTTACATAATTACACAAAATAGCATATACATGGATACTTTATGATTTATGATTTAATATTACACATAAAAATATTTGATCAGATTTTTTTTAAATAAAATGAATGTTATGAAGGAAGCAATGCATATTTTCTCATGTAATTATCGGTGGGTAGGGGGGTCAAGTGAAACGTAGCAATATTTGATTTGATATACATGGACTATGTCCATGAAAGTTTCATATAGCAAGTACCAAGCATGTTAGACTTTACATAAATTTTCAATTAGTATTTTAAATTTCGAACTTGATAAGTAAAAAATAAAAAATAAAAATAAAAAAATAACTATTTTGATTGATGCTTCTAACATTCTGCTGTAAATTCAAACATTATTAGTATTTACAAAAAACTGTTATTATGAGGAGAAGGTTGCAAAGGAGGCCAAGAAGGCCGAAGCTCGCAGGTGATGAAAGTCGTTATTTTTTACATTGATCAATAAGTTATTTAAAATCTCACATAGGTGCATGCATGAACATGACATATTACCCGACAAAGGATGACAGTGCAGTAAGAACTTAATTATTGCATTACTTACCATAGGCATTATGCTTTATTTTCTCTATTCTGTAAATTAAAAAAAAATCCAATTTGAGATTATATTCAAGTAATGGACTTAGTTGATGCCCATGTTGCAGCTCTGAGAAAGCTTTTCACAACAGAAAATATAGGTTCTTTTCCTTTACAATCTTTCTTCTTTCCATACTTGGAGTTTCAGCACAGAGCTCTTAACAGGTTGACATCTTTCAGGTTGTGTTGCTTCTAATTTAGGTACTGGATGTGGCACATCTGTGCTTGAAATGGTTGATGCCTTTGAAAAGTCATATGGGAACGTGAGTAAGCTATTTACATATGTCGATTAGAACTGAAAATGAGGCTAATATTGCTTCTTCCCAGTCAACAGGCTATCAAAAGGCGCTGATATCTCGCCTCACTTAAAATCCTGAAAAGGTATAAAACTATATTCGTTTGAGTTGTAGCTGCATGTTTCCAGGACCTAAAATTTAATGCACTTAATTACATGTAATATATCGATAAAACTGTATATCCATTCTTCTATGCGTAAAGTTTGATTGATCATGCATATATTAAGCCTTGCCAACTCTGTACCCGCAAAGATGAAGATCCTATTGGACATGTAAAAAGAGACTAATAGATATTTCTTTTGTTTATACATTATTCTGTTATATTTTTTCCCACCTCAAAATTATCGCCTTCTAAAAACCTATTAGGGAAATCTTTGTAGGGGATCTTACATAATTCTGTTAATCTTGGACACCCTACTATTATTTAATTGATGTTGCTTTCACTTCTTTCTTTTAAGCTGATACATTTCAATTAGGAAATAGAATATTGCTCATTAAGTTATAACATAGCATTTAAAGCCACTATGTACACTAATATTAATATAGTTGGAACATAAATGGATATTAAAAAACTTTAATAGTTTGCTTTTTTTCCTTAAAGGTAGCTTAAAGCAAGATAAATGGATTTCACACAGGGCTAGGTATAAGAAACATACCTTTTAGACCAATGAATACCAAGTTTTGGTATTCCCTTAACATGTGAAATCTATGTTCCAATAATTTTTGGGCTTAATACTCTTTTGATTTAAATTACTTAATTTACAGGAAAACGTAGGACTCTCTTCTTCCCGTTCAATAGCGATACGCATACACACCCAATCGAATGCAGCAGTCTCAAAAGGTAACAATTTTCTTCCACTTGGGATCAACTACTATTAGCTTTTGAAACTCCACCTTTTCAAATCTCAGATCTCAAATTATTGCAGAACGCTCCATTTATGGATCAACGACATGTTATTATCTCTACAATCTTGAATGCCGTTTTCGAGCACCCTTTCCCACCAGATTTGGTTAGTATTTTTACTGTTTGTTAGATTTGGTCCTTTTTCTCTCTCTTTTATTGCATTGAGTTGATGTAGTTTGGTAGAATGGGGATAAATAAAACACCAAAGGAATACTTAGTGTTGACAAATAAATTTTCCTATTTATTATTTTTTTTCCTTTCTATATTTAGTTGTCTATATAATAGAACTAAAACAAACATGATTCCAACTTTATACTATTACACTCTACACTCTACAGAGCAACTTATATTCTATTGTTAATTCTTTCATGAACTAAGTTTTAGAAAACTAAAAATAAATTTATAAAAATTAACTAAGTTGTATAAAATTTTAAATAAGTTAAACAAGTTGTATATAAATTAGATAATTCTCTAAATATTCACAAAATTTTGTAAAAGTAAGCAAATTCATAAAATAATAATTAAGTTTATAAAAATTTAACAAAGTTATCTATGTTTTTAAAAAATTAAATAAATTTATAAAATCAACCAAATTTATAAAAATTAACTAATTTCTATAGTAGTTAACTTAGTTTTATACAAATTAAGCAAGTCTAAAAAAACTAAATTTATAAACTTTAATTATGTGTATAAAACCATATATAATTAATAACCATTAATTAGTTTGTGGCAAGACTACCATTTGCTGACTAAATTATAGTCATATGATTAGAATAAATTGCATAAGGCTACCTAACAACAGAAAAAAAACACTAATCTGACTGAAACTACCATGTGCATTTCTCTTTTATTTAGAAAAATAATGTAATTTAAGGTACAATGTAACATCTTATTCCATATCCATATGTGGAATTCTTATGTTACTCAGACAAAACATTTGACAAACTTGGGAGGGGTTTTGTGGAAACCATCCTTATTGTTTGCTGAACTGAATTCTGTAATTCAAAATTGCACTCCTGACCCTCTATCATAAAGCATTTATTCCTTCAAATTTTAAGGATTTTTTTTTACATTATTAATCAATTTTATTATTTCACTGGTTCCCTTTCCTTAACCACCATCAAAGCCTACAACTCGCGTATGCGATAAGCGTCCATAAACCAGATCAAATCTGAGTTTTATACCCGAAGGTGAAGAACTTTGTCCCCCTTTTATTACAACTGGTGTACTAGGAGTCATGCATACAAATGTATTTTTTGTATTTACCAAGTAGCATGAGATTAAACAGCATGTACATGAAATCTCTCTTGAAACTATTAGTATAGAGTCACCCACAGTCTAGAAATCTGCCAATTCTTCGACTTTACAAAGTACCATATTAGGGTATAGATGTAGATAGTGCAAGACATTGACAGGTGGAGTGTAAATGATTGACTGATTTAGTTCATTTTTATGTACCATATTAGGGTATAGAAGTAGATGTATATATAAACATTATTTGGTTCTTGTTGTGTTCTGAAGTAGTGGATAAAACTTAGATTTTAGATTGTATTGATAACAACTTTACCCAGAATCCTAGCAAGCCAGTGCCACTATCCTTAGTGTGCTTCTTTAAAGCATGATTGATCACAATAACAGGTTCATTAGGGGTTATGCTAGTTTCAGTAACTTAGTCTTTGGCGATGCATCTTTTGTACTTATACATAGTTGTATATATTGACTAACATATGTATGTTTGTGTTTCTTCTTCACAGGTGTTGTATGATGCTTTTGAGGTTGATACATGATGTCGCACTCTTTCTCCTTTAAATCGGTCATGCTTATCGACGGTCATTAAAATATTTTTAGTATGTATCGTTTTGGTATGCTACACTCAATTTGTGTACTTATGTTTAATTTTTATCACAAATATTTATGTTTAATTCTTCATGTATGAAATATTATGGATATATATATATATATATTTTGTGATTTGGCTTATGACTCAATTTGTGTACTTATGTTAATGTGATGAATGTGGTTTTTTGAGTTATAATATATAAGTAGAATTGAAAATTGTAAGCTTTGAATGTTATGGCAGCAAAAAATGTGCAATAGAATTTTTTTTATAGCATTCTAACTATGCAATAAAAAGAAAAATTGTTCGGCTTTGTTATACTATAGCATCATGTTAGTGCTATACAAAATATTTTGCAAAGAGTAAATAGTTTTCATAGCAATAAGACGGTGCTATAATAGATAATAATGAATTTTCTATAGCATTTCAATGTGTCATAAAAGGTTGACACGATGATTCCATAGCGCGTTCAAATGCTATAATAATATAGCATGTCGACATATTTATAGCAACTAAAATGTGTCATAAAAAGTTCTATAGCACGTTTCATAATGCTATAGAAAGCAGTTGCACCAATATGGTCTATTTTAGATGGCAAGAAAAATACGTTTTCCATTGCAAGTATGACACGCTATAGTATCTACCAGACTTTTTACAACATGTTGATCTATGGCGATTATAGAATCGCTATAGAAAGTTTTTATAGCGGTTTTTACACGCTATAAAAAGTCCTTTTTGTTGTAGTGTAACTTCTTGATCCGCTCAGCTAACACTGGATCCTCCTCCTGTGTAACGACCGGGGAATTTTCGACCCTCGAAAATCGATATTAATACGTTCACTCTATAGAATGCCGAGCAATCGAGTGCCAGAAATACTAGATCGTTAGGGGTTAAGAAGAAAAGGTAGAAGAAGAAACAGAAAACAACAACACAGAATCTCACAATCGCAACAGAAGATTTTTATACAAAAGAAAACTATAACTGTTAATATACATACAAATTATCATAGTACAACCATCAGCATAGAAATATGGACAGTTATAATAACTTGTTCTCACAAGTGCTGACCATACAGCCTACCTACACACAACTGAATATAATCAAGTACGCATAATACGTCTCTGCCATCCAACTCGTCTTCTGAGCTCCAACGCATCCTAACCTGAATCTGTAATACTCGGTCTGACCCGAGCATTACAATAAAGTAGAACCCGAGTCAGTCTGGAAAACCAACATGAGTAAACACACTTAATTGAATTACTTAAGTTATCAAAATCCTTCGAAAAACAAAGGTATCTCGTAAGACCGTGTCACACATAAACACGACGGGTTTTTCCCTTACGATAACCAAAACATTTTTAAAGAAAATCCACTGATATTATAATAGTGTCTAAGTATAAATACTTATTAAAATAGCTGAAATTGTTGCATTAATTAAAATCTAGTATACCAGGCTCTACAATAAAAACCGTTAAGGCTCATGGAGGATATTGGATCGAAGTGGTTTCGGATAACGCTGATATTCGATTCCGGCTCCTTCGAACTCAAACGATAAATTTAAAAAGGGCAATTTGTTCATTTAACAATTTCACAATTAGGGTGTCAATATTCACATATGGAAATCCATTCCATATGTTTACCTTATCATGACCAGTCCATCGAAATTGATTCGCTTGTAATCATTACGTTTTCCGAAATTCGGAATAGTGATCGGTACAAGTTGATTTACTTTCAATAAAGCGTGTCAACATTTTATTCTAACTACTTTAATTTGTTTGGCTACTTAATGGCACATATAATAAATAATTGAAACCAATATTCGGAAGAATATTAATCAAAGCATAGATCATTAATTCAATCAACAATTTACAATTAAATTAATTTACAAACCAGGACCGATCTGGTTTCAATTTATCTACATCAAAACTATATTTTTATGTCCAAATTTCTAGTTAATCGAGAAATTTAAAAAATGATTTATTATTAGTAAATTTAAGATTAGGCAATACATTTGATAATAAATTGGTAATTTAACGTATAATAAATTAAATAAGACATTACTTATTTATTTACTTGAATCGATTAAATCGGTAAAATTTTACATTGCAGAAAACTTGACCATATTTGTTCAGATGGAAGTACTAGGCGATAAGGACACGATGCAAGAATTTATGCATCGATTGGATTCAAGATGAAAGAGAAATAGATTTTTCTTTTATAGATTTTTAAATATAAAATTTTTATTTACTTGATTTCTTAACATAGCCCACGTTCACTGGCCCTATAGAACAAACCCAGCCCAACTTCTTCTCCTCCTTTCTTTCCCCTGTTATTTCCTCCCCTCTCTTTTCTTCCATTTGCCTAGATGCACGAAAATGTGCACGCTCATGTGCATGTATACATCAACCCCAATCATCGAATCACGCCGCCGATCCCCTTCCCGCATCACCCTCGACCATCTCATCTCGACTTTACGTTTGGAAACCACGACACCACCCACGTTTGAAAACTCGAACATCCACCCAAACCTAGAAACCAAAAGCCTATCACCTGATCACCTCGCCTCGCCTCCATGATCCTCCATCACCCACCAGACTTCGTCCGCATGTTTGCCACAACCCCCTCGGCCTTTCCCCCAGGTGCGCACCCCTCCTCTTCCTTTGGACGTCGCCATTTCCATCAACCCGAGACCCAAACCCAAACCTCATAAAACCCTAGTTTCACCATGTCAAGCCAATACACCTCACTAAAAATCACCGCAGCATTTTTCATGCGTGCGCCATCACCTGCACCTCCTCCACACTAAACACCGAGGCCCAAAAACGACCACGTCGTCAGCAATCGACCAAACCCCTAAAACTGATCATCTATGAAATTCTACCTCCCCATACACTTTAAAATTACCAAACCTCCTTTAAAAATCATATTTTCCAGCAACGAACACAACCATGTAATCTATTCTTTAAGTTATGATAATTTAATTTTTAGCCATACCGACATACTTACTGACATATGGGAATTTCTTCCTCCATGTTGGGTGAATTCGAATGAAACCAAATTTAAAAATGTTTTATACTTAAAAACGAATCACTTTGGCTTTGATATCAAGTTTTAAAACTGATTGGATGTGGAGTTATTCATTTTTTAAGTGGGAAGCTCCATTGTTTTATCAAACGAACAAGGCATAGAGCTTTTCCTGGGTGATGTTCAAGGTTATTTGATATACAGGTGAAGCTTCTCATGTCTAAATACATATATGCATCTACTTATTGACATGTATTTGTTATAGATTAAGATGCATCCATTATTCCCAGATATATACATATATAGTAATAACTTGTCAACGGAGCAAAAGTGTTTTACTCACAGTTTCAAAACAGATGAACACTGCTGCTTGTTTTATCCCTTCTAAGCTTTGAAACACTTGGCCTGTTTATGTTAATGGTAGATCTCTTTGCCTTGTTTAATGGCAGCACTTTGTTATTTTCTTTTTTTCTATATAAAAATGAACAAGAACAGGCTAGGGTATGTATATATATAGAAGATGAAGTGTACAGTGCAAGCATATGGTGGTTGTGCACATGTACATGCATCTTCACTTCATATATATATATATATTCTTTTCTTTTCTCATTTTTTTTTGTTAGCTGAAGTGATTTTATTGGGGGCTGATTTGATTTTATAAGATGATTTAATTTTTGTGTGATTTGATTACATATGTGTGCTTGAATTGATGTTTGACATCATGTTCCTATGTGTATATATCTATATGTATATATAGGTATGCATACACTCACATGTACACATTTATCATATCATACTTGCATATATATATGTATGTATATATATGTATATATATATTTCCATATGCACCATATTTTATAAACATATACCCATATATATATAGTCATAAGTTTGAAATTTGCCATTATGAAGTTTATACATGCATGTGTATATATATATTCATATATACACAAATATACCTATATACATACTTATATTTTTCTTTTGAATCATCAAAAGGCTTGAAATTTTCCATAAATCAGTTTGTATATATTTTTATATAGATATAGATATTTTTACCATAAGTTTGAAGTGGTGAAGTCTATATCCATACATATATAATTTATCATATTCAGACATTTACATTTTAAAATTTAATATAGTTTTCAAAATTTATAGACTCAAATGTTCAAATATCAAAAAAATTATCTATTTGACTTATAAAAATTGATTTTCCAAAAATTAAAATTAGTTAATTATCCCAATATCATATGGCTAAAAATCCGAGTCGTTGCATCATGTTTAGAAGCAATCCTTTTAATCATAACTGGTCGAACTTCTAAACAAGATAACACAGCAGATTCTTCACTAGACCCAACTTCAGATCTCCACTGCACGCTATAAGTCGACAACTCTTCCAAGTCTTTCCATTCTACTATCATTGCCAACACTGCATTCTGGTGCTTTCTGCTAAGCGCATCTGCAACCTTATTACCTTCCCTAGTGTGTACTCAATACCGAAGTCATAAGCGGCTAAAAACTCTAACCACCTTTGATGTCTCATGTTCAGCTCCTTCTGAGAGAACAAATACTTCAACGACTTATGATCCGTATATAGCTCAAACCTCTCTCCCAAAAGGTAATGTCTCCACACCTTCAATGCAAATATTACCGCGGCTAACTCCAAATCATGCGTTGGATATCTAACCTCATGCGATCTAAGCTGTCTAGAAGCATAGGCAATCACTTTACCTCTCTGCATTAACACAGCTCCTAATCCAGTTCTACACACATCTATATAAACTACCAAAACCTGATTCCCCTCCGGAACAACTAATATAGGTGCATGGGTCAATAAGTGTTTCAAGCTCTGGAATGCATCCTCACACTTATCGGTCCAAACAAACTTCACGTCCTTTTGCATTAGCTTGGTCATGGGTGTTGCTATTCGTGAAAAATTCTTAATGAACCTCTTATAATATCCAGCCAATCCCAAAAAACTCTTTATCTCAATTAGTGTCTCGGGTCTCTTCCAATTATTCACTGCTTCAATCTTAGTCGGATCTACAGACAACCATTTCTCTAAGACTACATAACCAAGAAACTTCACTTCCTTCTTCCAGAAATGACACTTCGAAAACTTCGCCTTCAGCTGATTCTGCCTCAGCGTCTCAAGCACAATTCTAAGATGAACTTCATGCTCTCTTTTATCCTTAGATTATATCAAAATATCATCTATGAAAACCAACATAAACCTATCCAAGTGCTCCCAGAAAATTCGATTCATCAAATCCACAAAGAATGTCGATGCATTAGTTAGTCCGAACGGCATAACTAACCATTCGTACGATCCATATCTAGTTCTAAACGTCGTCAAAGGTATACTATCTTTTGCTACTCTAAGCTGATGGAAACCTGTACTAAATCCAACTGAGAAAATACCTTGGCTCTACTCAACTGATCGAACAAATCGTCAAGTCTAGGCAACAGATATCGATTCTTTATCGTCTTCTCATTCAACTTACAATAATCGATACATAACCTCAACGATTCTTCCGACTTCTTAGCAAACACTGCGGCTGCTCCCCAAGGTAAACTACTAGGTCTAATAAAATTCTTGTTTTACAAATCTACCAACTGCACCTTTAGCTCTCTCATCTTGGTAGGTGTCATCCTGCTTGGCGATCTACTCACTGATTCTACTCCAGGCACCAAATCTATATGAAACTCAATGGCTCGTTTCGGTGGTAATCCTACTATGGGCTCAAAAACATTTGCGAATTCTTGAACCATGAAAATGCAATTCAACTCATCTTCCAACTCCACAACACCCAACAATGCATTCACCTCATAACTAGGGCCTTCTACAGTATATACAATCTGATCACTACAGTCCCAATGTCTAAGTGGTATTTTCCTATCATGGCAAAATATCTTAGCATCATACTTACTTAACCAGTCCATACCCAAAATAATTCCGAACCCTACAAAGTCAAACACATGCAAACTGCAAATAAAGGTATGACCTAACAAATCAAACCCTAGGTAGTCACATTTCATCCCAAGTGCCGCATACCCTCCTATCGGATTTGCAACCCTTAAGGAACTAACTAAATATGAGGGTTCTAGGTTAAGCTTATCTACCAAACAATGACATATAAAAGAATGTGATGCACCAATATCAAACAGAATGCTAACAGACATACCATGAATTTGAAGCGTACCTCCCAACACTGCCTTCCCTTTCTCCTACACTGTTGGTCCTGATGTAGCAGGCTCCAATGCAAATACTTTGCCCCTTTCGTCCTTAGCGGCTCTTTGCATTGATTCTTATAATGAACAATCTGATCGCAGTTGAAGCATCTAATATTCTTCTTCCCGATCACTTCCTTCGCCTTTCCAGTATGACACTCATTAGCGAAATGCACCTTCATATCGCACGTGAAGCAAACAACCTCAGACTTTCCCTTCTTGGCTGCTCCACCTTTCTGAGCGCCCTTCTTATGAAAGAATTTTCTTTTCTAACTTTGCCCTACCTGGACTTCCTTCATCTTATTCTTCTCCTAGAGAAGCAAGCATCTCCTCATGTCTTAAAGCCATCTTCACCACAACATCACAAGGATCCCTAATATGAGGCAATGTTGCCATTGCCAACTCAGTCTTCAACCTCCTGATGAACTTCTCATTTCTCTTCATCACAGTATCCACAGTGGCATGTCCATACCTAGCCAACTCCTCAAACCTTCTAGAATATTCCAACACAGACATCTCCCTCTACTCCAACTCAGCAAACTTTCTGAGTAAAGCAGACTGTGCCATCACAGACATGAACCTCTCCTACAACCTCCTCCTAAACTCAGCCTATGTCATTTTCTCTTCATTCACTCCAGCCGTCACACTATTCCACCAGAACAAAGCTACTCCCTGTAGCTATCTCGAAGCAAGCCTCCTCTTTTTTCATCATTGAGCCCAAGTCAGCAAAAATTCTCTCACAATGCAACAACCAGTTCTCCACCTCAATAGCATCCACAGTTCTAATAAACGGCTTCCCTCCAAGCCTAGCATAATCTCTGCTCAAGATAGCATAATTATTCACCACTGGAGCTTCCTGGTTTCCTCCTCCAACATTTCCTCCGACCACTCCAACAGCAATTCCTACTTGCATCATGTTTATGAAAAACTGATACAGAGCTTCCATATCCACTTGTGGGACTCCAGCACCAACATTCCCTGCTTGTGAATGACCTTGGTTCCTTCTAGTATTCGGTCTGGAATTTCCATCTGTGGTGGTGCTTCCTCCAAGTTTCATTCTTCCACTTCTAGCGTCCATATCTGTATTCAAGCCTCGTGAGATACAGAAGAATAGCCTAAGAGAGATAGGAGAATAGAGATATAGCATATACTTATATATAGCAAATACAAGTACGTTACTATAGCGTTATCTCATACCCCGATCTTACTCTAATTCCTTTGGATTATGTTTTCAAAATCACTTTTAGTTTAAAGTTTTTCATAAACCTATGCTCTGATACCAAGTTGTAACATCCCCTATCTGGAAGCCTGAAGCTAGGCGCTACAGATGCTACAGTCATCCATAGTATTAACCTTCGGTGACCAAATACGGTAATGTTAATGGTATCCGTAATATCAGAAGCACATGAATATGAAACAAAATCACAGATTTTACAAAAACAACTTTTTTGATTATATTTCATAAAACATGTTTCATATTCCATTACATAATCGCATAATCGTTTCCCAGGTTTAGATAAAATATAATTATTACAAAATACGCCAAGGGCGACATATGAAGATGCCCCCTTGGTTGACCAAAGTACTATATAGTCATATATGACTTAATACAACACAGCAGAATCAAACAAAATAAAACAGCAACTCCTATATAGCTATCTGTCAACCACCTGCTCGTCTCCAGAAGCTTTATTCACTAACCTACTAAAAATATGTAAACCTCAACCCTCAGCCTACTCAAATCAATGTTGTGCACCCGAGAGTTTAAGGGTAAAAACATAAACTTCGAGTCAGACATAAAGCCTGGTGTGAATAATATTATACATCTCAGTTATTTGATATTAAGTGAGACCATGCCGCTTAGCGGAACGGGTTTCCCCTCATTAATATCCTTTTAAAACATATCTTTTGCAAATAATAATCCTATAACCAAAACTAGTTAAAAAATGTAAAGCAATATCATGTAAACCTACATGTTAGGTAATAAATGGACTATCTGTCCAAACACTATAGTTTCATTTGGCTAACTACTAACCTTTGGCTTGCTCGGACCTACCAGACAATATAAACAAAAAAATCTAACACCTATTAGATTCTTCTCTTCTGGACGGTCTGTCCCTAACTTATCTGTTAAATACTCCTTTTCTGGATGGTCTGTCCCAAACATATCTTCTTCCAAGGTCACCTGATCCTAATGGTTTTGCGGGCTCACCAATAACCTATCTGTATACAAACATATATCCGTGTAATCATAAATTTGGTCTTACCTGTGACAAAGCCCTACGCACTGGAATTTTAGACTAAATTAGCCGGGGCTAATAGCTAACATACAGGGTGCGACCCTATAACAGTCCCATTTGGTATTCTAATATCTGAGTCATTTTACTTAGGGTAATCTTCCCAAAAATTTCCTTGAGAATATTTTCATCTCAAATTGATTTAAAACCTTTAAAACAAACATAAACAAGGAAAATATATACTTTATCCTTTAGTCAAAATCACCTTGACATGTTATATATACTTTACTCAATTTTTTGTTGATGAAAACATTTAAACCTTTGAAAGTACCCCTTACAAATCCATTGAAAGTATCCCTTTTGAAACCAAGTAAACCCTTCTTTATAACCTAGGCCGAAAGGCCAAAACATCCCTTTTGAAACCATTCATATAAACCTTTCGAAACCATTGAAAACCCTTTCCTTCAACAGCTATAAACCTTATAAATCTTTCTTTAAAACCTTTAAACATTACCTTTCGAAACATTGGGAAAACCTTTCCTTTCAAACCCTTTCAACCCTTTCGAAACCATTGGGGAACCACCCCTTTGAGACCATTCTTTAAAACCTTTTGAAAGCATCAAAACCTTTGTAAAAAACAAGCCTTTTGAAATCATTTGGGTTCAATTTAAAACATATGGAAACACCATTCGAAACTATTTAAAATTGACTCCTTCGAAACCTTTGGGTGTACCTTCAACAGAGCAAAAAGGGTCATAAAACATTTAAGTCGAAATCACTCTTTCAAAAGCATTTCCTAAGCAAAGAGGTGATGGTGTCGAAACCAACCTTCTAAAAGCATTGGAGAAGCGGCTAAGTTTTAAAACAAAGTATACCTTCCGAAACCATTGAGTTCGAAAGGTAGAAAAGCGGCAGCTAGGGATTTCGACCCCTTCGGAAGCAATTACTTAAAACAAAAGGCGCAACCCATTCGAAACCATTCCTTAAAACATTTGACTCAGCCGAAAGCCAACCAAGTCAAAAGCATATCCTTCGAAATCAAAGCAGGCGCGTTTTCATTTGAAAGCTAAGTAAGGTTTCGACTTCCTTTGGAACCCCTAGTTTCGACCAAATACCTTCTGCCTATATCCAATTCGCTGCGCACCAAGGCTTTGATGCCATGTGCATTGGTTTCGATGGTGATGGTGGGGAAGCTACTAAGTCAGAACCCCTGGTGCTGAAAGTGGCAAAACATGTTAAAAGCATGTAAAAACTGATTTTAACTTTAAAAAGGAATTCTTTCCAAGTAACCTACCTTGTTTGTCAAAATATTATTGGTTGCTAATTTCTTTTCTAAAAGAACTACCAAAATTTCACAACTGAACAATTTAAATAATTTACGAAATACCCCTTCTTTTATACATATATAAAACATTTAAGTCCTATACCTTAAATAATTTTATATATTCATCAAAACACTTAGGAAAATTCTACAAAAAAAATTCTAGAAAATTATTTTTAATATGTTTTCTAACATATATTAATTTCAAACCCAAAACATATATTATTTAGCCATAATTAATTTTAAACCCAAATAAACATTTTCTTCACTAGAAAATTAATATAAAATCCACATTAATTTGGAAAATTATGAAAATTGACACTCATCCCTAAAATATCATTTCTGATTTAAATCTAAAATCGTAAGCCATTTGGATGTCATTAAATAAGGTTTTGACATCAAAACATATCACAAAACCTATATGAATAAGCATAAATCATCAACAAGCATATATAAACATTTAATCATTCAAAAACATGGCATAATCATGCAAATATTTTGGATTCATCTTAAAACTAAAAACAATTAGAAAAGTGAGATATAGTCATTATTCACCTTAGCTTTGAGATTAAGGAGTTTGAGATTTGAATAGCTTTGATTTGATTAATCTTCTTCCTTAGCTTTACTTGTTTATCTTCCTTTTCCTTGTTAATGGTGGTCGGCCTCAACTTTAATTTGATATTGCAAATGAACGTAAGAACGAATTCCTAAGGGTTTAGGGTATAAGAATGCTTTTTTCCTAACTTTTCCCTTGCCTACTACCCTTGCCTAATTTTAATTCATGTTGGCTCATTTTAATTTATTCATTAACATAGCACGGCTACCCCTATTAATTACAAATCTCAATCCCATAATCATATTTCATTATTTCATTTAATTTACCTAATTAAATGTTCCTATCAATATTACTAAAAATATGGGGTGTTACATAAAGTTAATTAATAAAATCGATTACCTCGTTTCGTATTTAATTCATATCTCTTACGTACGAGGTCCAATCGAGACATGGTCTTCGTCATTGCACTCGTAGTGAGATTATCTACGACATGGTATGGGCTTGGAGTGGATTTAGATGTTTAGAATTTATGTCTTAGGTGAGAAAAATTAATACTTTAAATTTATATTGCAGTATAATCCATGTAATTGTATGTATATATAGATATTCCCCTATTTGATTGAATTGGTTTGTGTAATTATATAGGTGATAGAAATACTATTATATATTTTATTGCTGATATTCAGAAAAATTGATTAAGATCCCATATACAAATATTGTGTTTTACGCGTATTGCATAGAGTTAGATGTAGTTGATATTAATTGATAACATGGTTATAGATTAATTAAACTCAAATTTGTTAATATATTAGTGAAAGAAATATTGTTATATATTTTTAATAGCTAATCAAAATTTTAAAGTGTGACTTTTAAAATAAGCTGTAAGGCTAAAATAATTATTTAGATGGGTCAAACTTATATTAAAATGGCTTTCAAGTTTATCTAGCCATGGTATTGGTTATTCATGGTGTAATTCAGTAATCAAATAAGTAGTGAATTTTTATAAAGGTGATTTGAAAAGTTAGAAATTACAAACGAAGTATTATATTATTCAAAAGGATTTGACTAAGGTTAAAAAAATCCCGAAATTGTTATAACATAATTTATTAACTTTAGACCGTAATAAATGGTTTGCGATATATGTGTATGCATATTTAAATATATATTATATATGAGAATATAATATTTTAAGGCCTTATTAATAGCTAAACTTAATTTTAATAGAAGAATTACATGATATCAAGCTAATAGGGCTGATGGACGAGAGTATTATTCTATAAAATAAGTTTGAGACTTCTATAAAATAATACGAAGAAGATAAAATTGTTAGCTTAGTTACTTAAGTAAGATGCATTTTTTCAGATTGTTTATATGTTTGCATGCGTGAACTGTTATTGATATTAAGATGATAGATTTATTATTTTGGTTATGTATTGCCTTTATGTATATAAATGTGCATTTTATGTGTTTGCTAGTTCCTTATAATTGGACTGGTTATATATATATATATAAACACACACTTTGCATATAGTTTATGTGATTTGTATACGTCTATATGTATAAATATTGTTTTGGAATGTCCGACATAGGGCTATTGGGATATGCATAGAATATTCTATATATATTTATTGATACGCGGTTTAAGCATTTATATATAGTTTCAGTATGTCCGACTTGAGATTTTGATTGGTGCATGGAATATATTAAATGGATTTATCGATAAGCAATTTAAGCATAGTATAGATCGGTATACCTGACTTGATTTATTGAATAGTGGATGAAATATATTATACAGATGTATAAATATGTGGTTCAAATGGTTTGTGTGTGTGTGTAATTATCGGTGCTTGGTCTGGGCTATTTATATATATTGGTTCATTATGCTTGACTTGGGGAAACCGGGTAGTGCGAGGTACTTCAAGAACGAATCACGACCCTAGGGGTGAAAATTCTTCGGTGTTGTGTATATGTGTGGGAAGGATGCACGTGAGATTTAGCATTTACATACGGTTCTGGTATGTCGATGTAGACAACTAGAAGGAAAGGATGTTAATGAAGGAATCCATTGTACCATTGAGAAGACACGACCTGCAAAGGTGGTCTCAGAGCAGGGGAAGAGTGAGATTGGAGAGCCAGTCTATAGTAGGTCATATATTGTTCTGTAGTACGATTTGGTGCTACGACATGACATATAGGGTAGCTTCTTTTGCGATGTTGGTTTTCAAGGGAGTCCACAAGTTAGTTTGAATGTTGATAAGTCTCTTTGGTAGTTAATGGCAATTCAGCATGGGTATTAGTTACAGATATTAATTTTTTGATTTTCGGTATGGGATGCTATGTTAGTAGCATTGTTATATCATTGTATTTGTTTTGCATTTCAAATGCTTCAATAGGGATTAAGAGGTCTATGACATCGTTGCTTATGGAATGTAGTACTATCCCTATAGTCGTTTTTCATATTTAGTGGCATGACTTGTTATAGTATGTACCATTTTAATAAGAGAACCACTATTATGTATCATCCTGACTTGATGGTGTGTAGATAAAGCAGAGCGATGTATGATTAGTATTACCCATTGATGATTGCTCACATTTATTAGATGTATATAAGTTGCGTGTATATACAGTACTTAGAAATAGTTCCCCTTACACTAGGCTTCATGTCTGACATGTATTTTGTCTTTGTCTGTGTTATGGGTATTTCTGCCCACAAGATGGTGAATACGAAAAGCCGCCAAGGAGCATATAATTGGTTGGAAGGTGCATAATATAGGCGTCATCATGTACTTACAAAAACAAAGAAAAGTGTTATGGGAAAATTTGGCATAGTCTAAAAATATACTCAAAGCACTTGTAAAAAGTTCCTAAGGTCAGGACATGTCCTTAGGTCGAAACCGCATCTCAATCCGAGTTACGGATTAAAAGATATGATCATTTAGAAATTAGTCCACCGCCTAACTGACTTGGGCCTCACTTGGATAGCTACTACCCACTTCAAGCAAATGGAGCATTCAAAGGAATTGGAATACTCCACTTAACGATACAAAGCTATTGGTCCAAGTTTCATTCAATTCTAACTTTAAATGAAGGATTTGTAGCACAAAAGCAAGTGTAGCTCAAGTGGTTGGGCGCTTCCAAAAGAGTGGTTGGAATTTGATTCCTGACAAGCGCATTATTTTTATGGAACAGGAGAAACAGTCTGATATGGAACCTAACTATTATGGGCATTTTTGCTCACAGCATAGTGAATACGAAAAGACGTTAAGAAACATAGAAACGGCCAAAAGGCGCATAATAAAGGTGCCATCATGTAATCACAAAGGCAAGACAAAGCGCTAGCGGAAAATTTAGCATAGTCAAAAAATATAGTCAAAGCTCTTGGAAAATGCTCCCAAGGTTAGGACATGCACATAGGTTGAAACCCCATCTCAATCCGAGCTATGGATTAGAAGATATGATCTTCTAAAAATTTATCCACTACCTAACCGACTCAGGCCCCGCCTTGGAGACTTACTGCCTAACTCAGGCAAATGAACATTCAGAGGCATTGGAATACTCTACTCAATGATATGAAGCTACTGGTCCAAGTTTCATTGAATTTGACTTGAAATGAAGGAATTATGGCATAAAAGCGTGTGTAGCATAGTGGTAAATACTTGTGCCCTTCAAAAAATCCATCCGGGTTCGAGTCTTGGCAAGCACATTATTTTTTTGGAACATGAGGAATTATCCGGTAGGGAATTTAACTGCCGGGTGCCTAACCAGATCCAACATAAGGAAGGAAAAGAGACAAGACAAGGAAAGAGGAGAGTAGGAGCCCAACAAGGGCAGAGAAGAGGGGAGGAGCACCCATGTTCGATAGCTCAAGTACTGAACAGGAATTCATGTTCGGTACCTTGGGTAGTGGATAGTAAATTATGTCTGGTACCCAAGGTACCAAACAGGATTTCCTGTCTGCTACCCAAGGTACCAAACAGGATTTCCTGTTCGGTACCTAAGGTACCAAACAGGGACGCAACGAACCATGCATAGAGAAACCCACCGAACTGAGTGGACAAGAGCCTACCGAACCAAGACAGAGATACCCATCGAGCCAAGGGTAGGAGTGCGAACCGAACGAAGAGAGAGAAGGCGTGAACCTAGCACTCAAAGCATCCACATGCACATGCACCGGACCAACCTACTCGAGCCAAGCTCTCAACCGAACCAAATAGTGTATAAATGGAAGGAGATCTGCATATATTTTGAAATTATCAAGCATATTCCAAATTCCCGAGAATATTCCCTTTGGGAGAGTTATATATGGAAATTTCCCAACTTGCCGGATTAACCACACGATTTCTTCGCTTCTATAAATACCAACACATCCAACAATAATGAAGGGGAATTCTGGAGAGCTAAGCTCACAGCAGCAATGGCAAACAAGTTAAAGGCTAACAAAAAAAGCTAGTAGGATCCTCTAAACAGGATCTGCCAAGTAGGATCTACTAGGAGGAACAACTTAGCAGGAACTACCTAACCAGAACCGTCTAACAGAGACAGCCGAATAGGAATATGCAACCAAGAATAGGCAAATAGGAATAGCCGAACAGACTTTCTTGAGCTACATCTTTCTTTTTATTAAGCTTCAAACCATTGTATCTTATAACTTAAACATTATATCAAAGATCTATAAGAAGAATAATGAAAATGGACAGTGGATGTAGGTACATTCTGGTCGAACCATTATAAATATTTGTGTTCTTTACTTTACTGTAGCTTACTTTCTGCATAACCCATCTGTGATTTGCTATCTGAAAATCAGTCATAATACAAATGTAACAATTGTGCTATATACCCTTAGTCACAGCATTATAACTGATCGATTGGAGGTGTTTGGCCATTTTTTGTGCAAATATTTCTGGTGCTTTCACTGAGAACTGATTCTCAACACGCCTTTGAGATCAAAAATAATGTTGGTGCACTAAGGGAAATGCAGGAAACACTAGCACATCCAATCAAATAACTGCCAATCAGGATGATCATTCAACAAGCACTCCATTGCTCGTAGTTGTAATTACCAAATGCAACCTGGATAGATTTGTGGCCAAGCTAAACGAATGTTACACTATCCAACATCAAGCAATGGTGGACCGACTTATGACACGCTTAAGGAAAGCGCAAACTATTGTTCACAACATTTTAACACAAGGGAGATCCCAGCCATCCAGAAGACGAAGGGTGTCACACTCTAACAAAGAATTCGATGAAAAAGGTCCAAGAGCTGGAAGAAGGAATGAGAAGGGAAGAAATGAGCAAGAATTCAGCCCGAAGCGGTTCGACGTCGAACCAAAAAGGATGATGTCGAACCAGGGGTAGCTGTAGTAAACTCTTCTTATTGCCTCATTAAAATTATTATCAATGGAAGATAAATTGATCACAGGGCCATAATTATGCCCATAACTGAAGATAAAGTCATCATAAGGAAGATGAAAGAAATCATCCCCGCCCTCGATTGGAAAGGTCGAGCTATCATTGACAGTCATCCAAACTGGAGGATAGGATGACTTGAATCATTAGACAATTCATTCAAACATGAGCAAGTGGAGTGAGGAATTTTTGCTTAGCTTAGCATTACCTTCCCCTTAGAGATAGGACTACTAGGGACCCTAGAGATTTCAGGATATATGACCCGACAAAGTATTATCCCGACAAAGTACATGGGGTTGGAATGCACTGCATCAGGAAGGCAGCCTGGTATAGTTATTAGACTCCGGTAGTGATTGTAAATGATGATGGAAGATATGATAGCTCCTTTCCAAGCTAGTATTTGGAGATGAAGGAGCATTCCTTAGATTCATAAAGCAAGCAGCACCAATGCAGGTCTAAAGAGACCAAGTTTGGAGTTCTGTTCGCAACCCATTGAAAATGGACATAGAGGAACAGGTAAGGCGGGAAAGGGGCCATTGAAATCTAGACTTCCACAAATCGAATCGGCTAGAGCTCGAACCAAATCAGACCTATATAGAACTAATCAGAGCCAGACAAATTATATAGTCTATGCCGGACCAAAAGAGGATGTCTCACAAGAAATCAACGCGGATGTTGGAACCATAATTTTGGCTATTGAAACGAGACCATCTGAGTTCATACCGACTGGCACATAGGTTGTTGATCCATTGTCGGAGGGCATGACGTAGTCCACTAAGCAAACTATGGAAGCATTCCAGTAGTAGGAGCAAGTCGTTGACTAATGTGTCGAATGTTAGGCGAGTGGGGTAGGAAACCAGAGCTTAACAAGATGAACCACTGTTAGTTCACTCCAAACATCAGATATGCAGTCAACCGCATATTTTAAGATGTTGTTTGTTTCATAATACGTTGGAAAAACCAAACCTTGAACACATTCGAGGTGTTGCATTTAGCTCATGGAAGCGGTTGGAGCTACGAAGGGAAAGGACTTTGTTTTTTACCTCCATTTATGTTATACTTAGAGACTATTTGGTTTAGTCGTTTGGGGCACTAATTTGTTAACACTTAGATATCAAGCAAAAGGATGGATAAATGTCAACTAGGTTGAAGATGGAAAGCTTTAGAAAGGAACACTTTAAAAGATAGGGCAAGTTTCCATTTTCGCTGCTTACGGAAACTCCAAAAAGAATTTATCCCGCTATTGGAGAAGCCGTGGATTGCATTAAATAAAGGAATAGAGAGTCAATAGCCGTAAAGATTAGAACTAAAAAATATCACACATTCCATAAGATTTGTGGTCATGAGACAAATGGACATAGATAGATCTCACAGGTATGCTCTGGGTTGAAACACTAGGGTGATTCCACCGAGAATGCTATAAACTCCAGACCGTAGTCCCTCGACGGAAATGAGACCCTGCGAAGAAAGAGTGTAAAGTACGCTCAAAGGCATGATGTTGGATCCCCCCATAGATAATAAAGCATGTCCTCCTACTAGATATTTGAAGATGGATGCATGAAAATGGTAAAGAATGGAGTAATCGGACAGTGGAGCATAAACTTCCTCCTCCTGGAGGCAAGGTTCAACTCCACCAAAGACAATAGGAGACTGGTTTTAGCTCCTCCAGAGATAGTGAAGTGCAATTCCAATCTATTCTATATGTGGGACCAGATATCCGAGATGGTAGAGCGTAATCTTTTCAAAAAGCCTCGGAGATGGTGTCAACTTCATATGAATATGAAGCTTGCACTATAGAGATTGAAAACCCTCATAGAGTGGGGGGACAACCATGCAAAGGTATAACTTGCTTTAATGAATAAATTTCGAATGACATTTAATAGAAATACTTGAGGCATAATAACACCATACCACATGACTATGCGACACTCACGGAAGTGAGAAAAATACTAATACTTGGGCAAGAACGGATATTCTTGGCCCCTACGACTCGGATAGACTTCTTACCTTGAAGGCTAGACCGAACGACAGTGTACGGTACACCAATAGTAGAATTGGAAATCTGGACGCTATGAATCCATAGCGACCTGCAAATGGCTATGAATCGAGCATTTTGAGAGCTCTAAGTCAGCGGAGAACAATTGGTACCCTAGTTAAAAACAAAGAAAAAAGGCAAAGGTGCTTAATGTGCAAGAATGCTATGTGGTTAAGCACATCCCACGAAAGGAAAATCAAGATGTTGACGATTTGGGAAAGATTGGCTTGCTCGGCAAATGGATCACTTTTTGATTGGTCCTAGTAAAAACTTCACCCTTAAATGGAATGGAGTAAGGAAGGTGAAGCGCAAGGTGACTGGGTATACCATATAGGATAGCAACATATACAAAAGAGTTTTTACTAACCCGCTACTAAGGTGCAAGGCTGCAAGAGAGGCTAAGGAAATATTGCATAACTTACATCAAGGTAGTTAAGGAGACCACACTGAGGGCAGACCCTATAAAAGGAAATCTCATGGGCATTGATCTAGATAAAGAACTTCTAATAGCTATGGGTAGAGCTAAGTATGAAATAATGCTTGCGTTTTACTTTATCGAGTATGAAGTTCAGCTTCGGATGATGTTTGTACCAAAAATGGGCACAATACTCTTCGGAAGTCTTTGAAGAGATAAACGCGTAGAATGAAAATTAACACTGTGGATTATCTAACAAAAACTCCAAATAACAGAAATGTAAAGTGCAAAGACAAGCGATTTAGAGTGGTTCGGCGTTTTAGCCTACGTCCACTATGAAGTTTGATGATTTTATTGCTCGACACTCGAAGATTACAATTCTTTATTACGCAGTACAACTGGTTTTTTGAGCTAAGTCTGAATCCAAGGCAACCGTGGTGATTGTGAGTAAATCTGGCAGAGTCTGGGCGCTCTTTAGCTCTTAGAATTGTCTGACCCCTTTTCTGAATGACCAAGGGCTCTATTTATAGGTGTAGGAGGCTGATATTTCGCCTAAACTGAAGGGAGACCGGTTCTGGTGCGTCAGGGGGCCCACATGCCTGCTTTCTGGAAGTCTGGGCCCACTTTGGGATCGATTCGACCCTTGGTTCGAATCGATCAAGAAAGAGTCCAATCGAGCTGAAATTTGGTGTGAACGTTCTTCAACATGTGCTCAAGCTTCTGTGAAAATTTCATGGCATTTGGACTTGTGGATCTCGAGTTATGATCGATTCAAGTTGGAGTTTTTTGCCCCATGGATTCGTTCGAATCGATATGGTTCGAATCCATAGGGTCGAATCCATGCTCCTGTACGTGAAGGCGATGACGTGGTGCGCGTCCCTCATATCGATCCGCTCTTCACTCCGGATTGACTGGGTCGACTCCATGTCCTTCGCCGCTTTGACTGGGTGGACTCGTGATAACAGACTCGAAAGGACGTTGCCTTCGAATCGATCGAATGGATGATCCCTTCGAATCGATCAAGGTATGCTATAGTCTATCGATACGAAGGCTCTTCAATTACATGGATTCGAAGCACCTTCTCCTTGATGGATACGAAGCAGGTAAAACTTGATGGGTACGAAGTGTGGTGGCTTGGTGGTTTCGAAGTACTCCATCCCGAGGGTTTTGAATGACTAAGGCCTCATTGATTCGAAGAGGATCACATGAATTTGACTTGTTGGATTCGAAGATGGGAATTCTCCAATGGATCCGAGGTAATGGACTCGTGGCAATCACAGGAGGGAATCAAAGTTTCTTCCACTTCATCGATTCGAAGGGTGTTCCCTCGATGGACTCGAAGCAAGAAATGGCTTCGATGGATTCGAAGTGGGATCTTTCTTGATCGATTCGAGGCTGAGGCTCGCATTCTATGGATTCGAATCAAGGCCTTCTCCCGATGGATTCGAACATAGGCTATCTCATGGATTCGAACTCAAGGCTATTTTACTCCATCTTTGGTCGATGATGTCTTGAGCATACGAACTCGGATCGCCTCGAAATTTGGAATATCGGTTTGCATGGCTCTGCTTGACGTGTCTCATCAATTGTAGCCCGATCCGGACTCGGGCATAATCCATCGATATTTGCAGTTGCCCAACGATCATTCAAAGTTGAAGACATATGATCTTGTCTTTTTCCAGTTAGCTCCTTGGTATCTCAGCCTTGCCAAAAGGTGGGATAACATTTGCCCCCCAAAGTATGTCTTGTGTAAACATGATGTGCTTTGTAAAACTGCAGTCTTTCGTGTTGGATATGTCCGTTCAGTTAACTGCTTGACAGTCGTCTTCTTGCAATCTTCTATTAGATGAACGACCAACCGGCGTGCTTTGCATTTGTCCTGCCCCCAGTCTTGGGGATGAGTATGGAATTGATGTATGTTTATACTCCTTCTCGCACTCTAGGAGTAAGGAGTTAAGGAATGTTTATACTCCGTCTCGCGCTCTTCGGAGTGCGGAGTTGATGAATGTTTATACTCCGTCTCGCGCTCTTCGGAGTACGGAGTTGATGCATGTTTATACTCCGTCTCATGCTCTTCGGAGTACGGAGTTGATGTATGTTTACACTCCTTCTCGCGCTCTTTGGAGTAAGGAGTTAAGGAATGTTTATACTCCGTCTCGCGCTCTTCGGAGTGCGGAGTTGATGAATGTTTATACTCCGTCTCGCGCTCTTCGGAGTACGGAGTTGATGCATGTTTATACTCCGTCTCGCGCTCTTCGGAGTACGAAGTTGATGTATGTTTACACTCCTTCTCGCGCTCTTCGGAGTAAGGAGTTAAGGAATGTTTATACTCCGTCTCGCGCTCTTCGGAGTGCGGAGTTGATGTATGTTTATACTCCGTCTCGCGCTCTTCGGAGTACGGAGTTGATGCATGTTTATACTCCGTCTCGCGCTCTTCGGAGTACGGAGTTGATGTATGTTTACACTCCTTCTCGTGCTCTTCGAAGTAAGGAGTTAAGGAATGTTTATACTCCGTCTCGCGCTCTTCGGAGTGCGGAGTTGATGAATGTTTATACTCCGTCTCGCGCTCTTCGGAGTACGGAGTTGATGCATGTTTATACTCCGTCTCGCGCTCTTCGGAGTACGAAGTTGATGTATGTTTACACTCCTTCTCGCGCTCTTCGGAGTAAGGAGTTAAGGAATGTTTATACTCCGTCTCGCGCTCTTCGGAGTGCGGAGTTGATGAATGTTTATACTCCGTCTCGCGCTCTTCGGAGTACGGAGTTGATGCATGTTTATACTCCATCTCGCGCTCTTCGGAGTACGGAGTTGATGTATGTTTACACTCCTTCTTGCGCTCTTCGGAGTAAGGAGTTAAGGAATGTTTATACTCCGTCTCGCGCTCTTCGGAGTGCGGAGTTGATGAATGTTTATACTCCGTCTCGCGCTCTTCGGAGTACGGAGTTGATGCATGTTTATACTCCGTCTCGCGCTCTTCGGAGTACGGAGTTGATGCATGTTTATACTCCGTCTCGCGCTCTTCGGAGTACGGAGTTGATGTATGTTTACACTCCTTCTCGCGCTCTTCGGAGTAAGGAGTTAAGGAATGTTTATACTCCGTCTCGCGCTCTTCGGAGTGCGGAGTTGATGAATGTTTATACTCCGTCTCGCGCTCTTCGGAGTACGGAGTTGATGCATGTTTATACTCTGTCTCGTGCTCTTCGGAGTACGGAGTTGATGTATGTTTACACTCCTTCTCGCGCTCTTCGGAGTAAGGAGTTAAGGAATGTTTATACTCCATCTCGCGCTCTTTGGAGTGCGGAGTTGATGAATGTTTATACTCCGTCTCGCGCTCTTCGGAGTACGGAGTTAAGGAATGTTTATACTTCGTCTTGCGCTCTTCGAAGTGCGGAGTTAGGTGGAGGGTTGTCGTGCATTAACCCTTTTTCGGCCTGATGTGATGGCTTGCCCCCGAGCTCGGGTTTCGCTTGGCGAGTGGCCAATCGTAACACAGCTACTCCTTTCTTGAATAAATCCCATTGTGTGATGGAATTTAGCTCTTCGTGCATCGTGATGTTGTACATTGTATTTAATGAATCACCGCTCTGGCTTGAAGAGATGGCATTTATGGCTGGAATAAGAAAATACGGCAAGGTCAGTTGCCTTATTATAAATTCTAATTTCGAAATGCAAAAGCAAACTGCTAAATGGAAAAAATATAATGAAATAAATAGAGCATGTTATATGTAATAGCGACGGAGACTCTCGCTGTTCCAGGCTCTTGGCAAATCAAGACCGTCAATGGTCGATAGTTTGAATGTGCCATCTCCGAGTCTTCGGGTAATTGCGTATGGTCCTTCCTAATTTGGTTTCATGTGTGAAGGAACCGGATAGATTCTCTTGAGAACGAGATCGCCGAGTTCAAAAGTTCGAGGTCGAACTTTGGCATTGTACAATCGGGCGACTCGACCCCGATGTGCGGCCGCTCTCAAATCGGCCTCTTCCCGCTTCTCATCTAGTAGATCCAAAGATTCGGCAAGCAATATAGCGTTTGTTTTCGGATCATAATAAGTCACGCGATGGGAAAAAACTTCTGTCTCGACTGGAATAACGGCTTCTGAGCCATAAGATAAAGAAAACGGGGTGTGTCCGGTTGCGGTCTTGTGAGTCGTTCGATAAGCCCATAATGCCATAGGGAGTTCATCAACCCATTTGCCCCGGCCTTTTCCAATCGCTTTTTCAGAATGGATTTTATAACTTCATTGACAGCTTCAACCTGTCCGTTCGCCTGAGGATGTGCAACTGCCGAGAACTTTTTATGAATATGGAACCGCTGACAGAAACTTTTAAACTCTGCACTTTCGAATTGGGTTCCATTATCGGTGATGATGGTATGCGGGAGTCCAAATCGACAAATGATATTGCGAACTACGAAATTTATTACTTTCTTTGTCATAATCGTTGCGAGGGCTTCGGCTTCAGCCCATTTTGTAAAGTAGTCGACGGCGACGATGGCGTACTTCGCACCACCTCTCGCTAGAGGTAATGCGCCGATGATATCGATGCCCCACATCGCGAATGGCCAGGGGCTGACCATTTGAGTTATCTCGGTAGGTGGGGCTCTCGGAATTCGGGCGTGTTTCTAGCACCTATCGCACCTTCTTGCATAGTTTGCTGCATCTCGGTTTACTGTTGGCCAGTAATATCCATACCGGAGTATTTTCTTGGCGAGAGCTTGCCCACCGGTGTGATCGCCACACTCTCCTTCGTGTACGTCATGTAGCACTCGTTTAATTTCATCGTGCGCGATACACCGGAGGAGAGGAACAGAATAACCCCTTCTATACATTACTCCGTTTTGAATGACGAATCGTGAAGCTTTTCGTAGAATTTGTCTCTTCTCATTTATGTGCTCAGGCAGTGCCCCATTCTCGATGTAGTTTCGATATGGAGTTATCCACGATTCTCTTTCGGGAGCGGTTTCAAATGCAAAACTCGTCTCCATTTGATCGATACTGGGGAAGGATAAAGATTCGACAGGGACAAATCTCTCTTGCTGTGTTTCACCTGTGCTGGCTAACTTTGCCAATGAATCGGCTTTTTGATTGCGTTCTCGGGGTATATAGTAAATGGCGTAATAATCAAATTGTTCCAATACTTTCTGAACTTGAGCCAAGTAAGCAGCCAGTCTTCGATCTCTCGCTTGATATTCTCCCCGTACTTGACATACCACTAACTGTGAATCATAATAAATTTCCACAGCGATAACCCTCAAATCTCTGGCAAGCTTTAGGCCGGTTAAGAGGGCTTCATATTCAGCTTCGTTATTAGTTGCTTGAAAATTGAACTTCAAAGCGTAACATATAGATCGGCCCTCGGGCGTCTCAAGTACAACACCAGCACCTGAACATCGATCGTTTGATGCACTGTCAGTATGTAGCTTCCAAATGTATTCGGGGGATTTACTGGTTTCGGGTAAGTCCTCTGAAATGGTAAATTCAGCTATGAAATCTGCCAGGACTTGTCCTTGAATGGCTCTCCTTGGAGTATAAGTGATATCAAATTAGCTTAATTCAATGTTCCATTTGAGCAACCTACCAGACGTCTCAGGCCGCGTCAGGACCTGTCGTAACGGCTGATCGGTATACACAGTAAGAGGGTGAGCTTGGAAATAAGGTCAAAGCTTTCTTGAGGCAATGACCAAACAGTAGGCTAGCTTCTCTAATCGGGGGTAATTTCTTTCAGCCCCTGTTAGTCGTTTACTAACATAGTATACCGGTTTCTGCGCTTTGTCTTCCTCCCGAACTAGGGCAGCACTGATCGCATGCTCTGACACCGCCAGGTAGAGGTATAATTGCTCGTGGTCAACAGGTTTTGACAAAATCGGTGGTGTGGAAAGATGTTGAACCAATGATCGAAATGCGCCTTCACATTCCGGGGTCCATTCAAAGTTTCGCTTTCCTTTCCGGATTAGATCAAAGAAAGGGATGCATTTATCAGTTGACTTTGAAATGAACCTACTTAGTGCTGCTACCTTCCCATTGAGACTCTGGACTTGTTTTATGGTTCTTGGAGTTTGTAAGTTCCTTATTGCCCAGATCTTTTCGGGGTTTGCTTCTATCCCTCGAGCATTAACGATAAACCCGAGGAATTTTCCAGAGGCGACACCGAAATGACACTTTAATGGGTTGAGCTTCATTCCGTATTTTCGGAGAATGCTGAACATTGAGTTTAAATCTCTGACATGATCCGCGGAGAATCGAGACTTCACTAGCATGTCATCCACGTAGACCTCCATGGTTTTCCCTATCTGATCGGCGAACATCCGGTTGACCAAGCGTTGGTATGTTGCTCCGGCATTCTTTAAACCAAAAGGCATGACTCTGTAGCAGTAGAGTCCCAAATCGGTCACGAAACTGGTATGTTCTTGATCAGGTAAATGCATAGGTATTTGGTTATAGCTAGAGTAAGCATCCATAAAAGATAACAATTCATGGCCAGCCGTCGAATCTACAAGCTGGTCAATTCGAGGAAGTGGAAAACTATCTTTTAGACAAGCTTTGTTTAAGTCAGAATAATCGACGCAAGTTCTCCATTTCCCATTCGGTTTTCGAACCAACACTCGGTTTGATACCCACTCTGGGTATAAAGCATCCCGGATGAAACCATTCGATTGTAACTTGTCAACTTCCTCTTTAAGGGCGGCAGATCTCTCCGGGTCCATACCGCGTCTTTTTTGCTTGACCGGAACGTGTCGCGGGTCAATGTTCAAGGAATGACTTGCGATGTCCGGCGAGATCCCATACATATCAGAGTGTGTCCAGGCGAAAACATCGAGATTTGCCTGGAGAAATTCAACCAATTCCTGTTGTATCTGTTTTCCCAGTTGAGATCCGACTTTAGTACCCTCGAGTTATCATCCTTGCTAACCGGGACGTCCACAGTCAGTTCGGCTGGGGAAGCCTGATTCTCTTTAACTTCGTCTTTATCCTCGTTGTCTCTAGGGTCCAGATCTTTAAGGAATTGGTAGTGGTGCCCGGGCTAGGGCCCAGGCGCTAGTTGTCAATTATTAGTAAAACGGACGTAGAGAGATTCCTCCACGCCCTTTCCTTTCTCCTTTTTCTGCGCCTCACGCAGTTCAGCAACATAACAGGCTCTTCCTGCTGCCTGATCTCCTTAAATGACTCCGATCCCATGGTCAGTCGGGAATTTTAAAGTCAAACACCACGGGGCAATGGCTGCCCTAAATTCAGCGAGGGCCGGTCGGCCCAAGAATGCGTTGTACGGTGAAGCGATGTCTAAAACAACAAATTGCAGCAGCCGGACTCTCCTGCGTTCTCCAACCCCTAGTTCCACTGGCAGTTCCACTATTCCAGTGGGTATCGTAGCACTCCCGTTGAAGCCGTGAACTCGAGATTGGCAAGGTTTCAAGTCCTTTGCTTCCATCTTCATTAAATCATAAGCTCGTTCGAATAGAATGTTTACAGAACTCCCACTGTCAACCAGGATTCTCTTCATCCAGGCAGGACCAACCTGGGCAGATATGACCAGTGGATCGATTGTTGGGGCTTCGATTTTGTCAGCATCTCTGCTTCTAAATATGATATCATCAGACATTATCTTTTGTTGCTTAGCCGGGGTTCCATCCTCGCAATTACTGCAACATTCGAAGTTCGCATTCCTGATCGAACTAGCGTACGACTCCATTTCCCCCCAGCTTCTGTCTGCTGGGTGGGGACCACCACTTATCGTGTTTATAACTAGTCTTTCGCCCGCATGAGCGGGTTCCTTCTGTCCTTCTTGATTTTGTGCCCGATTCCGATCTGAAGGGCCTGCTCCACCAGACTGCGGTGCCCGTACAAACTGGTCTAGCTTTCTTTCCCTGATCAGCTTTTCAATGAGGTCCTGTAGATGTCGACACTCATTGGTGTTGTGGCCATAACTTTCGTGAAATCTACAGAACTTTCCTGTTTGAATTTGTCTCTCCGACGATTGCTTCGGAGCAGGTTTATCATATCGCACAGTGTTGCAAGTTTGCAGATACACATTTTCCAGCGATGTATTTAGTGGCGTATAATTATCGATCATTGGGGTCCTACGCTGTGGGCCTCGATTCTGATCTCTTCTCCTGTCCTGAACATTGTTGTCCCTTGGCTGAGTTTGTTTGTTCTGTATGTTCAACTGAACCTTTCCGGAACTCTCACCGGATTGCTTAACTGCCACATTGCTTTCTATTCCTCCAGTTCTGGGTACCGCATCGTCTTGTTTCCTAGACTGTTTTGCGTCCTCTTGTCGCAAGAATTGAGCGGCTTTGGAGTAGAAGCGGTCCAACGATGCGGGTGGTTTTCCAGCTAACCAGTTTCCAAACTCAGAATCAGAATCGATTCCTTTCGTTAGTGCCATCAAGATTGAGTTATCGTTGGGATTGCTAATCTCAACGCAGGATGCGTGGAACCTTTCCAAATAACGCCTGAGCGTCTCTCCACATGCTTGGGTAACACTAGACAGGGTGTTAACGTCTTTCGGCCTGGCGACATGCATGTGGAATTGTTCGACAAATTTCTTAGCCAGTTGATCGAACGATGAGATGGATTTTGGTGGCAACCTTGTGAACCACATTGTTGCAATTCCCCCCAGAGAGATGGGGAAACTCCGACACTTCACTGCATTGTCAGCCCTTGCAGCACTCATTGACCATTCATATTTCAAAATGTGTTGATTGGGATCAGAATTTCCTTCGTACATAGGGAGAGTTGGCATTCTGAATCGCCGAGGAGGTTCAGCGTATAGTATCTCGTCCGTGAAAGGAGTATGACTTCGAGAAATCCCCCAATCGTCGTTGGTAAGACCTTGGTTTTCACGGATCATCTGACGTATCATAGTCGTAATGTCGGGCATTGCTACATTTTGAGCCTGCTGAGCTAAGGTGTGGTCGGGTTCCACAGCGCGAGTTCGGACCGGGCGCTGTCGACGGTCCAAATTTCGCCTCCTTGGCTCAGCGTATCCTGGGACGTATGGTTCAGGAGTACGCCTACGTTGCTGATTATTTGGCTCTGAAAGATTTCGGGTATCAACCCGTGTTTCTATTGTGGCAGCTGCGGCATGGTTGTCCATGGTATGCTGTGTAGTAGGGCCTCCTTATGTTGAGGGCTCGGCCTGAAAGCTGGTCGACGGTCCTACCCTCAACTATCCAACAGTCAAGGCGGGTTGATATCCGGCCGTTTGTGCATGACTCCCGTCTAATCGAGGACGGGTAGATCTGTGATAGTGGTCCGATGAGGCGGAACTTTCAGTAGATGATCGGAAGATATCATCCCGTTTGGACCTTCTGCGGCCTTGGTGGTTCAGTTGGTTTATTAATTCAATATTAGCACGCAAATGTTCGGCCAATTGTTGCCGACTTTGAGTCAGCTCTTGAAGCAACATATGGAGCTCCTGTCTGGTGACTGGTCTAGACGGTTCTGAATGAGCGACGTTGTCTTGGTTGGATGGCTGCTATTGAGCAGGATTCTGTCCATCCCTACCTTCTTGTCCAGCAGCTGTAGAAGCGGTTCTTGTGCTAACCATTTTGAATGATGAATCCTTTTCCTAGACTTTATGCAAATCTGAATAGAATGGAAGGATTATGAATTAGAGATCTGGATCTTCCTCTTGGATTTATACAATCCGGTATCGATGGTAGATCCAAGGAGCAGGAGAAAAAAGCTGGTTTTTCTCAGTGAAAGCACCAAAGTGTTTGTACCAAAAATGGGCACAACACTCTTCGGAAGTCTTTGAAGAGATAAACGCGTAGAATGAAAATTAACACTGTGGATTATCTAACAAAAACTCCAAATAACAGAAATGTAAAGTGCAAAGACAAGCGATTTAGAGTGGTTCGGCGTTTTAGCCTACGTCCGCTATGAAGTTTGATGATTTTATTGCTCGACACTCGAAGATTACAATTCTTTATTACGCAGTACAACTGGTTTTTTGAGCTAAGTCTGAATCCAAGGCAACCGTGGTGATTGTGAGTAAATCTGGCAGAGTCTGGGCGCTCTTTAGCTCTTAGAATTGTCTGACCCCTTTTCTGAATGACCAGGGGCTCTATTTATAGGTGTAGGAGGCTGATATTTCTCCTAAACTGAAGGGAGACCGGTTCTGGTGCGTCAGGGGGCCCACATGCCCGCTTTCTGGAAGTCCGGGCCCACTTTGGGATCGATTCGAACCTTGGTTCGAATCGATCAAGAAAGAGTCCAATCGAGCTGAAATTTGGTGTGAACGTTCTTCAACATGTGCTCAAGCTTCTGTGAAAATTTCATGGCATTTGGACTTGTGGATCTCGAGTTATGATCGATTCAAGTTGGAGTTTTTCGCCCTATGGATTCGTTCGAATCGATATGGTTTGAATCCATAGGGTCGAATCCATGCTCCTGTACGTGAAGGCGATGACGTGGTGCGCGTCCCTCATATCGATCCGCTCTTCACTCCGGATTGACTGGGTCGACTCCATGTCCTTCGCCGCTTTGACTGGGTGGACTCGTGATAACAGACTCGAAAGGACGCTGCCTTCGAATCGATCGAATGGATGATCCCTTCGAACCGATCAAGGTAGGCTATAGTCTATCGATACGAAGGCTCTTCAATTACATGGATTCGAAGCACCTTCTCCTTGATGGATACGAAGCAGGTAAAACTTGATGGGTACGAAGTGTGGTAGCTTGGTGGTTTCGAAGTACTCCATCCCGAGGGTTTTGAACGACTAAGGCCTCATTGATTCGAAGAGGATCACATGAATTTGACTTGTTGGATTCGAAGATGGGAATTCTCCAATGGATCCGAGGTAATGGACTCGTGGCAATCACAGGAGGGAATCGAAGTTCCTTCCACTTCATCGATTCGAAGGGTGTTCCCTCGATGGACTCGAAGCAAGAAATGGCTTCGATGGATTCGAAGTGGGATCTTTCTTGATCGATTCGAGGCTGAGGCTCGCATTCTATGGATTCGAATCAAGGCCTTCTCCCGATGGATTCGAACATAGGCTATCTCATGGATTCGAACTCAGGGCTATTTTACTCCATCTTTGGTCGATGATGTCTTGAGCATACGAACTCGGATCGCCTTGAAATTTGGAATATCGGTTTGCATGGCTCTGCTTGACGTGTCTCATCAATTGTAGCCCGATCCGGACTCGGGCATAATCCATCGATATTTGCAGTTGCCCAACGATCATTCAAAGTTGAAGACGTATGATCTTGTCTTTTTCCAGTCAGCTCCTTGGTATCTCGGCCTTGCCAAAAGGTGGGATAACAGATGATCTCAGACAATGGATAGCAGTTTTATAGTCATGAATTCGCCAACTTCTACCGGCAGCATGAAATCAGAATAAGCTTTCATAAAGTGCCTCATCGTAGGCTAATGGATAGGTTGAAAAGGTCAACAGGGTTCTCAAAACTCACATAAAGGAGCATTTAAAAAATGATAAGGGAGCTCGGAAGGATTTGTTGCCATTAGACTTTATGCTACCATTAGACTTTATGCGTATCGCACTTCCCCCAAAATTATAATGGGATATACTCCCTTTGCGTTAACTTACAATTTATGGGTTATGCTTCCCATTGAAACTATAGTCTCATCTCATAGGAAAGTCCACTATAACTCAGAGGAGAATGAGGAATTACTAAATATGTCCCTATATCTGATCGAGGAGAAGCGGGACGGGGCTGCTTTTAAAACCACGACGCTCTAGCAGAAAGCGGTGAAACAATACAACTCTAGGATAGAGCATCGCCCGCTCTAGAAAGGAAACCTACTCCTGGAGCAATTTTACCCTTGGCCAGAAGGCACCCTACCCGATCTGGTAAGGTTATATTTTATCAGCAAGGATATAGACAATGAGTCTACATTCTCATCACCATGGATGGAGCAACATCCGAGAAAACATAGAGTGCTCAAACTTTGTTTTGTTTTGGCGCACTAACTATTGCAACTACATAAAATATGGATATGTGTATTGTCAACCGTCACAGTCTTACTGAATCACATGGATAGGGTGTGTGAACTATAACAGATGGTCAGTGCTATCAAACAACCATAAGAAAAACCATCACATACCAAATAAAGTCCTCGATTTCTAACACTATACAGGCAAGGCCACAACATACTATAGGCACCCGACTCTAGCACATCATGGAAAGCTTGGGCAAACCTTTAGTTGGCAATGGCAAGCTAGATCAGCCCATGGTCAGGACATGACTGCCAAGTGGGTGCTCGCCGTTGACGATCGGCCCAAACTTCTTTGCCAGCAACGAAAAGCCCGATCAGGCCATGGTCAGGACATGCTCGCCAAGTGGGTACTCATCATTGACGATCGGTCCAAACTTCTTTGTCTGCAACGACGAGCTTGATCAGCCCATGGTCAGCACATGACCACCAAATGGGTGATCGCTGTTGACGATCGGCCCAGACATCTTTGTTGGCAACGACGAGCTTGATAAGCCCATGGTCAGCACATGACTGCCAAGTGGGTACTCGCCGTTGACGATAGGCCCAAACTCCTTTGCCAGTAATAATAAGTCTAATTAGCCGATGGTTAGAACATGACTGCCAAACGGGTGCTCGTCGTTGACGATCGACCCAAACTTCTTTGTCAGCAATGACAGGCCCGATGAGCCCATGGTCAGGTAAAGACTGCCAAGTGTGTGCTTGTCATTGACGATCGGTCCAA
Source organism: Allium fistulosum (assembly GCA_030737815.1). NCBI lineage: Eukaryota > Viridiplantae > Streptophyta > Magnoliopsida > Asparagales > Amaryllidaceae > Allium > Allium fistulosum. The sequence continues at coordinate 458,547,647 of CM060905.1, forward strand.
ACTTCTTTGCCAGCAACGACGTGCCCGATCAGCCCATGGTCAGGACACGACCATCAAATGGGTGCTTGGGACATGACTGCCAAATGAGTGCTTGCCATTGACAATCAGCCCAAACTTCTTTGCCGGCAATGGCGAGCCCGATGTGACAACCTGCACTCCTTGACATGCCAAACACCGCCATATCAAGAAACTTGGATCATTAGTTTAAGGAAAAAGTAGTACCATAGAGACTAAGATATCAATGTAGAAATAATATATCTAATCCAAATGTCATCACAGCGGAAACATAATATAAGATATATGGATAATCTCATAATAACAGTAATAAAAGTCTCAAAAGCATCAAAATATCCAGGTCTCAAAATATCATAATATCGTAGTCTCGGAAAACTATTAATACATATCAAATAATAGAGTATCATAAAAATTATCCCTCATAAGCAAAATCCTAAAAGAGAAAATGTACTGATAGGAAATACATAATAAAAGATAAAATAGAACTAGACTCCAGGCACGATAATATGAAGGCGGTAGTGGACCTGTTAACGGCTACTATGTCCACCTGTGGTGGGGAAAAATAGAACGGGTCAGACATAAAATCTAGTGAATGAGAACAAGACTAACAAGGAAATTAAAATACAACAGACTTCAAGTCTACTCTAGGTGATATAGGGTATGTGTACAGTGTCCATGCACCTAAGATCGCAAGCCAAAGATCACTAACCTAATAGTCATCGGTCTAACAGTCATTAGTCTAACGTACGGGGGATAACAATAAACCACATCACATCGAACGACCATCTAGTTTTGGGGAAACTACTGCCTAAGTAGTTGACCTTACCCGTGCTTCCCGCTTACTTTAACTCATACTAGGCCTAGAGAGGAAGAACATGCATGTAAACTCGCATAACCCAACCCCTCGATCCTAGCAGCAAAATAACTCTTACGCACCTCAAGGAGTTAATGCGCTTAACTCCGCCTAGTATTGGGCACCACCTAGATTTAGCGTCTATGCCCATACGGGCCCACGGGAATGTCCATGATCCAGTCTCTGTTCCCAACACCCCGACTAACGACCGAAAATCCGATCCCAACAGCCTCAACTAACAACCGGTAATTAGGTCCCAACACTTGTGCGCGCCTTTGTCAACACAAGTTGCACGTCCTAAGGACCCTCCGTATCCTACTCTACGATATGGCAAAGCGAACTAAGTCCGCCATCTTAAATAAGAACACCTAAATGTGTCTATGCCAGTCAAGCAAATTAGAGAGCAACATGGTTCATACTCCTATCGTCTTAAGGCTCCAAACAGTTTACTAAGTCAAAAGTGACTTACGACAGTCGACCTACGCTAGTCTCGGGTCGATTTTCTACAATCCAGATATCTTTCAATTTACTTGTTTTAAGTAAAGTAATCTATTTCATTCAATTATCAGATGTAATCCATTTCAATTATCAGATGTAATCCATTTCAATTGTTAGACGTAATGCATTTAACTCTTATTTCAATTGGGCTAATCTGTTTGACCTATTTTTATTACAGTCATTGCAACATTAGCATTATTCCAAGTAGCAATTTATAGGTGTCAAATCCAATTTTAGCATATGATTTATTATTTTACAGCTTATATATATCAATTGCAATTAGATAAAAAGATCCATTATTCCAGATTCCTAATTTAATAAATTAATGGATTAATACCAGAATTAACAGTCAAATCAGCATAGGGTAGAAATTAAAATCAATTAATTTAATTAACTTGTTAAATTTATGCCCACTCACCTCTGTTTTAAGCTTTTAGGTTTGCCTCAGACGCCGTAAGCTTCTCCCCTAAACCCGCTTAGGTCACTTCTCCAATTGCTAGATCTCCTTTTTATTTTAATTTAGATTGAGATTTAAAATAGAATTGGGGTTTAGAAATTGATTTGGGAAAATAAGGTTTAGTGTTTTATTTTGGCAGAGCTTCGTTGTAATGGAAAGAATTAGGTTTTAGGTTAACCCTAGCTATCAATTTATAGGGGAACACCTCAACTCACCACTGCCAAATCCAGCCTAAAATCATCTCGTTCGTCCTTGAAATGGTGGCCAGCACTTAACAATCTCACACGACGAAACGAATCGTCTCCAGGTCGCTACAACCCTACGATCGACCATGGGTCGGGTCGACCGCCCACGGTCGACTTCAGTCTATCTGGGTTGACCTGGCCCAAGTTGATTTCTTTTTTTTTCTATTTTCCATTTTTCTTTTCAATTTCTTATTTATTCGATCCTTTATAACTTTTTCGTTTTAGCTCGGATTTCAACAAGTTATATATGAAAGTTTTCCAGAAAATTACTACGAACAGAATGGTGGAAATCCGATGGTCAAATTCGGACCTTTGTAAAAATTCTCCTTTTAGGTTAATTCTTATCCTTTAATTATATTTTCTTATTATTTCCAAAAAATCCTGGGGTGTTGCATTCTCCCCTCTTAAAGGGAATGTTGTTGGTACGGTTCCTATTTCTATCTTTGCTTATTAACTTAGTGTAAGTTTTAAAATAAGCCTTTTCTATTATTTCTGCTATGCTTGCTTATTAATTTAAATATAAGTTCTAAAATAAGCCGTTTTCTATTGTCTCTAATTATAACATGTGTGTTATAATTTTGCTTATTAACTCAACCCAGGGTCTAAGTTAAAAAAATAAGCTTCTTCTGCTATTTCTTCTATTTTCTCTTTCTAGTTATAATTACATGTTAAAACTATGCTTGCAAATACCTTAAATTTGCCTATTTCGGTTTATATCCGATTTATTGCAATTCTTCTTATTTTACATCTAATTTTCTGTAAATCCATTGTTCTTATATTCTAGTCCATATTGGTAAATTATTCTTTTTTATTTATTCCATTCATGTAAAAAGGGAATTAAAAAGAACTAACATTTACAGAATAAATCCCAACGTAGAATAGATGTAAATAAAACGTAAATAACAGTAAATAACTGTAAATACCGTAAATAACTATAAATAATTGGAAAAGCTATAATTAACAGTAAATAATTGCAAATAACAGAAATAGAATAGCTGAAAGAAAATAGACTGGAAAACAAATCTAAAATAAACTGTAAATAAACTTGCATAAAGGTTATCCTAAAATTGTAGAAAAACTACAACTATTGGAAACCCTATTATTTTAAATTACTTAAGAATCTAAAATAATTACTTAAACACTCACTTGTGGTCCTTAGCTTTTTCCTTTGGCCTTCCCGGATCCACTTGAAGGGTATAAAATATTTTTAATTAGAAAGATCTTCTCCTCAGAAAAATATTCCTTTTAGGGTCCAGCCTCAGGCAATGAACCCAGATGGAGAAAATCTGAATGAGAAAAATAGCTGGGCCTAGGGTTTATTTATAGTGTCATGTATGGATCTCAGTCCATTGGATTTGGAGATTAAATCTAGTGCAACCACGTCATAGGCTCGATTGGAACCGTCGGATGGAAGCACGAACACACGAGATGAAGCGAAAACAACAAAATGACGTGTTCGAACGAAGTTACGTAAGTGAAAGCATTCTTGGGTAGGCGGGTCGACCTACCTGTCGACCATCACAAGCAAGGGTCGACCTTGCCAATGTGAGGGTCGACCCTAGGGTCAACCTAGCCCCTTATGTATGTGTATATATATATATATATATTCTTATTTTCTCGTTTCCTCATTCATTCATATCTTCTACATACTGGCTTGGATTTTAACGTTTCTATATATGGAAATTGACCAAGAAATTACCAAGGACACAATGGTGCAACTACCGTGGTCCAATTCTGATAATTTCACAAAGTTATTTTATTATTTAATTAATTCATTAATTAATTACTATAACTTAAATTTTGGGTTGTTACATGTATGCTCAGCTATACATCCAAATGCAACATCCATATGCGAAAATCATCCATGGATAACAACCAAAATCAACAAACAATATGCATAAGGTATGAATGTGTGTGCCTGAGGGACTAGTATCCTAGTGCATGCAATGCCACCACTTGCATCCATAAACACCCATGTACATCCAATAGCATCTATAAACCATAACATGTTTCATTGACATGTTTACAAACATACCTATCATCCAAAGGTCTCTACCTAATATAGACTACCCTCCCCCTGAAGGTTCTACCTAAGGGTTCTAACTAAAGAATGATCACAATATGAGACGTACCAGAAAGCTGTGGGTGAGAAGCTCGAATCCTCTCCTCGGGCTCCCAAGTACTCTCGGCTGGGTTGTCTCCCCATTGAACCTTACCTAATTTGATCTCCTTATTGCGGAGCCGCTTTGTGCTATGCTCTAAAATGCGGGTAGGTACACGGCGAACAAGTGACTCATGCTCTGCCTCAACCTCCTCCAAACTGTTAAGTTCTACTACGATAGCCAAATTATGCAAGCACTTCCGCAAGTGTGAAACATGGGAAACATCATGAACTCTAGCCAACTTCTCTAGAAGTCAAACTCTATAAGCCAATCATCCAATCCTAGCCACTCGGAAAGGGTCAAACAAACCTTGGAGCTAGCTTCCCCGAACATCCGAATCTCATCAAAAGTCTCAGGGGTGAGACCTTCACAAATACCATATACCCAACCGTAAACTCCAACTTAGAGCGCCTCCTATCTGCATAAGACTTCTGTCAGTCTTGAGCTATCTTCATCCTTTTCCGAATCAAGTCACCCTCTCTGAAGTCTTCCTAACCATATCAGGCCCAAACATAATCATATCTGTAGTGTCTCACCAACACAATGCCGATCTACAAGGTCTGCCATATAAAGCCTCGAGTGGTGCCATCCCTATGTTGGCCTGGTAGCTATTATTATAGGCAAACTCTACTAGTGGCAAATGATCCTCCCAAGAGCCTCCAAAATCAATGATACACGTCCTAAGTAAATCCTCCAGAACCCGATTTACTCTCTCTGTCTAACCATCAGTCTGTGGATGGTATGGTGTACTCAAGCTCAACTCAGTCTCTAAAGCCTTCTGCAGACTCCTCCAAAACTCACTAATGAAGAGTGGGTCTCTATCACTAACTATACTAGTAGGTAGTCCATGAAGTCTAACCATCTCCCCAATATATAAAGCTGCCAATGATGCTGCTGTCCTAGTGCTCCTCACAGGTATGAAATGAGCACACTTGGTCAATTTATCCATGGTGACCCAAATGCTCTCATTCCCTCTCCTAGATCCAGGTAATCCATCTATGAAGTCCATGGTAAATGCTCTCCCACTTTCATTGTGGAATGTCCAATGGCTGCAACAATCCTCCAGGCTTCTTTTACTCCACCTTCACCCTCTGGAAAGTCATACACTTAGCTACATACTCCGCCACTTGCCTCTTCATCCCAGACCAAAAGAAAACTCTCCTAATCTCCCGGTACATCTTATCTCCACCGGGATGAATGGTCATCCTAAAGCGGTGAGACTCCACCAATATTGCATCCACCAAATCTGCACTACGAGGAACACATAGCCTACCATCTCTCCTCAACCATCCCCTCGAGTCTATGGTATAAGGGCTAAGATGACTCGATGACTCCCCTCTGCCTAATCTATCCAAAAGGTTGGCCAGCTCACCGTCCTCTCTCTGTCTAGCCCCAATCTCTCCATTAAGGTCGGCTGAACATCTAGGACTACTAATAATCCAGGGGTAATATCGGATGATGGCCTAAAGTCAAAGGTGGAAATATACTCCAAATGTCTCCACTCCAAAAATAAAGGACTCGATATAGCTCTTTGTCTACTCAACGCATCTGCTATAACATTTCCCTTGCTTAAGGTATAAGAAATCCCAAAGTCGTATGAGGCTAAGAACACCATCCATCTCTGCTACCTCAAATTCATGTCCTTTTGGGAGAACAAGTACCTCACAGACTTGTGGTCTATAAAAAGCTCAAGTCTCTCACCCAGAAGATAATGTCCCAAGACTTAAGAGTAAAGACTGTAGCTTCCAACTCAAGATCATGTGTCGGGTAGTTCCTCTCATGAGTCTTCAATTGCCTACTAGCATAGCATACCACTCTACCTTCCTACACAACATTGCTCCTAGTCCCATACCACAAGCATCGGTATAAAACATAAATGGTTTACTCCCATTAGGTAAAACTAATACAGATGCATTGGCCAAAGCCTCCTTCAACCAAATGAAAGCATCCTCATACTTAGCATCCCATGAAAAAACTAGCTTCTTCTTGGTGAGGCAAGTTAATAGGGCAGATGTCCTAGCGAAGTCCTCAATGAAATTCCTATAATAAACCGCGAGACCAAGAAAAAACTCCTCACTTATGTGGCATTCTTCGAAACATGTTAATCCTACACTACCGCCACCTTACTAGGATCCATAGCAAAACCAACCTCTGAAACAATGTGTCCTAAAAAACGAACCTCATCTCCCCAAATGTAGCATTTAGAAAACTTAGCATTAAGCTTATCTACTTGGAGGGTTCTAAGCACCTCCTCCAAATGCAAAGCATGCTCCTCCCTTCTCCACGAGTATACCAAGATATCATACACAAATACTACTGCAAACTTATTCAGCAACTCCCTAAACACTCGACTCAACAAATCAACGAAATAAGCAGGAGCATTAGTTAGTCTAAAAGGCATGACCAACCACTCATATAACCCATCGGGAGTCTTAAATGCAGTCTTTTGAATGATATCCTCAACTAATCTACACTGATGGAAACCTGTGGCTAAGTCAAGCTGGGAAAACACTCTCGCTCCAACAAACTAATCGAAGAGATCGTCTATGCGGGGAAAGGATAACAATTCTTCCTCATCAGCTTATTCAGCTCCCGAAAATCGACGCAGATTCTAAGGGAACCATCCAGCTTGGTGGCAAAGACGATTGGCGCCTCCCACTTAGAAATACTCCTTTTATGAAACCCTTCTCCAATAACTCATTCATTTTATTATTTAACTCACGTCGTTCCTTTAGAGCCATGTGCCTTAAAGGCAAAGCAATTGGTCGAGCATTCTATATAAGATGGATCCTAAACTCGATCTCTCTTTGGGGTGGGAGATCGGTAACCTCAGAAAATACATCTGGAAAATCCCTAACTATTAGGATAGAAACAAACTCATCTTATGGTAGTTCTAAGGAATAAAGGTAACTCAACATAACCGATCCTTGTGGATCACAGAAAACCTCGCAGCTACATCAACTACAAGTGTCCGGTCTAACAGTCTTCCTATCATAATCCAATATAGACCCATACATGGACATCCAACCCATGCCCAGTATCAATCCAAACCCAAAGAACCCCAATACATAGGCATCGCACTCAAACTCAAACCCTAGAATCATCAACCTCAAATCTCGACATATCATAGTCAAATAAGTCGATCTCTCTATGGGATTTGACACAACTATTGGGTCCATCACAATACTAGTGTCTAAGTGCAAGTCATCAACAAATCTACTAGAGATAAAAGAATGAGATGCCCTATTATCAAATAAAGTACATACAGAAAGACCAAACAGAGATAACACACCTTCAATTACTACATTCTTTTCCTTATCCAGTGCTGCAGGACACTGGAAGTGGAAACAGCCTCCACAATATATGCCTGGACAACCTAAGTAGAAGCCAGAGAAGCAGCTCTAGGTGGAGTTGAACAATTCCCCTTAATATACCCAACCTGTTCATTGTTGAAGAACATTGGTAGCGAACAGTCCTTAACAAGATGCCCTGTCTTCTCACACCTATGATACTTCAACTCTTTCTTCTAAATCTTCCCTTTAGGTGGAGGTCCACCCTTCTTCTTCCCTTTTTGAAAATTCTTCACTTCAGCCTTTGGAGCCTCTTCCCCCTTCTTAGTAACAGAAGTAAGCAATGCCATCTCAACCAGACCTCATAAGTAGCTCATATAGAAATATGACTCATTGTTAAGCCCTGTAGTGGCTGACTCAAATCCTTAGCAAACTTGAGCACCTTCTTATGAGGGGTATTGATCAATTCCATTCCAAACCTCACAAGCTCATTAAACCGATTAACATATTCTTTATCTAACAAATCACCATGCTTTAGTTTTATAAACTTCTCTAATATAACTCCCTCCTCAACCTGCGACAATAACTTCATCTCAAACTTCTGCCTAAACTCTCCCCCAAGTCAAAATATAACCGCCAGTCTCACCTAAAAAACCACCCACCAACTAAGAGCCTCTCCCTACAGCCGCCAGGTAGAAAGCTACCTCCAAACCTCATCTGCCAAACCCATAAGTCCAAATATCCGCTTACGGTTGCGAATCCAAGCTCTAGCATCAACAAAAGTCTCAATGCCTAAGAATGGCTTGCCACCCAAGTTGAAAAAGTCCTTGCATAGCTTAGCAAAGTCATGAGCGACAGGTAGGTGGACAGCGACCCTACCAGTCCCCTCCTCCATAGGCTTTCTAATCGAATGCTCAACCGGTCCCCTAGGAATATTGAACCTAGGTTGTGATACCACATGTGACAACCAACATCCCTTGACATGCCAAACACCGCCATATCAAGAAACATAAATCATCGTTTTAAAAAATAGTATCACATAGACTAAGATATCAATGAAGAAATAATCTATCTAATCCAAACGTCACCGCAATAGAAACATAATATTAGATATGGATAATCTCATAATAACAATAATAAAAATCTCAAAAGCATCAAAATATCCAGGTCTCAAAATATCATAATATCGTAGTCTTAGAAAATCATCAGTGCATATCAAATATCAAAGTATCATAAAAATAATCCCTCATAAGAAAAATACTGAAAGAGCAAATGTACTGATAGGAAATACATGATAAAGGACAAAATAGAACTAGACTCCAGGCATAATAATCTGAAGGTAGCAATGGACCTATCAACAGTTATTCTATCCATCTGTGGTGGAAGAAAAATAGAATGGGTTAGATATAAAGTCGAGTGAATGAGAACAGACTAACAAGGAAATTAAATACAGTTGACTTCAAGTCTACTCTAGGTGATATAGGGTGTGTGTACAATGTCCAGGCACTAAAGGTCGCATGCCTAAGGTCACCAGTCTAACAGTCATCGGTCTAATAGTCATCAGTCTAACATCAAGGGGATAACAATAGACCGCATCTCATTGCACAACCGTCTAGTTTTGGAGAACTACTGCCCCACTTTAGCTCAAACTAAGCCTAGAGAGGAACAACACGCATGTAGACTCGCATAGTGACTTATCGTATGCACCCATGCCTAACCCCTCGATCCTAGCAGCAAAATACATCTTACGCATCCCAAGGAGTAATCACGTTTAACTCCTCCAGGTATTGGGCACCACCTAGCTTTCAACGCCTATGCCCATACGGGCCTATGGGAATGTCCATGATCCAATCTTTGATCCCAACATCCCGACTAACGACTGAAAATTTGATTCCAACAGCCTCAGCTAACGACCGGTAATTCAGTCTCAATATTTGTGCGCACCTTTTGCAACATAAATTACACGTCTTAACGACACTCTACATCCTACTCTACGATACGGAAATGCGAACTAAGTCTGTCATCTCAAATGAGAACAGCTAAATGTGTCTACCCAATCAAGCAATTTAGAGAGCAACAAGGTTCAAACACTTATCGTCTAAAGTCCCCAAACAATCTACTAATTCTAAAGTGACTTACGACAATCGACTTACGCTAGTCTTAGGTCGATTGTCTACAATCCAGACATCTTTTGATTTACTTGTTTTAAGTAAGTTAATCATTTCATTTTATTTTCAGACTTAATCTAGACATCTTTCAATTTACTTGTTTTATCTAAATTAATCCATTTAATTCAATTATCATACGTAATCCATTTCAATTATCAAACATAATCCATTTCAATTATCAAACATAATCCATTTAGTTCTTATTTCAATTGGGCTAATCTGCTTGTCCTATTTTTATTACAGTCATTGCAACATTAATATTAATCCAATTAGCAATTTATAGGTGTCAAATGCAATTTTAGCATATGATTTTTGGTTTTACAGCTTACATATATCAATTGCACTTAGATAAAAAGATCCATTATTTTAGGTTCCTAATTTAATAAATTAACGGATTAATACCAGAACTAACAATCAAATCCGCATAGGGTAGAAACTAAAATCAATTAATCTAATTAACTTGTTAAATCAGTGCCTACTCATCTATGTCCTAAGCTTTTAGGTTTGTCTCAGATGCCACAAGCTTTCTCCCTTAAATTTGCTTAGGTCTCTTCTCCAGATCTCATTTTATTTTAATTGAGATTGAGATTTAGAATGGAATTGGGGTTTAGAAATTGATCTGGGAAATTAGGGTTTAGGGTTTTATTTTGGTAGAGCTTCACTGTAATGGAGAGAATCGGGTTTTAGGTTAACCCTAGCTATCAATTTATAAGGGAACACCTCAACTCACTACCATCAGATCTAGCACAAATTCATCTCGTTTATCTCTGAAACCATAGTCAACACGCAACGATCTCGCACGACAAAACAAATCGTCTCCAGGTCGCCACGACCCTATGATCGACCATGGGTCGGGTCGACTACCTTTGGGCTAGGTCGACCTGGTCCTAGTTGATTTCTATTTTTCTTTTCAATTTCTTATTTATTCAATCCTTTATAACTTTTTCGTTTTTGCTCGAATTTCAACAAGTTATATATGAAAGTTGTCCAAAAAATTACTATATACACAATGGTGCAAGCCCCGTGGTCCAATTCGGACGTTTTTGAAAATTCTCCTTTTAGGTTAATTCTTATCTTTTAATTTTATTTTGTTATTTATTTCTGAAAAATTTCAGGCTGTTACACTCGATCTGCCCATGGTTAGGACGTGAGCGCCGATGGGTACTCACCGTTGATGTTAGGCCCAAACCTCTTTGCCAGCAATGGCGAGCCTGATCAGCCCATGGTTAGGACATGACCGCCAAATGGGTGCTTGCCATTAATGATCGACCCAAACTTCTTTTCAGCAATGGCGAGCCCTATCAGCCCATGGTCAAGACATGATCACTAATTGGGTCCTCGCCATTGACTATCGGCACAAACTACTTAAGTGGCAGTGGTGGACCAGAGAAATACCTATTTGGGTGTCCACAGCTGACGATCAGCTCAAAATTCTCGCCATATCGGCGGACCAGAGTGACCCTAACAAGATGTCTACCATTGACGATCAGTTACAAGCTTTTAGGATGGCTATGGAGAATCCAACATACCGACGGTCAAGATATGACAACCGCCTAGTTGGTTAATGCTTGACATCTGGCTCTAGATTTCCAATAGCAACAGATAAATGAGCTTGCTCGTAGTAAAACATAACTATCGGTTGTGCGGCTTAGTGCAAGCAGTCAATACTGGAAACCCATGAAGACTATCAATAGACCTACATCAGGGAAAACTTGTTTAAAGTATACATGGAATATATATGTGATAATAAGCAAGTTAGAATGTTGGAAGTGCATGAAAACAAACAAGGACATATGGGATTGGATTACAAAGACACACTATCGGTATATGTTTACCTTACCGAACTTATTAGTGATTGATCTTGTGCAAATATGCTAGGAGCATGGGAAGAGCTAGCAAAACAGCACATAACTACTTCACCGGTATTTTTACCGTGTCAAACTTGTCAATGATGGAACCTGTACAAGTATGTGAGGATGCAATAAAAGATTACCAACAGGCTGATATCTAAGCAAGAATATTATACAAACACAACGCAATAACTAATCCTGGTCAGGTATGGCAATTTCATTTATAATTTCCATAAGATGTATATGCGCCCATGTAAGTGTTCATATAAGAAATATAAAGTATGGGTGGGAAGCATCAGTCACAGAAACTGTTTACCCTATCGAACTTGTTGGTGATTGATCCCATACAAATATGCACGATAGCAATGAGAAAGTTGCTAATGGAATAAGCGACTAAGCAATCATGCAGAACAAACATATCACGATTACTATCTAGGAAAAGTAGAATACAGGCATGAATAAATATCAAACGCAACAATGCATGAACATCAAAAGAAGATTAGCTTCAAAGCACAAGCGCATGATCAACCCCCATTCAAAACTTTAGAAGAAACCACTTGCCTAGCCAAACATCTTGGTGATTGACCTATACAAGTATGCATGGTGGTGATGAAGGAATCACTAGTGGACCAACTTGGTAATCATGTAAGAAAAATACATCGCAACCACCAGACTTAATTGACAAAAATACAATCAATGCGACAAAATACACGTTGTCAAATCCACGTGCCATGGAACCACTGTATATTCCTTTCCGTAGAGCACCTCGATATTATTGAAATATTCTTATGACAACACGCAACCCTCAAGACACGGGGGCTAGGAGTTTGAACCAAAGGGAGAAAAAGCCTACCAGACAAATAGGAAAATTAGTAGGAGATCATACTAGATGATTATACTACAAAAAAAGAATGAACCACGAACTTCACACTGATAAAGATGTCTTGGAATGATCAACAAGCCTTTCTCGAATGAATAATGTTTTGCAATTTACTAGCAGTGGAAAACCTACCAAAAGGATGGGAATGAGGATATAGATGTTTGATGTTCGAGAAAACCATCACATTAGAAAGAAAGACGAACTTGGATGAAACAAAGCACACTTTGTATTCTACGAAAGTATGCTTTAGGGGTAAGTATTGTGAGCATTTTCACCCACAACATGGTGAATATAAGAAGACGTTAAGTAGCAAAAAAATGACAAGAAGGTGCATAATAAAGGCATTATTATGTAATCACAAGGGCAAGACGAAGCGCTAGAGGCAAATTTAGCATAATCGGAAAATATAGTTAAAACTCTTGAAAAATGCTCCCAAGGTCAGGATATGCACATAGGTCGAAACTATGTTTCAATCCAAGCTGTGGATTGGAATATATGATAATCTAAAAATTTGTTGTAACAACCCGCATATTTTACGATTGAATATTTAATATTTTATTTAAATATAGAATCGTCAATCGGATTGAAGTCCGAAAAGCTACTTTTTGCAAACAGTCGAATAAGGACTCGAGACCACTTCCATTGAGTTCAAAATGACGTTTGCGACCTTTTTGAGTATAAACTTCGATATGTTTGGAGATAGTAGAATTTTGCTACTTTTTCACTTAGGGCTTTAGTTTGGGTTTCAGCCCTATCCTAACACAAGCCCCTAGCTCCACCCCCACTTCTCTTCATTCACTTCCATTTCCTAATACAACTCAAGCTTTATCAAAAATAGGGGAAGAGAAAAAGAATTAGGAAATTCAAAACCCTAATCATCTTTGCAAATCCAAGTTCTATCTCCAAATTCAAGAAGAAGCTATTGGTAAGCCTTCTCTTCATCTTCTCCAACTCTTTCCTTCTTCAATTTCATAAATTCCTAAACCTAACTTTGGGAATGTTCTTCTTTTAAAGCTTAGATTCAATCTTCTTGAGTTGGGATTGAAGAGTGGTTGTTCCTCCCTTGTCTTCAAGCTTCTCCTCCATTGTTTTGGGTTCAAAGGTGAGATTTTTATCTCACATCTACGTCTATAGCTATCATTGTTGTTAGGTATGAATTCCTAACACTTGTGCATATTCATTTGCTTTTGATTTGAGTTAATTTGGTGAATTTTCCAATTTTGGTGTTTTGAAGTTAAAATCTTTAAAAATCCTTTTATGGATGTTTGAACATGTTTTTGGTGATGCATCGAAGTGCCTACAGGGCTGGGTTGCCGATTGGCGTAAACCCTTAGTGCTCGTCGCTCGTTCGATCGCATTTCGGTTTGGATTTGTCGTTTTTGAGCTAGGCTGTTTTTTTTGCCTAGCAGAAAATTTCAGACGTCTGAAACCAAATCCAGACGTCTGGTTGAAAAATCCAGACGTCTGGAAAGGGGTCTGGAAAAGGCAGTAACAAAATCCAGACGTCTGAAACAAAGTCCAGACGTCTGAAATCAAATTCAGACGTCTGGTTGAAATTTTCAAACATCTGAAATGGCCCAGGAATTAAAAATAGAAGGGAGAAAACACTTAGACTTCCAGAACCTTGGGCCGGACGTCAGGGAACACCTACCAGACGTCTGGAACTGCTGATTTTGCCTAATTTGCCTATTTTCGAGTAAATTTCCAAGGTTTATCGATTTTTGTTGATCCGACTTATTGTCATCAATTATTATCGACTTTGATGACTTCTTTTCCAGGGTTTATGTGAATATCCATTTTGATGGATTTGGTATCGATTTCTTTGGATTTAATTCATGTCTTCGAATGTGGGTTTTGATGATTGATTGTTTCTACAATCGTTTTTGTGATTTGTCACTTTTAAAAATACAAAGGTTTTCTATACTAGTAGTAAATATTCAAACTCTTCCACAAAGATGATTTCAACTCTATTTTCAATATCAAACTCGTTTATCAAAACCGTTTTCCAATCTATTAGTATATACAAACCTTTACCTCATTCGTATGAGAAATCTAATTAAACGGCTTAGTAAAACAAGTGGTATGAAACGCTTGCGTTTACTTCGTCGATTAATTCTTGGACTTGTTCGATTGAATCCTTTGTGACAATTTTCTAGTGGAGATCTACAATTTGCTCGTAAATATTTAAGTTAAGCTAGTGGTTATGGGACATGAAGCTAAACTCGTATATTTACTAGTTTAGTGTAATTGACACTTAAATTCGAGTGGAAGTCTACAATTTGTTCGTAAATATTTAAGTTAAGCTAGTGGTTATGGGACATGAAGCTAAACTCATATATTTACTAGCTTGGTGTAATTTACACTTGTGGGTCTGCGAAGATCCTTCTTGTGGAGCTTCGGCTCATGATCTTCGGGCCGTTCTTGTGGAGCTTCGGCTCATGGTCTTCGGGCCGTTCTTGTGGAGCTTCGGCTCATGGTCTTCGGGCCGTTTTTGTGGAGCTTCGGCTCAAAATTGATGGTTAGCGACCATGAGATAGCATCTCATCTTGTGATACACGTGTTGGTGAGCTTTAATACTCCCGTTCTTGTGATAGGCCTCTTTCCCTTTTTGTGATCTTTCTGGATTTCTAGTTGACGATTTCTAGAATTTGTGTTTCACCAATTTTCGTGATTTACATTAATAAGTTCTATCAATATTTGTGCATTAGTGAATTCGCGTGTCATTAACCCTTGTGATTGGCCTAGGTATTTTTGTGGGATTGGCCATCCTTTTCTTGTGATTTCTGGATTTCTAATTATTGATTTCCGATTTATTGTGCTTTTGGTTCATCGGGCGTAACACTTTACTACGTCGATGTTCCTATTTATTCGTGTGTCGTTAACTTTTGTGATTTCTGGATATTGATTTCTGGAATTTATGTTTCACCAGCATTTACGATTGGCATTGATATGTATGTCATTAATTGTGGCTTGGTGAATTAAATTAAGAATATGACGTTCTTTTCTGTGTTTTGAGACTATTGAGATATTGTATGACTTTTGTTGGTTTTCTGATGTATACTTGACATAGTATGACATTTTTGGTTATCATACGTTTTATTATTATATCTCTTCTTATATCTCATTTTATCTGATAAATATAGCTAGACTGGTCCGTTTATTATTTTCTTCTTAAATAATACTCGGGTCAGACTGAGATATTACAAGTGCTTCCTCTTGCCTTCCTATCTGGAACCATCATCTGACTTTTGGCTAACTACTCTAGTTTAGTAGTTTTTGTTGTATACATTTGAGATTAGACTCCTTGATGTATACATATTCTTTTGGCTAGCACTTGTATCTATTATTTTGTGTTATTGTGGTTCTTATTTGACCACTACTCTGATGTACACTTTCTTGTGTTATATTCATATCTATTTCAGCCTTTGTGATATGAATTGTCTGTGACTGATTTGTGTTATGTTTATTCCTATATTTGTTTCCGAAGTCCATATAGCCACTGTGTAGTAGCTTTGAGTTTGTATCGGTATGTCGGATTTCCTCTTGAGATGAAAAGTTATATTTTTATCTGGCATATCGGTACTCGCACAAAGCAATTACATGGATGGTCGCTCCTCAACAGCCTTATTCTCCGCGCTAGTCGACGGCATTACCCCGTAGTGTTCTTGGCTAGCGTGGGTATAGAGGTGGGGCGCCACAACATGGTATCAGAGCCAAACTTCGGAACGATGTAGAATAATCTAACAAGGATCATTGTCCTAAGTCTTTCTTAGGAGTTGTGCCTTAGGATTTTATTCGAGTCAATTGGACCCGTTCTATCCTATTTTCTTTTATAATTCCTTGTTTTATCAATCAAGTTTGATTGAAATTCATTCTGTGAATAACTTTTTCTTCTTTCTTTCTTTCTTAAAGAAGAAGAAATGGTTGGATCTGGCAGTCCTAGCGCTGGTCAATCCAGTAGTCCTTCTCTGGATGGCGTATTCATGTCTGCCCAGCAACTTTTGGATCTTGTAAAGAATCAAAAGTTTATTTGTGCTTTGTGTAAGAACCCCGAAATTGTTTTACCTCTAAAACTTGAAGTTCCTTTCCATCAGCTTGTGGATATCACTCTTTGACATGAAGAGGTTGGTAAAGGAAGTGATAGTGATATTGGGATTTCCAAGAAGAGGCATATTAAGTTCAAGAGCCTTAATCCCAATAAGAGAGTGAAGCAAACTACTTTGGTGGCAAAGACTCCAATCCCTAATCGTGGAGAATGCTACAATTTTGGTTCCACGGACCACTATGCAAAGGAGTGTCCGGAGCCGCTCTTTTGTCGTTATTGCAAAAATTCAGGTCATCATATTTCTACATGCTCCAAACTTCTAAGCAAGAAAGAAACTTCGGTAGCAAAGTCGCCTACCACTAGTCGTGAACAGTGCTACAATTGTGGATCCACAGACCATTATGTAATTAAGTGCCCGAAACCCCTTTATTGCCGCTATTGCAAATGTTCGGGTCATTACTTATCTACATGCCCTAAACTTCAAAGTAAGAAGAGAGGGATAGTTGAAATTTGTGCAAGCCCTTAGCAACTCTTCTCTTAGTCAAGGTATCCATTCTATCCTTGATGACATTTATTTTGTGATTATTTTATTCGAGTTCTTTTTGATATGGGTTTCATCTCATTATTTTTATATCAAAAGAACTTGTGATTCTTTTTCTTTAAACATTTCTAAGCTTGATGACTTCTTTGAGAATTGCGAATCTGGTTGATGGATCCGCAACACTCGGTCTATTTCTTTCAAAAGATGTCGAAATTATTTTATGTGATTTTTCTTTCCGAGCCGATTTCTACTTAGGCTTCGGAATTAATTTTTGTGAAAGGATTGGCTTAATCATTATAAAGCCATATCCTTTGTCCTGTGTGGACTATTCATCTTCGACATTTTCAATCTGTTAAGCAGATTTCTGTTTTCGCTTTGTGATTTTGATTCCAATTTGATGGCATCATTTTATTCTTTAAGCTCTCATGATGAGGAAAGTGTTATTTCTCTCATTCATGTAGTTTGAGAATTTTCTGGTATTTTTGAGTTTGTCTTAGGATTATCTCCTAAGCAATCTTTTGAGAAGTGTTAGGGTCTTTTTAGTTCGACCTTGCCACCGATTTTATTTGCTACGAGTTGCGGAAGTTAGCATACCTTTTACCACATTCCGCACTCGTTATGAAACTTATGAATGACTTATTGTGTCATTCAATTTGTCCAGCTTATTTCATCCATTTTGTGAATCGAGTATTCTACGAATATCTCGATGAGGTATTTATTGATTTTGGATGAAAATAACAATTTAAAATTTTGCAAATCTTTTTCATAAGATTAATTTATAAGTACAATTTGATTTTTGCTCTTAAGCGAGCAAAGAATATTCTTAAAGGTTTTTAAGAAACATGTTTATCATATGGAAGATGGTTTTGTGATTGTATTGCCCATTGAGTGCTTTAAGAATTCTGGTCGATGCGCCTGATCAACATTATCGATAGGAATCTCCTAAACGCTTTGATGAGACAATTTGACACGATATATTGACTTGTAAAAATGTAAATTTTTCTAGAAAGATTATTACATAAAGATAAATGTAATTTTTGAAAGTTTTAGCTTTTCGGGGAAAGAAGATTATTTGAAAGAATTCTTTTCCGATACTCTTATTCTTGTGATTCCCGAAGGGAACCAAGATTTTATCTTTTGTACCAATGCTAACTGTATTGGTTTGGATGCCGTTCTCTTGCAAAAGAGAACGTGCTATCACTTGTGCTTCTAAACCATTAAAGCCTATCGAGACTAGGTATGCCACTCATGACCTAGTGCTCGCGGCTTTTGATTTCACTTTCAGAGTTTGGCATCATTGTGTTTGGCGGAGAAATTTGTTCTCCACCTCGATCATAAATCTTTGGAATATTTATTTTTCATAAGGAACTTAATTTGTGTCAACCTCGTTGGCTCGAGTTCCTTGCATCTTATGATCCGGATATTTTTATACTTCCGAAAAGGGCAATCATGTTGCCGATACCCTTAGTTGTAAGCAACAAGCGGTTGTTTCTTTGATGATATCCGAATGGAATGATCTCGAGACTTTATCCACTTATGAGATTCGAGATCGTGAATCCAATTCATGTTCATCTCTTGTTTTGTGTAGCCGTGAGGCTCGTCCTTCTCTTTTGGACCATACCTCTTTTGGCTAAACTCTATGTCAAACTGAAATTGCATGGAGTTCCTACTTTTGTTATTAGCAATCGTGACCCATTATTTTACTAGTGGACTTTGGTATGATCTTCAAAAGCTTTGGGAACAAAGCTTAATTTTTAGCACCGCTTATCGTCCTCAATCCGATGGACAAATAGAGTGTGTGAATCAACTTTTGAAGATCTCTTTCGTTCATGTGTTCTTGATTTTGGTGGAAGTTGGGAAAGTTATATTTCTCTTGTTGAGTTTTCTTCCTATAATAGCTTCCAATCTTGTATTGGTATGGTACCTTTCGAGCCACTCTACGGAAGGCCATGCCGATTCTCTTTGTGTTGGCTTGAAGCCGGTGAGAAGCTGGTTTCAGGTCCAGATCTTATTAGTGTTCATTCGTGTTTCACCTATGATGGGTGTTGTGCGTTTTCAGTCGATCAGGAAAGTTAGCACCTCGATATGTTGGTCCCTTTCCCATCACCGAACATATTTGTTCCGTGGCTTATCGCCTTTTTATTACCGGCTCAATCTTTTGCTATTATGACGTTTTCCACGTCTCTTTACTGCGGAAATACCTTAGGGATTCCGATTTTATTCTTGAGTCCGGTGATGTTGAAGAAATTGAAGTTTCACCAGATTTGACTTAT
Organism: Allium fistulosum; assembly: GCA_030737815.1. Taxonomy (NCBI): domain Eukaryota; kingdom Viridiplantae; phylum Streptophyta; class Magnoliopsida; order Asparagales; family Amaryllidaceae; genus Allium; species Allium fistulosum. The sequence goes on from CM060905.1 coordinate 458,566,924, forward strand.
GAGCAACATCCTATTCGCATCATTGCTTCGGAGGTTGAGCGCCTTCGAAACAAAAATGTTCTTCTTGTGAGAGTTCAATGGTTTTCGAATAATAGGGATTTCTCTTGGGAATCCAGAGGATTCATCGAGCGAACACGTTCGGACTTACTCTTTCATGCTCTTTATGGTGAACTTCTTATTTCAAATTTTCTTTTGTGTTGATATGCTTTTATGGTTGTTACTCTTTATTTTCTTCTTAAGTATTGCGAGGACGCAATTTCTTTAAGGAGGGGAGTCTGTAACAACCCGCATATTTTACGATTGAATATTTAAATATTTTATTTAAATATAGAATCGGTAATCGGATTGAAGTCCGAAAAGCTACTTTTTGCAAACAGTTGAATTAGGACTCGAGACCACTTCCATTGAGTTCAAAATGACGTTTGCGACCTTTTTTAGTATAAACTTCGATATGTTTGGAGATAGTAGAATTTTGCTACTTTTTCACTTAGGGCTTTAGTTTGGGTTTCAGCCCTATATCCTAACACAAGCCCCTAGCTCCACCCCCACTTCTCTTCATTCACTACCATTTCCTAATACAACTCAAGCTTTATCAAAAATGGGGGAAGAGAAAAAGAATTAGGAAATTCAAAGCCCTAACCATCTTTGCAAATCCTAGTTCTATCTCCAAATTCAAGAAGAAGCTATTGGTAAGCCTTCTCTTCATCTTCTCAAACTCTTTCCTTCTTCAATTTCATAAATTCCTAAACCTAACTTTGGGAATGTTCTTCTTTTAAAGCTTAGATTCAAGCTTCTTGAGTTGGGATTGAAGAGTGGTTGTTCCTCCCTTGTCTTCAAGCTTCTCCTCCATTGTTTTGGGTTCAAAGGTGAGATTTTTATCTCACATCTACGTCTATAGCTATCATTGTTGTTAGGTATGAATTCCTAACACTTGTGCATATTCATTTGCTTTTGATTTGAGTTAATTTGGTGAATTTTCCAATTTTGGTGTTTTGAAGTTAAAATCTTTAAAAATCCTTTTATGAATGTTTGAACATGTTTTTGGTGATGCATCGAAGTGCCTACAGGGCTGGGTTACCGATTGGCGTAAACCCTTAGTGCTCGTCGCTCGTTCGATCGCATTTCGGTTTGGATTTGTCGTTTTTGAGCTAGGATATTTTTTTTGACTAGTAGAAAATTTCAGATGTCTGAAACCAAATCCAGACGTCTGGTTGAAAAATCCAGACGTCTGGAAAGGGGTCTGGAAAAGGCAGTAACAAAATCCAAACGTCTGAAACAAAATCCAAACGTCTGAAATCAAATTCAGACGTCTGGTTGAAATTTTCAGACGTTTGAAATGGCCTAGTAATTAAAAATAGAAGGGAGAAAACACTTAGACTTCCAAAACCTTGGGCCAGACGTCTGGGATCACCAACCAGACGTCTGGAACTGCTGATTTTGCCTAATTTGCCTATTTTCGAGTAAATTTCCAAGGTTTATCGATTTTTGTTGATCCGACTTATTGTCATCAATTATTATCGACTTTGATGACTTCTTTTCCGGGGTTTATGTGAATATCCATTTTGATGGATTTGGTATCGATTTCTTTGGATTTAATTCATGTCTTTGAATGTGGGTTTTGATGATTGATTGTTTCTACAATCGTTTTTGTGATTTGTCACTTTTAAAAATACAAAGGTTTTCTATACTAGTAGTAAATATTCAAACTCTTCCACAAAGATGATTTCAACTCTATTTTCAATATCAAACTCGTTTATCAAAACCTTTTTCCAATCTATTAGTATATTCAAACCTTTACCTCATTCGTATGAGAAATCTAATTAAACGGCTTAGTAAAACAAGTGGTATGAAACTCTTGCGTTTACTTCGTCGGTTAATTCTTGGACTTGTTCGATTGAATCCTTTGTGACAATTTTCTAGTGGAGATCTACAATTTGCTCATAAATATTTAAGTTAAGCTAGTGGTTATGGGACATGAAGCTAAACTCATATATTTACTAGTTTAGTGTAATTGACACTTAAATTCGAGTGGAAGTCTACAATTTGTTCGTAAATATTTAAGTTAAGCTAGTGGTTATGGGACATGAAGCTAAACTCATATATTTACTAGCTTAGTGTAATTTACACTTGTGGGTCTGCGAAGATCCTTCTTGTGGAGCTTCGGCTCATGGTCTTCGGGCCGTTCTTGTGGAGCTTCGGCTCATGGTCTTCGAGCCGTTCTTGTGGAGCTTCGGCTCATGGTCTTCGGGCCGTTTTTGTGGAGCTTCGGCTTAAAATTGATGGTTAGCGACCATGAGATAGCATCTCATCTTGTGATACACGTGTTGGTAAGCTTTAATGCTCCCGTTCTTGTGATATGCCTCTTTCCCTTTTTGTGATCTTTCTGGATTTCTAGTTGACGATTTCTAGAATTTGTGTTTCACCAATTTTCGTGATTTACATTAATAAGTTCTATCAATATTTGTGCATTGGTGAATTCGTGTGTCATTAACCCTTGTGATTGGCCTAGGTATTTTTGTGGGATTGGCCATCCTTTTCTTGTGATTTCTGGATTTCTAATTATTGATTTCCAATTTATTGTGCTTTTGGTTCATCGGGCGTAACACTTTACTACGTCGATGTTCCTATTTATTCGTGTGTCGTTAACTTTTGTGATTTCTGGATATTGATTTCTGGAATTTATGTTTCACCAGCATTTACGATTGGCATTGATATGTATTTCATTATTTGTGGCTTGGTGAATTAAATTAATAATATGACGTTCTTTTCTGTGTTTTGAGACTATTGAGATATTGTATGACTTTTGTGGGTTTTCTAATGTATACTTGACATAGTATGACATTTTTGGTTATCATACGTTTTATTATTATATCTCTTCTTATATCTCATTTTATCTGATAAATATAGCTAGACTAATCCGTTTATTATTTTCTTCTTAAATAATACTCGGGTCAGACTGAGATATTACAGGTGCTTCCTCTTGCCTTCCTATCTGGAACCATCATCTGACTTTTGGCTAACTACTCTAGTTTAGTAGTTTTTGTTGTATACATTTGAGATTAGACTCCTTGATGTATACATATTCTTTTGGCTAGCACTTGTATCTATTATTTTGTGTTATTGTGGTTCTTATTTGACCACTACTCTAATGTACACTTTCTTGTGTTATATTCATATCTATTTTCGCCTTTGTGATATGAATTGTCTGTGACTGATTTGTGTTATGTTTATTTCTATATTTGTTTCCGAAGTCCATATAGCCACTATGTAGTAGCTTTGAGTTTGTATCGGTATGTCGGATTTCCTCTTGAGATGAAAAGTTATATTTTTATCTAGCATATCGGTACTCGCACAAAGCAATTACATGGTCGCTCCTCAACAGCCTTATTCTCCGCGCTAGTCGACGGCATTACCCCATAGTGTTCTTGGCTAGCGTGGGTATAGAGGTGGGGCGCCACATTTGTCCACTACCTAACCGACTCGGGCCCTGCCTTGGAGAGCCACTGCCTAACTCGGGAAAATGGAACATTCAGAGGCACTGGAATACTCTGCTCAATGATATGAAACTACTAGTCCAAGTTTCAAAGAATTCTGACTTGAAATGAAGGAGTTATGACATAAAAGCATGTGTAGCATAGTGGTTGTGCCCTTCAACCAATCCATCTGGGTTCGAGTCCTGACAAGCACATTATTTTTATGGAACACAAGGAATTGTCCGGTAAGGAATCTAATTACTGGCGCCTAACCATATCCAAGGTAAGGAAGGAAAAGAGATAAGGCAAGGAAAGAGAAAAGTGGAGGAGGCCCCCTATTCGGTAGCTCAAGTACCGAACAGAAATTCCTATTCGATACCCTAGGGTATCAAACAATAAATCATGTCCAGTACACAAGGTACCGAATAGGATTTCCTGTCTGGTACCCAAGGTACTGAACATGATTTCCTGTCCGATACCAAAGGTACCAGATAGGGGCCCACTGAACTATGCATGGAGGAACCCACTGAACCAAGTGGACAAGAGTCTACCGAACAAAGGACAAAGATACCCACTGAGCCAAGGGTAGGGGTTCTAACTGAACGAAGAGAGAGAGAAGGCGTGAACCTAGCAATCAAAGAATCCACATGCACATGCACCGAACCAACCTACCCGAGCCAAGCTCTCAGCCGAACCAAATAGTGTATGTATTGAAGGAGATCTGCATATATTTGGAAATTATCGAGCATATTCCAGATTCCCGAGAATATTCCCTCTAGGCGAGTTATACATGGAAATTTCCTGACTTACGGGATTAACTGCACCATCTCTTCGCTCATATAAATACCAAAGCATTCAACAACAATGAGGAGGATTTCTGGAGAGCTAAGCTCACAGCAGCAATGGCAAACAAGTCAGAGGCTAGAAAAAAGTTTGTAGGATCCTCTAAACAAGATCAGCCTAGCAAGGATCAGCTAGCAGGAATAACTTAGCAGGAACGGCTTAGCAGGAACCGCCTAACTGAGACCACATAACAGACAACCAAGCAGGAATAGGCAGCTAAGAATAGGAAAATAGGAATAGCCGAACAGACTTCCTTGAGCTACATCTTACTTTCTATTGAGCTCCAGACCATTGTATCTTGTATCTCAAACATTATATCAAAGATCTATAAGAAGAATCATGAAAATGGACAGTGGATTCAGGCATGTTTTGGCCAAACCAATATAAAACTTTGTGTTATTTACTTTATTGCAACTTATTTACTGTATAACCCACGTGTGATCAGCTATCTAAAAATCAATCATAACACAAATATAACAACTATGTTATATACCCCTATTTCAAAGCTCTACAACTAATCGATTGGAGGTGTTTGCCTATTTTTTGTGCAAACACTAACCATTTACTGCCTAACTGTTTACAACCTAACATGTCTCTACCGAACCACACACATACAAAAACCTCATGGATTAGCACAACCAAGGGCAAAGGAGGGATGAGCAATAATGACAGACAAGTTTGGAGCTCTAGAAACTATCTAAAAGAGTCTTGCTTAACCGAGTCCCGTGAACACTTTTAAACAACACAGAATCAGCTTAGACTTATCCAATCGCTTTCAAATATCCAGTCCACTTTCCAATGTCAAGTTATGGAGGACCAACCTTAGGACTATGGCATTAGAGTTCCATCGCCATTGGACAAAGGAACTGCCAAATAGAGGCACTGCCAGACAGAGTTCCATTGGACCGGGTAATCATCAAATAGAGACACTATCAGACAAAGACATCACCGAGCTGAGGAACCATGAGATAGGGATGCACTGCCAGACCGAGGCACCGCCAAACCAAGGCATTGCCAGACAAAGACGCCACCAAACCGAGGAACCACCAGACAGAGACACAACAAGACAAAGACACCGCTGGACCAAGGCATCGTCGAACCAAGGCACTACCTAACCAAAATAGTACCAATCAAGAGCACTGCCAAACCAAGGTGACCAAATCCTGGGTATCAAAACAAGGGTGTCAAGCAAACTAAAATAGGAAACTCTAAACTAAATCTTGTATACATGGAAATTGCCGAACCGAGCATGTTATACAGGAAAACTGCAGATTTTTTATCAGCTTGACCTCCCTATACCTTTACTCGTACATAAATACCAAAGCATCCAAAAACAACGGAGGAGGATTCTAGAGAGCCAAGCTTATAACTACAATGACAAGCAAGTCAAAGAAAGCTAGGAACAGTCTAGCAGGAACTCCCAAGCAAGGACAACCAAAGAGGAATAGGCTAACAGGAATAGTCTAATAGGAACTGCCTAGCAGGGACAACCGAACAAGGATAGGCTAATAAGAATAACCGAACAGGAATAGGTAGGCGGGAATAGGCAAATAGGAATAACCAATCAGGAGTAGCCGAACATACTACTTTGGGTCTATATCTTACTTTCTATTGAGCAATAGACCATTATATCTTGTACCCCAAGCATTGTACCAAAGATCTATATGAAGGATAATGAAAATGGATAGTGAATGTAGATACATTTTGGCCGAACCATTATAAATCTTTGTGTTCTTTACTTTACTTCAATTCACTTTCTGCATAATTTACATGTGATCTGCTTACCAAAAATCTATAATAATAAAAATATAACAACTATGTTAGATACCCCATATTCATGGCTCTACAATAAATAGATTGGTTGTGTTTATCTACTTTTTCTGCAAACATTTTTAGTGATTTCACTAAGAGTTGATTCTTAACATGCCTTTGAGACTAAAAAATAAGGTCGGTGCTACTAGCGAGAATGCTAGAACACCAGCGCATCCAATCAATAAACTACCAATCAAGATTCATTGACAAGCACTCCGGTGCCAATACACTTAATTACCAGAGGCAACCCGAATCAAGTTGTGGCCAAGAAAAAATGAATGTTTCACTGCCTAATAGTAATCAATGGTGGACCAATTCATGGCATGCTTGGGGCAGCTGCAAACCATTGGGCATAACAGTGGAACACTAGGGAGATCCCAATATAGGGGATCAAGAAGGCAAAAGGGGTCGCACTTTGATAAGGAAGCCAATCAAGAAAGTCAAAGGGATAGAAGAAGGAACATTGAAGGGGTGAAATAGCAAGACTTCAGCCCGAAGTTGAACCAGGAAGGGGTTCGGTACCAAACCGACACCGATGATGTCGAACCCAAAGGCAGCTACAACAAACGCTTCTCATTCCTTTATTGATGTTATGGTCAATAAAGGACAAATATTCATTAGGATCGGTGTAGGAGCCATGATCAAGCCCGTAATTGAAGATTAAGTTATCATAGGAAGGATGAAGGAAATCGTCCCCCCGAAGGGAAAGGACGAGCTATCATTGCCAATCACCCATATCGAAGGATAGAATGGCTCGAATCCTTGGATAATGTGTTCAATGTGAGTAAGTGGGGTAAGGAATTAGATTTAGGTTTAGCAGTACCTTCTCCATAGGGATAGAACTACCAAGAACCCTACAGATTTCAAGATACCTACCATGGAGCCGTCTAACCCCATAGTACATTGACAACAGTATACCGAGCACATGCTGATAAGCTGAGCTACAAAGGAAGCCTTGTGCAAGTGCTTTTCCTTTAACCTTGCCAGACTTAACCACTATGTGGTTTTATGGTTTACCCCTAGGATCAGTTTATTATTGTACAATGTTGAAGAAGAGGTTTATTAGTGAATTCTGGGTATATATTAAACAACCGAAAGATGGATACTCATTGTCTAATGTGTAGCAAATGGAAGACGAGTCTTTACGGTAGTACCTATCCCGATTTGATACCATAGTAGCTGAAATTCAAAACACGGATGAAAGGTTAACCTTGATGACCTTGTATGGTAGAGTGCACCCTTAAACGAAATTTGCTAGGAAATCGATAATGAAGAAACTAACCATATTGGAGGAGTTCGTCTATGAGACAACAAAGTATATGAGGTTGGAATGTGTTGCATCTGAAAGATAGTTCGGTATAGCTACTAGAGAAGAGTGTAGTAGTGACTGCAAATGATGATGGAAAATATGGTAGCTCCATTTCTAGTTAAATGTTCAGAGATACTGGAGCATTACTTAGAATTTTGGAGCAAATTGCACCAATGTAGGTCCAGATATATCCAGTCTATAATTATGTTTACAATCCATTAAGAACGGACGTAAGGGAGCATGTAAGGTAGGAAGGGGCCATGGAAATCCATACTTCCACAAACTGAATCGACTAGGGCTCAAACAAAATCATATCGATGTCTAACTAATTGGTACCATGCCAATGGTATAGCCCACACTGGACTAAAGCGGGATGTCCCACGAGAAGTTAACATTGATGTTGGAACCACACACTTAGCTGCTAAAATGAAATCGCCTCATACTGACTGGTACATAGGTGGTTGATCTATTACTAAGGGCACAACGTGACCCACCATGAACCTAAGTAAGCATTCCAGTAGTGGAGGAGTGAGTCCTTGGGCTAATGCGTTGATTGTTAAGAAAGCGGAGCAGAAGATCAGGGTTTAACAAGGTGAACCATAGTCAGTTCACTCAAAACATCAAATATGCAGCCAACCCTTGGATTTTAAGACACTGGTTATAGAATAATACGTTGGAAAAACCAACCTTTGAATACATTTGAGGCACTTTCTTCAGCATATGGAAGCGGTTGGAGCTACGAAGGAAGAATATGTCGTTGCTTTCCTCTATTCATGTCTTGCTTAGAGACTATTTGGTTTAGTCGTTTGAAGCACTAATCTGTTAGAGCTTGGATATCAAGCAAAAGGATGGATAAAACTTACAGAACAATCTTGCATGGTTCAGAGCTATCATCCACTATGTAATAATGAATGGATTATCCTTGTGGTTGTTGTTTAGAAATTAGTAGGAAAACAAAGTTTCACATGGAACTTAAGAAGGTGTGAAGACCCGACTTCCTATGCCCAGGAAGACGTATCATCTTTAAGAAAGAAAGGGGTGAGAAATAGAAAAGATAGAGAAGAAAGAAGAAAACAACATCAGAATCTCAACAGCGGAACGAATGAAATATAATATATCACATAAGAGATTACATAGTATCATATACATCAGAGTTACACAGATAATACAACACATACTAGACAGTTATAAACACCTGTCTAGTTAATACAACTCGATACAACTCAAATACAACACAGAGATACCAACACAGCGGAACACTATATATATCTACAACGCTGAAGCCTCATGCTCCATTGCTCCTCCACAATTCGTCAAAGCTAACCTGAATCCCTTGGCTACTCGTAAAAATTTGAGTACCCGAGAGTTTAAGAAAAACAGAAATAAACTCCGGGTCAGACATGAGTCTGGTATGAGTAAACAGTTAAAGTTGCTTAACTTTAAAAATCATTTGAAAACAAAGGTATCACGTAAGACTTCCCACACATAAACATGGGTAAGTTTTTACCTTACGCTAACCAAACATTTGATAGGAAATTCAGTGATATTATAATAGGGTCTAGGGTTTTCAAGTAAAATACAGAAATAGCTGGAATGCTTACATCTCACGTTCCAACATAGTTGGGCACAACTAATACGTACGACACTTATTGGAGATTGGATTCCATACAATGGCAGGGCTACTGGGGTACCGCCTGTCACAGTACGTGGCCTAGATCACCGTACCGAGGATTACTCCCAATCCCCTACATCACAAGGCCGGAACCATCCCTTACTGGATAATTCCCGAATAAGAAACCCCATGGTTGTAGCTAGCAACCGCCACACAGCCGAATAAAAAGGGACTCTAGACAGGGGAAATCTCATCCTACTTGGGTGCTACCCACTAACCTTGCTGAACCTCCCCTGTTTTAGCCATTCCCGGTTGATGAGGCTTGAGGCTACGATTACCTTTTAGAGAACACATCTCTTAGAATTCTCATCGTCCACCCGACGATGTTCTGAAAGCATTCAATCCATACAAGTTCGTTCCGGGTTCGAACGAAACCGAAGGCATTATCTCGTTACACTCATTTTGGAATCATCCTCAGAGTTAACGACAATAACCCTTGCACTCTGAATCTTCATCTTCACTTGAGATTCACGACCTATCGTTAATTTGGATCGATGTGGTTTTTGGATGTCCAAATCTGGAAACCCGATCCCGGTCTCATCGAAATCCAAATCGCCATCTTTTAGCTCCAAGTTGTTTTAAGGTTTAAACAATTCAATTCGATATTATCTATATACACAGATAGATAATTCATAACATCATCACAACAGATAATTCACATATCATCATAACAGATAATCCATATTATCAACATACTTTAATCAAAGCATTCATTTCACACAGCATCGTTCATTTCATATCCGAGATTTCAACCATTCAAGGTAAATAATATCATCCATTCATACATAGGCAATGATTAATAATCATACCATCTTTAATTAATTTAAAATGAATTAAATTAATTACCTGCATCTCTAATTAATTTAAAGTAAATTAAATTAATTACTTCATCATTAAAAATCTTGCTTACGTAACCATTAATTAATTACGAATCAATTAATCCATTATCATCTACTTATCCATCTTAATTAATCATCTTGATTTGTTATTCTTAATTACCTTAAGAATTTAGCCTTTAATTAATTATACAAATTAATTAACATTAACCATTCACAGTAATTAACCATTTATTACTTCATTAATTACATTAATTAATGATCCTTAATTAATCAACTATAATAATTAATTAACTATAATTATTTACATTAATCCTTAATTAATTACATAAATTAATTAACTTTAATTAATCACTTCATTAACCAACCTTAATCACAAACAGAAATTACCATCCTGTAATTACTTACCTTAATTAATTAACTTCTTAATTAATTATATAAATCCTTTGATATATATACACCCAGTAATAAATCCTTAATTACTTCTTCCAAGTAAATACCCTTTAATTACTTCCCATAAAGTAATTCCCTTTAATTAATTACATCCCGTAATTATACCTTAATTACTTCGCTAAGTAATTATACTTATCAATTTTATTAAGTATTCATACTTAATCAACCATCAATGATTATCTTTAATTAATCAATCATTTAATTATCTTAAATTAATCATATTCATTTGATTAATTACAATTGGTAATTCATTCCTTAATTGCCTTTAAAACAATTTAATTAACCTTTAATTGTAGATTAATTATCCTTTAACTATTAATTAATAAATCTTAACTATCAATTTATAAAACTAAATTAAATACTTCTTAATTAATCAGTTAATCAATCCTTAATTACCATTAATTAACCCTTAATAATCTTTAGATTAATTATCTCTTAATTGTTAATTAATAAGCCTAATTATTAATTAATACAATTTAATTACAATTTAAGTACTTCTAATTATAAGTTAATTAATCTTCTAATTACTAATTAATTAATCTCTTAATCATAAATCAAATCATATTCATTAGTTAATTAAATTAATTAATTATTCTTAATTAATTACTTAATTAATCCATAATCATTATTAATTAAATTAACTAATTTCTCATAATTTCTCTTAATTACATCATTTCAATCATTAGACATTAATTATCAAAATCCTAATTTAACTTTTAAGATAAATCTTTATCCTTATTTAATGGCTCACTTAACAATAACATAATTTAAATACATTTAAAACATTCCACTTTTAACTTAACTTTTAAATTTTATGATAAAGAAATAACTTACAATTTAACTTTACAAATTTTAAGTAAAACAATTTATGAAACTTCTAAATCAAATGTTAAAAGAAACATTTTCTTTACATAATAATTTAGAATTAGATTCAATTTAAACTTAAAACTTGTTTTTTTTTAAAAACTGTTAAAATATGCTTTTAAAGCTCCTTCGGGTTCTACCCGAGACTAGCTCGAGTTCAGACTCGAGTTCTCCCCTGCTTCTTCATTTGAAAAATACTTAGAAAATTTCTTAAGTTTAAAAAATGTGTTCCCAAAACACTGACCCTACCGAGTTCCTTCTCGAGTCTCAAGCCCAGAAACTCGATCCCCTCTTCGAGACAACATCGAAACCCTCTCGAGCAAAACTCGAGATCTCCTGCTTCTTCCCCAAAAATCAATCCCCATGATACAACGTGCACACGGTGCACTTGCACCAACGGCACCGGCCTCTGGTGATCGTCACGACTATCCCCGACAACCCCACGAACCCACGCGGACACGAAGGCGAAACCAGATCGCACGAAAACCCAACTAGTCGAAAACGAAGCATTCTCGACCCATCAGAAAACTACCATGGCCAGAAAACATCTCCTCCATGACGCCTCCGACCTCGATATCACCTGCCCGCTTCCTCCAAGCTTCATCTCACCTTCCAGCCTCCATCCCCACCATCGCGATCCACTCCGGAGCTCTGGCGATGTCGCCGTACCCTCGAGAACAAAAACGACACACAACAGGTCCTAAACCCTACTCCAACGATTAGCCATCACCTCGATGTTCGAAAAATCTATCGAACATTTTTCTCACACTCCTCTACTCCTTCGCCGCCCTCGGTAGCAAACCCGACTCCTCCGAACTCACCGATCATCAGAAAAGACTCAAAACCCATTTTCTGATCAACCCCAAATTGCAAACCCAAGACTAAACTAAAATTCATGATATTAGTTTTAAAAATCGAGTTTCCCAGAGTGGATTCGAACTACATGCCTGATCCAGAAAACAAAGTAGTTGATTTTATCACTTCCTTTAAAATCTTACTGTATTTACTTAGTTTACAGTACCTTGCAATCTAGAAATATTTAAACATGTTTGTAAAACTTGAATGATGATTATACAAGCTTATTTTGTTTGCAATCCAAAGTTTAATGACATCAAGTGAAAGAATTGGGATTTCGCTCTAGGATTTAAACTCTGTGCTATGAAACAGAGAAGATAAATAAAATCAGACATGCACACATGACACATTCATATATACATAATTCTACACTAATAAATACACATGCCAAGCACAATAAAAATCCAAGAATCATATTCAACAGAATAGCTTTGAAGCTTGAAAGTTTGAAGTTGTAATGTTTGATTCTTGTTTTACTGGAACATGAATGCTTGGATCTTTGAAAACTGAAGTGCTTAGTTGAACTAGACTTGATGATGAGATGCTTCAAAGCTTTTGATTTCAGGTTACATTTTTAAAGATGTTACAGGTATTGAAAATACTTTGAGGAGATAATAGGCTAAAGATAAAAGGGTTTATAGAGATTTGTATATTTTTGGTTGAAGATTTGATGATTTTCTTCCCTCTGGTTTGCTTATTTTGAATGAAAAGGAAAAGAAGTTTGACATATAAAAACAAGTGCAGGCTGGTACAAGATCTTTAAAATTCGATCAGAGATTTTTATTTTGGGTATGGAGGCTGATATGAGAGCAATTAAATGAAGTTGTACATTTTCATGCTTATCCCTTTCAATTCGTATGTACTAATATGGCTTCTTTTCTATCAAGTACAACTTGTATACTTTGTATTGTCTCCACTAGCCTGCAAAGATATGCCTTCCTAAAGACTATATAAATTCTAGACTTATCTTCTTAGTACATAGATATTTTCTTTTATACTTTATTTAGATATATTACTTGCCATACTTTACAATTTTACAGGCAACATATATACAAAGCCTGGTTTGTATTTATACCTCATGTACATATAAAAAGTTGGTTTAGTCAATGCTATGAATTTTTAGCCTAAGTATTTAGTTCCAATCTTAACACAAATGCTTATTTTTTTTATTTCCCTTTATTTTTAAACTTAAACTATCAATACTAAATTTACTTATTTATTTATTTCTATACTTATGTTAATTTTTATAAGATTTATTTTATTTTAAATTTACAAATCATAGCTTTCCAAAATATATACATATATAAATAAGTTTAAAATAACGATTTCTATTTAAAATAAGAATTCATTTGTAAAGACAATTTATTAATATTGTTTTTAAAAATAACTCCTCATTGAATTAAAATAGTTTATAAAAGAAATTGTTTCTTTATTAATAAGTTTACTCATCTTATCAAGCTATAAAACAAACAATCTTTTTGTTTAAATTTAAACTTAAGCTATAATCAATTTTAAACAATTAAATTTTTATCTTGAGTATTTTAAAATCATATGGTTATTTATTCAATATTAAATTAAATCAAATTTCCTAGTTACCCATAAATATTAGAATTAGAAAACATCCTTTATTTATTAAATCTAAAAAACAAAACTTATCTATTTACAACATATATAAGTATATATACATTATAAATAGAAATAATTTAATTAGCTTTTAAAAGATAAATCACCCATAAAATAATTATTAAAGAAGATATTAAATCAATTCAAATTTATTATTAACAATATTATCAAATCCATTAAATTTTAACACCGATTATTGAATTTATATTGCCAAAAATTCCGGGATATCACATTCCTCCCCCCTTAAAAGAATTTCGTCCCCGAAATTTAAAACAAAGGTAATTTAATAATCTAATTAAAAATTTAATTTTAAAACACAAGCATATACTATCAAACATATGCTAACATTCATAGCAACCAATCATCCAAACAACAAATCTAACTTTCCGGACAAAAATCTGGATAGAATTCTCTCGAGTTTCCCCAGTATAAATACCGGAATACTCACTCTACAAAATCCAAACAATCTAGCTACTAAGCTATAGAGCTCCTACTCATCTAGATCTACAAAACAAGACAGAATATCAGACTACAAACAAGTCTGACACAACAACCAAAACTCCCTCAGAGATACGTGAAACACATCGAATCCCAGTTATCCAAACTAACAATTCAACTTGTAATCCAAAACACTTATCCTTACAAGAATACAGAAAAATCCAATATACTTCGGAGCTAACCTCACAGTCTTACCCAATCTTATAACTCCTTGAATCAGAGGAAATCTCAACAACAACGAAGTCTCCAATTTCAAATTCCAAATTCCTCCGTCTCTTATCCCCAAAACTCTTCGGACGATCCTGGGCTGCCTACATCCTTCCTGATCAACTCAACCCTTGCGGATGCCCTTCAGAAACAAACTGGACCAAAACAATCCAACAAAAATGATCTTTCCAAGATCAACCAAACTCAGAACACAAACTTTATTCCAAAATCAGGAAACTAATCTCACTTCTCTCATTCAGAAGAGATAAAATAGATGCACCTGTCAATCTGACCTTAAGATCCTGAAAAATTTCCTGTAGAAACTTTCTAATCCAAAACACTGCAACTTCCAGTTGCTTTCACACTCAAATAGCTGCCACCATGCTTCCACTGCGCAACTCTGACTGAACAGATGAAAATGCTGATGATGAACACAAGCACAGACTGGACAATACCTTCCAAAAATATGATTCAACAGATCCAAAAATAAAACCCAGAAGTTCCTCTAGACCCTGAGCTGCTTCACTAAAATCTTCCTCCAAAACCATCCTACTACTAAGCTGAACCATCGGTACCACTTCTAGAATCCAGTCGATACCAAACTCAATCTCCAGATGCTGCCAAAACTCTGACTTCCTGAAGACATCCAGAACAAATCTCTGAAACTCAAGAGAACGCTCAAACTACCGCAAGTCACTTTTGCGATTAATCCAGCCTAATTCCAAAGAAAAACTATTCTCTCTTTACCAATCAGAACAGCTTACGCTTAACTAGCCAATCCAACGAAGAAACGGAACCACTCTGCTGCTTCTGAATTCCACTACTAAGCTAGAAAGCTTCCTTGCCAACACACAGAACACTCCGAGCTGCGCTGCTGACACCAATGCCAAGGAATTTCTAATCCAAAGCTCTTCGAGAAACTCGGACCATAAACCAGACAGAAACATCCTGCTGAGCACAGCCACAATACCGAAGCAGGCACACTTCCTTAACTTGTTCCAAAGAGACATCTTCGGAGACATCCATAGTCACTATGTCTCATCACAAAGCTACTAATTCCTGAGGTATCAAGATATCATGACTTGCTTCTGCCCAACCGACAGATCCAAACTCTAGCTCATCCAAACTCTCGAAAATCCGCTCACACGAGCGCGATCATCTTACACTTAAATGCTGGACTCTGAACCTTAACAGGTTTCCTTCAGAGATCAATAAAATCCTTACATCAAACAAAACTCACTCGAGACGGTATTGGGTCTACAGTCTCGACATATGCACTTCCAACCTCAAACATTCAAACTCCAACCATTGGTAGTCGTGTTACACACACCACTACCCCATCTACCTTTATAACTTATATTGGAAAACCCGAATAGGTAACCCAACAAATAGGTAGAAATATATATATGCATATATATAAAAATTACAAATACGCTCTCTCAAGAAAGAAATCACTCAAGAGCCTAGGTATTCGCTCAACCTAGCGCTCTGATACCAACTGTGACGACCCGACTTCCTATGCCCAAGAAGACGTATCATCTTTAAGAAAGAAAGGGGTGAGAAATAGAAAAGATAGAGAAGAAAGAAGAAAACAACATCAGAATCTCAACAGCGGAATGAATGAAATATAATATATCATATAAGAGATTACATAGTATCATATACATCAGAGTTACACAGATAATACAACACATACTAGACAGTTATAAACACCTGTCTAGTTAATACAACTCGATACAACTCAAATACAACACAGAGGTACCAACACAGCGGAACACTATATATATCTACAGCGCTGAAGCCTCCTGCTCCATTGCTCCTCCACAATTCGTCAAAGCTAACCTGAATCCCTTGGCTACTCGTAAAAATTTGAGTACCCGAGAGTTTAAGAAAAACAGAAATAAACTCCGGGTAAGACATGGGTCTGGTATGAGTAAACAGTTAAAGTTGCTTAACTTTAAAATCATTTGAAAACAAAGGTATCACGTAAGACTTCCCACACATAAACATGGGTAAGTTTTTACCTTACGCTAACCAAACATTTGATAGGAAATTCAGTGATATTATAATAGGGTCTAGGGTTTTCAAGTAAAATACAGAAATAGCTGGAATGCTTACATCTCACGTTCCAACATAGTGGGGCACAACTAATACGTACGGCACTTAGTTGGAGATTGGATTCCATACAATGGCAGGGCTACTGGGGTACCGCCCGTCACAGTACGTGGCCTAGATCACCATACCGAGGATTACTCCCAATCCCCTACAACACAAGGCCGGAACCATCCCTTACTGGATAATTCCCGGATAAGAAACCCCGCGGTTGTAGCTAGCAACCGCCACACAGTCGAATAAAAAAGGGACTCTGGACAGGGGAAATCTCATCCAACTTGGGTGCTACCCACTAAACTTGCTGCACCTCCTCTGTTTTAGCCATTCCCGATTGATGAGGCTTGAGGCTACGATTACCTTTTAGAGAACACATCTCTTAGAATGCTCATCGTCCACCCGACGATGTTCTGAAAGCATTCAATCCATACAAGTTCGTTCCGGGTTCGAACGAAACCGAAGGCATTATCTCGTTACACTCATTTTGGAATCATCCTCAGAGTTAACGACAATAACCCTTGCACTCTGAATCTTCATCTTCACTTGAGATTCACGACCTATCGTTAATTTGGATCGATGTGATTTTCGGATGTCCAAATCTGGAAACCCGATCCCGGTCTCATCGAAATCCAAATCGCCATCTTTTAGGTCCAAGTTGTTTTAAGGTTTAAAACAATTCAATTCAATATTATCTATATACACAGATAGATAATTCATAACATCATCACAATAGATAATTCACATATCATCATAACAGATAATCCATATTATCAACATACTTTAATCAAAGCATTCATTTCACACAGCATCATTCATTTCATATCCGAGATTTCAACCATTCAAGGTAAATAATATCATCCATTCATACATAGGCAATGATTAATAATCATACCATCTTTAATTAATTTAAAATGAATTAAATTAATTACCTGCATCTCTAATTAATTTAAAGTAAATTAAATTAATTACTTCATCATTAAAATCTTGCTTACGTAACCATTAATTAATTACGAATCAATTAATCCATTATCATCTACTTATCCATCTTAATTAATCATCTTGATTTGTTATTCTTAATTACCTTAATAATTTAGCCTTTAATTAATTATACAAATTAATTAACCTTAACCATTCACAGTAATTAACCATTTATTACTTCATTAATTACATTAATTAATGATCCTTAATTAATTAACTATAATAATTAATTAACTATAATTATTTACATTAATCCTTAATTAATTACATAAATTAATTAACTTTAATTAATCACTTCATTAACCAACCTTAATCACAAACAGAAATTACCATCCTGTAATTACTTACCTTAATTAATTAACTACTTAATTAATTATATAAATCCTTTGATTTATATACACCCAGTAATAAATCCTTAATTACTTCTTTCAAGTAAATACCCTTTAATTACTTCCCATAAAGTAATTCCCTTTAATTAATTACATCCGTAATTATACCTTAATTACTTCGCTAAGTAATTATACTTATCAATTTTATTAAGTATTCATACTTAATCAACCATCAATGATTATCTTTAATTAATCAATCAATTAATTATCTTAAATTAATCATATTCATTTGATTAATTACAATTGGTAATTCATTCCTTAATTGCCTTTAAAACAATTTAATTAACCTTTAATTGTAGATTAATTATCCTTTAACTATTAATTAATAAATCTTAACTATCAATTTATAAAACTAAATTAATTACTTCTTAATTAATCAGTTAATCAATCCTTAATTACCATTAATTAACCCTTAATAATCTTTAGATTAATTATCTCTTAATTGTTAATTAATAAGCCTAATTATTAATTAATACAATTTAATTACAATTTAAGTACTTCTAATTATAAGTTAATTAATCTTCTAATTACTAATTAATTAATCTCTTAATCATAAATCAAATCATATTCATTAGTTAATTAAATTAATTAATTATTCTTAATTAATTACTTAATTAATTAATCCATAATCATTATTAATTAAATTAACTAATTTCTCATAATTTCTCTTAATTACATCATTTCAATCATTAGACATTAATTATCAAAATCCTAATTTAACTTTTAAGATAAATCTTTATCCTTATTTAATGGCTCGCTTAACAATAACATAATTTAAATACATTTAAAACATTCCACTTTTAACTTAACTTTTAAATTTTATGATAAAGAAATAACTTACAATTTAACTTAACAAATTTTAAGTAAAACAATTTATGAAACTTCTAAATTAAATGTTAAAAGAAACATTTTCTTTGCATAATAATTTATAATTAGATTCAACTTAAACTTAAAACTTATTTTTTTTAAAACTGTTAAAATCTGCTTTTAAAGCTCCTTCGGGTTCTACCCGAGACTAGCTCGAGTTCAGACTCGAATTCTCCCCTGCTTCTTCATTTTGAAACATACTTAGAAAATTTCTTAAGTTTAAAAACTATGTTCCCAAAACACTGACCCTACCGAGTTCCCTCTCGAGTCTCAAGCCCATAAACTCGATCCCCTCTTCGAGACAACATCGAAACCCTCTCGAGCAAAACTCGAGATCTCCTGCTTCTTCCCCAAAAATCAATCCCTATGATACAACGTGCACACGGTGCACTTGCACCAACGGCACCGGCCTCTGGCGATCGTCACGACTATCCCCGACAACCCCACGAACCCACGCGGACACGAAGGCGAAACCAGATCGCACGAAAACCCAACTAGTCGAAAACGAAGCATTCTCGACCCATCAGAAAACTACCATGGCCAGAAAACATCTCCTCCACGACGCCTCCGACCTCGATATCACCTGCCCGCTTCCTCCAAGCTTCGTCTCACCTTCCAGCCTCCATCCCCACCATCACGATCCACTCCGGAGCTCTGGCGATGTCGCTGTACCCTCGAGAACAAAAACGACACACAACAGGTCCTAAACCCTACTCCATCGATTAGCCATCACCTCGATGTTCGAAAAATCTATCGAACATTTTTCCCACACTCCTCTACTCCTTCGCCACCCTCGGTAGCAAACCCGACTCCTCCGAACTCACCGATCATCAAAAAAGACTCAAAACCCCTTTTCTGATCAATCCCAAATTGCAAACCCAAGACTAAACTAAAATTCATGATATTAGTTTTAAAAATCGAGTTTCCCAGAGTGGATTTGAACTACATGCCTGAATCCAGAAAACAAAGTAGTTGATTTTATCACTTCCTTTAAAATCTTACTGTATTTACTTAGTTTACAGTACCTTGCAATCTAGAAATATTTAAACATGTTTGTAAAACTTGAATGATGATTATACAAGCTTATTTTGTTTGCAATCCAAAGTTTAATGACATCAGGTGAAAGAATTGGGATTTCGCTCTAGGATTTAAACTCTGTACTATGAAACAGAGAAGATAAATAAAATCAGACATGCACACATGACACATTCATATATACATAATTCTACACTAATAAATACACATGCCAAGCACAATAAAAATCCAAGAATCATATTCAACAGATTATCACTTATTATATTATTTTTTTAAAAATGTTTACTCACCTTATTCAAAAGACAGAGAGCTTGATTTCTTTAAAACTGAATAGCTTTGAAGCTTGAAAGTTTGAAGTTGTAATGTTTGATTCTTGTTTTACTGGAACATGAATGCTTGGATCTTTGAAAACTGAAGTGCTTAGTTGAACTAGACTTGATGATGAGATGCTTCAAAGCTTTTGATTTCAGGTTACATTTTTATAGATGTTACAGGTATTGAAAATACTTTGAGAAGATAATAGGCTAAAAATAAAAGGATTTATAGAGATTTGTATATTTTTGGTTGAAGATTTGATGATTTTCTTCCCTCTGGTTTGCTTATTTTGAACGAAAAGGAAAAGAAGTTTGACATATAAAAACAAGTGCAGGCTGGTACAAGATCTTTAAAATTCGATCAGAGATTTTTATTTTGGGTAGAGGCTGATATGAGAGCAATTAAATGAAGTTGTACATTTTCATGCTTATCCCTTTCAATTCGTATGTACTAATATGGCTTCTTTTCTATCAAGTACAACTTGTATACTTTGTATTGTCTCCACTAGCCTGCAAAGATATGCCTTCCTAAAGACTATATAAATTCTAGACTTATCTTCTTAGTACATAGATATTTTCTTTTATACTTTGTTTAGATATATTACTTGCCTTACTTTACAATTTTACAGGCAACATATATACAAAGCCTGGTTTGTATTTATACCTCATGTCCATATATAAAGTTGGTTTAGTCAATGCTATGAATTTTTAGCCTAAGTATTTAGTTCCAATCTTAACACAAATGCTTATTTTTTTATTTCCCTTTATTTTTAAACTTAAACTATCAATACTAAATTTACTTATTTATTTATTTCTATACTTATGTTAATTTTTATAAGATTTATTTTATTTTAAATTTACAAATCATAGCTTTCCAAAATATATACATATATAAATAAGTTTAAAATAACAATTTCTATTTAAAATAAGAATTCATTTGTAAAGACAATTTATTAATATTGTTTTTAAAAATAACTCCTCATTGAATTAAAATAGTTTATAAAAGAAATTATTTCTTTATTAATAAGTTTACTCATCTTATCAAGCTATAAAACAAACAATCTTTTTGTTTAAATTTAAACTTAAGCTATAATCAATTTTAAACAATTAAATTTTTATCTTGAGTATCTTAAAATCATATGGTTATTTATTCAGTATTAAATTAAATCAAATTTCCTAATTACCCAAAAATATTAGAATTAGAAAACATCCTTTATTTATTAAATCTAAAAAACAAAACTTATTTATTTACAACATATATAAGTATATATACATTATAAATAGAAATAATTTAATTAGCTTTTAAAAGATAAATCACCCATAAAATAATTATTAAAGAAGATATTAAATCAATTCAAATTTATTATTAACAATATTATCAAATCCATTAAATTTTAACACCGATTATTAAATTTATATTGCCAAAAATTCCGGGATATCACAGAAGGATCCAAATAATAACTTGGAATAATTTAACTATCGGTCGATAAGTTTATTCACTCGAAGGATTCTTATATCGAGGCAAGGCTAACAAATGTCAACCAGGTTGAAGATGAAAAGCCTTAGGATGGAGGTATGCGAAAGATGGGTAATAGGGCTAGAGGAAGGAAACACTTTAAAAGTTAGGGCAAGTTTCCATGTTCATTGCTTATGGAAACTTCAAAAAGTATATGTCTCGCTACTAAAGAGTTCATGGATTGCGGTAAATCAAAGATCAGAGAGTCAACGGTTGCAAAAACAAGAATCGAAAAATATCACTCATTCCACGAGACTAATGAATGTAGATAAATCTCGTAGGTATACTCTGGTCTGAAATGGAAGGTCACTCCATTGAGAGTGACATAAACTCTAGACTATAGTCTTTCAACTAAATTCAGTTCTTGTGGAGGAAGAGTATAAACCACGATTGGGGCATGATGTTGGATTCTCCCACGGACATCAGAGCATATCCTCCAACTAGATAATAAATGCGAATGAAAATTGTAAAGAATTGAGTAATTAGACAGTGAAGAATAAACATCTTAGTCCTAGAGATAGGGTTCAACTCCATCAGATGGGAGACTAGGTTCAGCACCTCTAGAGGTAGTGGAGTGTAATTTTGACCCTATTCCGTAGACGAGAATAGACATCACTAGAGATGGTGGAGCATAATCTTTTCAAAAAAACCCAGAGACGGAGTCAACTTCATATGAATATAAAGCAAGATACTAGAGAGACTGAGTACCCTTATAGAATGCGGGGATAACAATGTAAAGGTATGACTTACTTTAATGAATAAATTTTGAATGATATTTAATAGAAATACTTAAGGCATAATAATGCCATGCCACTTAACTATGCAAAACCCACAAAAGTGAGAGAAAATACCAATGAGTGGACAAGAATGAATGTTCTTGACCAATACGGGTCGGATAGACCTTTTAGCTTGTAGGATAGATTGAACGACAAAGTACAATATACTAGTAGCAGAACTGGAAATAGCAAAAGAATTGGGAATCTGGACACTATATATCCATAGCAACCTACAAATGGCTATGAATCAAGCATTTTGGGTGTTTTAAGTCAACGGAGAACGGTTGACATGCTACTTAAAAAAGAAAAAGGGCGAAGTCTTTGCTTAATGTGCAAGAATGCTACATGGTTAAGCACATCCCATGAGAGGAAGATCAAGACGCTGACGATTTGGAAATTTTGGTTTGCTTATAAAATTAACCACTTTTGGGTTGCTTCTAGTAAAACTTCTCCCTTAAACCGGAATGAAGCAAGGAAGGTGATGTACAAGGTGACTCTGTACACAATATAGGATGGCATTATATATAGAAGAGTTTCCACTAACCGGGTGCTAAGGTGCATGGCTGCAAGAGAGGCTAAGGAAACATTGGATAACGTACATCAATGCAGTCGAGGATACCATACTAAGGGGTAGACCCTAAAAAGGAAATCTCACGGGCATCGATCTGAATGGAGAATTTCTAATAGTTATGAGTAGGGTGGATTATGCAATAGTGGCTATATATTACTTTACCGAGTATGGAGTTTTGCTCCAGATAATCTCAGACTATGGATGGCATTTGATAGTCAAGAATTCACCAACTTCTATCAACAATATGGAATTAGGAAAAGCTTTTCTATAGTGCCTCTCCCATAGGCTAATGGATAAGTTGAAGAAGCTTATGAGGTTGTTAAAACACTCATAAAGGAGCGTTTGGAAAATGATAAGGAAGCCCAGATGGATGAGCTGCCATTGGCACTTTATGCGTATTGCACTTCCCATGGAATTGCAATGGGACATACTCCTTTTGCTTTGGCCTATGAATTATAGGTTGTTCTTCCCCTCAAAACTACAGTCTAATCTCATAGGAGAATCCATTATGGTTTAGAGGAGGATGAGGGATTGCTAAACATATTCCTGGATCTGCGTGCTACTTTGAAAATAGGGGCGCTCTAGCATAAAGCGGTGAAACAATGTAATTCTAAGAGAGAGCATCACCTGCCTAAGGAAGGAAACCTAATCCCGAAGTTAATTTCCCCTTGGCCGGGAACACCTGACCTGATCTGGGAAGGACTATATTTTATCAGCAAGGATTTAGGAAATGGAGCATATATTCTCATCATTATGGATGGAGCGGTATCCGGGAAAACATAAAATGCTCAAAAACCACCATTTCATTTTTTCACACTAATGATTGCAACTGCATGGATTATGAACTAGTGTATTATCGATCATCATGATTTTACCAAACCCATGGATAGGTTATGTAAAACCACGATAGATGATCAGTAATACCAACCCACCACAAGAACAGCCATCCCATGCCAAAAAAGTGCCCAATTTCTAGGACTATACGGGAAAGGCCACTGCATACTGAGTACATCCAACTCTGTCACATTATGAAAAGCTTGGACAAATTATAACCGACGACAGTGAACCGGATTTACTCATGATCAGAACATGATCACATAACGGGTACTTCATTGTTGACGAGCAGCCCCAAACCTTTAACCGGCAATGACAAACCAGAGTGACCCTAACCGGGTATCCACCATTGATGGTCTGCTCTAAATATTTCCCCGCAATGACGAACCAGAGTGACCTTAATCAGGCATCCACCATTGATGATGGACTTCAAACTTTTTGCCAGCAATGACGAACTAGATTGACCTTAACCAGGGGTTCACTCTCGACGATTAGCTCCAAACTTTTTGCTGGTAATAACAGACCAAAATAACCCTATCCAGATGTCCACCATTAACGATCAGCTCCAAAAAAATTATCGGCAATGGCGGACCAAAGTAATCCTAACTGGGTGTCCACCATTGACGATCGACTCCAAATTTTTTGCTGGAAATGGCGGACCAGAGTAACCCTAATCGGGTGCTACCATTGACGATCGGCTCCTAACTTCTTGCCGGCAATGGTGGACCAGAGTAATCATAACTGGGTGTCCGCTATTGACGATCGACTCTAAACTTTTGGTTAGCTACGGTGAACCCGACTTACTAGTAGTCAGAACATGACCGCCGCCTGGTTGGTTCACCACCAACAATCGGTCTCTAGACTTACTGTTTTTAGGAAAAGCAAGTATTTCCACCGTATGATGTGGACGAATTCGCTCGAACCAAAAATAAGGAAACTAGAAAATAACAAAGACACACGGGACTAGATTACAAAGACACTACACCAAAGATCGCTCACCTTACCGAACTTGGCAATGATTGATCATGCGCAAGTGTGCAAGGTAGCGATGAGAAGGCATTCCATCATAGGTTTCTTACCCAACCAAACTTTCTAGTGATTGATCCTATGCAAATATGTTGAGGGAAAAGGAAAGGCTGTTGGAAGAGCTAACAAAATAACATGTAACTATTTCACCAATATGCTTGCCATGTCAAACTTGTCAGTGATGGACCCTATACAAGTATGTGAGGAACCAATAAAAGATTGATAAGCTAATGGCTAAGCAAGGATACTATACAAACACAACATAACAACTAATCCTGACCAGGAAATACAAAGTATGGACAAAGGAAAGCATTAATCGTAGAAATTTCTTGCTCAACTGAACTTGCTGGTGATTGATCCTATACAAGTATGTATGATAGAGGCGAGAAAGGTTGCTCATGGAATGACCAAACTTATCAATCATATGGAATAAACATATCACGATTACTAGCCAAGAAAAGAAGAATATGGACATGAATAATTACCAGACACGGCAATGCACAAACATCAAAATTAGATTAGCTTCATAACACAAGTGTTAGATCAACCTATGTCCAAAACTTAGTAGAAACCACTTACCTGACCGAGCTTGTTGGTGATTAGTCTATACAAGTATGCATGGTAGTGGTGATGGAGTCGGTAATGGAATAACTTGGTGATCGTATAGGAAATATACATCATGCCCACTTACCTTAATCAGCCAAATTGAAGTAAATACAACAAAATATACATCGTCGAGTCCATGTACCATGGAGCCATAATGTATCCCTTTCCCTAGAGCACCTCGATATACCCGAGGCATTCATAAGACAACACGTGGCCTTCATTACCTAGGGGAAAGGAGGATGAGTTAGAAGGAGTAAAGGCCTACCGAATAGAGATGAGAATTAATGAGAGATCATACTAGATGAATATACTACCAAGAAATCGCAAGCTACAAATGCCATACTGATAATAGATGTATTGGAATGATCAACAAGCTTTCCCCTAACTAAGTAAGGCTCTACAACATACTAGCATTGGAAAACTTACCAAAAGGACAAGAATAAGGATATGGACATTCAAGATTCGAGATAACCATCGCATGAAAAAGAAACATGAGTTTGGATGAAATAAAGCATATTTTATATTCTACGAAAGTATGCTTTAGGGGGCAAGTGTTGTGGGCATTTTCACCCACAGCATAGTGAATACGAAAAGACATCAAAGAGCATAGAAATGGATGGAAGATGCATAATAAAGGTGCCATCATGTAATTACAAAGGCAAAGTGAAGTGTTAGGGGCAAATTTGGAACGGTTTAAAATTATCCTAAAAAAACTTGTAAAATGTTCTTAAGGTCAGAACATGTCCTTAGGTTGAAACCGCATATTCGGGTTACGGATTGGAAGATATGGTCATTTAAAAATTGGTCCACCACATAACCGATTTAGGCCCCCCGCCTTAGAGAGATACTACCTACTTCAAGCAAATGGAACATTCAAAGGAATTGGAATACTCTACTCAACTATATGAAGCTATTAGTCCAAGTTTCATTCAATTCTGACTTAAAATGAAGGAGTTATGCCACAAAGCGTGTGTAACTCAAGTGGTTGAGCACCAAACTACCAACAGAGAGGTCGGTTTGATTCCTGACAAGCACATTATTTTTATGGAACATGAGAAATGGTCTAGTAGGGAACCTAACCATTTGCTACCTAACTGTTTACAACCTAACTTGTCTCTACCCAACCTCACACATATAAGTACCTTATGGATGAGCACAACCAAGGGGGAAGGAGGGATAAGCAATAATGGTAGACATGTTTGAAGCTCTATAAACTATCTAATAGAATCTTGCCTAACCGACATCTTAGACTTATCCAAAACATCAAATATCCAGTCCACTATCCAACATCGAGTTATGGAGGACAACCTTAAGACTTACGGCATTAAAGTTTCATCAGACCGAGGAACCGCAGAACAAAGGCACTGCCAAACAAAATTCCGCTAGATTGAGGAACCGCCGAATAGAGACACCGCAAGACAGAGACACCACCAAACCGAGGAACCACCAGACAGAGATGCACTGCCAAACCGACGAATCGCTATACCAAGGCATCGCTGGACCGAGGCACTGCCAAACAGAGACACCATCGAATCAAGGAGCCACCAGACAAAGACACCATTGGACAGAGACACCATCGGACCAAGGCACTGTCAGACCGAGGCACCACCGAACCAATACACTACCGGTTAAGAGCACTACCAAACCTAGGTGGCCGAATCCAGGGTACCGAATCGAGGATGCCAAGCAATCTAAAATGAGAAACTCTAGACCAAATCTTGTATATATGGAAAGTACTAAACCGACCATGCTATATAGGGAAATTACCTAATTTATCGACCTGACCTCCCTATACCTTCACTCTTGTAAATACCAAAACATCTAACAGTAATAGGGGTGGATTCCAAAGAGCCAAGCTTACAACAATAATGGCAAACAAGTCAGAGAAAGCTATGACCAGCCTAGCAGGAACTTGAAAGCAAGGACATCCAAAGAGGAATAAACTAACATGAACCACCTAACAAGAACTGCCTAACCGGAATAACCTAACAGGAACTGTCTAGCAGGAACAGCCTAACATGAACTGCCTAACATGAACATCTAATAGAAACTACTTAATAGGGACATCCAAACAAGGATAGGCTAACAGGAACAACCGAACAAGGATAAGCTAGTAGGAACAGTCGAACAAAAATAAGCAGATATGAATAGAGGAATAGGAATAGCTAAATAGGAGTAGCCGAACATACTACTTTGGGTCTATATCCTACTTTTTATTGAGCAACATATCATTATATTTTATATCCCAAGCATTGTACCAAAGATCTATATGTAGAATAATGAAAATGGACAGTTGATGTAGACACATTCTAGTCAAACCACTATAAATCTTTGCGTTCTTTACTTTACTGCAATTCACTTTCTACATAACATATATATGATCTGCTCATTGGAAATCCATCATAATATAAATATAACAGTTGTGTTATACACCCCATATCCATAGCTATACGATAAATTGATTGGAGGTGTTTGTCCACCTTTTGTGCCAATAGTCTGTTTATGTCATGACAACTCTTGAATATTCGATTATGTAGTTTGGGAGTCCGGTGTTTTGGAGATAGGCTTAAATGAGAAGTGGAGCATTCTGGAGACGTAAAGTCAATATATTGGACATATACTTGTTGATGATGTAGTACATGGCAGACAGACTATTTTGTATATGAGACTTGTGATATCAGATATTATATTCAGAATTTCATATGAATAAAGTTGATATATTCTTATTTTCTACATTGATATTTATTTATCGTTTGCTTCCGCTAGTGCAGTCTCTTGTACATTGTTTATTCTATTTTGTTAATATATATTTTGTGTATTATAAGCAATCTTCCCATTGTAAGATTGTATCAGTGTGCCTTGGTATGACCTTTAGTTTTTTACTTACCCCGATGCACTGTCTTTTGTGGTATTTTGAGGTCAGACATTGTCACTCAATATTGATTTAGGGTATTACGAAGGGCGGATCATCATAGTTTTGGATAGCCATTTGAACCATTGATGTGCTTCATTTCCAAGGTGAAAAGAACTTGTGGGTACCCATTCTAATGTTATGGTGTTGTGATATTGAAAAAGGTGCTCCACTTGACTAACCCACTCGGCAACTCCACTATCACCATTGAATGTAGGAATCTCCAATTTGATTAATGTGTTCTGCAGAAGTTTTGGGTTAGGTAAGAGTCTAGTATGTTCTTGTAGTATCAAGGTAGGAAGTCAAATTATTTCTAGAGAGAGAGAGAGGAAGGAGTGTGGATTGGTAAATTAATCAAGGGCGATTCATAATTTTGTCTATGTTGGTTTCTTTATGTAGAAGGAACAAAGGGTAGTGCTCTAGACTGGTTCTTGTGTGGACTATGTTGCCCTTCAATTTTGATGGTGTTATGTTTCTGGTTCTTGATCTCCTTTAATTCCTTTACAACACTATTGAGTACCCCACTGATGCTATCCATCTTGATATTCAATTTTTGGGTAGTTTCTTGCAAAGTTTGAGTGATACGTTGAAGTTTTGACTTGTTTCTTAAAGTTTTCTAATGGAAATTGTAGTTTTCAAGTTAATTTGCTCTTGCCTAGAGTATTCTAAATCTCTGCCAGGGTTATCATCGTTATGCCATGACACATTTTCTTCATTAGAATGTTCATACCGAGGATCAGAATCTAGATGCTTTGATATCAATGTGTTATGTACCTTTTGTTTTGACTTCTGTCTGGTAGACATGATGGGGATCAAATGAGTATTAAGGGGAAGTGCAAGGGAAGTTTTAAGACTGGTTGAGGGAATTTGCAGGGAAGTTGACATGGATTGATAGAAAGACGATGGTTGTTAGGGGGTGAAGAGCTTCGGGTTCAGATAGGGAGAAACAAGCAACGGGAAGTAACAAGAGAAAGGAAGACAATGCACGACAGTGAGATATCGTAGTTTTAAGGAAAAAGAAGAAAATTCTTATTAATTCAAATTCAACCTGATATACATTTCTCCTTCTCTTGCTATTTATAAAGGACCCAAGCTACTTATTACAACAAATACAAACTCAATTCATTTACAAATTTGATCATAAAGGCTTATACAATTCAGCCCGTTCAAAACTCAAATTGTCCTTGTGTGCACACTATCCACATGTGCATGTGCACACCTAACCCTGGTCTCAGCCACTTGCATGGTCAGTGGTTTTGTGGTTTGGTCAAAGGTTCGCCGTGGTTGGCTGTAACTTGCCTATGAGTTTCCAATGCGTACAAGGTGTTCCACCTTGGCTAATTCTATTTGAACACATAATATTGCTGAGTAGCCCCCGTAATTATTTTAAAAAAATTTAAGGACAAAGTTGCCCTTACAACGTTCATCCATCTTTTTATCTCTCATCATATTTTCTTTTTTCTATTTCTTTTTTCCAGCAAACCCTAAATTTAATTTAAGGTAAATTCTCAAATCTTATGCTTGAATCGATGGATTGTGATGATGGTAATACAAATCTAATGGAATTAGAAAAGGTAAAACTTGATTTTCATGTTGTTTTAATATTTTTTAAATTTCAAAATTCACAATTTGTAGAAGTGGTAAAACTTGAATTTTATGTTGTCGTGCAATTTTGTTGGATGATTTTTTTTATGGTGGAAATTTTTAAGGATTAAATTTTTATTTGGGAAGGACATAAAAAGAAAATTTAAGAATAAAACGGATATTCTGAGAAAAACAATGGTTTTTTCAATTTTACTAGAGGCCAATTAGCAACTTTTTGGTTTAAATAGAATTAGCTTCACCTTTTGCCACTAACATTAACCTGCAACTTTTTATTAAATTTGGAATTAGGGGCATCTTATCATCACTTCCGCGCTGATTACCAAAACTGTGATGAGATAATAAACTCGATTTATTTCATTAATTCGAATTGATATGGCGTCACTAACAACAGTAGGATATCTCCAGACTCCGCTTTTCTCCCCAAAAAGGAAACCCTTCCGCCGTCGCCAAATCAACCCGCCAATAAGAGCTTTTGGCCGCAATGATTTCGACTCTTTCGCCCGACGCGTGGCGTCCGGCGAAGCGTTGAAGGAGGCGTGGCGTAGCGCTAACGACGGGATCGAGCTTTTCGCTTTCGAAGCCAGAAGAGCTGCCGACCGCATCGAACGCAAATACTCCGTTTCTCGACGCTTCGGTTCTCTGTCACGCACCGCATCGGTTAGGGCACGCGAGATCGATCAGGAGCTTGGGATTGCTAGAAGATGGCGGACTTTCTCTCTTGATTTTTCCAGAAATTGGCCTAGGGTTAGCTTTTTCTACACTTTGCTATGTAGTTTTGTGCGTAGGCCCTTTCTGTTTAACTAATTGTACCTTTTGCTGTTTTTGTAGTATAGAAAAGAGCTGATTGGTTTTCTTGAAACGCCCCTTGGAAGGGGATGTTCTGTGAGTTTTTCTTCATCCCTAACTGTTTATAGTCCAGGATATACAAAATCTGAAAGCCGGCTTACTTACTTTATCAATGTTGGGAACTAAACCAAGCATAAATGACATTACTTAGATGTCGAATGTGACATTCCATATTTTAAATTTATTATTTTTAACCTTTTGCCAGACATAAATTGGAGAAATTTTTATAGTTTATAAACCCGCACAATCCATGTTGCTATCCAAATATTTCTGATTATATTGGTACATTTCCATTTGTCATTTAGCTACATAAGAACGCAAATTTACCGTTCTTTGAATCAACATTTTAAAATGTTTCTCTAGTTTGCAAACCACCGTAATATCATGTATTTATCCAAATATTTTTAATTATATTATTAAGTGCCCATATATCACTTAGCTATGTAAGATTTCAAGTCTATCGTTCTTCAATTCAACATGTGTATGAGAGTAGGGCAATCATATTTGAAACAAAAAAATTGTTTATTTAGTTGATTTCTCCATTTGTTGAAAATTATGAAAGATTGAGCGTAGAATGAAGAATGATACAAAAGGGCAAAGATAGTTTCTTGAGATTAGTTGTGGACGGCTTTAAAATGCAAAAACGTACATGAGACGTTTATATACTCGTGAAGTGAGGCCTAAGCCTCGAGACTTTGAAACGTAAGTTTTTTTGGTAAAAAAGCAAACATGTGACATACAAAGAATGACAAGGACTAATAACCGTTATTGCTTGTAATAAACTCTTTACAAAATATTACAACTCAAGGATTGAATACAAACTGTACATAACAGGTGTCCAAACATATATAACACATGATTAAACCGCAAAATAGCTATCAGGTGTTGTAGAATTCGCATGAAATGAAAAAATACTTCCTATAATTTCCAACCCTTTTACCATATTTTCTTCTTTCTCTTTCTTCTACATTTCTCATTTCCATAGAGCATATTTGGATTACAAGTAAGTTATTGTTTCTCCTCTCTTTATTATGTTTTTTCTTCATTTAAAAAAAATAAGATTGATTCCAGAATCGATAATCAAAATTGATTCCAACTCGGAACTGATTATTAATGTCGATTCATAATCACTAATCACATCGAATATGATAATCGATTAGTGATTGGAATTGATATTCAAAATCGATTACGGATTATAGTTAGGAATCAATAATCGATCATGACTCAATTCCATTTAGTCCTAACTTATTTAATATTAGTCAGAAAGAGTACAAAATTTAATTGGAGGACTTCTCTTTGCTACGATGGTTTTCTTTGATTTAGGGTTTTTAGTGCCACCTCAAAAACACAACCCTCACCTGTATGACGCATGCGAGGCACCCAAAACATACGTCTTGTATGCATGATGCAGGTGAGGCGTACGTTTTTGATATAATTTCTTTAATTGTGCATTCATGCCTTATTGCTTGCGCCTTACCTTGAGGCACATCTCGTCGTAGGCACTTTTTTTTAATACACCAGCTATTGATTATTAATAAACTGGTAAAGCATAACATAAAATGGAAAAGAAATTTCACTTGCTAATTTGTGATGTAAGATTCTTTTTTTTCCATTGATTATGATGCCTTAAATGTGTCCGTAGAGTGATGTATGTCCACATTTTTAGAAAATATTGAAAAAACTGCAGTGTAACCTGTTGAGTGAAATGTACATGAAAAATGACATTAACAAAATTATGGGATGATGAAAAACGACAAAAATAACATAATGTTGCAGGGAAAAAAGTTGAGGAAATTGCAGATTTTGGAGTAAAAAATTAGTGGAAACAATGAAACTCTTCAAGAAAAAGACAACTTTTATTAAAGAAATAATTACAAAGAAGTGATATGCTACAAAATTGGAAATGAAAAATTGTAGAAAAGTATACGCCAAAATGAAAGTTGAAGATAAAAATGACACTAAGATAATCAATTATTTCACAAGTTAATGATAGAAGCAAATGGAAAATAAATAAAAATAAAAATAAAAAAGACTTGCGTTGTATTTACAATATAATAATAAACATCGATCATGTTTTATGTTTCCACTTGTTTAGTTGGATGTTAATTTATTCAATGAATTCCACGCGATGGATAATTGGAATATATATGAACTAGATACGCTAGTGGAAAAAATAATATGATAAGGCAACTATGTTTGCATAACAAAATGTGATTCAACTTAAGGATAATATTCATGTGTAGACAAAAGAAGACTATATATGTGCTTGATGTTTACTTGCAAAGTAAATCCAAAACGCTTTGAAATAAAAAAAAGAAGGAAATGATAATAGAAGTGCCGAAGAAAAGAAACATCGAAAATAAAATGTAAAAATCTTAATATAATTTCCTTTATATGTTGTGTTTCTAATAATATTTAGTAATTGTGAAGATGATAATGATAACATCGCAAGAAAAGAGAAATTATGCTTTATTGTGGGAAATTAAATCTTTAAGAAGATAACCAAACAATCTGTATTTGTTAAAATGTTTGATGATGATCGACGAGACTTGTGTTCGTCGAATGTTCGTGGGCATTAGCTTGTACTAGGTTGGGTATATAAGATTTGGTCATATTTCTAGAAAAATATCAAAACACTTTGAAAGCGAGATATGGTAAGTGAAGTGCTTTTTGACAAGCTCGAATTTTATGAACAATATGTTTTTGTTAAACAAAGGAGATATCATTTGGTGATAAAAAACACGATTCGAAAGATGTTATTGGATATGTTTATACATGTATGCATATGGTCATATTTGTTAGTTCATATGTAAGAGCCAAATATATGTGGGGTGTGTGTGAGATACCATAATAGATAATACTTATGCAGAATGAATCTTAAGACTATGATAAAATTAGAGATGGCTGAATAGTATATTTAAATTTTTTAATGCTTAACTTGTAAAATTCAAATTATTCAATTTGGAATCGCAGATATAAGCATATATATAAGTAATGTAGAAATAAAAAATTAAAGTAAAAGAGACACTTATACAACTTAGCATTGAATCAGGTGGCAAGGACATCCATTTTGACTTTTCATGGATGGCAGGACATATCCGACTTCTTGACTTTGTGGTCGAGAACACCTATACAATCTTGACTTTATGTAGGTGGCATAATACACCTTTATAATTCAAGTAGTAGAGCAATACTATGAGAAATCATATCTTTCGAATACAAAATCTTTTAGTCCTTAGTACACAGATTCTATAGACTTTCGGCATCAGTTTGTATTTGAAATTTGAGAGGAATATGATGAAATCAAAGATAGAATGAAGAAGAATTTAAGTAAGAACTCCTTGATTTTTGTGATTTGTAAATCTGTAAAGAATAAGAGTGAGAATATGGATTCACAAAGTATATGCGCAAAGTAGGAAGAGAACTTGATCATAAAATAATAGAAAAGAAAGAGTAAGAGAAATTTATAAAAATTGTTTGACTTTATAACTTTAAAATTCATATTGTACTTTGGCAAAAAAGTTATAGAGTTGAAAATAAAAAAATTTAAAAGAGAGATTTCAGATGTGCTATGTGGTTTTTTACAAATATTTCTAAGACTCGTTACACAGTTTTGATTGACTGCTCGTCTTGTGTTCTTTCAGTCTTTGTTTCTTGAGTCTCTTCTATCCTCATAGTCTTGTCCTTGAATCTTCTATATTCTTCTAGCCATGTTCTAGTCCTCCTAGCCTTGGTTCCTTTTGATTCCCTTGATCTTCCTTTTGAATCCTTATACCGATCCGTCTCAAAGTATAATTCATTTGTTCTTGTATATCCCCGCAATATTTCTGAGTAGTGTAGCTATATTTTTTGCAGCATAATCTGCACAACTTGAGAAACCATTAGTCACAATATTTATATGGTTGTATCAAAATCAGTGCATGGGGTATTAACGATCTCCTCCTTTTTGATGATGTCAAACCATTTAAATGTTCATGATATAGAATATAATAAACCTATCTCTAATTTAACTTCTCCTAAATTTATTAACATCCCATGAATTGAATTAATGCATCTATTACCCATTAGTTGTGACTGTTGTATGTTATATTTTATACTATTTTCTTCTCTTTTGTCATCAACAAAAATAGGTAGAAATTTATCCATGTAATATATGGTGTTGATATATGTGTGTGATCAAATCGATGATATGCAACTAATATTCTAAGGACTGTATGAATAAAACATAACATATATAAACACATTTTAAACATATAATTATTTATATGTACAAACAAAAAGAAAATAAATATTGCAATAAAATATACGTGTAGACAATTTATTGATAAACATAGATAACTTCACGATTTTTTTGATGGAACTTTTACCCATCCGTCATTGGGACCGAATACATGATTGATTGAAGTAACATCCCAATCATTAAGTTTTTCTTTACCGGTATCCATCTCTTCATACGAAATTTCCTTATATCCAATACAATATTTTTAGGAGTGTTCTCATTCCTTTTTTTTAGAACATAAGCAATGAATCAATGAAAGGGAGAAATTGCATTTCTTGCTCATAAATCATTTGGTCTTAGTTGAGTTCCTAATGCTTTTGATTTTTTAATATGGTGTGTAGTTGTCTTGTTAAATTTTGGAGAGTTTCTTCAAGATTTTCACTCATATTCTCCTTATAGATACTCTTTTCCATGTTTATTTTCAAGAATTCTGTTTAGAATTAAAGAGAGAGTTTAGATAGAAGGATTAATTTTTCTGCTTTAAAATGGTGCTTGTATAGTGTTAAATTCGGTTTAAAAACCGTTCCCACTGTTTAAAATAACTTTTAAGTTTTATTTTAAAATTTGAAATTGAAACTACCACATATGGTCTTTGGTTACCATATTTACATATGGTCTTTGGTTGCCATGCCGACATACATTTAAATTTTCTGTTTTCATTTTTATTTATTTATTTTTGGATATTTTTAATATAAATATTTATTTAATTATTTATTTTATCTATCTTTTCTTGTATTTCCGTAGATTATAATATGTATAACATGAATTAAAAAGTTGAATAAATTTCATTAATAAATAATTCTTAATAGATAAGCATGGAATAAAAAATAACAAAGATATATTCAAATGCTTGATAAAAGAAAGAACAAAACTAGAAAAATGAAGATGATGGAGAGTTGCCACTACGTTTCCATACAATCTTTCCGAAAAACTTATTGATTTTGTTGGAAAATTTCTTATTGATCTCTTAAGCTTTTGATTTTTGAGAAGCTTCTCTTATCTTGATTTTTGATGATTTCTAAAGTTGTTGGCCAACTCATTCTTTCAAAACTCTTAAGAGAAGTGTCAATCTCTTCTTCCTCTTTCTCCGCCTTTTTTTGTCCATCTTCATTTCCCGTTCCTCTTTTTTTCTGATCTCTTCTTGCTTCTACATAGCTAACCTTCTCATCCTTTTCGATCAAAGTCATATGGCGAATTTCAAAGAGAATGTGCATGAGAGGTGTTCTCTTTGTTGAAAACTTTCGGATTTTGAAGTTATTTCACCTCTTAAACCAACTTCAAAATATTGAATTTTTTGGGTTGGTAGAGTGTATTTTCATGCGACTTGACTCTTTTGGCAACAAAGTCCGATAATATGACTTATACCTAATATATGTCACTTTTAGAAAAGATAACAAATAAAAATTTACAAACGTTAGAAGTGGGATTGTTGTAATTTCCGGTACGATAAGTGATATTTTGTTGTAAAATGAGATTTATAAGTTTTGCTTTTGATCGAAGATTTTTGCTTTAAAAACCAACTTCTAAATCGTTTTCGAACAAATCATGCACGACTTTATGATTGCGTTAATCAATATCTAATTTTAAAGCTCATTTCCATCACTTTTACAACCTAAAATTTCTTCGAGTAAATGAGCATCTAAAATAATAGTGCCTTTAACAACGCTATTCCAATTTTTATTTTTATTTCTATTTCCATTAAAGGAATTCGATTCAAATTTGCATAAAACATTTTGACAAGTTCAAGATAACAAAGAAAATTGTTTTGTGAAAAATCTGTTAAATCGAAAATACCATTATCAAAAGCAAAATTATGTAAATTATAAAATTGAAATTCATAAAACGACCGAAAAAGATTTTTTTTCTTCCCCTATTTTGTATGCTTATATCGACTCTTGTTATTATGGAGCAAATTTTTAAGCCTCATGCAGAGCTTATGAGCTCGGGAAGATGATGCTTGAGGTGAACACATTATTTTGAAGAGTTAGAGAGCAGTGAACAATTTTTTGTTTTAGAATGTTGAAAAAGGGGCGATGAGTTGGACAATTGAGATGAAATGTTACAACATCAAATGTTCATAAACACATCCTTTTAGGTTTCATATTTTGAAAATTTTGAATAATATGATCAATTTCAACAGTTTTTGATAAATCTCGTTCAGTATAATCCATTAAGCAGGTATTCATCATATCACCCCCCAATCGATTACGTAGGGAAATCTATTACATAATAGTAAAACAGAAGAATTTAAAGCTCTCTTATTAATTCTAGGAATTTTCTCATCTCTTCTTAATTCTCTCTAGATATTTTATTTCACATCTTCACAATTTATTGTTATTATAATCATTACAATGTTTCTACGAGTACTCTCTTCTATCGTTAAAATTTAATACTAATTTTAACAAATATTTACAGATTTCTTCCAAGTTTTTCTGTTATTTCACATTTAAGTCCATATATATTAAATTTAGTTAGATGATCTTAAATTTAAGCTTTTTAAATAAATACAATTAACGAATATTCATTAGTTGTTCTAATAGATTTTAAAAAATGACGATTCAATATGTGTACCGCCTTCATATTGACAAAAGTAGTAAAACTAATTTGTCTTTCAAGTCCAGATAGTTTTAAATTTCCACAATTAAATACAAACTATTACAATGTTCTACTAAGATTCTCTCCTATCATTTTGCATTGAAATGCCAACATTCAATAATTTTTACAATTATTTATGGATTTCTCCCAAGTTTTCTTATATTATTTTACATTCAAATCCATATATTTGAATTTGTTAACTGACTTGAATTTAGACAAATATTTATTAATTGATCCAATAAATCATAAAAATGATAATTCAATGTGTACACCGATTAGTACCGGCATAAATGGTAAAACTATATTTTCATTCAAGTCCATATAATTTAATATTTTCACAATCATATACAAAATTATCTTTGATACTTGTACATTTTTCTACATTTAAGTTCATAAAATTTCTCTCTTTTTAAAATTAATTATTCAATACAAAGAAATATATACATGATTTTTTCTTTTCAACGTTGGTATTTCGTTACAAACAAATATATACAAAAAATTTGTTTTCAAAATTGGTACATCATTACAAACATATATAATGTTTTTTCTTCATAAAATTGGTACATCAAATGGACTCTTCATCATTATTAAATTATATTTTGTAAAGAATAACATTACAATTAATGATAAGTGATGAATGTTTGTATTCTGAAAAAAGAATAAATATTTTCAATTAGTAAGTTTTTGTACAAAAAGTTACATTTTAATTAGTTATATTCGTAATACGAGTTAATCAATGGACAAAAATTATACCATATTTTGATTAAAAATATTTTTCTTTCATATTTTATTATCTTTTTTACATAAATGTTAAATATTTTTTGAAAGTTTTATATTATAAAATAAAAATAGCAAGGTACGAAACAATGGATTAAAATCATTTTTTACATAATTCAAATTACAATGTGATTTGTAACGTTTCAGATCTAATTTTCACTCAATGTTTCTTTTAGCAATTAAATAAATATTTTTTACCACTCTATAACATCATATAATTATTTTGATAAATATGTGCTGCAAGAACTATAAATACATACAAATATATTGAGTCTTCGGTATCACACTTCTATTTTTAGGTATTTGTCGTCATTCTCTCAAGTAATATTTTGAAATTTAATGTATACATCATTCATCTTTTAGTCAAATGTATCGAAACCTAAATGTCAATTTCAAAATATATGTACATGAATATATATTTATGAAATTTTATAAAAATATTAATTTCAAAATTTATCAATAACGATTATTTTCATTTATTTGATTGTCAAATAATGAATCCTGAAAAATAATAAATCAATATATAACTCATTTTTATTAAGAAAAATCATAATTTATCTTTTATTCAAATATAAAAATATACGAATCTCATAACAAAAATACACGGTTATAAATAGTCATTTCGATTTATAACTCATTTATCCTAACAAAATCCATCGGATATTGCATAATAAAAAATAGTTATAATATTATATTTCTACAACATACCATGTGCAATGCACGGATTACACATTAGTCTTAATTATTTCCATTGCTGAAAATACTCAACAATAGCGGTAGCTACATGTAACAATAATGTCAACTTCAAAAGCAAGTACATTAACGAATATAAAAGATGTTTCTTCCTTTGAACTATCTTTTACAAGTTTACCGATTCTCCCACGTTGGAAAATTGGTTGGCAGATTGCAAATATAAGATGTAATTGACAAGTTGCATTAAATTCTTCATAGAGAAATTCGATGAATCAGATTTTTCTTCTTCTTATCATACGCTGAGAATGAATTACTTGAATTAAAACAAACCATACACGACAATGATTCTATATTTAGCTCGATCTCTTGAAGTTGCATATCCATCACTTCATAGATGGTTCAACATGATAATAATGAAGGTGTGTCTATCTTTTAACCTTATGACGCGATCTTCTTTGGACAATAAACATGATGCCTATATCAGAGATGAGAAGTGAGAAGAAAACCTAACATGTATTTCCGTCCTACAAAGCCCAATTCCACACTAAACTAAAAAAGGATTAAAAAATAAAATTCAGTGGGGGCGACGGCCTTCACTGGGCCTTATATAGGTACGCCACCGATCGTATGTCGACGCACCTAGTCTTATTTTTGAAAAGCTACCTTTTGAATTTATTTTTTGTTTTTATTATATCTTAAAGTTATATGTATATATATATAACTTTAGAATATATATATATATATTATTTAGATTTTAATTTCCAAAAGTAAAATTAAGTAGTACATTTAAAACATTTGTAAATACATAAAATCAAAATAAATAAATAAATATATATAATTAAAGGATTAAATTATTATAAAATAATACAACTTTTATAAATATTAAAATTTTATTTATTTATAAAAAATAAAAAAACTTATAAAAATAAAAAAAAACTTAATTTATAAATTAATGATTAAACATATTTAATTTGACAATTAGTATATGAAAGTATTTAAAATGCTTAAGATATATTAGGAATAAACATATACCATAAATAACTTCAAAGTATAATAAAAACAAAAATAAATTCAAATGGCAATTTCTCAAAAATTGGACAAGTATGTCGATATACAGTAAACGTATATGTCGACATATACTGATATGTTGATTCAAATTTCAAACTTTTGAAATTTCCCATCTCTTTCACCGAATTCAAAATTCAAAACAACACTTTATTAACAATTACATATCCGTTCAATGCATATTTAATCATCTTATTTTACTCATTCAAACCTATCATTTTTTATATTAAAATTTAAAAACAAAATAATCTTTATTACTCACTATCGTTTCAAAAAATGTCTTTAGCTCGAGCATCATCTTCCCAAGCTCCTGAGCTCTCTATAAGGCTTAGGAATTGGCTTCATGATAAAGAGTCGATACAAGCATGCGTAGAATATGAGAATAAAACTAATTTTTTTTGGTTCTCGATGATTTCAATTGTAATGATTTACATGCTCTTGTTTTTTATAATGATATTTCGGTTTAACAGATCTTTCATGAAACAAT
Organism: Allium fistulosum; assembly: GCA_030737815.1. Taxonomy (NCBI): domain Eukaryota; kingdom Viridiplantae; phylum Streptophyta; class Magnoliopsida; order Asparagales; family Amaryllidaceae; genus Allium; species Allium fistulosum. The sequence continues at coordinate 458,607,648 of CM060905.1, forward strand.
ATTTCTTGTTATCCCGCAGTGTTAAAGACAGTACTATTGTTTTAAATGCTCTTTTATCAAGAGAAATTTTGAGTTGTAAAAGTCGATAGAAATGAGCTTTTGAAATTAGATATTGATTAAGGCAATCATGAAGTGATGCATAATTTGTTTGAAAATGATTTAAAAGTTGGTTTTAAAAGCAAAAATCTTCGACCAAAAGCAAGACTTATAAATGTTATTTTACAACAAAGAATCTCTTCTCGTACCGGAAATTACAACAATCTCGGTTTTGAAGTTTTTAAAACTATATTTGCTATCTTTTCTAAAAGTGACATAAATTAGGTATGAATAATCTTGTCAGACTTTGTTGTCAAAAGAGTCACTTCATATGAAAATACATTTTTACCATGAAATATATTTAACCAATTTTTTTAATATTTCAAAGTTAATTAAGAGCCGAAACAACTTCAAGCCCAAAAGTCTTCAACAATAAGAACATCTCTCTCATGCACATTTCCTTTGAATTCGAACAATATGAGACTTTGGTCAAAAAAGAAGAAAGGTTGGCCACGGAGGAGCAAGAAGAGGAGAAACAAGAAAGGGGGATAGATATACAAGGAGAAGAGATACACATCTTTTGAAAACTTTGAAAGAATGTATGTCAATAAATTTAGAAATAATCAATAATCAAGAGAAGCTTTTCAACAATCAAAAGAAACTTAAAAGGTCGATGCGTAAAGAGTTCTTGAAACTTTCTAACAAAATCGACAAGTTTTCGGAAATATTGTAAAGAAGCTTAATGACAACTCTCCCTCACTATCTTCATCTTTTTAGTTTTATTCTTTCTTTTGTCAAAGATTTTGAACGTATCTTTGTTATTATTTCCTCCATGCTTATATGTAATAAGAATTTTTTTGTTTTGACTTTTTAATTCATGCTATACATGTTATACTCTCTAAATATAAGTAAACATAAATAAATATTTATATTAAAAATATTAAGCAGAAAGTAAAATAAAAACAGAAAATACAATTGTATGTCGATATACATAAAATGCATATGTCTACATGGCAACCAAAGACCATATGTCGACATACAACCAAGGCACAATAAACTTAGTTTTGAAATTAGAAGTATGAAATCATGAATCAAAGATTGAACAAATATTGAAAATCAAAAGCATAAACTTTTAAAATTAAAACTGAGACAGAAGCAGATGCAGACCTAGCCAGTTGGTTGAATGTCAACACAGGTTGAACCTTGGCCATTTTTGCAGGGCCAATAAGATTTGTTTTAAGGACTCGGGCTGAATTTATTTATATGTTCGGCTCAAGTTAACGATGATGTGACCCCGTTACTCCTATTTCATTGTGATCGCTTGATTATGTTTATGGACTAAAGGAATGTTGACTTGATTATGCTTATGGCAACATTTTGTGTTATGAATTGATATTGATTGAACCGGTGTTGTATTGGATCATGACTCATGATGTCCTTGAGAGCAACCATGACATTCATTTAGAGTGTGGTGGCTTCACGGATCTTAGACCATGATCCGTCCATGCGAACCTTGTGTGCTTGATCATGGATGTTTATTTTGTTATGGGCCATGATATGATTGAAATAGATAATTATATGTGTGTGTGTTTTGGTAGACTAGCTCTGGTTGTAGGTTAAGGTATGTGTTATCCCGCCTTTTGGCAAGGCCGTGACACCAAAAAAGTTGACTGGAAAACTAAAGACAGTTCGTCATAAAAGTTCGTTATACACTGTTTCACCATGGATATCCATAAATTTTGTCCGAGTCCGAATCAGGCTACAATTGGTAAGACACGTCAAACAAAGTCATGAAAGCCAAGGCTCCAGATTTCAAGTCAATCCGAGTTCGTGTGCTCAAGTTATGATCGATGCAAAATGAAGGAGGAGATAGCCCTATGTTCGAATCCATCAGAACAAGCCTTGGTTCGAATTCATAAGACTAGTCCTACGATCGAATCCATGGGCCATGCATTGGTTCGAATCCACGGAGCATAACCCTACTTTGAATCCATCGAGCAAGCCATGGTTCGAACCCATCAGCACAGAGCCCTGGTTCGAATCCATTGAAACATTCCCTACTTCGAATCCATCAAAGGGAAGGCCTTCGAATCCATGCAGTTGAAGAACTTCGACTCCATCCCACGACTATCTTCGAATCCATTCAGCTGAGAAGCCTTCGTATCGATCAACTATGGCCTACTTTGATCGATACGAAGGAAACATCCATTTGATCGATTCGAAGGAGCATACTTTCGAATCCGTTACCTCGAATCCACCAAGTCAAAGCGGCTAAAACCATGGATTCGACCCAGTAAACTCGGAGAAAAAGATGGATCAACCCGAGAAGCACGCGCGCCACATCACCACGCACATGCACCAAGCATCGATTCGACCCTATCGATTCGAAGAGATCGATTCGAACCACTCGTGTCCACCGGAAATGCAATCTTGAATTGATCATAACTCGAGATCCACAAGTCCAAATGCTATGAAATTTTCACAGGAGCTTGCGTATACATGGAAGAATGTCCACACCAAATTTCATCTCGATTGGATGCTTTTTTGATCGATTCGAACTCAGGTTCGAATCGATCCCAAAGTGGGCCCGGATTTCCAGAATCCGGGCGAGTGGGCCCCCTCACGTGCCAGAAGGGGTCTCCCCGGATTTTAGGCGAAATATCAGCCGTCTACACCTATAAATAGAGCTCCTGGTCATTCAGAAAAGAGGTCGGACAATTTTAAGAGCTAGAAAGCGCCCAGACTCTACCAGAATTACTCAAAATCACCACTGCTTCCTTAGATTCAGATTTAGCTCAGAAAATCAGTAGTATTACATTATAAGAAATTGTAATCCTCAAGTGGACATCAATAAAATCATCAACTTCGGAGTGGACGTAGGCAAGATTGCCAAACCACTATAAATTCTGTGTTGTTTCCTGCTTTCATCTAATATTTTCGAGAGTTCTTCATTTTTATTTCTCTACATATTTGATATCTGTGATATGTGATTGGGAACTGGTGCTTTCACGACATTTGGGGTTTGTGACCAATTTTGGCGCAAACACTTTGGTGCTTTCACTGAGAATTGAACTCAGGAGTTCTATCATTTGAAAGTTGAATCAGAAGGCTAAGAGATTTAGATCCGAAGAATCATGACAAGACAAACAAGTAGAAGGCAAAGGCCAGAGTGAAGTCAACATGAAGGGAGTCAAGAGGCTTCCTCGGGGGCGAACCAAGCATCGATCTTCATCACCAGGGATGAGATGGAGACAATGATGAAGAGACAAGAAATGATCCAGAATTTGCTTCAACAAATTGGACAACTTGGAGCGCAAAACCAAGGAACAACCAGAATCCAGAACGGAGCAGGACCATCTGGCGCAGCGCCGGAGCTGGGGGGCATACACTTAGAGCATGTTGATCCGAACCCGGGAAGAGAGACAATGACATCCGAGCAATCTGACAGCGATAGAGGGATGAACGCTCAACCAGGGGGCAGACACCCGAAAGCTCGCACGGACTCGGGGGGCCAGATCGAAGGTAGTGAACGAGGACTACAGCTTGGAGACAATGACAGATTGGTAGAGATGGTCAGGCGAGCCATGAGAGGCAGATTAGTAAACAGAGATCTTGAAGATGTGAATATGAGTCCCTTTTCTCCTGCGATTAGGTTGGCTAGGAACCCACCAGAATTCAAACTGCCAACAGTGGAAAGGTATGATGGGAGGACGGACCCTACGGTCCATCTAACGAAGTATATAAGGCACATGGAAGTGCTGGGGGCATCACATGAAGTCATGGCCCGGTGCTTCCCATTGTATTTGACAGACATAGCAGCTTTATGGTTCAGACAGCTAGAGAGCGGCTCCATTGGGACATGGACCGATTTGATTGAGAAATTTATGAGGCAATTCAGGGTTCACATTTCAAGGCCCAAGAATGTGATGAGTTTGGCAACGCTAAAGCAGAAAGCTGGAGAGTCTTTGAGGAATTTCCTAACGCGGTTCAATGCGGCAGCAGCATCGGTGGATCGGCCAGATCCATCCATGGTTATGATGGCAGTTGTGTTCGGAATAGCTGACGGCACAGAATTCAAAAATTCATTAACTAAGGATCCGCCTATGGATCTAGGAGAATTCTATCACGAGACAGAAATTTTTTTGCGATTGGAAGACGCTAATGCTGAAAGAGAAGAAGGAGAGGGAATATAAGTTTATGCAATTAAAGACAAAAAGCCTCTCGAAAAGGACTCAGGCAAGGATAAAGGAAAACGAAAGGCTGAGGATAGTGGTGACGAGCCAAAGCGACCGCGGAGAGAGCCACGATTCACCACCTACTCAGAGCTGAATGAGAGTTTAGAGCGAATCTACTAAGATACCCGAGAGCAAGTCCCTTACCGTAGGCCAATACGAAGGGACCCCACTGTTGACGAAAGGAAATCAGACAGATATTGCTTATTCCACGAACTGAATGGTCATAACACTAACGACTGTAGACATATGAAGGATGAGGTGGAAGGGCACATCAGGAACGGTATGCTACTTCAGTATGTGAGAAGGCGAGCTCCAACGGTGGAGCCAGAGCGACCACCGTCTGCATCAGCTAGGGGTGCCCCCGAGCCGGGACATCGTATGATTATCAATTAATTGAAATAACGATGAACAAGTCGTAAACCTCTCACCAACACGGGTAAGTCATTTGCACACGTGCGAGATCACGAACGGTCCATAGGCATGCTCTGAATGACTACTAACCCTATCGTTGTGGGAGTTTACACTTTGACATCCTTGCTTTGCTTTTGTTTCATCTTGATTTGAGCATTTGAACTTGATTTTGTTTAACATTTCTGCTAAAGACTTATTTTCAATAAAAAAATGCTACTTATGATTTCATAACGGCTAAGCCACTTACACATGTATGGAATCGCGAACGGTTCCTGGACATGCTCTGAGATGGCGATAAACCGTTACAACAAACAATCCGGGAATTCACCCGAACGTGAAACCTGGTATTGATGATACTAAGTTCCTCCCCGGGCACACTCAGTTCGCCTCGAACGGCACCCGACCGCGAACGGTCACAAATCGCCTCGAACGGCACCCGAACGCGAATGGTTACAAATCGCCTCGAGAGGCATCCGACCGCGAACGGTCACAATTCACCCAGTATGACATTCGATCGCGAACGATCACATTTTGCCGCGAATGGCATCCGACCGCGAACGGTCCCATTTCGTTATTTGCCGCGAACGACATCCGACCTCGAAAGGTCCCATATTACCTCAAATGGCAAACGGTCGCGAACAATCGTCATTCGTGGTCAGGAAAAACTATCAATTTCTCTGCAGGTCACCAACAGGATATGGACATCCATCTTATGGCATTACAAAACACACCTTCCTGTCGCAAGGCATGTTTTGGGGGACAAATGTTATCCCGCCTTTTGGCAAGGCCGTGACACCAAAAAAGTTGACTGGAAAACTAAAGACAGTTCGTCATAAAAGTTCGTTATACACTTTCACCATGGATATCGATGAATTTTGTCCGAGTCCGAATCAGGCTACAATTGGTAAGACACGTCAAGCAAAGTCATGAAAGCCAAGGCTCCAGATTTCAAGTCAATCCGAGTTCGTGTGCTCAAGTTATGATCGATGCAAAATAAAGGAGGTGATAACCCTATGTTCGAATCCATCAGAACAAGCCTTGGTTCAAATCCATAAGACTAGTCCTACGATCGAATCCATGGGCCATGCATTGGTTCGAATCCACGGAGCATAACCCTACTTCGAATCCATCGAGCAAGCCATGCTTCGAACCCATCAGCACAGAGCCCTGGTTCGAATCCATTAAAACATTCCCTACTTCGAATCCATCAAAGGGAAGGCCTTCGAATCCATGCAGTTGAAGAACTTCGACTCCATCCCATGACTATCTTCGAATCCATTCAGCTGAGAAGCCTTCGTATCGATCAACTATGACCTACTTTGATCGATACGAAGGAAACATCCATTTGATCGATTCGAAGGAGCATACTTTCGAATCCGTTACCTCGAATCCACCAAGTCAAAGCGGCTAAAACCATGGATTCGACCCAGTAAACTCGGAGAAAAAGATGGATCAACCCGAGAAGCACGCGCGCCACATCACCACGCACATGCACCAAGCATCGATTCGACCCTATCGATTCGAAGAGATCGATTCGAACCACTCGTGTCCACCGGAAATGCAATCTTGAATTGATCATAACTTGAGATCCACAAGTCCAAATGCTATGAAATTTTCACAGGAGCTTGCGTATACATGGAAGAATGTCCACACCAAATTTCACCTCGATTGGATGCTTTTTTGATCGATTCGAACTCAGGTTCGAATCGATCCCAAAGTGGGCCCGGATTTTCAGAATCCGGGCGAGTGGGCCCCCTCACGTGCCAGAAGGGGTCTCCTCGGATTTTAGGCGAAATATCAGCCACCTACACCTATAAATAGAGCTCCTGGTCATTCAGAAAAGAGGTCGGACAATTTTAAGAGCTAGAAAGCGTCCAGACTCTGCCAGAATTACTCAGAATCACCACTGCTTCCTTAGATTCAGATTTAGCTCAGAAAATCAGTTGTATTACATTATAAGAAATTGTAATCCTCAAGTGGACATAAATAAAATCATCAACTTCGGAGTGGACGTAGGCAAGATCGCCGAACCACTATAAATTCTATGTTGTTTCCTGCTTTCATCTAATTTTTCCGAGAGTTCTTCATTTTTATTTCTCTACATATTTGATATCTGTGATCTGTGATTGAGAACTGGTGCTTTCACGACATTTGGGGTTTGTGACCAATTTTGACGCAAACAGTATGGTTGGTTTATTATGTTCGATTATGATATATTATGAGTATGGTTATAGGAGGTATCAGACTGAACTTATGTACATTTACTCAAACTATATGTCTGACCCTTATCTACCATTGTTTTTATATACGTATTAATAGGTTGATGGACTATGGAGTAGGACCGATATAGGTGATGCCGAAGGTGTGGATGACGATATTTCCTATTATGAACGTTGTATATATCATCTGACACTATCATGTGATATGTAGATATGGATTTGCTGTACAGACATGACTATATAGTTGGATTAGGTTTGACTATAAAGATGTTTTATATTATACAAGTAGGTTGGCACGTGCGATGCACGTGAGCAAGAGGGGCTAGTATTAAAAAACACGGTTTCTAAGATTTTTTGGATCTTATGAAATGATTTTGACGTACACTTAATGTCTCATTTTTATGCATGTACATGCACATATCAACAGTTTATCAAAACGTGAATAAGACTACGTTATTTTAGAAAATAATTAAACATGTAAAGAAAGTAATCGGCTATTATATCAATATTTAAAAAAATGTAACAAATATAAAAATTAGCGCTTTCAGTGGTTTGAAACTTAGAAAACTTGCATCATCTCTCTTTTAAAAGTAATAAATGACTATATTAATATATAGAGAATTTTTTTGTCCACCATACAAATCGCACTTCCCATGATACTCCGTTCCTCACAAACTCTCAGTGCTTTCTACATCACTATTTTTCCATAGTCAAATCAAAGTATATACATTTTGTTTCTATGAGAATTTTAAATCCAACAAAAAAAGAGAAGCATAATATAAATTTATAGGGAAAAAGTAAGTATCCAAAATATTTCTCTTATTGAAAGACAGTTGTTCACAAAAGTTGAAGGAAAAAAATGATATAAAAATAAAAATGATGGGAAATAGTTGTTAGATTGAACATTTGTTTGTCCAGTTACAGAATCAATGCTGCAACTTTCAATGAATGTGGATACAATCATGGGAAGAAAGTAAATATTTATACATACAGTCTTGCTTGTTGGTGTAATGACGAAGAAAGTGGGAAGCAATTGATTTCCCAAATCTTCGGAAACAAACTATAAAAATCAACTAATATCAAACTAAAACAATTTAATGATATGCAAGAGAGATGAAACAATGCAACAATATCATCCACTATTCCATATTTGTCATTAGGTCCCCATTTGATTTCCTTTTTGAGCTAATTGCCAAATTATCAAAATAAAATCCAAACAAAACATTGAAGAGGTGTTGATTCTCAATACGGTAGCAGTTACCAAATAATGAGTATGAGACTAACAGTAGAACTAAGATGGAATTAATGTACTTTCCAATTTTGTCTTTCAAAACTTTCATCTCTTGTACCATCTTTGCATGTAAATTTTGTCACTGGTACATGTGTTGATTACAAATTTAATTTGACTGTAAAAACACAGTGAATCAATCAATCAAAACACAGTCTAGCTTTAGAGTTCCAACCTTGAGTAGTTCACTGTCTTTATAATGCACGCATGCCTCATAACATGCACGCGGGCACTAAATACAGGCTTCAACCGTGCATGCAGTTTTGGGTAGCTCGAAGTCACATGCAAGCTTTATTATGCATGCTCGGATGCTTCAGATTATACTTGCATCAAACCCTCCCTGCTTCTGTTCTGTATGAATGCACACACCAAGTCACATGCATCATCATGCATACATCAACCATGCTGTAGAACAGTCACATGAAAGCTTCAGTTGGATACTGTTCATCTGCACGTATAGGATTCCAACATTTCTGCTTCTAAAATGTCACATTTAACTTTGATTGGTACTTCATTTTTGCTTTTGTACTTCTGCAGAATCATTGCACCAGTAAAATACAGTAGACAAAAGTTGGAAAATGACGCATCTCCTTTAAAGTCATCACTATTCTTGTGTTCTTCGCAAATGTACCAATTGATCAAAATCTCAACAGTTTGCGATCTTGTAAAATACAGTAGACGACTCAAATAAATATTATTAATGCATTGGCCTTGGAATTATGTAATCTTTTCCCTACCCCTGATTGGTTCATACCATTGGCTCCTGGAGCTGTGTGCAAGTATTAAAGTAGCTCATGCTGTCAATGCAGCAAACATGCGTGTGTATGATGAAGATTAGAAGAACTGCAAATGATTCTCCTACCAATCAACAAATTAATTTCATAACAGTATAAGTGTAAAAATAATAATAAACTAAAATTTCATAACAAATCTAAATATATGTATTTATGATAAAAAAATGCCAAAACCACGTTTATATCAAATATCATCGACTGTTTATTGTGATTATATCAATGCTTATGAAAAAGAGTGCACATCTGTACCTAATCAAAATAACCATATAAAAAAAATGGTTACTTTTTAGTTGTTTCAATATGGCAATATATATGATAATACAAATGATGATAATCAAGCACGTGTGAAATATATTGGGCATAATCTTAAAGTTGGTAATATGTTTATCACTCACTGAAAGTTTGCTCAACTGCACCTAAAATGCGTGGACTAATGAATTTAATTTTTCAACACACTAAATCTCTGTTATGATAAAGTGAAAGAATCAGGGGAGAAGGCAAAAACCCAAGTCAATCTACCAACCAAAAACCCATGAGTTTATATCATTATGAATTAGACAGTGTCTTTTACTGTCTTCTATGTTTTATGCAAAACTATGAACTTATTAGATGTCATATATTTGTAAGTGAAGAATAAAATGATATAGCGCAAAAAAAAATACGCTGCATAAAGATATGCACACTTCATTATGAGGAAAAAAAATTCTCTTAGTGTGTTTCATAAGAATTATTTCAATTTTTTAATGAAAGAAAGGACTATATACTTGTAACTGAGCAACAAAATGTTGCATAAAAAAATATCATGTACAAAGATACACACTTCATTATGGGACAAAATATTTCACTTAGTATGTTTTATAAAAAATGTTCCATTTTTTTTAATAAAAAAGGATCAACGGTGGTTAGAAAAATGATAAATTAGTAGCGAATAGGCAAATATTACTGTATAATGATGTAACACTATTGGTTTGAGTGTAACGGATGGTAAAATAAGAAATATGAAAACTTACTGCAATGATTGCATATAATGTTCAAGTGATATATCATTTGCGTTGAACATTGTAAGATGAAATTAATCTATTTGTTAACAAACAGAAGTAATAGTTAGAAAAAATACCGACAGACATAATTTTTCTGGCCTTATAACTCCACCTCTTTGATAATGTATAGCAAAAAGTGACTAAAGGAGCATTACAACTGTAAAAAATTTGAAAATAGAAATCTTTCTCCCTTCCTGATCAAAAATAAAGTTACCATCTATGTTAATAATAACCATTAATATATTTAGTCGAGAGACATATAATAATTAAAGAAAGCCATAACACCATAATGGCATAAGTGATATAATAATTGATTAATTATCAACTTATGAGAAGCAGAAGATAAAGTACCTAGGTAGGCATCAAGATGAAGGCAAACCAAATTCATCTCTTCTACGTGTAGTAATTACTCTATTGAAAAATTCAAAAGGTCAGCTACACATTATAAAATTAGGCAATCAATATATTGATCTTGTTGAGTAATAATATGTCTACTTATAAGTGAATAGACGATAAATTGATAAAATTTAAAGCACGCCGTTAAAATAATAATTGAAGCAAACCATGACATAGTAATTATGTTATTATACACGGGTGAATATTTTTCCATTTGACATCCTCATCAATTAACCATTTTGCAACAGTAACTTAATGAAATATATATGTTAAATGATAAAAGAAATACTTCTTCAGCTTAGAAGAAGCAGAAAGAAAGATAAAGTGAGTAGGTGTTAAATTTTTGGATACCAATATTTTTGAATAGAAGTCTGACATGATGTTTAAGACTTTTTTCAGTTGATTTTATTGGTTCCATGAAATGGTTGCAAAACCCAATAGTAGTTGTAGGCTAAGTAGCCTTTGTAGTTGCAAACTTAACATCCCCTTTGTACTTTTATTATCAACTCTTTACACACTATATGGAACCAAGACTAAAATAAATACACACAACATAAATGGAACCAAGACTAAAATAAATACACACAGCATAAATGGAACCAAGACTAAAATAAATGCAGAAAACATACATTGATCCAAGATTGAAATGATGAAAGCTACTATAGATAGTTTTTTTCTCAAAATGTATGTAGCTATATACATCAGAAAAGGAAGTAATCATTTTTCTTCTTCTTGTACATATGCATGTGTACATTTATATGACAAAGAAATAACATAGAACAAAGAAGAGCACTTCATATTGATTCATTCATTATGAGTACAACAACATTGAAAAACAATATTCCTCTACATGTTATATTTCACGGACAAACAAATTATGAATTTGTAGTGCATTTCAGATTTATAGGTGAAACAATGAGTGATGAACATGTACCTGCCAACGTCGAAGTCCGCGTCAGCCACCACACTGTCTCCATCAGGCACATGGCTCGGCATCGCCCATCACTGCCGGCTATTTTCATTGTCACCCATCATCTACAGCCACCCGAACAGAGTTCGACGTTGCCAAAAATTATAGTTCAGTAGATTGTGAAGCTGGAAATTGGAATGGTTTAAAAATTCATGCTGTAAGAGTTGGAATTAAGGAAGATGAAAGTAGTAGTGTGGAGTAAAAATCGCATACCTTATCCGAGACCATAAGTTATGATCTGAGCGGTGGTGATTAGGAGGCAGATTGAGCACATCATCAGCAGTTGAGGTAGCTCCATCGTGCCGCCGACAAACAAAGTCGGTGGGCTGAGCATGCAACTAAAGTCGGCAAACAGCAAATGTGGATGTCATTAGGGCGGATTGGAAAGGAAACCAAATCAGAGCCCATATATCGAGGAAGTGGAAAAGCGCAAAGTGGATAACAGAACAGAAGCAAAATAGTGGGTTGGTAGGTGGTAGATTTGCAGGTGGAACCAAAAAATTGAAGGGGAAATCAGCACGGGGAGGAAAAGAAGGGGGAGCTGAAATTGTTGGCTGTAAAAGGGCGGATGGAGTTGGTTTGTAGAGCAAAGTGAAGAACGGGGAGGGTGTGAACGGCGGTTGAGGCGGAGAAGGGTGAATGAAAGGCGGTTGGGAGAAAACATAGGGAGATGAAAGTGGGGAGAGTGGAAACGGGGAGAATTGTGGACGAACGACTGAAAGAAGTGGGGAGTAAAACATGTATAGCAGAATGGACACATTTGCCCTCTTTCCATGCATTGGAAGTTACTTTCGTAGTTAGTAGGTGCATGGGTAGAGTGGGAAGTCCAAATAAGCTTCACCAAAGTAAAGAATTTGTATTATTAGTAGAGATACATTATTTCCTTCCAATGTGAGTTTGGAAAGATATAGTTAGATTTCGTTTTGAGATATTAACGTCGGTTCGGACGTTAAGTCAGAGGGTCGAAAAGAGAGGGTTCCTCCTAGCCTCGTTTTGTATTCTCCTAGTCTTGTTTTTGTTCTTCTAGCATTGATTCCTTTTGATCTCCTTGATCTGCTTCTTGAATCCTTGTACCTAAATACTTAATATCGGATTATATCGTTGATATATCATCGATATATCACATATCGCTCCTTAATCGATATTTTTCTCAAAACATTGTTTAAAATATCGTTATCGATATATATTTAGATATTTGCAAGTATACCTCTTCGATATTTCATGTAGAACACCTGATGTTTGTTTAGAAATATCAATCATAAGTGTTAGAGGAAATAAATTTACAAATAAACACCTTCGCATTTTCTATGTTTGTTTTTAGTATATGGTAAATGATAAAATTTAGATGATATTTGGAATCCAAATGAACTAATTTTTCAGTTTTAACCGTATTTTTTCAATCTTCTTCGTTTGTCTTTCCATAAAGTAAACTCTATTTATTCCATTATTTTATATATTTTATTTATATTAACGCTTTACCATTCAAAACAAGGTCGTGTAAGTGTAACTTGTATTTTTAGTTATTTTCTTTATTCAATATATTTCTACTTGGTAAGTTAGCTTATGAAAATTTATTTTATAGTTATTATCATGCATTAAGAACTGAAAATTAAAGAACAATAAGTTATATATTTGACATATCGATAAAAACAGGCTGGAAGCAGTAACCGGTATCAAATCAACATTATTTGATTGGTAATTCAGGTAAAAACGAAAAAAAATAAACTATAAATATGATTTTTTAGAGAAATAATATAGCTGATTGGATGATTGAAGATACAGTGGATATAGTATAAAAATTAAATTTAAAATAAAGATGCACATTATACGAACCTCACAATTTTATAAACCTATTTTATGACTTGTATATAATGAAATATCCTGTTAAATAGATTGTTATCTATATACTATATGCAATCGGTCCTTGGTATTGATTTGCTAATATAGGTCCGAATATTTAAAAATCTAACATCATTATAACATGGTAACATATTATTATAGCGTTTATAATATGTTTTAGACATGTTTGATATTTAACTGATATTATTCGATATTATCTCGATATTTTAAAATATCTTATATCGGTACTTGACCGATACATACCCGATATTGATATTAACTACTTAGACTTGTACCGATCCACCTTGAATTATAATTCATCTGTATTTGTATATCCCTGCAATATTTCTAAGTAGTGCATCTATATTCCCCGCACTATAATATACTCTACTTGGAAAGTCATTAGTTATAATATTTATATGGCTGCTGTCATCAAAATCAATATCTGTGGTATCAACAATATTGTGCATTATTCATCAATGACTTTTCACATTGTTTAGGTGCATGTTATAAAGTTAAATCCTAATCATTTGAAAATTTTAAAGCATGAAAGGCTCATGCTCAATCCTAATGAAGTTCAATGAGCATCACGACGTCAAAGAATTTTTGAAATTTGATTACAAAGTTATAATAACAATTCAAATAGCAAAATACTTACAACATGTGTAGTTTAGAAGCCTTAATGCTCAAGTACTGTTGAAATCAGATCGAATTAAACCTACATTTTCACACCTACATTTTTACAATTTGTTCAAATTAGATTTTTGTACTCATTTCCCAGCCTTAATACCCCTTTAGGCTTTTGCCTAGAGTGAAGCAATATCAACTTAGGACTTTAGAACTAGGGTTTGTAGTTTAGTTTTTATATCATTTGTAGCTACTTCATTTTATTCCATATAGTTTTAGTCAAAGCCGATAATTTAGCTAGATTGATTATAGTCAACTCACTTTTGGATCTATTGGTTTGTGTCTGATTGATTCAATATGTTTTCATTGTTCTTTGTCTGTTGTTTGCAAGTCGTTTTGAATGTTAATTTTTGTTCGTTCTTCAATAAAATATCTATAGACAGTGTGACAAATGGTGAACTTAATTTATCTCAATTTTGCTTGTGTGATTAGCTTTAAAAGAGAGTTGATTCAAAGAATTACCATTTGATTCGTAGTCAATTCTAGAGTTAGAATTCCGATTTGTTTCAAATTTCAACTCTAGTTAGTCTTCGTAATTCTTTAGTATCGGTGCAAAATAAATTCAGAACTCCAAACCTCATTGAATTTGTTTAATACTCTTAGATTTGTTATCAGAATAAACGTAAGTGATGCATTTATGGTTTACTATCGTCGCGGATTTCACAAACGAATCACTAGTTAAGACATCAAAATCTTGCTGGATAGATTTGTGTTATGCAAACTGTAATAAATCACAAGCACACGCCGTATGTTTGCAGTACATGTGATCTCCGATCAATTTCCATATGGAGTTTGAATCCGAGGTTTTCAGAATGAGATTCAAATATGAAAGTTTGGACTTAAAGTCAAAACTAGATTTGAATCATGAATTGTATTTTCAAACGATTCATATTTTAATGTTTTGTATGTTTTTTCTTATCAAATAAACATTTAAGTGTGTGAAATCATCGGTTTTGTTTTCATAATAAAAATTTATATTTTAATGGTAGAGTTTGTATATATAAACTAATTAAATTTCACTTTTGTTTAATTTTTATTTATCATAGAAAATAGAAAGAATTTGTATTTGTGATTTGAACATGTCATTGATATTATTTGTTTGAGCATGTATTGATGTTTTTTTTACTACAATTTAGTATCAGTTTTGAATTATAATTTGAATTGAATTGTAATTGAAGATATTTGATTTGAAATGAGATTTAAATTGTAAAATTTTAAGATTTTTGATAACAATATTTGAATCAACTAAAATATATAATTTATAGTTTTGGACTTGATAAACAAATTTGATGAGTTTTAACATTCTAAATTAGTTTTGCATGGATAATGAATGAATAGGAAAAATGACTGTTCAAAAGTTAAAATTTTAGCACTATAATTGATTATAAGTTGAATGATATTGCTTTAAATCAACTTTATTTTGAATAAGCACAAGCGTAAAATTGAAACAAAGCAATATACTCCTTTATCACTATTTGTTCAAAATTAATTTAGAATTTTTATTGAAATGAATGAACACAGATTGACATTCGAAACAAATTGCAAATATAACAAAGAACAATGAAACAAATAATCAAATATATTGTTTTCTCGAGGAAACAATAGACTCAAAATTAAAGTAACTAGATTCAATTCAACTACACCACAAAATTTAAACGATACAGTATGAAGTAAATTATAATCTGCTAAAAAATGAAATAAAAAACTAAACTGCGAACTATAGATTTCAATACCCTAAGTGGAGATCTTGTATTCTAACGGTCTAAAGAGGGTGGATGTAAAATATGAACATGGTCTGAAATGATATTTTTACCAAGCTTGGAAAATGTGATCTTGGTTTGACATGGTTTCAATGTTGTCTGAGTGCCAGGTGCCTAAATTATTGACATGTTGTGTGTATATTGTGAGATCTTATTGCCTCCTTTTTTGAATTATTATTTATTGCTCTGATTTCGAACTTTAAAATACTTGTGACATTGTGATACTCTAATACTCCAACTGTTATTAGACTTTTAAGTCTTTGGGTCATTCTTCTGCACTTGTATTTAAATTTATTTACTCTTGATCATTCTTTGAGCAACTCCAATAATCTCAGTGAATACACTATCTAAAGCGGTCCTTTGTAAATCTAACCGTCTAAAACGAATGTACAAAATATATAGTGTGGTACTATTTATAAAGATAAAAACATATAAATATCAAGGTTTAAAATTTCGTTTTTCATTTTCGTTTCGGTGGTCGAAAAATTTCGATATTTCGCTTTCGTTTTGAAAATTCTGAAAAAACCGTTCTAATTACGGTTTGTGGATTCCGTTTCTTTTTTCTAAAATTTTCCAATAAACATCCAAAAATAAACTTCTTTTTTTGTAATTATACTATAAATATCCAATATTAACGTAAATTTAAGCTATATTCTTTGAATTACACACAACATACATGGGGTTTGCAAGAAAATATACAACATGCAACAATTTTAATCATGAAAACTATTTTTTGAGCTTCATATGAATTGTAACAGTTGTTTTATTCATCTTTGAGCATCACTGCCCGAATAATAAACTAAATGAAATAATACAAAAACAAACTAATTTACGTAGATTACAAGATAAACCCAAAATAGTAATCAATCATAACCATTATGCTCAAGTCAAATAACATTATTTTAAAGTAGGCCCAAAATTTACCCATTAAAGAAAAATCGAACCGAAATAAACTAAACGCTCCAACCATAAGACCACAAGTATCTTCATCGTTGCCTCTACCCAGTAAACCCTAATTGAGAAAAAATAATCTCCGATGCCGCTTCTCACTTTCATCTGCCATATTGCTTCTCTCTCGACGTCACCTCTTTTCCTCGATGTCGCTTCTCTCCCGCTTAACGCCTCATTTTCTTCATCTCTCTTAGGTATCTATGAATATAAATTATTTTCTGTTTGAAACCGGAATTATCTCCAAATTCTGGCTTGGTTGTCACCAGAACCGGACCAGAATGGTCGGAACTAACATGCCGATCGGAATCTAAAACCATGATAAATATGCAATAAAACTTGCACAATTTGACCTTTATCGCATGTGCAAGCATGTTTTTGAATAGAAAGCTTTCGGAAAAGAGAGCAGCGATCTCAATTGAAGCCAAGTGTATATGATAAGGGTCTCATGTACTAATGTCGTTGAAGATTGCACACAATGACATGTGCAAGATTCAAAATTGCTCAAATTTGAAATGTCTTATTTTTGTGCAAGGTTTGGATGCATTTAAGCCATTTCAGAAATGCGTTGAAAAAGTTTGAGATTAAAAGTTCAAACACATCATTTCAGTGCTAGATTTGGAATGGAAGTATCCCGTTTTAATTTTACATTATTACATATTTTTTGATGTTCATTAATTTACAAACCTGCCGTTATTTCAGTTCTAAAATATAATAGAAACCCTTTCTTTCTTCATCCTTTTATTTTCATTTCAAATTTGCTATTTTGGTGTAGTGAGATTTTCGTTGGCTTAGATACATTGGGTTGGACCTTGGCTTGACGTTCTTGGGTCTGGTCGAATATGATTTTTTTGGGTCTCACTATGCATTTTAAGATCTAGATGCAGATCCGGTAGGATAATGGTACTAATAAATGCGTAATTTTTTTATGTTTTTTGGTTGGTTTTTTGGATAGGTTTCGGTCGGATTTGATGGGATTATTATCACAATTTTCATCATCCATACCCAACCTGATACTCTCGGGTATGGTTTGGGTTTTGGATCTTGTTGGGTTGGTTCGAGTTTGTGTTTCTCAATCCAGTTGTCACCCCTAAGCAGGATAAAGATTGAAAAGAAGCAATATGTTATTTTTTATTCTCTTTATTTGGTAGCCCAGTCATTAGTTGGATATGGAGATTAGTTGTCATGGTGAAGGTGACAAAGTTTGCGTTTATGTTGGCTAAAGCGATGGGTGTGTTAATATTATAGGATCTTCCCATATATGATCATGGTAGAAGACACGTTGGTATTTCTCAAGGCACAACGGATTGGATTTGAAAGTTTGACCGTTGCTTGAATTTGGTTGATCTGCTCAGGTGTAGGGTGTATGAGGTCACATGGGTAGAGGAGAAAATAACATTTGTAAATTTAAAAGGTAACCGATTTGTTGCTTTGATGTTGATGTACCTTCATTGGGCATTTGTGACACTTTTACCGATAGATGACGACCTTGTAGAAATGCATTAGCATAGTGTGCCAAATATTCGGAATTGAAACACGCTGCTAAAAATGAGAGTATTGGAGACATGGGAAAAAGTGCCTTTAATATTGTAAAATAGAATCAAATAATAATCTACAAGTAGAGGTAAACCAACATTTGCTTCGAAAGATGGGTGCCTCCAATGTTATTGAGGGCGGATTGTACACTGCCTAATACATAATATGGCATATATGATTTTGTCACATAGTTAATTTTATAAGGGGAAGTTCCAAACGCCCTTGCAAACTTTAATTAATAAATGATGTGTGCCTCTAATGCTTCAAAACAATTGCAAGGTGTAATATGTTTGTACCAAAAATGGGCACAACACTCTTCGGGAGTTGTTTGAAGAGATAAAATGAAGATTATAAATGTAAAACAGAGATTATCTAACAAAAACTCCAACAAACAGAAATGTAAAATGCACAGACACGCAGTTTAGAGTGGTTCGGCGTATAGCCTACGTCCACTATGAAGTTTTGATGATTTTATTGATTCTCTTTCAATGATTACAAGCGTTTACAGCAATGAACAGCGGATTACAGTTTAGAATTCGAAATTGACAGCAAAAGTAGGATGCGAATCTCAATTCGGCAGAGTCTGGACGCTTCAGAGAAAAAAGATCCTTTTTCCGTTGATTCTGGGGCTCTATTTATAGGCGTAGGAGGCTTGGATTTCGCTCAAACTCCGGGAGATTTGGCCTGACACGTGAGTGGACCCATTCGACCACTTCCAGAGAGTTTCAAGTCAATCTGTGATCGATACGAAATCATTTCGTATCGATCAAGATTACTTCCAATTGAGCTCAAAATTGGTGGAGATGTTCCTTGGTATGTGTGCAACCTTCAGTTAAAATTTCATGGTATTTGGATCAGTGGATTGAGAGATATCATCGATACGAGGCGATGTTCTTCGCTAGGCTGTCTGGTTCGAATCCATTTCTCTGAGCTGAAGGCTTCGAATCGATGGTATCACGCGCTTCTGTGAAGACGTGGAACGCACACTTCGCCTCGATCCGGTCTTCACTCCGAATCGACCGCGTCGACTCCATATATCTCGGCGCATTCGCATCAAGGGATGACGTGGTTCGCGCGCTTCGCCTCGATCCGATATTTGCTCCGTGTTGACTGCTTCGACTCCATGTATTTCGCCTCGTTTCCTTCGAGAGATGACACGTTGTCCAAGCTGGTTGACCTGATGGATTCGAGTAGGACTTCATTCATGAATACGAAGCAAACATTGACTGATGGATACGAAGTAGGCACTGAATGATGGATACGAAGCAAGCACTGGTCGATGGATACGAAGTAGATATTAAGCGATCGTTACGAACCAGGTGGCTTATTGATGGATACGAGCAAGTCTTTCTGGCTGAAGGTTCTATCGATACGGGGCTTATAACTGTGTGGACTTAACCATTCTGATTGACATGCGATCGATGGATGCGAAATCATCCATAGCGATGGATACGAAATCTGGGCCGAGCTGACTGATACGAAATCCATCGAGTCGAATTCGATGGATTCGAAGCATGCTTAGCTTCGATCGATACGAACTGCTGCTCCCTGATGGATACGAAAAGATGCTCTCCCCTTTGCCTTGCATCCATTATAACTCGAGCATATGAACTCGGATCGATCTGAAACTTGGAGCGTTGGTTTGCTTTATTTTCCCGATCATGTCTCATCGATTGGGACTTGATCCGGACTCGGTCAAAATTCAACGATATCCATGACGAACGACATTTGGAATCCAACTCCTTGGTGTCCTGGCCTTGCCAAAAGGCGGGATAACATTTGCCCCCCAAAGTACGTCTTGTGAAAACATGATGTGCTTTGAAAAGCTGTAGGTCTTCTTTGAATAATTTTGAAAGTCGTACCCCTTAGCCATTCTCTTGTATCGGTCCTCTTATGAATCGATGCTAAAAGTCGAAAAGCCTTTCTTCGTATCGATGTGGGTTGACCTGATGGATACGAAAATGATCATTCGTATCGATGGCCACAAATCGCGGTGAATTCTGATTCGAATTAGTGATATCTGGTGGATACGAAATGGATGTTCGTATCGATAGATTCTGATGGATACGAAGGTGACGCTCGTATTAGCAGGTCTGCTCTGTTTCGAATCGATGGCTCATAATTTGGATGTTTCGAAACGATGGTGTCTGGTGAACATTTCGCCTCGATGAATGCACAGCTTGATGGATTCGAAGAGAGGTTTGCATCGACCCATCGTATTCATGTGGCCTCCCTGTGCGCTTCGAACCGATAAAGTCTGGTGGGTTCGAAACGAGCCTTCGTTTCGATGTGCCGCCTGACTGGTTGCGACCGGTCAGATTGACTGGGAGTCGAATCGACTCGGTTCCGTCCTAGGCTTCATATAAATATCTGGGACTTCGTCATTTCTCACTTTTTTACCTTTTACTTTTACTGTTGTCTTCTGCATTCTCGTATCGATTCACGGACTTGGGAGAGAAGAACTGTTCCAATCTTCGAATCGATCAAACATCATTTCATTATTTCCCCAAACTCCGATTCAATTCAGGTAAATAAGCAATCACGGCTAAATTCAAGCGACGAAGTTCAGATCTCAGATCCATCGTGCCCTTGCCGATTATTGATTTTGGTGGCGCTAAGGCCAAATCTGGACCAGAGCTTGGTCGAGGATGGCCATGGCGATGCTCGCTTCAATCGGAGAAGAAAGAGTTCTGGAGGAATTGCTTCACCTCTAGTTCGTGTCGATCCGGGATAGGAGGGTTCGATTCGACCCAGATTTCATGATTTCGCATCGATTGATGGGTTGAAGGGGATGCAGAGGTTCGCATCGATCTAAGGTGGTTGGGGCTTGTGTCGAACTGAGATGATTGATGTAAGCGTTTGGCCCGCGTGATCGATGCGAAAATCTGCCTCCCACGATCAACACGAAGACCAAGAGGTCTCATTGGTTCAATATCGATAGCCCCAGATCGATGCGAAGTCATTGCACTTGGTTGTCACACAGCCGTTAACCCTCGGCCGATGCGAAGTAAGCCTCTCTGATCGATACGAAACCCACTCCTCCGGTCGATACGAACTGCCATCGATATGAAGGGTATCGAGTCGACCTTGATCGATACGAAAGTATCGATTCGAACTGGATCGACACAAAAGATATCACGCCTCCGACTGAATTTGAATCTGAACTACGATCGATTCCACGCTGAAATTCGACGAACTTAGCGAACTTTTGCATGCTCTTATATTCGACTCCGACGAGCTTCTGCCTTGCATAATTGGACTTGATTACAGGATTGCATATTTGACTGACTTTCGAAGCTCGTCGATGGAACTGTAACCTAACGAACATACAACGGACTTATACTTAAATCAGCCATCTGACATCTGGGTTGCGCGATCGTGACGGTCAGCGATGACGGTCATTGTCGGTCTGACTTCCAGAGTTTCGTCGCTAGCGTGTTTTCTTTAATTCTGCAGAATTTGCTCAAGTCACGCACAACATTTGCACTACACAACACATTCATGCACTTTACACTGGGGAATGCATGGGCTTTTTATCATCTAATGATGGTTTCTCCTGAGTTAGCTAGTGATGGAACCGTCAAGTCCGCAGCAGCAAGAGACTCAGAACCCTATCCTTCCCAGAATTGAGATTCCGGTCATCGAGACCGAAGCTATTGGTCCAGCTCCGGACGAGTTGCCCGATGCGTCCTTCATTAACAGTCCACCGGATTCTGTCCCGTCCAATATTTCTGAAGACATGCTAGGGAGAATATGCTTAAGGCATGACTTATCTTTGGATGAGGTACTGTTGCCTGGACCGGATGACAGGCCACACAATCCCCCGGAGGGGTATACTGCTTTTAATCGGCATGCGTGCGCAGCCGGCACACTTCCTCCGTTCAATGATTATATAAGAGAAGTGTTGGCTTATCTGGACATCGCTCCGTCTCAATTGCATCCAAACGGATATGCCTCACTCAACAGCTTGTTCATTGTATTCATGGAGTACCTCCATCGTCCTCCCCGTATGACCGACATAAGATACTTGTTTAATTTCAAGAGTCGGACTGACAGCCCATCTTACACGTTCTTGGAGTCTGTAAGGAACTGCCAAGTTGTCGCGGGGTCGTGGACTAGGCTAAGCTACTTTAAGTCGGAGTGGTTCTATGTCCGATGTCCTCCGGGGTTTGCCAGAAGATGGCTGTTCAGACGTGAGTATTGTCTTTTTTTTCAAGTAATTGACAGGGCAATTTTCGGAGTGAAATTAAACTTACATCTTCTTCTCTTTTTCTTTCAGCTATCATCCAGCGGCCTGAGGGTGGCTACTATAAAGAGATAGTTCGGGTCCTCCAAGAGATTCCTAGCGAAGAAAGGAATATTGAACTGTTATTGACAGATCGGAATCTCAGAGTCCTTGGGCTGATCGGCCGGAGGCAGAGCATAAGACTCGATGGTGCATTAAAGACCATCTCCAGGAAAAAGGTCAAGCGGATGAAGCCCAGGGTTGTGATAATCGAGGAACCCGATTCCGAGAAAACTCATACCGACGAGGAACCGTTGGTCGGACCTGCTAATGCAACCCCGGAGTCCGATGCAAAGAGGAAAGGCAAAGCAGTGGCCTCGAAACAGCCTAAGTCTGGGAGGCGGAAGTCTGTGGTTTTGCACCGTCCTTTGCCAGGAGTTAAGATTACGGAGGCATCCTCCCTGCAAGCTGAAGATCAACTCGAAGGGCCTGCTGACCCTCCAATCCCGGACATCGAGCCGGAGCAACATGACGTTGGATCGGGTGGGTCGCGACATATCGTCGATGTTAGCGAGTCTGATCCTACCAGTGCGATTAACACTTCTGGTTGGTCCGGGGGGTTACACATTCACACACTCTTCACGGCACAACACACTTTTCTAACCGTAAACAACACATCGCAAACGGTTACTGATTCTTCGTGGTTTTCTTTTCAGGTACGATGTCTGGGCAAGGTTCTGTGCTTGGTAGCTTGCGCAATAAGCGCCGTTATCGCGAGCCACGCAGGAGAGAGGGGGAGAGGGATTACGACTCAGGACATTCAGGCCAGGAGAAGTCTGACAGAGATAGGGGATACGTTCACCGATCCCGATCTCGCTCTCCTCCCCCCAGGACCTCTGCACCTCCTACGGCCGCGGTTACTTGTCCTCCCGAGACTTCACGGCCTAGGCCGCCTTCTCAAGCTTTGAGGTCCGATCCTCCGCGCATGACTGAAATAGCCACCTCTTCGGCTACTGTACCGGTCCCGACCGAGGCGTCTAGCGAAGGAGCGCTTAAACTGGCACAGATGAGGAAGGAATTTCCCGACATCTGCTTTGATGGGTATGTCTTCCCTCCGCACCTGAAGAGAATCCCGCCAACCGCGGAAACCACTATCCATGATTATGTTGCGGACATCTTTTTCCAGTATAGGGAGTGGGGACGGGCCGCGAGGAAGGCGTCTAAAGTGGCATTCGAGCGGGGCGTCACCATCGAGAAGCTCGAGAAGGAGCTGGGTCGCAACGACCAAATCATAAAAGCGCTCAACTCGGAGGCTGAGTCTTCTCGTAAGTCTGAAATGGAGGCTTTAAAGAAAGTTGATGAAGTGAACGCTGTCATGGCCAGGATGAAGCAAGAGCATTATACTGCCATCGAGGACATGGGTCACAGGAACACTTCCATTACCGCCGAGAGGGATGCCGCTCTGAAGGAGCTTAATGAGCTGAAATCAAAGTTTTCAGAGATGGCGAAGGAAAATGACGCAGCTAATGTCTCTGCGCAGGAGGCCTGTGACCAGGCAGTGACACTTCGAAAGGAGAAGGAAGCAGCTATACAACAAGCCCATGAAGCTGAGGCTGGGGTCGACGAGAAGGTACGGCAGGCGGAGGCCAGGATTGAGGCCGAGGTGGAGGAGCTACTCGTCACTTATAACGCCAATGTGCTAAGGCATCGAGACTTGACATGGCTTGACGACTACCCTACACATCTCTATAATGCCTGGAACCTACTGGTTGATGAGGAGAGATCTGGGCACCCTGATGAAGCCCTTGACGAGTTTGAGCTGGAGAACCGCATCCTTAATGATGACGAAAAGAAAGTTCTCCATGACTCCATGATTTCCCACGACAAGGTGAGGCTTGGTGCCCAGATCCAGGAAGTCGGAGAGAGCTCTGGTGCAGAACACCATGTTACGAGTTTTGAGATAGTCGTGTCATCTCAGTCTGAGCCAACTCCGATGATCTACTCCCAGCCTATCCCGGCGTATGACCCAGATCAACCGCATTTATCTCCTATTAAGGAACATCCTTCTGAAGCAGTTCAGACGACCTCGAGCCAAACCGTGGGAGGTACTTTGAACTAACTTCTAGTATATTTGGATTGAAGAACCCGTGTTGAAATGTTGCTAATGACATGCCTTTTCCTTTGATCAGTGACAGGAGTTGCACCAGCCGCGTCTCTTACCGCCCAAGAATCAGGTCAGGCGCCAGGAGCCATCATCTCTGAGGCGACCTCCGTCGCAGCAATGGCAGCAGTTGGAGTGACGCAGGGGAGCTCACTTTCTTTTGATGAGCACATGATAAACGAGCTCCTTGGCCGTCAAAGTGATCCTTTTGCGGACTTGCCATTCGGCTTGGGTGGATTCACGGCTACCTCTGACACTTCGTCTCAGACCACTACGGCCCCTAGCGAGGCAAGGGCACGGCGGGAAGCGGCGATGTTGGCCGAGATCAATGCCGAGATGGCGGCTGCGGCGCACGGCGGTGAAGTGGATGGCGGAGCGGCAGCACAGTGCCCTATTCCTCTTATGACTGTGTCTCCTGGGGGCACACTTACTGATACTAATGTACCAGCCCCTCCTCCGGCTGCGGAGTCTGTTCCTTCCACTCCTCCCGCGGGAAGCATCCCTATAGAGTCCAGCTCAGATGAGGACGTTGACATTATGCCTTCACCCGAAGAGAGCTTGCCTAAGGAGAAAGGCTCCAAGCGAAAGGGTACTGGTGGCTCCAGTAGTTCTTCGAGGAAGAAGAAGCTGAGGAAGCAGAAGGATTAGATATTCTTTTCATAGGCAGTTAGGGACTTTCGTTATTTTTTCTGCTTTTCCCTTTTGTAGGCCGTGTTTAGATGCAGGTTCGGCCCCTGCTAGTAGGAATATTTTGGAAAAAACTCATGTATGAACCATTTTTCTTGAGTTAGTTGGAATAAAATTTTGTTTTCTGGCTTCAGCTTGTGTTCCTTTCTATACTTGAATATTGCAGTGTTCGGACTTTGGTCCAGTGTATTTGCATTATCTGATTGCTTCAAGAATAGCTCATTTTACTTGTTAAGTACGGAAACCTCGGACTTGAGTTGTGATAGGGGATCGTATCGGAGCTGAGCATCGCATAGTTTCGGGTAATGACTAACATTCGCCCCTGCCCCCAGTTCCGGGGTCAAGTTGTGATGATCAGCTTGCGATGGCACCAAGCGAGGACCGAGTGGGCGAACTACGCTTGTTCTCTTATGAATCGTTCCATCCATACTCCGGGGATAGACGTCATCTCGTAAGCGGTTGTTTGCAATCTGGGAACATGGAGCTGACGGATGTTTGTACTCCGCTTCGCACTCTGGGAATGCGGAGTTGAATGTTTATACTCCACTTCACACTCCGGGAATATAGAGTTAAATGTTTATACTCCGCTTCACACTCTGGGAATATAGAGTTAAATGTTTATACTCCGTCTCGCGCTCTGGGAGGACGGAGTCGAATGTTTATACTCCACTTCGCACTCGGGGAATGTGGAGTTAAATGTTTATACTCCGCTTCACACTCTGGGAATGCGGAGTTGAATGCTTATACTCCGTCTCGCGCTCTGGGAGGACGGAGTCGAATGTTTATACTCCACTTCGCACTCGGGGAATGTGGAGTTAAATGTTTATACTCCGCTTCGCACTCTGGGAATGCGGAGTTGAATGTTTATACTCCGTCTCGCGCTCTGGGAATGTGGAGTTAAATGTTTATACTCCGCTTCGCACTCTGGGAATGCGGAGTTGAATGTTTATACTCCGTCTCGCGCTCTGGGAGGACGGAGTCGAATGTTTATATTCCACTTCGCACTCTGGGAATGTGGAGTCGAATGTTTATACTCCACTTCGCACTCTGGGAATGTGGAGTCGAATGCTTATACTCCGTCTCGCGTTCTGGGAGGACGGAGTCGAATGTTTATACTCCACTTCGCACTCGGGGAATGTGGAGTTAAATGTTTATACTCCGCTTCGCACTCTGGGAATGCGGAGTTGAATGTTTATACTCCGTCTCGCGCTCTGGGAGGACGGAGTCGAATATTTATACTCCACTTCGCACTTTGGGAATGTGGAGTCGAATGTTTATACTCCACTTCGCACTCTGGGAATATGGAGTTAAATGTTTATACTCCGTCTCGCGCTTTGGGAGGACGGAGTCGAATGTTTATACTCCACTTCGCACTCTGTGAATGTGGAGTCGAATGTTTATACTCCACTTCGCACTCTGGGAATATGGAGTTAATTGTAGGATTGTCGTGTGTTAACCCTATTAATACCGGTGTCATGACTCGTCCCCGAGCTCGGGTTTCACCTAGTGAGTGGCCGGTCATATCACAGCCACTCTCCATTTGAATAAGTCCCATTGCATGATGGGATTTAGCTCTTCGTGCATCGTGATGTTGCATATCGTACATAATGAATCACAGCTCTGGTTCGAAGAAGTGACATTTTATTGCTGAAATAAGAAAATGTGGCAAAGTCAGTTGCCTTATTACAAAGTTCAAATTTCGAAATGCAGAAACAAATTGCTAAATAGAATAAAATAAATGGAGCCTGTCATATGTAGTAGCGGCGGAGACTTTCGCTGTTCCAAGCCCTTGGTAAATCGAGACCGTCAACAGTCGACAGCTTGAATGTACCATCTCCGAGCTTTCGTGTAATTACATACGGTCCTCCCCAGTTCGGTTTCATGTGTGAAGGAACTGGGTAGATTCTCTTGAGCACGAGGTCGCCGAGTTCAAAGGTTCGAGGTCGAACTCTGGTGTTGTATAATCGGGCGACCCGGCTTCGATGTGCGGCTGCTCTCAAATCAGCCTCTTCCCGTTTTTCGTCCAATAGATCCAAAGACTCGGCTAGGAGTATAGCGTTTGTTTTTGGATCATAGTAAGTCACGCGATGAGAGAGCACTTCTGTCTCGACCGGAATAACGGACTCTGAGCCATAAGATAGGGAAAACGGAGTGTGTCCGGTCGCGGTTTTGTGGGTCGTTCGATAGGCCCATAACGCCATAGGAAGTTCATCGATCCACTTGCCCCCCGCCTTCTCCAATCGTTTCTTCAGGATCGATTTTATAACTTTATTGACAGCTTCAACCTGTCCATTCGCTTGGGGGTGTGCGATAGCCGAGAACTTTTTGCGGATATGAAACCGTTGACAGAAATTCTTGAATTCCGCACTCTCGAATTGGGCTCCGTTATCAGTGATGATAGTATGCGGGAGTCCAAATCGACAGATGATGTTGCGAACCACGAAATTTATCACTTTCTTTGTCGTAATGGTTGCTAGGGCTTCGGCCTCAGCCCACTTTGTGAAGTAATCAACGGCGACGATGGCGTATTTCGCACCGCCTTTTGCTAAAGGTAAAGCGCCGATGATGTCAATGCCCCACATTGCGAATGGCCAGGGACTGACCATTTGGGTTATTTCAGTTGGCGGAGCTCTCGGAATCCGGGCATGTATTTGGCATTTATCGCACTTCCGGGCATAGTTTGCCGCATCTCGGTTCACTGTCGGCCAGTAGTACCCATATCGGAGTATCTTCTTGGCGAGAGCTTGCCCTCCGGTATGATCGCCGCACTCTCCTTCGTGCACGTCATGTAACACTCGTTTGATTTCCTCGTGGGCGATACATCTGAGGAGAGGAACGGAATAACCTCTCCTGTACATGACTCCGTTTTGGATGACGAACCGCGAGGCTTTTCGCTGAATTTGTCTCTTTTCATTTCTAGGTTCAGGCAGCACCCCATTCTCAATGTAATTCCGATACGGAGTCATCCAAGATCCTCTACTGGGAGCGGTTTCAAATACAGAGTTCATTTCTATCCGATCGATGCTCGGAGTGGCCAAAGTTTCAACGGGGACAAGTCCCATTTGTTGCGCTTCACCTGTGCTGGCTAACTTCGCCAGTGAATCGGCTTTCTGATTGCGCTCCCGAGGTACATAATAGATGGCATAATAATCAAACTGGTTTAGGATTTCCTGAACTCGTGCCAAGTAAGCGGCCAGTCTTCGGTCTCTTGCCTGGTATTCTCCTCGCACCTGGCATACCACTAACTGCGAATCACAATAAATTTCTACAGCGATAATTCTCAAATCTCTGGCAAGTCTTAGGCCGGTTAGGAGGGCTTCATATTCGGCTTCATTATTAGTTGCACGAAAGTCGAATTTAAGAGCATAACATATGGATCGGCCCTCGGGAGTCTCAAGCACAACCCCAGCGCCCGAACACCGGTCATTTGACGCACCATCAGTATACAGCTTCCAGATGTATTCGGGAGATTCACTGGTTTCGGGTAAGTCTTCTGGAACGGTGAATTCGGCTATGAAATCAGCCAGGACTTGTCCTTGAATGGCCCTCCGCGGAGCGTATGCGATGTCAAATTGACTTAGCTCAATGTTCCACTTGAGTAACCTACCGGACGTTTCAGGCCGCGTAAGGACCTGTCGTAGCGGCTGGTCGGTGTACACAGTAAGCGGATGAGCTTGGAAGTAAGGACGGAGCTTCCTTGAGGCAATGACCAAACAATAAGCCAGTTTCTCCAGCCTCGGATAATTTCTTTCAGCTCCTGTTAGTCGCTTACTAACATAGTAGACCGGGTTTTGGACTTTGTCTTCTTCCCGGACTAGAGCAGCACTGATCGCATGCTCTGATACTGCCAGGTAGAGATATAGTTGCTCGTGGTCAACCGGTTTTGACAAGATCGGAGGTGTGGAGAGATGTTGAACTAATGATCGGAATGCGCCTTCACACTCCGTGGTCCATTCAAAGTTTCGTTTGCCCTTTCGGATCAGGTCGAAGAAAGGAATGCATTTATCGGTGGATTTTGAAATGAATCTGCTCAATGCCGCGACCTTCCCGTTAAGACTCTGGACTTGTTTTATAGTTCTAGGGGTTTGCAAATTTCTAATAGCCCGGATCTTCTCAGGATTCGCCTCTATTCCTCGAGCGTTGACAATGAACCCAAGGAATTTTCCAGATGCAACGCCAAAGTGACATTTGAGTGGGTTGAGCTTCATTCCGTACTCCCGGAGGATGCTGAACATTGAATTCAAATCTCTGACGTGATCGGTGGAGAATCGGGACTTCACCAGCATGTCATCCACGTAGACCTCCATGGTCTTCCCAATCTGATCAGCGAACATTCGGTTGACCAAGCGTTGGTATGTTGCTCCAGCGTTCTTTAGACCAAACGGCATGACTTTGTAACAATAGAGTCCCAGGTCGGTCACGAAGCTGGTATGTTCCTGATCAGGTAAATGCATGGATATCTGATTGTAGCCGGAGTAAGCGTCCATAAAGGATAGTAATTCGTGTCCGGCCGTCGAATCTACGAGTTGATCGATTCGTGGAAGTGGGAAGCTATCTTTCGGGCAGGCCTTGTTTAGGTCAGAGTAATCAACACAGGTTCTCCACTTCCCGTTTGGTTTCCGAACTAGTACGGGGTTGGACACCCATTCTGGATACAAGGCATCTCGAATGAACCCATTCGATTGTAGTTTATCAACTTCCTCCTTAAGGGCGGCAGATCTCTCTGGATCCATACCGCGCCTTTTCTGTTTCACTGGGACATGTCGCGGATCTATATTCAGGGAGTGACTTGCAATGCTCGGCGAGATCCCGCACATGTCAGAGTGTGTCCAGGCGAAGACGTCGAGATTCGCCCGAAGAAATTCGACCAACTCCTGCTGTGTCTGCTTGTTTAGTTGGGACCCAACTTTCAGCATCTTTGAATCATCATCCTCACTGATTGGGACGTCCACAGTCAGTTCGGCTGGAGAAGCTTGACTCTCCGTTGATTCGTCTTTATCCTCGTTGTCCCTAGGGTCCAGGTCTTTCAGGAATTGGTCGTGGTGCCCGGGCCGAGGCCCAGGCATCAATTGTCAATTATCGATAGAACGGACGCAGAGAGATTCCTCTACGCCCTTCCCCTTCTCTTTACGTTGCACCCCGCGCAGCTCAGCAACATAACAGGCCCTTCCCGAGGCCTGATCTCCTTGAACAACCCCAATCCCATGATCAGTGGGAAATTTCAGAGTCAGACACCATGGGGCGATCGCCGCCCTGAACTCGGCTAAAGCTGGTCGACCCAGAAACGCATTGTACGGCGAATCGATTTCTAGCACAACAAATTGTAACATTCGGACCCTCCGGCGTTCTCCAACGCCTAACTCGACTGGGAGTTCAGTTATTCCGATGGGTATCGTGGCACTTCCGTTGAAACCATGGATTCTGGATAAACAGGGTTTCAAATCCTTTGTCTCCATCTTCATTAGATCGTAAGCCCGTTTGAGCAAGATGTTTACAGAGCTCCCACTGTCAACCAGGATCCTCTTCATCCAAGCAGGACCTACCTGGGCAGATATGACTAGTGGGTCGATAGTAGGGGCTTCGACTTTATCGGCGTCTCGGCTCCTGAACACGATATCATCGGACATTATCTTTTGTTGCTTTGCCGGGGTTCCATCCTCGCAATTACTATAACACTCGAAGTCCGCATGCCTGATAGAACTGGCATACGACTCCATTTCCCCCCAGCTTCTGTCTGCCGGATGGGGGCCACCACTTATTGTGTTGATAACTAATCTCCCGCCCGCACGAGCGGGTTCATCCTCTCTTTCCTGATTTTGCGAACGATTTTGATTCGAGGGGCCCGCTCCGCCAGGCTGCGGCGCCCGTACAAACTGATCTAGCTTCCTCTCTCTAATCAGCTTTTCGATGAGGTCCTGTAAGTGCCGACACTCATTGGTATTATGTCCATAGCTCTCATGGAACCTACAGAATTTCCCTGTCTGAATCTGTCTCTCCGATGAGGGCTTCGGAGCAGGCTTCTTATACTGTACAGTGTTGCAAGTCTGTAAGTATACGTTTTCCAATGACGTGTTTAGCGGTGTATAACTGTCAAACATCTGAGCTCTACGTCGTGGACCTCGGTTTTCGTCTCTCTTCTTATTCTGGCCATTGTTTCCTCTCTGTTGGGTTTGCTTGTTTTGTATTTTCAGCTGAACTTTCCCGGAACTCTCGCCGGACTGTTTAACTGCCACATTGCTCTGTATTCCCTCAATGCTGGGCCTCGCATCGTCCTGCTTCCTAGACTGTTTTGCGTCCTCCTGCCGCAGGAATTGACCGGCCTTGGAGTAAAAACGGTCCAACGACGCGGGCGGTTTTCCAGCTAGCCAGTTTCCGAATTCAGAATCAGAATCAATTCCCTTGGTCAGAGCCATTAAGATTGAATTATCGTTGGGATTGGTGATCTCGACGCATGCTGCGTGGAACCTCTCCAGGTAACGCCTGAGTGTTTCTCCAGGAGCTTGAGTGACGCTGGACAAGGTGTTGACATCTTTTGGCCTAGCAACATGCATCCGGAATTGCTCCACAAACTTCTTGGCCAATTGATCGAACGAAGAAATCGATCTAGGTGGTAGGCGGGTAAACCACATTGTCGCGATTCCCCCCAGAGAGATGGGGAAACTCCGACACTTCACTGCATCGTCGGCCCTTGCAGCGCTCATCGACCATTCATATTTCAGAATATGCTGGTTGGGGTCACTATTCCCTTCATACATCGGGAGAGTCGGCATTCTGAATCGCCTAGGGGGTTCGGCATGTAACACTTCGTCTGTGAAAGGGGTATGACTACGGGAAATCCCCCAGTCATCATTAGTGAGCCCTTGACTCTCGCGGATCATTTGACGTATCATGGTTGATATATCCGAAACGGGCAGATTCGGAGCGTGATGAGCTAAGGCGTGGTCGGGTTCCACGGTGCGAGTAGGGATCGGACGCTGTCGACGATCCGTATCTCGCCTCCTTGGCTCAACGTCTTCTGGGACATAAGGTTCAGGAGTATGTCCTCGTTGTTGATTGATCGGCTCAGATTGATTTCGGGTATCGACCCTTGTCTCTGCTGCGGCGGTTGTGGCGCGGTTATCCGTGGTGTACTGTGGGACAGTACCTCCTCGTGTTGAGGGACCGGTTTGGAAACTGGTCGACGGTCCTACCCTCAGTTGCCCAACAGTTAAGGCAGGCTGGTATTCAGCAGCTTGAGCGCGACTCCCCTCTAGTCGAGGACGGGTAGTTCGGTGGTGATAATCAGATGAAGCTGAGCTTTCGGTAGACGCTCTGGAGACATCATCTCTCCTGGACCTTCTGTGCCCCCGACGGTTTAGCTGATTGGTCAGCTCGATATTGGCGCGTAACTGTTCTGCCAACTGCTG
The DNA here is from genome assembly GCA_030737815.1 of Allium fistulosum. Lineage (NCBI taxonomy): Eukaryota > Viridiplantae > Streptophyta > Magnoliopsida > Asparagales > Amaryllidaceae > Allium > Allium fistulosum. The sequence continues at coordinate 458,640,286 of CM060905.1, forward strand.
ACGGCTTTGGGTCAGCTCCTGGAGCAATACTTGAAACTCCTGTCGGGTGACTAGCCCCGTTGAGTCTGAATGAGTGGCATTGTCTTGATTGGAAGAAGGCGGCTGTGTGGGATTCTGCCTATCTCTGCCTTCTTGCTCTGCAGCGGTAGCGCCAGTTCTTGTGCTGACCATTCTCGGTGGTGGAGTCCTTTCCTAGATTTTGAGCAAATCTGAATAGAATGGAAGGATTCCGGACTGAATATCTGGATCTTCCTCTTGGATTTGTGCAATCCGGTATCGACGGCAGATCCAACGAGCAGGAGAAAAAGCTGGTTTTCTCAGTGAAAGCACCAAAGTGTTTGTACCAAAAATGGGCACAACACTCTTCGGGAGTTGTTTGAAGAGATAAAATGAAGATTATAAATGTAAAACAGAGATTATCTAACAAAAACTCCAACAAACAGAAATGTAAAATGCACAGACACGCAGTTTTGAGTGGTTCGGCGTATAGCCTACGTCCACTATGAAGTTTTGATGATTTTATTGATTCTCTTTCAATGATTACAAGCGTTTACAGCAATGAACAGCGGATTACAGTTTAGAATTCGAAATTGACAGCAAAAGTAGGATGCGAATCTCAATCCGGCAGAGTCTGGACGCTTCAGAGAAAAAAGATCCTTTTTCCGTTGATTCTGGGGCTCTATTTATAGGCGTAGGAGGCTTGGATTTCGCTCAAACTCCGGGAGATTTGGCCTGACACATGAGTGGACCCATTCGACCACTTCCAGAGAGTTTCAAGTCAATCTGTGATCGATACGAAATCATTTCGTATCGATCAAGATTACTTCCAATTGAGCTCAAAATTGGTGGAGATGTTCCTTGGTATGTGTGCAACCTTCAGTTAAAATTTCATGGTATTTGGGTCAGTGGATTGAGAGATATCATCGATACGAGGCGATGTTCTTCGCTAGGCTGTGGTTCGAATCCATTTCTCTGAGCTGAAGGCTTCGAATCGATGGTATCACGCGCTTCTGTGAAGACGTGGAACGCACACTTCGCCTCGATCCGGTCTTCACTCCGAATCGACCGCGTCGACTCCATATATCTCGGCGCATTCGCATCAAGGGATGACGTGGTTCGCGCGCTTCGCCTCGATCCGATATTTGCTCCGTGTTGACTGCTTCGACTCCATGTATTTCGCATCGTTTCCTTCGAGAGATGACACGTTGTCCAAGCTGGTTGACCTGATGGATTCGAGTAGGACTTCATCCATGAATACGAAGCAAACATTGACTGATGGATACGAAGTAGGCACTGAATGATGGATACGAAGCAAGCACTGGTCGATGGATACGAAGTAGATATTAAGCGATCGTTACGAACCAGGTGGCTTATTGATGGATACGAGCAAGTCTTTCTGGCTGAAGGTTCTATCGATACGGGGCTTATAACTGTGTGGACTTAACCATTCTGATTGACATGCGATCGATGGATGCGAAATCATCCATAGCGATGGATACAAAATCTGGGCCGAGCTGACTGATACGAAATCCATCGAGTCGAATTCGATGGATTCGAAGCATGCTTAGCTTCGATCGATACGAACTGCTGCTCCCTGATGGATACGAAAAGATGCTCTCCCCTTTGCCTTGCATCCATCATAACTCGAGCATATGAACTCGGATCGATCTGAAACTTGGAGCGTTGGTTTGCTTTATTTTCCCGATCATGTCTCATCGATTGGGACTTGATCCGGACTCGGTCAAAATTCAACGATATCCATGACGAACGACATTTGGAATCCAACTCCTTGGTGTCCTGGCCTTGCCAAAAGGCAGGATAACATAATACAATAAAGATTGAAACATACCCCATTTCTACTGTAGAAATAGTAAATAATTAAAATTTAAACCCTAGGAAATAATTTCAACAAACTACATAGGATTAAAATACATCTGATATTAATGTATCAGTATGAAGTTTATCATACATCATTTAGTTGCGTACAAATTAATTTTTAAAAACATAATTCACATCAGTATTTTTTCATGCTTCTATATGTTTCAAAAGCTTAAAATCTCTTGCAGGTCATGTGTTCCAATTCTGAACCTTGTTCCTCAGCTTCATGAGTAGTTTCTTACCATGCCGACTTTTTTGAGTATGTCATCTCACTTAGAACCCGAGGAGAAAACATTCTCATGTCGGACAAACTGCGAAAATGCATAGCATAAATAGATAGAGCTTTGTCACATTCTATTCCATAAGCAAACCTACCTAGGTTTTTTTTTTTTTTTTGCATTTGTAAATTAAATGAGTAGGATCAATAGTGTAAGGATATTGTAATACAACCAATAAATTTACTACGCACCTGGTCAAGCGAACAATATAGAATATTTAAAACCTACAAAATAAAACCATTCAAAACAAGCAAAAAATTATAAAAATAAATAAAAGGAAAGAAAGAGAGAAATGACCATAAAGAAACTTTTCAGTATTTACATTTCATGCTATCATATTCATAACTAGAGTCAGAAAACAAAGACAATCATAAGAAATTAAATCATATATTTTTATGAGCATGCCCTAGGCAAGTGTAGAACCAAAGTACTGTTTAAGAATAATTGCGATAAATTATTCAAATAAAAGAATGTTATATGGAAAGCCTTACTCATCAAAGTAGAGTACTATTTCCATTTATACTGTATTTTCATATTGCTCTCCTACCAAGCAAGTTGACACTTGACAGTACTCGGTGTTTCAGTATACATGGCTAAAAATTGAAAAATATATTATGCATCAACCATTCATTGTATACAAATATCTCTAGTATTGATTAACAAAATAAATCAAAAATTATTTTTGTTATCATGGATTGCTTTTACATCCTTTCAGTTTAGTTATGCTATATGCATTTTATTAGTTTAAACACGTCAAACATGTTTAATATTAAACCAAACTTTATTATTGCTTCTTAGCATTCTTTTATCACGCTTTTATATTAGGCTTCATACTATTGTATTACTTCAAGTTTAGGTACATTTTTAACTAACACTTCACATGGTTTTTTATCTAACATAACTTTACATAAATTTAACTTGCGTAATTTTTATCTCATTATTATTTAACCACATATTTATTTCTTTTGAATTTGTCAGGCAATTCATTCAGACGAAGGAAGCAGTCTGATATATACATTATATATTCGACTATACAGACATATGATAAAAGAATTTACATGTTAAATTTATTTAAATGTCCAAAGTTAATGGTGATTTTAGCTCTCGAGAAGAACCGTTGCTTGAATTTTTTTGACCGTATAAATTTGTTTCCCCTTTGGCGTAGTATTCATGATATGCGCATTGTAAAGTTCAATTCTTAAATACTTCTCATAAGTTTCATGACATTTTTTTTGGCATATATCAGTTGTAATGCAAAATTATGTACCATACATCAATTCTGGAATTATATAACTACATCAATTGAAGTTTATAAATCAATTCAAAATCCTAATTATACCAGTAGTTTGAAAATTATCTTGTTGAAAATTTCAATTTCTAATCATGCGGTCACCTTCAACCAATTATAGAACAATCCAAAATTTACTCTTCGTGTAAATTCAGTTCTTCAAAAATAGCATGAGAATCGTAAAACCAATTCTTTAAAAAGAGTATGAGAATCGTAAATCCAAACAAACAATTGGAATTCTGAACAAAAACCCTAAATTGGAATGCAAAAGATAAAGCCTAACAAAAGAATGAAGGCATTATCTCAGCTTGAAGGAGCAATCTCCTACCTATATTATTTATCAGCATCTACATTTAAGATTCGCCGGGAAATAGACATTTTATTTGCACCCTTGACATTTGTTCCATCAACCGAAGTTTTGAGTTTGTAGTTTTGAGTCTGAAGTAATCTAATTACTTGAATTCTCGAAAAAATCAGCAGTTGGAAACGTGCTTTAGTGGAGAGCAAATCTCTCAGCAGCTCATTCTTATACCAAACAAGTCGCATACTCATTGTTATACCTAACAGCAGCAGCTTTTTTTATTTTTTATTTAGTTACTTTTATTTATTTTGCTTTTTTTTATGCAGACTATTTTCTTCCTTTGGTTTGCTTTATCGGGTTGGTTGTTCAGGGTTCTTATTTTTGGTACTTTGGTTCTACCTATTGCAGCTCCTCTTCTCATTGGGACAATTGCTAATAATTTTGCCATTGAGGTAACATTTTGTCTTACATGATTAACATGCCAATCAACATTTCGTTTTTTGAGTTTTGACAAATCTAATGGTAAAAAGTTGATAAATCATTGTAGTTTCAGTAAAGATTCTATGTATTTTGAAATGTATCATTTTGCAGGGCACATGTCCAGCGTGCAAGAGACAGTTTGTGGGATACAAAAGTCAAGTGATCCGTTGCACTGGCTGCAGAAATATCGTGTGGCAGCCGGGGAGTAATGACATTTCTGAAGGAAATAGTCGCTCTTCAAACAAATCCTCGAGTCCTGATATAATTGATATTGAGATTGAAGAAAAATAAAATGTGTTGCTTTAATGGTATAGAAGAAAGGCAATATGATATATAAGCAAATAAGTTATGTATGTAATAGTTTATAGTGTATACGATGATAAAGTATAGTTTTAGTTCTGTATGCTTGTTCGGTTTTATATTCAATTTTCTGAAATGTTTTTATTATGGCCTCAAATTCTTCTACAAAAACTGTGAGTATAATAATTTTGGAACATTGATGACTCATGCTTGATCACACTGTTCTCTTCTGGTTGTTGGCTGCAGCGTCTGCAAATTTTTGTGGGCATGAAGTCTGCATCCGATGCCAGTTAATCAAAATGCCCAACAAACCCTAGAGTTCGGTGGAGGAGAGGAATAGCTTATGGTTGTTTTGTTGGTCATTTGTTCTGGATTTTGTTCGTGTTGTCTGGAAGTCGCTTCAAATCATTACCCCACCAAACCCAACCCAAACCACCACCACCACCCCCCTCCCCACCTCCCAAAACACACTTCTTTCAGCGGCCACCTATTTTCAATTCTCAATCCCGACTCAAATCATTGTGATTGATGGTTGGGATTCATGGAAACTTCTTAAAAGGAGGCAGAGGATTTTGTCTCTTTCGAAGTAGTTGTTTGGGGTTCTAATTATGTGGAACTATGCAAGAATTTATTAACGTTACAACTAAAATTTAGGCTTTCTTTTTGTTTTACATAAAAGAGGGGCATGGTTTTAAAATTTATACTTTACGTCTATAAAATTTCCATATTTTAAATATTTGCAAAGACATTTATACTCTTTGCAATCATTTCAAATTCAACTTGAATAAAACAAACATCATAAATTATAGAGTTTTTGACATTTTGTAGGAGATATTTATTAAATATTTATAAGGATATGTTTAGTTTTTTATTCAATCATATTTTCATTAGAAAATGACTAACATACTGTTATTTTACTATGTATAAATGGATCAAATCTTGTTTTAGTTTTTCAATCTAAAAATTATATGATTTTTCATTATATTTTGCTACTTTACTACAAGACTTAATTAAATTTAGAACATAATTTATTTTAGTACCTTTTGCTTTAAACCGACCTATGGTATAATGAATCAAAATTTAGTTTATGATAGTAGCATTTATCAGCTTTGATATACGTGTATATATATATATATATATATATATATATATATATATATGCATGTATATGTGTGTAGTATGTGTACATGTACACGCGCACACAAATATGTGTATATATATATGTATGTATGAATGTATGTATATGTATGTATGTGTGTGTATGTATATAGAAGCGCTCAGTGACATCCTTTTTTTGCAGCACTCCTGTGGTCTTCTGATTTCCATCACACATTCTGATCTAAATAATGGTTGTTTCTCTCTCTTCCACATCATAACATTATTTAAATCAGATTGTGTGGTGGAAATCAGAGGGCCATAAGTGGTGCTGCAAAATAGAGGTGCTATTGAATGCTCCTCCTACACACACAGACGTGTGTATATGCACGTGTAAAATGACAAAGATCGGCTACATCTCATTCTCTGTTTCCCCTTGATTTCAACCCCACACACACATATTGTAAGATGTATGATCTTAATTACGGAAACAACAATAAATAGCGAAAATTAGTGCACAAAATGCATAGATTTCATGCACAAGGATGCACAAACACTATACAAGAGTTCAGTGATTACAATGCAGTAGAAGGGAGAAGATGAACTGAAAAAAAAGGAAAACATAATGCAGAAATACTAAATCAAAACAGTCTAATCAATCAATATTATAAAGAAATTTCGTCTAAGGTTTGTTGTAACAATTTCTTTAAAACTTTACTTGAAGTCTCCCAAGATACAACATACGATGATGATATGCTCGAAATTGTGATGAATATGACTGCTCTGTGATATAAAACTGTGTTGATTCAAGAACAAAACAGAGAGGAAGAAGAATAAGAAAAAGGGCTAGGAATGTGATAAGTATTCCTCTCCTTTTATAGTCTTCGCTTCAACAGTCGTATCTCCTCGAAAGGTTGTGTTTGTTCGAAAAGTTGTCTTTTCATTTTGAACCAACAGTTACTTGCAACGGTCATGTCCATTGGGAAAAGTCGCGTCCACTCAACAGTTATACTGTTTGAAATTAAACAGGAAAAACTATTTATTTTTGTCCAGCAAAAAAATATATAATATAGTCCGGTCCTATTGGACTCACACTCGCACCAGCGTCCGGTTCGGTTCGGGACAAGCAGGCGGTGCACACGTGTGTGTTAAACCCTGCCATATGGCTCATTCCCCTCGCAAAAAATTACATAATCCTAAGGGCAATATAGGTTGATGAGAAATAGTATATAAACATGTGAACTCTTCTATTTTTTCCAATGTGGGGCTTTTAAGAATATCTTATTCATCTATGCAAGGATCTTTAACAATCCTCCACATTGAATGACGATATTTGTCTACAAAAAAGGGAATATCACAGAGTACATATGGAAAAATGCTATATCGAGGATAAGTAGATATTTTACTTTGAACTTTCCTTAGTTAAAACTTATCAGATATACTTGGCTAATCGGTGAATTATTTCATCTTGAATTGTCAGCTATTGTTTTATAACCAGATAATAAGCTTTACAAAGCATTGTTTTTCTTTACATCAAATCTCTCGGTTGTGTTCATTTTGGTCCTGAACAAAATTGGTTCTACGAGTGTATTTAGAAAATTAAGCTTTAATATTCTCATTAAGCCAACCCAGCTCACATTTACATAGGTGATCACATCCATAAAGAGTATCCTACGTATACTCCACTTGATGTTTTTAAGATATGGACATCATTAAAAGCATAGTTTAACCTTTTTAATACTTATATAAGCATGCATTTTATTATGCACTATAGGAATGGAGTAGGACTAAGTCCAACCAAATGCATTACTTTTTGAGTTACATAGAACTATTTTGCCTATTGATCATAGTCCGTGGGATCTCCAATCGCTAGGATATGTTTACATATAAAGTAACTCTTGGCGTCTTAGGCTTTTAGACCCATTCCCCGCGATGCGCTGTCAATTTTCTCTCTTGAAAAACCTTTAGTAAATGGATACGTTAGGTTATCATTTGTTCTTATATAATAAATGGAAATAGTTTCATTTGAGAGTAGCTGCCTTACTTTTATGACATCGACGAATGTATCGTGACTTTCCATTATACATAAAGTTTTGCACTATACTTAATGCTGCTTGATTATCGCAGTGAATACATATGGCCGATACAGATTTAGACCAAAATGAAATATCTTCTAAAAATTGGCGAAGCCATTCTACTTCTTCATCAGCTTTATCAAAAGTGACAAACTCGGATTCCTTAGTGGATTGAGCCATGCATGTTTGTTTAATAGATTTCCATGACACTGCTACTCCTGCTAGGTAAAGACATAACCGCTTGTAGATTTAGATTCATCTAAATCAGAAATCCAGTTTGCATCACTATATTCTTCATGGCAGCAGGATATTTTCCGTAGTGTAAAGAAAAGTTTGTGGTATTCTTTAAATATCACAATAATCTCATTTGTGCTTTCCAGTATTCCTTCCCTAGGTTATTTGTATACCTGCTCACTCAACTTACTGCATAAGCTATATCTGGTCTTGTACAATTCATGAGATACATTAAACATCCTATTACATGAGAATATTCCAGTTGCATTACACTCTCATTAGTGTTTTTTATGCAGAACTTATGATGGGTTAAAAGATGTTTTTACTCCTTTGACCCCATAATGTTGAAAATTTTCAATCACTTTGCCTACATAGTGTGATTGAGATAATTCAATTCCATCAGGTGTTTTTATTATTTTGATTCCCAAAATAATGTCTACTACTCCTAAGTCTTTCATGTCGAAATTGTTGATTAACATTTTCTTTATGATCTTTATAACCTTAATGTTGGGACCAAAGATTAACATATCGTCCACATATAGACAAATCATCATATATGATCGACCAACTTGTTTGTAATAAACACATTTATCACATTCACTTATACAAAAACTATTTTTCATCGTGACACTGTCAAATTTTGAATGCCACTGTTTTGGAGCTGGTTTAAGTCCGTGTAATGATTTTACTAATCCACAGACTTTGTTCTCATTTCCCTTGAAAATAAAACGTTCAGGTTGCTCCATATATATCACCTCATAGAGATCTCCATTTCAGAATGTTTTCTCTACATCCATTTGATGAACTTCTAGATTATGGATGGATGCGATTTCTATTAACATTCTTATAGAGGTTATTTGTGTAATCGGTGAATAAGTATCAAAGAAGTCTACACCTTCTTTTTCACGATATTCTTTGACTATCAATCTGGCTTTATATTTGTCAATAGAGCCATCTGGTTTCATCTTCTTCTTGAAGATCCATTTACAACCAGTTGGTTTTATTTCAAGTGGGATTTCAAATATTTCCCAAGTTGAATCAATTTCACTTTTGATTGCTTTTTTCTAACAGGAAGATTCAAAAGATGACATTCCTTCTTTGTACGTTTGAGGTTCATGTTCTAACATGTATGTTAGAAATTCCAAAATAAATGACTTGGAAGTTCTTGCCCTTACTCTTCTTCTGGGTTCAATACTTCAATGTCACCTTTATCATGATGAGTTTCATCTTCATGTGGTTCATCACTTTCTTCTCTTGTCCTTTTAGGGACGTAAGTTTCATCATTCCTTTTGTGCAGGAACACATCTTCAAAGAATGAGGCATCTCTTGACTCCATGATTATATTTATACCGATGTCATTTATATTAGACTTGAAGACTAAAAATCTGCAGGCACTACTATTTTCGGTGGGTCCTAGATAGTAACCGTCTACAGTTGTCCAAGTTTGACCTTCTTGGGAGGTGAAACCGAAACTTTAGCTAAGCACCCTACACTTTGAGGTATTTGAAACTTAATAAGGTCATTTCCATCATTCATATGTAATTGTTCATGTTTTTCTACGAGGAACCCTATTTAGTATGTGATTTGACATATTTAGAGCTTCCCCCTATAAGTTCGTTGGTAGGTCTAAAGTTAAAAGCATAGCGTTAATCATGTCTTTTAACATTCAATTCTTTCTTTCGGCAATACCATTTTGTTGTGGTGAATATGGGGCCGTTCTTTGATGAATTATACCATTTTCTGCGTAGAATTGTTTAAATGGTTATTCATATTCTCCACCTCGATTTGATCTCAATATCTTGATCTTTTTGTTAAGCTGGTTTTCTACTTCAGCTTTCTATTTTACAAACGTTGTAATTACTTCATCTGTACTATTTAAAAGATATTTCTAACCTCTTGTAGGTAATGACTTGAAATCACATAAGTCAGTATGAACCATCCTTAATGGTTTAGTACTTCTATCAACATCATGAAATGATTTTTTGGCCATTTTTGCTTCTACACATGTCCTACATTTGTATTTTTTATTTGTATTTTTTTATCTACTTGAAATTTTGGAATTAATCCCAAGTTTGTTATTTTTTTTTTCATTTTTTGAAAATTTATGTGTCCTAATCTATCACGCCATTATAGAGTTTCATGCATAAGCAAATAAGAAGCTTCATTTTTATTTATTGCACAATCAAAATACATAGTTTTATTACCGATTATGGCTACATTTGCCTTAAACAGACCATCACAAAAATATCCCCTTTCTATATAAATTCCAGCCTTAGACAAAACCATTTTGTCTGACTCGAAGGCCATTCAGAATCCTTTCTTTGAAAGCACATGTCCATAGATTAGGTTTTTGCGAATATCTAGAACATGAAGCACATCATTCATTGCAATAGTTTTTCAAAAGTAGATTTGAGGATGATGGTGTTGTTGCCTTCAATCATGGAAACCACAGAATTACCAATGTAGAGTTTTTCTTCCTAATTGAATTTATTAAGTGGAGAACATGGATCTGTCAGAACAGACATGACGAGTAGCGCCTGTGTCTACCCACCATTGTGTAGGGTTCTGAACCAAGCAACATTTTGTTACAACTACAGAGAAATTCGAATCATCAATGTCCATGTTGTCCACCATATTTGCTTCTAAATTGTTCTCCTTCTTATGTCTGCATTTCTTAGTGGCTTGTCCCGTCTTTCCACAAACCCGACATTGACCATTAAACTTTTTGGCCTGCTTATTTTCTCTGGGTTTGTTTTCTGGTGCTTCCTCTTATGTGGAAAATTCTTCGTTTCATTGTTGAAGTGTCCTTTCTTCTTTGACCTTTCTGTAACAAATGCCTCCTACTTTTTAGTTATGTTTCCCTCCGATTTTCTACCTTAATCTTCAACCTGACGATGAGATCTTCTAGAGAAATCTCCTTCTTCTTGTGTTTTAGATAATTGCGGTAGTCTTTCCATGATAGGGGCAACTTTCCTATTATTGCTTCAATAAGGAATGACTCTTTAACTTTATGTCCTTCCGATTCAAGTTCATGAATGATAAGTTGAAGCTTTTGCACTTGAGTAGTCACTAATTTGGAGTCTAGCATCTTGTAATCCATAAATTTTTCTACTATGAACTTCTTCAGACTGACATTATGGGTTTTCTACTTGTTTGCAAGTGCAATCCAGAGACATTTTGCTATCTGATGAGGCTAGTACACTTTGTACAACATCTTATCCAAATAGTTCAGAATGTAATTCTTGAAAAGGAAATCAGAATGTCTCCATGAATCAATAGCGAGAAATGCATCTTTGTGTGTTTCTTTAGTTTTGCTTGTTTTTGGCATAGGTTTCTCCTCTTCGAGATACCTTTGCAGACCCTGCATAATCAAATAGAATAGCATCTGACTTGCCATGTCTGGAAGTCATCACCATCTCCTTTGAACAGCTCAAATCTATTGTGAGTAACATTTTTTGCTCATAAATCAACCGCTGTCATTTCTGTTTCAATAAAAAAGTGGATAGTCTTAAGATGTAAGATGTATGAACTTAATTACAGAAAAAACAATAAATAGCGATAATCAGTGCATAAAAATGCATAGATTTTGTGCATAAGGAATCACAAGCACTATACAAGAGTTTAGTGATAACAATGCAGCAGAAAGGAGAAGATGAACTGAAAAAAAGAAAAATATAATGCAAAAATAATAAAACAAAATAGTTTAACCAATATTATAAGGAAATTTTATTTTAGGCTTGCTGTAACAATTTCCTTAAGACTTTACTTGAAGTCTCCCAAAGTATAACAGACGATGATGATCTGCTCGAGATTGTGATGAGTATGACTACTCTGTGATATAAAACTATGTTGATTCGAGTACAGAACAGAGAGGAAGAGGAATAAGAAAAAAGTTTGGAAATGTGATCGATATTCCTCTCCTTTTATAGTCTCCACTTCAACAGTCATATCTCCTCGAAAGGTTGTGTCTGTTCAATTTGAACCAACATTTATTTGTAACAGTCATGTCCGTTGAGAAAAGTCACGTCAATTCAAAAGTTATACCGTATGAAATTAAACAGGAAGAACTGTTTATTTTCGTTTAACAAAAAAAATATCAACACCGCACCCGCTCCCAGCCCGGTTCGGTACGGGACGGGCGGGCAGTGCGCATGTGTTAAACCATGGCCATATAGCTCCTTCCCTTCGCACAAAATTACCTAACCCTAACGGCCAACATAGGTCGATGGGAAAGAGCATATAAACATGTAAACTCTTATATTTTTTCCAATGTGCGACTTTTAAGAACATCTTCATTCATCTATGCAAGGATCTCTAACACACACACACACACACACACAAATATATATATATATATATATATAAGGAAGGTTTAGTGATACCCCTATTTTGGAGCACCTCTATCAAATTTTAAGTTACATGATTTTAAATGGTTTGAAATTTGTTGATTTTTAGTCTACCTTATGAATATCATCTCTAAAAAATATGAGATCATTTGAAATTTCTAACCTCATCAAAATAACAAGTCTATATTGGTCGTCAAAACATTTATCTTATTTGTTGGTTTGAAACATTAAGTTTATCATGTAAAGTATATTTAAATGCACACATTTGTTGTAGAGATTATCTTGAGTATGATACGAACATATCTACAAAATTTCATGGCATTTAAAATTGTGTAACTTAAAACATGATAGGGGTGCTCTAGAATAGTGGTGTCATTGAACCTTCATATATATATATATATATATTAGCTAAATTTTAATTAATTAATTAGATTAATATTTTATTTAATTAAATAATTTAATTAATTTTTTTATTAAATTGAAACTTTGATATTATTTATCTTAAACAAATTTAAGATAAATATATGTTAAATATGTTGACCAAGTTACGTATGTATTAACTTATGTCTATCGTGTACATGCTTGGCCGACCATGTAAAGGAATAGAGGCTATTTGGCTTAGCTGAAAATTGATTAGGAATTAAAAGAGAAGGTTATAAACAAGAATAAGAGAATTTTCTATTTTTCGATTAAAAACAAATTTCTCTCATTTATTTTCTTATTTAATTTCTTTTCTCTCTTCCCTCACCGACCATGATCGAAATTTCATCTTTAAATTTCTAAAAAATTATGAACTCCAAATTAAATTTGCTAAAAAAGAAAGGTGGAATCAGTCAATGATGTCCTGTATCATTCTTTCTTTTTAGATCTTGGTGCGATTTCATCAAGATCTAATTTCATGTTCCCATCCTTTGATACCTAACAATTACTCTTGCTACCTACTTCATGTTTCACATGTTTATCACACAATTTAAAATATGAAATATTTTTTCAGGCCATTTCAAATTTTGCATACTTAATTAACATGGACTTAATTAATTATGAATAAAAAAATATTAATAAAATATGATTTTATTAATACAACTAGATTGACTGTAGTGAAACCAATTCGACTTCATAGGTCCCACAGCTCCAAATAGTGGATTTTTTTAAAATCCACTAATTTCACCCACTGTGAAACCAATCGAGTTCCTTTAAGTACTAATTATCTTAATTAATTAATTAATTAATCATTAAACTAAATAATTAAATATATAATTAAATAATTTCTTTTTAATTACTTAATTAAAGTTTTGAAAACGCTTTGCAAAAAGTATGCTCAAGTAAAAACACTTTTTAGATTTTCCAAAATTAGTTCGTTTTACGAATTGCACTTATAACGACTATCGCTATATGACCTGAAATTTCAAAACTTGATATTTATATTAAATAGTTTCAAAATTCTTAACTTTTATATTTTAAACACTTTATAAACTTAGTAAAAGATTTTGGAAAATAAAGTAAGGTTTTCGGGGCTTTGCACAACATTTCAAAAACATAAAGTGAGTAAACAAGTTTTAATCCAAAGGACTTCGATGTCGCAACCTAATTATCTTCAAATACTAACTTTTCTTTTACATACACAACATATGCATAAGTATAACACACATACATGTCATTACATCATACAATTAATCAAAATTCTAGCTTTCAAACTTACTAATATTTAACTTACATTCTCAAGTTAATATTACATCCAAATACATAAGCATATTAACAAAGCAACATAGTTTTCAACCAAATCAAGCTATGATTTAGCAACAAGATATACAACAAATTCAAAGTTAGAACTTTTAAATAAATTCGTGAGCTATACTCACCCAAAAGCTACCAAACCACTCCGAACTTCCACTAGAACTTTAGATCAACGTAGATCCTAACTTTAACTTTGGTAAGAACAAGATTTGGTGGCCTTATGGTGGCTTTATGGTTCGGCCAAAGAATGGTGCAAACGACCCAAGGGTGGTGGAACTCGGCCTTGAAAGGTGGAGGGACTTCAGATTATCATCGAATTCACAAAATCAAACCCAAAAATGGATCATATTCTAACAGATTTTTGGACAGGTTAATCACATAATTTGGAAAAGTTTTCAAAAAAAAAGTTCTTGAAAATTATTTTCCCTACAATTTAGGAAAAAGAATCACTCAATTTGAATCTATTTTTAGGGAGATATGGTCAAATGAAGAAGAGGTATTTTCAGACATGAAAATCTAGGTCCAAAAATAAGTCTGAAAGAAATAAGATTTGGATATGGCTAAGCTCAAAATTAGAAGAAGTGATACGCATGAAAGTTGTAGCCACTAGAATTTTCTACGGTTTGTAAAAAGGAAAACCATAATTTGGATAAGATATGAGATAGGTATTTGTAACATCCCACCTTTTTGTACGCTTTAAGCAGACACACGTGCCAACTCAAACCATATAGAAGGGCGGATTGTTATTGGGGTGAATAAGAAAAAAAACAGAGAAAGAAAAAAACAAAACAGAATCTCGCAGCAGAATGACAAAATATAATAATCAAATAACAGTTCATGAAGCTGTATACAAAACATTTGATTATACTTATACAATACAAAATCAGAGTTACACATATCAGAGATAAACAAATAATGCAGCGGAACAGTATGAATGCAGTGGAATAAATATAGTAAATAATAGTAGTACAAATCTTTGTCTTCATCCTCCTGAAATAAAGTCTTCAAATCTTGAAATGCTCAGGCTAACCCGAGCGAATTGAAAAGACAAAACACTCGAGTCAGAACTAAAAGATCTTATGTAAGTCAAATCAACGGTAAATAAATATGAGTATAAACGGCGTCAGAGGTGTTTACGGGGTTTGACATCTCTTATCCAGTGTCTAACGTGAGTGCAGTAACTTAAGAGATGTTCGGGATTCACATCTCCTAAGGATCCGTTAAACTATCTACTATGTAGTACAATACGCTATTATAATATGTCTACAGTAAGATAAACTATTAACATAGCGTTAAGGCGTTACCTACTTCCCCCTTAACACATTTTTATATATTCCCATAGTCTATACAGTACCGTAATCCCGTCCGTACTGGATGTCGTCAGAGGGCACTCCATAGGTACAGTACAAAATAAACTCGGAGTGGTCTCGATAGGGTAGGTGACACGGCACAACTAGGCAATCCCAGGGTAGATATACCAATTACACTTCCGGACTGGTAGTAACGCATAGCAGCTACTACCGCCACCTTGGAACACACTCCCAAATCAAAATCGAGGGTGGCCACCAAATCAATCGCAAAGTCGGAATATAGTATCGAAGGAATGTGCCCAATCGGAGGAATGACCTCACTTGGCCCGTCAATTGCTCTTGTTTTAGCCACCTTAAGCTAACTCATGGGAGTCAGGTCCACGTATATACCTCATATAGGATCGTCGCCAACCATCCTACTTCTTTTTGGAATCTCCATCGCGTACACAGTTGTCAAAGTGGTTTTCTGTATTGGCAGAGAGTATGAAAATATCCGTTCCTGGTCTCTTTAACAACCAATCGCTTATTACACACCGGATGGTTCTTTTACATTTCCAAAATCATTTCATAATTGATATCAAAATATCATATTCAATTCAAATCATATCACTTTCGAAATCATTACTTACTTTCGAAATCATATTCCCTTTTGAAATCATATCACATTTGAAATCATAGTTCGAAGTTATATTTCCTTTCAAAAGTCATATTTCCAAAATAGGCTAAACTCTCATTTCAAAATATCATATTAAACTAAATATGTTATTTAAATCCCAACTTAGGTTATAACATCATTAACCATATTCACTTAAAAAAATCAAGAATTTGAATATAAACCCATCCATTTTACTTAGTTTGGAATTTAGAAAAAAATAGTTTTAAATGGTTATAAATAGTTATAAATAGTTAATATAGATTTAAAATAGATTAAATGTAATTAAAATAGATTAAATAGCTTTAAAATAGATTAATTAGATTTAAAATAAGTTAAAACAGGTTAATTAGTTTAAATAAATTAAATGGTTTAAAATAGGTTAAAATGATTTAATATAATTAATACATGTTAAAATAGTTTAATACTTTGAAATATTAATAATTAGAAATTTTGAAATAATATATTTTTAAAATAGTTTATATTAAAACATGAATTTGGAATTAATATCAAATTAAACTATTCATTTCATTTCAACACCTTTGGACCATTTTCAATTTCCAAGTCAACAAACCAAATTCCAAACCTTTCAATTTCAAAATATTTCAACGTTATTTTCAAACAACTTTAATAACTTAATTTCGATAGAATTTCATTTATACTTAAAAGTTTAACTTTAAACTTCTAATTTAATTTCTTAAAGCAATTCCTTTTAAACCAATTCACATTTCAACACAAAACTTGATTTTCCAATAATACTTCAATTTATATACATCAAATTTTATTTCAAGATATCATTTAATTAATTCAAAAATTAAGAAGTTCAAAATCATTAAATTTAACCAATCCGGTGTCCGTATAAAATTTTCTACCCTAGGGTCAAGTGATACAGATATTTATCATTTCAATCCGCAATTTAAAATGTTACAGTTATATATATCATTTCAAACCGCAATCCCGAATTAATAAAATCCATAAAATCGCTCGAGTCTATTATTTCAACCCATAACGATTCTTCCTTAATCTATTGATCATTCGGGTATGTATCATTTCAACCCATAGTGAACTTGCAGTTTATAACGATATAAAATAGAACACCCAATATCAACAATCAAACATCCATCACAATCATCATCCAAATCAGTCAATAAACATCAATATAGAATTGATAATCAATAATGGGTATTCAACTGGCCATTTATATTCAATAATAAATTAAATAACAATTTAATTCGAAATAATATTCAAGTTAATAGGAATAGCAATTTAAAACTATCAAACAACCATAAATAAAATTCCTAATCACATCACAAATTTTATTTAACAAACATAAATTTATTTTAGAAGTTGTGAGTGGGTTAAAACACTCACCTTTGAATTTAAATCCAATTTAAGCCTAAAATTCAAACAGTCTCAGAATTCGTCCAAACCAGCGTCAAAATGTCCAGAATTTCGATACGATCCTAGCAGATCAAACCGCGCTTGAATCAGACCTCGTATGTGAAAATTATGCGAGTTAGAACGTTCAAAATTAAAATTTATATAAATAAAACAAAACAAATAGAAATTCAAAATAACACGTACGTCACCTCAGAGAACACGTCACTCCCATCCTCCCCTTATAGGCACGCACGCTTCACGAAGCCCGTTCGAACCCAAAGTTATCGCCGTTGACCGATCATTGAGCGTGCCACTGACCACCCGAGACCACCGCATCCCTGCCACCCACCTGCCTCGACGAGCCACGCCCGATGACCTAGTTCCGGCCATTAGTTTCCTCCACCGGCCGTCACTAAACTAAGCCCTAGGTTGAATTTTTGCCGCAAATCCGACCATCCGATCACCCTCTAACCTGCATGGATGCACTCCCCTTGGTCCTCTCCATAAAGCTGTACCTCTGATTTGTCGATCAGACGAAGATGATCACCGCTTGATTGAACGGCCGTGAATAGTTCGATGTTTTCTGAACAAACGATGAACCAAAATGAAAAACGAATTGCAGATCTGAGATGTGATCGTCGAGAGCTTCAAATCGATATATAATTCGCTATTGTTTGAGGAGTTTGAAATTTTGATTTGAATTTGATTTTGAAATTGAATTGAGAAGTTTGTTTGGTTTGTCTGCCATTGAGAAGGAGGAGATGAGAAAGAGATGAACGTACAGATAATAGAAAATAAAAAGGTGTTAGGGTTTATAATGAGATATTTATAGGCAAAGCTGAAAATAGAGTGAATGGACAAGATTTGATTTGGGTTTGAATGATAAACGACCCGAAAAGCCCGTTCTGTCTCCGGAATAAAAATGGGAAGTCCCATTTATCAAAATAGATGTTTTCGATAATTTTAAATTCAATAGAATAGGTTTTAAATCCTAATTTCATTGTATGAAGAAGTTATGTTAAAATCAGCTTATTTCAAATTGATTTCAATTGATTTCGATTAAGTTGATTTCTAGCTGTTTCGAGCCCGTACGATCAAACGACAAAACCGATCACTACGAAACTTAAAATCCTACAATAATTCACCGTTACAGATCCAATGAAACTAGTTTCGTCAAAATCCGAGTCAGTGGCCAAAATGACTATATTTCAGTTAATTAAATAAATTAATATTATATTAATTAAATCACTTTTTTTCAATTCAATATTTATTGACTAACAATTTCATCATTTTTAATTACTTAGACATTTATAATAATTTAAAACAAACTTACATAAAATTTCAGTGTTAATTAATTTCCAAAATATAGTGTTCAGTTCCAACTGTAATTAATCCAATTAATTATAATTTAATTCAAATAAATTGTTTTAAATTTGATTCCAACTTATATATTCAACCCCTTTAAAACCTGATAACATAGTTGACATTTGTTTTACATTTCATTACATTAATATACTCCAATTTCCATCTTTTATTTATATTTACTACTATAATTCAATTATATTGAAATTTTGTCAAATTCACCCATTAATTAAGATTTTAAATCCAATTAATTATTTTATCTTGATTCTATTCTTTTATCACATCAATTATTACTTTATGAATAAAATTAGCATTTCTATTCATTTTGTTACATTCACAGTCTCAGTTATTGTCTTAATCTTATTAAAGTAACATTAAAGTTCATTTAATTCAAATTGATTTCCCATTTAAATTTAATAGACCAAATAAACAGGTAACTTATAACAATCATTACCATAACTTTAATTACACTTATGAAATTCATTATTCACAAACAAATGTTACCATTCTTATATAATACTGATTTTATTCAATTAACCTTTTGTTACATACAATTTCATTAATGAATTAAATATTTACATTTGTTTTCCTATATTCACTTTATAACCAAGTATAACCTTTACACTAGTTTCAATTGATTGGAATTTCATTCAAATTGTTAATTATTAACTTTAATTGACATTGTTACGCTTCATTTTAGTTATTATTTCATTATTGAATTACAAATTTTTATTTCTTTCAAAATTAAATCACAGAATCTTATTAAATTAACCATTTTTAATTATCGAAAATTTCGGGTTGTTATAGTATTGGAGAAGGAAGGAGACAAAATTGAAGAAATGAAAGGGATATTTATAACCAAGAAACAAAGTAAATTACCTTAATGCCCTTAGTCCTTTACTCTCCACCTGCTCTTGCCACATCACCATGCCACCTCATCTTCATGTACCTCAGCCCACAAGCTTGACCCCACTTCCCTTTACTTAGCATACATGATTTTAATGCCTAAGTACTTATGTCTCTTAAGGCATCTTTATATTTTGTTTTAATTTTAACATCATATCTTACTTTACATACTTAAGTATGTATACACATATACAAATACACACATAGATGTATATATATATCCTAAATATTTTGTATTAGTATGTGTATGTTTATACAAAAGAGTTTACAACTTTTCCGACAACATTTAGCCGACGAAAGGTCGAAAATTCGGAAAGCGAATTTCGATCACATTTTTTATTTTTCTTCAAACTATATATTTTTGTAAACACATTTGGAAAACTATTTCACCCTCATTATTTATTATGTTAAAAGAGTTTTATTTTATTAATAAAAATCATTATTTGAATATTTAAAATTAATTAAATATTCCTAAATCAAAACGGTGAAATTTTGGGTCATTACATCTTCCATATAAGAGTAGGCGTCTGGCGGACAAACAACATGCAGCACAAGCCCATCTGATCATCGACATTATTCAACACAACATCGTCCCTAAGAGAGGGAGCTATGGCCAGATTTACCCCTTGGTGCAGAAAGCCACCCTCCCATCATATGTGGTATTTCGATGAACTGGGCCAAGATAATCACGTTTCACTATATAGGCCCAGACGCAGGGACACAGAGGAGTTATATTCCATACCGTCATCAATTCACTCTTGTCTTCCAATAGTGCGAAGTTAGACTCCAAGGAGAACGGGTGTAGGCTAAGGCACTTGCACTGCTGGATAGTTCTTCCCTTAAATGAATGGGGATAGGCGAGACATCTGTGGATTTTAGAGCATAAAAAGAGGCAAGACATGAGTAGGGAGGAGCAGGGCAGGCAAAGATGGAATGGGCTTCGTAGCCCGAGAAGGAGGCCGTAGAGCCACAACCACATGCCTCTGAGTATCAAACGATCTAAGATTCCCAAATCCGAATTGAGGCCGAGCCGTGGAGATGCGGGAGCAACAGTAGGAGATATGGGTAGAGCAGCAGTGTCGGGGTTGCGAGCTTGGATGCATATCAGCCATGCTCTGATCATTCGGTTGTGGTCGTGTTTCGAGCTCTCATGGAGGAGCAGGGACATCACCCAGCTGATAGGTAGCTATAGTATTAGTAGTAGCAGTTGTTATTTTCTTCTAGCATTTGTTTTCTCTTAGGTTTGGATTGTAAGCACTAGTTGTTTCTATTTGTATAAAACGCGTACAATGTTAATGAGAAATGTTCCTTTTTACTTGTTTTCAATGTTGACCACAATATTTATTGAAAAATAATAAAATAAGGAAATATCATAAAAGGCGCATAACTAATGCAAAATAAGATCGGAAACTTATAAAATAAATTAGGGAATTAATTAGCCACTAAAAATAAAATTCCGAAATCTTATAAATTTAGGAAGGTAAATTTTAGCAAGCAAGGGACAAGGAAAAGTTGTTGCGAAACCATGGGTCCCTATGCTTTAAAAGCTAAAATTTATGGATGAACTTATATGCTGGTTGCTATTTTAAAATAAAAGAAAAAATTTAGAATTTAAAAATTTACCATGTAGTAGAAAGGGGAGAAGCATGGACGTTAACTTATTGACTAGATCCCGACAACGTAGGATGTGGCCTAGTTTGTTTTGGAAATATAATAACAGATACTTTTTTTTTAAAAATTTGTTCAAAAATCTTTGATCTTTTGTTGAAAATGTTTTTGTAGAAGTTTAGAAAAAGTAAGTTTTATTTCTAAATTTTCTAACCATTTTTTATATATAATTGAAAAGGATTTTGAACAAAAAGAGGGAATATCTGATTTTTGAAGTACCAAATGCTTAGCATAGGAAGAGGTCAATGGGTTAGCAAATATGAATTTTACTGTGTAGCAGAAGTGGTAGCAAGTAAAATATATTTAGTGATGATGGAAAAAGTTGTTCTACCATTGGAATTTATTTCTCCTTACCTTGTCGATAGATGAATGAAACTTGTTTTAAAATAACTTTGTTTAAAAATTTAAAAGTAAATCTCTTTATGTGGACTGTAAATAGTAAAGTTGGAAAAAGAATCAGGGACATATGAAATGGTTCAAAGGTATCATGTAATGGGTGGACAAGAGAAGTATGGTAATATACAATTCTCCATCTAAACCTTTTTTTCGACGTAAGAATATTGGTTTAGAAAAACAGATTTTCAAATTTTTGGATATTTAGAAATTGTGTGCTAGGAATTTGGATGGTTGGATTTGGATACAAAATTGGTTGAATTAAACTTATATTCATAGAAGTGTGGGAAAATTTGGATGCTGAATAAAGATTTTGATTTTCAAAACTTGCATAAATAAAGAGCCGCCAGTATATGTTTGTTGTTTGCATTATATATTCAAAATTGTTTTAAAGAAATGCATTCATATAGGAAGCACTGATTTAGAATTATTCAGCATACATATCGTACGTATTGTTATACACCGTGTACTTGTACATCATCAGCTGCAAAGTTTGTTGAACACTAATTGGATGGATAGCTTAGATTGGTTGTGCGCTATGTTATATAATTCAGTCCTTGAGGAATTTCAGGGATGAAATTCTTTTAAGGGGGGAGAATGCAACACCTTGTAAATTTAACTATAATTAATCAATAAGAAATTTATTAATAACTAGTGAAGCCGAAAATGGATATTTGTCTGAATTTGGCTACGAAACTTGTAACGTTGTGTTCTTAGAAATTTTCTAATCAATTTTCATACATAAAGTTTTATGATCGGAGTTCAAATAAAAAAGTTATCAACGTTTGAATATTTTGGTATGCAAATAATTACATATGTAATTAAACGAATAAATGTAATTAGCTAATGTCAGATAACGTTAAGGTTGCTTAACGTTTAAGTATAATCAAAGTTTAATCAGGTCATTTAAATTTGCAAGAAATAACATATAATGGGAAACAAATAAACGTGTAACAAAAATAGGCAATCGATCAACCGCTTGCAGTCAACCGGTGGTAGTATAGTAGTTGACCGCTTGTGTGTTGGCAGTTGTGAAATAAACTTAGGTCGAATGACCCAGATTTTATAGTAGTTGACCGCTTGTGTGTTGACTGTATAGTAATTCCTAGTTTGTTGGTTGAATGATATTTGTGGGCAAATGAGAATTAGAAGTTATTATAAATTGGATTGGAATTTAGGCAGTGTTTTAATTTGTTAGAATGGAGTGTGTTGCAATGTAAATTTCTATAAATTATCCAATTTTATAAATATGAATAAAAGTGTATCATTTAATATAACAAGGAAGTTATGTACAAAACAAAGATGTTTACCGTATTTTTACTATCTATTTCAATAAAAACATAAAAGATAATTCCTCGCAATTTCAAACATAACACAAGGCCTCTTTTAGTTAGAGAGTAAATGGTGAGTAATTTATTTAATTAGAAGTAAGTGGTAAATGATGTTAAAATGGCATAAATGAAACAAAAAGTAAGTTATGTAAAAGTGTATCATTTAATATAACAAGGAAGATATGTACAAAACAAAGATGTTTACCGTATTTTTACTATCTATTTCAATAAAAACATAAAAGATAATTCCTCGCAATTTCAAACATAACACAAGGCCTCTTTTAGTTAGAGAGTAAATGGTGAGTAATTTATTTAATTAGAAGTAAGTGGTAAATGATGTTAAAATGGCATAAATGAAACAAAAAGTAAGTTATGTAAAAATAATTGAATGGAATAGTTGAACATAAGAGACATAGTAATTAAATAAATTTATGTAGCCTCAAATATGCGTTTATGACGGATGTGTATTATTGAATTTAGTCAATAGCTTAGAGAAAATGACATAGTCATTAATATGGGTTGGAATGCGAGATCAGCAACGTTACACAACAGAAGTCTGCCCACCGTAAGGGGCTACCAATAGTTGTGTATACGTTATACTGATGTGGGACTTATCCAACTATAGATCTTGTAGAATTACAAGTTCGTGTATAGTTGGAGGAATAGCCAAAGTAGGATGGTTTGCCCCAGTCAAAGTGTTAAAGGACAAGTGAAGTTTGATTCAACCTTTTAAGGGTACAATTTGAGCAACCAAGTGGAGATTTCCTAGATTGCATTAGGCAATCTAAATGGGATAGTGAGTGTAGGCTCAGTGCTATGTTAGTAAGGTTAGTACCTTATATGAGGAGTATGATCTATTTGCATAGGTCAAGATCATCTTTAGTGGTTAGCAGAAAGACAAGGGTTACGCCTAAACGGGCTACACCTCCTACTAGTGTAAACCACATTTGGGACATGCACCGCCTCAGTTGTTTTTTAGTTTGTTTCTTGTTAGGAGGCAAGGCTAGATTATCTTTTAATGGAGGTCATTCAAAAATGAGATAGAATGTGGCTAAATAGTTATAATGTCATTATTATGCACTATGGGAGTTCCTTGGTATGCACGGTGATGAGGATGTAATACTCCGTTGACGGTAGATCTAGACGAGATGCTGGGTTACGGATATTAGTGAGGAAAATATCTTGGTCCAAAGGGGGATTATGGCACTTATATACACACACACATGTATAGTAGGGTGTATCGTACATGTACATGAAGTTAAGACGTGTCACATACCGAAATTTTCGACTTTCGAAAATTCGACGTCGATACTCACTTTATCGACTGTCGAGCAATCAAGTGCCGGAAACTCCAATAGTGATGGTTTAAGAAAGAAGAAAAAGGCAAAAGAAGAAGAAAACAGAAGAAGAAATAAGAGAAGAACAACAGAACAACATCAGAAACAGAGACAGTATCAGAATCTCACATATCGCAGCGGAACAATATATAATAGATAAATGAATAATCTCTAAAACAAAGAACTATATCATTTTATACATACATCAATCATCAGAGTCAATATACAACAATGGACAGTTATATAACTTGTCCTCATACAGAATACACAGCGGAATAAATAATATCAGATACAAATACTACGTCTCGTCCTCCAGCTTATCTCCAAAGCTCCAGAATATCCAGAATATCCTGATAATCTAACTCTAGACTGCCCGTGTGGAAATTGGTGGGCACCCAGAGTTTAGAAGGGAAACAATAAACTCCGAGTCAGTCATGGTGACTGGTGTGAGATCGTAAAACAGTTATTTTTTTATAACAACAAAATAATTTTTAAAGTCAATTCGCAATGCTTTTGGAAAATGAAACTACCATAAGACCTCCCACCACACACACAATGCAAACGCAGAATTGGAGGGGATTTCTTCTTATGATAGTCAAAGATGCTTACTACGCAAAATCAAATTCTTTTTGATATTATTATTAGTGCATAGTGTAGAAATCATTTCGAAAGTATAATATAAATCTTAGCCAGCATACGACCAGTATCGTATGCCTACTATAGCTACCATCCAAACAGTGGGGCGCCACCATAAGTGAATGATAGGTTCTACAACTAAAACCGTACAAGTCACGTATTGTTTCTTTGGATTTCCAACAAATGGTCAGGCTAAGGAACTTCCTATCCACGATGGGTACGTCCCTAGAATAGACGACCCGAGAACCTAACGTTACGGTTAGATCTCTGCCAACACAAGGCCGGGTTACCTCTGCAAAAATAGGTAACTACTGACACGCGTATGCCATCCCCCGATCGTAACCGATCTTCCCGAGGATCCCCGATTTCCAACAAACCACATCAAAATAATAATGCAGCAACCACATAGGTTAAGTATCTGGGCTCCATACCATGATACCACCTCTATCCAGAAGGAATGACATACACTAAGGGGCGCTACTCCCTAGAACCTTGCTGCATCCTTCCTGTTTTGACCATTTCCGGGGTGTGAGGCTCGACGAAGTCTCGTCCACAAAGCTACGCTTTCTACAAAGCCATGCTTCGGGTCAAACAAATGATCAACCTATGATCACAAAGATATAAGATCAAACAAATGATCATATCACAAATGATCAAACACTGATCATTTCACAGCAACACTCAGTATGCCATGTTACCAAATTGGGAGTATATTGCTGATAAATTTCAACTACATAACCTCTGAGCTCGTACGTCTCAGAGAAGGGTGTTAAGCTAAGAGAATAAATTCTCCGCCACCAACAGAAATGTATTTGAAAGAAATCAGCTTTATATCTCAATTTGTAACGTCAGACACACAATCCATACAAGTCTGTTCCGGGATCGAACAGAACCGAAGGCACTTCTCACGAAGCCCTTGCATATCCGGATAATTTTCTAATCACGTCCGGACTTCCCGTCACTAAGGGTGATAAAATCTCTAAATCGGAGATCAGCCGATGTAGAGCAACTCGACGGTAATCCTTCCGTTTTCAAAAATATCCGGTCTTCAACACCGGTCTTCAAATGCAATTCATAACGACGTATCACATATTCGGAATGGGTTATACGACCCCATGGTCTTTTCCCGGCTAACCCGAATAGTGAGCGATTATTCAAAAATAAGTGTGGCATTCAAATTCATCCAATTCACAACAAATACCTATCTAAAGGTAATTATTGATAGTCGGTTATTTAACTATCAATAAAGATGCGCAACATCATCAGATTCCAAATAATTTTCCAAATTATTTCATCTTCAAAAATATCTTTACTAGATATAAAATTTCCACACTTCGAAAATAAATCTACATTTATTTTTCTAAACAGTTTCCCTTTCCTTCATAAATTCCATAGTGAATTTATATTTCAAAATATCTACTGATATACGATTCTCAAATCGGTTTCAAATATTCAATTTCATTTTATCTTTAAGAAGATAAATTCTCAAAATGTTTCATTTCATATTGGAAAAGCATTTCCATACTTATTTAATAATAAGTATTTCACAAATCATTTATTTTCAACATTTTGAAAATATTCAATATACTTAAATCAAATTTAAGTATAAATTCATTCTTTCAGGAAATCATTTACTATAACAACATTTATTTGAGTCAAAATGAATGTTACGTAAAACATCGTTACGACGACTCAAAATCACTAGTATAGGGATTCGAAATTTAAGATAGATATATAATACCCAATACTACATAAAACATTTTCTTTCGAAAATCATTTACTATAACAACAGTGTTATAGTCCATCATTTCCTTATTTCTCGAAAACGTCTATTTCAACAATAAATGTTGAAATCTATGTTTTCGATATTTAACACATTTTAAAACATCTTTAAAAATAATTAACTTCATTTTCAATGTCACTTTTCCAAAACTATCCATTTTACTTAACAATATATTCACTGTCCAAAATCGTGAATATACTTCACTAACCACATTTCAATATTTTCTACACGTTTTATTTCAATAATTATCCACTATCCAAAATCGCGGATATATCTCCTTTATTAAACTTCTATGTTTAACTTATCAATTTCAATTGGTTTTGGATTTATAAAACAACGTTTATAAATCACGTTCATACTTCATAACAATTTCAACTTGCAAAATCATTTTATTAGCCAATTCTATTCATATTCCATCTAAGTGCAAAAATCAAATTTATAAGTTTATTACTTATAAATCTTTTATTCTACAACATCTATTCAATTTATACTTCACAATTTATAAATTTCATTCACCTACGAATTTTTATTTCATCTTGTTCTAACACTTACAAAGCTCGTTTAAAATTCCAACATTTGATTTATAAATATCAATTTGTATAAATCTTTTTATACAAATCGTTTATAGTTATTCAAAAATCCCAACTTAAACCATTTTATAAATAAATCGATTTTTATTTCAAAAATGACACTTTGGTTATATTCCACTAACATTATAATCTCCACAACTTTAAATTTATAACATTTACTTATTTAAAGTAAATCAATTCAAAATTTCAAATAAAACGTATACTTAAAAATCTCTTTTAAAGTTAAAATCGTTATTTTTAAACTTCAAAATTTTGAATCCGATGATGCAACAACACCAATTAGTCAATCACAACATTCAATATCATATATCAACATGATAACAGAATATACATCAATATCTGTAAATAAATAAATATAGTTGAGGAATCCAGTTGGATCCCTCCAACCTGTTTCCCTGCATCCACAAATGTTAGCACAATACCAATTCCACTTCGAGGTGGAATATCGCGGTATATGGGTTTTATAAAAATAATCCGCTTACTAACGGCGCAATAGGGTCTCATCCGCTATACGAGGCGGGAATCAATCAATCCAATATATACATATGCCAATATGTATATATTGCTATATATAGATATATCCTACTATATCTAATATCACATCCAATAGCAATCAAATCAATCAATAAATAACTGAAAATTCCACTTTCATTTTGAGTGAGAAAAAAAAATCTCACCTTAGCATTAAATTTTGCAATCCATCCAATCCTTCTTTTGTTTTCTCGATTTTAACCTTGTATATAAATAATTTATAAATCTATTAATACTCGAATTAAATTGAACAATTCAATTTTCCATTTGAAAATTTTAATTAATTAAAAATTTTCACTTTAAGCTATTACTTTTAAATTTAAACAAATTCCCTTTTCGTTTCCTTGTTACACTGACTTACGGTAACTGTAAATTTTTAAAACAGGTTTGTAAATTAAAATATGTGAGTATATTTATTTTCTATAACAACCTTTAAAGTAAACCGTTTATAATATTTAAAAAAATCTCTAATATACATCATTAAAATAAACTGGTAGATTTCTTTTTCTAATTGAAACAAATTTTCTGCTTTCTGAAAAATCACAGTAATTTATCATACTGTCTACATACAAATATTTAAATTTGTTTTCGAATTTAAATTGGAAGGAAAAAAACAATTCGTAAATACCTCACTGTAAATTTTGAGCAACTCAGGCTCGTTTGCTCGAAGGCTCTTCTTCCAGGTTGCTCGCGCTCGAGCCTTACTGCTGCCGTTGCTATCGCGAGTCCACCATTTCCACGTCGCTATCTCCACCGTGCACCCAGTCGCATCGCGACATGCCTCCAGCCCCAACTTCGCTGCTACCGCTTCCGACCTCTGCCTTGCGCACGCGAGAAGCCTCGCGTCGCCCTATCCCAGTTGCCACGCGAAGCCCAGCTTGTTTTGCCACTGATCGAAAACGACTCATTCTTGAAACGCATATATCATGGTCGCGAACCACCCAGATCAAACGCGATCGCCATTCGATCGAGTATCCCTAACTCGAGTTGCCGCCTTATCGATGTCGTGCCCTAGCTCGTGCTGGCCTCGCGAGATTCGAGTCATTCAACTCCGCTTCTAGGTGCCTCGCGGCTTGATCGAGCTGCCTCCTTCGCTTTGATTCGATTGAAAGTCGCGATGATTCGCAAGTTTGAGGGAGCGGCCATAATTTTTTTTTTCGAACTGTCGATTTGAAATCGGAAAGGAAGAGGGAGAACGAGATTTTATAATTCGAAGCTTGGCTAATTTTTTTCTTTCTGGAGGAAGGAGGAACGAAGTTTATTTCGTTTGATTTGAACTGAAGTATGGAGAGAGGAAGGGAGCAGACGTGACTAAAACAGAAGGAAATGGCGAAACTTTAGGCGTGATTCCAGGCGCGTGTTTGAAGGAGGAAAAGTGTTGACGTTGACAAATTTAAAATTTAAATTTAAATCGAACCCGTTTACATTTCAATGCGTCTTCTCACCGTATGGTCACGTATCATCTTCGAAAAATACGAAATTTGGAATCCGATAATAATTCGATATTACGGACCCAATGGAACTGGTTTCGTCAAATTCCGAGACTGCGCCTTGGACGGCTATTTTTAAATTCGATTTAAACGATATAAATTCAAAACTGATCAAAGCAGTTTAAATTTCAATTCTGAAGCTGCTGTTATCTTCAGTGTTATCAATATAAATTTTACAAGCGTTTGAAATATTTTCCTTTAGCTTTAAATTGAAGATTCAAATTTTTATTCAACTCTCAATATATTAAATTATATAATTTAATCGTCAAATTCAAAGTTACATTCGGGATTCAAATTAAATCATCGTTCAAATATTTAAAATTAATTAAATATTCTCAATTTAATTCGTTCGAAATTCTGGGTCGTTACAAGACAACTAAGTAAAATGACGAGACATAGCATGTCACAACACCAGAAATGGGTATTTGTAACGGTTATAACTGTTGCAAAGTAAATTTGTAATGGATATCCCCGTTGTTGATTCGTGCATGGAAAATTTCTATCACAAAATCTGTAAAGTTTATTACCGTTATGAATAAAAGATTCGTAATGGTTATTATCGTTACGAAGTAAAATATTGCAACAGTAAAAACCGTTGGAAAATGACAAATTGTAACAGTAATAAGCATTACAAAATTTTCATGCCAGAAGATCAAAAGGACCCAAACTGTTGCAACTAGAGTTTTAGCATCTAAATCGTTTCCTATTCTATAACAAATGCAAACTGTTAAATAAAAGATGAAAGAGCTCAAGCTCAAAAATCTCATACAACCTATTGAATAACAAAAACACGCTATTTTATAAGAATAGAAGAAGAAATAAATCTACATTACAAGTAATCCTTGTGCTTATTAATTGATGCGACAAATAAAAAACTAAGGTCTCTTTGTACACTCCGCACATATGACTTCTACCTACCTATTCATTGCAATGTACATATGTAGAAAATGATGTACATGGAGGATGTCAACTTCCTAGCATCTATCTTTTCACACTCACTTGCTCAACTGAGTTGTGCACCAATAATAATCAATCTGTGAACATGCATTCCTTTTATGCTTACCAATTCAAATCTAAATTCTAACCAACAATGCGACAGTCAGCTTTCAAGCATGGTTGAGACACAAGTAAGTTGCTAATGCACATTCTTGAATGGTGCATCACCTCTGACTTTCAGTATCAATCTAACTCATTCAATTACTCTCCATGGTTCTTGGTGCATCACCTCTGACTTTCAGTATCAATCTAACTCATTCAATTACTCTCCATGGTTCTTGCAAGCATCTCCTCTTAGCCAGTGCAATGGTAAGTGGTCATAACTAATATGCAATGTTTTTGGGTTGTCGTAACGATGTTTTGTGCAACATTGGTTTTGACCCAATAAAGCGTGTTTTGGAAAATATAAAGCTTTCCTAAAATGATTTGTGAATAAGCTTATACTATTAGTATAAGTATATGAAAATATTTTCTAAGTGATGAGATGAAGTGATTTGTGAATATGCCTATGCTGTTACTATAAGTATATGAAAATATTTTCTAAGTAATGAGATGAAGTGATTTGTGAATATGCCTATGCTGTTACTATAAGTATATGAAAATATTTTCTAAGTGTTGAAAGTAAAGTGATTTGTGAATATGCCTATGCTGTTAATATAAGTATATGAAAATATTTTCTAAGTGTTGAAAGTGAAGTGATTTGTGAATATGCTTATACCCTTGATTTAAGTATATGAAGATATTTTTTAAGTGTTGGAAGTGAAGTGATTTGTGAATATGCTTATACCTTGATTTAAGTATATGGAAATGTTTTCCAATATAGAAAGATTTGAAATGGTTTTGAGGATATATCTTTTTAAAGATAATTTGAAGCAAATATTTGGAAATTTATTTAATTAATAAAGATTAATTAAATAGGCCTAGTGATTGCTTATGGTGCTAGATATTGTTTGTTTACTTTAATAGTTAAATAACTGACTATCAAATATTTAGCCTTTTTATCGTTTTTGGTTCGAAGAGACCGGGGTCGGATTTATCCGAGAACCACTTTGGACCAATGTGTGCGTTCGAAAGTGCAGGTTCGTGATTGTATTTTTGAAGACGGAGAACTTCATGATGCAGGGCTACTTGCCACTAGTCTCTCAAGGTGAAATATACCATATTATATATTTATGGTGGCAGTAGTACTTCGTTATGAAAATATACGATATGCAAGGACTTCTCGCTACTAATTCTAGGAGTAATTCCCGATAGGATGTGGTTTGTCATGTTCTTGGACAACATGTATGGATGTGAAACACCCCACACCCCTTAATATACCCAAAAGGACACATTAAAAGGCGTGGTGCGTTGTAGGTATAACTGAAACTAACAGAGCCTAAGATTCACAAGACAAAAATAGGTAAAAACAGCGAAAACTAAAATAATAACTTATTCAAAACAAAAACTTCATAATTGCTTCATAAGTCAAATACCAAATACAAAATACATGTCTCAAAACCCAATATGTCTCATGAAATAAAACTCGTAGTATCAACAAAAATCAGAGTATAAATATCCCTCTCAAGTGCCAGTACAAAGAAAGAAAAACGGAAATAAAAGAAGGGAAATGCATAGCAGAATCTTCTCCAAGAAACCTCCGAGCAACTGCAATCTACTGCCTTCTCCCTTGATTGCCTATGGCGAGAAAAAGGGAAAATAGAGGAGTGGGTCAGACTAAAAGTCTGGTGAATGATAGTAACTACTAGAATCTTTAAGCAAAGTAAAAGTAATAGACTCTTCAATATTTCTAGTATATATAAAAGGAAACAAAGGAAATAGGAGAGATAAAGCTGGAAATAAATACGAATTAACTAGTACTCAATTAATAAGATAGGTTAACTTTGATTGTTTGCACTTGTCCTTGATAGCTGCTTTGATTAGGCTGAATTCCTAATTCTACCCTTTGATCGACCTGCTACTCCATAGAATCTACTGTGGACTGGACGTTTCCCTGCACAATAGACTTTGGTATCTACGAAAGACGCACTTGCTAAGCACTTGGAACTCATAGCGATTACTGAGCACCGAAATGGAAGTCGTACGCGTAACTTCCACCATGCCCATGCTACCTGTTGCTCCCTCTTTTGACCATTTATTTACCCTAGCCAGCATAAGCGTGCCCCTCGCCTCACTTCAGGATTATGTGAAGCACCTCGTCTCACTTCAAGGTTATGTGAAACACCGTGTCCATAGAAAAATAGGGGAAATGCTGTTGGTACTGGTCCCTATCAGACAATAATCTAGTTGCGCCCCTTGTTCAAACCCCCCTGATTTGAACTACCATAGATTGACCGTTTACTCCCACTATAAGCATAAGCGTTCCTCTCGCCTCACTTCAGGATTATGTGAAGCACCTCGTCTCACTTCAGGATTATGTGAAACACCGTAACCATAGAAATATTAGGGGAATGCTATTTGGTACAGGTCCTACTCTTATCTTTGCTTATTAACTTAGATAAATTATTTAAATAAGCCTTTATTTTTATCAATTACTATTAGTGCTTATTAATTTATCCTATGTCTTAAAATAAGCGCCGTAGTTTCCATAGTTTATCAATTTATAACTTACCTTATAATCAGGCTTATTACTTAACCCAAGGTCTAAGTGTGAAAATAAGCTTCTTTCTTCTTTTATTCTTTTTAGTTATAATTCTAAGTTATAACTAGGCCAATCTTCTTAATTCAGTCCAATTAATATAATAATTAGGCATAATTTCAATCCTATTCCAATTATATTACAGTCTTTGTGATTTACATCTCATATTCCATTATTTCAGATTTCTTATAATTTAATCCAATTTCACGTTAATTCTATTCTAATCCATACGTTAAGAAGAAGAAGGCGAAATAAAAGAAAACTGAAAATAGAAGGAAATCCAAGGCGTAGGAAGAATAACAATAAATAAATTAAAATACTGTAAATAAACTATAATTAAATGGAAAAATCTATAATTAACAGAAATAAACTAAAATTAACTGAAAAGAATAGCAAGAAGGAATAGACTGAAAATAATTCTAAAAACTGTAAATAAATTACTAAAAAGGTTACTCCAAAAATCGTAGTTAAACTACAAATATTAGAAACCCTATTATTTTAAATTACTTAAATAAATTTAATATAATTATAGTCACTCACCTCTGGTCCTTAGCTCTTCCCTTTAGGCCTTCATAACGATTTAAATAAATTTTTCTTTATAACGATTTCCTCCTTGGAAAATTATTCTGCTTAGGGTCTTTCCTGAATAGGTGAACCCATTTGGAGAAAATATTAGAATGAGAAAAGGTGTTAGGCCTAGGGTTCTATTTATAGGGGTAGAAGTGGATCTCAGACCGTTGGATTTGGAAATTGAATACGATGCAACCACGTCATAGGCGGAATAGGAGCCATCAGATGCAAGAATAGAAGGACCAGATCAATTTAAAACAATGCAAATTACGTGTTCAACTTTTGAACGAACGAAAATTCGTTCGTTCACGAAAATAAGCAGGCGGGTCGACAGGGCAGTCGACCGCCCTTGTGCCCGGTCGACCTGGCCTATATATATTTTTAAATTTTTTTCGTTTCTTTGATTATTTTGTTCCTTGCTCATATTAACTCGGATTCTGACGTTCTATATATGGAAATTAACCAGAAAATTACCACGGACACAATGGTGCAACTCCCATGGCTCAATTATGATAATTTCACAAAGTTATTTTATTATTTAATTAATTAAAGAATTAATTATTACAGGTTAAATTTCAGGTTGTTACATTCTCCCCTCCTTAAGGGATTTCGTCCCCGAAATCTCTAAGGATAAAAGAATGTACTAAATGTTTTCATCCAATTTTCCAACCAACTACTCAATCATCGACGATTCATCCATTGCCCTTAAATTTTTCTAATGCAATTTATGATACTTATGCAATTAGTGTAGTGCAAAAGTTCCTATCTGATGCAAAAGATTAGGAAGTCCACTGATTCAGTTGACCTCCTTTTATGCAATCATGTCCGTGCCATGTATCCAAATAAATGCAAAAATCCCTAATGACAACTGATAGTTCTATATGTGTGCTACAAACATCATTCAAATGCAACAATCATGTGATAATCATCCATTTATAGCAACCATGAAAAATAGAATACAAATGCACACACATCCATATGCATATGCTTTAGTGTCCTAGTTAGGCCGATCCCTAAAGAATAATAGTGCCTAGTGTACCTATATGCATCCATTAGCATCCACTAGCAAACACTTGCAACCACTAGCATACATCATTCATAACATGTTCTAATAACATGTTTACATCAAATCCTACCATCCATAGGTTAAATCCTAAATTCTACCCTCCCAAAGGATAATAAAGGAAAGAACCTATTCAAAACTAAAGATGGAAATAGGAAATTCTAAAAACTTACTATTGAAAAGATGAGGATAGGAAGTATGAATCTTCTCTTCTGCTTCCCAAGTGGCGTCTGCAACATCATCTCCCTATTGCACCTTTATTAGAGGAACCTCCTTATTCCTTAGTCGCTTGATGTCTCTTCCAACAATCTTCGTGGGAATACGTCAAACAAATGCTTCCCTTTCTACCTCCACCTCCTCTAACTGACTGGGCTCTACAACCTCCACCGAGTCATATAAGCACTTTCGCAAGTGCGAAACATGGAAAACGTTGTGCACTCCTACGAGCCTATCTGCCAACTTCACTCGATAAGCCATCTTCCCAACTCTCTATATGTTAGTAAATGGTCCAACAAATATGGGGGCTAACTTTCCATTCGATCCAAGCCTTATCACCTTCCTAAGCGGGGATACTTTGATAAAAACTAAGTCTCCAACCTCAAACTCAATATCTCTCCTCCGCTTATCCGCATAAGACTTCTGCCTACCTTGGGCTGTCTTCATCCTTCACCGAATTAAATCCACTCTCTCCGATGTCTCCCTCACAATGTCATGCCCAAGTAGCAACTTCTCCGTAGGCTCCACCCAACATGAAGGGGACTTGCAAGGTCTCCCATATAAAGCCTCAAATGGTGCCATTCCTATGCTCGTTTGGTAACTGTTATTATACGCAAACTCAACCAACGGAAGATGCTCCTCCCAAGTTCCTCCAAAGTCCAAAATGCACATCCGTAGCAAATCCTCAAGCATTCTATTCACTCTCTTCGTTTGGCCATCCGTCTATGGGTGATAGGCCGTACTCAATCTAAGTTGCGTCCCTAACGCCTCCTGTAAGCTTCTCCAAAACTCACTAGTGAAAATAGGATCTCTATCACTCACCACGCTAGAAGGGACTCCGTGAAGTAGGACTATCTCTCGAATATAAAGGGATGCCAAATATGATGTCGTGCGCTTACTCTTATTTGGGAAGAAGTGGGCACTCTTGGTCAACCGATCAACAATCACCCAAATGCTAGTATTCCCTTTCCTAGAACGGGGTAAACCATCTATAAAATCCATAGAAATACTGTCTCACTTCCATCCTGGCAGATCTAAGGGCTGAATAATCCACCGGGCTTCTGCTACTCTGCTTTTACCCTTTGGCAAATGAGGCATTTCGCTACGAACTCCGCCACGTCCTTCTTCATGCCATTACAATAGAACATCCTCTTCATATCTCGATACATTTTGTCACTACCCAGATGAATACTCATACGGGAATGGTGTGCCTCCTCCAAAACTGCTCTCAACAAATCACTGGCGCTGGGAACACAAAGCCTCCCATCTCTCCTAAGCCACCCTTTGCTATCAATGGAATAACGTTGGAGATGTCTAGAGACCTCTCCTTGGCTAATCCTATCCATCACATCCATAAGCTCCAAATCCTCTTGCTGCCTCGAGCCAATCTGATCCATAAGGGTAGGCCTCACCTCTAATGCCGCTAACAGTCCGAGAGTAATGTCCGTAGAGGGCTTAAAATCAAAAGTAGAAATGAACTCCAAGCTCCTCCACTCTACGAACAAAGGACTAAGGGTTGCTTTCTTTCTACTCAATGCATTCACAACCACATTACCCTTGCCAGGGGTATAAGCTATCTCAAAATCGTATGAGGCTAAAACTCCATCCATCTTTGTTTCCTTAAGTTCAAGTCCTTCTGCGAGAATAGGTACTTCAGTGACTTGTGGTCGGTGAAAAGCTCTAACCTCTCTCCAAGCAAATAGTGCCTCCAAGACTTGAGTGCAAAAACTATGGCAGCCAACTCCAAATCGTGGGTAGGGTAGTTCTTCTCATGCCTCCTCAACTGCCTACTACCATAACATTCCACCCTCCCTTCTTGCATCAACACCGCTCATAGGCCCGTCCCACATGCATTAGTGTATACGATAAAAGGCTTAGCTCCATCGGGTAGTACTAACATTGGTGCACTAGTAAGGACTCTCTTAATCTTTGTGAAGGAATCCTCATAATCCACGTCCCACACAAAAGCTTTATTCTTCTTAGTAAGGCGCGTGAGTGGTGCCAAAATCTTGGAAAAGTCTCTAATGAACTTCCTATAATAGCCAGCCAATCCTAGGAAGCTCCTAACCTCAATGACGTTCTTTGGGACCTTCCAATCTTGTACTGTAATAACCTTGGCAGGGTCAACAGCCAAACCTTCCTTCGAGACCACGTGCCCCATGAAACGTACCTTCTCTCTCCAAAAGTGACACTTTGAAAACTTAGCTCTCAAATGGTGACTACGAAGTGTGCGAAGAACTTCCTCTACATGAACAACATGCTCCTCCATATTCTTGGAAAATACCAAGATGCCATCCACGAATACCACTACGAATTTATTTAGGACTTCTCTAAAGACACGGCTCATCAAATCAACAAAGTAGGCTGATGCATTGGTTAGCCCAAAAGGCATAACCAACCACTCATAAAGTCCATTTGGAGTCCTAAACGCAGTCTTATCTATGCTGTTATCGGCGACTCTAAGCTGATGGAATCCCATGGCTAAATCAAGCTAGGATAATACCGAAGAGCCAACACTACAAGAAAATCCTTCTTTAACAGCAAGAAGGTACAGCGTAGGGAAGTAACTTGCTATTTTTCGTCATTCGCATGTTAAGTAAACACCGTATACACGCTATCAGATTATACCCCAAACTTCACGAAATGAAAACAAAACATTAAGGCGGCAAAATATTTTCATTCCCTTCCATTTTGACATATTCCAAGTTTAACATCAAAACCCCTTTTTTTCCCGAAATTCGTTCTATAAACCCTATTTTTCTCCCGACTTCACCGATCCAACCTCCAAACTATTTGGATTGAACTATCTTCGCCGAAGTGACATCTTGTAGGTAACTAATTTTGATTTTACGTGTTCAAATTTTTGGTTTTTGTATGATTTATTATCATAGGTAAGCCCATATTTCCGGAAAACAATGATCGATAAGTTTTTGTTACTACTTTATAGCATAAGTTTGGATCTATAGTTTTGATTAATTCATTTATGTCTCAATAGTTCATTATTCCTCTAGGATATGTGTGGTTAACTCAGTAAATTGAGATGATGCTCATGTTATTAAGTGAGATATTGCTTTTATCGCTTCTAATTTTATATTTATACAAATAATTAGGTTTTCTTAAATAGAAGATGATGCTTATTCATATGACTTCGCTGTAGGGAATTTCTACGAAATACTTTTGTTGTTGGTTTTTATTATAATCTGAAACATATTATAAACTAACAAGTTACACATAACTTTGTCTTGCATTTTTTTTGTCAATTTTAACTTGGTATACAATCAAGATTATAAGATCCTAGAACTGCATATGGATGTGGATACTATACTATATCATAGACATGCATTTTTGTTTCAGTTATCTATTTCTTGTTTTTAGGCCTTAAGTATTTGTATCAGTTATGTTAAAGTGTAATGGCATTTCAGTTTTCTTTTAATGAAAAGCTTGTTTTGTGGGTAATGGACTACATCGTACACCTTGCGACGACGGTCATTGTTCAATAAATAGTAACTAACAATAGCATGCCTATATGTATTTGCCTTTCTCACTGAATATAGTTCACACATGTTATTAGGTAATTATGTGAACAATAAATTAATAATTGCATATCTGAGGAAAAAAAGGAAAAAAAAGAAAAAGGAAATAAATTCAACTGATACTTTTCTGTACAACATAATACGCTTGAAAAATACATTTTAAGCCACAAATGCAGCTTTATAGTGTTTAATTACTAGCATGCATCGGTCTATTAAGAAATTAACTAATACTCGTTCATTCTTACATCTGTTGAACAAAGTAGTATAGGTACAGGGCCAACTTCAAGCATATAACATATTATTCACGGTAATAGTATAAGTATTTCATATAGCAAACTTCAAGCTTAATTCAATACATTTTTCTTCTTACCAATCCAAAAGTATATCATAAAGTTCAATATAGCGCATATATATAATATTCAGTACATTTTCAAACACGCTGCTTATATTACATAGGGACATTGAATCAATGAAAAATAACATTTATTTATTACATATATGCTACATATACCTATTATCCAACAAAGACACTTGCACAGCTAAAGCAAAATAATCCAAGTCATGCTCTCCTATGAAGTTGTGAACACTAACTTTGACGTGTTTTGGCCACACCACTATAGCTAGTTAGTATTTTAGCTACAAAGTTACTTAGGATGTCTGAAGATTATCATATAATTTGATGCTTTTAGATTCCATGTTGATACTAACAGAGTGGCTCTTGTAAGTCTCAAAAAGCATGTAAAGTAAATATACATACCTTTCAGTTTCTATAGGCATGACTAAAATCTAGAGAAAATCAAAGTTATCAAGGCACGCCTATGCGCCAGAAAGGCGTAGGTGCATGTGCCGTGCCTTTTCTGGTGTCGAGGCGCCTCCGCTATTGAAGGCGCACAAAAAGCATGCTAACTGTGCTTTTTTAGGAATCAACAAGGTGCAATAAAGCGCACCGTGATTTTAGGCCTGGTCAAGATTTGTATATTAGTAGAAAATATGGATTAAAATTATAACTGAACTATTTTTTGGATTAATTGCAGGTTGAACAATGGTTGCCAAAATATTCTACAGCCTTGAAGTTGACTTTCAAAGTTGGGCAAAAATGGCGAGCTTCTTACATTTTCTTCCTCAAATCTTTTAAATGCCTGTAAATAAATTATTGTCTACAAAGTGTATGTTGATCTATTAATATTAATATAAGGTATACATGCGCTTCTACTATACAACTCATCCACGTTTGCAATATAGATTTACGCTCTTTATTTAGTTTGAATTCAAGTTTGAATGTTTGAAGAAGTTCAGTTCCAATACCTTGAAGTTCTTTCTATTGAGACATCTTTTTTAAATTGGCTACTGAAAAGATTTCACAAATGATTTTTGACATTATCCACTGCCAAATTTATCATGGTGGTACTATGTTTCATATTTGTATTCTGCATATTAAACATGAAATTAATTTGAATTCTACTTGATTCACTCAATATATGACTAATTGTTACATAGTTACTTGTACAAAGAGGGAGATTTGGTTCATCTGATCTACATTTCTCATTGTTTCTTGCATTTTCAGTTTATAAATCATGCAAAAAAGCAAAGAGATACGACTAATATTGATGAACAAATTGAATTTGATTACTGCATATATTAACCATCAATCATGAATTATTGATTCATTATCCTATACTGTAAACAAAGAAATGAAGAAGACATTGTGAAGGAGACATGCATCAAATTGATAAATATGATTCAACTAATATTGATGACCATATATATTTTTTACTATGTTTTGCTTATATACATTTTAATATGGCCGCATTTTTTATAACTGTGTTTCTTCCTCAAGAGTTATATTGAATGTTTTCAGTAAATAATTTACTTGTTTTATATGATCAAAAACCTTAAAACGATAGTTTGGACTTAAAAGAAATAAACAAATAAAGGAGATGTCTTGCTTGTTATATATATTCACATTTTAGAATATAAGGACCATGTTCATTTCTTGCCTCTAAACAAAAACTATGTTCATTTCTTTTATCCATGGTGCTTTTTAGCCTATAGTTGTATTGACTTTCTAGTGTGGTTTGCACAAAATTGTTCCTTTTAAACCTTAAATTGATGTACTATTTTGAAATACAGGATGACAATCTTTTGACCATGTACCGAAAAATCCATCAAGGCGACTTCAATGCATTTCATCTAATTTCTCTTTCACAAGGCTTCAACCTTTCTTCTCTATTCTAAGCTAACTCAAAAGGGGAAGATATAAGGTTCGAAACTGAGGAACCAGCTAGTGGCATAATATCGATATTTGAAGGAGTGGCTGCTAGGGCAGAAGGAAAGATTAAGGTGGCCAAAAGCTCGAGTGCAGTAATGTACCAAGGCCAGTGTAGAAGCATATTGTATGGACTGCTGCTTCTGATAGCAAGCAAACAGCTGCTGCTTAGCACATAGATTGAGAGGTATGGATATGAATTATTACCGTCATTGGATGCATTTTGAAACTGCTGTTGTTTAATTGTACAATGATTGAATAGGATAATTCCGTTTCTATTGATTTTGCCTCTATTTTCTTTTTCTGAATGATTTCCTATTGCCACTTCAGGTTTATTTTTGTACCGTCTTAAATTTATTTATTTAATAAGAGTTTTCAATTAACTTATTTCTTTATTTTCTCTGTCTTGTATAGTACATTTAGTTTAGCCACTATCACAACTTCACACCTTCACACACCTTCACATAGTTTAGGCACTGTCACATATTTATATAGTACATTTAGTTTAGGCACTGCCGCAACTTCACACCTTCACACCTTCACATAGTGTTAACAGAAACATCATCTTCACACTGTTTCATGGTTATTGACTAGAAGTCATGAATTATCATCAAGCTCAATTTTCGCGATTACTGACTAGAAGACATCCACTTACTCAGATTGATCAGTTCCTATAGTTTATTTCACTTAGTGCATATTAAACACTTTACCTCTATTATCGGCAGTTATAAATTATTTCACCATAGTATATCAACTTTACCTCTATTTTCTTTTGGAGCATATTGATCAGTTCCTTGAAGTACTTCAATACTCATTATCTCAGACTAAATTGTCAGACACTCCATAGTTTGCTCTCAACCGTTCTCTTAGTTTTTCGACCTGGTTTCTATGATTTATTTTATTTCATTATTTTACCTTTTTACCCAGAAGATTTAAAATTAATTTATCTGGATACTGCCAATTATTAAATCGAGTGCGTTTTCCTCTGTGCATAGAACCAAAGAACATTTTCAGTCAATATAATATTGTTCTGGTACTAAC
This sequence comes from Allium fistulosum, assembly GCA_030737815.1. Lineage (NCBI taxonomy): Eukaryota > Viridiplantae > Streptophyta > Magnoliopsida > Asparagales > Amaryllidaceae > Allium > Allium fistulosum. Next base: position 458,681,987 of record CM060905.1, read on the forward strand.
ATTTATTTTGTCATGTTAATGAAAAAACTGGCTTACCAGTTAGTTGTAGGATATTTGAACTTTGAAGGAGGTTTTTCTTTTTCGACATCGCAACATAATTGCAAGTAAATTAGTTGTCTTCCACTAGGAATTTGCACTTGCAATGCATGTATCATGTATGCAATGAAATGCTTGCAAACGAGATTGTAATGTGAAATATTTGGTAGTCCCACTACTAGCTGTAGGGTATTATTACACATTTTCAATAGTATCTGGACTAATCTCAATCACAACAGTAGGTTTTGGATTGACTACCACCTTCCCTTTATCTTCTTTGATGCAAACAATAGGCTTAGGATTGACTACCTCCTTCCCAGTAGGCTTAGGATTGGCTACCTCCTTCCCAGTAGGCTTTGTATTGACTACTGCCTTCCCCTTACCTTCTTTGATGCAGGCTTTTCTTACTTCTCTTTCGCCATTTACATTTCCAGGTTTCTTATTTGGAACAGCTGCAGCTTGATAATTAGCAAGGAGTTGAGCACCAAAACATAGGCCTGGTAATCTTATTATGTGGCTTTGCTTTAAGACTCTTCTCCGTTATTTATACTAGTAAGGAGTTGAGCATTAGAGAGAGAATGTTGATTCTCTCTAACTCTCTTCTCCGTTATTTATACTAGTACAAGTTTAATCCCCCGTTTTCTAAGGGGTGATTTTATAATATGAGAGAACTAAGTTTATAATAATAATAATAATAATAATAATAATAATAATATAATACACTACAAAAATATGTATTGATTGCAATAGGGAACAACGTTGGTAAGGTAGCTGCATTAATTTAACAAAGATAACTAAGTTATATAAAAAATAAATAAAATTAAAAAATTTACTTAATTTATAAAAATTAACTAATTTTTATAAAAGTTAACTACATTATCAAGTTTTATACAAATTTAACTAGATTAACTAAAAGTTTATAAAAATCAAATAATTCTTATAAAATTTAACTAAGTTATATAAAAATTAACTAAAATTATTTAACTAATTTATAAACCAAGTCTTTTAAATATTCAACTAAGTTAATTAAGTGAGTTTTATAAAAGTTAACTAAGTTATATAAAAATTAACTAAGTTAATTGAGTTCTATAAAAATCAACAAAAATTTAAGTTTTTAATTAAATTAACTAAAGTTTATGAAATTAATCTGGTTTTATAAAAATAACGTTCTCTATTTTGAAATCTTTGTTAAATTGTTATAAAAATTGACCAAGTTTTATAAAAAGTATCTAATTTTTATACAAAGTAACTAAGTTAATTAAGTTTTATAAAAATTAATTAAGGTTATAAAAATCAACTAATTTTAAAAGAAGAATAATAAGATAATAATAATAGTAGTAGTAATATAATAATAATAATAATAACTTAACTAAGTTTAAAATAAGTAACTAAGTTAATTAATTTTTATAATAATTAAATAAATTAACTATTTTTTTAAAATTAAATAAGTTTATAAAATTTAATTAAGTTTTATAAAAATTAGTTTTATAAAAATCATGTTCTCTATTTTGAAATTTTTGTTAAATTGTTATAAAAATTGACCAGGTTTTATAAAAATAATAGTATTTGCTAGCTGCACATATCGTATTGAAATAATAGTAAATCTAAGATAATTCAAATGGCAATCTGGGAATCCCCATCATATCATCCTTGTTTCTTTGTTATATTCGCCTTGTATTTACTTGCTTCCAGTTTTCTTCTTGTTGTTGGAGCAGAGACAAACAACACCTGCAATAATAATCCAGATAACGAGGAGGTAGTTTTCATTTATGTTATGGGGTCAGTTGGCATTGATCAATGTCTATAAAATATAGATAATTCATATCATATTATTGTTGTGATTGCATCAACATGTAATTGGATATTGGTCAACCGAATCTCTATAGAGAAGAACTATCTTGATACTTCATGGTACATACTCTTAACCAATAATTTCCGTATTTTCTCCGTACAGGTTTTCATAAAATACTGGGTAAATAGGGAAGAAAATCAAAAGATAATTGGTTTGGAGGGGAAATTTGGCTCCCTTTCACCAAAAGATGAATCATCAGCCACCAAAAAATTAATTATGTTTCATATAAATTAATTAAATTCCATATAAGTTAATTAAATTTATATAATTCAGTTTCACACACACACATATGTATAGTTATAATTGCTAATTGTTGAATTTCTTTTTCATAGGTAATTACCCATCTGTGGTGCATACAAATGGCAACATGCTGTTGTATATTAGCGATTTGAAGTTCTTTTGAAGTAACAACTTTTTTGGTTTGCACATTTAATCGTCATGTGTAGTATGATCTTTTTATCACTTGTATTATTTACACTTATAATGTAATGTTCATTAAATATTACGATATGTTATGCATTATTCTATGTGAATGTTGAATGGTTAGTTATTTTTCGTTTAATGTGATCTATATAATTGTGTGAAATGATACATTGTGTTTATGTAAATTTGTCGATTATAATGTGCTAATGGATATGTATGTACTGCAAAAATGATTTTTAAAACGCTGTTAAGAACGCCATTAATTAGACTTTTTATAGCATGTTCAGACCGCTATAAAAAACATGTTTTTTATAGCGTTTCTTCTACTGCAATAATAAATCACTGATTTATCACAACATGTTGATTTATAGCGTTTATAAAACGCCGTGAAAGCCTTTTATAGCATAGTAAGAACGCCATAAATAAGACTTTTTATGGCATGTGAAAAACGCTATAAAAAACATGTTTTTTATAGCGTTTCTTCTGTTGCAATAATAGGTCGCTGATTTATTACAACATGTTGATTTACAGCGTTTATAAAAACGCTGTAAAAGCCTTTTATAGCGTTTTTTAAACGCTATTAAAGGGTCTTTTTGTTGTAGTGGCAACTAACTGGTCAAAAAGATCATCAATCTTAGGTAGTGGATATCGGTTCTTCTTTGTGAGCTTATTTAATTCTCTATAATCAATGCAAAGTCAAAGAGAACCATCCACCTTAGTAGCGAAGACGACTGGTGCTCCCTATTCTGATATGCTCCTTCTTGTGAATCCCTTCTCCAAAAGCTCATGAATTTGCTTTCTCAATTCCTTCCTCTCCCTAGGTGCCATGTGCCTTACTAGTAATGCTACCGGCTTAGCATTCTCGATCAAATAAATCCTGAAGTCAATCTCTCTCTTAGGGGGAAGTCCCCTAACCTCCTCAAAGATGTCGGGAAAATCTCTGACGATAGGAACCGAATCAAACTCTATTGAAGATGAATCGAGGGAATAGAGAAAACTCAAGATGACTGACCCTTGCGGGTCGCAAGATACCTCGAGAGTCCTACCACTGCATGTCTCTAATCTAATGACTCTCCTCTCGTAGTCTAATATAGCTCCATATGTGGATAGCCAATCCATACCCAAGATCATCCAATACCCCGAGAATCCCAAAACATAGGCGTCGCAATCAAACTCTACGCCTAGGATATAAATTTTCAAACCCCCACAAACCATAGACAAGTGTGCAGATCCACCTATAGGGTTTGAAACAACGATGTGGTCTACCACTTAAGAAATGTCTAAGTGCAAACAATCCACAAGAGAACTAGAGATAAAAGAGTGTGATGCTCCAGAATCGAATAAAGTCCGAATGGAAAAATCAGATATAGAAATCAAACCTTTAACTGTGACTTTCCTACTCTATCTGGAATGCTGCCCAATGGTGCTGCGTCTAATGCCTAGATCTGCGCGACTGGTGCACTAGTCCCCTGCCTTGCTCTCTGGGGACAATTCCTACTCAAGTGCCCAGGCTGTCCGCAATTGAAGCACTTTCCCTTCATCTTATCCCGTCTGCAATCCTAGGCGACAAGTCCAACAATCCCATAGTTACCGCACTTCAAACCTTTCTTAATCTGCTTCTGAGAGCCATCACTTTTCTTCTTCTCCTTATTTTTTTCCACCACTTCTTCTTCGAACCTTCTGATTTAACCATTTCTTTAGACTCTCCTTCCTTGACTGCATTAGACATAAGCGCCATATCAACCAAAGGCTCATAAGTGGCTCCCATCGGTATATGAGTCAACAATAATCCCTGAATGGGTTGATTCAATCCCTTTGCAAACTTCATAGTTTTGTTGTGCGGGATGTTCACCAATTCCATACCAAACCGCGACAGCTCACTGAATTGATTGATATATTCCTTAACAGACAAACTCCCTTGCTTCAAATTGATAAATCTCTTTAACTGAACACTCTCTTCCGCTTGAGATAAAAACTTCCTCTCAAACCTCTACCTAAACCCATTCCAACAGACTTCTCCTCCTTCCAACTCAACAAACTCCCACCAATAAGAAGCCTCTTCTTTCAGCTGCTAAGAGGCTAGCTGAACCCACAGTTGTCCTCCAATCCCAATAAGGAAAATATCCTCTCGGTGTCCCTAAGCCAAGCTCTCGCCTCCACAAAAGTCTCCTTGCCAAAAAAAGTCTTTCCGCCCAAACTCGCAAAATCCTTACAAAGCTTAGAGAAATTGATGGCGGCAGGTGGGTTGATGGGGTTCCCATCCGCTGGTGCAGGATTAGGCACTGGCCCGTGCACCTCTAGAGTCGTGGCTTGTAAGTACCTACGAAACCAGGCTAGGACTGGAATACCCTCGGGAAGGTTTGGTGCATCAGCCATTCTATGAAAAGAAAAAGATAGTTTAGGAAAGAGTCAAAGGGAGATTGAACTGGACTTATGAGGGGATTTTTATAAAAACTCTTATATACTTAAAATCATTTTTAAGAGTTCTTTTCTGAAAAATACTTTTAAAACAAGTTATTTTGGAAAATACTTTACTTTTAAAATAAATTTTTAGGGATTCTGTAACCTTAGGCTCTAATACCAAGTGAAAACCCCGCACACCTTAATATACCCAAAAGGACACATTATAAGACATGGTGCGTTGTAGGTATAACTGAAACTAACAGAGACTAAGATTCACAAGACAAAAATAGGTAAAAACAACGAAAACTAAAATAATAACTTATTCAAAGCAGAAACTTCGTAATTGCTTCATAAGTCAAATACCAAATACAACATACATGTCTCAAAACCCAATATGTCTCATGAAATAAAAAATCGTAGTCTCAACAAAAATCAAAGTATAAATATCCCTCTCAAGTGCCAGTACAAAGAAAGAAAAACGAAAATAAAAGTAGGGAAATACATAGTAGAATCTTCTCCAAGAAACCTCCGAGCAACTGCAATCTACTGCCCTCTCCCTTGATTGCCTATGAGGGGAAGGGGAAAATAGAGGAGTGGGTCAAACTAAAAGTCTGGTGAATGATAGTAACTACTAGAATCTTTAAGCAAAGTAAAAGTAATAGACTCTTCAATAGTTCTAATATATATAAAAGGAAACAAAGGAAATAGGAGAGAAAAAGCTGGAAATAAATACGAATTAACTAGTACTCAATTAATAAGATAGGTTAACTTTGATTGTTTGCACTTGTCCTTGATAGCTGCTTTGATTAGGCTGAATTCCTAATTCTACCCTTTGATCGACCTGCTACTCCATAGAATCTACTGTGGACTGGATGTTTCCCTGCACAATAGACTTTGGTGTCTACGAAAGACGCACTTGCTAAGCACTTGGAACTCATAGCGATTACTGAGCACCGAAATGGAAGTCGTACGCGTAACTGCCACCATGCCCATGCTACCTGTTGCTCCCTCTTTTGACCATTTATTTACCCTAGCCAGCATAAGCATGCCCCTCGCCTCACTTCAGGATTATGTGAAGCACCTCGTCTCACTTCAAGGTTATGTGAAACACCGTGTCCATAGAAAAATAGGGGAAATGCTGTTGGTACTGGTCCCTATCAGACAATAATCTAGTTGCACCCCTTGTTCAAACCCCCCTGATTTGAACTACCATAGATTGACCGTTTACTCCCACTATAAGCATAAGCGTTCCTCTCGTCACACTTCAGGATTATGTGAAGCACCTCGTCTCACTTCAGGATTATGTGAAACACCGTAACCATAGAAATATTAGGGGAATGCTATTTGGTACAGGTCCTACTCTTATCTTTGCTTATTAACTTAGATAAATTATTTAAATAAGCCTTTATTTAATAAAATAATGAAACCAAGATAAATAAATTAATTGGGATTTTAAATTACAATTAATGTGAAAAATCAAATAAATTTCAATATAATGGAAATATAGCAGTTAATACAAATAAAGGATGGAGATTAGAGAATATTAATGTAATAAAATATAAACCAATGTTAATTATACCTATAAGGTAATAATGGATTGAATAACAAGATTTAAAAATCAAATAAATGGATTTATTGGAATTTTAATTTATAATTACTGAATTATTTGAAATTGAAATTTAACACTGTAAATTGTGCAATATTCAATAATAAATTGATATAGAAATCTGTTATAAAGGATTATAAATTATTAAGTAATCTAAAGTGATGGAAATTGTAAATTATTAATTTTGAAATGAAAGGTAACTTAATTAATTTAATATTAATTTATTTATTTAACGTGAAAATAGCCATTTTGGCCACTGGCTCGGATTTCGACGAAACTAGTTTCATCGGATCCATAACGGTGAATTATTGTAGGATTTCAAGTTTCGTAGCGATTAGACTTGTCGTTCGATCGTACGGACTCGAAACGCGTAAAAATCAATTTGAAATAAGCTGATTTTAAGTTAACTTCTTCATACGATGGAATTAGGACCTGAAACATATTCCATTGAGTTTAAAAATATCAAAAACATCTATTTTGATATATGGGATGACCCATTTTCGTTCCGGAGACAGAATGAGTTTTTTGGGTCATTTATCGTTCAATGGTAAATCAAATCTTATCCGTTCTTTCTATTTTCCGATCTACCTATAAATAGCCTATTATAAACCTTAGTTGTTTCCCATTTCCATTTGTCTGTACATACAATTCCATCTGCTCCTCTCTTTCCAATGGCAGACACACCAAAACCAATTCCAAATTCAATTGCAAACAAAATCAAATCCAAAATTAAACTCCTCCAAACCCTATCAAATTATATATCAATTCGAAGCTCTCGATGAGTGTAATCCACTGTTGCAATTCGTTTTTGTCATCGAACCACCGTTTATCCATAAATTGAAGATTAATTCTCGGCCATTCGTTTGGGGTTTAATCAACGACGATGGATCGTCGATTTTGGGATACAGTTTTGTAGAGAGGACCGAGGGGAGTTCATCGGCGTGCCTTGTTCGTTGTTTCGATGGCTTGATCGTCCCCAATAATTCGCATAGGGTTTCATATTTGCGGCGGTGGCTGGGGGCTTTTGGGTGATCGAAACTTGGCCGCGAGGTCGTGGAGGCTGGGCGAGGGTGGCGCGCCGTTGAGGGTGGACGGCCTTGGTCGCGGCACGTCAGGAGGAGGCGCGCCTGAGAACGAAACGTTGGTGACGTGGATTTTACTTTTATTTATTTTATTATTTCTAATTTAAATCGTATAATGTTCTAATGTTAATAACTTTTACATACGAGGTCTGATCCATGCGCGGTTTGTTTTGCCGGGATCGTATTGAAATTTCGGACATTTTGACACTGGTTTGGACGAATTCTAGGACCGTTTGAATTTGGGCCCTAAATTGGATTTTAATTCGATTTAAAATCGAAGGTGAGTGTTTTAACCCACTCACAATTACTAAATTACTTTATGTTAGTTAAATTAAAATTATGATGTGATTTGGAATTTATTTATTTATGTTTGGTATGTTTAAATTGTCATTCTAGTTAAATTTGACTTTTATTGTATTTAATCCTCGTTTAATTTAATATTGAATTAAATTGTTAATTTAATACCTGTTATCGATTACCTGTATCTATTGATGTTTATTGATTGATTTGGATGATGATTGTGATGAATGTTGATCGTTGATATTGGATGACTGGATGTTGTGTTTTATATTGTTATAATATTACAAGTTTCCTATGGGTTGAAATGATACATACCCGAACGATCTATAAATTAAGGAAAAATCGTTATGGGTTGAAATGATAGACTCGAGCGATTTTATGGATTTTATTTAATTCGGTATTGCTGTTTGAAATGATACATAACTGTAAAATTTTAAAATTGCGGATTGAAATGATAAATATCCGTATCACTTGACCCTAGGGTAGAGAATTATATACGGACATCAGATTGGTTAAATTAAATGATTTTTAAATCTTTGAAATTTTGAATTCAGTTAACTGGCATTTTGAAATAGAATTGATTTCTATAAACTGAATTATTTTGTTAATCCAAGTTTAAATGCTGGAAGTGGGAATTTAATTAATGAATTGTTTAAAGGATTAAATTGAAATTTCAAAGTTGAAGTGTCAAATATAAATGAGTTTATCGTAATTAAGTTATTGAATTTGTTTGGTTATAACATTGAGATCTATTTTAAACTAATTTAATCTATTTTTATCAATTTAAATTACTTTCATGTATTTTAACATATTATAACCTATTTAATACAATCTAATCTATTTTACCTAATTTAAACTAATTAAATTTATTTAATCTGTTTAAAAATCTACTTAATATAATTTAACTCTATTTAATCTATAATTAATCTATTTAAACACTTTAAAATCTAATTAAATCTATTTAAATCATGTTAAGACTAATTAAATCAAATTTAAATCTATTTAAACCATTTTTACTATTTGAACTATTTTAAATCTATTTAAACTATTTTAAAACTATATAAACTATTTACCTAAACTATTTTCTAAAATTTCAGACTGTATAAAGTTGAAGTATTTATATTTAAATCCTTGATGATGATACAACCTAAGTTGTAATTTGGAATCTATACCCTTTTTGAAAAATGACGTATTTGATTGAATAAGATGATTTTGAAATAAAGAATTAATTAACAGAACTTTTCGATAATTTCAAAGTGAATGTGAATTTCAAAAGTGAATATGATTTGAAATTGAATATGATATTTTAATATAAATTGTGAATTGACTTTTGAAATGTAAAAGAACCATCCAGTGTGTAATAAGCGTTTGGTTGTTAAAGAGACCATGATCGGATATTGTCATACTCTCTGCCAATACCGAAAACCACTTTAACAACTGTGTACGTGGTGGAGATTCCAGAAATGAAGCTAGATGGTTTGGCGAACGAGTTCTGTATGAGGTATGACGTGACCCTGACTCCGTGGGTCAGCTTAGATGTGACTAAAACAGGAGCCACGCCAGGCCAAGTGAGGTCATTCCTCCTATTGGGCACACTTCTTCGATACTATATTCTGACTTTGTGATGATTTGGAGGCCACCCCTTGATTTTGATTTGGGAGTGTGTTCCGAGGTGGGCGGTAGTAGCTGCTATGCGTTACAACTAGTCCAGATCCGCAATTGGTATATCTACCCTGGCATTGCCTCAAGTTTCGTGTTCACATTCCCTAGAGGGCCTTCTACGAGTTTGTTTTGTACCATACCTATGGAGTGCCCTCTGATAGCCCTCCAATTTACGGAGGAATTATGGTACTGTATAGACTATGGGAATATATAAAATGTGTTAAGGGGGATATGGGTAACGCCTTAATGCTATTTCAATACTTTACTTTATTGTAGACACTATTATAATAGCGTATTGTAGTAAATAGTAGATAATTTAACAGACCCTTAGGAGATGGAAATCCCGAACTTCTCTTAAGTTATTGCACTCATGTTAGACACTGGATAGGTGATGTCAAACCCCGTAAACATCTCTGACGCCGTCACACTCATATTTAACGTTGATTTAACTTTCATAAGATCTTTTAGTTCTGACTTGAGTGTTTTGTCTTTTCAATTCGTTCGGGTCAGCCTGAGTATTTCAGGGTTGAAGACCTTATTTCTGGAGGACGAAGACGAAGATTTGTATTATTATTATTATTATTATTATTATTATTATTATTATATTTATTCCACTGCACCATGTTGTTCCACTGCATTTGTTTATTCATTCATGTTTATGTAACTCTGATGTTTGTGTTGTAAAGAATAATCAAATGTATTTATAAAACAGCTTCATGAACTGTTATTTGATTATTATATTTTGTCATTCCACTGTGAGATTCTGTATTTGTTTTATTTCTTTCTCTTTTCTTATTTACCCCATAACAATCTGCCCTTTTGAATGGTTTCAGTTTGACATGTGTGTCTGCTTAAAACGTCCAAAAAGGTAGGTCATTATAGTTCATATCAGAGCGAGGTTTAGCGATAACCTTAGCTTTATGGGGTCTGACTCATATTAATTAGGGTAGTAATACCCTAGAATGAGTCGCTGAGTGTATGTATATGAGAGAGCGTATTTGTTAGTGTTATAAAAGGGCTTTTATATTGTGTTAATTTGTTCCATTTTGTATTTATAAATTCTGGTTGGTACATAGGACGCTATGACATCGATAGGGATTTCTAAACCTTAATAGGACAGACCGACACAATATTGTTTTAAAATATGGGTAAATGAAATAATTTTACCTATTATTATACTTTGTATATAAAAGAATAATCTTTATAAATGTATATAATGGTATGTGATATGTTCGTTTGTTTGTTAGAAACTAAAATTTTATAAATATTGGTTGAAAAATGAGATTTACAAATAAAATGAATATAAACTGAAAATCTGAGAACTTGATTTCCGGGATTTTTGAAAATTTCTTTTGAAAATTTTTGGAATATAATATTAGTATTACTTGGAAGTATTTTCCGATATAAATATTTCAATGTGATTCGGAAGGAAGTTTTAAAAGAATTTTGGGAAGAAATTAGGTTCTGTACTCCCCTCTCTGTCGCTGGAAAATAATTTCGATGATGAGTGCATGCATCATCGACGTTAATTTTCGGGTTTCAAAGTGGGAAGACTGCTGTAGTAGTTTTAATACACATCTATTTGATGAATAAAACCTTAATTTTGAATTTCTAAATATGATTGATCTATAAAAGATATATATATATATATAATTTTCTAAATGACTAAAATAAACCTGGAATTTAGTTCTTAGATTTTTCTGATAATTACCAGTTTCAATTATTATAATGAACGGAATTTTGACTATATTAATAATTGGAAACTTCTAAAATGAAAATAAGAAATTTGATGTTAAAATGATTAATAAAATAGATAAGGAACTGAAATTTTGAAACTGTAAATAAAATGGAAATGAAAATAAGAAATGGTAAATATTTAACATTTTGTTAACTAAATAAATAAGAGAAACCTTGGATAATATTCAATTGCATTCTTAAGACATTATATGCATATAACTTACCAAAATGTAAAAATTTGTAGTGTTAAATAGGATATGTAATAGAATGGTGTACAAGTAAAAACTTGGAAAATGAAAGTGTTCAATGGAATTGCTTCTGCAAATAAGAATTCTAATGTTATAAATTGTTGTAAACTGAAGTTAATAGTTGAAATTCTACTAATTAAATGTAACAGAAGTGAATAATGTAAGAAAAATGGTTTTAAACTTAAGTTAACATTTTAAGCTATTTATAATCAAATTGAATGGTAAAGGTGAACACTGTAAGTAAATAATTATAAACTTGAATTAATATTGAAGCCATTTATAATTAAAATGAGTACTATAAAATTTGATGGTTATAACTTTAGAAACCGTTGGAAATGATTTATAAATGGGGTTAATCTTCTATAATACTATATATGGAAGAATGAATGTGAAAAAGAAATAATCTATAAATGGTGAATTGAATTGTAAAGAAACTTACCTAATAATGTATAATCCAATAATTGGGAAAAAATAACTTATTTAAGCAATGAATGTAAAGTAACAAAATGAAGGAAAATGACATTGTATGAATAAAGGAGAAATGAACTTTTGTATGTAATAACGAATGAAATTAATGAACATAAACATTAATGTAATGAGAAAAGAAAGTAAATGATGAAAAAGAAAAAGAAAATCAAGCTAAATTGTAAATATGAAGTCAGCTGAAATAAAATGTATACAATACTTCAATAATGAATTCATTTATGATCCAAATAATTGAAATGGATATAACTTATGTAAGTAAAGGATGTAGGGTAATGAAAAGAAAATGGTATTGTATAGATAAACGGAAAATGAATTTTGTAAGTGGTAAATGAAAAAGTAATTAAACAAGCATTGTATGAACAAATGAGAATGAATAGTAAATAATATGGAAAAAAGAGTAATGAGAATAAAATGTAAATTGTAACGACCCGTAATTTTCGATAATTAAAAATTGTTAATTTAATTAGATTTTTGTGATTTAATATGGGGAGAAATAAAAATTTGATGAATTGTTAATGAAATAACAACTAGAATGGAATATAATAATGTTAATTTAAGTAAATCATTAACAACTTTAAATGAAACTCCAATCAATGGAAATAATGTAAATGTTATACTTGGTTATAAAATTGAATATAAGAAACAAATGTGAATATTTAATTATTGTATGAAATAGATAGTTAATGGTAATTGAATAAAATCGGTATTATATAAGTAATTGTAACATTGGTTTGTAAATAATGAATTCATAAGTGTAATTAAAAGTTATGGTAACGATTGTTATAAGTTACTTGTTTATTTAGTCTATTAAATTAAATGGGAAATCAATTAGAATTAAATGAACTTTAATATTACATTAATAAGATTAAGACAATAACTGAGATTGTGAATGTAACAAAATGAATAGAAATGTTATTTTTATTCATAAGGTAACAATTGATTAATAAAAGAATGAAACCAAGATAAATAAGTTTATTGGGATTTTTAAATTATAATAAATGTGTAAAATTGACAAAAAAATCCAATAAAATTGAAATATAGTAGTTGATACGAATAAAGATGGAAATTTGAGTATATTAATGTAATGAAATGTAAAACAAATGTTAACTATGTTAACAGATTTTAATTGGTTTAATATAAAGGTTGAAATCAAATTAAAACAATTTATTTGAATTAAATTATAATTAATTGGATATGATTACAGTTGAAAGTGAACACTGCAATTTTTGAAATAATTAACACTGAAACTGATATGTAAATTTACTTTAAATTTTTATATATGTCTAGGTAATCAAAATTGATAAAAATTGTTAATTATTAAATTGGAATTGAAAGGTGATTTAATTAATTTAATTATTAATTTATTTAATTAACATGAAATTAGCCATTTTGACAACTGTCTCGGATTTCGACAAAACCAGTTTCATCGGATCCATAACAGTGAATTATTGTAAGATTTCAAGTTTTGTAACGATCGGACTTGTCGTTTGATCGTACGGGCTCAAAACGCCTAGAAGTCAATTTAATTAAAATCAATTGAAATCAATTTGAAATAAGCTGATTTTATCATAACTTCTTCATATGATGGAATTTGGGCTTGAAACCGGTTCCATTGATCTAAAAATTATCGAAAGCATCTATTTTGATATATGGGATGACCCATTTTCGTTCCGGAGACAGAACGGGCTTTTCAGGTCGTTTATCGTTCAATTCAAATCAAATCTTGTCCATTCTTTCTATTTCCAGCTCTGCCTATAAATAGATCATTATAAACCCTAGGTCATTTCTTATTTCTGATTTCAGTACGTACATTTCCATTTGCTTCCCTCTTCCCAATGGCTACAAACCCTAATTCCCAAAATTGCAAATCCAAATCAAAATATAAATTGAAAATCAAACTTCATAAACTATATCGAATTATATATCGATTTGAAGCTCTCGACGAGCGCATCTCAGATCTGTAATTTGTTTTCCAATTTGAACCTCTATTTTTCCAGAAATTGAAGAACTATTCTCGACCGTTCACCTCGTCGTGATGAACTTTGTCGGATCGTGGAACGCATGGTATGGTTGCGTAGAGGGGAACGAGTGGAGGGCATCTGGGCCATTCGTTTGGTCAATTACCGGTCAGATCGAGGCGATAAATTTGGTTAGGGTTTCGCATAGCTTTGGCAGCCGGCTTGATTGATCGACGATCGAGATGTGGGGGGGGGGCGTCGTGGTGGTCTGTGGACGACAAGTTTGGTGGCGCTTCGTTTGGAATGGCCAAGGGTTGACGTACGGTGATGAGATGCGATTGATGGCTTCGATCGCGATTTTTCTGTCCAGGCTAGGTTTCTCGGTTCGAACGAAGATGGTGACGTGTCGGCTTGTGTGAGGTGATTTTCATTTATTTCATATTTTATTTAAATTCAAGCTTCGTATCATTCTAACGCGCATTACTTTTGCATACGAGGTCCGATTCACGTGCGGTTCGTTCCACCAGGATCGTATCGGAATTCCGGACATTTTGACGCTGGTTTGGATGAATTCTGAAACTGTTTGAATTTTGAATTTAAATTGGATTTAAATTCGATTTTTCAAAGGTGAGTGTTGTAACCCACTCACAACTTCTAAAATTTCTTATGTTTGTTAAATAAAATTTATGATGTGATTGGAAATTTATTTATGACTGTTTGGTATATTTTAAATCGTCATCTCAGTTAATTTGAATTTATTTGCATTAAATCGTTATTTAATTTATTTTTGAAATTAAATTGCCACTTAAAATACCTGTATTGTAAATTAGTTAATTGTTAATATTTATTTGGTTGATTTGGATGATGATTGTGATGAATGCTTGATTGTTGATATTGGATGAATGGATGTTGTATTTATATCGTTATAAACTGCAAGTTCACTATAGGTTGAAATGATACATATCCGAATGATATATAGATTAGGGAAAAATCTTTATGGGTTGAAATGATAGACTCGAGCGATTTTATGGATTTTATTGTTAAATTCGGGATTGTGGCTTGAAATGATATATAATCGTAAAATTCTAAATTGCGGATTGAAATGATAAATATTTGTATCACTTGACCCTAGGGTAGAAAATTGTATACAGACACCGGATTGGTTAAATTTAATGATTTTAAATCCCTAAACTTTTGAGTTTAATTGGATGATATTTTGAAATAACTTTCTTTATATTTGAATTATTATTGAAAATCAAGTTATGTTGAAATTTGAATTGGTTAAAGGAATTGTTTAAAGAAATTAGATTTAAAATTTTAAGTTGAATTTTGGGGTATAAATGGAATTAAACGGAATTGAGTTATTGAACCGTTTGAAATATAACTTTGAAATATATTGGAATGTGAGTGAGTTAAATTGATACTTCAAACATGGTTTGGAAGTAATATAAAATTTAACAATTTTATTGTGAGTTGAATTGTGAAACTGGGTTTAGTGATTTGGAAATGTGAAAGAGTCCAGATATGTTGAAATAAAATGAATAGTTAAATTTAAACAAATTCCAAATTCATGTTTCCAAAAATAAACTATTTTAAACTTGTATTAAATATAATCAATCTATTTTAAAGCTATTTAATCTATTTTAATTATATTTAATCTATTTTAAATCTATTCAACTATTTTAAAATCTATATTAACTATTCTAGAGTATTTTGACTATTAAAAGTTATTTAAACTATTTATAACCATTTTGACTATTTATAACTATTTAAACCATTTCCTAAATTTCCAGACTAGGTAAAGTGGAAGTGTTTATATTCAATTCATTGGTTTAAAAGAGAATACGGTTAAATGATGTTATAACCTAAGTTGGGATTTAAATGTTATAAATAATATTGAATATGATGATTTTGAAGTAAGGATTTAACCTATTTTGGAAGTATGATTTTTGAAAGAAATTATGATTTTGGAAATGAGATGATTTAAAAGGGTGAATATGATTTCAAAGTGAATATGATTTCGAAAGTATTATGGTTTCGAGAATATGATATTTTGATATAAATTGTGAATTGACTTTTGAAATGTAAAAGAAGCATCCGTTGTGTAATAAGCGATTGGTTGTTAAAGAGACCGAGATTGAATATTGTCATACTCCCTGCCAATACCGAAAACCACTTTAACAACTGTGTACGCGGTGGAGATTCCAAAATGAAGTAGGATGGTGGCGACGATTTCTGTATGAGGTATGACGTGACCCTAACTCCCATGAGTCAGCTTAGATGTGACTAAAACATGAGAAATCGACGGGCCAAGTGACGTCATTCCTCCGATCGGGCACATTCCTTCGATACTATATTTTCACTTTGTGATTTACTTGGTGGCCACCCTTGATTTTGATTTGGAGTGTGTTCCGAGGTAGGCGGTAGTAGCTGCTATGCGTTACCACCAACCCGGAAGTGTAATTGGTATATCTACCCTGGCATTGCCTACATATGCCATGTTCACATGCCCTAGCGCGCCTTCTACGAGTTTGTCGTGTACCATACCTATGGAGTGCCCTCCGACGACGCCCAGTGCGGGGGAGATTATGGTATTGTATAGACTATGGGAATATATAAAATGTGTTAAGGGGGATATGGGTAACGCCTTAACGCTATTTTAATACTTTACTTTATTGTAGACACTATTATAATAGCGTATTGTACTATATAGTGGATAGTTTAACGGATCCTTAGGAGATGTGAATCCCAAACATCTCTTGAGTTACTGCACTCACGTTAGGCACTGGATAAGAGATGTCAAACCTAGTAAACATCTCTGACGCCGTTACACTTATATTTACCGTTGATTTAACTTGCATAAGGTCTTTTAGTTCTGACTCGTGTGTTTTGACTTTTCAATTCGCTCGGGTCAGCCTGAGCATTTCAGGATTTGAAGACCTTATTTCTAGAGGACGAAGATTTGTACTACTATTATCTACTATATTTATTCCACTACATTCATACTATTCCATTGCACTTATTTATTTGTCTCTATTGAATGTAACTCTGATTCTGTGTTGTATAAATATAATCAAATGTTTTTGTAAACAGCTTCATGAACTGTTATTTGATTTATTATATTGTGCCATTCCGCTGGGAGATTCTGTATTTTTTTTATTTCTTTCTCTTTTTCTTATTTACCCCATAACAATCTGCCCTTTTGAATGGTTCAAGTTGACGTGTGTGTCTGCTTAAAGCGTCCAAAAAGGCAGGTCGTTACAAAAATACTATTTGAAACTATGTCGAATTCTTTGTTTGTTTGACTTATGGATTGGTTGGGAGAGGATACTTTTATTGTGTTGGATGTATAAATAATCTATAAAGTTATCTACGGCTGTTGAGTGTATGGTTTACTTCATAGTTTATTTATCATTTTATATGATTAGAAGTTCTGAACCCGAACGAACCATTTGTTTTGGTTGCTATGGATAGATGATTGCTCACTTTTTTGAAATGATGTTTGTATACTGGTTTGTTGCAAATGAAATTGTTGTTATATGGTGATGTTTTGTTTGTTATTTATTGAAACAACTTGAACATTTCTCTTTATATAATTTGCTAACTTCTTTTAGATTTTATAAGTAAAATACAGGTTATGGAAGCAATTGCTACTGCTTTTGGTTTCATAAAATAAGCGTTATTTGCCCGATAAATAGGTACGTTCTCGGATTACGTTTTCTAGCGATATTATATTGTTTTCCCGTGGTTTGGGATATATTATTTTGAAAAATATGATATATATTGTTATTATTGATATGATTATTTCTCCCAGACCTCTCCGTACAAAGGAGACTCTGCCGAAATTTTTCGTGAATTCTGGACTTAGAAAATTTTGTGAAATGTTTTCCAAATTTTATTAGTTTGAGTATAAAAGGATTTAATCGTTTATAAATTTATATATTTTATTTAAATTGTTTAATTTTGTGAATTAGTTGTTTATAAATTTAATATTTGGATAAATATATTGATTACTTAATTCCTGCTTTTCCCTTCTTTTCCTTTTCGGGGACGAAAAGTTTTAAGTGGGGGAGAGTGCAACGACCCATAATTTTCGATAATTAAAAATTGTTAATTTAAAAAAGTTTATGATTTAATGTTGGAAGAAATAAAAACTTGTGATTTAAATAATAAGAATATAATTGGAATAAAATGTAATAGTATTAATTTAAGGTAATTTATAATTGCTTTGAATGAAATTCCAATTAATTAAAAGGATTAAAAAGTTTTAATTGATATAGATTGTAAAAAATTATAGTAATGTATGTATTAATTGATAATTGGATTAAAGAAAAATTGATAATTTAAAAAGTTGATTGATTTATGAAATAATGTGTAATGAATTGTAACTGAATAAATTTAGTGTTGTGGTAGTAATTATAACACTTGTTGTGGATAATAAACTTATAAGATGTCACTAAAGGTTAATGGTGACAATTACTATATGTTACCTATTTATTTAGCCTGTTAAATTAAATTTGAAATCAATTGCAATTAATTCACTTAATTAGTGCAGTAAATGTAGATTAAATTGATAATTGTAGAATTAGTATAGTGTAAGTTGTTATAACTTTTGTTGTAAATAATAAACTTACAAATGTTATTAAATGTAGTAACGGTGAAAATTATTGTTTGTTACCAATGTATTTAATCAATTGCAATTAAGTGTAAATTAAATGTTACATAAAGTGAGTTAAGACAATAACTACAAATTGTGAATGTAATAAAATGAATGGAAATGTTAATTTTATTCATAAGTTAATAATTGATTTAATAAAATAATGAAACCAAGATAAATTAATTAATTGGGATTTTAAATTACAATTAATGTGAAAAATCGACAAAATTTCAATATAATGGAAATATAGTAGTTAATATAAATAAAGGATGGAGATTAGAGAATATTAATGTAATAAAATATAAACCAATGTTAATTATACCCATAAGGTAATAATGGATTGAATAACAAGATTTAAAAATCAAATAAATGGATTTATTGGAATTTTAATTTATAATTACTGAATTATTTGAAATTGAAATTTAACATTGTAAATTGTGCAATATTCAATAATAAATTGATATAGAAATCTGTTATAAAGGATTATAAATTATTAAGTAATCTAAAGTGATGGAAATTGTAAATTATTAAATTTGAAATGAAAGGTAACTTAATTAATTTAATATTAATTTATTTAATTAACGTGAAAATAGCCATTTTGGCCACTGTCTCGGATTTCGACGAAACTAGTTTCATCGGATCTGTAACGGTGAATTGTTGTAGGATTTCAAGTTTCGTAGCGATCGGACTTGTCATTCGATCGTACGGACTCGAAACGCGTAGAAATCAATTTAATTGAAATCAATTGAATCAATTTGAAATAAGCTGATTTTAAGTTAACTTCTTCATACGATGGAATTAGAACCTGAAACCTATTCCATTGAGTTTAAAAATATCAAATACATCTATTTTGATATATGGGATGACCCATTTTCGTTTCGGAGACAGAACGGGTTTTTCGGGTCATTTATCGTTCAACGTGTAAATCAAATCTTATATGTTCTTTCTATTTTCTGATCTACCTATAAATAGCCTGTTATAAACCCTAGTTGTTTCCCATTTCCATTCGTCTGTACGTAAAATTCCATCGGCGCCTCTCTTTCCAATGGCAGACAAACCAAAACCAATTCCAAATTCAATTGCAAACAAAATAAAATCCAAAATTAAACTCCTCCAAACCCTATCAAATTATATATCAATTCGAAGCTCTCAACGAGCGTAATCCACTGGTGCAATTCGTTTTTGTCATTGAACCACCGTTTATCCATAAATTGAAGGTTAATTCTCGGCCATTCGTTTGGGGTTTAATTAACGACGATGGATCGTTGATCTGGGGATACAGTTTTGTAGAGAGGACCGAGGGGAGTTCATCGGCGTGCCTTGTTCGTTGTTTCGACGGCTTGATCGTCCCCAATAATTCGCCTAGGGTTTCATATTTGTGGCGGCGGCTGGGGGCTTTTGGGCGATCTTGGCCGCGAGGTCGTGGAGGCTGGGCGAGGGTGACGCGACGTTGAGGGTGGACGTCGCTTGGTCGCGGCACGTCAGGAGGAGGAGGCACGACTTTGAATTGGTGGCGGCTCCGTTTCAGTACGAGCTAGCTTGGATTTGCCTAAGAATGAAACGTTGGTGATATGGATTTTACTTTTATTTATTTTATTATTTCTAATTTAAATCGTATACCGTTCTAATGTTAATAACTTTTACATATGAGGTCCGATTCATGCACGGTTTGTTTTGCCGGGATCGTATTGAAATTCCGGACATTTTGACGCTAGTTTGGACGAATTCTGAGACTGTTTGAATTTGGGACCTAAATTGGATTTTATTCGATTTAAAATCGAAGGTGAGTGTTTTAACCCACTCACAATTACTAAATTACCTTATGTTAGTTAAATTAAAATTATGATGTGATTTGGAATTTATTTATTTAGGTTTGGTATGTTTAAATTGTCATTCTAGTTAAATTTGACCTTTATTGTATTTAATCATCGTTTAATTTAATATTGAATTAAATTGTCAATTTAATACCTGTTATCGATTACCTGTATCTATTGATGTTTATTGATTGATTTGTATGATGATTGTGATGAATGTTGATCGTTGATATTGGATGACTGGATGTTGTGTTTTATATTGTTATAATATTGCAAGTTCCCTATGGGTTGAAATGATACATACCCGAACGATCTATAGATTAAGGAAAAATCATAATGGGTTGAAATGATAGACTCGAGCCATTTTATGGATTTTATTTAATTCGGGATTGTGGTTTGAAATGATACATAACCGTAAAATTTTAAAATTGCGCATTGAAATGATAAATATCCATATCACTTGACCCTAGGGTAGAGAATTATATACGAACACCGGATTGGTTAAATTAAATGATTTTTGAATCTTTGAAATTTTGAATTCAGTTAACTGGCATTTTGAAATAGAATTGATTTCTATAAACTAAATTATTTTGTTAATCCCAGTGTAAATGCTGGAATTGGGAATTTAATCAATGAATTGTTCAAAGGATTAAATTGAAATTTAAAAGTTGAAGTGTCAAATATAAATGAGTTTATTATAATTAATTTATTGAATTTGTTTGGTTATAACATTGAGATCTATTTTAAACCAATTTAATCTATTTTTATCAATTTAAATTACTTTAATTTATTTTAACGTATCATAAACTATTTAATACAATCTAATCTATTTTACCTAATTTAAACTAATTACATTTATTTAATCTGTTTAAAAATATACTTAATATAATTTAACTCTATTTAATCTATAATTAATCTATTTAAACACTTTAAAATCAAATTAAATCAATTTAATCAACATTTAATCTATTTAAATCATGTTAAGACTAATTAAATCAAATTTAAATCTATTTAAACCATTTTTACTATTTGAACTATTTTAAATCTATTTAAACTATTTTAAAACTATATAAACTATTTACCTAAACTATTTTCTAAAATTTCAGACTGTATAAAGTTGAAGTATTTATATTTAAATCCTTGATGATGATACAACCTAAGTTGCAATTTGGAATCTATACCCTTTTTGAAAAATGACGTATTTGAGTGAATAAGATGATTTTGAAATGAAGAATTAATTAACAGAACTTTTCTATAATTTCAAAGTGAATGTGAATTTCAAAAGTGAATATGATTTGAAATTGAATATGATATTTTGATATAAATTGTGAATTGACTTTTGAAACATAAAAGAACCATCCGGTGTGTAATAAGTGTTTGGTTGTTAAAGGGACCGGGATCGGATATTGTCATACTCTCTGCCAATACCAAAAACAACTTTAACAACTGTGTATGTGGTGGAGATTCCAGAAATGAAGCAGGATGGTTTGACGAATGAGTTTTGTATGAGGTATGACGTGACCCTGACTCCCGTGAGTCAGCTTAGATGTGACTAAAACAGGAGCCACGCCGGGCCAAGTGAGGTCATTCCTCCTATCGAGCAAACTTCTTCGATACTATATTCTGACTTTGTGATGATTTGGTGGCCACCCCTTGATTTTGATTTGGTAGCGTGTTCTGAGGTGGGCGGCAGTAGCTGCTATGCGTTACCACCAGTCCGGATCCGTAATTGGTATATCTACCCTGACATTGCCTCGAGTGCCGTGTTCACATGCCCTAGAGCGTCTTCTACGAGTTTGTTTTGTACCATACATATGGAGTGCCCTCTGATAGCCCTCCAGTTGACGGAGGAATTACGGTACTGTATAGACTAGGGGAATATATAAAATGCGTTAAGGGGGATATGGGTAATGCATTAACGCTATTTTAATACTTTACTTTATTGTAGACACTATTATAATAGCGAATTGTACTACATAGTAGATAGTTTAACGGATCCTTAGGAGATGGAAATCCCGAACATCTCTTAAGTTATTGCACTCACGTTAGACACTAGACATGAGATGTTGAACCCTGTAAACATCTCTGATGCCGTCACACTCATATTTAACGTTGATTTAACTTACATAAAATCTTTTTGTACCGACTCGAGTGTTTTGTCTTTTCAATTCGCTCGGGTCAGGCTGAGCATTTTAGGGTTGAAGAGCTTATTTCTGGAGGACGAAGACGAAGATTTGTACTATTTTTTTATTCCACTACATCATGTTGTTCCGCTGCATTTATTTATTTATTCATGTTTATGTAACTCTGATGTTTGTGTTGTAAAGAATAATCAAATGTATTTATAAAATAGCTTCATGAACTGTTATTTGATTATTATATTTTGTCATTCCGCTGCGAGATTCTGCCATTTGTCATTACCCCATAACAATCTGCCATTTTGAATGGTTTGAGTTTGACATGTGTGTCTTCTTAAAACGCCCAAAAAGGCAGGTCGTTACAAACTCATAACGATTACTGAGCACCGAAATGGAAGTCGTACGCGTAACTGCCACCATGCCCATGCTACCTTTTGCTCCCTCTTTTGATCTCTTATTTACCCTAGCCAGCATAAGCGTGCCCCTCGCCTCACTTCAGGATTATGTGAAGCACCTCGTCTCACTTCAAGGTTATGTGAAACACCGTGTCCATAGAAAAATAGGGGAAATGCTGTTGGTACTGGTCCCTATCAAACAATAATCTAGTTGCGCCCCTTGTTCAAACCCCCCTGATTTGAACTACCATAGATTGACCGTTTACTCCCACTATAAGCATAAGCGTTCCTCTCGCCTCACTTCAGGATTATGTGAAGCACCTCGTCTCACTTCAGGATTATGTGAAACACCGTAACCATAGAAATATTAGGGGAATGCTATTTGGTACAGGTCCTACTCTTATCTTTGCTTATTAACTTAGATAAATTATTTAAATAAGCCTTTATTTTTATCAATTACTATTAGTGCTTATTAATTTATCCTATGTCTTAAAATAAGCGCCGTAGTTTCCATAATTTATCAATTTATAACTTACCTTATAATCAGGCTTATTACTTAACCCAAGGTCTAAGTGTGAAAATAAGCTTCTTTCTTCTTTTATTCTTTTTAGTTATAATTCTAAGTTATAACTAGGCCAATCTTCTTAATTCAGTCCAATTAATACCATAATTAGGCATAATTTCAATCCTATTCCAATTATATTACAGTCTTTGTGATTTACATCTCATATTCCATTATTTCAGATATTTTATAATTTATGAGATAAAGGGTGTAGGCCAAAAAAGGATTCATAAGTGGTTGTTAATGAAGTTGAAGTTACCAAATTTTGAGGAGTCGATATCAATTTATGTCGGATTGCTCCACATATAGTTCCTCGAATCGAATTTTCTAAAGGAACAAGAGCCAATCCGAATTGATCTTGTAACAGATCTGCTACAGAACGAATACATTTATTTTTTAAGTGATTCATATCGTCAAATGTACCCATTCCAAATTTAATTTCGATCAAATGATCTGCAACAGCCAATAGATCTCGTGGTAACAAAAATGTATTGTTCTGAGGTATATCAAGATTCAGTCTCCGGTTCATATTTCGTTGACCAATCCTTCCTAATTCACATTTTTGTTGAAAAAATTTCTTTCTATTCTAATCCATATGCAAAGAAGAAGAAGGAGAAATAAAAGAAAACTGAAAATAGAAGGAAATCCAAGGCGTAGGAAGAATAACAGTAAATAAATTAAAATACTGTAAATAAACTGTAATTAAATGGGAAAAGCTATAATTAACAGAAATAAACTAATATTAACTGAAATGAATAGTTAGAAGGAATAGACTGAAAATAATTCCAAAAACTGTAAATAAATTACTAAAAAGGTTACTCTAAAAATCATAGTTAAACTACAACTATTGGAAACCTTATTATTTTAATTTACTTAAAGAAATTTAAAATAATTACAGATACTCACCTCTGGTCCTTAGCTCTTCCCTTTAGGCCTTCACAGATCCACTTGGGGTTGTTAAATATTTTTATTTATAATGATTTCCTCCTTGGAAAATTATTCCGCTTAGGGTCCTTCCTGAATAGGTGAACCCAATTGGAGAAAATCTTAGAATGAGAAAAAGTATTGTGCCTAGAGTTCTATTTATAGGGGTAGAAGTGGATCTCAGACCGTTGGATTTGGGGATTGAATATGATGCAACCATGTCATAGGCTAAATAAGAGCCATCAGATGCAAGAATAGAAGGACCAGATAAACAATGCAAATTACGTGTTCAACTTTTGAACGAACGAACGTTCATTCGTTCACTAAAATAGACAAGCGGGTCGACCGGGCGGTCGACTACCCTTGTGCCTAGGTCGACCGGCCGGTCGACCTGGGCTATATATATATATATATATTTCTTTCGTTTCTTTGATTATTTTGTTCCTTGCTCATATTAACTCGGATTCTGACGTTCTATATATGGAAATTGACCAGAAAATTACCGCGGACACAATGGTGCAACTCCCGTGGCTCAATTCTGATAATTTCACAAAGTTATTTTATTATTTAATTAATTAACGAATTAATTATTACGGGTTAAATTTCGGGTTGTTACAAGATGGATGTTTGACATTGCATTTTTGAGATTGTTTGTTAACTTTTATAAACGTACATCTATTTGGTGGCGGAGAAGGCAACTTCTCTTAGCTTAACACCCTTCTTTAAGATTTACGAGCTCGAAGGTTCTATGTTCGTGAAAGTCAATAGTGATCGAAGGAATGGCAATGTGGCATTCAAAGTGGAATGTGCTATGTGAAAGGTAATCGTGACTTTATGCCTCATCACTCGAAAATGACAGAAATAGGGTAGAAGCGGTAGGGCTATATGGGTCGCACCCATAATGATATGGTCATCACCTTTCTAGACTACCCTATAAATTCGAGTGTTGTATGTTGTGGCCACGGATAGGTCGGGAATGACTGGGGTGATGTCGTATTCGATACTATCCAAGAAGGGGTAGGCCGATCCTGTGTTGGTTTAGGCGTTCAGTATTTGGACCCCAGATGCATTTTTCTAGAGATGTACTATATGGAATTTGTATGGAATCCAATCTCCACTACGTGCCTGCCATTTTGTTTGTAGAGCCTAGTATGTTGGAATTTAATAATGGTAACAATTTTGGCTATTTTAATTATTATTTGTATACTAGACACTAGTATAATACAACATGATTTGATATGAAATGTTTTGGTTAACGTAAGGTAAAAACCCGTCCGTGTTTATGTGTGGGAGTGTCTTACGAGATACTTTTGTTCTGATAAAAGAACACTTTGAGAATTTTAAAATAAATTCAGTTGAGATGTGTTTTCTCACGCTGGTTTACCAGACTAATCCGAGCGTTCTTCCCGTTCAATGCTCGGGTCAGATCGAGTACATTTACTGATTCTGATTTGGATGCTTTGGAGTTTCAGGGATGTCTTCTGGTTGTATTCCACGTATATGTTTATTTTTCGCCGCATTGTTGTTTGAATTATCAGCATTTGTGAGGACGGGTTATTATAACTGTCCAGGCTAATGATTTTGATTTGATTGTTGTACTCTGATTGATGTATGTATATTATATTACAGTTTTTGTTTTGTAAAGATCATTGATATGATATTATGTGTTTTTCCACTACGATTGTGAGATTCTGTAATTGTTTTTGGTTTCTTCTGTTTTGTCTTCTATTTCTTCTTCTCTTCTCTCTCTTTTCTTTCTCTCTTCTTCTTCTTTCTCTTGTTCTCTCTTCTTTCTTTCCTATAAAGATCTGGTTTTCCATTCAGTTTGGGTTGGACATGTGTGGTTTATTGTCAGCTCGAACTTGGTGGATTTCCGAGCCTTTACAGTTGGTATCAGAGCTTAGGTTAGTGAACACTTAGGCTTTGATGGGTACTTATTATAAATAGGGTCAGTAGCACCCTAGAATGAGTTTGAGTGCATATATATGAGCGCGTATTTGTTAATGATATATACAAATGATTTTTGTTTTGAAATTGGGTAAATGAAATAGTTTTACCTAAATTATATTTTATATGTAAAGGAATAATTTTTCAGAATTATTATAGTTATATATGGCTTGTTGGTTGTCAATAAATGATAATATTTGATTATTATCATTTGTTGTTTGTGTTTTAAATAAAAGTTATTATTATTATAATGTAAACAAAGATAAACAATGAAGAAATTGTTGTATATAACCAAAGGGAAATTATATATATAAGAAATTATTTATAAACAATGATTTGTAAATGAATGGATTTAAAAGCTAAGATTTGAGAATTTAAAATCCCATTGATTTTGAAAGATTATTTTTCAAATGATTTGAAAATAACAAAAATTGGGTATTTTGTTGAAAATATAAGAAAATGAGTTTTATAATTTATAAATATAGAGAATTAGTAAGTTAAAACAAGTAAATTTAAATTTGTTGAATATGAATGTGAAGAAAAGTAAATTTGATAATTGAATTATGAAATGAAATTTAACTTAAGTTAAGTTAAATAAAATGAAATTTGAAATGAAATTTGACTTAAGAAAAGTTAAATAAAATTGAAATTGAATTTGATTTGTAATAAGTAATGGAATAAATATAAACTTAAGTAATGGTTTATAAATGATAATAATACCGAGGAAAATGTTTATAAACTTAAAGAGGAAATTTATGAAAATTATTCCTAAATGAATTTAATATGGAGTATGTTTTGAAAAGTTGTCAAATATGAATAGAATTTAAAGTGAATTAATTAAATGATTTACTGTAACGAATAAATTGAATTTGAACTTAAATTGTGAAGTGATATTGTAAATAAGATTATGTTGTATAAAATGTTTAAAATAAACTTAAGTAATGATTTTATGGAATGGTTATTAAGTGTTATTAGTATTAAAGAAATATACTAAGTAAAGAATGAATGTAAACGTAAATGCACGCGAATTAAATAAAAGTGAATAGTGAATATAAATTAATTGGAATGTAAGTTATTGGAATGTAAATCAATTGAACTAAGTAAATTGAATGTAAATGAATTGGATGTTAATGAAAGTATAAATTAAATGCTGACATTAAAAATGCAACTTGATATGATTATGAATTAATTGAATGGTGTTTGATGATTTCTTTGTTACATGTGTTTCATTTGCATATAGTTATTGTATAGTTATGTTATGTGTTGATATTACTTTCTATATATTTATTCTTACTGATTGTTGAGTGATTAGTAGGTGCGGATGACATATGCTTCACATTCGGAGCTCGCTTTCGTGCTATATTAGTTGTATATGCTCGCTAATATAATAAAAGGTACATATCTCGGATTATATGTCGTACTTTTACACTTTTTCCTTACAGGATGCCTCATCCTCGAAGATGATATGTATATTTGTGATATATATATATATATATATATATATATATATATATTGTGATTTACTATGATCGAACCGCGCAAAGGAGGCGCTGGTGAAATTTTTCGTAAATTTTGGCATTAGAAAATTTTGGAAATTTTTTAATAACTAAAATTTGTTTTTTGGCTTTATAATTTGGAATGGTATTAGTTAATAACTATGAATGAATTTGAAAACTTACAAAAGTTATTATAAGAAGTTTTAACTAATGATTTTGAAATGTTAAAAGGTTTAAATGAATTTGGTAATCCGTTTTAACTAATTGTTTTGAAAAGTTAATGGAGTTTTGTGACATTTTTCTTACTTGGTAATTTCGAGGATGAAATTCTTTTAAGGAGGGGAGAATGTAATGATCCAGAATTTTAGTCATCCAAATTTGTAATATTGATTTTAAATATTCAAAAGTTAATTTTTATAAGTTAAATAACTTATATTTCAAATATAATGATTTATTTGATAATTTAATTATTTAATTTAATATTTGAAATGGGTTAAATAGTTAAAATTTTGATTTTAATGTGAATGAAAATGATTTATAAAGTTAATTTAAATTCTATTTGAATTAGAATAAAATTAGTGAATTTTTAATTTTGATTTAAAAGTGATTTAATAGAAATTGAAATTTTTATACCTTAATTAACATGTAAAAATACTCATTTTTCACACTGTCTCGGATTTTAATGAAACTAGTTTCATTGGATCCATAATAGTATATTATTATAGGATTCTAAATTTCGTGTCGATTGGACTTATTGTTTGGCTGTGCAAAGCTGAAACGCCTAGAAATTTATTAAAGTAATTTAAATTAATATAAATCGATTTTTGAATGTTATCTTCCAAATACTTTGGAATTGGCTCCCAATACATATTCCATTGTGTTCGGAATAGAGGTAGAATATATAAAACGCCAGGCAGCATGCTTCGTTTGGAGTTCGGAAAATATTCACGTGAATAATGTTTTATAAGTGGCTGTATAAGGACCTTAAACACCCCATTTCTCAAACCCTAGCCCCATTCTTTAACCCATGTGCCACTTAGTTATTGACGACCAGAAACTTCTAGCCTTCTCTCCTCGATTTTTTCTAATCCATCAGTTATTATCCAAAACTTTCGACTATAAAATCAAAGAGCGTAACGAGCTCTACAAGTTCAATGGATTGATCGAGTTACCATCTTCGTTTTGAGGTGGATCTTAGCCGCATTCATCATCAGTCCGAACATGTTTTTCATGGCGAGGAGTAGCTCTAGTGGGACCAGTCTCTGTCAGAGTAGAGCTAGGGATGGCGCTTCGAACGACGTGGTCCGATCGTCGTCTCGATCGACGTCGGATGTGACGCCCCACCCCGAGACCCACATTAACAAAGAGTATTACTGGGTAATACCATCTCCTAATGCGAAGAATAGGGTTGTTTAGGAGCGACCATCTATAGCCTTGTCTTAAATATCTATTGAATACATCGATAACTACTCCATTTTTTTCTAGCTCAAGTGGATCGACATAACCAATAAATACTTAATACAAAGCCATAAGTGGCTATAGGATCTATCAGAACAAAATACAACAACTCAAATGCAAAACACATCACAGAACAACAGATAATCATATATATACACACATATACCGATACATCACAGAGTATACAAAATGATACATCACATATGTGGTATGACGACTACAATACAAATACGAGTCAAAAGAATATACATATCAGAGTAGCAACAAAAGGAGTACACAAAAGCTACAACAAAAAGCTAGTAGAAAAGTCCATGCGGAAGCAGAATAGGCTAAGTCCAAAGGGTACCTAACCTGAAACACCTCGGTCTGACCCGAGTATAGAATACATGGGTCAGTCTAGCTAAACAAATCAGTTTAAGAGGATAATCGATAACATAATTATAAGGCGAGGTGATACTCTTCTCAAGTGAGAAGGAATAATTCAAGAGTATACGGTTACTTCACATGGCATAACTAAGTAGGTATAGTAATTTGAAGTGATGTAAGGATATCACTAAATATGAATGCAACTCAAAGGTGATAAAACTTTATAACAAATCTCACAATAAAAGCATGCTTCATCTCATCGGCGTATTACAAAACATCAAGTATGGTTTAGGAGAAAAACATAACTCCAAAGAGGAGAAATCCCAAACCCGCCATATCGACAAACTCAAAAGCAACTCAAAGAAATCACCATCTCAAAATACGCCATATGGCAATCAAATATAAATCTCCAACTTTGGAGAATATAATCCCATAAGGTAATCGCATATAATAACGCCAATAGGCAAATCTCAAATAATATGCCAAAAGGCAAATCTCAAATAACGGCAGTGTAGACAACTCAAATTCCCATAAGGTAATCGCCATATATATATATATATATATATATATATATATATATATATATATATATAACGGCTTGAATGGCCCACCATGAAAAAGGAGATATACTAGGGAAATTACAATAATCAATGAAATCATCTCAAAAGTTTTGCACGTGCTTTTGGCCGAAGCCTGCCAAGTACTGATCTCCAAAATTAGGTACCTCGCCCGAAGGTAAATACGTCACAATGACAAATACGCCACAATGGCAAATACACCGCAATGGCAAACGCCGCAATGGCAAATGTCTCGAAGACAAATACGCCGCAATGGCAATGACCTGAAGGTCCAGTACTGGCAATACGCCGCAATGGCAATTGTGTCACAAACTCTCGGATAGGAACTCGAATAGTGTTAACGTGCATCCCAAACCACGCGTTCGCACTAAACGGTGTACTAACTGCTAGTAAATTTTACACTCAAAGCAGTAAAAAGTTTACCTCATCTCATCGGTAAACTCAACCCGAAGGTCAAAACGATCAAACGGATGAGTCGGGAATTAACCGATAAGATAAACGCACGTGTCCCATACCACATGTTTTGCCAAACCATTTAATTCTTCTTCTCATTTACTCGAATAGTGAAGAAACGTGTATTTTATAGATAAAATAATTTACTTTGGAAAACAAGCTTTTAAAACCAATTTTCGAAACCAATTTTGAAAACCAGATTTGAAAATTCCCATATTATAGTGAATAAATAGATTTTAGATTTGAAAATACTTTAAAAATACTATAGAATAATTATTTGAAATGCCCATTACTTTTAAAAATTATTTCAAAGCTGTTTGAAAAATTCCGTGCTCGAAAACGAAGAAAAACAAAGAAAATCACTCAAACCGATATTCGAATTCAATTCAAATTAAATTCAAATTTAATCCCAATTTGAATATCAAAATATCCAAAATTTGACTAGTCTATTGATAGACATCATGGCCTTTGAATAAGATAAAAACATCTCAAAATATAGCAAGAAAATGAAGCAAAGTAGGGCTGAAAACATCAAAACAAAGAGGCAAAATGGGCTGGAAAAGGCTATGCACCTAGGTCGACCTGGGGGTTGACCATGCCCCTACTAAGGTCGATAGGGCAGTCGACCTTAGTGGTCTCTGGGTCGACCTGCATGTCGATCCAGATAAGAGAGGTGTCGACCTCTCGTAAGCGTTTTCTTCCAGGTCGATTTCAGGGTTCGTAGTGATTTTTAGCAGCAAGTTTGAACACTTAAATGACAATATTTCTCAACCAAAATTTGCAAAGACAAAGAGAAACATATAAACTACCATCTAAAAGAAATCCGGTAGCATTTCGTTGCCAGAATCAAAAGTCACAGGTTTCCAAAGAAGCAATATGAAACAGATTTTTAAGCATAGAAAACAACTACAGGAAATTTATACAAAGAGCAAATTATTCACAGCCTTTTGCAATTTTGAGCTTGGCTCAGCTAGAATTTGTGAGCGTTGCAACTCACCTTGCTATAGATGTACAAAAGCTTGGATTTTGGCAACAAGATTGAAGCTTTGCTTGAGAAATTAGCCTCTAAGAACCTGTAGAAAAGATGTACAGTGCATGCAAAAGAGAGTTTACTGTAAATTAGAGAATCATCACTCAAACAAGAAATTATTGATGAAATTATGGTGTTTGGAGTTAGATTACCTTTGATTTATTCTCTAGATTGAAAAAGATTGCAATTTGTTGAATTTGTATGAAGAAATAGCTTGGATTTGCAATTTTGAGAAGGTGAGTTCTATTTCTTATTTACTGGTTAAGGAAGAAGAAGAGGGATGTAAAAATGAACGTATAGGCTAATTTCTTTTCTCACTTCTTCATTTTCAGGCTAAGCTTAAGTGGGCTTAGAACCAAAAATAAAAAGAAAATAACATGGCCTATGTTTTAATTCACACTTATTTTAAAAAAGGCTTCATATTTACACTAATTACAAGACAAAAATGCATTTTTCTCCCAAATTTTACATAAGAAAAATATGTAAATTTGTATACTTATGAAATAAAACATTTTACATCTCATAAAAAGATTATTTTATATTTTTATTATTAAAACCCTTTAACTTACAAAAATACACTATTTACTCAAATAAATGAATAAAACCTTGTTTTTAACTTCTAAAATTCACCAAAAATGCTTTTTTACTTAGAAAAATATTTCCAACCATTTCCAAACATAATTTATAGCCAAAACATGTTCTTAAACCAATTTCTACCTTTTTATTTCAATAAACAACCTATAAAAATAAAATACTCCTTTTAAAAATTATTAAAAGAAGTAAATGGGAAATAATTAATAAAATTATTGCACTTTCACTTAACAAAACCCATTTTCCATTTATTATCACCCCAACCAAATAAAATAAAGTCCTAAACCTTATTTTCACAATTTAATTCCAAAATTCATTTTTTATTCCAAATAAACAATATAAAATCCCCAATTTTATTTTAAATCACAATATTAAATTATAATTACCATTATAATTTAATATTAGCGGGTAATCTCCAAACCAGCGTTGTTACATCGGAGGTGCGGCAAGCAACTGAAGTCGGTCGGCTTTGGTTTTGAGCATGCGTGCATTTACAAGGAGAGGGAGATAATTTAAAAAGTTAATTAGGTAATTAATTAGTTTAACGACGTTGGTTAAGTATATTAAAATTCTTGTAATGTTTAAAAATACATAACTCATTCATACGAGGTCAAAATCTCACGAAATAAGCGGCGTTCGATTCATATTGTTGAATACTACACAATGGAGTTTGGACTGATTTGGAGCACGTAGGAATTTTGGTTAAATTCGAACACCTGTTTGTTTTTAATCTAAATAAATGCTGCAACGACGAATGTGACCAAAGTGAGTAAAACTCACTCTCTCTGGCCCGCTTATATTTTATATAAGTGGGAATATTCTTTTGTGCTATTTTGATGACTGTTTGGATGTCTATATATATATATGTTTGTTGGTTGGATAGATTCCTGCATATTTTAACGGATGAGACCCTATACGTTCCCGTGTATGAACGGATGACCCTTTGTACGCTCGTCTGCCTCAAAGCAGACATTGTACATTTTTCTCATATGTTGTATTTGTTGCAGGTTATAGGTTGGAGGGATCCAATAGGATTCCTCACCACTGTTGATTTTATTTTCATATATATATATATATATGTTGATATATGATGTTATGGATGTCATGGTGATGTTTTGATGTGATTTGACTTATTTAGTGCTATGGTAGCACTGGGCCTTGTTTTCGATATTTTAAAAATATTGAAATTGATGATTTTGAATTGAAAAGGTTTTCAAAGTGATTTGGAAGTAAATATGTTTTAATGATTTCTGATTTATTTTAAAAAGATAGGAATTGGTTTTCAAATAAAAAGTTATGATTTTTGATGTTTTAAAAATATGGTTTTATGAAATGCTTTGAAAATAGATTTTTGAATTGGTATATAAAAACGATTTATATTGGTGATATTTTTTATAAATAAAGAAGTGAATTTAAAAAGGGAATTTATATATGTTTTATAAATGGATTTGAAGTTGTTTTAAAAATGGATTTTTATAAATGAGTTTGATTTATAAAGAAATGGCTTAGAAATGGATTTTGATAGTAAAATTAGTTTTATAGAAGAATAGATTTATAAATAGAATTTTGTAAATAAAGGAGTTTTATAAAAATGGAAGAATATTTATAAAAATAGTTTTATAAACATGGAAGTGATTTATGTTGAAGTTTAAATATTGGTTTTTATTTAAAGAAATTTTTAAAAGTGATATTTCGATGAAGTTATTGGTTTTAAAAGGTAATTTGTCCTTTGGAAGTAAAGGTTGGAAAGTAATGTTTTAAATGGATTTAATGGTTTTGAGAAATGTTTTAAAATATGATATATATCGGAAAACATAGATTATAACATTTATTTTTGTAATACATGTTTTCGAGAAGTAAGGAAAGCTTGGACTATAACATCGTTGTTATAGTAAATGATTTCCAGAAGGAAATGTTTTATATAGTATATGAGATTTATTTATATGTATATTTATTTATCGAATCCCTATACTAATGTTTTTGGGTTGTCGTAACGATGTTTAGCGCAACATTCGCTTTGACCCAATAAAGTGTGTTTTGGAAAATATAAAGCTTTCCTAAAATGATTTGTGAATATGCTTATACTATTAGTATAAGTATATGAAAATATTTTCTAAGTGATGAGATGAAGTGATTTGTGAATATGCCTATACTGTTACTATAAGTATATGAAAATATTTTCTAAGTGTTGAAAGTGAAGTGATTTGTGAAAATGCTTGTACTGTTAATATGAGTATATGAAAATATTTTCTAAGTGTTGAAAGTGAAGTGATTTGTGAATATGCTTATACCCTTGATTTAAGTATATGAAGATATTTTTTTAGTGTTGGAAGTGAAGTGATTTGTGAATATGCTTATACTGTTGATATAAGTATATGGAAATGTTTTCCAATATAGAAAGATTTGAAATAGTTTTGAGGATATATCTTTTTAAAGATAATTTGAAGGAAATATTTGGAAATTTATTTAATTAATAAAGATTAATTAAATGGGCCTAGTGATTGCTTAAGGTGCTAGATATTGTTTGTTTGCTTTGATAGTTAAATAACCGACTATCAAATATTTGGCTTTTTTATCGTTATTGTTTCAAAGAGACCGGGGTAAGATTTATTCGAGAACCACTTCGGACCAATGTGTGCGTTGGAAAGTGCAGGTTCATGATTATGATTTTGAAGACGGATATCTTCATGATGCAAAGCTACTTGGCACTAGTCCCTCAAGGTGAAATTTACCATATTATATATTTATGGTGGCAGTAGTGCTTCGTTATGAAAATCTATGATATGCAAGGACTTCTCGCTACTAATTCTAGGGTAATTCTCGATAGATTATGGTAGAAGAGTACCTTCGGTTTGTCTTGTTCCTGGACAACTTGTATGGATGGATGTTTGACATTGCATTTTTGAGATTGTTTGTTGAATTTTATAAACGTACGTCTGTTCGGTGGCGGAGAAGGCAACTTCTCTTAACTTAACACCCTTCTCTGAGATGTACGAGCTCGGAGGTTGTATGTTAGTGAAAGTCAACGGTGATCGAAGGAATGGCAATGTGGCATTCAAAGTGGAATATGCTATGTGAAAGGTAATTGTGACCTTATGCCTCATCAGACGAAAATGACAGAAACAGGGTAGAAGCGACAGGGCTATGTGGGTCGCACCCATAAGGATATGGTCATCACCTTTCTAGATTACCCTATAAATTCGAGTGTTGTATGTTGTGGCAATGGATAGGCCGGGAACGACTGGGGTGATGTCATATTTGGTACTATCCAGGAAGTGGTAGGCCGGTTCTGTGTTGGTTTAGGCACTCAATATCTGGACCCTAGGTGCATTTTTCTAGAAATGTACTGTACGGAAGGTAGTCCCTTACCTTTTCATTTATATGGAACCCAATCTCTACTACGTGCCTACCATTTTGTTTGTAGAGCCTAGTATGCTGGAATTTAATAATGGTAACAATTTCGGCTATTCTAATTATTATTTGTATACTAGACACTAGTATAATACAGCATGATTTGATATGAAATTTTTTGGTTATCGTAAGGTAAAAACCCATCCATGTTTATGTGTGGGCATGTCTTACGAGATACCTTTGTTTTGATAAAAGAATGCTTTTATAATTTTAAAATAAATTTAGTTGAGATGTATTTTTTCACGCTGGTTTACCAGACTGATCCGGGCGTTCTTCCCTTTCAATACTCGGGTCAGACCAAGTATATTTACAGATTCAGATTTGGATGCTTTGGAGCTTCAGTAGACAAGCTGGATGTCTTCTGGTCATATTCCACGTATATTTTTATTTTCCGCTGCATTGTTATTTGAATTATCAGCATTTGTGAGGACATGTTATTATAACTGTCCAGGCTGATGATTTTGATTTGATTGTTGTACTCTGATTGATGTATGTATATTATATTACAGTTTCTATTTTGTAAAGATCATTGATATGATATTATATGTTTTTCCGCTGCGATTGTGAGATTTCGTAATTGTTTTTAGTTTCTTCTGTTTTGTCTTCTACTTCTTCTTCTCTTTTCTCCCTTTTCTTTCTCTTTTCTTTTCTTCTTTCTCTCTTCTTCTGCTTTCTCTTCTTCTCTCTTATTTCTTTCCCATAAAGATCTGGTTTTCCATTTAGTTTGGGTTGGACATGTGTGGTTTATTGTCAGCTCAAACTGGGCAGATTTTCGGGCCTTTACAAAATTAGATTATAAATATATATTTTTTTCCAACATATACAATAATGTACAATATTCTTAAAAAACATCAAATATTTTACATTAAATATCAGAGCGATATATCAGCAAATATCGAGTAATATATCGATAATCATATTTTAGAAAAATACCAGCATATGAGCGATATGATATATATCGACGTTATATCAACAATATTATGTGATTAACTATATAGTTCTCAACACTAAACTTTGAAGAATTTGTTATAATGAAAGACGATGACGGTGCATGTTTACGATATATACATCCAGAATGACATTGGCTGAGGATGTCAACTTGGAAGAATTCAGCGGCAGCCCGAAAGTTGGCAGCATCGAAATAATAGCACTTGGAATCATGTGAGTAAATCACTAGTTCTCATAAATAGGAACTATCATAAAAATAGGATTTATGCAACGATGCTAGAGACTGAGCGAAACACACTTTGTCGAGGACAGGCAATAATAGAGGAATCAGAAGCCAAAATTAGCGAACTTACTTAATCCTAGAGCAGAGTTCGGGACTGGACTGGGGGTAATTAGGTAGGTTTCCCATAATTTTCAATTTTGTAGACGGGGGATGGTTTACAAGCACTTGGTCGAAAATAACCCGACCAATTACAGACACAAACAACCACAGAGCTAGTTAAATAACAGTCTTGTTTAGCCAAACAGGGCATTTTTTGCAGCTTTAAGCAGGGCTAAATAACGAAATATAACTAAAGTAGTGAAGGAGATATTATTTACATTCATAGAGCAATGGTAAAAAGTACATTGCATAGAAACATAAGTATATAATACGAGACAATTGTAGCACGGACAGTTATATTATATACACAAACAGGCACATAATATAAAGAAGCATAAAAGTAAACAAAAGAGGTGTTACTAATAGTTTTTATGTAAATAAAATAGCGAGGGCCGTACCTGCACAAGCTCATCCTATTCAAAACAAAAAGCAAAATATAGACCCCAACACACAACACCAAAAAACAAACTAACGTGCGTATCCACTGAGTGCTGACTACTTCTTCACTTTCCTACCCCCTATGCCACCAGAATCGCTAGGACGAGGTATGTCTTTCTTCTTCTTATCACCCCCAGTAATGCCTTTGGGAGTTTCACCTTTAGAATGAATGGACTCCGCCTCGGTAGCAGTACATGGCTTGTCGGATTCACTAGTTGGGGTTTTAATGGACTTAGTCCTTGATGGCTGGATCTTTAATGCTGGAATTTTGGATCACAGACTTGTCGACTTTGAAGACGCAGGCTTAGTGGTCTCGTGCTCTTCTTCGCATTGAGCTTTTTAGCTTTAGCCTTGAGACTTTCTGCCATGGTAACAGGGTCATTGGGGTCCGAAGCGCTAGTAATTTGAATTTCTTCTTTCTAGGACACGGAGAAGCCCTTGAGCCCTTTCAAAGCATCGATCTTCTGAGCGCTAGAGCAAGGCTCGAAAAAGGAAGGCAGGACCAGAATAGCAAGTCTTATAGAGATGGAAGTAGAATTAGTAACGATGGCTTTGGTATCCAAGCCCTGAGTAGCTGGAGGTGGAGAAGGAAGATGATGTTGACCTACAAGTTGACAAAGAAAGAAGTGAAGTTTATAAATTGACTCTGAGGAGAGCTGAAGTTTCTCAAACACTGGTGAAACGAGAGAAATTTCTAAGCCCATACTTTTATCCCTAAAGGAAATCTTAAAATCTCCTGCCTTAGTCCTATGTTCTTCAGGTGACTCCATGACAGAGGAATATAAGTCTGGTGAGTTATAGCGGCAACAATGGAGGCCGGGGGAAACTAGGTTATTTTAAAGACAACCCACGTGGATGCAGGAATAGTGGTTGGAAGCTCTCTAGATAAGGGAATGATTGCTTCATGCTAACCCGAAGAACTTGGGCCAGCAAGAGTCTTAGCAGCTTTAGCAGCAGTAGCATCAACCTCTTCTTTAGCCAAGATTACCCTTCCCACTTTGAGCATCTTAATGTCCTGAGCATCAAGATACTCAGCAATCAGCTCCTCCTCAAAGAGGTTATCGGTAGCACATGTAGCCTTGAGATAGCCATCCTTCTACCATCCTAATTTTTTGTTCATAACTACGCTGGCATAGAAGTGCAACATATTGGCATCAAGCTCTTTGCTAACTCGGGATCTCTCGTCTTGAAGATCTTTGAGTTCCTATTTAGACACTCCGAGCTTGATATCGGTGGCAAGATTTGAAGTAAACAGCTGCTCCATCTGATCAACAAGTTTCTTCTTCTCTTCACCAAGCTTTTGATTCTCCTCGCGAAGCCTAGCAAGTTCAGCAGCCTGTTCGGAGATAGTCTGATCCCGAGCTTGGATGATTTCATCTTTTTATGTAAAAGCCTAGGCCCTACCATCAGCTTGCTTCTTGAACTCTGTACTTTCAGCAATGGCGGCTCTTAGATGGTCGAAATATAAGCTTAGCGTTGGCTTGGGTACAATTCATCTCCTCCATGAGACCGACGATGCTAGATTTTTGCTTGAGAGTGAGATCCCTCTCTCTACTGACCTTCATCAGGTCATCTACTCGCTCTTTCAACATTTGCTTAAGGTCTTTTCTCTTGGATTTGATGGAGCAGATGTTGGTGTAGTTGATTTTATTCACCTTCGAGAGAACCGCATAGAGCTTCTTCCACTTCTACCCATCATCGATGTGCATTTGCACACTTCAAATGTTCCATCGACAACTTCTTTCGAAGTGTCTGAGATGTCTTAATTGAATTTAATTCCATGTAAGAAGAGGTGTGGAAATGCGGCTAGTAGACTAGGGGACCAAGCAGAAGAGTAAATGATGGAGCAGAGACTCCCTTGGAAGTAGGAAAAATTGTTGTAATTATAGCCTGGGAAGCAAGGACTTGCTACAGAGAAGCTGATTGAGCTTCGTTGTGAGGTGGAACAGCATAGGAAGAAGGACTGTGGCATTTGTGCAATAACTGACGCTGTTTTAAGGGCTCGCGAGATAGACTCTTTTCGACCTCTCTCTTCTTCTCTCCTTCTCTCCCTCTCTCCTAGTCCTTCTCTCTTTCAGCTTTGTGGGCCTTTCACCTCGCGATCCTTCCTTCTTCACCTCTCCTTATCAGTTTCGTAGAGGTGAGGCGGATTGGGATCAGGAGTTTGGCCTCTATATGTGTTGGCGCTGTGGGAAAGCTTCTCGTAATAACCACAGCCCAGGGAACCAGGAACAAGGAAGAAAACAATATAAGTTTTGGAACTTCAAAAGATGGAGATATAAGAATGTGTTTCCGTGACCTTAGTGAAGTGTATGGTGCCAATGATGCCCTAAGTGCTTTACTGACCGTGTTGGCAAGGAACTAAAGTCTAGGTTTCTCCATCTTCGCTTATAAAACCTCCGAGTTAGAGGGTGAAGTCTGAGCCAAATTCGTCTATGATTTTGCCGACGGCGAAGTTGATTTCACCGACATTGCTCGGACAGACGAAAACATCGCCAAGAGGACGAGATCGAGGTGTAGGCTTTCCAAAAGGAAATGTTACTTGATCTTTACCTACTTTTGAATATTCTACAAAAATGTACTCCAGAACGGGTAAGCTGAGGCGTATTAGGCTTTCATAGGGTGTCTCCTCAAAAGATTCACCTTTTTCAGTACTAATGTGATAGTTGTTGTCACTATCACCAGCGCCCTTTCCTTCCTCTTCAGTCATCGAATCCATCATTTCTCGCCTTATGACTCCTTTATGTTCTTTTGGAATCAAGGACATTTTGACTTATTCATCCCCGTCCCTTGGGATATCACTGCAAGTGGGCTCTTCGGTTTCTCTCTCAACAGGCTCTTATGTGTGTATTGCGCCAGATGGACCCTCAACTTCCCACTGAAGATTCTCACTGGAGTTGTAAGTGGGGAAGAAAGTACAGGTACAAGCTCTAGAGCTGCTCAAAGTAGGAGACTGAGCGACAATAAACCTGTCAAGGCATAGCAGACCACACCATCATAGATTTTCATTCTTTAAAAGGAATGCGATGATGCGCTAACGAGATCTAACTTCTTTCAGGCCCTTGAGCGTTGATTCATGCTCATCACTCTTGTCTCGAGCTGGGATGCCTACAAGGAAATAGAAATTAAGTTAGAAACTTAGAAATCTCAACATAGTAGAGACGAGGTTAAGGAAGCATACATCCGGATAGCCAAAGTCGGTTGAAACCATATGAGTATCGCATGAAGAATATTCGTTCTTGAAGTATGGACGTTTTTTGGTGAGGTCCTTGATGACTTTACATCTGTTCCTGGCTTCGATTATTATATAGAAAGGAGATTCCTACTTTCTCTTGAAGTGGAGTACTTAAGTAAGCTCTTAGAATGAAGGGAGTTGGTTGGAATGATTCATAAAAAGAACTTATAAAGAACTCAAAACAGCATATCCATTTGGAGGAACTTGGAATGAAGCCAGTCCAAGTTCTTATAGAATCTTCAAGAGAAAAGGATTGAATGGTGGGATGGCATCGCCTAAGCACATGTACCAATTGCATGTTGTGTATCCTGGTAGGGGGCATTGTGCAAACTCAGCCCCTGTTGGAAGATGAACGTCATCTTGGGGATTGACCAATTAGATTTTGAGCATTAACCGAGGCAAGTGAGAAGTGTCAATCTATGTAGTATGAGTCATGCATCCTGTGTATGACGAGGACCATCCTGTGTAGATAGCTAGCTTGTTTTAGAAAAATGAGCCATATCACGTTGAAACTATAAATCAGAACTTGCCCATTATTAATGGATAATCAATAATGGAGCCGCTATCCGGAGCGTCACGAAAGATTCTCTTTTTAGGAACGCAGGAAGTGCAACAATATAAAATACACAACGATGGAAGCATCCGATATGACAATTCTTGAAATAAACCATCGCATTGGAGCCTAAATGACAATGAGAGCTTAGCCGAGTTTTGATAAGAAATAGCTGAAGTAACGGAGTCAAACTTGTCTCTGAATTAGCATGCACCCGACCAAGGCGAAACCCTAGTTCACAGAAAGTCAAGCTCAATCATAATTTTGACCACCTCCCCTCAACTACAAGTGGATATTCCTCCACCATCGCCATCGCTACAACAACCACCAGTCGCCAACCTCAAATGGTGAAGACTTTAGATTGAAAGGTTGAAGCATTGAAGGTTTCGGGCCTAAATAAATTTGATGGCAAAGCAGATCGAAGCAGGGTAGCAGTGGCTATTGGTAGGTGGTGGTGGAGATGATCAGTGGCGATTGGCAACGACATGTGGAAGCGGTCGATGGCAGAGATTGACGGCAGCAAGCTGGATAGTCAAGCACTTGAAAATTGAAGGGTTAGGTAGCAAATCATCTCGGTGTTAAATAGGTCGGTTCAATGAATATAGGGGAGTATAAAAATGGCTAAGTCCCTAAGTTTAAATAGGAATTCGAGGTTGAACAAAAGGGCTTGGTACCGAGTATGAACACTCGGTACTTAGTGTTTTTCCATTCTCTAAAATCTCTAGAAATCATGCCTGGAGTAAGGCATGCTCGTCTAGGGCACGAAGCGATCTACGGAGTGCATGCCATGTCCTCAGTGTAGAGGAATGAGATTCCAACTACAACTATGCAAAGCAGTCAAAGAAACATCTACTGAATGAATGCAACGGTTCAAAGCAATACCTGAATAGTTAACTTGAATTACTGGATAACAACTCAGAATTTGTCTTGATCCAGAGCACACTTTGTTTTCAATGGAAGCATACTCTAAGAGGGCAAGTGTTAACTGTATTTTTAACCAAGAAGATGTCAGTAGAAGTTAAAACATCAATATGAAGACGAAATGAGTCGGGAACATGGAAGTATGTCTTGAAGAGGCAAAAAGTAAACTTAGAGAAATTTCATAAGGAATAGTGCTAAGTAAGCAACTTGGTACTAAGTGTTTTTACATGGTACCGAGTGGTTTCTCCTTTTGTTTTGGCCTCCTAAACTCCATCTATTCCATATAGTAATCCAACTACTCATCGACAAGTGGTTTGCTAGGAGTTTGATTGAGCAGTTCCAAGGATTGATGAGAAGAAAGCAAAGAAAGCATGATAATTCAAGTGTTATCGAGAAGATCATCAAACTCAACTCAAAGTCGAATGGAAAAGAGCTTTAAACACATCGAGTAAAAGTAGAAGAATAGAACAAGTGAAAGGAGTTGATTTGCACCAAGAAAAACAACTAAGTACCGAGTATAACAACTTGGTACAATTATTTTCCTTAGTTAGTGAGCCTCCATGCTCATTTGTACAACAATCGGCTTGCTTCTTGACTTCACTGCAAGCGGGCTCCTGAACCTATGCAACAGTTTCTTATAAATACCAACCTAACTACTACTGGAGAAGGATCTTTTTTCTCTTTATCTTGGATCCGGACACTGGTTCTCTTCACATTCTTCCCCCTTCACAATAGTCACCAAGGTAACCACTCTTAGCACTTCTAAACAAAAGAACTTTCTAACTTCTTATGCTTGTGACTTGTAATCTCATACAAACTCTCCTAGATCCATTGTCAATGGAACTATAAAGTGGACAAAGGCTTGAGATTGTTGAACCACTATAAAAATCTTGCATCCCTCTATTCTTTTGC
Source organism: Allium fistulosum (assembly GCA_030737815.1). Classification (NCBI taxonomy): domain Eukaryota; kingdom Viridiplantae; phylum Streptophyta; class Magnoliopsida; order Asparagales; family Amaryllidaceae; genus Allium; species Allium fistulosum. The sequence continues at coordinate 458,724,989 of CM060905.1, forward strand.
TTGTTATTTTAATATCATCTACTAGATCTAGGTCTCATAGGTTTCCTACGACTTATCCTTGGGTATATATATCCATTTTTGGCATCAATACCAGCACTTATTCAAATACGAATGGTATATGGATGGGCCTAGAGCTATAAATACTATTCATTGAAGAAGCTTCTGGATTTTCTTAGAAGAAGTTGCTTCAGTGTGGTTCTCCAGGCTCTCACCAAAAAGTTGGTGATAAACAGTCAAAGGAACTAGTTTAAAGCAATGTGCTAATTAAACGGAATGATGAAGGCTCTGGCATCGCTGTAGGTAATGTTGGAAATTCTGGAAATCAGAAGAAGAGGGACCGAAACTCTAGTGGAAGGCGTAATGAAAATAGGAATCACCCAAAGAATATGTGACCCAAAGATTATATGCCGCTTAATGACACATTAGAAAATATTTACATTGCGATGCAAGGAATGAAGCGCTTAACAAACTACTCCGAAGGGAAGCGACAGAGCAGGAGAAACATTTTAGGAATTACTACCGCTTCAATGAAACTCATGGGCATAACACGAATGAATGTTGACACTTGAAGGATCTCATCGAAGAACTGATAAGGAAAAATAGGCTCTAACAATAATTCAAAGAACCATAGATGATGGACAAATCGTGAGAACCCAAGGGCCGCCTACCCAAGGGAATCAGCCAAAACCAAGCGGAGAAGGAGCTAGGCGAAGTGATGCAAAGGTTGTCATCAATACCATTACTGGAGGGCCTCATCCAGTGGAAAAGAGCTAGAGAGATGGAATAATATGCGAATTCTTTGAAGCATGTACCGTGGGAGGACTGCTTTCCTATAAAGATTGGAGCTCTGGCAAAGCAATAGAATGATTACTGATGATATATTATTTAGAAGTAGGGATGTTAATGGAGTCGAAGCACCGACTTTTGATGCAATGGTAGTAACAGTTGGAATTCGACCAACACATATGAGTTAGTCTTGAAAGACGTCGGTAGTTCAATGAATATACTCTTCAGAAGAACATTAGATCAGATGAAGATCAATATGAAGGAGGTGATAGCTTGTAAAACCAAGATTCAAGACTTTATAGGAGATGCTAAGCAACTGATTGGAATGATCAACCTGCTTGTTGAACTGGGCGAAGGAGGACATAGGATTGTCTAGATTCTGAATTTCATTTTTGTAGATGAATATTCGGCATACAACGCTTTCTTGGATCATCCGACACTTGCTGATTTTAGGATAGCTTTGGCACCTTGGTGTTTGGTGATGAAGTTTCTATGGAGATTGGGATTAGAGTACTAAGAGGAGACTAGAGCGCTGGAAGAAATTCTATGCTGGAGAACTGAGAGAGGCTAAGCGACGAGTGAAAGGCAAGAATATGGAGAGAAATATCTGTATTTGGGATATGCAAGCATAGAAACCAAAGCCTGGATCCTGGCTCTGAAAACCATAGTAGATTTATTAAGGAATTGGATCCCAAAAAGTAGTTAGGGGGAGGGCGACCAGTATCGGCCGAGCTGGGGGTGGATGATCCAATCGACATGGATGATTCGACTCGGGTCTTAAAGATTGGTTCTTAGCTCAATGCTAACTTGAGGAGAGAGTTAGTCAATTTCCCCCATGGAAACTTAGATATGTTCACTTGGATGCATTCAGACATGTGTAGGATATCGTCAGAGATAGCGTGTCATGTGTAAAGACCCAAAAGTCGACCTTCGAAAATCAGCATCCGTACTTCGCTTGTACTCAAAATGCCGTAGATTCAAACGCCGAATCTGGTTCTCCGGAGCTTATAACAACATTAAGTAAATAACACAGCGGAAAAGAAAAAGAATATAGATATACCACATCTGATACAATATCCAGATACAATGATGATACAATGAATATCTATATACATCAGAGATATGATACAAGAAATAGCAGCGGAAAGAAAATAGATAACACCAGCAGCGGATAGAATGTCTCCAATAGAATGCTCCAATCCATAGCTAGCGGTAAGCAAGGTCAGTCGTCCAAGGACTGACTAGCTCCAGATAATCTACTCAACCTGAATATCTGAAAAACCCAACTCTAGACTGCCCGTGTGGAAAATAGTGGGCACCCAGAGTTTAGGAAGGGAACAATAAACTCCGGGTCAGTCATGGGACTGGTATGAGCAAACAAAAACAGTTTATCTTTAAACAAACAACAAAAGGCTTTTAAACATTGAAACCCGCAATGCTTTTTTGAAAATGAAACTACCATAAGGCCTCCCGCCACACACACAATGCAATCGCAGAATTGGAGGAGATTCTCCTTATGATAGTCAAACATGCTTACTACGCAAAATCAAAACTCTTTTGATATTATTACTAGTGCATAGTGTAGGAAAACATTTCGAAAATATAATATAAATCTTAGCCAACATACAACCATTATTGTATGCCTACTATAGCTACTACGTTCAATAGCAGGTTACCGCCACATTCCATAGCAGGTAATACAACTAAAACCGTACAGGGTTCGTATTGTTTCTTTGGATTTCCAACAAATGATCAGGCTAAGGAACTTCCTTACTGAAATAGAAACGCCTTTGGAAAGACGCCCCGGATCCTAACCGGATCTCTGCAAACAAAAGGCCGACGCTACCTCACGCTGTATAGCTGTAACTAGGTAACTAACACACTGCCGCTACCTCACGCTGTACAGCTGTAACTAGGTAACTAACACACGAGTCATGTCATCCCACGGTCGTTACCGACCTTTATCCGAGGGGCCCCTCAACCAACAAAGCAACATCACAAAGTGATAAATGTATAGTTTCCACACGAGTTAAGTATCTGGGCTCCATACCATGATACCACCCTTTATCCAGAAGGAAATGACATACCCTAGGGGCGCTACCCCTACAAACCTTTGTCGCAACATTCCTGTTTCGACCATTACCGGGTTGTGAGGCTCGACGAAGTCTCGTCCACAAAGCAACGCTTTTTCACAAAGCCACGCTTTGATCAATAATTGATCATCAGCACTTCGTATGCCACATTACCAAATTGGGAATGTATCACTAGTAACCATCAACTACATAACCTCTGAGCTCGTACGTTTCAGAGAAGGGTGTTAAGCTAAGAGAATAAATTCTCCGCCACCAACAGAAATGTATTTGATAGAAACCAGCTTTACATCTCAAAGTGTAATGTCAGACACACATCCATACAAGTCCGTTCCGGGATCGAACGGAACCGAAGGCACTTCCGAAGAAGCCCTTGCAAATCCGGATAATTTCTAATCACGTCCGGACTTCCCATCACTTAGGGCAATAAAAATCTCTATACCGGGGATCAGCTGATGCAGAGACAATCGATGGTAATCCTTTCGTTTTCGAAAGTATCCGGTCTTCACCACCGGTCTTCAAATGTGATCCATATACGTCGTATCATTATTCGGAATGGGTTATACGACACAAAGGTCCTCTCCCGGCTAAACCAAATAACGAGCGCAATATTAAAAAATCATATGGATACTGGGGTCTCAGTTAAATCACAGCTTTAAAGCTTAAAACTTTCCATTTGAATGGTAAAACAAATTACCATTTCCAATCTTTTAAACAAAAAGATTCATTTCAAAAACCTTCAATGGTTAAACAATTTCCACACTTTTAATCTTTTAAATAAAAAAATTCAATTCACAAAGTTAACCCCATTCACAAAGATTCATTCATAGATTTTCAAATCGATTTCCATTTCAATTTGATTAACTCGTTAAATCTTTAAATCTAGATTTAACTTATAGCTTTCAAAACTCGTTTCCAAAGATTCATTCATAGTCTTTCAAAACAATTCTATTTCAAGTTGGATTAACTCATTCGGTCTTTGAATTAAAGACTCATTTCATAGTTTTCAAAACATTTCAATTCTATTTCAAACTTGAATCCAAAATTTAAATCAAATTATTTAAATTTTCAAAACTCGATTAAGTTATCCGAAATAACTTTTATCTTTGAAATTCCATTTCAAAAGCTTTTCACTTTAAACCCAAATTTCCAATTTCAAAATCAATTGAAATTAAAATTTCAATTTCAAAAACATCAGATTTAAATCATCTGTGATTTAACCGATTTCCACGTGAAATCCATATTTGTGTGTGTATGGTGTAGTCCAGAGGTCTTCACACACAATAGTGCAACAACATCAATCATCACAGATATATCGATAAGCGATATAATCCACAACGCTTATCTTCATTTACAGATTCATAGATAAAATAAATTTATTAGTCACAACGCTTCATCATTACAATTCGATGTGGGTTTCGGATAACCAACTGGAATCCGACTCCTTGTCGCATCGAAATTCAAGTGCCGTTTTCGGGTCAAGGGTTTCATATACATACAGAAACAAGTCACAAATCACAGTTCAGTAAAAGGCAATCTACATCACACAGTATCAAAACATCTGATGATAGTCAATCATTTTTAATTTAAGGTGAAGGTGATTTTAAAAGGAATTAACCACATAATCATTTTTATTGCTTTATTTAAATCAATGATGAACTATTCTTAATGATAAATTAATTAAAATTTTAATTGATTATTCTTTAATCAATTGTCTTAATTAACTACTAATTATTAATTAATTAACTTTAATTATCTAATTAACAATTCTTAATTAAAAATAAATTAAAAGCTTAATCATAAATTAACCAAATCTTTAATTACAAATTGATAAATCCCAAATCACTTAGTTAATTACAAGTTTTAATTAACCATTCTTAATTATTTGGAATTAATAATAATAATTATTTGTCTTAATTAACATTATTAAAAATCTTCTTTAACTTTGGAAAACAAATTATTGTTACCTACAAAGAACTTTAATGTTAATTAACTTAACTTAATTTATCTACTTCATTCAAACATTAATTAACATGTTAAAATAATTAAACTTGTATTAAGTTCTTAACTCAAAAATAGTCAGACATTAAGTCCTTTGTTGGCACAAAATCTGTTTACATAACTTTTAAATTTTTTTTTGGCTTAACTTTGTTTAAAGACAAAACCCGAGCATGCCTCAGGTTTCACTCGAGTCAAACTCGAGTTTCTCTCGTACGTTTCCCCGAGTTCTTCCTCCCCTTCTCTCATACTTACCTCCTTATATTCAAATCTGTTAAAATTTTAAAAGAAAACTGTAACGAGTCTCTCACGCAAAACCCAGATGAAACCCGAGACAGTCAATGAAAACTTCGAGCAATTCCCGATCCTCTCTCGAATCCCACTCCTCTGCTCTTCTTCCCAAACACGTAATTCACCTGATACACGTTGATACGTGTGCATATGCACACAAGCTCCAACGACTTCCGATCATCACCATCAGCGTCGACCAGTCGACAACCCCCCTCGCACCCCATTCCGACCATCAACAGATCGATTCATGCGTTAAATCGAAATCGAGCTTTCTAGCTCAAACTGGAACCAACTGCTTCGACACAAAAACGTCTCGCCGACGACAACAAGTTCACCAGAAACTTCGCCATTTCGACCATCGCTTCGCCATACAGTGACGCAACCATCCCCTAAGGTCCGATAACCTAGAACGCTGCGACGAACACGAGAATGCCTCGCGAATTAAATTTTACAAATTAGCAGAGTTAAACCCTAAATCGATCCAAATATTCACTCACGATGAAGTAAAAATCATTTAGCATTTTTCTCGATCCAAATACTCATTTGGTATCAAAGCTAAGGTTGAACTTTAGCTCAGGAGTATAACACATTAAGTAGCTCATTAGAGTTAGGGTGAAGTATACCCCAGAATGAGTATTCCTCAGATATCAGTCCGTATGCCTCAGTAAATTCTTTTGCTATCCACTGATAGTAGATATGAGTGCAAAAAGAGGATGAGATAGGGGACAGGGGGATACGACTATAAATGGTCAATATCCTGCAACAGTGGAAACATTCTTTCTCTATCAATTTCATTTGATTCGGTTCCAAATTCTTTTGATTACTTAGTACCAGCTATGAGAAGAAGTTTCGGTGCGATGATGGTCTACGAATCGATGTAGAAAAACCTTACTTCGTATCTTCATCAGTTTCTTATCAGCTTTTTGATTTAAACGTTAATGAATTTGAAATTGAATTAAATTGATTAAAAGAATATGAAGCTAAATTTGAATTGAATCAATAAAACGATTTCGTTTAAAACCAAATTTGAAATTCTATTATAATTTCTTGGGTAGATCGAAGCCCGAATGTTGCACTATTGTGTGAAACCCTTGGACTATACCATACACACACAAATATGGATTTCACAGGAAATCGGTTAAGTCACAGATAAGTTGATTTTGATATTTTTGAAATTGAAATTCTAATTTCAATTGATTTTGAAATTGGAAATTTGGGTTTTATATGAAAAGCTTTTGAAATGGAATTTCGAAGATAAAAGTTATTTTGAATAACTTAATCGAGTTTTGAAAATTTAAATAATTTGATTTAAATTTGAATTCAAGTTTGAAATTGAATTCTATGTTTTGAAAACTATGAAATGAGTCTTTGATTCAAAGACCGAACGAGTTAATCCAATTGAAATGGAAATTGTTTTGAAATCCATGAATGAATCTTTGTGAACGGGGTAAACTTTGTGAATTGAAATCTATTAGTTGAAACTTCTCCTTAATTAATTAATCTTAATTAATATTGATCATTAGTTGAAATCATGCACTGAATATTGATCCAAAGTTCACTTCAACAAGATAGGAAAGGCACGGTCTGGGTCCAAAGTGATTCGCTGCATTGTAGGAAGAAGTGGATAAACTGTTAACTAACGATTTTATCCACAACACTTTGTATCCTAATTGGATATCGAATCCCGTGTTGGTGAAGAAGTCAAATGGAAAATGGCATACATGTACCGACTACTCAAATTTGAACAAAGCTTGCCCGAAGAATAGTTTTCCTCTGCCAAGGATTGACCAACTAGTGAATAGAACTGTAGGACATGAGCTGCTTTCATTTATGGATGCTTATTCGGGCTATAACCAGATCTCAATGCACATCCCAGATCAAGCGAATACTAGCTTTATAATTGAATTAGGATTATACTACTATATGGTGATGTCGTTCGGTTTGTCTACTTTGTGGTGCTAGCTCATGCACTAAGCGCGGCACTAGTATGTGAGGAAGCGAGGATTCAAAGGCCGGTTTACTATATCAGAAAATGGTTTACTAGAGCTGAAAAGAAATGCCCAAAGCACATTTGATCAAGGTGTCAATGGATCACCTCTGAAACATATGCTATACCAACCAGAGACTTCGGGAAGGTTATTCATGGAATATCGAGTTGGGTTAGTACGACTTTACTTATCATTTGAGGAGAGCAATAAACGGACATGCATTAGCAGACTGTATCGCTAAGTTTACTGCGCAGGATAGTGAAGGAGAGGAAGAAGAAGTGGTCATAGCCTGTAACAACTTGCACCCCAGTGGGCCTGAATTTTTTGCTAAATCAAAAATTCAAGTCCACTAGAATACGGATTGTTGGTTTGGTATCCTGCAAATAAAATAAAAAGAATGCATATCAGAGTACTAACGCTATAACTCATAGCGGAATAACAAAATATAATAAGCCACATAACTATTGACCAAGATTTGACATTTCCAATGTCAAGTGTCCTTGTCAGCACCAAACACGCCTAGCACCAATGCCTGTCCTACTAGCTATCCTATGGGTTGCAATGAGAAGGGGGTCAGAACAATGTTCTGGTGACTAGTAAAATTATGCATTTTGTACATAACACTAGTTCATGCCGATTGTTCACCATATCATATTATGTTTATTTACATTTATTAATCGTCTCAACTCCACATTCGCGTAGGAACTGTTTCTATATACCCTCTGTTGGATCATAACCACGTGTATATATATATATATATCCCATGGTCCCCAATTGGACCTAGATACTGATAGAGTTAGGGGCATGCCCTAGGGGCAATTACGTATTTTTCTACGTATATCTAACTCGTTGACCAATCTTGTTAGAAATAAAGGAGTTTTCTTTCTATTATATACTTGATATAATGTGGTTATATTAATTAATTAATTTAATTAAAAGTATATTTAATAAAAAAAATCCATAAATGGTACATTTTGTGAGAGTAGTTACAAAGTGTTGTAACCGTGAGTAATTTATCACAATGAAAACAAATATATCATTTTAAATGTTCCTAGTCAAGATGCATAGAGACTGGATATCGATGTATCCGTCGAGACTAGAGTACATAACACTCTCCAAATGTTGGATAGTGTATTACTCATGACTACTGGGGGCACCTAGGAGTTATGTGCTAATAGTTATTGAATAACTATGGAGCGACTCATTCGATAGTTTTCTGTTGGTTAATATAGCTAAGGTCAAATAGAAAAAATCGATGTGAATAATTTACACAGTTCTTTTGACTTGAGAATACTATGACTCTTCAATATGAATGGTCCGCTTTGATTATAGTCAAATCATGGCAAAGTGTCCATCGACTGGCTATAGTTGGATCGAGTGGAAGTATTGTAAGTGATGCACTATTCAAGAGAGGATTCATCTCCTCATTTATATATGGTTAGTATCACGATCAACTCAAGTCAACCCAAAGACAAAATCTATGGCCAGCGTAGTTCAGTTAATAATAATTATTATTGAACCAAGCACTTTATGTTTGGACTATAGAGTTGAATGTGGACGATGCTGGAATTTTGACCATTACCAAATTCAATAAGTCCAAAGTGATATAGTTTTGATGAAGAGAATTGGTGTAATTAATTATCACAAATGGGTAACGCCTATTAAATTAAAATGAGATTTTTTCCAAAAACGAGTAAGTGAAAAATTTGGCCGTATTATCACACCACTTACTATGTGATGTATGAATGTTAACATTCGAATAGTTCGATGTTAATCGCTGGCCGAATTTGCATCCAAGAGTCACACAACCGAAACAATGAATTCTCTTTAGACTATACCATTTAATTAGTTTATAAGTGTTATAAATTAATTAAATAAATTAATATTTATGAAATATTGATTATGCAATTTGAATGTGATTTGAGAAATAAAATTGTGGCATATATTTATAAAAGTTATGAATATATTGATTGATATGAGATATCGATAACAAAATAGGTTAAATATGATTATACATATTTAATTTGGATTAAATGGGCTCACAACCCATAAGATTTGGAGAGGATAGGCATTGGTTTGAGAGAGGTTGGAGGCGGCTACAACATAGGATTAGGGTTTGGAGATGTGCGACTAAGATCTAGTGAGAAACTTACATAGTTTCCTCACTTATCCTACACATATAAATACTAATGTCAAAACCCTAATCTCAGGTTAATTCCATTTTTTAAGCCGCCACTTTCTTCTTCCTCCTCCAAATTTTAATGGCAGCAGCTATCCTCTAAAACATTCCCAAAAATTCTCAAATCCAATTCAAAATTAAAAAGTACTAATTTGTAGTAGAAAGTCTCTAATCCTAGATTAGCAACCTGTTGTTCTAAGAAGAGAAATCAATGTTCAATCTGAACTCAAAAGCTTCATTAAGAGGTGAACTTTCATTTATTATTATTGTTTTGATATCAAGTTTATCATATAAAAGTTGATTTACATCCAAATCATATATTTGTATTCGGATCTATTTATTGTTTAAATTAGGTGAGATTTTGTGGGTACATGTGCTTATTACAATTGGAGTGGTTATGTACTTATTGTAATTTTTTTATTGATTTATTATTGAATTACCTTTTTAAAAAAACGAATTTTTTAATTTTGATTTATATTAATATATACATGAAAGAAACTGTGCTATAGGATCGAGTAATATGGAATATAATAAATAACTAGTGCGGAAAATAATAATAGCAGTAAAGTAAAATGACACCAAGAATTTTTATACTGGTTCGAACTCCCGTTCTACGTCTAGTCCCGGACTCCTCCTGGAATTAAAGCTAGAAACCCTCACTTAACCCGGAGGAACAGGTATTACACCGCCTGAGCAACCGAATAGGACTTGACTGCCTAAGCAACAGAACAGGACTTGACCAGCTGAGCAACCGAACATGACTTTCTTACAAAATGGATTAACTTGACTTTATGTGTTCCGAATAACACGGATTTGTCACTTGTAGTACACCCTTCCTATAATCTTTTTCTCAAGAATGATGTGTACAATTGTGTGTGTATGAAGAATACGAAGATTAGTTTTGCTTAAAGAATATGGAAATGGTGGAAATGGAGTCGTAAGCAATGATTGTATAGAAATTTGTAAATATTGAAATCAAGATTGTAAAGCATTGTAGATTAAGAGAGATTAGAGAATTAGATTGTTTGAACATTGAAACTAGAGTGCTTTTATAGAATATGATGAGTTATAATCTCTGGAAATGGATGCAACACTTCAGAAAGAAGACAACTTTTGGATCAATGGAAGCGTCCATTCAAAAATGTGACTGTTGCAGGATACAATCGACTAAACTTGCTTGGTCAGTCGACTGAATTCAAAAGATGCACAAAATTCAAGCACAGACTTAGTCGACTGACCATGTGTGTTCAGTCGACTGGTCCGTGTAATAATTTTTTTTTACACTGACTCAGTCGATTGGTATCACTTGGTCAGTCGACTAAGTACTGTTTTCCAGTGCAATGAAATATATGTTTGTGTATTTGAATTAAAAAAATGAATGCAAGTTTTAATTGAATTTGTGAGTGATGAATCCTGAGGAAAGATTTTAACAAAGCACTAACTAGACTCTATATATACTTATTGACTCTTGTTAAAATTTATAACTATACGAACCATATATTGAGTCGATGAGTCTGGATGTTGTCATCGATTAGTGAATTGTTGTGTCTTGTTAGCAATCAAAACCTATGATCCAACATTCTCCCCATTTTTGATGATGATAACTCCATTTGGTACGAACGAATCTTTGACAAGCTTTGTTGATCTCCTCCCCTGAATATATTTCTGCAACTGAATTATAATTTTCTCCCCCTGAATCTATGCTATATATTTCTAGAAATAATTAATCTTTTCTCCCCCTTTGTCATTGACAAAAAGGAGAGGTCTCAAAGTAGAGAATATGAACAATGATAGTAACACATAATCATAGAACAAAGATACATATGAAACACATAACTCAAAAACAAGAATACATAACCACGGAAACAGTTAATCACATAACCATAGAAACACAGAGTTTTTTTTTTAAAATGACATGGTTAGTCTAGAGAAACTACCACTTAAACACACAACAAAAAACATAGACAATGTTTTGAAATAAAATAACACATAAGTTCATTTAAGAGAAATGACTTGGATTGGACTAAAAGAAATAACCTTACTCATCACCATTGCTTCCTTCATTTGAGCTTTCTCCTTCTTCATCGCCTTCTATCTCCTCATCGACAGATTCACCACCAACCTCTTCTCCTTGATCCTCATTTGAATTCAACCATGTGAAGTTATCAGCAGGCCGTTTGCCATGTGAAGTAGGCACGTGAACGGAAGTTGAAGAAGGTTAAGAGCAAGTTATCGCTTCCCAAATATTGTTGAGAAAACCATTTATATGGTTGAGCTTCTTGTTGACCTTGGTGACAGATTTTTCAACTCGAGATACATTTGATTCTACTCGAGAAAGTCGTTGATCATGAAGTCGTTGGTTTCGGGAAATGATAGATGCGGCTTCTTAAGGCCGAGCTTGAGGATCAACTTCTTGAATCTTGGTGACTTCTCTTTTAGGTGGAGGAGGTTGAGATGAAGTAGAAGCCTAAACATGAGTTGCTTGTTGGCGAGAGGAAGGTTGCGCTTGATCGGAGGATTGGTTTTCAAGCCAATGCTCATATGAAATGATGGTGTGGACAAGATATTATTTTGGAAGATTCATTAAGCTAAGTATCTTGGTGCTTAATGAGCCAATGGTTGTGCATTCTGAGTCGACAAAAGGAACGTCAAAGTGCTTGAGAATATGCATAATATATGCGCCATAATGAATCGTTCTCATGAGACTTTGGTTGAATGTTTGAAATTCATCCAAGATGACTTTAGCCCAATTCACTCGACGACCTCCCCAAATAGCATACAAAGATTGAAAGTCTTGTAAAATTTCTCGTAACTTCCAGTCCTAGGGTTGACCATATGGGTTAATGCACGATGCAAGATGCGAGCCTTAGGTCATAGCGCAACCGCCTTTAGTTCCGTTAAGTTATCGGAGAGGAACAAATGACTTACACGATCTCGAGTTTCCATGTTAACGGTAATTTCGCCCAACTCTTCTCCTTCATCCGAGCAAATTAGAATTCTAGCAAGACGTTGAATAGGAAGGAAAATTTTCACACCACATACCATAGTCCAAACGGCATTATCCGGGTTTGAGATGATATGGTGGTCGAGATTTAGGTTGGCATAGAAGTGCTTTACGAGTAGATGGTTGATTTTGTTGTTATTTGCGGCAAAATCGATTAGAGACTCTAGTCCGCTGCTCTGAGCCAACTCTTGGAATGCATAAGGAGTGAAATCGGGAAATCTCACAAACGATCCTTCGAAAAAGCGAGAATTTTTCATCTTATTGAATCGTTGTGCTGCTTTTTAATTGTGCAACCACCCACAAATCTGAGAATCGGAAGGACCCGCTGAAGATTGGGATTGTCGAGCTCGTTTGGGTGCCATTGATTGAGCCAGGCTTTGAAATGTGAGGATGAGGATTTTAAATTTGAAAAAGTTGAGAGATTTTTGGACGAATTTGAAGTGGAAGAGAGGAATAATGGTAGAAATTCGAAAGTAATGAAGTTTAAAAGTGAAAAGGTAAGAGTTTCAGTAGTTGTTTTTAAGTGACTTTTGGCCAGAAAACCTCGTTTACCAGTTTCAGTCGACTGAGTATTCAAAACCAGTCGAATGATTGGGTATTATAAAAAGAATTTATATGGGTCAGTCGACTGGCTTCAGGGGTTCAATCGACTGAACTCATCCCAAGACTTTTTAGTTCAAATGGGCCAAATTCAATCGATTGAAATGTGAAGTCAGTCGACTGACTGTAGGATAAAAACAATGTACAAATTCTGGTTTAGTCGACTGTTCGGACTCTATCAGTCGACTGGAATGTGGTAAAACTGCAAATTGAAGAACATAAGCATTTGTAATAATTTTTTGAAACAAAACTTATGATTATAAGAATTACTAATAGATTAACATATGAATATTTAAATCAACTAAACAAGAAACACAGAAGATATGATATATACAAAAAATATTTATAAAATTTACGAAGAGTTGGATGAAGAAGACGGAGTGTGGTATTCATCCGGTTCAACTTTGGTATTCTCCTGAAGTGGTCGTAGTGGTGACCATTTATTTCCTCGTTCCCATGAATTTGGAGAGACAGGGGGACGTTGAGGTGATGGTTCCCACGAGTTACGACGTGAAGGTGAACTTGGTTGGTGAACCGTATTGAGGGATGACGATCCACAGAATTTTAGAGCCACTTGTTCGAGGAAGCTTAACCGCTTCACATTTACCTTCTGCTCGTAATACAACTCTTGCTGTAATTCCAGCGTCTCCCCTTGATAATGATGAATGTCGTCTATCTTTTCTTTGGTAGACGGCGGTCCAAAAAATAAAGAGCATTTAGCCCTTTTACCGGGAGGAGTATAGCCGGTGTGAGTGGATGGTGGAACAATTGGAAGGGGCTCGTAAATGGGGGTTGGAGTAGGTAGGTTGACAGAATCTGAGCTAATAAAGGTATAAGAGAGGGAAGAGGATTCTGAGTTGTGTTGAGAAGACATGATTAAAAAGATTTGAAGAGGTTGAATCTTTGTTTTTGAATTCAAGGAGTTCTTGTGAAAGAAAAAATAAAACACTCTTGAATTTATAATAAACAGAAGCCTTAAAAATAGATGGGAAAGAGTGATAATGATCAAACAAAATGAAAGCCAAGAAAAAATAACCAACAAGCAGAAGCGAAATGGTTGGTAAAAAATGTAAAAAAGAGTGGTTATAAAAAATCAGAAATAATATGAACAAAAATAAAGTTGAGATAAGGAACACCATATAGTTGGTAGAATACTATATTGCCATGTTAGAGGTTTGAAGTTCAATTCTGGTAATCTTAACAAAAATTTGTTGAAAAATTGTTATTTAAAAACTTTTTGAAAAAAAATAACTAGAGATCTTCTGAAGACAAAATTACTAATTCTCTTTGAAGTTTTATAAATATATTTTCATTCAAAGATTTTGTAAATATATTAGCCAGTTGATTTTCAGAGGATACAAATTCCAACCTAACTAAATCCTTCAATATTATCATGAAGAAAATGATGACGTATGTCAATATGTGTAGTTCGTGAGCGATTGACATGATTTTTAGATAAGTTTATAACACTTGTATTATCACAGAAAATAGTAGATTTAGATAAATTTACACCAAAAACTTGAAGTGTTTGTTGCACATAAATGACTTGAGCATACGCTAGAGCAGCAGAAATGTATTCTGCCTTACAAATTGAAAGTGAAACACAATTTTGTTTCTTGTTAAACCAAGAGACTAAGGATTGTCCAATGAAGTGACAAGTCCCATTAGTACTTTTTCGATCCGTTCGACATCCTCCAAAGTCAGCGTCACTATATGAAACTAACTCGAAAGGACATTCTTTCGGGTAGAAAAGTCCAAAATCTTTGGTTTTGCTTAGATAACGCAATGCTCGTTTCACTACTCGCATATGTGATTCTTTAGGATTTGCTTGAAATCGAGCACATAAACAAACACTCATCATTATGCCAGGTCTACTAGCAGTTAGATAAAGTAATGATCCAATTATACTTTGATATAATTTTTGGTCGACACTTTTGCCATCTTCATCTCTAACGAAATGTATCGTTGTACTCATTGGAGTTGGTTTGGCAGAAGTATTTTCCATACCAAAGTGTTTAATTAGATTATTACAATATTTTTCTTGATTAATAAAAATTCCATTTTCTAATTGTTTAATCTGTAAACCAAGAAAATAAGATAATTCTCCCATATGTGACATTTCAAATTCTTTGGTCATTATTTTTGAGAATTCCTGATATAATTTTTTATCTGTAGAACCAAAAATAATATCATCTACATAAATTTGAATAATTAAAATATCCTTTTTAGTTCTTTAATAAAAAGAGTTTGATCAACCTTCCCAATTTCAAAACCAAAATCTATTAGATAGCATTTAAGACGTTCATACCAAGCACGAGGTGCTTGTTTTAGACCGTATAAGGCTTTCTTAAGTTTATAGACATGGTCTGGAAATTTTTCATGTGTGAAAAAAGGAGGTTGTTCAACAAAAAAAATTTCTTTTATATAACCATTTAAAAAGGCACTTTTAACATCCATTTGATAAAGTTTGAAATTATGAAAACATGCAAAGGCCAATAAGATACGTATTGCTTCAACTCGTGCAACTGGAGAAAATGTTTCTTCGTAGTCAATTCCTTCTTCTTGAATATATCATTGTGCAACTAATCTAGCTTTATTCCTAGTTATATTACCTTTTTCATCTGCTTGATTTTTGAAGACCCATTTAGTACCAATGACCATTTGATCACTCGGTCTAGGAACTAGTTCCCAAACTTTGTTTTGTTCGAGTTGGTTTAGCTCTTCTTGCATAGCTATAATCCAATAGTCATCAGTAAAGGCTTCTTTTGCATTTTAGGTTCAATTTTAGAAAGAAATGCTACATGGCCCATTTGATTAAGTTGATTTCTATTTCTAACATGTGAATCAATTTCTCCTATGACATTTTCTACTGGGTGATCTCGTAAAATCCTAGGAGAAGATCTTAATTCATTTTCATTATGAACAATGTTTTCATCTTCTTCAAAATTATGGACAACGTTTTCATTTTCTTCAAAATTATTTTGAGTAACCGTATTTATGACCGTCTTAGGTATAACTTTATCATCCTCAAAATTTTTATTAAATTTGAAATTTTCATCGAATGAAACATGAAGTATTTCTTTGATTGTTTTTGTTCTTTTATTGAAAATTCGATAAGTTTTGCTTCGTTCCGGATATCCTACGAAGATTCCCTCATCGGATTTTGGATCGAATTTTCCAAGCTGATCTTTTATGTTTAAAATAAAACATTTTGAACCAAAAGTTTTAAAATAAGAATTTTTTGGTTTTCTTTGATGAAAAAGTTCATATGGAGTGTGTTTTGTTAAAGGTCAGATGGAAACATGATTCAGAACATAGCAAGCAGTTGCTACAGCTGCTGTTCAGAAATGTTTTGGTAATGTGCTTCCATTTAATAAAGTTCTTGCACATTCTTGTAACGTTCTATTTTTCCTTTCTATAACTCCATTTTGTTGTGGTGTTCTAGGAAAAGAAAAATTATGATAAATTCCCTTTTTATTACAAAAATGTTCAAAAGCTTCATTTTCAAATTCACCTCCATGATCGCTTCTAATATTTTTAATTTTTCAATTTTTGAGATTTTGAATTCTCTTTGCAAAAATCTTGAAATTTTCAAAAGTATCACTTTTATTTTTCAGAAAAATAGTCCAAATATATCTTGAGAAATCATCTACTATAACAAACACATATTTTTTATGGTTTATAGATTGAACTTGAGTTGAACCAAAGAGATCCAAATGCAATAGTTCTAGTGGTTGTACTATAAAAATATTTTTCTTCGATATAAAGGATGATTTTGATAATTTTCCTCATTGACGAGCATCACAAATATTGTTTACTTTAAAATTCATTTTTGGTAAACCTTTTACTAAATCATTTTTAGATAATTTATTTATAGCTTTGAAATTAATATGACAAAATCTTTTGTGCCATAACCAAGGATCATTCTTTGGCTATTAAGCACATATTTGTATTGTAATTTATTTTCATATTCAAAACATAAATATTTTTATCTCTAATACCTTCAAAAATAAGATTTTTATTTTGATCAAAAATGCTACACTTATTTTCAGAAAAAGATATATTGAATCCTTTGTCACACAAATTTGCTGATACTAAGTAAATTATGCTTTAAATTTTTAACTAATAAAACATCTGTAATAAGAGGTAAATTAGATATACCGTTATTGCTCACATCGCCTTTACCGATGACATATCCTTTGGAATTATCTCCAAATGTGACAGAACCTCCATCTGAGTAGATAATATTAATCAGCATCCCTTTGTTTCCTGTCATATGTTTTGAGCAACCACTGTCTAGTATCAATTTTCCTCTCTTTTTAGGTGGTACATGCAAAATACAGAATTAACATTGGTAACCACCATTTTATTTTGGGTCCTAAGAGTTAGATCATAGGAAGCCAAACCCAAGAGGGTTCAGAATTCCTTTTGAACATAAAATCTTTGTTTTTATGAACAGTTTTTATAAAAGATTTTATATACTTATTTCTAATCAAAGAGTTATTTGTTTTAGGAACCCAAATTTTAATTGATTTGGTAAAATTTGAAACTTTTGAACTCAGTTTCTCAACGTTATTATTCCTTTTACATGAAAAATTCTTTCCTATGGAATAATTTTAGAAGATTGCTTATATCCTAGTGCTCTTTTATTTGAAGCAGTTTGAGAATTTTCCATAATTTTGGAAAGGTTTTCTCCGCCTTTATTAAATTAGAGACATTTTTGGTAATATCTTCTAACTTTATTTTAAGGCTAGAGTTATCTAATTCTAAAATCTTGACATTTGCTTTAAGATCATGATTTTCAATTAATAGAGCATCATTCTTTTCTTTCTGAGTTTCTATCTCTTGACTTAGCATAGAGAGTTGAGATGTCATATTAGAACAAGATTCTTGAGTAACTTCAAGTTCTTCTTCTAAAATTTGCTTATCATCTCTTAGCATATCTACTTCAATTTCAGTTCTATTCAGTTTTTCAAGAGTTTCTTTGTACTTTCTTTTGATGTCTTTTAATTTATCAAGTAACTCTGAGTTTATTTCCAATAGATCATCAAAAGTTAGATCACTCACTTTAGCACCAAAATTGGTCACTAACACCCTAGAATAGAGTTATGTAGAGAGATTAATGAAGAAAGCAAATTAAAACAGAAAAATAACGCAATTGAGTGCAAAAAGAACAATAGCGATCGATATACAGCAGTTTTGGAGCGGTCGGCATACGCCTTTTCTGGAGCGGTCGGCATATGCCTTTTCTGGAGCGGTTGACATACGCCTTTTCTGGAGCGGTGGCATACGCCTTTTCTGTGGCGATCGGCATATACACATTTGCCTTGGTGAGGGTTCGACCATATGAGAGATCAACTGAATTGCCTTCAGAGAAGTGCCTGCCTTCGTTTAGCTTGAGTGCAAACTTCAAGATCCAATCCTAAGATCTTGCGTACATCAGTGAATCCAATCCCATGGCTAATAGCTTCCTTAGATCTCTTTCAAATCTGAGTAGAATAGGAAGTTTGCTGGTAAACAACTGGATCTATCTCGCGAATATGGAAATCCGCTTGTAGACGATGAGATCCAATCAAGTTGAGAATTCAACTCTCCGTGAAAGCACCAAAATGTAAGCACCAAAATTGGTCACTAACACCTTTGAATAGAGTTATGTAGAGATATTAATGAAGACAGTAAATTAAAACAGAAAAATAACGCAATTGATTGCAAAAAGAACAGCAGAAATGAGAACACCAGATTTATAGTGGTTCGGCGTAATTGCCTACGTCCACTTTGAATATGATCTTTATTACTTTCCTTATCACTTGAATACAGATACAATCCGTAAACAAACCACTTGAATACAAGTTTGAATCGAAAATAGGAGAGTATAAAAAATGGCCGAGTTTCCCTGGAGTTCTCCCAAAAAAGGTCCTTTCAACTGTACCCATGCCTTTGTATTTATAGACGAAGATAGGCTGAACTCCCTTCGCAGGCCCAGGAACAAGGTACTTTGGCCCATAGTAGGTGACTTCTGTGCGCCGAGCCAGGCATACCGAACGGTGGTCGCCGAACGATGGTGGCCGAATAATGGTGGCCGAACGGTGGTGGCCGAACGATGGTGTGCCGAACGAAGGTGGCCGAACGGTGGTTGCCGAACGAAGGTCGCCGAACGATGGTGGCCAAACGATGGTGGTTGAACGATGGTTGCCCAACGAAGGTCGCCGAACGATGGTGGCCGAACGATGGTGGTAGAACAGTGGTGGCCGAATGAAGGTGTGCCGAACGATGGTGGCTGAACGATGGTTGCTGAACGAAGGTGGCCGACTGGTACATATAGGCCGAACAATGCACATATGCCTGACTACCCAAAACGGATCAATCCCTTACGTCTCCAATCTCTAACTAACTCAAGTCTTATCTAGACTCAATCAAAGCCTTTGTAATTATCACCTTGTAGCTGGGCCAAGTGACCGGATAACATTTGCCCCCCAAAGTGCGTCGTGTGAACCAACATGACGCGCTTTGAATCGAAGCAAGTTAGAGTCTCCAGAAAGAAATCCATCACATTTCCCGAATAGTCATTATCCTTCAATTTTATCCTCCAAAGTGTCTTATCCTTCTTTCGTCGTCATGACGCTTGGTCGATTCCCAATAGTATAAATTCAGGATTGTAGTTCACCAATGGCCATCTGTGTCTGGTTCTACAGGGTTAGTAAGCTTCGGCTATCTGATCCAGTCGTTTCTTAACAACCCTAAGTGAAAATCCAATTTCTGTTGATTTCAAGAAGTCGAATTTTTTCGAACATACACGTGCATGTTCGGGCACACGTTCTTGTCATTGGCTCTCGGATGCATTTTATATGCTCATAAGTCGTCACCAATTCCATCTAGTTTAATTACAATTCGATTGTAGTTCCTTGTTTATATTTTTTGTGAAATAAGGGTTGTAATCATCCACTTGATGAGAGGGGACTTCAAGTTCTACATGGATGACGACTTCGGAGCCGTAAGCAAGGGTGAAGGGAGTACGACTAGCCATGGACTCATGGGTAGTTCTATAAGCCCATAATGCTGTTGAGAGTTCATCCACTCATTTACCTCTAGCCTTTTCAAAACCTCTCTTCATAATAGACTTTATGATTTTGTTCATTGCTTCAACCGGTTATAATGGATCGTGGAAGGTCATAAGGACAAATGACGTTACGGATGACGAAGTCGATTATTTTCTTCATCTTGGTCGTGGTTAAGAGTTCTGCATCTGCCCATTTGGTGAAGTAATCAATTGCTACGATGATGTATTTCGCACCACCTTTAGGATCAGCAAGGAGACGATGATGTCAATGCCCCTAAGTGGCAAACGGTTATGGACTAGCCATTTGAGTAATTTCCATCAACGGGACTCTCGAATTTTTTGCAAACATCTTGCACTCATCGCATTGTCTAGCATGATCAACCGCATCTTGATTGATAGTCGGCTAGTAAAACCCATAACAGAGTATTTTCTTTGTCAGGGTTTGCCCCCTGATGTAATCACCGCATTATTCTTCATAGACTTCACTCAAGACTCATTTGATATCATCATGGGTGATACACCGAAGCATGGGAATGGATAAACTCCTTTCTACACATGACTTCTTCTTGGATGATTTGGCATGAAGCTTTGAGGAGGATCTGTCGTTTTCCATTCCTCCGTTCAGTAAGAATTCCTCACTGTAGATAGTATTTGATAGGATTCATCGATGACCCCTTTTCTGGCTCTGTCTCCAAGACCTAGCCGATCTCCATCCATCAATGCTTGGAATATTAAGTACTTCAACTGAAACAAAGTATGTCCGTTGCACGTCCCTAAAACTGGCTAGCTTGGCCAGTGACTTGACTCTTTTCATTTCGTTCGCTGAGGATGTGTGTAATGATGTAATACGTGAAGTCGGCTAGTAGCTCTTGGACCTGGCCGAGATAAGGAGCAAGACAATGCCCCCTAACAAGAATAACTTCCCTAACTTTGCATGCTACTAATCAGGAATCACAAAAGATATTTAAAGTTTCCACTCCAAGTTCTCTAGCAATTTTGAGGCTAGCGGTCGAGGCTTCATACTTAGCTTCGTTGTTTGCTACAAGGAAATCGAGTTTTAGGGCGTAGCAGATCGATCGTTCCTCTGGAGTCATTAACACAATTCCTGCGCCATAACACTGATCATTGGATGCTCCATCCGCGTATATTTTCCATCTGTTGGTTGTTTCTCCACTACTCTTTGAGTAGTCGTCTGATCCAGTGAATTCAGATATGAGGTCTACTAATTTCCATCCTTGGATAGCTCTTCGTGGGAAATAAGTGATATTGAATTGGCTTAGTTCGATATTCTATTTAAGTAGCCCTTCTGACGTCTCAGGTCGTTGTATGACGCTAGCTTTTGTAGCTTCAGGTCGATATTCAATGCAAGGCTCGCGATAGTTAGTGAAATCACACACGCATGTCAGAATGGGTCCAAGGGAACATATCATCATTTATTCAGAGAAATCCATCTAATTCTTTTATCATCATTGCACTGAGCTGTGATCCTATCTTCTGCACCCGTGAAGGGTCACCATGGCTGATTGTAATGTCGACTGTCAGCTCAGCGGGTGCAATCTCAGATTCTTTGAGTTCAGATGTAACTATTTTGTGTAACATTCAATGTGAAATCTGGTTAGGACGGTCAATGTTGATGGATACTCTGGTCGAATTCTAGAGTCTTGTCATGAGTTATTAAGTCTGATAGTGAAGGGCTCGGAATGCTTTGATCGATTGTCTGCAAATGGCTAAAGGTCAGGCTTAGAAGCACGTTGAAGAAAATGTCAAGTAGGGGTTAGCCTCGAGTTGCGTGAAGTTGCATAGCTGGATCTTTATTTGAGTTTGAATTTTCTTGTATATTCAAGTAACGCGCTTTCCATTCAATGCATTCATGATCCTTTACCCGTCCTTCAGGTTGGAGTGAAAGCCAGTTGCCCACGAGCTTAGGCATCGATTTAATGATTCTATCACTAGGCATTCTTTCGGTCGTAGCCTTGAATATTTGTAAACACTATATACAAGTTTTAACATTGAGCTATCGTAACCAGTCTTTGGATGATCACGCTTCTGCTCCCAGTCTTGGGTTGATAAATGTACTGTGTGGATGGTTGAGTTTCATCCTAGCTATGTTTATACTCCCACCTAAACTCCAAAGACATAAAGTCGATCGGTGAATAATCGGTTCACATTCATCCTGCTTCTCGCTCGTGCCCCCAAGTGTGGGGCATATACCGAAAAGTAGGAAGGCCAGCCATGCCCACTTTAGCTTTACTCTCTTTCCCGTTGAATCGTGGGATCATGTTAGTTGATAGGAGACTGAGTCTCGCCTATCCTGGATTGTATTGTGGTTTTTCATTCCAAGGGGAATACTCCGATACCTCGTCAGTTTAAGGGCGTAAGTTGGGTACTGAACGGTCAGCCACGTCCACTTTGGTTTATGTTCTATAATCAGATCTTGGGGTAAAGTTGGCTCAAGTGCGGTCGGGTCATGCACATCTAGTTTCATACTTCTCCTGACGGATCGAAGGAGGGTGCTGGAGAATTAATGACCAAGTCTTCATGGTTTACTCTCCTTTCCACACTCTGGTGGTCATAGTTTTTCAAGGGACATTCGGGTCACATTCGTATGTGCTTGGTGCAGATCGATATTGACTCTCGATTTGAGGAATGATATAGTCGGTCGCCCGTAGCTTTGGATGCCATTTCGATTGATTCTGTGTTGAGGCCTCCTTGCAGTCAGTGCCTTAAGTTGTAAAGAATGCCAGGCTAGAGCTATAAATGAGCTGTCATATTCAGGTTTTAGTGATTTGTACTCCTGCTCCCAGCATTTATTTGGCCAGGCCACAAGTCGGATTGTCGAGCTCTATCCTTAGCGAGTTAATATTACTCTTGTCGATTTCCGGCGGAAGTTTGCAGAATAGAGAACGGTCGGAATCCACTCATCTATTTATCGGTGTTTATACGCCACTCTGCATTCTGGTGACTTAGAGTTATTCGTTCCCCGATCGACTCGCTCCCAATTTGTGTTCATGCTTTGGCCCATGCTCTAGGAACTTAGAGATTTGTCGAATGGTTTATGCTCTAGTCCACAGTTTGGGACGTAGAGATTTTTGTCAAGTCATTTATACTCTAGTCCACGCTTTGGGGACTTAGAGTACTCTATTCCGCTTCAGAGACTTAGAGATTTTTCTCAAGTCATTTTTACTCTAGTCCGTGCTTTAGGGACTCAGGGTACTCTAGTCCGCTTCAAGGACTTAGAGATTTTTCATAAGTCGTTTATATTCTAGTCCGCGCTCTGAGGACTCAGAGTACTCTAGACCGCTTCAGGGACTTAGAGATTTTTCTGAAGTCGTTTATACTATAGTCCGCGCTCTGGGGCCTTAGAGTACTCTAGTCCGCTTCAGGGACTTAGAGATTTTTCTAAAGTCGTTTATACTCTAGTCCCCGCTCTGGGGACTCAGAGTACTCTAGTCCACTTCAGGGACTTAGAGATTCTTCTAAAGTCGTTTATACTCTACTCTGCGCTCTGGGGACTCAGGGTACTCTAGTCCGCTTCAGGGACTTAGAGATTTTTCTGAAGTCGTTTATACTCTAGTCCGCGCTCTGGGGCTCAGAGTACTCTAGTCCGCTTCAGGGACTTAGAGATTTTTCTGAAGTCGTTTATACTATAGTCCACGCTCTGGGGACTCAGAGTACTCTAGTCCGCTTCAGGAACTTAGAGATTTTCGTCAAGTCGTTTATACTCTAGTCCGCGCTCTGGGGACTCAGAGTACTCTAGTCCGCTTCAGGGACTTAGAGATTTTTCTAAAGTCGTTTATACTCTAGTCCATGCTCTAGGGACTCAGAGTACTCTAGTCCGCTTCAGGGACTTAGAGATTTTCGTCAAGTCGTTTATACTCTAGTCCTCGCTCTGGGGACTCAGAGTACTCTAGTCCGCTTCAGGGACTTAGAGATTTTCGTCAAGTCATTTATACTCTTTCCACGCTCTGGGGACTCATAGTACTCTAGTCCGCTTCAAGGACTTAGAGATTTTCGTCAAGTCGTTTATACTCTAGTCTGCGCTCTGGGGACTCAGGGTACTCTAGTCCACTTCAAGGACTTAGAGATTTTTCTAAAGTCATTTATACTCTAGTCCGCGCTCTGGGAACTCAGAGTACTCTAGTCCGCTTCAAGGACTTGGAGATTTTTCTGAAGTCGTTTATACTCTAGGCCGCGCTCTGGGGACTTAGAGTACTCTAGTCCGCTTCAAGGACTTAGAGATTTTTCTCAAGTCGTTTATACTTTAGTCTGCGCTTTGGGGACTCGGTGTACTCTAGTCCGCTTCGAGGACTAAGAGATTTTTCTGAAGTCATTTATACTCTAGTCCGCATTCCGGGGACTCAGAGTAGTCTAGTGCACTTCAGGGACTTAGAGATTTTCATCAAGTCGTTTATACTCTAGTCCGCGCTCTGGGGACTCAGAGTACTCTAGTCCGCTTTAGGGACTTAGAGATTTACATCAAGTCGTTTATAATCTAGTCCGCGCTCTGGGGACTCAAAGTACTCTAGTCCGCTTCAGGGACTTAGAGATTTTTCTCAAGTCGTTTATACTTTAGTCCGCGCTCTGGGAACTCAGAGTACTCTACTCCGCTTCAGGGACTTAGAAATTTTCATAAAGTCGTTTATACTCTTGTCCACGCTCTGGGGACTCATAGTACGATAGTCCGCTTCAAGGACTTAGAGATTTTTCTGAAGTTGTTTATACTCTTGTCCGCGTTCTAGGGACTCAAAGTACTCTAGTCCGCTTCAAGGACTTAGAGATTTTTCTCAAGTCGTTTATACTCTAGTCCGAGCTCTGGGAACTTAGAGTACTCTAGTCCGCTTCAGGGACTTAGAGATTTTTCTAAAGTCGTTTATACTCTAGTCCATGCTCTAGGGACTCAGAGTACTCTAGTCCGCTTCAGGGACTTAGAGATTTTCGTCAAGTCGTTTATACTCTAGTCCTCGCTCTGGGGACTCAGAGTACTCTAGTCCGCTTCAGGGACTTAGAGATTTTCGTCAAGTCATTTATACTCTTTCCACGCTCTGGGGACTCATAGTACTCTAGTCCGCTTCAAGGACTTAGAGATTTTCGTCAAGTCGTTTATACTCTAGTCTGCGCTCTGGGGACTCAGGGTACTCTAGTCCACTTCAAGGACTTAGAGATTTTTCTAAAGTCATTTATACTCTAGTCCGCGCTCTGGGAACTCAGAGTACTCTAGTCCGCTTCAAGGACTTGGAGATTTTTCTGAAGTCGTTTATACTCTAGGCCGCGCTCTGGGGACTTAGAGTACTCTAGTCCGCTTCAAGGACTTAGAGATTTTTCTCAAGTCGTTTATACTTTAGTCTGCGCTTTGGGGACTCGGTGTACTCTAGTCCGCTTCGAGGACTAAGAGATTTTTCTGAAGTCATTTATACTCTAGTCCGCATTCCGGGGACTCAGAGTAGTCTAGTGCACTTCAGGGACTTAGAGATTTTCATCAAGTCGTTTATACTCTAGTCCGCGCTCTGGGGACTCAGAGTACTCTAGTCCGCTTTAGGGACTTAGAGATTTACATCAAGTCGTTTATAATCTAGTCCGCGCTCTGGGGACTCAAAGTACTCTAGTCCGCTTCAGGGACTTAGAGATTTTTCTCAAGTCGTTTATACTTTAGTCCGCGCTCTGGGAACTCAGAGTACTCTACTCCGCTTCAGGGACTTAGAAATTTTCATAAAGTCGTTTATACTCTTGTCCACGCTCTGGGGACTCATAGTACGATAGTCCGCTTCAAGGACTTAGAGATTTTTCTGAAGTTGTTTATACTCTTGTCCGCGTTCTAGGGACTCAAAGTACTCTAGTCCGCTTCAAGGACTTAGAGATTTTTCTCAAGTCGTTTATACTCTAGTCCGAGCTCTGGGAACTTAGAGTACTCTAGTCCGCTTCAGGGACTTAGAGATTTTTCTGAAGTCGTTTATACTCTAGTCCGCGCCCTGGGGACTCAGAGTACTCTAGTCCGCTTCAGGAACTTAGAGATTTTTATCAAGTCGTTTATACCCTAGTCCGCGCACTGGGGACTTAGAGTACTCTAGTCTGCTTCAGGGACTTAGAGATTTTCATCAAGTCGTTTGTACTCTAGTCCGCGCACTGGGGACTCAGAGTACTCTAGTCCGCTTCAGGGACTTAGAGATTTTCGTCAAGTCTTTTATACTCTAGTCCGCGCTCTGGGGACTTAGAGTACTCTAGTCCGCTTCAGAGACTTAGATATTTTCATCAAGTCGTTTATACTCTAGTCCGCGGTCTGGGGACTCAGAGTACTCTTGTCCGCTTCAGGGACTTAGAGATTTTCATCAAGTCGTTTATACTCTAGTCCGCGCTTTGGGGACTCAGAGTACTCTAGTCCGCTTCAGGGACTTGGAGATTTTTCTAAAGTCGTTTATACTCTAGTCCGCGCTCTGGGGACTCAGAGTACTCTAGTCCGCTTCAAGGAATTAGAAATTTTTCTCAAGTCATTTGTACTCTAGTCTACGATCTGGGGACTCAGGGTCTCTAGTCCGCTTCAAGGACTTAGAGATTTTTCTAAAGTTGTTTATACTCTAGTTCGCTCTCTAGGGACTCAGAGTACTCTAGTCCGCTTCAGGGACTTTGAGATTTTTCTAAAGTAGTTTATACTCTAGTCCGCGCTTTGGGGATTCAGAGTACTCTAGTACGCTTCAGGGACTTAGAGATTTTTCTGAAGTCGTTTATACTCTAGTCCGCGCTTTGGGGACTCAGAGTACTCTAGTCCGCTTCATGGACTTAGAGATTTTCGCCAAGTCGTTTATACTCTAGTCCGCGCTCCGGAGACTCAAAGTACTCTAGTCCGCTTCAGGGACTTAGAGATTTTTCTGAAGTCTTTTATACTCTAGTCCGCACTCTGGGGACTCAGAGTACTCTAGTATGCTTTAGGTACTTAGAGATTTTCTTCAAGTCGTTTATACTCTATTTCGCGCTATGGGGACTCAGAGTACTCTAGTCCGCTTCAGAGACTTAGAGATTTTTCTGAAGTCGTTTATACTCTAGTTCGCGCTCTGGGACTCAGAGTACTCTAGTCCGCTTCATGGACTTAGAGATTTTCGTCAAGTCGCTTATACTCTAGTCCGCGTTCTGGGGACTCAGAGTACTCTAGTCCGCTTCAGGGACTTAGAGATTTTTGTCAAGTCGTTTATACTCTAGTCCGCGCTCTGGGGACTCAGAGTAATCTAGTCTGCTTCAGGGACTTAGAGATTTTCATCAAGTCGTTTATACTCTAGTCCGCGCTCTGGGGACTCAGAGTACTCTAGTCCGCTTCGGGGACTTAGAGATTTTCATCAAGTTGTTTATACCATAGTCCGCGCTCTGGGGACTCAGAGTACTCTAGTCCGCTTCAGGGACTTAGAGATTTTTCTCAAGTCGTTTATACTCTAGTCCGCGCTCTGGGGACTCAGAGTACTCTAGTCCGCTTCAGGGACTTAGAGATTTTTCTGAAGTCGTTTATACTCTAGTCCGCGCTTTGGGGACTCAGAGTACTCTAGTCCGCTTAGGGACTTAGAGATTTTTCTCAAGTCGTTTATACCCTAGTCCGCGCTCTAGGGACTCAGAGTACTCTAGTCCGCTTCAAGGAATTAAAGATTTTTGTCAAGTCGTTTATATGCTAGTCCACGCTCTGGGAACTCAAAGTACTCTAGTCCGCTTCTGGGACTTAGAGATTTTCGTCAAGTCGTTTGTACTCTAGTCCACGCTCTAAGGACTCAGAGTACTCTAGTCTGCTTCAGGGACTTAGAGATTTTTCTGAAGTCTTTTATACTCTAGTCCGCGCTCTAGGGACTCAGAGTACTCTAGTCTGCTTTAGGGGCTTATAGATTTTCGTCAAGTCATTTATACTCTATTCCGCGCTATGGGAACTTAGAGTACTCTAGTCCGCTTCAGGGACTTAGAGATTTTTTTGAAGTCGTTTATACTCTTGTCCGTGCTCTAGGGACTCAAAGTACTCTAGTTTGCTTCAGGGACTTAGAGATTTTTCTCAAGTCGTTTATACTCTAGTCCGCGCTTTGGGAACTCAGAGTACTCTAGTCCGCTTCAGGGACTTAGAGATTTTTCTGAAGTCGTTTATACTCTAGTCCGCGCTTTGGGGGCTCAGAGTACTCTAGTCCGCTTTAGGGACTTAGAGATTTTCCTGAAGTCGTTTATACTCTAGTCCGCGCTCTGGGGACTCAAAGTACTCTTGTCCGCTTCAGGGACTTAGAGATTTTTCTGAAGTCATTTATACCCTAGTCCGTGCACTAGGGACTTAGAGTACTCTAGTCTGCTTCAGGGACTTAGAGATTTTCATCAAGTCGTTTGTACTCTAGTCCGCGCTCTGGGGACTCAGAGTACTCTAGTCGCTTCAAGGACTTAGAGATTTTCGTCAAGTCTTTTATACTCTAGTCTGTGCTTTGGGGACTTAGAGTACTCTAGTCCACTTCAGGGACTTAGAGATTTTCATCAAGTCAATTATACTCTAGTCCGCGCTCTGGCGACTCAGAGTACTCTAGTCCGCTTCGGGGACTTAGAGATTTTCATCAAGTCGTTTATACTCTAGTCCACGCTCTGGGGACTCAGAGTACTCTAGTCCGCTTCAGGGACTTAGAGATTTTTCTCAAGTCGTTTATACTCTTGTCTGCGCTCTAGGGACTCAGAGTACTCTAGTCCGCTTCAGGGACTTAGAGATTTTCTGAAGTCGTTTATACTCTAGTCCGCGCTTTGGGGACTCAGAGTACTCTAGTCCGCTTCAGGGACTTAGAGATTTTTCTCAAGTCGTTTATACTCTAGTCCGCGCTCTGGGGACTCAGAGTAATCTAGTATGCTTCAAGGACTTAGAGATTTTCATCAAGTCATTTATACTCTAGTCCGCGCTCTGGGGACTCAGAGTACTCTAGTTCGCTTCGGGGACTTAGAGATTTTCATCAAGTTGTTTATACCATAGTCCGCGCTCTGGGGACTCAGAGTACTCTAGTCCGCTTCAGGGACTTAGAGATTTTTCTCAAGTCGTTTATACTCTAGTCCGCGCTCTGGGGACTCAGAGTACTCTAGTCCGTTTCAGGGACTTAGAGATTTTTCTGAAGTCGTTTATACTCTAGTCCGCGCTTTGGGGACTCAAAGTACTCTAGTCCGCTTAGGGACTTAGAGATTTTTCTCAAGTCGTTTATACCCTAGTCCGCGCTCTAGGGACTCAGAGTACTCTAGTCCGCTTCAAGGAATTAGAGATTTTTGTCAAGTCGTTTATATGCTAGTTCGCGCTCTGGGGACTCAAAGTACTCTAGTCCGCTTCTGGGACTTAGAGATTTTCGTCAAGTCGTTTGTACTCTAGTCCGCGCTCTAAGGAATCAGAGTACTCTAGTCCGCTTCAGGGACTTAGAGATTTTTCTGAAGTCTTTTATACTCTAGTCCGCGCTCTGGGGACTCAGAGTACTCTAGTCTGCTTTAGGGACTTAGAGATTTTCGTCAAGTCGTTTATACTCTATTCCACGCTATGGGAACTCAAAGTACTCTAGTCCGCTTCAGGGACTTAGAGATTTTTTTGAAGTCGTTTATACTCTTGTCCGTGCTCTAGGGACTCAAAGTACTCTAGTTCGCTTCAGGGACTTAGAGATTTTTCTCAAGTCGTTTATACTCTAGTCCGCGCTTTGGGAACTCAGAGTACTCTAGTCCGCTTCAGGGACTTAGAGTTTTTTCTGAAGTCGTTTATACTCTAGTCCGCGCTTTGGGGACTCAGAGTACTCTAGTCCGCTTTAGGGACTTAGAGATTTTCCTGAAGTCGTTTATACTCTAGTCCACGCTCTGGGGACTCAAAGTACTCTTGTCCGCTTCAGGGACTTAGAGATTTTTCTGAAATCATTTATACCCTAGTCCGTGCACTAGGGACTTAGAGTACTCTAGTCTGCTTCAGGGACTTAGAGATTTTCATCAAGTCGTTTGTACTCTAGTCCGCGCTCTGGGGACTCAGAGTACTCTAGTCGCTTCAAGGACTTAGAGATTTTCGTCAAGTCTTTTATACTCTAGTCTGCGCTTTGGGGACTTAGAGTACTCTAGTCCACTTCAAGGACTTAGAGATTTTCATCCAGTCAATTATACTCTAGTCCGCGCTCTGGGGACTCAGAGTACTCTAGTCCGCTTCGGGGACTTAGAGATTTTCATCAAGTCGTTTATACTCTAGTCCGCGCTCTGGGGACTCAGAGTACTCTAGTCCGCTTCAGGGACTTAGAGATTTTTCTCAAGTCGTTTATACTATTGTCCGCGCTCTAGGGACTCAGAGTACTCTAGTCCGCTTCAAGGACTTAGAGATTTTCTGAAGTCTTTTATACTCTAGTCCGCGCTTTGGGGACTCAGAGTACTCTAGTTCGCTTAGGGACTTAGAGATTTTCTCAAGTCGTTTATACCCTAGTCCGTGCTCTGGGGACTCAGTGTACTCTAGTCCGCTTCAAGGACTTAAAGATTTTTGTCAAGTCGTTTATACGCTAGTCCGCGCTCTGGGGACTCAAAGTATTCTAGTCTGATTCTGGGACTTAAAGATTTTCGTCAAGTCGTTTGTACTCTAGTCCGCGCTCTGGGGACTCAGAGTACTCTAGTCCGCTTCAGGGACTTAGAGATTTTTATGAAGTCTTTTATACTCTAGTCCGCGCTTTGGGGACTTAGAGTACTCTAGTCTGCTTTAGGGACTTAGAGATTTTCGTCAAGTCGTTTATACTCTATTCCGCGCTATGGGGACTCAGAGTAGTCTAGTCCGCTTCAGGGACTTAGAGATTTTTCTGAAGTCTTTTATACTCTAGTCCGCGCTCTGGGGACTCAGAGTACTCTAGTCTGCTTTAGGGACTTAGAGATTTTCGTCAAGTCGTTTATACTCTATTCCACTCTAGGGACTCAGAGTACTCTAGTCTGCTTCAGGGACTTAGAGATTTTTGTCAAGTCGTTTATACTCTAGTCCGCGCTCTGGGGACTCAGAGTAATCTAGTCCGCTTCAAGGGCATAGAGATTTTTGTGAAGTCGTTTATACTCTAGTCCGCGCTCTAGGGACTCAAAGTACTCTAGTCCGCTTCAGGGACTTGGAGATTTTTGTTGAGAACAGTCATATTTCCACCCGTTTGATTTGTATTTCATTTACCGTAACGAGGCTAATATTGTCAAATGAACGATCGAACCACATTTGCTCATGGAATGGGACTCTGCCCCCAGCATCAAGGATGAAACTTGAAAAATGGACAGTCGATTCTCGTCCGCTTGGTGATAATTGATCCTCCAATCAAGTCAAGGAAGGAGGTATACGATTGATGGTTGGATCACATCCATGCTGGGGCTGGATAATCAAGTCTTGCACAATTTGCTTCGTATCTCTTTCTAGAAATCGAGGATAATGGATTACTGATTTGACAAAGCAAGTTGCATATGTTTCAAGGTGCAGTCGCGTCCATGTATTGAGAGCGATGGTTAAAGAGTAGACAGTCTATCACAGCTACTTCAAGTCAGGCTTTCGAACCACCTTTTGTGTTCAGGGTAGGATTTGATGTGTAGATGATCAAATCATGTCCGCTCTAGTTAGATCCCAGCATCACTGAGCTTCAGGAGAGGCATATGTATTTTATCGAACTTTACTTTATGACCCAAGGAGTGGATGATCGGGCCACATTCATTCCAAGCCTTGCTTAGGCCACCAAATCAAATATGGAGGTCGATGAATGGACGGTCAATCATGTATGCTTTGTATTGGGCTTTGATCGTAATGAGCTTTTCAATCTCTAATCCTTGGCCCCAAATCATAGGCACATGGTTGATGATGAGCGATCGAATCATGCTCGTCTTGATGAAACTCCACAGGTTTGATCAAAGTCTGCGCGGATTGGTGGGCGGCCAACTTTGAGTACTTGGTCACCTGCATCGTTTTGGAAGAAGTTTAGTTCAAGTCAGTCGTAATTCAAAGCACAAATGAAATTGAAATAGAAATAATCCAAAGAAGTTTGGTATAAATCTCATTGATAAGTGGAGCAACATCGTGTGCTCGCTATTCAACTCTGCCCCTAGCCCCTTCTAGCGGGATGTCGACTGCCAACGGTCCAATTGATAATTAGAGTTCTTTATTGATGGGCATCTGAAGTTCCTGGCTCGCCATTGTACAAGGCTTGTACGTACTATTGAAGCTTTCCTTTCTGATTCAGCTTTCCGACCATACCTCGAAGGTGTTTGTAATCGCCAGTGTGAGGATCAGTGTGCATATTGGAATATACAACATTCCCCTGATTTTCTCTAGACTTCGGTAGACTCTCTCGAGGTTGGTTTTCAGTACCACTCTGAGTCGTGAGTCTCCAAGCAGAGACTATCGATTGAACCTTTCAAAGAGCATATGGGTTGAACTTTGAGATCTTGTTTTGTTTACTGGAATAAGAATCCTTAGCCAATGGGCCTGCATTGTTATTTTTCCTAGCCTGCTCCACTCCTCCTCACTTTGGTTCTGATTCATTTTGTAACAGAAACAATCCATGGTTGTAGGAGGCTCTCCAGCTAATTAGCTGCCAAAATATATCTGGAGGTCGACTCCCCTCAAACGCGATCAACATAGTATCCTTATTAGCATTTGGAACAAATTGCTTGGAGTCCAACATTAGTTTGATTGGAGTCACTAAATTCGAAGTGCTAGGTCAGTGAAGAATGGTGCTTGGAGTCATCTTGACATTTGGTTGGAGAAAAAATTGGTTTTACTCGAGTCTGGTTTTGGTCAAAAGTTTCCTGCATTTGCCTAGAGTCATATCATTTAGATTCTCCAACCTTTGGGAGTATCGTTTGAGTAGCGGTTGCTTGTTCGTTCCCTTGTTGCCATTCAGAGGCTGCCGCTTGATCCTCTATGCCCTGGTCGGTTATAGGATGTAAGGGAAGTGGATAGAATCTTCCTTCACTAAGGTGAGTTTTGAATTCACTATGTAGAGGCACTACGCTGCGGCTAGGGTTCTGGTAGAGCCTTTTTCTTAAATTTGGGTCGTACCCAAAAAAGTTTTTTTTTGAAATAGGGGTCGTACCCGATCCATATTTTTTATACATGGACCGGTCAGATGGTTTTTTAAGAGAGGGATCGGCATACAGTAGAGGGATCGGTATACACTGGGTCGGCATACTTGTAAAGCACAAGAAATGAAGGTGATCCAGTGTTGTAGTGTAGGCATGGTGGATCGGCCAAGAGTGGCTCGGCCAAGGCGGTTTGGAAAAGGCGGGTCGACCAAGGCGGTTCGGCCAAGGTGGGTCGGCTAAGAGTGGTTCGGCCAAGGCGGATCGGCCAAGAGTGGTTCGGCCAAGGCGGTTCGGCCAAGGTGGATCGGATATACGGAGTATGTCTGGCAATCGATATACAGCAGTTTTGGAGCAGTCGGCATACGCCTTTTCTGGAGTGGTCGACATATGCCTTTTCTGGAGTGGTTGACATACACCTTTTCTGGAGCGGTGGCATACGCCTTTTCTGAGGCGATCGGCATATACACATTTGCCTTGGTGAGGGTTCGACCATATGGGAGATCAGCTAAATTGCCATCAGAGAAGTGCCGGCCTTCGTTTAGCTTGAGTGCAAACTTCAACATCCAATCCTAAGATCTTGCATACATCAGTGAATCCAATCCCATAGCTAATAGCTTCCTTAGATCTCTTTCAAATCTGAGTAGAATAGGAAGTTTGCTGGTAAACAACTGGATCTATCTCGCGAATATGGAAATCCGCTTGTAGACGATGAGATCCAATCAAGTTGAGAATTCAACTCTCCGTGAAAGCTCCAAAATGTAAGCACCAAAATTGGTCACTAACACCTTTGAATAGAGTTATATAGAGAGATTAATGAAGAAAGTAAATTAAAACAGAAAAATAATGCAATTGAGTGCAAAAAGAACAGCAGAAATGAGAACACCAGATTTATAGTGGTTCGGCGTAATTGCCTACGTCCACTTTGAATATGATCTTTATTACTTTCCCTATCACTAGAATACAGATACAATCCGTAAACAAACCACTTGAATACAGGTTTGAATCGAAAATATGAGAGTATAAAAAATGGAAGAGTTTCCCTGGAGTTCTCCTAAAAAAGGTCCTTTCAACTGTACCCATGCCTCTGTATTTATAGACGAAGATAGGCTAGACTCCCTTCGCAGGCCCAGGAACAAGGTACTTTGGCCCATAGTAGGTGACTTCTGTGCGCCGAGCCAGGCATACCGAACGGTGGTCGCCAAACGATGGTGGCCGAACGGTGGTGGCCGAATGGTGGTCGAACGGTGGTGGCCGAACGATGGTGTGTCGAACGAAGTTGCCGAATGGTGGTTGCCGAACGATGGTGGCCAAACGATGGTGGCTGAACGATGGTTGCCCAACAAAGGTCGCCAAACGATGGTGGTAGAACGGTGGTGCCCGAACGAAGGTGTGCCAAACGATGGTGGCTGAACGATGGTTGCCGAACGAAGGTGGCCGAACGGTACATATAGGCCGAATAATGCACATATGCCAGACTACCCAAAACAGATCAATCCCTTACGTCTCCAATCTCTAACTAACTCAAGTCTTATCCAAACTCAATCAAAGCCTTTGTTTTTATCACCTTGTAGCCGGGCCAAGTGACTGGATAACACTCACCTCATCTTTTGTGGCCATAAAACATACATTGGCTTGTTATGTATCACTGTCCGAGTCATTATCTGACGATGAAGATGATTCCAAATTGTCCCAAGTGATAGAGAAAGCTTTCTTCTTGAATCTGTATTTCTTGTGCTTATGTTTGTCTTTCTTTTTCTCAGGACAATCTTTCTTGTGACATTCATAACATTCTAGAGCAGATGATGATGGTTTGTTGGTGTTATTATTGTTGCTAGAGCTGTTCTTGTTATTTCTAAATTTGTTGCTCTTTCTAAATTTCAAAAACTTTTTGAAATTTTTAGCAAAGAATGCCATATCTTCTTCATCTGAATCTGATTCATCTTTTTCTGCCTGGAATGCTATATTCTTCTTATCTTAAGCCTGTACTCGTTTTGCCTGGAGATTAACTTCATAAGATATTAGATTTCCTACTAACTCCTCTGGTTTTATGGTCGAAATGTCGTTAGCTTCTTCGATTGCTAAGACTTTTCATTTCCACTCATCCGTAAGTGAGTTGAGAATCTTTGAAACAATATCAAAATCTTTATAAGTTTCTCCTAATGCTATCAAAACAATGATATATATCTTGAAATCTAGAGTACATTTCATTTATAGTCTCATCTTGCTTCGTTTTAAAATTCTGGAACTAATTTTTGAGCATAGAAATTTTACTTTGTTAGTACCTTCATGTGTAACTTTAAGTTTACGCCAAATTTCATGAGCAGTTTTACACATGCTTATTCTATTAAACTCATTTTTCTAATGCACAATATAACATATTCATAGCTTTAGCATTTGCAACAGCATCCAATTTTTGTGTGTTAGACCATACTGAATATTCAGTGGTAGGTATAGTATATTCAGATTGCATAATGTTCCAGGTTTCATAACTACTTGCTTGTATATAAATTCTCATTCTAGTAGCCCAATAGTTATAGTTCATTAAATTAAATAGAGGTGGTCGTGTAGTAGATTGACCTTCAAGAAAGATAGTATTAGTAGCAGTGCTGGTGTTGTTTTCCATATTAAAAAAAATCAGATAACTATGTTACAATTAAATGACGGCCTCACTCTGATACCAAATGAAAGAAACTGTGCTATAGGATCGAGTAATATGGAATTTAATAAATAACTAGTGTGGAAAATAATAATAGCAGTAAAGTAAAATGACAGTAGGTATTTTTATACTGGTTTGAACTCCCGTTCTACGTCCAGTCCCAGACTCCTTCTGGAATTAAAGCTAGCAACCCTCACTTAACCCGGAGGAACAGGTATTACACTGCCTGAGCAACCGAACAGGACTTGACTGCCTGAGCAACCGAACAGGAATTGATCGCTTGAGCAACCGAACAAGACTTTCTTACAAATTGGATTAACTTGACTTTGTGTGTTCTGAATAATAAGGATTTGTCACTTGTAGTACACCATTCCTATAATCTTTTCCTCAAGAATGATGTGTATAATTGTGTGTTTATGAAGAATAGGAAGATTAGTTTTGCTTGAAGAATATGGAAATGGAGTCGTAAGCAATGATTGTATAGAAATTTGTAAATACTAAAATCAAGATTGTAAAGCACTGTAGATCAAGAGAGATTAGAAAATTAGATTGTTTGAACACGGAAACTAGAGTGCTTTTATAGAATATGTTGAGTTACAATCTCTGGAAATTGATGCAACACTTCGGAAAGAAAACAACTTTTGGATCAATCGAAGTGTCCATTCAAAAATGTGACTGTTGTAGGATTCAATCGACTAAACTTGCATGGTCAGTCGACTAAATTCAAAAGATGAACAAAATTCATGCACAGACATAGTCGACTGACCATGTGTGTTCAGTCAACTGGTCCATGTAATAAAAATAAAGATTACACTGACTCAGTTGACTGGTATCACTTGGTTAATCGATTGAGTACTGTTTTTCAGTGCAAAGAAATATATGTGTGTGTTTAAATTAAAAAAATGAATGCAAGTTTTAATTGAATTTGTGAGTGATGAATCTTGATGAAAGATTTTAACAAAGCATTAACTAGACTCTATATATATACTATTGACTCTTGTTAAAATTTATAACTATACGAACCATATATTGAGTCGATGAGTCCGGATGTTGTCGCGGTCGTAGATTCATGAATTGTTGTGTCTTGTCAGTAATCAAAACCTATGATCCAACAATATGTATATGTATATGTATATGTATATGTATATGTATATTTGCATGTATGTATAGATCTAGACTACATATATAGAGGTCTACAAATTGTCAATATGTATAATTGTATATGTGATTATATTTCGCATATATTTGGTCTTAAAATTTCTTATGATGATTTATACTTGTTATGAATCATAAAATATAAAAATATTTAATTAAATATGTATATACATATATTATTATTATTTAATGATTTTGTGTGTTGTTTATTATGTACAAAATAATTAATGGTTCAAAATTTCAATTTTATATTTTTGAATTTGTTGCACCATATAAGAAGCTTACTGTAAAATTTTCAAATTTTTAAAAATTAATTGAATATTATTTTTAACAATTAATTTACTTTCAGCCTAATCAATTATTTAATTAAAAACATAATTTCAATTGGGAAAATTTTAGAAATTTTTCTTAAGCCTAAAATGTGTCTCAGATACCTTTAAAAAAATTAAATTTTATAACTTAATTTATTAATTTTTATAATTAATTTGTTTTCGGCCTACAATCAATTATTTAAATAAAAATATGAATTCAATTGAGAAAATTCCAGAAATTTTCCTAATCCTAAAATATGTCTCAAGTACTTTTAGAAATAGTTTTAGAATTTTTTAACTTGATTTCATATTTTTAAGAATTAATTTAATTTCAGACTATTATTAATTATTTAATGATAAATATTATTTTAATTGAGAAAATTCCATAAATTATTTTTAAGCCCAAAATGTGTTTCCAGATTTTCTAAAATTATAGAACTTGTAATTTTTTATATAATTATTTTACATCAAATTATTATGGTAGAAACTGTTTTATTCAATAATACACACACACACAACGGAGAGTTGTATGCTGCGTTCGGGAAGGATGAATCGCTCCCGAAAAAGAATCTATTGATTCTCTCCCAATTGGTTGGATCATAGGTGCGATGATTTACTTCACGGGCGAGGTCTCTGGTTCAAGTCCAGGATGGCCCAGCTGCGCCAGGGAAAAGAATAGAAGAAGCATCTGACTCTTTCATGCATACTCCACTTGGCTCGGGGGGATATAGCTCAGTTGGTAGAGCTCCGCTCTTGCAATTGGGTCGTTACGATTACGGGTTGGATGTCTAATTGTCCAGGCCTACGCCATAAATGGCCTACTGCAACACAAAAAAAATGTTGGCTCAGGCCCGAAAAATGTTGCCATAGGTCTATGGCAACACTTTTAGGGTGATGCAATTTTTGCCGTTGCCTTAGACCTCAAAGGCAACATTTTGACTATCTAAGGCAACATAAGTAATATTGTTGCAATAGAACCCTATTTGGGTCTATGGCAACACCCATAGGTGCCTGTAGCAACATTCAAAAATGTTGCTATAGATATTGATTTTCTGAATTTGTGGGGCCCACAATATAGAGCATATTTGATTTTTTAATAGAAATAAATATTTATTTAATAAAATGCTATTTGCATAGAATTTGATATTCAAACAGTAATTTATTTAAATAAATATTTTATTTCAACATTTGAAATAGTAAAAATTCCTGACTCCACTATTTTACAATTCAATGATATATAACACTGATATTCACATATACAGATATTTCTCACTACATCACTCAGTTCACTCATTATATATGCAGTTTCAATTTATACAGACACCGACACTAACAAATATATGACGAGCCGAAGGCGAGCCGAGTGCCGAGCCGAAGGCGAGCCGAGAAGCGGGTCCGGGCGCACCGCCCGATTCATCCGATTTCGGAAGATCGAGCCTTCTTTGAAACGACGTAAAATGATGCACCACACATACTTCTAAACCACCAGCCTCCATCCTCTAATTACCTCACCAACAAACTATTTCAGTTGCCAAATCGTCTAATCACCTAATCATAATCGCTGATTACCCATTTCGACAACCTAAACATCTTCAAACTTTCACACTGCAAATTCGTAACAAAACCAAGCACCACCCTTGGCTGATAGCAAACAACATTGCTTCTCACTGCAAGCTATATATCTACAGATTTGGACCATCAACTCTAAGCAGACTGCTTCGCCTTTCATCATATTGGGACCATCATTAGCCTACAAAAGAAAAACCAAACTCGTTTACTCAAGCATTACAATTCATATAAATTCAATTCAATTCAATTACAATTCATACCCATCATACAACGGTGATTTCAAGCTTCAGATCTACTTCATTCACCCAATGATAGCATCGACTCTGCATCATACCATTAACTGGAACAACCATAGCCCGCTACATCACTTCACCGACCGCATCCAGACACATCGCCACTGCCTATCTTCTCACCGCATCCAAATACCCTAACACAGCATTGACCCTATCCTCAAATGCTACAGACTTATTGTACGCAGGGCAAAACAGATCTGGACAAGTCCAGTTGCCATTTTTCGACTTCGCCACCTGCCTAAAAGTAGACGGCCGTAGGAAGTCCGTGGTTCGCGACGGTCTCCCAGATGGGTTCGCCGAGCCATCCTTTGGGGTCGTGGTCGCTTTTGTCGAAGGTTTTGGACGTATCGGGATCAGTGAACTTATTGTTGATGATGCCGTGGTGAGGGGGGTAGAGGCCGGTGGCGATGGAATAGTGATTGGGGAAGGTGAGGGAAGGGAAGACAGGAATCAGGCCGGGAAAGGCTTCGGTGCCATTAGAGATTGAATAGAAATGTAATGGAAAATGAAATTAGGGATTTGGAAATGGGGGGAGAACGAAAATGGTATGAAAAGTAAAGCGGGAAAACGAAAATTTGGGGCAAATTATAGCGGTGATCCAGTTTAACAATCGGATTAAATGTAAACCGTTGGATCGTATTCACGCGGATTGCTAATTTTATTAATTTTTTAATCTGAATACATCTATAGTAACACTGTGTAAAAATGTTGCATCGTGTTACACTTTTTTAGCTAGAGCAACACATTTTTATGGCTAAGGTAACACTATAAATACAACGTTGCAGTAGGACCAAAATTTTATATCTATCGCAACATTTTAGCTGGCAACACCTTGCAAAAATGTTGCAGAAGGTCATTTATGGCGTAGTGATATGTATGTATGTAAGTATGTATTATGAATGTATGTATGTGTGTATGTATATTATGTGTTTGTGTGTATATATATGTATGTGTATTCATTTACATATATTAATATATTGTTTTGCCATATTGTACAAGCATATATTTGGACAAATTACAGTGCACATAAAATGAGCTAATATATCCATTGCAATGTAAATCCCAACATCTATATATAGACACGTTATACCCTTCATGGATTATCATATTACACATGCACACATAGATATGTAAATATGTATACATATGTAAACTTATATATATATATATGTGTGTGTGTGTGTCTGTGTGTGTATGTATATGTATTTGTTATATATATATATATAAATTAAATCTAATCAATCAATTTAAATTAAAGAGAAAAATGAAAAGTTCATCTTTCCATTTAATGCAATTAAAACTCTCAATCAATTACTTGTTTTGGAGAAAGAAATGAAAGGTTCCTTCCCTATATATACATTAAATCTTATTAATTCTCTCAATTAATTACTTGTTTTAGGGAAAGAAATGAAAGGTTTCCTTCCCTATATATATTAACTCTTATTAAAAATGTTAGGTGTATTTGATACACTTTAAATTTAAAATTAAATTTATTTAAACTTCCCTTAACTAATTTAAATAAAATAAATGATTTTATTTAAAACAAATTTGGAAATGTTCTAAATAAATTAGGTGTCATAGATTCAACTAAGATCCAATAGGGTAAAAAAAATTAACTCGTCCATTTCTTCCTC
The DNA here is from genome assembly GCA_030737815.1 of Allium fistulosum. NCBI lineage: Eukaryota > Viridiplantae > Streptophyta > Magnoliopsida > Asparagales > Amaryllidaceae > Allium > Allium fistulosum. The sequence goes on from CM060905.1 coordinate 458,765,623, forward strand.
CGTGGGCTAACCCAGTTCTTTCTATGGTATCAAAGCCCAATAGCTTATGTGGTCTAAATTAGTCATGTTAGGGCTAACTAATTAAGCTTGCCTACTAAGTATGGTGTCTAGAAAGGTGAAGTGAGCCCAAAGGTTGCTCCTAATAGAAAAGGCCCAATATGAATTGGGCCTTGGGCTAATTTTCAAAATAGTTTTAAAAATTAAAACAAGATTTTAAATTTAAAAGTTAAATTTAAAATAAAAACAAGTTTATTGTAAAAGGTTATAATGTAACATAAATTTTCAAAATGTTGAAAAGGTAAAGAAAATTTCAAATTGTTTGAAACTTTTTGAATATTAATTTCGAAATTTAAAATTTATTAATAAAAAAAATTAATTAAATGAGTTAATTAATTTGTACTTATATACATGTATTATATATATTGATATATGTTATGTTGTTTTAAAATATTTGAGATAACGTAAGTATACATGTACATATATAAGATAAATTTTGAAATTGATATAATTTAATTAAAATTGTTTAATTAAATAAATTAATCAAAGGTTAAGTAATTAAATAATATACATATGTAGATGATATATGCGTTATACTATAAAGGTTATAGTATATAATAAATATTAAATATAAATGTTATATTGATATAAAATTAATTGAAACATTAATTAATTAATATTAATTAAATGATATTTAATTAATATAATGTTATATATAAGTCTATTATATAAGTAATAAAAAATATAAAATTTATATAATAATGATACTTATATAATATGAATGTATAAACTAAATGTGAAACATTAAAAAGACCCTAAATACACTTAAAGAATAAATACATACGTATTGTACGTATACTATGATTTCAGATGTGCATGACACTTGAATCATAAGGGTATTTCATAAATAATACATTATTCCATAAGTCGATATCACTCAATATAATATATTGAAGATTATGAATTTTCAATATTATGTTGTCCTCTACCATATATATATATTAATAAATTACTTGCATACTCCTTAGTTGTTGAGAAAACTCAAGCTAGGGATGTTATATGTAGTATTACTGATATATTGAATAGACGAGGTAAGACAACTATATGTATTTGTTGAGCAAACATATACTATACTTAGGTCATCGCGATATGGTAGGTATGAGTGAATAATCTCTTTCAGTTTGTTGAGCAAACATAAGGTCGAAATGAGATTAGGACAAGAAATCATGGGTTAGGAATTGTATGTGATACAACCGATAAGGAGTTATCCATCGTCCATGCAACTATGACTTGTTGAGTAAAATCAAGGTCAGAATTCCAAGACAGACGAGTCCTAACATCTACTAGTGAAGTTGAAAGACTTCTATGTTTCGCTTAGGATTTTGTGAAACATAAAAGACTTGTGGGAGCTTTATTAGAAAAATGAGATGATAACATTTCACCTTTCTAATATGTAAGAACATATGCTATATAATGTTATAATAATCTCATTGATAAATTTATACATTTATTAAGGTTGATAAAATGTTTATCAATTAAGATATACAAATGAATTGAAGATTGACAAATAGAAATATAACATATACCTACTAATAAAAGGCACTACAACAAAAACACCATATTACAACGCCCTTTTTACAACGGGCATTGACTGCGCGTTGTAATAGAATACTATTACAACGGTCCTTCCAGGCCCGTTGTAATAGATGCCCTATACAACGCCCTTTTTACAACGGGATATGACTGCCCGTTGTCATAGAATGTTATTGCAACGGTCCTTTCAGACTCATTGTAATAGATGTCAATTTTACAACGTTCACAAAATGCCCATTGCAATAGATGCCAATTTTACAACGGTCATAAACGTTGTAATTCATGCCCGCCTAAATTTCGTGCCCTATTTCTCCTCTTTATTCCTGCCCGCCTAAATTTCTCTTCACACTTCTCTGATAACCCGCTTTAGCCCTAAATCCCTTCTTCAACCCACGAAGACCTCTCAAATCCAATCCCCGCTTTAACTCTAAATCGCTGCTTCAACCCTCGAATTCCTCTCAAATCCAGTCCGTCACCCACAAATTCCTCTCAAATTTGGCGTTTTATTGCTGCAACTCTCGAGGATGGAAGTGCTAGGTGGCTGCTTCTCTGACGCTGCTTGTGGCAGCCTCCGTTATAAGGACCAAATCAATGACTACTAGAGTTGGAAAGGAGAAAAATGGGTATGTTTTGTTTTGTCTCAACGTGGGAAAATATTAGGAGGAAATATGATGAAGTGCATCGGTATCGTTTTGTCTACGAAAACATACACGGTCCTAAAAAGGCTGTGTGCCTCTTTCAAGCAATTGCTAATTGATTTCCAACAATGGATAATCGTCGAGCTGCTTAGGGTATGTTTTAACCAATTTTGCTCCTTATGCAATATTGAGGTAGAAAAGAATTGATAATTTGTTTTTTAACAGTGATTTCACATTACATATTTGGAAACACTTTAGCAAAAAGTTAGGGTTATAATGAAATAATAATAACTACTTGAGACAGGTAATACAAATAATATATCAACTGTATCTTATTAAAGACAAAGCAAGATACCTACCCAGATTGTATTTATCAGTTACCGATTTGTTATGTTGGAAAGAATGCAACAATAGAATTTTTAGTGAATCCAACACAAGCAGAGAGATAATCATCAAACTTACAGAGAATGCTATCAAAATTTTGATCAACAAATCTTAAGAAGATGTAGGATGTAGATGGTAAAATAATTAAAAATTGGTTTATACTGGAAGCCTCGCCTTTAACAAGGTTACTCCAGTGAAAAGCTAGAAATCCATAGTGTTGTTGTCTGAGTTCGACCAAGCAATCGGCAAAGGTATGGTACAAAATAACCCAGTGTTAGTAATAACAAAAAACATAATTTTTTGTACGTTTTGTGTAGGTATAAGAATCAAAATGTTGCTATTAAAATTTTGCACAAAGGGGATACGGCAGAAGAAATAGAGAAGAGAGAGGGTAAATTTATGAGAGAGGTTTCTATGCTTAGTAAAGTCCAGCACAAAAATCTTGTAAAGGTTGGATTTTGATTTATTTTTTGTTGATTCAAATTTGTTATCTTACTGTTATACTGTTAGATTCAACTTGGTTGTCCATAACCTCTCACTGAATTGCATGAATTAACCACGACAACATATTCCTGATAATAGGCAAATAAATTATTAGCATCATAAGAATTCAACCCTTGCATTTTTCACTGGCCAGATGAACTATTGTTGCGGATAGTTTAATTTAGATGGCAGTTGATTATCTGTTACTTTTACTACAGTCCAAAATAATATCTATTATTCTCTAATGTTGCATGAACATAAGATATAGAATGAATCTATTACTATAGGAGTTATTTGTATGTTCTTTATCCACCTTTGTATCCAATCAAAGTTATTAGCAAGATACTGTACTCTGTGGCATCAAACTCAAATTTAAAACTACTTACCGGCCTATAGGACACGTTCTATGTACAGTAAGAGTAGAACATCCATCTCTTATAGAGTGTTGAAGAAAACTCCAACTAAAGAAATAAATTTAATTGGTTTCCTTTCAGTTTTCCAATAACAAGTTTATAGGGTATTGGGAATGCTCTTAGAATAGGAGACTGTAGTACCTCTACTTAGAAGTAAATTCAATAGCTAAACATCAACTAGCTGATTTGTATGCTTATTACATGATGAGTGGGCTTGCTATGGAAGTGTTAGAATATGGGTGATGAGTGAGATTGCTATGGAAGGAGAGACTGATAAAGAGTGATCTGTTGTGTTTAAAGACAGTAGACAGTGAAAATTAACCAAAATAAAGCATGTATAAAGCTAATTAAAATAGCTTAAGGTAGTTGGTAACTTAAATAATGAGTGGCAAAACATATATGATGGAAAACATAAGACTGTACCAGTCGATCCCAGGATAATGGCAAAGTACATTCGGTATTTTTGACACAACTTCCTGGCATATTTTTTTCAACCAATGATAGCATCACAGATTTTGTCAGAACGATCTTATGTTGCAAAAGCAAAATAAATATAGTTTATTTTCATAAATAAATAAAAACAACAATAATTCTCACCCTTTCAAATAAACTCGGGCACCCCTAAGCAAACAATGTTGTTGACCATATAATTTCGTATTTGAATACAATAAAAGTTCCATAGTTAAAGGTTTACTTTTAATACTCAATAGTATATAAACTATTAGTTACATGTTTCATAACTCAGTTGAGATATCCACTTTTCTGTTATATTAATGTGCTATTATGTTGATTAACATGCGCTAAAAATAATATTCTGAATGATGAGTTTCAAATCAATATTTGCCAAGTATTGACCAGTTTTGACTGTTGCCAAGTATTGACCAGTCTTTATAAGAAAGTACACATTGTACCATATTTTTTAATGCAGCACTATGAACAACGTTTTTGCCAATTCCAAAAGAATTTTACAATCTCAATTTATATGCAATTTACATATTGGACATTTCTAGAGCCATGGAATGCTTGCACTCTCATGGAATCATTCATCGTGATCTGAAACCTGGTAAAAATATCTATATATTAGGATATTAATTGATTACTTCTTCTACTTCATTTTTCTGGGTGTTCCATAAATAATGGGTGTTATGTGGTTTCCATCATAGAATAAAGTTTGTAGCTTTATAGATTTCTTGGATATCACCCATTGAGATAGTATGTTTGCTACAGAAGCGGTAAAATGAAAATATTAGAATAGAACTTCAATGAGCGTTTAAAAAGTAGTAGCAGTAATGTTATTTTAGCATATTGATTATCTTTAGTAATAATATTGCTGTTTCATTATTTTCCACCATGGAAATTGCAATTTCTCAATTCCTATGTGCATTTCTGTGCCTTTTCATTTGAATATTGTTTGTGCGCTTATCTTTCTTAACTCTTAAGTCACACAATAGCACTGGGTTACAAGATTAAAACCACTAGACATTTTGGGAATTGCAACTGGATGTTTCTTGACATTACTATTATGAACTTCGGTGTTTTTCTTTCTTTTGGTCTCTGCCTCACTCGGTTCATTTTGCCTTCATCTCGTTATTATGTCAAATAACAACATGCAATAGGGAGTTTCAACGATGGTTGACATGATTCATCAATGCTAAGTGATTTGTTTCTCAATCAGTTTCTACTTGTGAATCTACATATGACTTAATAGACAAATTATTATATATGAATGACTGGGTACTCCTAGTAATGCTTTTCCAGTTTGGAATATAGTTCATTTAAGATTTATCTAGGAGAGGTCTAAAGCCACTTGAATGAATTTCAAGATGGCCTTGCATGCACTTTGGTCTTAAAATGTCGGAAAAATTTGATTGTGTTATTGAGTTAGTGTAATATTAATAGAGCTTGGTACATAGAGGTATCTATTTATAGAGTTAGAAGTAAACATAACTAAATTTTGAGGCTCCTTTTTCTGTTGATATTTTCTTAAATGTAAACTTTAATTTTATTGGTTATAATCATTCATAAAGTTGTATTTTAGGATGTGGAAAGTCATTTTAAATAAGCAGTTCATTACTTGCCATTATACCATTGATTTTGATTTCAAGGGGTAACCAATATTATCATGCCAAGTAATGTGCTGCTTAATTTCAAATGTAAGCAGACTTGGCAAACACGCTTTTCTGTCATCTTGATCCCTGGTCGAGACGACCGCACAATTATTTGCTATATTCCTTTTCAGGTGCTCTTCTCCCCTTAGTAATTGCTTTACATTTCCTCTCTTTTCCTTTGCAGTGTTAAAGGTACGGTTTTGATTTCCTTTTTATCTTCGTTCTGCAGATCAAATCTCTATATGCTGCTTGAAAAGAGAGCAATCGGAGCTGAATCGATCGTAACAATTGACGAAAACTTGAACAAGAAATCCAAGGATATGAACGGTATTGAGATTGATGCTGCACCGGTGACTAAAAATGGATACGGAGTTGCGCCGACTGAGATTGATGAGGATCTGCACAGTCGGCAGCTGGCAGTTTATGGAAGGGAGACGATGAAACAATTATTCGCCTCCAATGTTTTGGTGTCCGGATTGAATGGGTTGGGCGTTGAGATTGGTAATTTTTATAAGTATTGTTATTGGTTTTTGAAGTATTTATCTGTCTTTGTTTGTTTTTATATTTGTTAAGTTGTTTGTTGGTCATAATTAATTTAATTTTATAGCCAAGATTAGGAATAGTGGAATTATGTGTGAACTCGTAAATTTATTTATGCAGTTCAAGTGTGTTATGTAGTGTCCAAATCTTGTGCAATCAACTGCTGTTACTTATGTCAAATTAAGAGTATGCGATCACAGCGAGGTCATAGCTTTTACGCATGATCTTATAACACATCATTATTCGTTTGTTAGAAATTCCAAAGTCATTAGAAAGAGAACCATGGATTACATTTCTCACTTGTATTGGGTTCTATTTTATACTTTTGTTGTCGACTCACTTGGGTTGTTTGCATATTGTTTTGAGTTCTCGATATGCCTCTGCAGTCTATTGCAACGGGTTTTGGCCGTTGTATTATAGTCTATTACAACGGTCATAACCCGTTGTAAAAGGTGGATCTATTACAACGAGGCCTATTACAACGGGCACATGTCCGTTGCAAAAACCATATTACAACGGGCATTGCCCGTTGTAAAAAGACTGTTTTGTTGTAGTGAGGTTATTGCATGTTAAAGTTTAAACACCCATGCAAGTGCCTGACGTTACAACTACTAAATACATTTGTATTTTGTGTACTTGTGCATTTATTTAGTCGAGACCGTGTATTGCATTCTATGAGTTTCGAATTCTAAAAACAATACAAGACCATGGATATTTGATCCATATACAATCATAATTAGATGTTACATGGTGAACGGTCAAAGTTTGTAATGTACAATATTTTGATGAAATTAGTTCATCCAAAAAACCAAATAAACCTTAGTGTAGGATCAAGTATTCAGTTTGATTGATTACAAAAGGGTCTTATTGTGTTAACTGTAACACTAGAGCAAAACTACAAGATAGATCTAAGAACTCGATCGTTGAAATGTCAGTTTGATCAGTTTATGCAAAGGGCAACATATTTGATGTCCTTAAATGTTAAGGATGATCGAGAGTGCTTTTGTAAAGAGTTCGTTATGATATTGTAGTAAAGGTTTTCTTTTGAATGGTTTGACCATTTAAAAAGAATAACGAATGTACAAGAGTAGATGCGACTTAAGGTATAGTTAGGATGAAGAGAATGAGTAGTCATTTCTGCTTTATAAAGAAACAACGGAAACAAGACTTGTAATAATAGTGATTAATACTTAAAATTGGAATAAGAAATATGACTTCTATTACGAAATGTATTTTCATATAGAAAATTGTTTTCTATGATATTCATTTCTCATGAGTTCAAGATATTTGATCGAAGAACTCTCTATATTAAACTAGTTGCAGTATGCGAAATAAATCTATATTAATTGAATGATGGACCTCAGAATTTAGTATGCTATTATAGTAATGGTGGAAATAGTAGGAGCATCTCATATAGCACTTATTGATTACATCATATTACGAAAATTGTTTTCATAAAACGTATTGAACATTATTTATGAAAAAATGACTATTTTTCAGTATCGACTGAGAAATATACATAGTTATATTTCAATATGATTATTATGAATAATCGTTATGAAATAAATCTATAATGTGGTATTTGTTTTCATAAAAAAAGTGATGCAATGGAAAATATAGAAGTATCTAATATAATTTATAGTTATTTTAGAATTATAGACTAAGTCGTAGTATTGAGAAATAATTTTATTATATGATTATGAACCATATGATATTGGTTAATTATATCTCAAACAATTAAGGGCTATGCACCCATTCAGTTGGAGCATCATAAGAGTTGATGAACTCTTCGGATTAATACATATAGATGTATTCAATCATAAGTCTATTAATGCCAAAAAGGCTCCACATACTTCGTCATATTCACCGATGAGTTATCACCAAAATGGACCTGTGTATTTGATACACATGTAGTATGTCAATGGTAAACTCATATAGTATAAAATAGAAGTAAATAAAATATCATGTGGTAGAAATGATTTGATTTGATCAAATGAGTTGGTATATTGGAAAAGGTTCCGAACGTACCTAAAAAGGAATAAAATTCAATCTTAAAAGTCACTCCTCTATGTGACACTTAATGATTCATTGATAAGGAGTAATCAAACTTTGTTGGACAATGCACGATTAATTGTGAGTGAAATTGAGTTAGTTTCTTTCTATAAGGTCATGTACTTAAGAGTAGTACACAAGGTTAATATTATTTCATCTAAATAGCAGTTTACAAAATCACACAAGATAAGGGTTTATAAGAAACCCAAACGTATCCTAGTCTAAGGAGTTGGCAGGTTGTGCAAGTCAAAAGATTGCATGTAATAATTGTTCATGATAGATCTTGTATGATCTCCCCAATAGGATTTTGGAAAAGATTGTCATTGGATGACATACTTATGTTTTGAACACAAGTTTTGTAAACTAAAACCATACCAATTTATAAATAAATAAATTCATAAAGTGTTTATGAATACCTATTCTATTATACTGAGATATAATTGTTGTTTTAAGAAATACCAACTTCATTGTGAAGGAATTTCTTTGACAAGTTATTGGTAGTAAAATGAAATTGGATGCGATCCAAAGATAAAATTGATTACGTGGGATGAAATGAAATTAACCTAACCTAAATGAATACATCGCAGTAGAATGACTAATAGGTATTCTCGCATAATGAAGAGTAACTATAAGTTTCTAATCAATGTCGAAAATAGTTAATACCCAGTTGTCAATTAAAACATTAAGAGTGTTGACTCTATAAAATGATATGATGCGCAAATCTGAAAGAATTCTAAGTACGCTATCAAAATATCATTTTGGTAGTCGTAACTGAAGGGATGTGACCCATTGGCCACGATTGTGTCTTTATGAGCAAGACTTATACAGTTGGAAATAAATGAGCAATGTTGATAAGAATAATATAGAAAATTTCAATCGTTAAAAATTAACGTATGTGACGACCTACCTCCTCGACCCTTAGAAATCGACACTAATACATCCTCGGTATTCACGTGCCGTAAATCCAAGTGTCGAAGAGGCATATTATCATGGGGTGAAGAAATAAAGATAGAAGACAAGACAATAATAAAATCTCACGTCGTATTCAACACATAGTTATACATATGATTAGTACATGCAATTGCTCCAAGTTGCTCCATCAGAGTACTAGTAGGTACTAATCCAGCTCGGATAGTTATAACTGTCTATCCTCACAAGTGCTAATAGACACAAAATACAGACACAACGAAATGTGATAGTTAACTTCTACAAAGAACCCAAAATGCTCCATGCTCCATCCATAATGCTCCAAGGTTACATGACTACTTGACTGCCCGAAAAAATAGGGCGCCCAGAGTTTAAGGGTAATAGAAAATAAACTCTGGATCAATCATGCGACTGGTGTGAGAAACCTAAAATACGGATATTTGAAAACAAATGTTATGTCATTAGACCACACTGCACATAAATACGGAATGAGTTTTTACCTTATGATTATCAAAAAATTTGCTATGCAAAATCTGGGAATATTATTTTTGATGACATTCTTTGAAAAACGTTTTTCAAATAAACATATTAAAATAGTTGAAATTGTTACATTCATTAAATCTGACGATGTAAAAGGTTTACAACTAAGTCCGAAGGCATTTATTGGAGAATGGATTCCATACAATGATAAGGTAAGGGACTACCTTCCGTACAGTACATCTCTCGAAAAATGCACCTGAGGCACCAACCTCTGCCAACACAAAACCAACCTACCTTTACCATAGATAGTACTGAATATGCAATCACCCCGATCTTTCCCAACCTATACTGGGATACCAAAGCATACACAACATACCTAAAATATAGGAGTTGATCTAGAAAGTTGATGACTATATCCTAGTGAAACCAACCCACTTAACCCTGTTGCATCTACCCTATTTTTGTCATTCTCGGGTGATGAGGCTCGAGGTAACGATTACCTTTCTCATAGCACACATTCCACTTTGAATACCACACTGCCATTCCATGATCACACAACCGATTTCTTGAAACATATAAATCCTAAGCTCGTATGTATTTGGAAAGGATGTTAAGCTAAATGAAGTTTCCTTCTCCGCTACTAAATAGATGATATATTTATAGAGATCAATCAATGTGATTAGAAATGTAACGCCAAACATTCGTCCATACAAGTTTTCCAGGAACAGGACAAACCGAAGGAACTCTACAACTACATCTTCTCAGGAAACATCCCTAGGATTAGTAGCGAGTAACCCTTGCATCGAAGATCAAATGAAGATACTACTCCTACATACATATGATATTGGAAATTTCCCCCCGAGAGTCAATGACAAGCAGCTCTTCATTCATTTGCTATCATCCATGTCTTCACTTCGAATACGTAAATTGGTTCGAAGTGGTTTTCGAATAAGAATCACTCAAATCCAACCCCATTCCTTCGAACAAGTCATTGATAAAAAGATGTTTGGTAAATAGGTGCTTATCATTTGATTAATTACTTCCTTTTTATCAAAAATTATCTTCTAGAGATATATATACCTTTAATTACTTCTCGGTATACACGGAATCATTAAACCTCTCTTTAACTTCGGAAATACCAAAACAATTTCATAAGTTATATTGGAAAACATTATTTAGTTAAAAAGGGTTGATAGAAGTTACACTAATTCTACTCAACATCAATTTCCGTATTCAGCTTTTATTATCCGTTGAATAATGGTGAAATCACCTTTTAAATTCACGTGGATAGTATGGATTCCCTCCTTGGAATTTAATACCAAGTATAAGAAGATTATTTCTATGCAATCCAAGTTTTTTGAATTTTGAAAATTATATCTTTTATACTTGGGAAATTCTGATCCGAGTAAATCAAATTTACTATCTCCTCCGTCGGGCTAGTCTGGGTAGCTAGGGAGGGCATGCAACTGGTTTCCCAAACACAAACCTAGAGACTACCTCTCTGTCACCCATAAGGTGGTCAAGTTATTTGATCGACTCTAAATCTTTTAACATACTTAATTTACTTTTAATTATTTTAGAGCAACCGGGCTTTCCCTTCGATCTGTTCCATTCCTCCATTGGATTTTCTATGACACTCACAAATGAAACAAATGTACTAGTTGTTTCCGCATACTCATTTTTAAACCTCTTAATCATCCTTAAATTACTTAATTATTTATTTGAAAAGTTTCACAAAAGATTCGGGAACTAATAATTAAGTTAAAACCATTGTTTGCAAAAGTTATTTAAAAAGTGCTACGGAAAAGGTGCTGCAAATAGTGTTTTAAAAGCTTATTTGGTTAAAACAATTTTTCTACCATTTTAAATTCCATATTTATAACTCAAATCTCTTTTAAAACATTTTAATATATTTATAAAGATTTTTCCACACTTTTAAAGAATTTAAAAATATAAATATTAAAGAATCCCTTTTTGGATTTCGAACTTCAAAACCGTGATTATTTCGAAAACTTGTTTTGCTTATATTTCCAAATTTACTAAACCAAATCTCGATCCTTTTCTTTTGTTTGAAAACTATTATTATAAGAGTTTGAAAAATTCTTATTTCAAAGAAATCCAACTCCGAATCCACCGTATAAATGGATTTAAACTATTACGGCGTGAAATCGCGAACTATTGCGCGACACGCCTGTTTACTTCACCAAATTCGATTGTAATGTTTATAAAACATTTATAAACCATTTTCAAGAGGTTTAACAATCTCATATATACCATTTCATTTATTAATGGAAAGTGATTTCCTATGTGATTTTCGACGTGTAGTAAACGTGACTTATTAATACAATCAAACAAACATAAAATCAACATCCAAACTTAATGATCAAACATTGTAAACAACAATAGCAATCATATCACATCATCATATTATATATAGATATAAATATAGAGTTTCTCACATGAATTTCGGTCGAACTAACTTTAAATCGACTATAGCTCTCCTAACTTGAATTCAAAGCTCACGGACACTCGGACTTTTGCCTTAGGAAGACTCGACCTTAACCTTGGAGAAGAGGAGTTACTTTGAGTTTTTGAAGTAGTTTGATATATATATATATATATCTTTGTGTGTGTGTGTGTACGTATGTATATACTAATATAATTTAATTTTCTTTTGCAAAATATTTTCCCGTAGTTTCTTTTCGACTTGAGGCCATTAAAGAGGAGGATAAAAGCTTAAAAAATGAAGAAGATAGCATATGAAAATGATGAGGGGAAGGGGTGGTATTTATAGGAAAACAGAAGGAGTAAAATATAAATTTTAAGTGCTTCTTCATCATTACTTCACCACCACCACATCTCCCTCCATCATCATTATGCTCGGTCGAACCATGCCCCCCTCATGAGCTTGGCCATGTGCATGTCCTTGTGAGCGTAAGTGTTAACTTTGTGGTTGCTTTAGAGGTAAGGATGTAGATAATATCTTGGATATTTTTAAATATATATACGAATGTATTTATATGTATATATGTGTGCATATATGTATGTTTATGTACATGTAGGTTTCTTCATGTATGTGTACATGTATATGTGCATATATATGTCACATATAATCCACAACGTTGCACAACTTCTACACATTGAATCGTTACGAATTTCGATTTTGATTTCCATTCATATTTTCTCTTCTTAGTTAACATACATATATTTGTAAACAAAATTGGATAATAATATTTCTATTATTATACAATAATTAAAAGGGCTCATTTAATAATTAAAATAATTATTAAATCATTTAAACTAAATTTAAATTCAAAAATCAATTATTAGAAAATAACGACATTTTTAGTGATGTCATATATACTTTTATTTTCCAAAATAAATTAATTTATTACATATTCTCACTTATATGGATAAATGAGTGTATGTATCCAGCTCCGCGCATGATGTCGGATGGCCAAAAAGTTGTTTATCGATAAAACGATTATCGGTCATTTTATCGATTTATCTTCCAAAGTATGTATTTTTATAAATATTTATTCGAAAAAAGATTATAAAAATTATTTATTGGTCAAAAAATTGTCATTTATGTTAAAATATCTTATATTTGAATAATTTGAAAATTTTCCAAAGTGATGGATTTATAGGTCGTTACATACTCCCCTCCTAAAAGAATTTCCTCCTCGAAATTAAGGATAAGAAGATGATAACTCAAAATCAAGTATATATATAACAAGATGAAATAAATAAATAAATATATATATATATAAGATATGGCAAGTGACTACATCACATGTCAGTGAGTACACTACATCGATACAATGCATAACTATGTACCAATCCTAAACTCAAGATATGCTTTTGGCATTCTATCTTCTATTTCCCATGTGCAGTCTCCTGCATCACCACTCCATTGGACTTTAACCAAAATTAAAACCTTCCTTCTAAATCGCTTCTCATCGTGATCTACGATTAGTATTGGTCGTCTGATAACTACCAAATTAGGTTCAACTTCTAAATCTTCTTGGACAGCTATTTCTAAAATTTGCTCTGGATCATGCATATATTTTCATAGGTGAGATACTTGAAAGACATTCTGCAAACTAGATAACCTTTCGAGCAATTCCATACGATAAGCTAATGGGCCAATCCGCTCGAGAATGGGAAAAGGTCCAATAAATCGAGGTGCTAACTTCCCTGCCTGACCAAATATTACCACTTCTCTCATTGGAGCAACTTTCAAGAATACATAATCTCCAACCAAGAATTCAAAATTTCTACGCCTTATATCCACGTAACTCTTTTACCTGCTCTGGGCTTTTTTCATCTTCTTTCTGATCCTATAAACTTTTTCTAAAGCTTCTCGAATCATATCAGGGCCAAGTACCAACCAATCTCCAGTCTTGATCCAACATGTCGGGGATGTACATGGACGACTATACAAAGTTTCATACGGTGTCATACCAATACTTGTCTGATAACTATTATTATAGGAGAACTCCACAAGATGAAGATAATTTTCCAAGATCCTCCAAAATCTAAGATGCAAGCTCTTAGAAGATTTTCTAATTCTCGATTTACCCTTTCTGTCTGCCCATCAATCTGGGGATGATATGCAGTGCTAATACTCACTTTTTTCCCAAAGCTGTTTGCAATGCCTCCCAAAACTTACTTGTAAAGATAGGGCCTCGACCATTGACTATGTTGCTTGGGATACCATGCAAACGAACAATTTCCCTCATGTACATCTCTGCAAGACTTGTTGTTGTTCTCGTTGGCTTTATTAGGATAAAGTATGTGCTTTTGGTTAATCGATCTATGATAACCCAAATGCCTTTATTTCCCTTTCTCGATCGAGGTAAGCCATTGATGAAATCCATCGATATTTGGTCCCATTTCCAAGCCGGAATTTTAAGAGGTTGAAGTAATCCAGCAGCCCTTTGCTGATCGCTTTTGATCTGTTGACAATTTACACATCTGTTAATATGGATAGAGATATCCCTCTTCATACCATCCCACCAAAAAGTCTTCTTCATATCTCGATACATTTTGGTAACTCCAGGATGTATTGCGAGTAAAGAATTGTGACATTCGGTTAAAACTTCTTGTCTAACCCTATCAACATTAGGAACACATATCCTTCCATTCATTTTTAAGATTCTATGCTCATCCACTTTGAATCCTATCCATCTTCCTGGTATTACATAATCCTCCATTTCCCTGGCTATTCTTACAATGATTGGATCTTTGAGCTAACTCTCCTTTATATGACAAATCAATGTTGGGTGCACCACTAAATGAGCTAATGGCATGCTTTCCACTTAGCATCTGCCACAACATTGGCTTTTCCTGGTATATATAGAACATCTAGATCATACGACGTGAGAAATTCTAGCTAATGTTGCTGTCTCATATTTAAATCCTTATAAGTGAAAGGATACTTCAATGATTTGTGATCTGTGAAGAGTTCGAACTTCTCACCTATTCAAAGAAGGAATATTATTTTCCAAGGTCAAACAAAGTTTATCTAAAATAAACTATAAGGAATCCTTACCCAGTAGATAATCTCTCCATATTTTCAATGCGACCACAATGGCTAGTAGCTCCAAGTCATGTGTTTCATAATTACTTTCATGGATCTTCAATGTCTGCTTACATAAGCGATGACCTTTCCCTACTGCATCAGAACTGCACCTACTCCTTCCCCACAAGCATTAATATATACGGTTTATCCACCGCTTTCATCAGCAATTGCTAACACGGGAGCAGTAGTTAACCTTTTCTTGAGTTCCTAAAATGCTTCTTCACATTTTGGTGTCCATTCAAATTTAACATCCTTCATAGTCAACTTTGTTAGATGGGAGGAAATTTTAGAGAAGTATTGAATGAATCTCTGGTAATATCTGCCAATCCTAAGAAGCTGTGGATGTCCTTTGGGGTTTATGGTTGCTTCCAATCTTGTATAGCTGAAATCTTTTCTGGATCTACTAAGATCCCTTCTCTTGACACAATATGCCCGAGGAATGTTACTTCTTTCTCCCAAAAGTGACATTTTTCAGAATTTAGCTTTAAGGACGTTTCTCCTCAATATTTCCAACACAATCTCCAAATGCCTTTCATGTTCTTCCTCAGTTTTGGAATAGATAAGAATATCATCAATAAAAATCAACATGAATTTGTTTAGCACATCTCTGAATACTCTATTCATAAGGTCTACGAAATAGGCAGGTGCATTAGTCAACCCAAAATGCATAACTAACCATTCTTAAAAGCAATCCAAGCCTCTGAATGCAGTTAATGGAATGCCATCCTCAACTATTCTTAGTTGATGGTATCCTGTGGCTAAATCCATTTGCGAGAATACTTGAGCACCAAGAAGTTGATCAAACAACTCAACTATGCGGGGTAGAGGATACTTGTTTCTAATTGTTTGCTTATTTAGGTCTCAATAGTCTACACAAAGCCTTAGGGAGCCGTCAGAATTTGCAACTAAAACTACCGCTGCACCCCAACTTGAGCGACTAGGTCTTAGTCATTTCTTTAACAACTCATCAATTTAGTTTGCCAACTCAATCTTTTCCTTTGAAGCCATCCTTCGAATAGAGTGAATAATGTGTCTTGCACCAAGAATTAAGTCGATTCAGAACTCAATTTCCCGATGCAGGGGCAAACTTTTAACTTCCTCAAAAACGTCCTAAAATTCCTTGACAATTGGTATTGTTTTCAAACCTTTTTGAGATGAGTCAAGTGCATACAAGAAACTATCCCTTA
Organism: Allium fistulosum; assembly: GCA_030737815.1. Classification (NCBI taxonomy): domain Eukaryota; kingdom Viridiplantae; phylum Streptophyta; class Magnoliopsida; order Asparagales; family Amaryllidaceae; genus Allium; species Allium fistulosum. The sequence goes on from CM060905.1 coordinate 458,782,009, forward strand.
CTGGACTGGGTTATTTACAAAATATTTCTATAAATTTTCCAAAGTTGGTCCATAAAGAAACCATCCTCTTAACGCAATCTAGAATAACTTTATTCTTGGATAGCCATCCATACAAGGTAAAACTTCAAACCCAATAAAGTCAAGGACAAATAGGTTACATGAAAAATGATGGGGAGGGTAAGTGATTTCGGTATCCTCACAAATCATACAAAGATTGGTCACACCGCCTATAGGGTTGGACACATTGTTAGCACCAAAATTGGTCACTAACCTCGTAGAGAAAGATTGTGTAGAGATATAAGTGATGAAGATAAATTAAACAGAGAAGACAATGCTAATTTAAATGCAGAAAGTAAGAACACCAAATTTATAGTGGTTCAGCGTAATTGCCTACGTCCACTTTGAGATTAAACTTTATTGATCTTTCTTCTTGTTGATTACAAATACAATTCGTGAATCAAATGCTTGAATGAAGTTGTTAAGTAGAGAAGATGAGTCTCAAAAATGGCAGAGTCTCCTCTGGTGTTCTCTCCAAAAAAGGATCCTCTTCACTGTGACCCTGCCCCTCTATTTATAGACAAAGATGGGCTGGACTTCCCAAGTGGGCTTGGTAGCCGATCGCTCTAGCCCAGGTGTAGTGTTCGCTGCTTGCCGAACCAGGCATGCCGAACGTCATAATGTCGAACGGTCCACTCTATGCCGAACGGTCCTTTCTATGCCGAATGGTATGTCTGATGTGTGGAGAGTGCAAGGTGGTTGCAGTTGGAGCCGAACGTAACTCTGTTTGAAGCTCTTGACCGAACAATGCTCCCTGACCGAACGATAGTGCCATGTTGAATGATTAGGTACATCGAGCGTCTCCCGGATGCCAAGTACTTCCGTTGCCGAGTACTCCTGTTGGATGCCGGGTGCTCTCGTTTCTCGGATGCCGAGTACTCCCGTTGCCGAGTACTCCTGTTACGCCGAACACTCCTGTTGCCGAGTTCTATTGATGCCGAGCGCTAGCTGACGCTGAGCAATCTTGTATACCGAGCAGTCTTGTATGCCGAGTACTATCTGACGCCGAACAATATGGATGCTGAGTACTTCGCCGAGTACTCCTAGATGCCGGACATTCTATGACACTGAGTTCCACTAGGAAGCCGAGTACTTCGCCGAACACTCCTAGATGCCGAGCACTCTCTGACGCCGAGTGCTACCTGATGCCGAGCACTAGTTGCCTGGTCAAATCTCCAGGAAACACTTGCCCCCCAAAGCGTATCGCGTGGCCGAACGTGATGCGCTTTGAATCTAGTTCAACTTTCCTTGGTAATGCCTTCTCGAGAATGCCTGTGACGGAGGTGTGTGACGAGCATGGCCTGGATGCCGAACTATACGTTCGAAGCCGAACAATATTCATGTGCCGAACGTCACTTTGCTCTGATGCCGAACACTGTGGCATTGACCGGTTCTACCGAGTATAGCCCCTTCGACTTCCACCTCCCTTCTCTATAAAACCAGGCCTTTTCCTTCTTCTCCCCTTTACTTTTTTACTTCTACCATTCCTCGAAGATTTTCAATTCTATTCAGTCGTCCGGATTTGAAGCTTAACTACTCCATCCCAATCTCCATTCTGCAAACTAGGTACCTTTTCTCGTACGATAGTAGTAGATTTCAAACGAGATGGCCGAGTGTGTCACGTAGAAGGCCTTTGAGTAGGTTGTCTCTATCGCGTCTTTATTGACGAACGATGAGGTGAGGGGGAGTGATTAGGAGCATGTCCACCTATGGTCTTAGTTTCTTCGTGTCGAACTGTGGCTAAAGGGAAGAGGAAAGAATGAAGGTGATGGAGGAGGTAAGGGTGTTGTTTGGCGTAGCGCTGCTCCGGCGTATGTCGTCATGCGCCGGATGGAGGAATGGAAGGCTGCCGAATACTCCCTTGGCCGAACAATGACTTCAGCCGAACGAAGCTTTTAGCCGAACAATGACTTAGCCGAACATAGTTTCTAACTGGACAATGTCTTAGCCGAACAATGCCTTTAGCCGAACAATGACTTAGCCGAACAAAGCTTTTAACTGGACAATGACTTAGCCGAACAAAGCTTTTAACTGGACAATGACTTAGCCGAACAATGCCTTTAGCCGAACAATGACTTAGCCGAACAAAGCTTTTTAACTGGACAATGACTTAGCCGAACAATGCCTTTAGCCGAACAATGACTTAGCCGAACAAAGCTTTTTAACTGGACAATGACTTAGCCGAACGAGGCTTTTAGCCGAACACTTGACATGCCAAACAAACATACATGTTGACCTGTACTTAGGCCGAACAATACAATTTCCGAACAAAGCTTAAATGCCGAACAGTATAAATGTCAACCTACACTTAGGCCGGTCACTTTATAAATTATATGTTTTCTGAATCTGGAACTGTAATCACCACCAGGCGGGCTCTTTGAGACGGTCAGCAATGAAGGTCTTCGAAGGCGATGATTCGAAGCTCATTCTTATATCTTTGAAATCTTTAGATTCTTATTGCTTGTACACAATTGCTTGCACTAGTTCACACACCACATGGGGGGTGGGGAAACTCGTGTTGTTAATTCTAACGTCCAACATTTTTTAAGTATAGTTTTCTCAAGCACTTAGCCAGGTTCGTTATTTATTGAGGATGTCAAGAAAGTCTAGCTCCGCTACTATATCCGACAGGCCTGGGCCGTCATCAAGGCCAGAAGCTGCTGATACTTCTAATCCGTCGACTTCTCCTGCTCACAACTTAGCACCTGATGCCTTGGAGGCAGCAATTCTTCTAGACAATCCGATCGATTCACAAGATTCGAAGATCAACGAAGCCGCTCTCCGACGGATATGCTCCATTCATGGGATCCCTTTCGCCGACGTGTTGGTCCCTTCGCGACACGATCGTCCTCATCTGCCCCCAGTCGGGTATACCGCCTGTAACAAGTTCATGTGTTGGATGGGCAGCGTGCCTCCGTTCAATTTATTTTTCCAGGATGTATTGCAGTATGTTGACATAGCTCCGTCGCAGCTGCACCCGAACGGCCATGCGTTTCTATACAGGACCTACTTACTTTTCATGGCCGTCTTCTCCAGACCTCCAACCGCTGGCGATATCAGATACATCTATATGATCAAGAGACGGAAAGACAGTCCTTCCTTTATGTTCCTCGAGCCGTACCACAAATGCCAAATCTTGACAGGGGCATGCAGTAAATTCGCCCTGTACAAACAGGAATGGTTCTATGTGCGCTGCCCTCCTGGTTTCGCGAGGAGATGGGTTGAAGGCAGTAAGTCTCTCTACCGAGTCACTATTCGCATTTAACCGGAGTCATGCTTTTCCTAACTCTTCGTTTCGTCTTTTCAGGTATCAACCCGCGTCCAGAAGGCCGAGGATATTCTAAGGCTGTTGAAGCCATTAGAGCTCTTCCTGCCGAGGAACGAGACATCCGGACTATCATTTCAAATGAATCACTGTCGGGGTTTGGCTTGCTAGCCCCTGGTCGTCGGATCAGCCTTCCAGAAGGTGCCACCATTCCCAAACATCCGTCCGTTAAAGGGAAAAAACAGGCCGGATCGTCGTCGCGCCGCACTCCTGATACCCATGAAGAGGGTGAGCGCAAAGAAGACGAAGCTCTTGAGACTCAAGGCGAGAATGTGGGTCCCGCTTGGAATCCGCAGTCGAAGTCCAAGACATTGAAACGTCATCCTCCCCTTCGAAGGGAAAGAAGAAGTTAAAATATAAAGTTCAAAAGGAGAAAGTTGGTGGCACTTCAAAAGTCATGCCTATCCCGCCTGAGAAAGAGGCTTCCTCGCAGCACCTGGAAAGTTCCCTGAGGGGCCTGTCGAACCTGTCTATTCCCGATGATATTCTTAATTACGGGTTTGACGATCCTGAAGTCCTCAAGTTTTCTTCGCCTGCTAAAGGCAACGAGGGAGTTCAACTCCCGACTCAAGGAGACAAAACTCCAATTAGCAAAGACAAAAGAACTGGTCTGTCGGGGGAAACACCGGGACACACACACACATACGCATTCCATCATACACTTCAAGTTTTTTTTCTTATCTCACGGATTTTTCTTAACTTGTTATTATCTCCATTCTTTGCAGGTGATATGGGGCGTTCTCACGGACTCGATCACCTTCATGGATCTTCCATATTTCATCACTCTGGTCAGGACTCTGGTTCAGGCAGACGCATGGGCAGAGACGATTATGAAGATAGAGACAATCGTCCCCGTGAGTCGTCTCACCGCAAGAAGGCATATTCTCAATCTTCGCAGTCCCATGATCCTCTTCCTCCAACTGTGCCGGATAAAGAGAAAACTTCACAGAAGGGTTACCACTCTGATGCTCCTCGAGAACAACACTCCGGTTCATCGAGTACGAGGCAAGTTCGGGAACAACCAAAAAGAGCGAAACTTTCAAAGCCTCCTCCTCCTATTCCTGCAGTGGACCCAACTGTTGTGGAAAAAATGGTCGATCTTAAGGCCAAGTTTCCAAAAATTTGCTTCGACGGTCTGAAGTTCCTCCCGGCCATTCATCATATTCCCGGGCATGTGAAGCAGAGTGCCATTTCCTGCAATAATGACGTCTATGTTCAACATGACGCGTTTGTGCACTTGGTGGAGAAGATCTCAGAGGTATCCGTTGAGCGTCAACATGAGATTGATCGCCTGAAACTGGAGGCTGGCTGCGACAAAAACATCATCGAGCACCAAGACGTAGAGCTCGCTTCGTATAAGTCGAAGCTGGAAGCCACTGAACAAAGCGCAAAAGATACTGCTGAGGTAGTTACTCGTTTAGAGGCGGCTCAGAAAAAAGAGCTTGACGAAGCAGTCCAGCGCAGCGGTGCCCTTGCCCTAGAGAAAGACTCTGTCCAAAAAGAGAGGGATGCGCTCGTCGTGCAAGTCAGAGAGCTGAAAGAATTACTCTCCAAGGAGAAGGAGGACAAGGTAGCTGCTCAAGAAGAATCGCAGCGATACTGTGATGAAATCGTCGCTACTCGTCTCTTGAAAACGAAGCTCGATGACGAACTTGCCGGGGTTGAGAAAATGAAGGATGAGGCCCGTGAGGAGGGCAAAAGAGTGGCTGCGGAGGAGATTGATTCTCGCCTCGAGGCGGCCGCAGAAGCCGGCAGGGAAGAGGTCAAATGCATGTTTGACCCATTGATTGCTGAATACGGAGCCCGCGTCCTCATGCATCGCGACTTAACGTTCTTGGGCGACGGCTATCTCGAATCCCTAACTGAGGCCTGGGAAACTTTGATAAGGATCAGGAAGATCGAGTCGGGCTCCGAAGAGGTCGATGAGGAGGCCTTGGTGAAGGAGTTCCTTAGGGGGAATGAGCCATCGGATTTATCCGCAGCATTGGCACTTTACAGCAAAGGCTCTCCCCTTCCAAAAGAGAAAAATGATGAAGCCGGCCCGTCCGGGGTCAATACTTCTGCTCCTCATATTGCTGCTCCTCCCGCTGCTCAATCGGTCGGTCGGTCGACACTTGATCCATTCGAGCAGCATGCTGGTTATGACCTCGAAGATCCCGGGCTTGGTGCTCATGTGCTATCCCCTATCCTGGAGGGTGAAACCCCACGCGCCACCGATAGCCAACCGGAACCTGGTAGGAGATTCTCCTTTCTCTAAAAGTTGAAAGATCCCGTCATTTTTCAGCGGTGGTTACTCGTTCTAACGCCCATCCTTTATGTTTTCATGTAGGTTGTTCTGACGCCGAGCCAACTCCGAGGAGCGATGACGCCAAGGAGGAGGCAGAGAAAACTAGCGATGCTGTCCACGCGGGAGTGATTCCTGGTCCCGATGCTCAAGTGATTGGGGCGCTAGATGACGATAAGCTTGACACTTCATCTCCTGCCGAAGGTAGTGATGAAATTGAAATCACTGGCGCCTCGGAGCATACTTCACATATGAGAATGAAGGACCGCCTTGCCGTAGAGGAGAAGAAAAAGGCCGAGGTCAAAGTTGAACCTGGAATCCTAGAACTTACCGACCCGCGGAACAGACCTTTGAAAATCATTCTCCCGGGCAGGTCCAAACCACTAGATGTTCCGTCTCCTACTCCTGACTCCGCTTCTTTAGCAAGCAAGAAATCCAAGAAAAAGCGTGAGGGAGAGGAGTCATCGGACAAGATAAAGGAAGACAAGAAGAAGAAATCGAAGAAATAATCGATACACTCGTTCAACAAGCTTCTTGTTTAAGTCTTGTGGCTGCTTTTATCTTTCGTAGCTTGTAGTTTGTATAGTCAGGTCTGAGTTTTGTAGGAGTGATCATGTAATCCCATTTTGAACTTATCGAATAAAGTTTAGTTTCTTTTTGTTTGAATGATTCTCTTGTCTTTCTTTGGTTTGCTGACTAATTGTAGCCATAACTCAAGTTCTTATGAGTTGCATTATCTCTCGGTCCATTCTCGTGTTGTTCAAACATTTCTAGACATGGCGTACCTCTCGTCCCACATCTCTCGAGTACTTGGACTTTTGCTGACTCTGTGCTCCGGTGACTTGGAGACTTGAAACCGTTTATACTCTAGTCCGCGCTCCAGGGACTCAGAGTACTCTGCTCCGCACTCTGGGGATTCGGAGATTCGTATTCATTTATACTCTAGTCCGCGCTCCGGGGACTTAGAGTACTCTGCTCCGCACTTTGGGGATTCAGAGATCTGAAATCGTTTATACTCTAGTCCGCGCTCTGGGGACTTAGAGTACTCCACTCCGCACTCTGGGGATTCGGAGATTTGAAATCGTTTATACTCTAGTCCGCGCTCCGGGGACTTAGAGTACTCCGCTCCGCACTCTGGGGATTCCGAGATTTGAAATCGTTTATACTCTAGCCCGCGCTCTGGGGACTTAGAGTACTCCGCTCCGCACTCTGGGGATTCGGAGATTTGAAATCGTTTATACTCTAGTCCGCGCTCTGGGGACTTAGAGTACTCCGCTCCGCACTTTGTGGATTCGGAGATTTGAAATCGTTTATACTCTAGTCCGTGCTCCGGAGACTTTGAGTACTCCGCTCCGCACTCTGGGGATTCAGAGATTTGAAATCGTTTATACTCTAGTCCGCACTCTGGGGACTTAGAGTACTCCGCTCCGCACTCTGGGGATTCGGAGATTTGAAATCGTTTATACTCTAGTCCACGCTCTGGGGACTTAGAGTACTCCGCTCCGCACTCTGGGGATTCAGAGATTTGAAATCGTTTATACTCTAGTCTGCGCTCTGGGGACTTAGAGTACTCCGCTTCGCACTCTGGGGATTCGAAGATTTGAAATCGTTCATACTCTAGTCCGTGCTCCGGGGACTTAGAGTACTCCGCTCCGCACTCTGGGGATTCGGAGATTTGAAATCGTTTATACGAGTCCGTACGTCGTACAAGATAATGTAGTTCGTCATTCAATTACGAGATATAGAAACGGTAGTGATTCATGGAAGATACGGCTTCAAGCCTTTATTAATGAAAATCAACTAAACTGCTCGATTACAACTTTTAAAAATAAACTAAGTTATTACTGAATGGAAAGATGCAGGAAATAACAGTGCCTAAAACAAGAAAGGAAACATGCTAAATGTAATAGTGCCGCAGATGTTCACTGTTCCATGCTCGGGGGAGTGTCGTGCCATCAACGGTCGCTAGCTTGAATGTTCCCTCTCCAAGCTTCCATTCAATGGCGTACGGACCTTCCCAGCTGGGATTCATACGTGATGGTACCGGGAAAACTCGTTTCAGAACGAGATCACCCACATCAAAGATCCTTGGGCGGACTCTGCCGTCGTAGTAGCGCTTGACTCAGTGCCTATGCGCTGCCGCCCTTAATTCGGCTTCTTCATGCTTTTCATAGATGCAGTCCAGTGATTCCAACAAGAGATTCTGGTTCGTCTTGGGATCATAGTATGTCACTCGGTGTGATGGAACTTCAAGTTCCACGGGTATAATGGCTTCGGAGCCGTATGCCAAGGCGAATGGAGTGTGGCCGGTCGCGGACTTGTGGGTAGTTCTATATGCCCATAATGCTGTCGGGAGTTCATCTACCCACTTGCCTCCAACCTTCTCCAGACGCTTCTTCAGTATGGACTTGATTATTTTGTTGACGGCCTCGACTTGCCCGTTAGCTTTCGGGTGTGCCACGGCGGTGAACTTCTTCTCGATGCCATACTTTAAACAGAACTCTTTGAACTCTCTGCTTTCAAATTGCGTCCCGTTGTCCGTAATGATGGTGCGTGGAAGGCCAAAGCGGCATATAATGTTTCGTACAACGAAGTTAATGACCTTCTTAGAGGTGATTGTGGCCAAAGGTTCTGCCTCAGCCCATTTTGTGAAATAGTCGACTGCAACTATCGCATATTTCACGCCACCTTTGGATATAGGCAAAGAGCCGATTATGTCGATTCCCCAGATCGCAAATGGCCAGGGACTAATCATTTGTGTGAGTTCCATTGATGGAGCCCTCGGGATTTTCGCATATCTTTGACACTTGTCGCATTTTCTTGCGTAGTCCGCGGCGTCCCGGTTTACGGTGGGCCAGTAATATCCATAGCGGAGGATCTTCTTTGCTAGCGTTTGCCCCCCAATACGGTCGCCACATTCCCCTTCATGTACCTCTCTTAAGACCCGCTTTGTCTCATCATGAGCGATGCATCGCAATAATGGGACTGATAATCCTTTTCGATACATTGACCCATCCTGCATTACGTATCGCGTGGCCTTTCGAAGGACCTGCTGTCTTTCGCTCCTTTTTTCTGGTAAAGCCCCGGTCGTCAGGTACAGTTTGAATGGGGTTATCCACGATTCCTTCTCGATCTCTGTTTCCAACACACGATCGACTTTTATCTCGTTTATGCTCGGGGCATGCAAGGCTTCAACGGGATACAATCCCATTTGCTGCGCATCGCCGGTACTCGCAAACTTAGCCCACAAGTCGGCTTCTTTGTTCTGTTCGCGCGGGACATGTGAAATGTCATAACGCTCAAGATTCGAGAGTAGTTCTTGGACCTGAACAAGGTACGGAGCGAGCTTTCGTCCCTTTGCTTGGTAGTCTCCCCGTACTTGGTAAACCACCAACTGTGAGTCACAAAAGATTTCGATTGATTTGATCCCGAGTTTCCTGATGAGCTTCAAGCCAGCGATCAGTGCCTCATATTCTGCTTCATTATTTGTTGTCGGGAAATCAAGCTTCAGGGCATAACAGATTGATCGGTTTTCCGGAGTTATAAGAACTATGCCCGCGCCGGAGCAACGGTCGTTTGATGCACCGTCAGTGTATAATTTCCATCGAACGGGGGGAATGATGTCATGATCATCCGGTTTGACGGGTACGGTAAACTCAGCGATGAAATCTGCTAACGCTTGCCCTCGGATGGCTCTCCGTGGTAGGTAGGCGATATCTAATTGGCTCAACTCGATGTTCCATTTTAGCAACCTTCCAGAAGTTTCCGGCCGTTGGAGTACTTGCCTCAGGGGTTGATCGGTATAAACACCGATTGAATGTGCTTGAAAGTATGGGCACAGCTTACGTGATGCAATCACCAAGCAATAAGCCAATTTCCCGATCTTAGGGTAATTCCTCTCTGCCCCCGTTAAACGCTTGCTAACATAATACACCGGCTTCTGGACTCGATCCTCCTCACGAACCAAAGCCGCACTTATCGCATGTGGGGATACAGCCAAGTATACATATAACATTTCGTGGTCAACTGGTTTTGACAGCATTGGTGGACTCTCCAGATGCCTCACCAGATTCTGGAATGCTTCCTCACAACTAGCCGTCCATTCAAAATTTCTCTTCCCTTTCTTTATTATATCAAAGAATGGGATGCAATTGTCAGTTGCCCTGGATATAAATCGACTTAGCACAGCTACTTTTCCATTCAAGCTCTGTACTTGTTTTATAGTCCTGGGCGCTTGCACATCTCGAATAGCTTGGATCTTTTCTGGGTTGGCTTCAATTCCCCTAGCATTGAAGATGAATCCCAAAAACTTCCCCGACGCAACACCGAAGGAACACTTCAAAGGGTTGATCTTCATCCCGTAATACCTGAGTATGTCGAACATTTCTGCCAAGTCTCGAATGTGGTCGTTTGACTGTCGTGACTTCACGAGCATGTCATCCACATAGACTTCCATCGTTCTACCCAGCTGGTCCTTGAACATTCGATTCACTAAACGCTGGTAAGTTGCTCCTGCATTCTTCAATCCAAAGGGCATCACTACATAGCAATACAGTCCGACATTTGTAACGAAGCTGGTGTGTTCTTGGTCCGGAATATGCATCGGGATTTGGTTGTACCCTGAGTACGCATCCATGAATGACAGCAGCTCGTGTCCCGCGATGGAGTCGACCAACTGATCGATCCTAGGCAACGGGAAACTGTCCTTAGGGCATGCTTTGTTCAAGTCGGAATAATCTATGCAAGTCCTCCATTTCCCATTCGCCTTTTTTACCAGCACGGGGTTGGATACCCATTCAGGGTAGAGGGCGTCGCGGACGAACCCATTTGCTTTGAGTTTGTCCACCTCCTCTCCGAGAGCGGCGGACCTCTCCGGATCCATTCCTCTCCTTTTTTGTTTAACTGGAACATATTTCGGGTCTATGTTCAACATATGACTCGTGATGGCGGGGGAAATCCCACACATATCAGAATGCGTCCAGGCGAAAACATCAAGATTCGTCCGGAGGAAGTCGCTAAGGTCTTCAGTCATCTCGGGGCCAAGCTGTGATCTGATCTTTAGTATTCGCGAAGGGTCGTCACGGCTAACTGAAATGTCAATTGTTAATTCAGCCGGTGCCGCCTTCTCTTCCCTGGGTTTCTCATCGTCGTCTCTCGGATCTATATCTCCGAAGATCCGAGAACTATGCCCGAGCCAGGGCTCGGGCACTACTTGTCAATTATCCGCATTAAGGATGTGGACGTGATTGTCCGCAACCTTTCCCTTCTCCCTCCGATGGGCCTCTCGGAGCTCAGCCACATAACAGGAACGACCAGCTGCTTGGTCGCCATGAATAATACCTACTCCTTTGTCCGTTGGGAACTTCAAAGTTAAACACCACGGGGCTAATGCTGCCCTAAACTCAGCCAGGGCCGGCCGGCCCAAGAAAACGTTATATGGAGAATCCACATCCAGAACTACGAAGGGTAGAATTCACACCCTCCGATGCTCGCCTTGTCCCAGTTCGACTGGTAACTCAACATACCCTACGGCATCGGTCGCTGCGCCGTTAAAGCCGTGTATACGAGCCTTGGACGGTTTCAGGTCCTTTGTTTCCAGTTTCAGCTGGTCATAAGCCTTCTTGAAGATGATGTTGACTGAACTTCCGCAATCAATCAAAATTCGTTTTACATATGCTGGTCCGATCGTCGCAGATATGACCATCGGGTCGATGGTCGGAGCCTCCACCTGATCAGCGTCTCTGTTTCTGAACACTATATCGTCTGTCATTACGCGCTGCTGCTTAGCTGGGGTCCCGTCCTCCACGTTCGAACAACACTCAAAATCTGCATGCTTCAGGGAACTTGCATATCGCTCCATCTCTTGCCAATTCTTATCTGCAGGGTGAGGTCCGCCGATAATTGTATTTATGACTAGTCTACCTACGGTTCGGGCAGGCTCCTCGGGATGACGCGGAGCTAGTGCACGACCTGGGTTGGACGTTCCCTGTCCTCCTTCCTATGGATCCTTCACAAATTCTTGCAACTTCTTTTGCCTGATCAACTTCTCGATAGCGTCGTGCAGGTGTCTGCACTCTTCCGTATTGTGCCCATAAGTCTCATGGAAGCGACAATATTTCCCGGTCCGCTTCTGTTCCTCGGTTGATTCTTTTGGACATGGCTTTCTGTAATGAAAAGTATTGCAGGTGGATAGGTAAATGTTCTCAAGTGGTGCATTCAGCAGAGTATACTTGCTGTAGCTTGGAATTCTCGACTTCCACTTCCCCGCTTCTCTCTTCTTCCCTTGATTCCTTCCTCCGGACTCCTTAGACTGCCCAGGCTTATTCTGGACATTGACTTGGACCTTTCCCGAGCTGTCTCCGGACTGCTTCACAGCAATGTTGCTCTTCATAGATTCTTGGACAGGTCCTGGTGCCTTATCTCGTCGTACCCACCTAGCTTCCTCTCTTCTTATGAATTGGTGTGCCTTTGAGTAGAAACGCTCTAGCGTAGTCGGGGGTTTTCCTGCCAACCAGTCTCCAAACTCAGAATCTGGATCCACACCTCTCATTACAGCCATCAGAATTGCATGGTCATTGGGATTACTGACTTCAGTTGCCGCAACATGGAATCTCTGTAAATATTCCTTCAACGACTCCCCGGGATTTTGGATTACACTTGACAGAGACATTACGTCTTTTGGGCGTGTAGTGTGTATTCTGAACTGCTCAATAAACTTCCTTGCCAACTCTTCGAAATTCGATACGGACCGCGGAGGAAGTCGGGTGAACCACATAGTAGCGATCCCAGAGAGAGTAATCGGAAAGCATCTACATTTGGTGGCATCATTTGCTCTAGCTGAATCCATCATCCATTCGTACCTCATGACATGCTGTCTGGGGTCAGTCTTCCCTTCATACGCAGGGATAGTAGGCATACTAAACTTCCTGGGGTACGCCGCCTGCAACACAACATCCGTGAATGGAGTATGACTTCTTGACACTCCCCAATCATCATTCGATAAGCCCTGATTTTCTTTCATCAATTGCCTGATCATGGCTGTCAGATCTGGTGTCTGTATGGAAGGCGGGAGGTTAAGGTCTGTTCTACGTGCCTGTCCATGCTGATGCCTTCTCTTCTGGTGATCTGACAGTCGCGCGTCTTGGGGTTCGACATCGTTAGCGTTTTGATCGCCTGGGCCTCCATCCTCCGTTTGCACTCCGGTCCTGAAGTTTCCAGCTCTTGCTTGGTTACGGTCTCCAGCTGTTTGAACATCAGCTTCTGCTCGTGCAGCTTCAGTCTTACGTCGTCTACGCCTGGGAGGTTCATCAGAGGAAGTTGAGCTGTCAGATGAAGAGTAAGGAGCGGGATTGCCCCCAGCATTCTGTTGCTGTTGTTGAGTGAGTTGTGCCATCAGGTTGGCGTTAGCTTGCATCTGCTCTCCTAGTTGTCTCCTGCTTTCCCTGAGTTCTCTCATCAAGTCATTGAACGCTATTCTGGTGACAACTGGAGTCTGTTCTTGAGCAGCAATTCCTGCACTCGGAATCGCCGGTTGATTGCTAGGTCCTGCTTGTTGCACGCTAGCAGTCTCGTGGGTATCCGCATTATGAGAAGCTGACCTGGTACGTGGTCTTGCCATTATAGAGTTATCGGTATGAACTCTGAGTAGAATCAACGGATGTCCTATCAGTGAGTCGGTTCTTCTTTGGGGGATTTGTTTAATCCAGTAGCTTCAAAGCAGATCCTTGAGGTCTAAGAATTCAATTCTCAGTGAAAGCACCAAAGTGTTAGCACCAAAATTGGTCACTAACCTCGTAGAGAAAGATTGTGTAGAGATATAAGTGATGAAGATAAATTAAACAGAGAAGACAATGCTAATTTAAATGCAGAAAGTAAGAACACCAAATTTATAGTGGTTCAGCGTAATTGCCTATGTCCACTTTGAGATTAAACTTTATTGATCTTTTTTCTTGTTGATTACAAATACAATTCGTGAATCAAATGCTTGAATGAAGTTGTTAAGTAGAGAAGATGAGTCTCAAAAATGGCAGAGTCTCCCCTGGTGTTCTCTCCAAAAAAGGATCCTCTTCACTGTGACCATGCCCCTCTATTTATAGACAAAGATGGGCTAGACTTCCCAAGTGGGCTTGGTAGCCGATCGCTCTAGCCCAGGTGTAGTGTTCGCTGCTTGCCGAACCAGGCATGCCGAACGTCATAATGCCGAACGGTTTTCTCTATGCCGAACGGTCCTTTCTATGCCGAATGGTATGTCTGATGTGTGGAGAGTGCAAGGTGGTTGCAGTTGGAGCCGAACGTAACTCTGTTTGAAGCTCTTGACCGAACAATGCTCCCTGACCGAACGATAGTGTCATGTTGAATGATCAGGTACACCGAGCGTCTCCCGGATGCCGAGTACTTCCATTGTCGAGTACTCCTGTTGGATGCCGGGTGCTCTCGTTTCTCGGATGCCGAGTACTCCCATTGCCGAGTACTCCTGTTACGCCGAACACTCCTGTTGCCGAGTTCTATTGATGCCGAGCGCTAGCTGACGCCGAGCAGTCTTGTATGCCGAGCAGTCTTGTATGCCGAGTACTATCTGACGCCGAACAATATGGATGCTGAGTACTTCGCCGAGTACTCCTAGATGCCGGACATTCTATAACGCTGAGTTCCACTAGGAAGCCGGGTACTTCGCTGAACACTCCTAGATGCCGAGCACTCTCTGACGCTGAGTGCTACCTGATGCCGAGCACTAGTTGCCTGGTCAAATCTCCAGGAAACACACATAGATAGGGGTATCTATTATTTTTGTAATCAGTTTTAGTTTATCTACTAATCTCTTTGCAATAAAAGTATAGGAATCCCCTGTATCGAATAATACTCTAACTAAGTCATTATTAACATACACCTTACCTTTAAGAACTCCCTTGCACTTTACATCGGTAGAGGTTGAAGGCTCGCCTATGATAGCTTAGACCTTAACCTGCTCTCCTTTCTTTATTAACGGACACTTGTTTTTCTAAGGGCTAGGTTGGTGGCAGTTATGGCAGAGCTTTTTTGCACCATAGGAGAGACGGTTCCTTGCTGCTGCCTTTGAACCTTGGGACTCTTGCAGTTCTTTGAATAATGGCCTTTCTTTCCATAGTTAAAACATTCAACATCTTTAAAACTATTTTCCTAATATCCTCTTTCCGACTTTCCTAGTCATGGCATCTTTCCATTGTTGTTGAACTTCCTCTTATTGTTATTGTTTTGGGCTGCGACCAGATTCTTCATGTCCAAAGATTCATAACGGAAACCCATATCTATTAAATCCAAAAAGGTTCCTTTTACATAGGCGGTCATTCTATCCTAATACTGCTCCTTCATCCCAAAAATGAATTCTTATTTTTCTTCAAAGGCGTGTTTATCAATCCAGGCCCAAAGCAAGATAATTCATAGAATTTATGCAAATACTCTTCCACAGACATCACTTCTTGTTTTAGATCCATGAAACTTCTATAGAGGCGGGATTTGCCAGTGGTAGACATGTATTGTTCTTCATAAACTTCTTTAAACGTTGACCAAGAGAAATTATCTTCAAGTTCATTGAGAGTAATGGACTCCCACCAAGCTAGAGCCCCATCCTTCAATTGCTAGGAGGCCAAGAATCTCTTTCGATTATCATAATCCTTTAAAGATTTTCTCACAGGATCTGAGCCTCACTTGAACTTTAATAATAGGTTCAGTGTCTTTGAATGGCTTTCCTCCCAAGCTAGTATAATCTTTGCAAAGAGCGGCAAAGTTAACTTGTTTTTGCACAGGAATTACCACTTCCTCAATTACTGTAGCATTTGATCGACCGTTGTTGGTCGTGGTACTGTTTCCACCCTTTCTTCCTCATCCTCTTCTGTTACTCATCTCCTACTATCTACATATAGTAAGGAAATATCTTTAGAATTTTAGATGAGATTATCTTAGGGAATGGGTATAAACTCGAATGTACTTTTTCGGATAAAATTTCAAATATGTGCTCTCTTACACTAAACTCATTCTAGGGTATTACTAACCATATCTCTAATGATTTAACCCTATCTAGGCTTAGGTATTCGCTCAACTATAAGCTCTAATACCAAATATGATGACCCACCTCCTTGACCCTTAAAATCGACACTTATACATCATCGATATTCATGTGCTGTAAATCCAAGTGCTGGAGAGGTAGATTATCATAGGGTGAAGAAAATAAAGATAGAAGACAAGGCAATAATAAAATCTGACATCGTATTCAATACATAGTTATACATATAAGTAGTACATGCAATTGCTCCATCAGAGTACTAGTAGGTACTAATCCAGCCAGGATAGTTATAACTGCCTATCCTCACAAGTGCTGGTAGGTACAAAATACAAACACAGTGGAAAGTGAAAGATAACTTCTAAAAAAACCCAAAATGCTCCATGCTCTATACTCCATCCACAATGCTCCAAGATTACCTAACTACTTAGTTGCCCAGAAAAATAGGGCACCTAGAATTTAACGGGAATATAAAATAAACTTCGGATCAGTCATAGGATTGGTGCGATAAACTCAAAATATGGATATTTGAAAATAAATGGTATCTCATCAAACCATGCTGCATATAAACATGGAATGAGTTTTCATCTCATGATAACCAAAACATTTTCTATGCAAAATCTAGGAATATTATTTTTAATGACATTCTTTGAAAAACGTTTTTCAAATAAACATATTAAAATGGCCGAAATTGTTACAATGGTTAAATTTGATGGCATAATAAGTTTACAACTAAGTTTGAAGGCATTTATTGGAGAATGAATTTCATACAATGACAAGGTAAGGGACTATCTTCTGTATAGTACATCTCTAGAAAAATTCACCCGAGGCTCCTACCTCTACCAATACAGAATTGGCCTACCTTTACCATAGATAGTACCGAATACGCCATCACCTCGGCCATTCCTGACCTATCTTGGATCCCAAAGCATACACAATATACCCGAAATATAGGGCGTGATTTAGAAAGGTGATGACTATATCCTAATAGGAGCGACCCACTTAGCCCTATCGCATCTACCCTATTTTTGTCATTCTCGGGTGATGAGGCTCGAGGTAACGGTTACCTTTCTCATAACACACATTCCACTTTTCTACCATTTGGAAGTCCATATTTATAACTCAAATCTCTTTTAAAACATTTTAATATGTTTATAAAGATTATTCCATATTCTAAAAGAATTTAGAAATATAAATTTTATAGAATTCTTTTTTGGTTTTCGAACTGCAAAATTGCGATTATATCAAAAACTTATTTTGCTTATATTTCAAAATTTACTAAACCAAATCTCGATCCTTTTCTTTTGTTTGCAAATTATGATTATAAGAGTTTGAAAAATTCTTATTTCAAAGAAATTCGACGCTGAATCCATCGTATAAATGGATTTAAACTATTACGGTGCAAAATCGATAACTACCGCTACACAACGTTCTTGTTTTTTACTCAGTTTTCATAACTTGTCAAAACTTCACCAAACTGGATTTTAATGTTTATAAAACATTCGTAAACAATATTAAACCATTTTCAAGTGGTTTAAAAATCTCATATATACCATTTCATTTATTAAAGGAAAGTGATTTCCTTTGTGATTTTCGACGTGTATCAAACATGACTTGTTAATACAATCAAACAAACATAAACAAACAAACAAACTTGATGATCAAACATAGTAAACAACCATAATAATCATATAACATCATCATATTATTTATAAATATAGAGCTTCTCAAATGAATTTCGGTCGGACTAACTTTAAATTGGCTATAGCTCCGCTAACTTGAATTCAAAGCCCACAAACACTTGGACTTTTGCCTTTGGAAGGCTCGGCCATGACCTTGGAGAGGAGGAGTTGCTTTGATTTTTTATTGAAGTGGTTTAATATATATATATATATATATTTGTTTGCGTACACATATATATGTGTATATATACACATATATGTGTATATACACACACATATATATGACATATATAGTTATATATTGAAATATATATGTATATATACATATGTATGTATGTATGTATGTATGTATGTATGTATGTATATATGTATGTATGTATACTATATAATTTAATTTCTTTTTTGCAAAATATTTTGCTGAAGTTTCTTTTAGACTTGAGGTCATTAAAGAGGAGGATAAAAGCTTAGAAAATAAGAAGAAAGCATATGAAAATGAAGAGGAGAAGTGGTGGTATTTATAGGCAAATGGAAGGAGTACAATATCAATTTTTATGTGCATATTCATAACTACTTCACCACCACCACATCTCCCTCCATCATCATTATGCTCAGCCGACCATGCCCCCTTATGTGCTTGGCCATTGACATGACTTGTGAGTGTAAGTGTTGACTTTGTGGTTACTTAAAAGGAAATGATGTATATAATATGTTGGATATTTTTGAATGTATATACAAATGTATGTATATATATGTGTGTGTGTTCATGTGCATGTGGGTATCTTCATGTATGTATACGTGTATATGTGCATATGTATGTCACATATAATCCACAACGTTGCACAATTTTTACACGTTGAATCCTTACGAATTCTGATTTCGATTTCCGGTCATATTTTCTCTTCTTAGTTAACATACATATATTTGTAAATAAAATTCGGTAGTAACATTTCTATTATTATATAATAATTAAAAGTGCTCATTTAAAAATATAATAATGATTAAATCATTTAAACTCATTTTAAATTCAAAAATAAATTATTTGAAAATAGCGACATTATTAACAATGTAATATATACTTTTATTTTCCAAAATAAAATAAATTAATTTATTACATATTCTCACTCATATGGATAAATGAGTGTATGTATCCAGCTCCGTGCATAATATCGGATGCTAAAAAGCTGTTTACCGATAAAACGATTTTCGATCATTTTATTGATTTATCTTCCAAAGTATATATTTTTATAAATATTTATTAAAAATAAGATTATCAGTATATTTATTGTTCAAAACATTACCATTTATGTTAAAATATCTTATGAGTAATCTCAAATTTTTTCGAAGTGATGAATTTACGGGTCATTACAGCGTAATAGATTCAGCATTCAATGTGCTCAAGTTACTTTGGATTTACTCGCAAAATTACCACTTAGTATGACTTTATGTTTGGTATGTATGTATTAAAATAGCAAATTCTAAATGATGATTTAGAGTAAACTGTTTATATAAATTAAAAAATGTCTAGAAGTCGATATGAGCGATTTGAGTTTGTGAGTCTTTGGATATAATCCAAAAAATGGTAGAAAGTATCATTTTATAAGCATCAAAATTGAACAAATATTTTAATAGAAATATCAAATAGTTTGATTATCAATCAAAATGCAGAGGATGCGTGTGTTCATAAGAAAGAACGTTAAAAGGTACATTGATATTTCTAAACTATAAGCGAACAACACGCTGTTGATTTTAAACGATGTACTTGTGTTAAAATCAACCTTAGTTGTTTTAATGCTCAATTTTGGATTGTAAATGTTGTTTTTTATAGTGAGTATAAAAGATATTGGGAATGTCCCAAATCGATATGCAAAGATGCCTTATTAAATTATTTAATATGGAAAATGTGAGATGAGTTCCCTACGCATGACAATAGGAATTATCATAAATGTTATGTTATCTACGATATCATGATTTGTTTATGTATTGGATACATAAAGCAAATATGAAATCAAAATTGATATCACTAAATGGTTTTTTGAAGTGTTCCTATTTATTTATGAAATACTAGAGAATTGTTTACAGAATAACAAATTCCTTATAAAGGAATATTCAGACTTAAACTTTCACAAGTGATATTAAGTATAATATGTCAATAATAAATCTTTAATTTGGAAATGTTCCAAATGAAAGACCGTGGCCCATTCAATGAAAAAGGCAAAGTTCATCGTCTTGAATAGCGCCACAATGAAAGCAATGTACATAAAAATATAAGTGCATAAATTTATAACTAAGATGATTCCCAATGTTGAGAATCTCATGATATTGTTATATGATAACAATGTCGCAATAAAGTTCATAACAGAACTTAGTGCTCACTTGAAGTCAAAAGAGATACTCTGAATTGTTCCACATGATAAAATAGTTTATCACCATTGGAGAGAGCTGACTAACATAGTAGATCATTTAGCTGATTGACAGAGTAGATATTTGTATCTATATTCATACAAATCGAAGAAGAGTAGAAATTTAATAAAAAGGAGAAGAGAAGAGAATCAACCATATGCGTATTTGAGGTAATTTATATATTTATATATATTTGTATCTATTTTCTCTCCTAATCCCAAATCTCTTTTCAGATCTGTAGATATAACGTTTGTATATACCCCTTTATACATATCTCTTGGATTAAAAATGATTTGGAGATGAATTAAAAGTTCTACTTCAGATCTGGAGATTAGGATCGCTTTTAAAAGGTGAGTGGGAAATTTTAGAGATTGTTATAATATAAAAATCTCCCATTGGTGTTTATTTGATTTTTATGCCTAATTGGATAATTGTATATGAGTTGAAGGCAATGAATTGAATATGATTTGAATAATTAGATATCGCCTACACACTCTTGTTTATGAGTTGATTTATCATTGTTTACAACTGATCTAGAAATCAGTCCCAAAAGCATGAATTTAGAATATTGATTTGAATGAAATTTAATCCAGAACCGAAATAAGTTGTATAATAATGTTATAAATTAGGATTATTACCTAATCTTATTGGAATGTAAACTTTTCTATGTTTGCAATTGTGGAATTCAGATCCGTTTAATATTTGTAAATTAGTTTGATTTCTTTCCCTTTTAAAAAGATACAACGTTTGATCTAACAATGAATAGATGCAAATAGAAAGAGAAAGAGATGTGTAAATTATGAATTCACTGTAATTTACATTGTCTATTTCGGTAATAAAAGGAAATGGTTATTCCTTGTCATTTCAAATGATGTAATCTTTTATATTTTAAAGTTAAATCTTTCGTTTAGGGCTAATTTATGGAAATTATAGCTGATAATCTTTTTAGATATAATTTCAACAAATTGACATGGAAAAGAATATTCTAGTGAAGTTATATAACTAGAACATATTTGATAAAAGTAAATATTTGCATATAATTTACTACGCTTATAATAATTAAATAAAAACTAATAATGTCGCTTGCATGCAATATTCATGTTTAGGATAATTAACTAATGGGAAAAGAATTTAAAAGGTTGTAACTCCAATAAAAGGTAATAAATATAGGAGTTGCAATAATTTGATAGGGTAAATGAATTAATAGGACCGATAAAAATGGAATAGATATAAAAAATTACTAATTTGAAATTAGTAATCATACATAAATGTCTTAAGAAATGCCCGTTAGGAATTTATGGACAAATTGACATTTGAGAACATTAAACGGGGATTTATGGGTAGATAAACATTTAAAGTAAATCTTATTGCCTTAAATAAAAAGAGAATTAGTAATCTAAGTCCAATGTTTACCTAAGATAATATAAGTGAAGACTTAGGATGGTTAATTGGACTCAGTAGGTTAGTGATACGAGATCAGTAGAGTCACTCGACAGAAGACTACCCTTCACTTTGAGGCTACCAGTAGTCGGGTGCACTTACTACTGATGTGAGATATCACTAATCCTAGGACCCATAATGACATGAGAGATTGGGTCTGCTTTCTTAATTGGAAAGTATTAAATGGGCTAAATTTGGAATTAGGAATGGTGAGGGATATCTCCATAAAGGTTCGCTTCTGGTTTGAGGTTTTAAGTGGTTGAAGGGTCCGCGTCTCTCCTAAGTGGAAGTATTAAGTAACCTAGTTTGATTCCAAATAAATAAATAAGGATGTTTCTAAAAAGGGTTTACTTCATTGTTGAGGTCTTAAGTGGCTGAAGGGTTCGCCACCCTAGCGAAAGAAATAACCTAATAAGATGCCATATTTATTATTAAAGAGTGATAGTGGATATGGAGGCAAGTGTTCGCTTCAGGTTCGGGGTCTTAAGTGAGTGTAGGGTACTCTTCTTTCTTATAAAAGAAGTATTAAGTTGCCCAATAAGATTTCCAAGCAATGACAGCTAGATAGTACCATTAAGGAGCACGCTTTTGGAAATAGGTCTTAAATGATGGGGCATGCCTTAATTAAGGTCTTAAATGACCGAAGTCTGCCTATTTTCCACTTGGAAGTATTAAGTGGCTTGGGTACAGTCTCTCACATTACTACAGCCGTAATAAAAATAGTACCATTTAGGAGCATGCCTTGGGATAGGTCTTAACTTATGGGGTCTGCCTAAATTATGGTGTTAAATGCCCAGAGTTTGCCTATTTTCCCATAAAAGGTATTAAATGGCTTGAGTACTATTTATTACATGGCTATGATTTTATTAGTGATAGATGTGGTAATGGTTGGGCATTAAATGTCATAAGCCTTAAATAGTGGTTAGAGGTCTTGTAGCTAGGACCCACCAACCATTAACAACATTGTTTGGAAACCACCTAAGGAATAGGTCTTAAATGATGGGGTCTACCTTGATTATGGTCTTAAATGGCAGAATCTACCTATTTCTCTTTATAAAAGTATTATATAAGC
The DNA here is from genome assembly GCA_030737815.1 of Allium fistulosum. Classification (NCBI taxonomy): domain Eukaryota; kingdom Viridiplantae; phylum Streptophyta; class Magnoliopsida; order Asparagales; family Amaryllidaceae; genus Allium; species Allium fistulosum. Next base: position 458,804,305 of record CM060905.1, read on the forward strand.
CTGTTTCATATTTAGAAGTATTAAGTGGCAAATAGATTCGGAAGTATTGGGTGGTTGATAAGGCTCCATTAGTATTTTGTACCTTGGAAAGGGGTAAGTAAGTAATCGTGTGTGCAATGAAATGTTATATTAGAATTGCTAACCTTAATGGACATTGAAATTAAATGGAAACAAATCGATATAAGTTTATGTTATGGATAGTTTATATTTTCAATCACCGAAACATTGTTCCAACCCCCTCCTCATTTCAATCCACAGTATAGAATTTAAAGGAATAGGTCACTGGAGCTGGATGTGCTTCATTGTTTGAGAGTCTTCTTTTCTCTCATGCTCGATGCTGATGTGATAATCTACTATCCGAGGAATACCATTAGTTCCAAGGTAGTAGTCATAGTCAGTATCTTATCCTATTATTGTTTCTGCTGTGAGTTTAGATTTCTCATTCTCTGATAATGCTCATGCTTATCTGTAGGTACCAAATCCAACGATATGTGCTTTGATGGACTTGGTTTTCGATTTTTTTTTAAAATTTAGGCCCATTAAGGTACGGGTTGTTACATTTTGTATCAGAGCCTAGGTTAGTAGACTAGAGGAATTAGGATAAATTGAGAGAATGAATTTGTACTTTCCTATCTAGTAATATTATATTTTTATGTTAGATTCTAAGGGTTTTGTCTATCGAAGCAGTTGTAGTTCCACCCCAAGGGAATGGGCAAAGCAATTATGTGTTGGAAATATCATAGAGTTAAAATTTTCACGCTGACTCCGAAGTACCCCATGGAGTGTTGGCGATGTGTAAAGCACTGTTAATGAAGAGCATGAGTATGACATATGGCAGAATCTCGGAGTCTGGAGGTGTTCGACTTAATGGTTGAGATTCTAGCTACCTTGTGATTTTAGATTTTGAGTTCCAGTCGGAGACACACATTTATTCCAGATGGGTGGGAAATTAGAATCTGTTTGTTGCAATTGTCTGGAAGCAAGTTTGTGGTAGGGTGCATCCATTGATACCTCTTTGATGGCAAACCTGATTTTTATTTGAATAATTAATGTCAATTCCTTACTCTAAAACCTGTGAGAGAATTTTTATAAAGTATATTTTGGAAATGACTTAGATTTTGGAAAAAGGATTTTCAAAGGATTTCTTTTTCTAAGGATTTATTTTAGGAATTTTGTTTTGGGAAGTTTTGAAATTTTAATTTTCAAAGAGACACGTATACCACTAGGTTGGTCATGTTAAGAAATATTTGGTTTATAAGAGATTAATTCTTTAAATCCTTAAATATTTATATGTATATATCAGTAAAGGCTTGATTTTGATTTTGGCACGAAAATAGTTTTCCAATTTGGGAAATTTGTGTTTTAAAAAGGGTTTTGGAAACCTTAATATATATATATATATATAAAATGTTATCTCGCCTTTTGGTAAGGCCATGACACCAAGAACCTGACTAGAAACCAACGACAGTTCGTCTAGAAAATCGGTTATACGCATGCCCACTATGGATATCGACAAATTTTGTTCGAGTCCGGATCGAGCTTAAATTGATATAACACGACAAGCGAAGCTATGAGAGTCAACGTTCCAAATCTCAAGTCAATCCGAGTTCGTATGTTCAAATTATGATCGATACAAAATTGGATGAAAACCAACCACTGTTCGAATCGCTCAGTTCGAATCCATCAGGAGTGCCTACTTCGACTCGCTCCGCTTCACATCCATCAGAGAGCACAATTTCGACTCGCTCCGCTTCGCATCCATCAGAGAGCATCTGTTAGACTTGCTCCGCTTCGCATCCATCAGAGAGCACCATTTCGACTCGATCATCCAATGTCCAGTTCGTGTCCATACAGGAAAAGCCTTTGTTCGAATCCATCTAGGTGGGTCACTCTTATCGATACGAAATAGGCCACCTCCCATCGATTCGAACAAAATAGATGCCTCGATACGAAGGGGACTGCTGCTGAACCGATTCGAAGTGGGCAACAATGACTCGGCCAACTCAGCAAAGAAAGTGGGTCAACATGAGGAAGGCTTGCCACGTCACCTCCAGACTACGCGCGCGCATCGATTCGAAGTAATCGAGTCGAATAAGAGCGAATCGAAATGAGGGAGTCGAACAAAACAGCCAACCGAAGATCCCAATTCGTGTCGATCATATCTCCTAATCTACCAGTCCAAATGCTATGAAATTTTCACAGAAGACTACGTGCATGCTAAAGAATGTCCACGCCAAATTTCGACTCCATCGGACACAATCTTGATCGATAAGAAATCCGTTCGTATCGATCATGGATCAGACCGAAACTTCGCGGGCTTGGGCGCGCGGGCCTAGTCACGTGCCAGAGAGGGTCTCCCGAGATCTGAGCGAAATATCAGCCTCCTACACCTATAAATAGAGCCCCAGGGCATACAGAAAAGGGGCTTCTTCTTCTTTGAATTCTCCAACGCCCAGACTCTGCCGGATCCAAATCTAAACTCCCTCGTTGCTGCCAACAACGAAATTCACTACTGCAAATCATAATTATCTGCTGTAATTCATTGAATTCACTTATAGTCTTCAAAGAAAGATCAATAAAGCTATCAACTTCATAGTGGACGTAGGCGATACGCCGAACCACTCTAAATTCTTGTGTCTCCTTGCATTTTAATTATTTTCATATCCGAAATTTGGAGTTTTTGTTAGATAATCCTCTTTTTACATTTAATTTCTTCACTTTATCTCTTCAAAAACTTACGAAGAGTGTTGTGCCCAATTTTGGTACAAACACTTTGGTGCTTTCACTGAGAAAACTCAATTTTTCTCCTGCTCTTTAGATCTCCTATCTATATCGGATTACATAAATCCAAGAAGAAGATCCAGATCTAGAACTTTGAAGCCCTTCCATTCTATTCAGATTTGCATCAGATCTAGGAAAGGACTTTCACCAATTCACCATGGTAAGTACACGGACTACTTCTACAGCTGCTGATCAGGGAGGACGGGACAGGCAGAATCCCGTGCAATTGCCTCCATCAAACTAAGATGCCGCCGGACCTTCAGATCCAACTAGCCCGGTTACCAGACAAGAGTTTCAGATGTTGTTCCAAGAATTGACCCAGAGTCGACAACAGCTAACTAAACTACTACGCGCCAACGCAGAGTTGACCAACCAGTTAAATCGCCAAAGGCGCAGAAGATCCAGAAGAGACCAAGGTTCTTATTCTTCCACAGAGAGTTCAGCCTCATCTGACGGTCATCATCGATCCACGCGCCCACGGTTGGATGTAAGCTACACCCAGGCCACAGGGCACCAACCTGCTTCGAATCTTAGACAACCCAGAACTGGACCATCCACTAGTCATCATACGGGACCTTCATCCCGAGGAGGTGCTGCTCCTTATCATGTCACAGCAACATTGCTACTACCACCACTACCGAACAAGGAGTTGATGCTAGAAACCAAGCTGATCCTCAACGTAACCAACGAGAGCAAACTCCAGAGCCTTACGTCCCATAAAATGTTGAACCAAGGAGGCGAGGCACGGACAGTCGACCGCGTCCGGTCCAGGCTCGCGCTGTGGAACCTGACCACATCTTGGCACAGCATGCTCCAAGTATCCGAATGCCGGACATACCAACGATGATTCGTCAAATGATCTATGAAAGTCAGGGTCTCAGTAATGACGACTGAGGAATCTCCCGGAGTCATACCCCTTTCACCGATTATATATTGTATGCTGATCCACCTCGGCGTTTCAGGATGCCAACTTTGCCAGTATATGAAGGAAGTTCTGATCCCAATCAACATATCCTGAAATATGAATGGCTGATGAATGCGGCAAGGGCTGATGATGCAGTAAAGTGCCGTAGTTTCCCCATTTCCCTAGGGGGCATCGCTACCATGTGGTTTACTCGTTTGCCACCACGATCCATCTCTAACTTTGACCAGATGGCCACCAAGTTTGTTGAACAATTCCATATGCACGTGGCGAGGCCTAAAGACGTGAACACTCTGTCTAGTGTTACACAAGCTCCCGGAGAAACAATTAGACGTTACTTGGAGCGATTCCATGCTGCGTGTGTAGAAATAAGCAATCCCAATGATAACTCTATCCTGATGGCATTGACTAAGGGGATTGATGCTGATTCCGAGTTCGGAAATTGGTTAGCTGGAAAACCACCTGCGTCATTGGACCGTTTCTATTTCAAGGTAGCCCAATTCTTGAGAAGGGAGGATGCGAAACAGTCTAGGAAGCAGGATGACGCAGGGCCCAACATCGATGGAATCCAGAGTAACATCGCAGTTAAACAGTCCGGAGATAGTTCTGGAAAGGTTCAGTTGAACATCCAAAATAAACAGATCAGCAGAGGGACAATGGAAATCAGGGAAAGAAGCGAGATCAGAGCTGTGGTCCACGACGTAGAGCTCCCATGTTTGACAATTATACTCCATTGAATACGTCGCTGGAAAATGTGTATTTGTAGACCTGCAATACCATGCAATACAAGAAACTTGCTCCGAAGCCACTAACGGAAAGACAAATCCAAACAGGAAAATTTTGTAGATTCCATGAGAGCTATGGCCACAACACCAATGGGTGTTGTCACTTACAAGACCTCATTGAAAAACTGATACGTGAACGGAAGTTGGATCAGTATGTGCGGGCGTCGCAGTCTGGTGGTGCGGGCCCATCAAATCAGAATCGTGCGCCGAATCAGGAAAGACAGGAGGAACCCGCTCGTACAGGCGGGAGATTGGTTATCAATACAATAAGTGGTGGTCCTCACCCAGCAGATCGAAGCTGGAAGGAAATGGAGTCGTATGCCAGTTCTATAAGACATGCGGACTTCGAGTGTTGTAGTAGTTTTGATGAAGGGGCTCCGGCCAAGCAACAGAAGACGATGACAGATGACATCGTGTTCAGGAACCGAGACGTAGACAAAGTCGAATCCCCCACTATCGACCCGCTGGTCATCTCAGCTCAAGTAGGTCCTGCTTGGATGAAGAGGATCTTAGTTGACAGTGGAAGCTCTGTGAATATCATGTTTAAACGAGCTTATGATCAAATGAGAATGTAAGCGAAGGACTTGAAACCCTGTCAATCTTGAATCCATGGTTTCAACGGAAGTGCCACAATACCCACCGGAACGGTGGAACTACCAGTGGAGTTGGGAGTTGGAGAAAGCCGGAGGGTACGAATGTTACAGTTCGTTGTGTTGGACATAGACTACCCTTATAATGCTTTCTTGGGCCGACCTACCCTCGTTGAATTCAGGGCGGCCATTGCCCCGTGGTGTTTGACTTTAAAATTTCCCACTGATCGTGGAGTGGGAATCATTCAAGGAGATCAGGCTGCTGCCAGAGCCTGTTATGTTGCTGAGCTGCGGGAGGCGCAGCGAAAGGAGAAAGGAAAGGGCGTAGAGGAATCTCTCTGCGTCTATTTTGCTGATAATTGACAATTAATGCCCAGGCCTAGGCCCGGGTACCCCAGCCAATTCCATAAGGATCTTGACCCAAGAGAAACTGAAGACGAAGGAGAATCTAAAGAAGGTCAAGCATCCCCGGCCGAACTGACAATCGATGTCCCAATTGACAATGATGATGATTCGAAAATGATAAAGATTGGGTCTTAGCTAAGCCAGCAAACTCAAGAGGAATTGGTTGAATTTCTACAGGAAAATCTTGATGTATTCGCCTGGACGCATTCCGACATGTGTGGGATCTCGCCGGACATCGCGAGCCACACTCTCAATATTGACCCACGGCATGTCCCGGTCAAACAAAAAAGACGTGGTATGGATCCAGAGAGATCTGCCGCCCTTAAAGAAGAAGTAGAAAAGCTTAAAGCGAATGGGTTTATTCGAGATGCGCTATATCCTGAATGGGTGTCGAATCCCGTGCTCGTTTGAAAGCCGAACGGAAAGTGGATAACATGTGTCGATTATTCCGATCTGAATAAAGCATGTCCCAAAGATAGTTTCTAGCTTCCCAGAATTGATCAGCTAGTAGATTCGACACATGGGCATAAACTCCTATCCTTTATGGACGTGTATTCTGGCTACAATCAGATACCGATGCATTTACCCGATCAAGAACATACCAGCTTCGTAACCAATCCGGGACTTTACTGTTACAAAGTTATGCCATTCGGACTCAAGAATGCAGGGGCTACTTATCAACGATTGGTCAATCAGATGTTTGCCAATCAAATCGGGAAAATAATGGAAGTATATATAGACGACATGCTTATGAAGTCACGACTCTCCACCGACCATGTTAAAGACCTGAAAACTATGTTCAATATACTTCGAGAACACAAAATGAAGCTAAATCCACTGAAATGTCACTTTGGAGTTGCATCCGAAAAATTCCTTGGGTTCATCGTCAATGCTAGAGGGATCGAAGCTAATCCTGAAAAAATCCGGGCTATCAGAAATCTCGAAACTCCGAAAACCATAAATCAAGTTCAGAGTCTCAATGGGAAAGTAGCAGCATTGAGCATATTCATTTCAAAGTCCATTGACAAATGCATCCCCTTCTTCGATCTGATCCGAAAAGGGAAACGGAACTTTGAATGGACCACGAAGTATGAGGGCGCTTTCCAAGCACTAGTTCAACATCTATCTACACCACCTATCCTATCGAAGCCTATTGATCATGAGAAGTTGTTCGTATACTTGGCAATATCAAAAAACGCTATCAGCGCTGCATTAATTCGAGAAGAAGACATGATACAGAAGCCAGTATACTCCGTCAGCAAGCGATTGACTGGGGCCGAAAGGAATTATCCGAAATTAGAGATGTTGGCTTATTGCCTTGTTATTGCATCAAGAAAACTCCGACTATATTTCCAGGCACATCCCATTATAGTTTACACCGACCAGCCGTTACGACAGGTCCTTTCGCGACCTGAGACGTCTGGTAGGTTACTCAAGTGGAATGTCGAACCGAGCCAGTTTGACATTACTGACACTCCAAGACGGGCCATACAAGGAAAAGTCCTAGCCGATTTCATAATTGAATTTACCATTCCAGAGGACTTGCCCGAAACTAGTGAATCCCTCGAATACGTCTGGAAGCTTTATACCGACGGTGCATCAAACGACCGGTGTTCGGGTGCTGGTGTTGTACTTGAAACTCCCGAAGGCCGATCCATATGTTATGCTTTGAAGTTCGATTTTCATGCGACTAATAATGAAGCTGAATATGAAGCCCTCTTAGCTAGCTTGAAACATGCCAGAGATCTGAAAATTATCGATGTGGAAATTTATTGCGATTCACAATTAGTCGTGTGTCAAGTTCGGGGAGAATATCAAGCGAGAGACCGAAGACTGGCTGCTTACTTAGCTCGAGTTCAGGAAGTACTAAATCAGTTTGATTACTATGCCATTTATTGTATACCTCGAGAACGCAACCAAAAAGCCGATTCATTGGCCAAGCTAGCTAGCATAGGCGAAGCTCAGCAAATGGGGCTCGTTCCCGTAGAAGTGTTATCCTCCCCGAGCATTGACCGAGCAGAAATAGACCAGGTATGCGAAACCGTCCTCGAAAAGGATTCATGGATGACTCCACTCAGAAATTACATTGAACACGGAACCCTGCCGGAGCGCAGGAGTGAAAAGAGACAAGTCCTTCGGAAGGCCTCACGATTTACCATCCAGAATGGAATCATGTACAGAAGAGGGTACTCAGTCCCTCTACTTCGGTGTATCGCTCACGATGAAATTAAACGAGTATTGCACGATGTACATGAGGGAGAATGTGGCGATCACACCGGTGGACAAGCACTTGCCAAGAAAATACTTCGATACGGATATTACTGGCCGACCATGAATCGCGATGCGTCAGATTATGCAAAGAAATGTGACAGGTGCCAGAAATATGCCCGAATTCCTAGAGCTCCTCCTACCGAGATAACGCAAATTGTCAGCCCATGGCCGTTTGCAATGTGGGGCATCAACATCATTGGTGCTCTACCTCTGGCAAAAGGTGGTGCGAAATACGCCATCGTCGCAGTTGATTACTTTACAAAGTGGGCTAAAGCCGAAGCTCTTGCTACCATAACAACGAAGAAAGTAATCAACTTTGTAGTTCGCAACATCATTTGTCGATTCGGTCTCCCACACACCATTATTACGGACAACGGAACCCAATTCGACAGTGCTGAATTTAAATATTTCTGCAAATGATTTCACATCCAAAAGAAATTCTCTGCAGTTGCACACCCTCAGGCAAACGGACAGGTCGAAGCAGTTAATAAGGTTATAAAATCCATTCTGAAAAAACGACTGGAAAAGGTCGGGGGCAAGTGGGTCGATGAACTTCCTATGGCTTTATGGGCTTACCGAACAACCCACAAGACCGCGACTGGTCACACCCCATTCTCTCTCTCTTATGGTTCAGAAGCCATTATTCTAGTCGAGCTAGAAGTACCTTCTCATCGTGTGACATACTATGATCCAAAGACAAATTCTATATTACTTGCTGAATCTCTCGATCTACTGGATGAGAAGCGTGAAGAGGCTGATTTGAGGGCAGTCGCGCATCGAAGTCGAGTCGCCCGATTGTATAACGCCAAGGTCCGCCCGCGAACCTTTGAACTAGGCGATCTCGTCCTAAAAAGAATTTATCTGATTCCTTCGCATATGAAGCCGACATGGGAAGGACCGTATGTTATTGAACGAAGGCTCGGAGAGAGCATCTGTTCGACTCGCTCCGCTTCGCATCCATCAGAGAGCACCATTTCGACTCGATCATCCAATGTCCAGTTCGTGTCCATACAGGAAAAGCCTTTGTTCGAATCCATCTAGGTGGGTCACTCTTATCGATACGAAATAGGCCACCTCCCATCGATTCGAACATAACAGATGCCTCGATACGAAGGGGACTGCTGCTGAACCGATTCGAAGTGGGCAATAATGACTCGGCCAACTCAGCAAAGAAAGTGGGTCAACATGAGGAAGGCTCGCCATGTCACCTCCAGACTACGTGCGTCCATCGATTCAAAGTAATCGAGTCGAATAAGAGCGAGTCGAAATGAGGGAGTCGAACAAAACAGCCAACCGAAGATCCCAATTTGTGTCGATCATATCTCCTAATCTACCAGTCCAAATGCTATGAAATTTTAACAGAAGACTACGTGCATGCTAAAGAATGTCCACGCCAAATTTCGACTCCATCGGACACAATCTTGATCGATACGAAATCCGTTCGTATCGATCATGGATCGGACCGAAACTTCGCGGGCTTGGGCGCGCGGGCCTAGTCATGTGCCAGAGAGGGTCTCCCGAGATCTGAGCGGAATATCAGCCTCCTACACCTATAAATAGAGCCCCAGGGCATACAGAAAAGGGGCTTCTTCTTCTTTGAATTCTCCAACGCCCAGACTCTGCCGGATCCAGATCTAAACTCCCTCGTTGCTGCCAACAACGAAATTCACTACTGCAAATCATAATTATCTGCTGTAATTCATTGAATTCACTTATAGTCTTCAAAGAAAGATCTATAAAGCTATCAACTTCATAGTGGACGTAGGCGATACGCCGAACCACTCTAAATTCTTGTGTCTCCTTGCATTTTAATTATTTTCATATCCGAAATTTGGAGTTTTTGTTAGATAATCCTCTTTTTACATTTAATTTCTTCACTTTATCTCTTCAAAAACTTACGAAGAGTGTTGTGCCCAATTTTGGTACAAACATATAAGTTTGACCTTTAAGGGAAGTTTTGGTATGAAGTATTTTCTATTATCTGAAAACAAGTATAAAGTAGCATATATTTAGCTCAGTGATTTTTCGGTTTATATAATCGAGGGTTTGATATTTTCTCTCTTTAAGGTACGGACAAAATAGGAATGACATCAACTTTATTGGGGTATGTAGTTTGAAGTGTTGTTGTACCCACCGGCTATTGGAAGAAATATTTCCATGCGAAGTAGGTAGGAAATAGTAGCTAAAATATTTTTGGGTTATTGGAAGTGTTGTTGGTCGCAATAGTTTTGTTTGGCTATCGTAATCTTGCCAAGGAAGGATCTACACGGTAAGGTGGATACCATCATGTGGAAGGTAGAATTTTTCACGATGGGTTAAGATGACGATGGTGTGCGGAATGGTCATTAGAATATTAATTAATTTAACCAGCCCCATCGGGTCTAGGTTCAGACCGCGCCCAAATCTAGGCTAGCAGTCGACCAAGCAATCGACCATAGCGATCAACCGGTTGACCTAACAACAACCAACCGCTCGGAGGATTCAGGATGAACTCGAACCTGGAACACGACTATAAGTCGCATCAAAACCATCAGTCGCCGGACGCCCCTCGCTCTCTTCTTCCTCCCCATTTTCAACCGAAACCCATTTCCACCTCCCCGTTCCTCCACTTAATCAAAGCCTCTCTCCTCAATTCCTCCACCAAGCGATGCCCAAATTCTTGTGCATTGGATCTTGCCCCACCACCACTACGGGTTTAGACCCTGTTCTCCAATTTTCTAACTGCCTCTCAGCCCATGGCACCGCCACACATCGATGGCTCTTCCTCTCGTCATCCCGGCCTCAGTCTACAAGAAGTCGCTTGGCTTGAGTGGATCGAGCGAAAGATCGTCGCCTATCTCTGAACGGTGGACTTTGATTTTCTCCACGGGCGACTAGTGAAATTCATAGATTTCTCTACTCTTGGGCTTGAAGTGCTTTTCATCATGGCAAGACTTGCACCAATCCTCCGCTTTGAGACTTATGAGTGGGAATATTATCCATGGTGTGTCTACCTTTTCGATGCACAGATGGCGTATAATTTTGATGTTGGCAATAGCTATATCGAGTCTAAGGTGAAGGGAGATCGGATTGAGATGACAGATGATGATGACCTCAATGGAATTTTGGAAATATCTGCAATAGGCAAAGATTTGAATGACATAGAGATGAATGATCTTGAGATTCTATAGTTGATTTTTTCTGGAAATGTCGATGATTAGGGGCCTAACAATTTGCGACCAGCTGCCCATCTCGTCATGCACATCATTTAGCACAACATCATTCCTAAGACGAGAAGCCTTGACCAGATCTATACCTCAGTGCGAAGAGCCGCCTATGCTATAATTAGCAGCATAGTCGTCAATTAGGCTCGTGTTTTGATGCTTCATACGGTCGATCAGGGAGTTGGTACCCCAAGGACTCGCTTTCCATATTGCCACTTTCTCACTCGAGCGTTTAGGCGTTACGAGGTAAATTTGAGCAGAGAGCCAGTAGTAAGGAAGGTCCCTCCCGCCATCGACCAGACCAATATTAAGAGGATGAATATTCCTTTACTACCTACCGCACCACCTATACCAGCACCAAAGTCGCAGCACCAGCAGTAGGGGATAGCGTAGGGCGCCGAGGGATACATGAGCCATGAGCTGGTTGATATCCATCAGGTTCAAGTGGAGCTTCAAGAGATTAGAATGGAGTAGCAGCACCAGGGACGTGAAATTGTGTGCATAGCTGCCATGCTATGACCATTCCATGGTCGCGACAATGGCTCAACCTCCAACTGCGGAGCGAGACCTTCTCACAATTCTTAGGTAGTGTTTTATTTAGGATTTTTGTATCTTTTATTTCCAGCATTTGCTCTTTTCATTTTGGTTGTTGGGTTGTAAAAATGTTAGTTGCCTCTTATAAAAAGGCATGCACGATATTATGAGTTTTTATTCATTTTCTGTGTTATTGTTTCTGGATATGTGAACCGCTTCTATATATGCATAGTAGAGAAGCAATATAAATATGGGAATCTCATAAAGACACTTAACTAACAGTAAAAGCAATTTATGGCTGGGAGTTTAGAATAGTTGAAAATTTAGTAAAGGAAGTAATAAAGTTATTTTGATATCACGGGTCATTGCTCATGTTCTTTAAAAGCTAATTTTTTTGAATAATAGATGTGTTTACATTTTTAAATAATATGACAAATTTTTGGATAAAGGTTGGTTTATGAATTTAGCGCATAACCGACTTCCGACTATGCTGAAATTATGACTTGATTTGTCAAAAAATTTTGAAAAATTTCCTCTTGATTTGAAAAGTTCCCTTTTGAAAAAAAAATAAGTCAGAAATTTTTTTTTGTTTTACTTATTTTTGACTCTTAAATTTTTTTAGAGTTTTTGTTCAAAATTTTATTTCAAGGGAAAATGTGCATCTAGATATTTTGGGATTTTATTTTCCAAATGACGTACAAATTTAAAAAATGAAAAAGATTTTTGTGAATACTTTGATTTTGAAGGCCATATGCTAGGCGTAGGCAAATAGAGTTAGAATTTGCAAATTCAGCGGTGCATTAGGGTCGATGATGCGATAAATGCAAGCGATAACAAGGGAAGAGCTGTTTTAGCCTTGGAATTTCTATTTCCATGCCTTATCGACGATGCTCACGAGTCTATTTTTGGACTTAATTTCATTTTAGAGCTTGAAAATAAGCTTCCTTATGCGCTTTGTACGTGGAAAATTTGAAGTAAATCCGGGATAGCAAAGAAATTTCCACTATACTACGGGAATATGAAGATTATAGTGTGATAAGAATGTTAAATTCTCCGCCTCAATTCCTTTTTTCGGCATAGGAGTAAAGTTTAGGAAGCAATTATTCGATGTGTTAGATTATTGGATGGTAGGAAGTGGATGGAAAATATGTTGCTTCATACTTCTATTTGTAGGAGTATAGGGGTTTTGGTTGAAAAGATTTTTCAAAAAGCTACATTCATGTAGAAATGCCAGTATATAAGTTGGTTGTTTGTATCATGTTTTCAAAAATGGTTTCAAAAGAAATATATTCATAAAGGAGGATCCGGTTTAGAATGATTCTGCATACATATTTTATGTGTGATGATACAGTTATACCATATGCACATATGCATGTTTGGTTGCGAATTTTGTTGTACACTCATTGGTTGTGTAGTTTAGGATAATTAGGAGCCAAAGCTTGACTTAGTCATTGGTGAAACTTCAAGGATGAAATTATTTTTAAGAGGGGAAGAATGTAACACCCTATAATTTAGCGTTTGTTATTTAATAAGTTAGTTAATTAATTGGGCTCCAAAAGTGGAATTTATGCAAACGATGGAACCTAACCATGAAACTTGAACCATTGCGTTCGTGGAAAAATTCTGATTAACTTTCATATTTGAAGTTTTGCGATCGGAGTCCAAACGAAGAAGTTACGAACGAAAAACGAATTTGGAACGAAAATAATTAAGAAAAATTAACGTTTTTATATTAATTTCGCAGGCCCACAAAGTCGGTCGTCCGGTAGCAACCTGGCGGCTACAATAACCCTAGGCGGCAACGGGCCGGATTTAATATTTTAAATCGAACAGTTCTGGTTGATTCTAGCGCCTATAAATTCAAGCCTAACCCTCCCTTCTCTTCTCATATTTTTATGGAGGCAGTAGTGAAGCTCTGCCACTTCTTCTTCTCCACATTCTTTCTAAATTATAAAGATAACATATTTGTATCTATATCTATACAAATCGGAGAAGAGTAGAAATCTAATAAAAAGGAGAAGAGAAGAGAATCAACCATATGCGTATTTGAGGTAATTTATATACTTGTATCTATTTTCTCTCCCAATCCCAAATCAGTTCTCAGATCTGTAACTCTAATGTATGTTTATACCCTTTTACACATATCTCTTGGATTAAAATGGATTTGGAGATGAATCGAAGGTTTACTTCAAATCTGGAGATTTGGATTGCTTTTAAAAGGTGAGTGGGAAATTTAATAGACTGTTATAAAATGAAAATTATCATTTTGGTGTTTATTTGATTTTTATGCCTAATTGGATAATTGTATATGAGTTGTAGGCAACATACTGAATAAGATTTGAATAATTAAATATCATGTGCATATTCTTAATTGATTTAGCGTTGTTTACAACCTGATACAGAAACCAGTCCCAAAAGCATGAATTTAGATTATTGATTTGAATGAAATTTATTCCAAATCTGAAATAGGTTGTATAATAATGTTATAAATTTGGATTATTACCCTAATCTTATTAGAATGTAAACTTTTCTACGTTTGGATTTGTTTTGGAATTCAGATTTGTTTAATATTTGTAAATTAGTTTGATTTCTTTCTTTTATAGAAAGATACAACATTTGATCTAACAAGGAATGGATGCAAATAGAAAGAGAAAGATATGTGTAAAGCGGGAATTCATTGTAGTTTACAGTGTCTATTTCTGTAGTAAAAAGAAATGATTATTTCTTGTAATTTCAAACAATGTAATCTTTTATATTTTCAAGTTAAATCTTTTATTTTGGGCTAATTTATGGAAATTATAGCATATAATCTTTTTAGATATGATTCCAACAATTTAGCATGGAAAATAATATTCTAGTGAAAGTATATAAATAGAACATATTTGATAAAAGTAAATATTTATACGTAATTTACTGCGTTATAATAATTAAATAAAAACCTAATAACAATTCCTGCATGTAATATTCGTGTTTAAGATAATTAACTAATGGAAAAAGAATTTAAAAGGTTGTAGCTCCAATAAATGGTAATAAATATGGGAGTCGCATCAATTTGATAGAGTAAATGGATTAATAAGACAGACTAAAATGGAATAAATATAAAAGGTTACTAATTTGAAATTAGTAATCATACTTAAATGTCTTAGGAAATGTCGGTTAGGATTTTATGGACAAATTGACATTTATTAGCATTAAACGGGGATGTATGGGTAGATAAATATTTAAGGTAAATCTTATTGCCTTAACTAAAAAGGGAATTAGTAAGCTAAGTACAATCTCTACCTAAGATAATATAAGGAAATACTTAGGATGGTTAATTGGACTTAGTATGTTCGTGTTGCGAGGCCAGTAGAGTCACTCGACGGAAGACTCCCCTTTACTTTGAGGCTACCAGCAGTCGGGTGCACTTTCTACTAATGTGAGGTATCACTATTCCTAGGACCCATGATGACATGAGAGATTGGGCCTGATTTCTTTACTGGAAAGTATTAAATGGTCTAAATTTGGAATTAGGAGCGATGAGGGTAACTTCATAAGGGTTCGCTTTTAGTTTGAGATCTTAGGTGTTTGAATGGTTCGCCTCTCTCCTAAATGGAAGTTTTAAGTGACCTAGTGAGATTCCAAATAAATTAATACGGATGTCTCTAAAAAGGGTTTACTTTAGTGTTGAGGTCTTAAGTGGCTGAAGGATCCGCCTCCCTACTGAAAGAAGTAGCGTAATGAAATGCCATATTTATAACTAAAGAGTGATAGTGGATATTTCTGGAAGGGTTCGCTTCATGTTTGGGGTCTTAAGTGACTGTAGGGTCCCCCTCTTTCCTATAAAAGAAGTATTAAGTAGCCAATGAGATTTCCAAGCAATGACAGCTAGATAGTACCATTGAGGAGCGTGCTTCTGGAAATAGGTCTTAAATAATGGGGTCTGCCTTAATTAAGCTCTTAAATGACCAGAGTCTGCCTATTTTCCACTTGGAAGTATTAAGTGACTTAGGTACAGTCTCTCACATGACTAAGGCCGTAATAACAATAGTACCATTTAGGAGCATGCCTTGGGGCTAGGTCTTAAATAATGGGGTCTGCCTTAATTAAGGTCTTAAATGACCAGAGTCTGCTTATTTTTCAATAAAAGGTATTAAGTGGCTTGAGTACTATTTATTACATGGCTACGATTCTATCGGCGATAGATGCGGTAATAGCTGGACATTAAATGTTGAAAGCCTTAAATAGTGGTTAGTGGTCTTATAGCTAGGGCCCACCAACCATTGACAACATTGTTAGGAAACCACATAGGAAATAGTTCTTAAATGACGGAGTCTACCTTAATTAAGGTCCTAAATGGCAAAGTCTGCCTATTTCTTTTTTTTAAAGTATTATAGAAGCTCGCGTCATATTTAAAAGTATTAAGTGGCAAAAGGATTTGGAAGTATTGGGTGGTTGATAATGCTTCATTAGTATTTTCTACCTTGGGAATGGGTAAGTAAGTAATTATGTGTGCAGTGCAAAGTTAGATTAGAATTACTAATCTTAGTAGACATAGCAATTAAATGGAAACCAACCGGTATAAGTTTATGTTATGGCCAGTTTATATTTCCAGTCACCAGAACGTTGTTCTGACCCCCTCCTCATTACTACCCACATGTTAGAATTTAGAGGAACATGTCACTGGAGCTGGATGTGCTTTGTTGTTGGAGAGTCTTGTTTTCTCTCATGCTCAACGCTGATGTGACAACCTGCTATCCAAGGAATACCATTAGTTCCAAGGTAGTAGTCATAGTCGGTATTCTTATCCTATTATTGTTTCCGCTGTGAGTTTAGATTTCTTTCAATCTCTAATAATGCCAATGCTTATTTGTAGGTACCAAATCCAACGATTTGTGCTTTGATGGACTTGGGTTTAGATCTTTGTCGAAATTTGGGCCCATTAAAGCATGGGTTGTTACACTCACAACCCATGAGATTTGGAGAGGATAGGCACTGGTTCGAGAGAGGTTGGAGGCGGCTACAACATAGGATTATGGTTTGGAGATGTGTCACTAAGATCTAGTCAGAAACTTACATAGTTTGCTCTCTTATTCTATGCATATAAATACTAAACTCAAAACCCTGAACTCGGGCTAATTTCATTTTTTGAGCTGCCACTTTCTTATTCCTCATTTTAATGGCAGCAACTATCCTCTAAAACAATCCCAAAAATTCTCAAATCCAATTTACAATTAAAAAATACTAATTTGTTGTAGAAGGTCTCCAATCCCGGAATAGCAACCTGAGGGATTGAGAATTGTTCTAAGAAGAAATCATTGTTCAACATGGACTCAAAAGCTTTATTAAGAGGTGAACTTTCATTTATTAATATTATTTTGATATCAAGTTTATCATATAAAAGTTGATTTACATCCAAATCATCTATGTGTTTTCAAATCTGTTTGCTGCTTAGATTAGGTGAGGTTTTTGTGGGTACATGTGTTTGTTACAATTGGATTGGTTATTTGGTTGTTGTAGTATTTTGTTTATTGATTTATTATTGAATTAACTTTTTGAAGAAAAAAAGAAATGTTCAATATATATATATATATATATATATATTTAGACTAGATGTATAAACATCTACATATTGTCAATATATATAATTGTATATATGACTATATATCATAAATATTCGATCTTAAAATTTTCTTATGATGATTTATACTTATTATCATAAAATATAAAAATATTTTATTAAATATGTATATTTATATTTTATTATTATTTAATGATTTTGTGTGTTGTTTATTATGTAAAAAATAATTAATGGTTCAAAATTTCAGTTTTATAGTTTTTAAATTTGCTTCACTGTACAAGAAGCTTACTGTAGAATTTACAGATTTTTAAAACTTAATTTAATATTTTTTAAATTAATTTATTTTTGGCCTACAATCAATTATTTAATTAAAAATATACTTTTAATTGAGAAAATTGTAGAAATTTTTCTTAAGCCTATGTCTTAGGTACCTTCAGAAAAAATTTCAGATTTTATAACTTAATTTAATAATTTCTATAATTAAATTGTTTTCGGCCTGCAATCAATTAATTAATTAAAAATATAAATCCAATTGAGAAAATTTCAAAAAAATTTCCTAGGCCTAAAATATGTCTCAGGTACCTTTAAAAAAAGTTTTAGAATTTTTCAACTTGATTTCATATTTTTAAGAATTAATTTGATTTCGAGCTGTTATCAATTATTTAATCATAAATATTATTTTAATCGAGAAAATTCCATAAATTATTTTTCAGCCCAAAATGTATTTTTAGATTTAAAAAATATTAAAACTTGTAATTTTTCATATAATTATTTTACATTAATTTATTATGGCAAAAACTGTTTTATTCGATAAAATATTTATATGTATGTATGTATGTATGTATGTATCATGTGTATATATATGTATGTATATGTATATTCATTTATATATATTAATATCTTATTTTGTCATATTGTACAAGCACATATTTGGACAAATTACCATAGACACAAAATGAGCTAATGTGTCGTTGCAATGTAAATCTTAACATTTGTATACGGACACATTATACCCTTCATGGATCATCATGTTACACATGCGCGCGCTCACGCACACACGCATATATATTATATATATATATTTCTGTAAATTAAATATAATCAATCAATTCAAATTAAAGAGAGAAACGAAAAATTCATCTCCCTATTTAATGCAATTAATGCTCTAAATTAACTACTTATTTTAGGGAAATAAATGAAAGGTTTCCTTCCCTATATATACATTAAATTTTATTAATGCTCTCAACTAATTACCTATTTTAGGGAAGTAAATGAAAGGTTTCCTTCCCTATATATATTAACTCTTATGAATAAACGTTGGGTGTATTTGATACACTATACATTTAAAATTAAATTTATTTAAACTTCCATTTAACTAATTTAAATAAAATAAATGATTTTATTTAAAACAAATTCAAAAATGTTCTAATTAAATTAGGTTTAATAGGCTCAACTAAGATCCGATAGGGTAAAAAATTGAATCACACTCCGTTCTCCCACTACGAGCTGGCCTGGTTCCTTCAGATACTATCCCCGCTAGTATCTCTCTCTCAGTACCCCATCGGGATCCCTTGCTCTCGTCATATCACGGTCTCACCGCTATGCATATCAAGAGACTCCCATAGTGCTTAATGATGGCTTTACATACATTTTGCCATACTCTCTCTCACTTTAAGGATTTACTACTTCGTCTGCTTCTTATTGTGGACTCGGCTCCACGGACCATCCCAACCATTTTAAAGGATCTCCGTTTTGGGTTAACTAGCCTTGCCCTAAAAAACAACAAGCAAACAACTATGACAGTGCATGACAGAACATGCTGTACCCTGGTAGGCATGCAAAGACCAACTAGATGTAACCCTATCCTTCCCATTGACCGCTAAGGACAGATGACATTCTCGACCTATGATAGCCCTACCATTTCCTTTTTGGTACCAACTCATGCTGCACAGTGTCGGATCCTGCTCACCTTCCCATTTAGATTGCCTAGTGCAATCAAGGCAATAGCCCCTCTAATACATATTTGAAGCAGATTAAACTTTCTATTAGGAGTATTTCTTCATCTATACGCAACCTTTTATCCTCCACGGATCCTATAGTCAAACATGTCTCACATTAGTATAATGTTACATAACCCTTTTCGGTGGGCAGACTTCTATTGTGTAATAATACTGACCTTGCATTCCAATCTACTCTATTTACCATTAGCCATATCATTCTTAGAATTATACAATAATTATAATGGTTCACACCTGTCATAAATACATATTTGAGGCTACTTATATATATATATATATATTGTAACGACCCACCCTCTCGAAATTTGAGTGTCGACACTAATACAACTACATATTTGTGTGCCAAGCATCTAAGTGGTGGAAGGACGAATTGTTAGGGTAAAAAAAATAGAACAAGGAAGAAGAGAACACAATATCATAATCTCACTATGTAATGATAAAATACACAGAATCAGAGTTATCAAAACCTATATACTATCATCAGCCTGGACAGTTTTAACATCCTGTCCTCACAAATGTTGATATGTACAATATAGTAATGCAGTGGAAATAAGAATACTATGGCAGGTGAAACATCTAGCTCGTCTTCTCGAGCTCCAACAAACATCAATGAAAACCTACCTTTCTCAGAATACTCAAAAGAGCACATGAGGAATTTAAGGAAAATAAAACCCAAGTGTCAGACATAAGTCTGGTATATGAAACTCAAGAAATATGTGTACATCATATAACAATACTTTAGAGACTGCATGGAATTCCATAATGGTTATCCCCTCAAAAGAACCACTATCTAATAAGTACATATGGTGATATAATAGATAATTTATAGAGTGTAAAATTTAAATATTACAATATAGCTGGAATAGTTACATTGGTCACATTCAACAACATATTAGAGGGTACAATCAAAACCGATAAGGAACGTTCACATAATGGATTTTCCATAGAGAACCCTTTAGTCAAGCCGAAATCCAATCTCCTACACAAGGATCAGAAACTACCTTCGAGCGTCGTATATCTCTAGATAAAATATACCATAATGTAAACATAACCGGTCCATGTTTAAATACATGATCCTGGATACCATTACTTATGCCGGCTAAAAATCGATATGCATACTCTAGATCTGGAGTGATAGTACCCTATCGTGGGTTAGCAAAACCCCAAGCTATGCTCCTACTTTGTTTTTAGCCATTTTCGATGTCGAGGTCATGTTTGGCATCTTTCACATGAGTCTTCATCGCTCGAACAGAATATGAATCCCAAATTGGTTCCCCATATCTCTAATAGATCACGAAACAACACATGGATTCCCATATCTCAGCAGATCTAGGAATCACATACAGATTACCACATCCTGAATAAATTATGAACAACTACATGTGTTTAAGCATCTTAGACATATCTTGAATCTCCACATAGATTCCTGCATCTCAAACAGATCTACTTCAAAGAAATAGACACATATCTCAACTTTGAAGTTGTTTTTGGTAAGTAAAATACATATCGATCCCGGTCTCCCCAAGGCTAAATTGATGAATATGGTCATTTAATGATAATGAGAACGATCGCATATGGAAACCAAGTCTCTATACTTATCACATTTTCGATATTTTCATCACTATCCCTCGATCAAGAGTAAAGCTGGTAGGTTAGAGCTCTATTGCTCCATCCCTACATGAACATCGGTCTTATTTCCCACATATAGAAAAGCCTACTTCATTGGCTTTTATTGCTAAGTATACAACTAAATGTTTTCCATAAATAAGTATCATAGAAAGCACGATCAAGGCACACCAAGCACGATTAAGTCACATAAGCGACTTCTAATTCATATACTTATCTCAAACGGTATAAGTATATTAACAAATAATTAATATGATTTCTTACTTGTAAACCTTTACTTTTACTATACTTCAAAAAGTATACATATACTTATCTCAAATGGTATAAGTATATTCACAAATCATTAAAAAGATTTCTTACTCTAAACCTTTACTTTTTCTATCTTTCTCAAAAGGATTCCTTACTTATAATTTCCTTCAAAATATCCATTTTATGGATCTAAGTACTTTCACAAATCCATTCAAAAAGGTTTAAGACTAATGATACTTAAATATTGTCACAAAAAATCCAAAACCATTTCGCTTATGCTTATCTTCAAAACATTCTTTTAAAGATCTATTTACATTCATAAGTATAAAAAAGGGATAAAGACGAATGTTATTATCACATTGTCACAACAAACCCAAAACCATTTCACTTATGCATATCTTTAAAACACTCCTTTAAAGATCTATTTACATTCATAAGTGTAATAAAAAAGGGTTAAAGATGAATGTTATTTACACATTGTCACAACTAATCCAAAATCATTCCATACTTGTATTATCTTTAAAACATCCTTTTAAAGATCCAAGTTTAATAATAAGTTAAGTTCGTTAGTCGACTAATCGATTATCTAGTTAAAATAGTTGCTTACAAATCAATGTTTGTATACTTAACTCGTTTCCAACATTCCCGACTTAACTATTCCTCGTTCAAGAGGGAAGCCTGGTAGGTTAGAGCTCTATTGCTTCGTCCTTACACGATATCGTTCTTTAACTCTCAGAAATGGATAAACCTACTTCGTCGGCTTTTAGCGTTAAACAAAGTTAATTACCTTTTTAAACAAGTAAGTAAACAACAAGATTAACACATTTTTCGACATTTTAACTTATACGGTTCCTCATTTAAGAGTGAAGCCAAGTAAGTTTGGACACCGTTGCTCCAAGCCTTGCTTCGACACCTCATTCTTGAATCTCACAAGCAGACAAGTTTACTTGTCGGCTTTTAGTGTTAAGCTTAGTCATTCACCTTTGTCAAAACTTATATATATATAATAGTACTTTATAAATTCTTGTAAATAGGTTTTAAATATCTATGTAAAATATTACTTGAAAATAATTAATTTAGAAGTTTGACTAAAAACATGTTTTACATTTTACAGCACTTTGCTTTCAAAATTCGTAAATAATCATTAAAACTATATTTAAACTACTATTCTTTTTTTCATACTCAAATACATTTTATAAGAACTTCCATAAGACAATTTTATAAAGAACATAATTTAGAAACCATTTAAATCATGAAAAACAAGCCAAAACGTCGCATTTTAAACATTTAAAACAATAAGCAACTTACTACTGCATTTATAAATGCTGTTAAAAGTTCTCGTTAATACAGCATAGAAAAGCACAATCTTTGCGATTGGTTTTAACTACTTAAAAAATTAATTTAAGATTTGAAATTTTTATAGTAAATACTACACTTAGTGTACTTAATAACCATGGAAATAAATCCCTAAGAATATCATTCTATTTATTTATAAAATTCCCGAAACAATAGATCTGGAGGTGCACTTATAACGACTATTCTCCCTTCGAACACTTCCAAACTTTCTTCAATTTAATACACAAGTTAAATAGCCATTTAAACATTAAGTTAAGGCCACTCCAAATGTCTAAGAGGGTATAGAAGTGATGTTATTCAACATATAGTTATCATTTGCTTTCGAAAGCAAGATGGGTCTAAAGTTTATAACTTTACTTAGTTAATGTCACTTTAACTTTATAATTCAAAAACAACATATATATACACAATATATACTTAAGAAATAGTGAGATAACTCACTTAGATCCATGAAAAACCTAGGCATAAAGCCACAAGAACCAAAGAACCACCTCGTTCCATCAACACAAGCCTAAAGGTCCAACCTTTAGCATTTCCAAACCATGGCCATCACCTTCCTCCTCCTCCTCCCCATGCTCATGGCCCATCCAACCTCCCCTTCTTCCTCTCACCTCCTCCCACTTCTTACTTTTAATAATGCCTCCCAAGATATCTTAGGCTCCAAAGTTTAGAAGAGATTTGAGAAGATTTGGTTAGCTTTTGAAAAAGTTAAAGAGAAATAAGTGGATTAGTGCTTAAGCACTTCCACCATTTTCAACCCTCCTATTTCATCTCAAGCTTTGAGAATTATTTGTGATTATTTCCTAAGGTTATGCCCCTTTTTATATAGGCTTAGGAATGTGATGGGAAAAAACCAAAATCCCCTCAAAACCCTTATGACATTCATTACAAACATCACTTCTCTTTTATCATTTAAATTTTAAGACTTTCCATTTATGCACATTTCCTAAGTATCTTCCCTTACCTCATGCATGACAGCATCGGTAACCACAAATGGAAAAATATTTTTATTTTTTTTTCTTTAGTTCCTAAGCAAATAAGTATATGTAAAAAAATCTGAACAACTTCTGACGATTAAAAAGCTGTTTATCGATAAATCGATTTTCGGTCACAGTATCGATATTTTTTCAAAGTATTTGTTTTTGTAAACATTTTTCCAAAACAAGTTTACCATCCTTACTTATGATTCAAAAAGGTGGTTAAAAGCTTATTAAATCATTTTAATAAAATTAAATACAAGATTCAAATATTTAAATAACTTAAATATTTAAATACGAAGTCCAAAATTCCGGATCGTTACATTATCCCCCACATAGAATATTTCGTCCTCGAAATTCCAACACGAGCAATGAAAGAAATAATCACATAGTAATACTTGATAGCATTCAATCACATACAAATAAAACTCATGGTTTTCTCAAGTTCAAAATTCTCTCATCGCACAAGAATGATAAACAACCTACTAAGCGTACCTTACGCTTAACAACCTCATGTTATTACTTAGTCGATAATTCATGCTACCTCATAACAAATCAAAGATTCATCACCTGAAATCTCCATAAGCCAACAAAACATAGTATGCATATACTAAAACCCGTATAATGCACATGGATCATCCGTATGCAATTCAAATCCGATCACTTGCTCAATCACATAAATTTCACTACCCAACTAGTATAGATCATTTGACCTCTCTAGTGCCGACTCTGATAAGGTTCCTTGATTAGAACCTCTGTTCTCCATACATAGCCATATACTATGGTAGAAAACTTTAGGATCTTATCAAGAATCTGTATCAAGTGCTCGCCATCAAGACACTATTGAAAAATCCTTGTTCGGACTAGTGTAAACTACCTCGAAATCATGTACTCGAAAATTGGATAAGGAACGACCATGTGAATAAAATGATCTACCTATTACTTACGTATCGATCCAATTGATTTCTTAACTATACCAATATATTTTATCACTTTCTTTTATCCAAATTGTATATCTCGATACTAAAATCATTTCATAAAACATTGCTTCAAGTTTATAAGCAGTTATAACTTAAGTTCATACTCGTATAATACTCCACTACTTCCCAAGAGTATATATAAAACGTCAGATTTAGTTTTACTTAACAAGCATATTTAACCAATTTAAAACTTGGTTTAACGTACTAACTTCTCAATTCAAGTGTTATATAAACTCATCCTTATATTTTTCACAAAACACTTAGTTTCAAATTCTATACGATTAGGAAGTTCCCGACTGTCTAAAAATCATCAAAAATACCGTATCATTTTAACAAATGAAAACTACAACCAATATATCATAGTATGATGCACATACCATACAATTCCAATGCATAGGCTACATGTGTCCATAAAATATTTTAACAAATTTCTACGATTTATTGAACACACTTTACATAAAAAGGGAAAACAGTAAAGTTCCAACATTTATTCCGGGCTATGTCACTACCACTTGGGTACCCTACTTATAAAACTTTTCTATATTAAAAAAGTTCCTATCAAATTTCTTTCCAAAGAGAAACTTTAGAACTAAACACTGGTTTAATTTCAAATTATTTTGAAATAAAAATATGTACATACATCTTTTGTATAACAAATCATACTTTTGGAAACAAATCGAAATCCATTTTACCAAAACAACCCTATAACATCCTGCACTTAAAAACCCAAAAATAAACGCTAATGATGCTGAAGTTATCACCAGAAATATTTTCAAGCAACAGAAGTAAGTTCAGTACATCCAATTCATGCCTTTTGGACTTAACCAAAATCATTTCAAAATGGTATCAAATACTTCGTAAATATTACTAAGTACCATGATCCCATTCTTTTAAAACAATTTCCCAAATACCTACTTTCAAATAATACTACTATTATTTTCTCTAAAATATTGAAAAACATATTTAAAGACA
This sequence comes from Allium fistulosum, assembly GCA_030737815.1. Classification (NCBI taxonomy): domain Eukaryota; kingdom Viridiplantae; phylum Streptophyta; class Magnoliopsida; order Asparagales; family Amaryllidaceae; genus Allium; species Allium fistulosum. The sequence goes on from CM060905.1 coordinate 458,829,534, forward strand.
TTCGGATTTAAGTTCTTAAAATATAAGTTAAATCCTTCTTGTTTATAAATCATGTTTTATGAACCATACTTGTATAATTCACTTTCTCATTTAAAAATCTTTTTACAAATGTTTATTTTTAAAATAACTTATCCTTCCTTTAGATCAAACTAAACATCTTTTACTAAATTCAACTTTTACAAAAGTTAACTTCTAACCCGACATTATCACCGAACGCCTTATAGTCAAACCATGAAACTCAATTCACAAGGTGTTCGTTTTAATGTATCTACAAATATTGTCTACTCAAACCATGCAGTACGAGGTAAAAATGCTCATAAACTAGTCGAGCACAAATCAAAAATTAATAAATGAAAGTCAATGCTTATAAACCGGCCAAGCATGACTAAACTAATTAACGAGGGATAATAGATAAACATCGTTTACCCCTACATTAATTAAATCACTTTTACAATTCACTTATATAAGTTACCTTATATAAGATCTTTAATTTTCACAGTTATAATTACCATTAAGGTATACATTTATAACAATTACAAATACGCTCTTATCTATAATACACTCGACTCATGCTAGGGCATTCCATTACCCTATCTCTTAATGAGTCATACCCACCAAAGCTAAGGTTCTCCTTAACCTTCAGTTCTGATACCAACTGTAACGACCCGCCTTCTTGACCCTCGAATGTCGACACTAATACATCAACGGTATTTGTGTACCGAGCATCTAAGTGAGGATGGACGAATTGTTAGCATGAAATAAAAATAAAATGAAATAGAACAAGGAAGAAGAGAACACAGTATCAGAATCTCACAGTGGAACGATAATATATAATATCAAAGGAACGGTACAAAGCGTTACTCCAATATAGAAATTTTGAAGTTATCAAAACCTAAGTACTATCATTAGCCTGAATAGTTATAAAAACCTTTCCTCATAAACACTAGTATGTACAATATAGTAATGCAACAGAAATAAGAATACTACGGTAGGTGAAACATCTAGCTCGTCTTCTCGAGATCCAATGAACATCAATGAAAACCTTCCTTTCTTAGACTACTTGAAAGAGAACATGAGGCATTTAGGGAAAATAAAAACCAAGCATCAGACATAAGTCTGGTATGAGAAACTCAAGAAATATGTGTACAACATATAACAGTACTTTTGAGACCGCATGGAATGCCATAATAGTTATCCCCTCAAAGAACCAACATCTAATAAGTACATAAGGTGATATAATAGATAATGTTTATGGCGTAGAATGTAAATATTATGAAATAGTTGAAATCATTACATTGGTTACTTTCAATAGCATATTAGAGGGCACAATCAAAACAAATGAGAAATGTTCATATAATGGATTTTCTATAGAGATCCCTTCAGTCAAGCCAAAATCCAATCTCCTGCACAAGGGTCAGAAACTACCTCCAAGCGCCGTATATCTCTAGATAAAATAAATATTAAGGTAAACATAACTAGTCCGCATCTAAATATGTGATCCTAAATACAATCACTCCCGTCGACCAACAATTGATAAGCATACTCTAGATCTAGAGTGATAATACCTATCGCGGGTTAGAAAAATCCCAAGCTATGCTCCTACTCTTTTTTTAGCCATTTTCGATGTTGAGGTCACATTTGGCATCTTTCACATGAGTCTTCATCACTTGAATAAAACACGAATCCCAAATAAAATCCCCACATCTCGAACGGATCACGAAACCACACATAGATTCTCATATCTCAACAGATCTTGGAATCACACATGGATTCCTACATTCTGAATAGATCACGAACAACTACATGTGTTCTAGCATCATAAATAGATCTTGAATCTCCATATAGATTCCTATGTCTCAAACAGATCCATTTCCAAGAGATAGAATACATATCTCAGCCTTGAAGACGTTTTCGGTAAGTAAAACACTTATCGATCCCGGTCTCTCTGAGACTGAATAACCAAATTTGGTCATCCAATGATAATGAGAATGACCGCATATGGAAACCAAGTCTAAAAGTGACTATGGATCTATAATATAGAATATTAACTAACCTATTTACTTGTGTAGAATATAAGTATAAAATTAAAGCAGTAAAGTAAATGGCACCAGGAATTTTTATACTAGTTCGAACTTCACGTTCTACATCCAGTCCTAGACTTCTTCTGGAATTCAACTATCAACCCTCCATTAACCCAGAGGAATAGATATTACACCGCCTAAGCAACCGAACAGTATTTCAACCGCCTAAGCAACAGAGTAGGACTTTAACTGCCCGAGCAACCGAACATGACTTCAATAATAAAGAAATGCCTGACTGATTATGCTCTTTGAATAGCAAAGATAAGTCTTTAGAGTACACCCTTCCTATAATCTTCTCCTTTGTGGTATATTATGTATTTCGTGAAGAAAGGAAGTTTATTTGATTATAAAAGAATAAACTTGAATATATAAGTGATCAATAGAGTGTTTGTGCATAGAATGCCTTTGAGAGTAAATAGCAAGAATGGATAGAACAAGAAAATAGAAAAATTAATTAACAGGTTGTTGGATTTCTTTGCTATTTTTAGAAATTAAAAGGTTATATACGTTTATGAAGAGCAACCATGAAGAGATATAGAAGTTTCTTTTGAATCAAGAGTTGTTACTATTCATGGAACAGAAGAACCTTTTAAAAAAACTAGCCGTTATAAAGCTTCAGCCGTCTAGAGTAATTATTCCAGCCAGCTGAATTGAGTAAAATTTAAAACAACAAGAAATTAGTGCAAAAGAGACAGAATTCAACCGTCTGAATATTGTAGGTCAACCGATTGAATGTTCTTAAAATTTTTGTGCATGTACACCATTTAGACGGCTGAAAGGGACCGTTCAGCCGGCTGAATGTAATGTTTTTGTGTAGTTCTTTTTATTTGCTGATTCTTTTGTTATGTGCGTATGTGTATACCACTTCGAAGAGATTTTAACATTTATCTACATCTAGATTCAGACTTTATACTTAACAATACATTTTAGCAACAATTTGGAATCTGATCTTCATATGTTTGTGATCATCTTCTCCTGCAAACTTGGTTAGTTCATATAATATTTACTTATATAGTTGTCACAATCAAAACATAAAAAATCGAGGTTCTAACATTCTCCCGTTTTAGATGATGACAACTATGTAAGTTTAAAATATAGAGATTCAATTTTTCTCCCCCTGACTCGATACTCCCCTATCAATCTTATTCTCCCCTTTTATCATCTACAAAAAGTAAACAACTAGTTGATAGGAGAAATATCATAAGTAGGTAAGAATTAAATACACATTTCACATAAACACACATAAGCATTGCATATAAACATAAAACATGACAATATTTACTTCACAAAACACGTTAATATATAAACATCACAAATTTGCAAATGATTATGTTAGAAAACAAGACAGAAACATTCCCCAACCACATAAAATAGGCGTAAAGCAGATTGTCACGAATTAAAACATCCAAAAAGCACAACAAATATTATGTAAATTTGTTCATAAAGAAAAGTAGTCATAATTATGAAAAACATACCAAATCAATCTTCACAGCCTTCTTCCTCTCCTTCTTCCTTCGAGGATGTCCAAGGAAATGGTGCTGGATTTTCAAGAATACCCATTGAAGTGGATCCGAAGCAAGAAATTTTTTCTCAAATTTTATTCAAAAAACCTTTTATGGAGTTTAGCTTTTTGTTTGCCTTGGAAACATTTTTCTCAACATTAGCTAAATGGCGATTGAGTTTGCTTTGATTTCGGGATAATTTGACTCTAAGTCTACGGGGTGGATCGTGTAGCGTATATGCAAGTATATATGACAAAATATATGATGCAACTAAAATAATATTAATCTAAGTAAATATAGAATAAGCACACCAGGATTTTATACTGGTTCGGACCTCCCGTCCTACGTCCAGTCCCGAAGCTCCCCTTCGGAATTCGACTATCAAAAACCCTCGCTTCGCTCGTAGGAATAGGCTTGGTTACAATGAGTTATTCTTGTCAAATGTTTGTTCTAGTATAACACGGATGTTGACTAATTAGTACAATTGCTTCCAATATATCTCTAAAGAATATTATCTATGAAGAACTGAGTATATGGAAGAGTGAATACAAGTAAAGATTTCTAGAGTGCAGAGATCAAGAATATAGTATAGAATTAGAAAGCGTAAGTATGTAAGGTGAGTTCTTTCTCTTGATTCTTGATGCTATATATAGTTGTATATAGGTATCTTGAGTAGTTATGTCCATTAACGAATGTTCTTCAGTTTCTTCTGTTGATGATGAAGAGTTGCGGCGAAGGGAAGCGGAGATGTCCATTCGTATGTGGCAATTGAAGTCCATTTCTGAAATTCGAGTTTGAAATCAGACGTCTGGGATATGTTTCAGACGTTTGATACTATATATATTTTGAATATAGTAGAAGATTAGACGTCTGAGTGCTATTACCAGACGTATGGTTTTGCCTGTCTGTTGTTTCAGAGAACTGATTCAGACGTCTGGCTTGTGCACCCAGACATCTGATATTGTGCATATCAATTTTTGTGCACTTTTTCTTGTGTTTCTTTGTTCCTATCGTCTTGTAGTCTCTTGTATTGTCCTTGAGCCTCTTTTTTGTCTTTATAGTGATGTTGTTCTAGCAAGTACCTGTATATATAAATATATATGTATATTCGATTTCCATTGTATAGTTGTTGTCATCAAAACCGTAGATTGGATTTACTAACATTCTCCCCCTTTTTGATGATGACAACTATACAATGTACTTAGATATATTTTTATAAATCTCCCCCTGAATATGTGCTTTCCATTATTTCTCCCCCTTTGGCATTATCAAAAAGTGTTAATATCTTTTTAACTTAGACAACATGTTCGTAATATGAAATATTTACCAACTGTAGGAAGGTTATAATATAAACAGAAATAACAGACCAAAAAGCACTTTTCATTGAACAAATTGATTAATTACATGCATATATTTTTTATTATTATAATACAAAAGATGGAATCCTAAAAAACTAAGGATCTTTTGGGGAAGCTTTAGCTTGATCATCTCCTTCATCTTCATTCTTTGAAGAGCCAACTTGTTTTTTTGGAGATGTCGAAGTTCGTTGGAGAGGTTATTTTTCCTCTTCAAAAAGTTTATAGTGTTTTGAAGGAGGAGGAGAAGGCATTGGAGTTGGCCAATCTTACGAAGGTGGTGTAGGCCCACGGACTCGTTGTAGAACCTCTTTAAGAACAGATAACGTAGTTGAAAGCGATGCTTCAAATATTGTTAGGCGAGAAGCAAATGTTGTTTCGAAGCTATCGATATGCTTAGCCAAAAAAATTTGATTCCTTGACAGAATGAGTTGATTTTGGAGAGTTAAGTCGCGAATACTTTCATTTGGATTCGTCTAAGTGCGGGTCTCCAAAATGTCGTCTTGGCACGAATAATCAAAAGGTGGAAGAGGAGGAGGAGTATTCTCGCGATGTTGTTCTACCTCTTGTGATGGTTCAGGTTGTTGTTGGGGTGGAGGCCTAGCTTGGCTATCTTGTTGACGACGTTGCGTCTATTCTTCAAATGATATAAAATCTGGAGGACTTTCTGGTAAGTGCATAAGGGAGAAAATTTTTGTGGAGGCGTACCTGGGAGATATCTCTTCAAAAGTTGATAAGTAAGAAGGAATGTTGTGAGCTCTCAGAAGACGCATGATGTACGTAGGGTAGATGAAGGATGGGAGTGATCGAGTCCAATAATGTTTGAGCTCGTCAAAAATAAATTTTTCCCAATTAACCCTTGTTCCACTGAAGATAGCATATAGAGCCTTGTGCTCTAACTCTGTAATTTGCTTATGGGTACCAAGGCGAGGAATGATTGTGTTGATAATCATTCTAGTGAGAAGTCTCGCCTTAGGTCGTAGATATTTTGAAGCAAATCTAGGCATTTCATCTTTCCAAATTTGTTGAGTGATATTATCTCTTCGTTTGAGGCGCATATCTGGGATGTTGTACAAATCTTCTCTGGAGTCGGAACAACCCAGAGTTCGGCCTATAATCCCCAGTGTAAGTCTAATAGTGTTGCCGTAAACACTTGACCATAGCCAATTATCATCATTTTCGGTATTCCAAACGACAGTGCTATCTAAATTAGCATAGAAAAGGAATATCGCAAGTTGGTCTATTTGGATATTATTCGAGTTGAAGGAAATCAACTGATGTAGCCCCGCATTATAGCATATCTCATCCAAATCGTACATAGGAAATTTGAGCAAATTGTAGAAAGGACCTGTATGTAGCTTCTTCTTTAGAATGTCTTCATATCTTTTGATTGAATGTGGTATGCGATTCATCCATCTCTCAATTTGATCATCAGAACATACTTGTGGGTTTGACGAAGTAGCTTGGTCTTGCTTTCGTTTAGAGATTTTAGGGTTTTTCGTTTTTGGTGCCATGAGAATCGAGCGTGTTTGAAGGATAAAGCGACTTGGAGAATTAGGGTATTGAATTTGCAGTAGAAACGAAATGAAATGAAAGTGAAAAAAGTGGAAAAAATAGACGTTGTAAGGTTACTTAATAGTGTCGATTGAATTTCAGACATTTGGAAAGTGAATCAGGCGTCTGATTTAACCTAGTATAAAGACAGTAAATATGTTCAGACGTCTGGTTATTGGTGGTAGACGTCTGAAATAGATAGAGTTGTAAAATTTCAAAGTCGGAGAGTTTTGTCAGACGTCTGGATGTAGAATCAGACGTCTGAAATTTGCCTTGTTGTTATTTTAAGAGGGCAGAAACTTTGTTCAGACGTCTGGGAACAATTTTTAGACGTCTGAAATAAACCGTTATGTATTTTTATGAGGCAGACACTATTTTCAGACGTCTGGTTGGTTACATCAGACGTCTAATGTATGCACAATATTGAAAAATTGTGTGATACAAGTGTGTCAGACGTCTGATGGCATTGTTCAGACGTCTGAAATATTTATTTTGTCTTAAAATAGCCATATTTTGAAGGATGTTGCTTAATTTCCGAGAGATTGATTTTGGTGAAACATAATATTATTATTTGTGAAAAAGAATACAAACATAATTAGATAAAAATAAAATGAGAATAAGAAAATTTATTTAGATGAAGATGGAGCATTGCGATCTTCAGATTTGCTACCCTTCCATGGCTTCAATAGAGACTAAATATTTCCACGTTCGTTCGTTCTTGGGGAACCAGAGAATTGCCTAGGTGGAGAATCCCAAGGTGTTCGATAAGAGGCAGAAGGATCCATAGGATTGCAAGGAATCAGAAGTGGTTCATGTACATCCTTCTTTCGTGAATTGCAAAATTTGATCGCTACTTGCTCCAGAAAACTTAGTCGTCTTGCCGTGACTTTTTGTTAGAAGTATAGTTCTCGTTGTAACTCCATTTATTGCTTTTGATAATGATGTATATCATCGATTTTCTCCTTGGTGTTAGGAGTTCCAAATAGTGATCGTTTGGATCGTTTTTTGTCGGGAGTGAATCCCGTGTGGTAGGAGGACCACTTATAGGTCGGTTCTTGACCTGGTGTAGGAGTAGGAAGTCGATGAGGGGTATCCGCTGAACTATCTGAGGTTGGTGTTGAAAAGGAGAGGTGAGAGTTGTCGGAAGACATGTTTTTGTTTTGCTTTTGTTTATTTTAAAAGGAACCAATATAAAATATGTATTTTATTTGTAACGGTAGGAGCAATTTATTCATGTTGTAAAAAGGTATAAATAGTTATTTTCAGTAAACAAACATTCTAAAAAATTGTTGGTTAGTGTTACAAGATTTTGTTTGTGGATTAAAACCTTTTTAACCAAAAATAGAATAAATAAAACGTAGAATTAGCTGATATGATCACTAAGAGAACATATTCCTAAATCGCATCGTAGTTTAACAAATGTTTGTTCATTTAGTGGTTTTTTGAAAATATCTGCTATTTGATTCTCAGTATTTACGTATTCTAATGTAATAATTCCTTTTCCTACATTGTCGCGTAAAAAGTGATGTTGTATATCTATGCGTTTAGTACGTGAGTGATTTACAGGGTTTTTCGATAAATTTATTGCACTTGTATTATCGCAATATATTGGTGATTTATCGATAACTTTTCTGAAATCCTAAAGCGTTTGTTGCATGTATATCACTTGTGCACATGCTAAGGCCGCTGAAATATATTCGGCTTCACAAGTGGATAAAGAGACACAGTTTTGCTTTTTGCTAAACCATGAAACCAACGATTGTCCAATAAAATGACACGTTCCGCTAGTACTCTTACGATCCGTTTTACATCCACCGAAATCAACGTCGCTATATGAAACAAGTTCAAATGATGATCCTTTAGGGTAAAACAAACCGTAATCTCTAGTACTAGATAGATATCGTAAGATACGTTTAACAGCTCTTTGGTGAGACTCTTTTGATTTCGCTTGAAATCGGGCACAAAGACATATGCTCATCATAATGTCGGGTCGACTAGCCGTCAAATATAGTAAGGAGCCAATCATACTACGATATAATTTTTCATCAAAATCTTTTCCATTATCATCTTTTTCTAAGTGAACACTAGTACTCATTGGTGTTGGTTTGCTTGAAGTTTTATCTATTCCAAAGCGACATAATAAATCGTTACAATATTTTTCTTGATGTATAAAGATACCATTTTCGAGTTGTTTTATTTGTAAACCTAAAAAGAAATTTAATTCACCCATGTGAGACATTTCAAATTCACTTTTCATAATATTTAAAAATTGAGAACAAAGATTTTCGTTAGTTGAACCAAAAATAATATCGTCTACATAAATTTGTACAACTAAGATGTCGTTATTTTCTCGTTTAATAAATAAAGTCGTATCTATTTTACTTATTTTAAACCCAGAAGCAATTAAATGACTCTTAAGACGTTCGTACAGGGTACGGGGGGCTTGCTTTAAACCATATAGAGCTTTGTGCAATATAAAAACATGATCGAGATATTTTTCGTGAATAAATAATGGAGGTTGTTCAACATATACGTTTTCTTTAATAAAACCATTTAAAAAAGCACTTTTGATGTCCATTTGAAATAATTTAAAATTGTGATGACTTGCAAAAGCAAGTAATGTACGTATGGCTTCAAGTCTTACTACTGGAGCAAAAGTTTCGTCATAGTCGATACCTTCTTCTTGATTATAACCTTGAGCGACTAAACGTGCTTTATTCCTAGCTATATTTCCGTTTTCATCTGCTTTGTTTTTATATACCCATTTTGTTCCAATAACTGATTGATTTTCTTGTCTTGGTACTAATTCCCAAACATTATCACGTTCAAATTGATTTAATTCTTCTTGCATGGCTATTATCCAAAAATCATCGTTTGAAGCTTCTTTATAATTCTTTGGCTCAAAATTTGACACAAATGCAATATGACTTATTTGGCTAAGTTGATTTCTAGTTATCTGGAATTAAGATTCCCAATAATATTATCTTTTGGATGGTCTTTTAGAATTCTAGGGGGTGACACTAGAGTATTATTTTGTGCATTTGTCTCATTATTAGATGAGTTTGTTGTATTTGTTATAGGAATAATTTCTTCATTGTCATTAGTATGATTGTTAAGAAAATTTTCATCAAATGAAACATGTAAACTTTCTTCAATTATGTTAGTACGTTTACTAAAAATTCTATATGCCTTGCTAAGATCCGAATATCCAATAAAGATTCCTTCATCGGCCTTCGGGTCGAATTTTCCTAAATTATCTTTTGTATTTAATATAAAACATTTTGAACCGAAAGTTTTAAAGTATGAAACTTTAGGTTTTCTTCCAAAAAACATTTCGAAGCAAGTATGTTTAGTCATAGGTCGTATGGTTACTCGATTCAAAACATAACAAGCCGTAGCAATAGCTTCAGTCCAAAAATGTTTTCATAAATCACTACTATTTAATAGTGTTCGTGCACATTCTTGTAACGTACGATTTTTTCTTTCTACTACACTATTTTGTTGTGGTGTGCGGGGAAAAGAGAAATTATGACTTATGCCCTTTTTATTACAAAAATTAGTAAAAAGATCTTTTTCGAATTCTCCACCGTGATCACTTCGAATATTCTTAATTTTCAAATCCATTTGAGTTTTAATTTTTTTAGCAAAAATTTTAAACATACCAAAAGTGTCACTTTTATGTTTTAAAAATAAAGTCCATGTATATCTTGAAAAATCATCAACTATTACGAAAACATATTTGTTGTGATTTATAGATCGAACTTGAGTTGGACCAAATAAATCTAAATGTAATAATTATAACGGTTGTTTTGTAGAAATATTATTTTTAGATTTAAAAGAGCTTTTCTTTAGTTTACCGATTTGACAAGCTTCACATAAATTTTCTACTTTATAATTTATTTTAGGTAAACCTCTAACTAGCTCATATTTTGCTAACTTATTAATATATTTAAAATTAATATGACATAGTCTTTTATTCCATTACCATGAATCGTCATGTTTGGCGGTTAAATATAAGTTTGAATTTCGATTTATATTCATATTTAAGACATAAATATTTTTGTTTCTAAAACCCTCAAAGATAAGTTGTTTGTTATTATCGAAAATATTACATCTATCTTTTTCGAAATTGATTTGAAAACCTTTATCGCATAGTTGACTAATGCTAAGTAGGTAGTGTTTTAAATTTTCTACTAACAAAACATTTGTAATAATAGGAGAGTTAGAAATACCAGAGTTGATGACTTCTCCGATGCCAATGACATATCCTTTTGAGTTATCTCCAAAAGTTACTGTTCCACCATCGATATATGTTATATTTGATAACATTTTTGCATTTCCGGTCATATGCTTGGACCGTCCACTATCAAGTATCCATTTCTCCTTATTTTTTATTTTGGGTACCTGCAAGATAAAAATGATTTAATTGGTACCCATATACTTTGTTAGGGTCCTAGATGTTAGGAGGAGTAGGTAGCCATACCCAAGAAGGTTTGGTACCTTTATGAATATAGTTTTATTATAGACTACATTATCTAGGAAATTATTAATATGTTTTTGTCTGATCAATTTATTATTTGTCCTAGGAATCCAAATTTTTATATTTTTGGTATTCGTATTAGACTTAGGTGATCTTTTAGTCTTTTGATAAATAAAACTATATTTCTTAATATTATTCCCTTTTTGTTTAGGAATATTTTTAAATCCTATTCCATTTCTATTTCCTCAAGGTTTTAAAGTTTTGATAAGATTTTCCAAATCTTGTTTTCCTTTATAAAATTTTGAAACATTATTTGTAATTTTATCTAATTTTTCTTTTAATTCAAAATTTTCAATTTTCACTGTTTCTATATTACTTTTCAAGTTGATATTTTCTTTTAACAAGATATCCTTTTCTAGTTTAACTTTTCCAAAATCAATAGATATAGTCTCATATTCAACCAAACTACTTTTAATTTTTTCTTGAGATAATTCTGGTTCCTCCTCTAAAATAATTTTTTCATCTTTTAACATTTATATTTCAAGTTCTAATCGATTTATTTTGGCTATGTGTTCTTTATTCAATTTTTTAATTTGTCTAAATTTATCATCTAATTCCATGCTAAGATCTAATAATTCATCATAGCTAAGTTCAGGACATACCTCATCAGTTTGTGCCATAAAACATACATTAGCTTGTTCTCCGCCACTATCACTGTCACTATCTGATGATGATGAAGAATCTGAGTCATCCCATGTTACTTTGAAAGCTTTCTTCTTTTTGAATTTTTCAAATTTGTTCTTCTTTTTATCATTGTTGAGCTTGATTTTCCTCCTTTCCGAAATTTGGTCATTTTCCTAAACTTCTTGAATTTGTTGTAATTTTTGGCAATAAATACGATTTCCTCTTCGTCTAAGTCGGGGTCTTCATTTGTTGCTGGGAATGCTATGTTTTTCTTCTCCGAATTTTGTTCTTTTCTTGCCTGCAAATTAGCTTCATAGGACATTAAATTTCCTATAAATTCTTCAACTAAGAGTGTTGAGAGGTCATTAGCTTCTTCGATAGCTAATACTTTTCTTTCCCACTCTGGAGTTAAAGAATTGAGTATTCTAGATACTAAGTCAAAATTTGTGAATTTAACTCCTAGTGCAATTAGATCGTGTTGAATAGTTTGAAATCTAGAGTACATGTCCACTATAGATTCATTTTGTTTCATTTTAAATGAAGAGAATTGATTTTGCAAAATTGAGATCTTAGTTTGTTTAACTTTGTTCGTGCCTTCATGTATAACTTGTAAGGTATGCCAAATATCATATGCAGTGTTACATAACATGACACGTGAAAATTCATACTTATCTAATGAAAAAAATAAAACATTCATAGCTTTGGCATTATTAGAAGCTGCGGTTTTTTGTGTATCATTCCATGTATTCATAGCAGTAGCAGGTGCTTCATATTTATTTTGAGTGGCTGACCAAAATTCTAATCCATTAGCTTCCATAAAAATTCTCATACGTGTTGACCAATATGCATAATTAGAACCATCAAAAAGTGGGAGACGTACTGTGGATTGTCCTTCTTGAAAAATACTTTCCATATTAAAGTGAGTCAAATACGTGTTACTATACTTTGATCAAACCTTGCTCTAATACCAATTGTAAGTCTACGGGGTGGATCGTGTAGTGTATATGCAAGTATATGTGAAAAAATATATGATGTAGCTAAAATAATATTAATCTAAGTAAATATAGAATAAGCACACCAGGATGTTATACTGGTTCAGACCTCCCGTCCTACGTCCAGTCCCAAAGCTCCCCTTCGGAATTTGACTATCAAAAACCCTCGCTTCACCCGGAGGAATAGGCTTGGTTACAATGAGTTGTTCTTGTCAAATGTGTGTTCTAGTATAACACGGATGTTGACTAATTAGTACAATTGCTTCCAATATATCTCTAAAGAATATTATCTATGAAGAACTGAGTATATGGAAGAGTGAATACAAGTAAAGATTGCTAGAGTGCAGAGATCAAGAATATAGTATAGAATTAGAAAGCGTAAGTACGTAAGGTGAGTTCTTTATCTTGATTCTTGATGTTATATATAGTTGTAGATAGGTATCTTGAGTAGTTATGTCCATTAACGAATTTTCTTCAGTGCTTCTGTTGATGATGAAGAGTTACAGCGAAGGGAAGCGGAGATGTCCATTCGTATGTGGCAGTTGAAGTCCATTTCTGAAATTCGATTTTGAAATCAGACGTTTGGGATATGTTTCAGACGTCTAATACTATATATATTTTGAATATAGTAGAAGATCAGATGTCTGAGTGCTATTACCAGACGTCTGGTTTTGCCTGTCTGTTGTTTCAGAGAACTGATTCAGACATCTGGCTTGTGCACCCAAACGTCTGATATTGTGCATATCAGTTTTTGTGCACTTTTTCTTGTGTTTCTTTGTTCCTATCGTCTTGTAGTCTCTTGTAGTGTCCTTTGAGCCTCTTTCTTGTCTTTCTAGTGATGTTGTTCTAGCAAGTACCTGTATATATAAATATATATGTATATTCGATTTCCATTGTATAGCTGTTGTCATCAAAACCGTAGATTGGATTTCCTAATAGTGACGAGATCTTGTTTAGGATGCACATCAATATTTAATTCATGAATTTCATCATCTTCTTCTTCTTGTTGAGGTTGTTGAGAAGAAGAGGCAATATTTGTGTCTCAAGGTTGAGGAATGCCTTGATTGTGATTTGCGACCCATTCTTGAAAACTAATAATTTGTTGACTCTCGGGACGCTTAGGAAGACCCATGAGACTAAGAGTTTTGGACTTAAGTTCACCTATTGTCGTGAAGTTGGAATGGGGCAAGGGAATTCCAAAATTTTGTAATATTCGCATTATATAAGCTGTTTCCTAGAGATTTGACCAGGCAACTAGTACCCAGAGAAGTACTTGGCATCCATAGCATTCGGCATGCTTGGTTCGGCGAGCAGCAACCACCGTACTCGGGCTAGAGTGTTCGGCCACCAAGCCCACTTGGGAAGTCCAGCCCATATTTGCCTATAAATAGAGGGGCAGGTTCACAGTGAAGAGGATCCTTTTTTGGAGAGAGAACACCGGGGAGACTCTGCCATTTTGGAGACTCATCTTCTCTACTTAACAACTTCATTCAAGCATTTGATTCACGAATTGTATTTGTAATCAATAAGAAGAAAGATAAATAAAGTTTAATCTCAAAGTGGACGTAGGCAATTACGCTGAACCACTATAAATTTGGTGTTCTTACTTTCTGCATTTAAATTAGCATTATCTTCTCTGTTTAATTTATCTTCATCACTTATATCTCTACACAATCTTTCTCTATGAGGTTAGTGACCAATTTTGGTGCTAACACTTTGGTGCTTTCACTGAGAATTGAATTCTCAGACCTCAAGGATCTGCTTTGAAGCTACTGGATTGAACAAATCCCCCAAGGAAGATTCGACTCACTGATAGGACATCCATTGATTCTACTTAGAGTTCATACCGATAACTCTACAATGGCAGGACCACGTACCAGGTCAGCTTCTCATAATGTGGATGCCCACGAGACTGCTAGCGTGCAACAAGCAGGACCTAGCAATCAACCAGCGATTCCGAGTGTAGGGATTGCCGCTCAAGAACAAACTCCAGTTGTCACCAGAGTAGAGTTCAATGACTTGATGAGAGAACTTAGGGAAAGCAGGAGACAACTAGGAGAGCAGATGCAAGCTAACGCCAACCTAATGGCACAACTCACTCAGCAGCAGCAACAGACTGCTGGGGGCAGTCCCGCTCCTTATTCCTCCTCTGACAGCTCAACTTCCTCTGATGAACCTCCCAGGCGCAGGCGACGTAAGACTGAAGCTGCACGAGCAGAAGTTGATGTTCAAACAGCTGGAGACCGTAATCAAGTAAGAGCTGGGAACTTCAGGACCGAAGTGCAAACGGAGGATGGAGGCCCAGGCCATCAAAACGCTAACGATGTCGAACCTCAAGAAGCATGAGTGGCAGATCGCCAGGGGAGGAGGCATCAGCATGGACAGGCGCGTAGAACAGACTCTAACCTCCCGCCTCCCATACAGACACCAGATCTAACAGCCATGATCAGGCAATTGATGAAAGAAAATCAGGGCTTATCAAATGATGATTGGGGAGTGTTAAGAAGTCATACTCCATTCACGGATGTTGGGTTGCAAGCGGCGTACCCCAGGAAGTTTAGTATGCCTACTATCCCCGCGTATGAAGGGAAGACTGACCCCAGGCAGCATGTCATGAGGTACGAATGAATGATGGATTCAGCTAGAGCAAATGATGCCACCAAGTGTAGATGCTTTCCGATTACTCTCTCTGGGATCGCTACAATGTGGTTCACCCGACTTCCTCCGCGGTCCGTATCAAATTTCGAGGAGTTGGCAAGGAAGTTTATTGAGCAGTTCAGAATACAAACTTTACGCCCAAAAGACGTAATGTCTCTGTCAAGTGTAATCCAAAATCCCGGGGAATCATTGAAAGAATATTTACAGAGATTCCACGTTGCGGCAACTGAAGTCAGTAACCCCAATGACCATGCAATTCTGATGGTTGTAATGAGAGGTATGGATCCAGATTCTGAGTTTGGAGACTGGTTGGCAGGAAAGCCTCCGGCTACGCTAGAGCGTTTCTACTCAAAGGCACACCAATTCATAAGAAGAGAGGAGGCTAGGTGGGTACGACGAGATAAGGCACCAGGACCTATCCAAGAGTCTATGAAGAGCAACATTGCTGTGAAGCAGTCCGGAGACAGCTCGGGAAAGGTCCAAGTCAATGTCCAAAACAAGCCCGGACAGCCTAAGGAGTCTGGAGGAAGAAATCAAGGGAAGAAGAGAGAAGCGGGGAAGTGGAAGTCGAGAACTCCAAGCTACAGCGAATATACTCCGCTGAACGCGCCGCTTGAGAACATCTACCTATCCACCTGCAATGCCTTTCAGTACAGAAAGCCACGTCCAAAAGAATCAACCGAGGAACAGAAGCGGACCGGGAAATATTGTCGCTTCCATGAGACTTATGGGCACAATACGGAGGAATGCAGACACCTGCACGACGCTATCGAGAAGTTGATCAGGCAAAAGAAGTTGCAAGAATTTATGAAGGATCCACAGGAAGGAGGACAGGGAACGTCCAACCTAGGTCGTGGAACAACTCCGCGTCATCCCGAGGAGCCTGCCCGAACCGTAGATAGACTAGTCATAAATACCATCATCGGTGGGCCTCACCCCGCAGACAAGAATTGGCAAGAAATGGGGCGATATGCAAGTTCCTTTAAGCATGCGGATTTTGAGTGCTGTTCGAACGTGGAGGATGGGACCCCTGCTAAGCAGCAGCTTGTAATGACAGACGATATAGTGTTCAGAAACAGAGACGCTGATCAAGTAGAGGCTCCGACCATCGACCCGATGGTCATATCTGCGACGATCGGACCAGCATATGTGAAAAGAATTCTGATTGATTACGGAAGTTCAGTCAACATCATCTTCAAGAAGGCTTATGACCAAATGAAACTGGAAACAAAGGACTTGAAACCGTCCAAGGCTCGTATACACGGCTTTAACGGTGCAGCGACCGATGCCGTAGGGTATGTTGAGTTACCAGTTGAACTGGGACAAGGCGATCGTCGGAGGGTGCGAATTCTACCCTTTGTAGTTTTGGATGTGGATTCTCCATATAACGTTTTCTTGGGCCGGCCAGCCCTGGCTGAGTTTAGGGCAGCATTAGCCCCGTGGTGTTTAACTTTGAAGTTCCCGACTGACAAAGGAGTAGGTATTGTTCATGGCGACCAAGCAGCTGGTCGTTCCTGTTATGTGGCTGAGCTCCGAGAGGCCCATCGGAGGGAGAAGGGAAAGATTGCGGACAATCCCATCCGCATCCTTGCGGATAATTGACAAGTAGTGCCCGAGCCCTGGCTCGGGCATAGTTCTCGGATCTTCGGAGATATAGATCCGAGAGACGACGATGAGAAACCCAGGGAAGAGAAGGCGGCACCGGCTGAATTAACGATTGACATTTCAGTTAGCCGTGACGACCCTTCGCGAATACTAAAGATCGGATCACATCTTGGCCCCGCGATGACTGAAGACCTTAGCGACTTCCTCCGTGCGAATCTTGATGTTTTCGCCTGGACGCATTCTGAAATGTGTGGGATTTCCCCCGCCGTCACGAGTCATATGTTGAACATAGACCCGAAATACGTTCCAGTTAAACAGAAAAGGAGAGGAATGGATCCGGAGAGGTCCGCCGCTCTTGGAGAGGAGGTGGACAAACTCAAAGCAAATGGGTTCGTCCGCGACGCCCTCTACCCTGAATGGGTATCCAACCCCGTGCTGGTAAAAAAGGCGAATGGGAAATGGAGGACTTGTGTAGATTATTCCGACTTGAACAAAGCATGCCCTAAGGACAGTTTCCCGTTGCCGAGGATCGATCAGTTAGTCGATTCCACCGCAGGACACGAGCTGTTATCATTCATGGATGCATACTCCGGGTACAACCAAATCCCGATGCATATTCCAGACCAAGAACACACCAGTTTCGTTACGAATGTCGGGCTTTATTGCTATGTAGTGATGCCCTTCGGATTGAAGAATGCGGGAGCAACTTACCAGCGTTTGGTGAATCGAATGTTCAAGGACCAGCTGGGTAGAACGATGGAAGTCTATGTGGATGACATGCTCGTGAAGTCACGACGGTCAAACGACCACATTCGAGACTTGGCTGAAATGTTCGACATACTCAGGTTTTATGGGATGAAGATCAACCCTCTGAAGTGTTCCTTCGGCGTTGCATCGGGGAAGTTTTTGGGATTCATCGTCAATGCTAGGGGAATTGAAGCCAACCCAGAAAAGATCCAAGCTGTTCGAGATGTGCAAGCACCCTGGACTATAAAGCAAGTACAGAGCTTAAATGGAAAAGTAGCTGCACTAAGTCGGTTTATATCCAGGGCAACTGACAAGTGCATCCCATTCTTTGATATAATAAAGAAAGGGAAAAGAAATTTTGAATGGACGTCTAGTTGTGAGGAAGCATTCCAGAATCTGGTGAGGCATCTGGAGAGTCCACCAATGCTGTCAAAACCAGTTGACCACGAAATGTTATATGTATACTTGGCTGTATCCCCACATGCGATATGTGCGGCTCTGGTTCGTGAGGAGGATCGAGTCCAAAAGCCGGTGTATTATGTTAGCAAGCGTTTAACAGGAGCAGAGAGGAATTACCCTAAAATCGAGAAATTGGCTTATTGCTTGGTGATTGCATCACGCAAGCTGCGCCCATACTTTCAAGCGCATTCAATCGGTGTTTATACCGATCAACCCCTGAAGCAGGTACTCCAACGGTCGGAAACTTCTGGAAGATTGCTAAAGTGGAACATCGAGTTGAGCCAATTCGATATCGCCTACTTACCACGAAGAGCCATCAGAGGACAAGCATTAGCAGATTTCATCGCTGAGTTTACTATACCCGTCAAACCGGATGATCACGACATCCTTCCCCCCGTTCGATGGAAATTATACACTGATGGTGCATCAAACGATCGTTGCTCCGGCGCGGGCATAGTTCTTATAACTCCGGAAAACCGATCAATCTGTTATGCCTTGAAGCTTGATTTCCCGGCTACAAATAACGAAGCAGAATATGAAGCACTGATCGCTGGCTTAAGGCTCATCAGGGAACTCGGGATCAAATCAATCGAAATCTTTTGTGACTCACAGTTGGTGGTTTACCAAGTACGGGGAGACTACCAAGCAAAGGGATGAAAGCTCGCTCCGTACATTGTTCAGGTCCAAGAACTGCTCTCGAATCTCGAGCGTTATGACATTTCACATGTCCCGCGCGAACAGAACAAAGAAGCCGACTTGTTGGCTAAGTTTGCGAGTACAGGCGATGCGCAACAAATGGGATTGTATCCCATAGAAACCTTGCATGCCCCGAGCATAGACGAGATGAGAGTCGATCGTGTGTTGGAAACGGAGATCGAGGGGGAATCGTGGATAACCCCATTCAAACTGTACCTAACGATTGGAGCCTTACCAGAAAAAAGAAGCGAAAGACGACAAATCCTTCGAAAGGCCGCGCGGTACGTAATTTAGGATGGGTCAATGTATCGAAAAGGATTCTCAGTCCCATTATTACGATGCATCGCTCATAATGAGACAAAGCGGGTCTTAAGAGAAGTTCATGAAGGGGAATGTGGTGACCATACTGGGGGGCAAACACTAGCAAAGAAGATCCTCCGCTATGGATATTACTGGCCAACCATAAACCGGGACGCCGCAGACTACGCGAGAAAGTGTGACAAGTGTCAAAGATACGCGAAAATCCCGAGGACTCCATCAACAGAACTCACGCAAATGGTTAGTCCCTGGCCATTTGCAATCTGGGGAATCGACATAATCGGCTCTTTGCCTATATCCAAAGGTGGTGCGAAATACGCGATAGTTGCAGTTGACTATTTCACAAAATGGGCTGAGGCAGAACCTTTGGCCACAATCACCTCTAAGAAGGTCATTAACTTCGTTGTACGAAACATTATATGCCGCTTTGGCCTTCCCCGCACCATCATTACGGACAACGGGACACAATTTGAAAGTAGAGAGTTCAAAGAGTTCTGTTTAAAGTACGGCATCGAGAAAAAGTTCGCCGCCGTTGCACACCCAAAAGCTAACGGACAAGTCGAGGCCGTTAACAAAATAATCAAGTCCATACTGAAGAAGCGTCTGGAGAAGGTTGGAGGCAAGTGGGTAGATGAACTCCCGACAGCGTTATGGGCATATAGGACAACCCACAAGTCCGCGACCGGCCACACTCCATTCGCCTTGGCATACGGCTACGAAGCCGTTATACCCGTGGAGCTTGAAGTTCCATCGCACCGAGTGACATACTATGATCCCAAGACAAACCAGATTCTCTTGTTGGAATCCCTGGACTGCATCGATGAAAAGCGTGAAGAAGCGGAATTAAGGGCGGCAGCGCATAGACACCGAGTCAAGCGTTACTACGACGGCAGAGTCCGCCCAAGGATTTTTGATGTGGGTGATCTCGTTCTGAAACGAGTTTTCCCGGTACCATCACGTATGAATCCCGGCTGGGAAGGTCCGTACGCCATTGAACGGAAGCTTGGAGAGGGAACATTCAAGCTAGCGACCGTTGATGGCACGACACTCCCCCGAGCATGGAACAGTGAACATCTGCGGCACTATTACATTTAGCATGTTTCCTTTCTTATTTTAAGCACTGTTATTTCCTGCATGTTTCCATTCAGTCATAACGTAGTTTCTTTTTAAAGTTGTAATCAAGCAGTTTAGTTGATTTTCATTAATAAAGGCTTGAAGCCGTATTTTCCATGAATCACTAACGTTTCTGTATCTCATAGTTGAATGACGAACTACATTATCTTGTACGACGTACGGACTCGTATAAACAATTTCAAATCTCCGAATCTCCGGAGCGTGGAGCGGAGTACTCTAAGTCCCCAGAGCGCGGACTAGAGTATAAACGATTTCAAATCTCCGAATCCCCAGAGCGCGGAGCGGAGTACTCTAAGTCCT
Source organism: Allium fistulosum (assembly GCA_030737815.1). Lineage (NCBI taxonomy): Eukaryota > Viridiplantae > Streptophyta > Magnoliopsida > Asparagales > Amaryllidaceae > Allium > Allium fistulosum. Next base: position 458,850,099 of record CM060905.1, read on the forward strand.
CGGAGCGCGGACTAGAGTATAAACGATTCCAAATTTCCAAATCCCCAGAGCGCGGAGTGGAGTACTCTAAGTCCCCAGAGCGCGGACTAGAGTATAAACGATTCCAAATCTCCGAATCCCCAGAGCGCGGATCGGAGTACTCTAAGTCCCCGGAGCGCGGACAAGAGTATAAACGATTCCAAATCTCTGAATCCCCAGAGCGCGGATCGGAGTACTCTAAGTCCCCAGAGCGCGGACTAGAGTATAAACGATTCCAAATCTACGAATCCCCAGAGCGCGGATCAGAGTACTCTAAGTCCCCAGAGCGCGGACTAGAGTATAAATGATTCCAAATCTCCGAATCCCCAGAGCGCGGATCGGAGTACTCTAAGTCCCTGGAGAGCGGACTAGAGTATAAACGATTCCAAATCTCCGAATCCCCAGAGCACGGATCGGAGTACTCTAAGTCCCCAGAGCGCGGACTAGAGTATAAACGATTTCGAACCTCCTAATCCCCTGAACGAGGATCAACTTACTCTAAATCCCCGGAGCGCAGATTTAGAAAAAAGGTCCAAGTACTCGAGAAATGTGGAATAAGGAATATGCCACGTCCGGAGATGTTTGAACAACATGAAAATGGACTGGGAGATAAGGCAACTCATAAGAACTTGAGTTATGGCTACAATTAGTCATCAAACCAAAGAAAAGCAAGAGAATCATTCGAACGAAAAAGAAACTAAAAACTTTATTCGATCAGTCCAAAATGGGGTTACATGATCACTCCTACAAAATTCAGACCTATCTATACAAACTACAAGCTACGGAAGATAAAATCAATTACAAGACTTAAGCAAGAAGCTCGTTGAACGAGTTTATCGATTATTTCTTCGATTTCTTCTTCTTGTCTTCCTTTGTCTTTTCCGATGACTCCTCTCCCTCACGCTTTTTCTTGGACTTCTAGCTTGCTACGGAAGCGGAGTCAGGAGTAGGAGACGGAACATCTAGTGGTTTGGACCTGCCCGGGAGGATGATTTTCAAAGGTCTGTTCCGCGGGTCGGTAAGTTCTAGGATTCCAGGTTCAACTTTGACCTCGGCCTTTTTCTTCTCCTCTTCGGCAAGGCGGTCCTTCATGCTCATCTACGAGGTATGCTTGGAGGCGCTGGTGATTTTAATTTCATCATTCCCTTCGGCAGGAGATGAAGTGTCGAGCTTATCATCATCCAGCGCCCCGATCACCTGAGCATCGGGACCAGGGAGTACTCCCGCGTGGATAGCATCGCTTGTTTTCCCTGCCTCCTCCCTAGCGTCATCGCTCCTCGGAGTTGGCTCGGCGTCAGAACAACCTGCACAAAAACATAAAGAATGAGCGTTAGAACGAGTAGCCACTGCTGAAAAAAGACGGGATCTTTCAACTTCTAGAGAAAGAAGAATTTCCTACCAGGTTCCGGTTGGCTATCGGTGGTGCGTGGGGTTTCGCCCTCCAGGATAGGGGATAGCACATGAGCACCGAGCCCGGGGTCTTCGGGGTCATAACCAACATGCTGCTCGAATGGATCAAGTGTCGGCCGACCGGCCGATTGAGCAGCGGGTTGAGCAGCAGTATGAAGAGCAGTAATATTGGCCCCAGACGGGCCAGCTTCATCATTTTTCTCTTTTGGAAGGGGAGAGCCTTTGCTGTAAAGTGCCAATGCTGCGGATAAATCCGATTGGCTCATTCCCCCTAAGGAACTCCTTCACCAAGGCCTCCTCATCAACCTCTTCAGATCCCGACTCGATCTTCCTGATCCTTATCAAAGTTTCCCAGGCCTCAGCTAGGGATTCGAGAGAGCCGTCGCCCAAGAACGTTAAGTCGCGATGCATGAGGACGCGGGCTCCGTATTCAGCAATCAACGGGTCAAACATGCATTTGACCTCTTCCCTACCGGCTTCTGCGGCCGCCTCGAGGCGAGAATCAATCTCCTCCGCAGCCTTTCTTTTGCCCTCCTCGCGGGCCTCATCCCTCATTTTCTCAACCCCGGCAAGTTCGTCATCGAGCTTCGCTTTCAGGAGACGAGTAGCGACGATTTCATCACTGTATCGTTGTGATTCTTCTTGAGCAGCTACCTTGTCCTCCTTCTCCTTGGAGAGTAATTCTTTCAGCTCTCTGACTTGCACGACGAGCGCATCCCTCTCATTTTGGACAGAGTCTTTCTCTAGGGCGAGGGCACCGCTGCGTTGGACTGCTTCGTCAAGCTCTTTTTTGTGAGCCGCCTCTAAACAAGTAACCGCCTCAGCAGTATCTTTTGCGCTTTGTTCAACGGCTTCCAGCTTCGACTTATACGAAGCGAGCTCTACGTCTTGGTGCTCGATGATGTTTTTGTCGCAGCCAGCCTCCAGTTTCAGGCGATCAATCTCATGTTGGCGCTCAACGGATACCTCTGAGATCTTCTCCACCAAGTGCACAAACGCATCATGTTGAACATAGACGTCGTTATTGCAGGCAATGGCACTCTGCTTCACATGCCCGGGAATATGATGAATGGCTGGGAGGAACTTCAGACCGTCGAAGCAAATTTTCGGAAACTTGGCCTTAAGATCGACCATCTTTTCCGCAACAGTCGGGTCCACCGCAGGAGTAGGAGGAGGAGGCTTTGAAAGTTCCACTCTTTTTTGTTGCTCCCGAACTTGCCTTGTACTCGATGAACCGGAGTGTTGTTCTCGAGGAGCATCAGAGTGGCAACCCTTCTGTGAAGTTTTATCTTTATCCGGCACAGTTGGAGGAAGGGGATCACGAGACTGCAAAGATTGAGAATATGCCTTCTTGCGGTGAGACGACTCACGGGGACGGTTGTCTCTATCTTCATAATCGTCTCTGCCCCTGCGTCTGCCTGAACCAGAGTCTTGTCCAGAGTGATGAAATATGGAAGAGCCATGAAGGCGATCGAGTCCGTGAGAACACCCCATATCACCTGCAAAAAATGGAGATAACAACGAGTTAAGAAAAATCCGTAAGATAAGAAAAAACTTGAAGTGTATGATGGAATGCGTATGTGCGTGTGTGTCCTAGTGTTCCCCCCGACGGACCAGTTCGTTTATCTTTACTAATCGGAGTGTTGTCTCCTTGGACCGGGAGTTGAACTCCCGCATGGCCTCTAGCGGGTGAAGAAAATTTGAGGGCTTCAGGATCATCAAACCCGTAATTAAGTATATCTTCGGGAATAGAAAGGTTCGATAGACCCCTCAAGGAACTTTCCAGGTGTTGCGAGGAAGCCTCTTTCTCAGGCGGGATAGGCGTGACTTTTGAAGTGCCACCGACTTTCTCCTTCTTCACTTTATATTTTAACTTCTTCTTTCCCTTCGAAGGGGAGGATGACGTCTCAATATCTTGAACTTCGATTGCCGGATTCCAAGCGGGACCCACATTCTCGCCCTGAGTCTCAGGAGCTTCGTCTTCTTTGTGCTCACTGTCTTCATGCATATCGGGAATGCGGCACGACGACGACCCGGCCTGTTTTTTCCCTTTACCGGACGGAGGTTTGGGAATGGTGACACCTTCTGGAAGGCTGATCCGACGACCAGGGGCTAGCAAGCCAAACCCCGACAGTGATTCATTTGAAATGATAGCTCGGATGTCTCGATCCTCGGCAGGAAGAGCTCTAATGGATTCGACAGCCTCAGAATATCCTCGGCCTTCCGGACGCGGGTTGATACCTGAAAAGATGAAAACAGAGAGTTAGGAAAAACATGACTCCGGTTAAATGCGAATGGTGACTCAGAAGAGAAACTTACTGCCTTCAACCCATCTCCTCGCAAAACCGGGAGGGCAGCGCACATAGAACCATTCCTGTTTGTACAGGGCGAATTTACTGCATGCCCCTGTCAAGATCTGGCATTTGTGGTACGGCTCGAGGAACATAAAGGAAGGACTGTCTTTCTGTCTCTTGATCATATAGATGTATCTGATATCACCGGTGGTTGGAGGTCTGGAGAAGACGGCCATGAAAAGTAAGTAAGTCCCATATAGAAATGCATGGCCGTTCGGGTGCAGCTGTGACGGAGCTATGTCGATATACTGCAATACATCCCGGAGAAATAAATTGAATGGAGGCACGCTGCCCATCCAACGCATGAACTTGTTACAGGTAGTATACCCGACTGGGGGCAGATGAGGACGATCGTGTCGTGAAGGAACTAACACGTCGGCAAAAGGGATGCCATGAATGGAGCATATCCATCGAAGAGCGGCTTCGTTGACCTTCGAAGCTTGTGAATCGATCAGATTGTCTAGTAGGATTGTCGCCTCCAGGGCATCAGGTGCTAGGTTATGAACTGGAGAAGTCGACGGATTAGAAGTATCAGCGGCTACTTGCCTTGGTGACGGCCCAGGCCTGCCGGATATAGTGGCGGAGCTAGACTTTCTCGACATTCCCGATAAATAACGAACCTGGCTAAGTGCTTGAGAGAACTATACTTAAAAAACATTGAACGTTAGAATTAGCAACACGAGTTTTCCCCCCACGTGGTGTGTGAACTAGTGCAAGCATTCGTGTACAAGCAATAAGAATCTAAAGATTTCAAAGACATAATAATGAGCTTCGAATCGTCGCCTTCGAAGACCGTCATCGCTGACCGTCTCAAAGAGCCCGCCTGGTGGTGAGTACAGTTCCAGATTCAGAAAACATATGATTTATAGAGTGACCGGCCTAAGTGTAGTTTCACATTTATACTGTTCGGCATTTAAATAGTGTTCGGCAATTGTATTGTTCGGCCTAAGTATAGGTCAGCATGTATGTTCGTTCGGTGTGTCAAGTGTTCGGTTAGGTCCTGTTCGGCATTCAGACTGTTCAGCCTAGGTATAGTGTTCGGCTTTATTTGGCTCGGTCTAAGTTCTGTTCGGCAATCGTATTGTTCGGCTAAGTTATTGTTCGACATTTTAATACGTGTTCGGCTTGGGTTTTGTTCAGCTAGGTTATTGTTCGACATTTTAATGAGTGTTCGGCTTGGATTTTGTTCGGCATTCTAGCGTGTGTTCGGCCTTACTGTTCGGCAGCCTCCACCATTCGGCGCATGGCAACATACGCCGAACCAGAGCTATGCCATCCAACGCCCTTAACACCTCCAACGTTTTCCGTTCCTTTTTTAACTTTGGTTCGGCGAGATGAAGCTAAATACAATAGCCTTATGTGCAAACACCCCAAATCCTTCCTCCTCGCCTCGCATTATCGTTCGGCAATAAGGACGACCTACTTGAAAGCTTTCTACATGACACACTTGATCATCTCGCTTGAAACCTATCCGAGTTATACGAGGAACAGTACCTAGTTTGCAGTTAGGAGATTAAGAAGGAATGGTCATGTTGTAAATCTTCTCGGCTAGCGAGAATTGCAAATCTTTGAAGAGTGACAGAAGTGAAAAGGTAAAAGAGAGGAGACGAGAAGGACCTGGTTATATAGGGGGAAGGTAGAAGTTGAAAAGACTATACCCGGTAGAACCGGTCAATGCCACAGTGTTCGGCATCAGAGCAAAGTGTCGTTCGGCACATGAGGAAAGTTGCACTAGATTCAAAGCGCATCACGTTCGGCGTCCGGGCCACGCTCGTCACACACCTCCGTTGCAGGCATCTTCGAGGAGACATCGCCAAGGAAAGTTGCACTAGATTCAAAGCGGATCACGTTCGGCCACGCGATACATTTTGGGGGGCAAGTGTTTCCTGGAGATTTGACCAGGCAACTAGTACCCAGAGAAGTACTCGGCATCCATAGCGTTCGGCATCCGTAGTGCTCGGCATCCAGAAAGACTCGGCGTCAAGTAGTGTTTGGCGTTCGGCGTAGTACTCGGCATCAGTAGTACTCGGCATACAAAACTACTCGGCTTCGACTGGCACTCGGCGTCGACCAATGCCCAACGTCAGCTAGCGTTCGGCATCAATAGAACTCGGCGATAGGAGTGATCGGCAATAATAGCACTCGGCATCAAGTAGAACCTGGCAACAAGAGTACTCGGCATCCCATGGTACTCAGGGTAGTACTCGGCAACGGGAGTACTCGGCATTCTGAAGACATTCGGTATGCACAGCTACTCGAGGTAACAATATCGTTCGGCCTGCACGCATTGTTCGGTCAAGAGCTTCGGACAGAAGTACGTTCGGTCTTCATTGCAACCATCCTGCACTTCCCACACATCAGACGGACCGTTCGACATGGAAAGGACCGTTCGGCACTATAGCGTTCGGCATGCTTGGTTCGGCGAGCAGCAACCACCGTACTCGGGCTAGAGTGTTCGGCCACCAAGCCCACTTGGGAAGTCCAGCCCATATTTGCCTATAAATAGAGGGGCAGGGTCACAGTGAAGAGGATCCTTTTTTAGAGAGAGAACACCGGGGAGACTCTGCTATTTTGGAGACTCATCTTCTCTACTTAACAACTTCATTCAAGCATTTGATTCACGAATTGTATTTGTAATCAACAAGAAGAAAGATCAATAAAGTTTAATCTCAAAGTGGACGTAGGCAATTACGCTGAACCACTATAAATTTGGTGTTCTTACTTTCTGCATTTAAATTAGCATTATCTTCTCTGTTTAATTTATCTTCATCACTTATATCTCTACACAATCTTTCTCTACGAGGTTAGTGACCAATTTTGGTGCTAACATAAGCTCTATAATGTATGGTTTTATAACTTCTCCTATGATTGACACTAAGAAATTCATCTAATATAATCTTGCCCTTGTTAACTTGCTGAGAGGAATAAATAGCATATAGGGCTTAGAAGTCATGTTTATAAACCTTTTCACAGCTTCTGATTTGTGGTTGAAGAGAATGAATGAGTGCACGATGAATAATTCTTGCCTTAGGATGTAAGGCACTTGATTTTAATTCGGCTAAATCATCAGACAAAAATCTATGTGATACTTCATCACGTTCATACATATTAACATCAACCATCTCAATGTCTAAACCTTCGGATGGACATCTTAAAATATGCCCTAATCTTTGTAAAGGTAAATAAATTTTAACACCACAAACCAAAGTCCAAATGCAATTATCTTTGTTTTGAGGATTATGATGGTCTAGACTCATATTAGCATAGAAAAGCTTGATCAAGGGAGGATAAATCTTAATATTATAGCGTCATACCTAATAAGAGAGTTGAAACCATGTGCTTCCGCCAATTCTCTAATAGCATTCCATTAAAATCAGGAACTTCATGAAAGCTCCTTCAAAAAGCTTGAAATTCGTCATGTTATTAAATCTATTGACAGTCGTATCGTTGTGGAGCCATGATCTAATTTGGGTCTGAGATGCACTGGTAGATGATTCTCTTGTTCGTTTCGATCTAGGTGGCCTTTTTTATTTTGAAAAAGAGGAGAAATTGGATTTTTTATTTGGAGGAATTAGGATTTTTCTTTTGTTAGTTCTGAAAAGTGAAGAGATAGGTAGTGAATGAATGGGTAGTTGATAATAAGTATTGATTTAAGCTAGGTTTGTGCCTTGAAAAATGTGCTATTCTATTTTAAAAAATAGAAAATTGTTTAGGCAGCCGGATGAAATGTTTTGGGCAGCTGGCTGATTACAAACCCATAAAAAAGTTAATTTTTGGTACAATTCAGTAGGCTGAAGGTAAAGGGTTAGCCAGTTGAATCCTAGGTTGAAATTATAATACTTTTGAATATTCAGCCATCTGAATTGTTGAATTCAACCAGCTGTTTATGTTGATTTTTTATAGATCGTCCTATTTTCAGCAATTTCCATCTTTATTTAACTATGTACGCCATACATTTTTTGTTTATGAGCTTTTATTCTTATACATAAATAAAATTTTGTTTCAAAAAACTTATTATATATGTAAATTACAACATCAATATTATGAACATAATTTTATGAAAATATAAACTTTATTTTTTAGAGTTCTTGGATTCGTTTGAAAAATAAATTTCGAATGAGCTTGGTTCAACTTTGATGTCTTCCTGTAATGGATTAATAGGAGACCAAGTATTACGTCGAATAGGAGATATATTTGTACCACCTTGATCCCAAGAATTTGGAGATATGTGAGGTCGTTGAGGAAATGGATTGCGCACACCTTCTTTAGGGATAGTTCCATAGAATTTTAAAGCAAATTGTTCGAGAAAATTTAAACGTCTTCCATAGTGTTTTTGCTCGTAATACATCTCATGTTGTATACTTAAAGTTTCACGCTGGTAATGACAAATATCACCGATTTTCTCCTTGGTAGAAGGTGATCCTAATTCTAAATTTCTTCTAGTTCTTTTGCCATTTGGTGTATATCAAGTATAGTGATTTGGAGATGGAGTAATTTTTACTAGAACATACACTGGAGTAGATTTGTTAGACAAATCCGAAGTTGGATGTGGTATACAATTGATGAGTAGTCGAAATTTTCTTGAGAAATTTTTTTACAAGAATTGAAGTGGATGTTTGTTTGTTTTATTAAATTTAAAAATATTTTCTTCATGTATATATATTAATTTCATTAGATATTTCTAAATTTGACTTTCCTGGTTAACATTATTCTTTAAACAAGAGCCAATCTTTAATTTATATCTATGTTATAAATAGTATGTTTCTATGTTAAAAAATACAAAATGATTATCACCACATATAAATTAGAAAGGAGGAGAGATACTAATGCCAATAATAAAATAGAACATTGGAAAATCACATGTCTACCTTCCATGAGTGCAAAGTTCGAATACCATTAGCTCTAATTTTTGTTCCACTTTATTATTACATTTTTAATCATTTTATAACCTTTCTGTGATGCCCCACCCCGAGACCCACATTAACAAAGAGTATTACTGGGTAATACGGTCTGTTAATGCGAAGAATAGGGCTGGTTAGGAGCGACCATCATAGTTTTGTATTAAATAAGTATTAAGTACGTCCATAATGTGCTCATTTTTTTTTCATTTCTCATTTCATCTTAAGTGGTTCGACGTACTTAATCCTTATCTAATACGATACCATGGTGGCTAAAAGATCGATCCAGAACAAAACACGATAGAAATAATATACACAAATCACAGAACAGCAAACATAGTCATCTATAGATATATATACATCAAGTTCAATACAAAGTGTCATACATGAGTGGTGATATACCACTATATAAATATACATCAAATCCCCATAAAAGAATATACATGAATAAGTCAAGTTATCACACTACAAGATGAACTACACAATACTAAGTATAAAATCCAAAAGGTCGATAAGATGATCCATGGAGAACAGCTAAGCCAAAGCCAACTAGTCTATCCTGCAACTCGGTCTGACTCGAGTAATGAATACACGGGTCAATCTAACTTGAACAAGATGATCAACAATGATAAGTAAGATATAAGTCTCGTAAGGGAAACATTCCTTTAATATAAAAAATGAAATAAACTCGGATTTACTCAAGTTCACGTGATGGAAACACAGAAACATCTCAAGGGTAAACTCATGAATATCATCAATTTAATAAAAATGTTTCCTTCTTAAAAACTACTCGAAATATAAAATTCTGATAAATCACACAAAAACTCAGAAGGAAATCACAGAAATCAGCAGAAAACTTAGAAAGTCTCATAACTCGTGGAACGCAATTAAGAGTTCAATACTCAGAAAATCTCATATCTCGTGGAACTCAATTAAGAGTTCAAAATCTTATAAATGAAATCACCATATATAGATAAAATCTCATATAGCCCTAGGCTATAAGAAATATATAAAACAGCATCTTGAAAATGGTGAAATCATAAAAACATCAAAACTCAAAAAAAATCCCGAATTAGACAAATCCCCGATTGCATGCCGAAACAATGCTGCACGTGCTATCCTCGTGTCCAGTACTATATATTAGGTGCCTATCTCTTGATCCAAAGTCGTAATACTCGTGACGACCGAAGTCATAATAACGCGTGACGACCGAATTCGTAATACCTCGTAACAACCGAAGTCGTAATACATCATGATGACCGAAGTCGTAATAACTCGTGACGACCGAAGTCGTAATACCTCGTGACGACAGAAGTCATAATACACCGTGATGATCCGAAGGTCTATAGTACTGGCATAACTCGTGAATGTGTCGCAAACTCTCAGATAGGAACCCGAAAAGTCTTAACATGCGTCTGATACCACACGTTCTCACTTAACAGTTTACTAACTGCTAATCAATGCCACACTAGAAAACAACATCATCAAATCATAAATCTTAGAAAATCATAACTTGCCTCATCTCATCGGCAAGTACCAAAAGACATCTTAATGGTTTTCCCAAACCATAACTTGCCTCATCTTATCGGCAAGTACAAAAGACATCGTGATAGTTTTCACAAACCATAACTCCTAAACTAGGAGAACTCAAACCCATAACTTGCCTCATATCATCGGCAAGTACAAATAACATCGTAATGGTTCTCATCGACCATAACTCCTAAAATAGGAGATTTCAAACCTCAAAACTCACCAAGGAGTGGCAATCACAAATATCAACCCAAAGGATTCATAGGTTCAAACGAACAAGTCCGGAATTAACCAAAAAAGTAACACACGTGTCCCATACCACATGTTTTACTAAATTGTTTAATTCTCTTTCTCATACGTTCGAAAAGTGAAAAATAGTGTATTTTATATATAAAATAATTTGCTTGAGAAAACTGGATTTTTAAACAACTTTTGAAATCATTTGGAAAACCATTATTTGAAAATCCCCTTAATATAGGAAATAAATATATTTTAATAGCTTTAAAATAATTTTAAAATAATTTATAAATATTGAAAAATATGTATTTCAAAATTCATTTAAATTATAAAATCATTTCAAAAGTCATTCAAGAAAATTTGTATTCGAAAACAAAAGAATACATAGAAAATGTTGAAAATCATCGCATGAAAACATCTTGAAAATTCATCAATCCGAAGTTCGGATCATCGAAAATCATTGGCTCACCTTTTGATAGGATATAGCCATTTGAATGCATCACAAAACAATACAAGAATCAAGTGGAAATGTCGCTGGATCAATAAGCAAAAGGAAGCAGAGCAACAAAATGAAGAAGGCATTAAAACAGTGCCTAGGTCGACCCCCAGGTCGACCTGGAAGAAGCATAGGTCGACCTTAGGGTCGACCTATGTGGGTGAAGGGTCGACCTAGGCCACGCAAATTATCAAGCAGTTATCTGCCTCTCTCGATCTAAATTTGCACGACATTTGAGACATCTACAAGTTGAATTAGACTATGAATTTTTGCATGAACAAAGTGCAACACTCAAACTATAATTCAGAAAAGATCCAGCATGGATTCGAGGCAAAATCAAAGAGTTATGAACATCCAAAGTAGCAACCAGAAGCAGTTTTCACAGAAAGTATATAACTACAGGAAAACACTTACAGTAAACTCAAATCAACATATTTCTTTCACAAAAAAAGTTCAGAGTTAGAAATTCATGAATTTTACTCACCTTAGCAAGGATTCACAGCGATTTGTGAAGCAAGTTGCAAGCTTTTTGGTGCAAAGAAGCTTTATAAACCTAAAACAGACAAGATATAGAACATGCAGAACAAGAAAACAATGGTTACCGACAATCTCTGTACAAAATCAAGAATTGATGAAATGAGTTATTGTTTTGGCTTTGATTACCTTGTTTTAATCTTTTACTAGCTAATTCTTTCTATAATTTTTAGCAAATTAGAGCAAGAATTCAATTTGACAAGGAGGTGGCCATTTTTCTATTTTCTGTTAGTTTTGAGAAGAAGCAAAAATGAAGGGATAAAACTTACGTTCATTTGTTTTTTCCTCTTTTCTTGAATACTCTAGAAATGGGTTTTGGATCTAACCTCTACTTACTAAGCCCATTTCCATACCTAGTGAAAATTTCACCAAGTAACAACATGTTTCTACTCTATTTCTTATTATAAACACACATTTTCACACCTTAAAAGCCAAATAAGATTCAACAACAAATGTTTATGCAAACTAGAACGTTTTAACGAAAAATAAAAATTATTCTAACTATAAAAATTAATTTCTATAATTAAAACCATATTTTTACTTAAATATCACAATTTACCCCTTTTATTACATAAAACATCATTTTTAACATAAGAATTTATACAAAAATTGTTTTCTTGTCAAATTAAATACAACAAACTATTCTAACTTTATTTTTACATCAAAATATATTTTAACCAATATTTCATCTTTTTATTTATAGAATACCTCATAATAAATTAAACACTACATTAAAAAAATTAATGAAAATCCAATATTGGAAATAATTTACATAATTATTGCATTTACTCAAATAAAACCCATAAAATGTTCATTTTCTTTCAAAACCAACATAATAAAGTTTTTAAACTTTATTTTCAACAATTTACATTTATTTCAACAAATTAATGTTGAACAAAAAAATACCTAATCAATTAATTAACCCAAAATTAACATATTCGCATTATTAACAAACTTTTTTTTCCTAAAATAAAATCTCAACCGAATAATCTTAGTCCAATATATTCTCCAAAACTCATTATTTATTTAAAATAAACAATTTTAACAAATTTATACCTCCAATTTATTTTACTTCATAATATTAAATCATAACCACTGTTATAATTTAATATTACAGGTAATCACCAAAACCAGGGTTGTTACAGACTCCCCCTATAAAAATTGCGTCCTCGCAATTTCTAGAGAAGAGCTATAAACAACATGATTTAATTCATCAAGAAAAAGAAAAAGATAGCTCGAGTTCAAAATTTTCCTCACCCTTAACTCAAGAATATAGAAACTCAAGATAAGATTTCTCAAGAAATTCAATGTTTTCCCCAGTATGGACATTGGGATTATCAGACCATTGAACTTGTATGAGCATAACATCATGATTTAGAAGGCACCACACCTTCGAAACAAGAACACAGACATGATGCAACCCAAAAGATCAATCGGGTGAGAATGATTCCTCCAAGGCTTCTCGAATAGAGTCAGGGTTTAATCACCTCTTTTCCTAAACTCCAACTCATAAGATAGAAATCATCATGATCTTCCGTATAAAGCTACGAAAGGTGTCATTCTGATATAAGGTTGATAACCACTACGGAAAGAAATCTCAACAAGAGGTAGGCGGTCTCTCCCAATACCGCCAAACTCATACGACTGTCAAAAAGCAAGTCGTAAATAATCGCATGAAGGCAAGCTAGACTCAAAAATGGATTTTATGTTTTATTTTATTAAACAAACATTCATAGAGTTTTCAATCCATTATCCTCACAAACAAATGCTCAATTTTCAATTCTTGAATATTTTCAAAACTTCTTATTTAAATTTTAATTCAAGGATACTACTCTTTATTTAGAGTAAATTAAATTTGAGTTGTCTCATTCTCTAATTCTACCACAAATATATTTATTTGTTGATACATATTTTTCACTCCATTAATCTATTAAGTTACACTCACTAATAGAAAGTATTACACTTTACTTTTGAATGAAACAAAACTCTTTCAATTCAGACCTGCTATAAAGAATTCAAGTTTTGGCCTAGGAATCATCAAAATTGAGAATTCTTATAAAATGGAAGTTGTTCTACTAAGTCTGAGCTTTTCAGCAATATAAAGGTCATCAAAATTGGATTTACGGTTTGAAAGTTATGTCAAATTTACTTTCAGCTTAATCTTAGAAATTTTAAAATAGGACAGAAATGTCCATCCACTTTCAAACCCATTTTAAATTGAAATAGAGGCAAAATTTTCAAATTGGTAAAAAGAAAATTTATAGCTTACTGAAAGCTCTTTTATTTACAAAAAGATTAAGCTCGTTTGGAACTCTAAATCTCAAGTTATTGCCATTTTAATATAGTATTTTACAATTAAATTTTCCAGCTTTCAACCAATTTAAATTTTGAGATTTCCTCATACCATTCTAATTTCAAACTTTATTTTCAAAACAAGCTTTCTATACTAAATCATTGATTCCAAAATCCTCTTTTCTGGAAAACTAAGACATTACAATGTTTTGATTTACTTCATGCAATTTTCTTTTAAAAGAAACCATCCACAATTAGAAATACATTCATTACTTTTCACAAATAAGTTCTCCAACAATTAATTTTTAAAACTCAATTTGAAAGAGATAATTAATCTCTTCCATTTATAAGACACAAATATTCATCCAAAATAAATTTTGGATTTATATTTTAAATTTTAAAATTGTTCTCTTCTTTTTCAATAAAATAATTCAATTATATTCGTCAGTGTTCTTCTATTAGAAAAATTTGCAATTTAAATTTTATTGCATTTACTCATCATTAATGAATACAAGGACAACTCATCGAGATATTCCAAGAATACTCGATTCATAAGATTGATGAATTAAGCAGGAATGTTCGTTAACCAAACGGTATAACGAGCCCCTCATAAGACTCATAACGAGTGCGGAATGCGGTAAGAGGAACGCTATCCTCCGCAACTCGTAACTGATGAAAATCGGTGCAAATCAAATAGAAGAAAGATACCATCACCACACAATTGATCGAACATGTCATCGATCTTAAGCAATGGATATTCATTCTAATGGATAACTCGTTAAGCTTTGCGGAAATGGATGCACAGGCTAAGAATACCCTCAGATTTCTCAACAAGAATAACCGTGGCACCCCACGATAATGACTGGACTGAATGAATTGCTTGGCTTCACAATTCAACAATTACTTATAGAATTCCTCATTTCCCTAGCTGACATCCTCGTGGGAGGATGACTAAAAGGTTGAAAACCAGGAATGAGGTCAAAACGAAACTCAATTGACCGATTGGGTGACCAACCCGAACGGAGTCGAATACATCAGAAAAAACCACAAACAACTGCATTTGAAGATACTTCATCATCATCTCGAGACTCGAGAGTGATTAAGGATACATTGGAATCTCCATCAACATTCCGAAGAAAAAGAGACATCAAATCATCCGAATCAGGATACCTAAAATATTGAATCCTTTCAAAACATAGGATTTGGCTTTATAACATACAAGCAAATCTGTTCCCAAATTCACATCATACTCAAGATAGTGAATAACGTGCAAAATTGCATAAAAATGAAAACTACAAGGAACAACCTCAATATTCTTACTCAATAAGCCAAATATTGCGGATCCCCTTATTAGGGTTTGCAATCCTCAAGGAAGTAATAAGACAAGAACTTCCAACGGCATCATAAATTCCTTCGATAGGGATGAGTGTCAAACACCCGTACCGAAGAGAACTCGAATAGAACAATCACAATAAAGATTGTTCATAAGGTATGATATTATTAATTCATTTATGGAATACTATGGAATATAAATATATTCCTAGACATATTCCCAACTTATATCTACCCCAAAGGACTCGAGAAGGTTAAGAGTAGGTTTAGAACCAACTTCGATTGGGGACGATGTTTTCACTCATATTATACTAGATGTATAGTAATTGTGTATATTTTTCTATGTTTATTACATTTTGTTCCAAATTCAGCTCTGATACCAAGTTGTGACGCCCCACCCCGAGATCCATATTAACAAAGAGTATTACTGGGTAATACTGTCTGCTAATGTGGAGAATAGGGCTGGTTAGGAGCGACCATCATAGTTTTGTATTAAATAAGTATTAAGTACGTTGATAATGTGCTCATTTTTTTTCATTTCTCATTTCATCTTAAGTGGTTCGACATACTTAATCCTTATCTAATACGATACCATGGTGGCTATAGGATTGATCCAGAACAAAACACAATAGAAATAATATACACAGATCATAGAACAGCAAACACAGTCATCTATAGATATATTACATCATGTTCAATACAAAGTGTCGTACATGAGTGGTGATATACCACTATATAAATATACATCAAATCCCCATAAAAGAATATACTTGAATAAGTCAAGTTATCACACTACAAGATGAACCACACAATACTAAGTATAAAATCCAAAAGGTCGATAAGATGATCCATGGAGAACAGCTAAGCCAAAGCCAACTAGTCTAACCTAGAACTCGGTCTGACCCAGGTAATGAATACACGGGTCAATCTAACTTGAACAAGATGATCAGCAATGATAAGTAAGATATAAGTCTCGTAAGGGAAACATTCCTTTAATAAAAAAGGAATGAAATAAACTCAGATTTACTCAAGTTCACGTGATGGAAACACAGAAACATCTTAAGGGTAAACTCATGAATATCATCAATTTAATAAAAATGTTTCCTTCTTAAAAACTACTCGAAATATAAAATTCCGATAAATCACACAAAAACTAAAAAGGAAATCACAGAAATCATCAGAAAACTCAGAAAGTCACATAACTCGTGGAACTCAATTAAGAGTTCAAAAATCAGAAAATCTCATATCTCGTGGAACTCAATTAAGAGTTCAAAATCTCATAAATGAAATCACCATATATAGATAAAATATCATATAGCCCTAGGCTATAAAAAATATATAAAACAGCATCTTAAAAATGGTGAAATCATAAAAACATCAAAACTCAGAAAAATCCTGGATTGGACAAATCCCCGATTGCGTGCCGAAGCAATGTTGCACGTGCTATCCTCGTGTCCAGTACTATAAATTAGGTACCTATCCCTTGACGACCGAAGTCGTAATACTCGTGACGACCGAAGCCGTAATAACTCGTGACGACGAGGTCGTAATACCTCGTGATGACCGAAGTCGTAATACCTCGTGACGACCGAAGTCGTAATACCTCGTGACGACCGAAGTCGTAAAAACTCGTGACGACCGAAGTCGTAATACCTCGTGCCTACCTAAGTCGTAATACATCGTGATGACCCGAAGGTCTATAGTACTAGCATAACTCGTGAATGTGTCGCAAAACCTCAAATAGGAACCTGAAAAGTATTAACGTGCGTCCCATACCACACGTTCTCACTTAACGGTTTACTAACTGCTAGTCAATGCCACACTAGAAAAAAAATCATCAAATCATAAATCTCAAAAAATCGTAATTTGCCTCATCTCATCGGCAAGTACCAAAGGACATCATAATGGTTTTGCCAAACCATAACTTACCTCATCTTATCGGCAAGTACAAAAGACATCGTGATGGTTTTCACAAACCATAACTCCTAAAATAAGAGAACTCAAACCCATAACTTGCCTCATATCATCGGCAAGTACAAATAACATCGTAATGGTTCTCATCGACCATAACTCCTAAAATAGGAGATCTCAAACCTCAAAACTCGCCATGGAATGGCAATCAAAATATCAACTGAAAGGGTTCATAGCTTCAAATGAACAAGTCCGGAATTAACCAAAAAAGTAACACACGTGTCCCATACCACATGTTTTACAAAATCGTTTAATTCTCTTTCTCATACGTTCGAAAAGTGCAAAATAGTGTATTTTTTATATAAAATAATTTGCTTGAGAAAACTGGATTTTTAAATAACTTTCGAAATCATTTGAAAAACCATTCTTTGAAAATCCTCTTAATATAGGAAATAAATATATTTTGGTAGCTTTAAAATAATATAAAAATAATTTTAAAAATAATTTATAAATATTGAAAAATATTTATTTCAAAAGTCATTTAAATTATAAAATCATTTCAAAAATCATTCAAGGAAATTTGTATTTGAAAACAAAAGAATACATAGAAAATGTTGAAAATCATCGCATGGAAACATCTTGAAAACTCATCAATTCGGAGTTCGGATCATCTAAAATCATTGGATCACCTTTTGATAGGATATAGCCATTCCAAAACATCACAAGAATCAAGTGGAAAAGTCGCTAGATCGATAAACAAAAGGAAGCAGAGCAACAAAATGAAGAATGCACCAAAACAGTGCCTAGGTCAACCCCTAAGTCGACCTATAGGTCGACCTGGAAGAAGCATAGGTCAACTTTAGGGTCGACCTATGTGGGTGAAGGATCGACCTAGGCTACGCAAATTCTCAAGCAGTTATCTGCCTCTCTCGACCTGAATTTGCACGACATTTTAAGACATCTACAAGTTGAATTAGGCTACGAATTTTTGCATGAACAAAGTGCAACACTCAAACTATAATTCAGAAAAGATCTGGCATGGATTCGAGGTAAAATCAAAGAGTTATGAACATCCAAACTAGCAACCAGAAGCAGTTTAACTACAGGAAAACGCTTACAGTAAACTCAAATCAACAGATTACTTTAACAAAAAAAGTTCAGAGTTAGAAATCGTGAGTTTTACTCACATTAACATGGATTCACAGCGATTTGTGAAGCAAGTTGCAAGCTTTTTTGTGCAAAGAAGCTTTATAAACCTGAAACAGACAAGGTATAGAACATGTAGAACAAGAAAACAATAGTTATAGACATTCTCTGTACAAAATCAAGAATTGATGAAATGAGTTATAGTTTTGGCTTTGATTACCTTGTTTTATTCTTTTACTTGCTAATTCTTTCTTTAATTTTCAGCAAATTGGAGCAAGAATTCAATTTGACAAGGAGGTGGCCATCTTTCTATTTTCTGTTAGTTTTGAGAAGAAGCAAAAATGAAGGGATAAAACTTACGTTCATTTTTTTTTCTCTTTTCTTGAATACTCTAGAAATGGGTTTTGGATCTAACCTCTACCTACTAAGCCCATTTCCATACTTAGTGAAGATTTCACTAAGTAACAACATATTTCTACTCTATTTCTTATTATAAACACATATTTTAACACTTTAAAAGCCAAATAAGATTCAACAACAAATTTTTATGTAAACTAGAATGTTTTAACAATAAAATAAAATTATTCTAACTATAAAAATTAATTTCTATTATTAAACCATATTTTTACTTAAATATCACAATTTACCCTTTTTATTACATAAAACATCATTTTAACATAAGAATTTATAGAAAAGCTGTTTTCTTGTCAAATTAAATACAACAAACCATTCTAACTTTATTTTTACATCAAAATATTATTTTTAACCAATATTTCATCTTTTTATTTATAAAATACCTCATAATAAACTAAACACTACAATAAAAAATTAGTGAAAATACAATATTGGCGATAATTTACAATATTATTGCATTTACTCAAATAAAACCTATAAAATATTCATTTTCTTTCCAAACCAACATAATAAGTTTTTAAACTTTATTTTCAACAATTTACATTTATTTCAACAAATTAATGTTGAACAAAAATTACTTAATCAATTAATTAACCCAAAATTAACATATTCCCATTATTAACAAACTTTTTTTTCCCAAAATAAAATCTCAAACAAATAATCTTAGTCCAATATATTCTCCAAAATTCTTTTTTTATTTAAAATAAACAATTTTAACAAATTTATACCTCCAACTTATTTCACTTCATAGTATAAAATCATAACCACCGTTATAATTTAATATTACAGGTAATCATTAAAACCAGAGTTGTTACACTTTCATTCATATATACTCTATTATCAACTTTTAAATTATGCAACGACATTATTCCGAGTTCCAGCTTAATTTTAGAAAGATATTTTCATTTAAAGGTTTAGTAAATATGTCTGCAACTTGATTTTCTGATGTTACAAATTCAAGAGAGATGGTACCTTTTTCTATGTTGTCACGTAGAAAATGATGTCGGATGTCACCATGTTTAGTTCTTGAGCGTTTATTGGATTTTTCGATAAATTTATAGCACTTGTATTATCAAAATAAATTGTTGATTTGGATAAATTTGTACCAAAATCTTGAAGTGTTTGCTGCATATATATTACTTGAGCACATGCCATAGCAGCAGAAATGTATTCTGCTTCACACGTCGAAAGTGAAACACAATTTTGTTTCTTACTAAACCATGATACTAAAGATTGTCCAATGAAGTGACAAGTACCACTTGTACTCTTTCGATCCATTCGACATCCTCCAAAATCAGCATCACTATATGATACTAACTGAAAAGAACATTCTTTTGGGTAAAAGAGGTCGTAGTCTTTAGTTTTGCTTAAGTAGCGCAAAATTTGTTTCACTGCTCGTAAATGTGATTCTTTGGGATTTGCTTGAAATCGTGCACAAAAGCATACACTCATCATTATATCAAGTCGACCAGCAGTTAAGTAAAGTATTGATCCAATCATACTTCGATATAGTTTTTGGTCAATACTTTTTCCATTTTCATCTCGATCGAGATGTACCGTAGTACTCATAGGTGTCGGTTTAGCAAAAGTATTTTCCATACCAAAACGATTTATTAGATTATTACAATATTTTTCAAAAATATCATTATCGAATTCACCTCCATGATCGCTTCTAATGTTTTTAATTTTTATATTTTTAATATTTTGAATTCTTTTAGCAAGGTTTTTAAAATTTTCTAAAGTAACACTTTTATTTTTCATAAATATTGTCCAAGTATATCTCAAAAAATCATCTACAATTACAAAAATATATTTATTATAATTTATAGATTGAACTTGAGTTGGTCCAAAAAGATCTAAATGTAATAACTCAAGTGGTTGTAATATAGAAATACTTTTCTTTGATTTAAAAGATGATTCACTTAATTTTCCTAACTAACAAGCATCACAAATGTTTTTTACTTTAAAATTCATCTTTGGTAAACCTTTTGCTAAATTATTTTTAGATAATTTTCTTATTGCTTTGAAGTTTATATGACAAAATCTCTTGTGCCATAACCAAGGATCATTTTCTTTTCCTATTAGACATATATTTGTGTTATGATAAACTTTCATATTTAAGATGTATATATTACGTTCTCTAGTTCCTTCAAAGATAAGGGTTTTATTTTGGTCAAATATATTACATTTATTTTCTGAAAAAAATATATTAAAACCTTTATCGCATAGTTGGCTTATACTAAGAAAATTATGTTTTAAACTTTTAACTAGTAAAACATTTGTAATAAGAGGTAAGTGTTATCCTGCCTTTTGGCAAGGCCATGACACCAAGAACTTGACTAGAAACCAGTAACGGTTCGTCTTAGAGATCGGTGATACCCAGGCTCACTATGGATATTAAAGGATTTTGTTCGAGTCCGGATCAAGCTACAATCGACAAGACACGACGAGCGAAGCAATGAGAGTCAACGCCCCAAATTTCAAGTCAATCCGAGTTCGTATGCTCGAGTTACGATCGATGCAAAATTGGATGAAAAACAGCCTCGAATTCGAATCCATCGACCTGCTGCTGTTCGAATCGATCGAGTTCGAATCCATCAGGGAAAGCTTTGTTCGAATCGATCGGCTCCACATTGATCACCAAAGCCTACTTCAAATCGATCAGCTCCGCATCGATCACCAAAGCCTACTTCGAATCGATCAATTCCGCATCGATCACCAGAGTCTACTTCGCATCCATCGGCTAGCCACTGTTCGAATCCATCAATAGATCACTGTTCGTATCCTTCAAGTCCAGTTGCTTCGTATCCATCAAGAAGTCCTTATTCGTATCAATCCATATCATGGTTATTCGTATCGATCTGGCTACCAGTGTTCGAATCCATCTGGCCACTTCAACTTCATATCAATCGATTGGAGTCATTTCCAATCGATACGAACAAGGCCACACAGTTAACTTATTCCACATATTCTCCATCGATGCGAACAGAGCTTGTTGCATCAATACGAACAAGAGTTACCTCCCATCGATTCGAAAAAGACAAATGCTTCGATACAAACAAGGCGAAAACCCTGGACGACTCGATCGACTCGGCGAGGAAAGTGGATCGATATGAAGAATGCTCGCCACGTCACCACCTGATCACGCGCAACCATCGATTCGAACAAGATCGAGTCGAAATGATCGAGTCGAACCAAACAGCCTGCCGAAAGTCTCCATTTCGTATCGATCATAACTCGAGATCCATAAGTCCAAATGCCACCAAATTTTCATAGGAGCTTACACACGTGCTAAAGAACGTACACACCAAATTTCGACTCCATTGGACGAAATCTTGATCGATACGAAATCCGTTCGTATCGATCACGGATCGGGTCGAAACTTCACGGCTTGGTCGCGTGGGCCCGCTCACATGCCAGAAGAACACTCCCGAGATCTGAGCAAAATATCAACCTCCTACACCTATAAATAGAGCCCTAAGGCATACAGAAAAAGGATCTTTGAATCTTTTGAATTCTCTAATGCCCAGACTCTGCCGGATTCAACTCTAAACTCCATTGCTGCTGCTGCTAACGAATTTTACTACTATAATTCACTGTTATCTGCTGTAACCCACTACAATCAATTTTAATCATCAAAGAAACATCAATAAAGCAATTAACTTCATATTGGACGTAGGCAACATGCCGAACCACTCTAAATTCTTGTGTTTATGTGCGTTTTTATTACTTTCATTATCTGTTTTTGGAGTTTTTGTTAGATAATCCTCTTTTTCCATTTAATTTCTTCATTTTATCTCTTCAAAAACTTTCGAAGAGTGTTGTGTCCAATTTTGGTACAAACACTTTGGTGCTTTCACTGAGGAAAAAACCCAATTTTTCTCCTGCTCCTTGGATCTCCTATCGATATCGGATTGCATAAATCCAAGAAGAAGATCCAGATCTCAATTCTTCAAGCCCTTCCATTCTATTCAGATTTTCATCAGATCTAGGAAAGGACTTTCATCAATTCATCATGGTAAGTACACGAACTGCCTCTACAGCTGCTGATCAAGAAGGACGGGACATACAGAGTCCCGTGCAGTTGCCTCCATCCAACCAAGATGCTGCCGGACCTTTAGATCCATCAGGCCCGGTTACCAGACAAGAGTTTCAGATGCTGCTCCAAGAGTTGACCCAGAGTCGGCAACAACTAACTGAACAACTACGCGCCAACATAGAGTTGACCAACCAGCTGAATCGCCAAAGGCGCAGAAGATCCAGAAGAGAACAAGGTTCTTATTCTTCCATAGAGAGTTCAGCCTCATCTGATGATCATCACCGTTCCACACGCCCACGGCTGGATGTAAGCTACACCTAGGCCACATGACACCAACCTGCCTCGAATCTAGGACAACCCAGAACTGGACCATCCACTAGTCATCATACCGGACCTTCATCCCGAGGAGGTGCTGCTCCTTACCATGTCACAGGCAACCTTGCTACTGCCACCACTACCGAACAAGGAGTTGATGCTAGAAATCAACCTGATCCTCATCGTAGCCAACGAGAGCACACTCCGGAGCCCTATGTCCTAGAAAATGTTGAACCAGGGAGGCGAGGCATGGACCGTCGACCACGTCCGGTCCAGACTCGCACTGTGGAACCCGACCACACCTTGGCGCAGCATGCTCCAAATATCCGAATGCCAGATATACCGACGATAATTCGTCAGATGATCCGTGAAAGTCAGGGTCTCACTAATGACGACTGGGGAATCTCCCGGAGTCATACCCCTTTCACTGATGACATATTATATGTTGAACTACCTCGGCGCTTCAGGATGCCAACTTTACCAGTCTATGAAGGAAGTTCTGATCCCAACCAACACATCCTGAAGTATGAATGGCTGATGAATGCTGCGAGAGCTGATGATGCAGTAAAATGCCGTAGTTTCCCCATTTCCCTAGGGGGCATTGCAACTATGTGGTTTACTTGCTTGCCACCACGATCCATTTCTAATTTTGACCAGATGGCCACCAAGTTTGTTAAACAATTCTGTATGCACGTAGCAAGGCCTAAAGATGTTAACACTCTGTCTAGTCTTACTCAAGCTCATGGAGAAACACTTAGACGTTACTTGGAGCGATTCCACATTGCGTGTGCATAAATTAGCAATCCCAATGACAACTCTATCCTGATGGCATTGACTAAGGGGATTGATCCTGATTCCGAGTTCAGAAATTGGTTAGCTGGGAAACCGCCTGCGTCATTGGACCATTTCTATTCCAAGGCAGCCCAATTCTTGAGAAGGGAGGATGCGAAATAGTCTAGGAAGCAGGATGTCGCAGGGCCCAACATTGAAGGAATTCAGAGTAACATCGTCGTTAAACAATCCGGGGAGAGTTCTGGAAAAGTTCAGTTGAATATACAAAGCAAGCAGAATCAGCAGAGGGACAGTGGAAATCAAGGCAAGAAGCGAGATCAAAGCCGTGGTCCATGACGTAGAGCTCTCATGTTTTACAATTATACTCCATTAAATATGTCACTGGAGAATGTGTATTTGCAGACCTGTAATACCATGCAATACAAGAAGCCTGCCCCGAAGCCGTCAACTGAAAGACAGGTCCAAACAGGGAAGATTTGTAGATTCCATGGGAGTTATGGCCATAATACGAATGAGTGTCGTCACTTACAAGACCTCATTGAAAAGCTGATACGTGAGCGAAAATTGGATCAGTATGTGCGGGCTCCGCAGTCAGGAGGTGCGCGCCCATAAAATCAGAATCGTGCGCCAAATCAAGAAAGGCATGAGGAACCCGCTCGTACTGGCGGGAGGTTGGTTACTAATACAATAAGTGGTGGTCCTCATCCAGCAGACCGAAGCTGGAAGGAAATGGAGTAGTATGCCAGCTCTATCAGGCATGCGGACTTCGAGTGTTATAGTAGTTTTGATGAAGGGGCTCCGGCCAAACAGCAGAAGACGATGACAGATGACATCGTGTTCAGAAACAGAGAAGCTGATACAGTCGAAGCCCCCACTATCGATCCACTGGTCATCTCAGCTCAAGTAGGTCCTGCCTGGATGAAGAGGATCTTAGTTGACAGTGGAAGCTCTATGAATATTATGTTTAAACGAGCTTATGATCAAATGAAAATGGAAGCTAAAGATTTGAAACCTTGTCAATCTCGAATCCATGGTTTCAATGGAAGTGCTACTATACCCACTGGAGTAGTGGAGCTGCCAATGGAGTTGGGAGTTGGATAACGCCGGAGAGTAAGGATATTGCAGTTCGTTGTGTTGGACATAGAATCCCCTTATAACGCTTTCCTGGGCCGACTAGCCCTCGCTGAATTCAGAGCAGCCATTGCCCCGTGGTGTTTGACTTTAAAGTTTCCCACTGATCGTGGAGTAGGAATCATTCAGGGAGATCAGGCTGCTGGGAGATCCTGTTATGTTGCCGAGCTGCGGGAGGCGCAGCGAAAGGAGAAAGGAAAGGGCGTAGAGGAATCTCTCTGCGTCCGTTTTGCTGATAATTGACAATTAACGCCTGGGCCTAGGCCCGGGCACCCCAACCAATTCCAAAGGGATCTTGACCCAAGAGAAACTGAAGACGAAGGAGAATCTAAAGAAAGTCAAGCATCCCCGGCCGAACTGACGATTGATGTCCAAATCGACAATGATAATGATTCAAAGATGATAAAGATTGGCTCTCACTAAGCCAGCAGACTCAAAAGGAATTGGTTGAATTTCTATGGGGGAATCTTAATGTATTCGCCTGGACGCATTCTAATATGTGTGGGATCTCGCCGGACATCGTGAGCCACACTCTGAATATTGACCCGCGGCATTTCCCAGTCAAACAGAAAAGGCGTGGTATGGATCCAGAGAGATCTGCCGCCCTTAAAGAAGAAGTAGAGAAGCTTAAAGCAAACGGTTTCATTCGAGATGCATTATATCCAGAATGGGTGTTGAATCCCATGCTCGTCCGAAAGTCAAACGGAAAGTGGAGAACATGTGTCGATTACTCTGATCTGAATAAAGCTTGTCCTAAAGATAGTTTCTCGCTTCCCAGAATTGATCAGCTAGTAGATTCAACAGCTGGGCATGAGCTCTTATCCTTCATGGACGTGTATTCTGGCTACAATCAGATACCGATGCACTTACCCGACCAAGAACATACCAGCTTCGTAACCAATCTGGGACTTTATTGCTACAAAGTTATGCCATTCAGACTCAAGAATGCCGGGGCTACTTATCAACGATTGGTCAATCGAATGTTTGCCAATCAAATCGAGAAATCCATGGAAGTATATGTAGACGACATGCTTGTGAAGTCACGATTTTCCACTGACCATATTAAAGACCTGGAAACTATGTTCAACATACTTCGAGAATACAGAATGAAGCTTAACCCACTGAAATGTCACTTTGGAGTTGCATCCGGAAAATTCCTTGGGTTCATCGTCAACGCTCGAGGGATCGAACCTAATCCTGAAAAGATCTGGGCAATCAGAAATCTTGAAACTCCAAAAAATATAAAGCAAGTCCAGAGTCTCAATGGGAAAGTAGCAGCATTGAGCAGGTTCATTTCAAAGTCCACTGACAAATGCATTCCCTTCTTCGATCTGATCCCAAAAGGAAAACGAAACATTGAATGGACCACGGAGTGTGAGGGCGCTTTCCAAGCACTAGTTCAGCATCTATCCACACCACCTATCCTGTCAAAGCCTATTGATCATGGGAAGTTGTACATATACTTGGCGATATCAGAAAACGCTATCAGCGCTGCCTTAATTCGAGAAGAAGACATGATACAGAAGCCAGCATACTACATCAACAAACGATTGACTAGAGCTGAGAGGAATTATCCGAAACTAGAGAAGTTGGCTTATTGCCTTGTTATTGCATCAAGGAAGCTCCGACCATATTTCCAAGCACATCCTATTATTGTTTACACCGACCAGCCATTACGACAGGTCCTAACGCTGCCTGAGACGTCTGGTAGGTTACTCAAGTGGAACATCGAACTGAGCCAGTTTGATACCACTTACACTCCAAGACGAGCCATTCAAGGACAAGTCCTAGTCGATTTCATAGCTGAATTTACCGTTCCAGAGGACTTGCCCGAAACCAGTGAAACCCCCAATACGTCTGGAAGCTTTATACTGATGGTGCATCAAACGACCGGTGTTCGGGCGCTGGTGTTGTACTTGAAACTCCCGAAGGCCGATCTATATGTTATGCTTTGAAGTTCGATTTTCGTGCAACCAATAATGAAGCTGAATATGAAGCCCTCTTAGCTGGATTGAAACTTGCCAGAGATTTGAGAATTATCGCTGTGGAAATTTATTGTGATTCACAATTAGTTGTGTGTCAAGTTCGGGGGGAGTATCAAGCGAGAGATCGAAGGCTGGCTGCCTACTTAGCTCGGGTTCAGGAAATACTGAATCAGTTTGATTATTATGCCATTTATTGTATACCTCGAGAACGCAATCAGAAAGCCGATTCATTGGCAAAATTAGCCAGCACAGGTGAAGCTCAGCAAATGAGACTCGTTCCCGTAGAGACGTTAACTTCCCCAAGCATTGACCGGGCAGAAATAGACTGGGTATGCGAAACCGTTCCCGATAAGGATTCATGGATGACTCCACTCAGAAATTACCTTAAGCACGGAACCCTGCCGGAGCACAAAAGTGAAAAGAGACAAGTCCTTCGGAAGGCCTCACGATTCACCATCCAGAATGGAATCATGTACAGAAGAGGGTACTCTGTTCCTCTACTCCGGTGTATCGCTCATAATGAAATTAAACAAGTATTGCATGATGTACACGAGGGAGAATGTGGCGATCACACCGAGGGGCAAGCACTTGCCAAGAAAATACTTCGATATGGATATTACTGTCCTACTGTGAATCGCAATACGTCGGATTATGCAAAGAAGTGTGATAAATGTCAGAAGCATGCTCGAATTCCTAGAGCCCCTCCTACCGAGATAACACAAATGGTCATCCCATGGCCGTTTGCAATGTGGGGCATCGACATCATTGGTACTTTACCTCTGGAAAAAGGTGGTGCGAAATACGCCATCGTCGCAGTTGATTACTTTACAAAGTGGGCTGAAGCTGAGCCTCTTGCTACCATAACGACGAAAAAGTAATCAACTTTGTAGTCCGCAACATTTTATGTCGATTCGGTCTCCCACACACCATTATTACTGACAACGGAACCCAATTCGACAGTGCTGAATTTAAAGATTTTTGCAAACGATTTCACATTCAAAAGAAATTCTCTGCAGTTGCACACCCTCAAGCGAACGGACAGGTCAAAGTGGTCAATAAAGTTATAAAGTTCATTCTGAAGAAACGACTGGAAAAGGTCGGGGGCAAGTGGGTCGATGAACTTCCTATGGCTTTATGGGCTTACCGAACAACCCACAAGTCCACGACCGGTCACACTCCATTCTCTCTCTTATGGTTCAGAAGCTGTTGTCCCAGTCGAGCTTGAAGTACCTTCTCATCGTGTGACATACTATGATCCGAAGACTAATGCTATATTACTTGCTGAATCTCTCGATTTACTAGACGAGAAGCGTGAAGAGGATGATTTGAGGGCAGCCGCGCATCGAAGTCGAGTCGCCCGATTGTACAATGCAAAGGTCCGCCCGCAAATCTTTGAACTAGGCAATCTCGTCTTAAAAAGAATCTATATGGTTCCTTCGCATATGAAGCCAACATAGGAAGGACCGTACGTCATTGAACGAAGGCTCGAAGATGGCACATTCAAATTATCGACCGTTGACGGTCTTACTTTGCCAAGAGCCTGGAATAGCGAGAGTCTTCGTCGCTACTACACATAACAGGCTATGTTATTTCATTTAGTTTATTTTCCATTTTGCAATTTGTTTCTACATTTCGAAATTAGAATTTGTAATAAGGCAGTTGATTTTGCCATATTTTCTTATTTCAGCAATAAAATGCAATCTCTTCGAGCCAGAGCGGTGATTAACTTGAAATACATCATACGAACATCACCATGCACGGAGAGCTAAGTTTCACCATACGGTGGGATTTATTCAAATAGAGAGTGACTATGATGCAACCGGTCACTCGTTAAGTGAAACCCGAGCTCAGGGACAAGCCATCACACCAAAGTCAAAAAAGGATTGATACACGACAATCCTTTACTTAACTGCAGATTCCCAAAGTGCGAACTGGAGTATAAAAATACATCTACGAAGAGGGTGGATCCATCCGCCTAACGACTTCGTCCGTATCTGAACCAAGTTTGAGGAGGGTGGACCTGTCCATCTAACGACCTCGCTTGTTAACTCGAGGTGGATGTGATCCGACCATCCGCGATCCTGATACACCTTTCGCTCCCAGAGTGCGAGTGAAATCCAAAACATACAGAAGATGTGACTGATTGTTTGTTTATCAACTCCGAACTCCCAGAGTGCAAGTCGGAGTATAAACATCAACTCCGAACTCCCATAGTGCGAGTCGGAGAATAAACATCAACTCCGGATTCCCAAAGTGCGAAACGGAGTATAAACATCAACTCCAAATTCCCAGAGCGCGAATTAGAGTATAAATACCAACTCCGAATTCCCAGAGCGTGAAGCAGAGTATAAACATTAACTCCGAATTCCTAGAGTGCGAAACAGAGAGTAAAAACCAACTCCGAACTCCTAGAGTACGAGTCGGAGTATAAATGTCGATTCTGACTCCCCAGAGCGCGGATGTATAATTAAAACTTAAGCCGGCGTGACCAACCGCCAATAAGCAAATGAGGATCCCAGGAGTGCGGATATGATCACCGATAATCGAACAAGTATGGATGAACCACTCAATCTCCACTTGTTCCAAACATCCGTTCAGCGGCACTAGACTCAACGTGTTGTAAGTAAAATGCAATCGCTGGCTGATGTTCAACGACTCAACCCCAAGACTGGGGGGCAGGACTTAAGCATTGACCGTTGACTGAAGCGGTGCAACGTCAAAATTGAACTCGCTTCGCGGTCGCGAACCATGTCCACAGTTTCCAGACTTGATGCAAAAGGACAAACTTGAATCGAAAGCTGGAACTTTACAAGTGCATTTCAAACATTGAAACACTTAAGAAAATACACAAGAAGTTAAAAAAGAAAAGTTTC
Source organism: Allium fistulosum (assembly GCA_030737815.1). NCBI lineage: Eukaryota > Viridiplantae > Streptophyta > Magnoliopsida > Asparagales > Amaryllidaceae > Allium > Allium fistulosum. The sequence goes on from CM060905.1 coordinate 458,879,806, forward strand.
ATTTCTACTATTTATGAAAGAAATTTGTGTACAAGTTTGTTCCAAAAAAAAATTCCTACTAGCAGGGGCCGAACCCGCATCTATACATGGCCAACAAAATGAAAGTCAAAACAAACCAAGGAAGCATGTCTAATCTTTCTTCTTCCTCGGCTTCCTTTTCGGTGTAGACCCGCTGGAGCCGCCACTGACTTTTCCCTTTGAGCCTTTACTTTTTGGTGGTCGGTCTCCAGGCGAGGGCATGATCTCGACATCCTCCTCCGAACTCGAATGAATAGGGATGCTTCCTGCGGGCGGAGTCAGAGGAACATGATCAATTGTAGAAGGTGGAATGGGCACACTAGTGTCGAAAACTGTACCCCCAGGAGATATCATTCTGAGCGGAGCTGGTCCAGGTGCCGCCATCCCACCTCCAAAACTGCCACCATGTGCCGCTGCTTCCATTTCAGCATCGATTTCGGCCAAAATCTCCTCTTCAGTAATCGCTCGAGCCTCGCTGGGAGCGTCAGTAGTTGGCATCGAGGAACTTGTAGCAGGAATGCCTCCACCCATGACAAATGGCAGGTCGGCAAGAGGATCGCCATGATGGTGAAAGAGTTCTTCCATCAGCTGCTCATCAAAAACAAGTGAACTCCCCTGCATTTCGTCAAGCGGCAAAGTTGTGGTTACAGTGGTCGCTTCGGTATGCGTCTGATATGATTCTTGAGTAGCAGGAGGCACGACCGGCGCAACATCAATCACTAGACAAAAAAAGAGAATTGTTAGAACTTAATTCGAGTGAAGATTCCGACTTAAGGCAGATATGTGGAATGTTCAGAATACCTTCCTCAGTTTGACTTGTAAGCGGCTGGACGGCTTCAGTAACTTGCTCTCTAGCCGGAGACATCTGCGGCTGATCTGGATTGTAAGCAAGAATAGCTTGGGGATCGACCGCAGGCAAGGATTCAGGCAGGGTAGACGCTGCAACTTCAAGACTCGCCTCATGATGGTCAACCCCTGAACCCTCTCCTACTTCGAAGTGCTGGGCGCCGAGCCTTTCCTTTTCATGCAGAATCATTGACTTGTGGAGAATCTTCCTTTCATCTTCATTCAGAATGTGATTCTCGAGTTCAAATTCATCTACAGACTCACCCAGATGCGCCTCCTTCTCTTCTTCAACTAATCGGCCCCAGGCGTTGTATAGATGTGCTGGATAATCATTGAGCCAGGCTAGACCCCTGTGCCTCAGCATGTTAGCGTTGTAAACAACGAGAAGGTCTTCAATATCAGCCTCTAGCCTGGACTCGGCCGATTTCACTTTCTCCTCAATCTCAGTCTCCACCTTGCGAACCTTATCCATGGCTGTATCCCGTTCACCCCGGAGCAAGAGAGCCTGTTTGCACGCCTCCTGGGCTGCGTTGTTCACATCATCCTTTTCCTTGGCCATGTCGGAGAATTTGGCCTTAAGCTCGTTGAGTTCCTTGACCGCCGCATCCCGTTCGACAGTGACTGTAGTGTTCCGGTGGCCCATCTCCTCCACCAAGGCGACATGAGTCTGCCTCAACCTCTCCATTGCCACGTTCGCTTCATCAGCTTTTTTGGTGGCCTTGATTTCAGATTTCCGAGAAGACCCGGCCTCGGTATTGAGCACTTGTATGATTCGGTCCTTTTGAGCGATTTCGGTCTCCATTTTCCCAATCGCTTTGGCTCGCTCAAAGGCCAACTTGGAAGCTTTCTCTGCGGCCTTTACCCACTCTCTATACTGGGTGTAGACATCGTGAATATAGTCATGCATCGTGTTTTCCACCCCAGATGGGATTCTCTTTAAGTGAGGTGGAAAGACGTAGCCGTCGAAGACGTAGCCGTCGAAGCATATGTTCGGGAACTCCTTCCTCAACTGAGCAATTTTAATAGCCCCTTCCCCCGTAGGCTCAGTAATGGCCTACTCTGCAATTATGGGAGGCACGGTTTCAATTCGCTGGTGATGAGTTTCGGACCACGAAGTTTGAGAGGACGGTCTGTGTCGTGGAGGCTCTGGCAGGTGTGGAACATGAACAGGAGGCGGAGATGGAAGTCTGAGAGGAGGAGAGCAAGACCTAGATCGAAGTCTGTATTCTATGTGCCTGTCTCGCTCGTACCTCTCCTGGTTAGAGTACCCGCAATCGCGGTCTCTGTCCGAATCCCTCCTGCGGGAACCATAGTAGGTAGAAGACTTTCGGGCCAAGCGAAGGCTCCCAAGCATTGATCCTCTCCCGGACATCGTACCTGAAAATGCGAAATAAAGGGAAAGTTAGTGATCTCTTGGACTAGACGATTTACGATTATGAATCATGCAGTGCAGTGAAGTGTATGTATGTGCAACCCCCCGACCAACCGGAAATGTCGGCCGCACTCATAGCAAGCGACCCGCTCAGATCAAGAGCATTGTCAAGCTCCTCCATCCCGGTGTCGTGTTGAAACGACACATAATCCGGAATCGGAATATCAGCAAGCCCTTCGAAAGGATTCTCTACTTGCGGGGAGGAGCCTCCGAAATTCTAATCCCCTGAACAGTTAAAGACATCACCATGGATTTCAATCTCATGGATTTAGAATGCTTGTGAGAAACTGCCTTGCCATTTCTCCTTCCTCCTGAATCTTGAACACCGGAAGAAGGCCCGGCTTGGAGTTCATTATCGGTGGGTGTTCTCTCCGGATCGACCTCTTCGGTTATCACGGTGCTAGGCGCTTTGCATTTCACACGCTTCTTTGAGACCGCTCTGAGTGTCCCTTCCAGCCGTATGCTTTGCCTACGTTCAATCAGCCCGACAGTTCTCAAGTTTCTGTCGGTTAGAACCAAGTCAATGTTCCTCTCTTCACCTGGAAGAGCTATTAGGATCCGAACTAACTCTCTGAAATACCCACCATCAGGTCGAGAGATTGCGACTGTAAAAGAAGAGAAGTATGTTAGTTTTGAGAACAATTGTTATTATCTTGATAATTCATAAGAAAGACTGCAACCCTTACGTCTATCCAACCAACGACTAGCAAATCCAGGGGGGCATCGAATGTAGAACCATTCTGTCTTAAAGTAACTCAGCCTTCCCCAGGAACCCATTACAATCTGACAGTTCCTGACCGCTTCCAAAAATATGAAAGAAGGGCTATCTCCGCGGCTCTTGATGTTGAAGAGATATCTAATCTCGATCGACTTTGGTGGTCGAAAAAGAATTTCCATAAATAGAATGAAGGTGCTATTCAACAAGGCGTACCCGTTGGGGTGTAGCTGAGATGGAGCGATTCCAAGGAATGACAGCATCTCCCTTATGTACTGATTAAATGGAGGAAGTGTCCCCGCAGTGCAAGAATGACGGTTGAAAGCAGTAAACCCCTCCGGGGGAACATGTGGTCTATCAGTTGGCCCTGGCAGTAAAACGTCGTCAAGCGACAAGCCATGCCTTAAACAAATCCGTCCCAGCATATCTTTAGAGATGCCGGACGGCACAGAGTGTTGTGGACTGCAAATGAACCAGGCGCCAGGAAACTCGCCCGGTGCTGGATCTATGACTTCGGCTTCGATGGCCGGTATCTCGATTATTGGAGGAATTGAACCTTGAACTTCCTACTATTGTGAACTTGAAGGTTCCATAACTAACTAGCTCATGAAAAATCATCGTTAAACAGATAATAAACCTGTGCATCCCGCAGTGTGAAGTGTGTGAATATGTGGTGCAGTGCTGTGAAGTACTTGAAAAGATTCTACAGAGTATAAAAAACATGCAAGTGACAAGACTTCGAGATTCAACTGGAGTGACCGTCATCGCTGACCGTCACAACCGAGCCATCCAAATGCTAGCGATCGATCCAAGTTAAAAATTTGTTATCATTTTAAGTTGTCGTTCCATCGACGTGCTTCAAAAGGCAGTCAAGTATGATGTTCTACAGTTAAGTCCAGATACACAGAAACGAAGCTCGTCGAAGTCGAGTGTTTAAATATGCATGGAGTTTCATGTTTATCAAAGTCCAAAACTTGGATCGTTTCTCGCAAAGGCCGCAGTTTTGTGTCGATCGAAACCTCAGTTTCGTATCGATCGAATCCACTGATTTCGTATCGATCGAAACCTCAGTTTCATATCGATCGAGTCCACTAATTTCATATCGATCGAAACCTCAGTTTCGTATCAATCGAATCCACTAATTTCGTATCGATCGAAACCTTAGTTTCGTATCGATCGAATCTATTGATTTCGTATCAATCAGGCCAAGTTGACTTTGCATCGATCGGGTTGCAACAGAGTTCGAATCCATCACAACCACGCTTCATATCCATATCAATTCGAAGTGACAAAAACGAACACCAAGGGCCAGCAATTGATACGAAATCAAGGAGAGGTGGCCGATACGCAGTTCCTTGTTGGAGTTCGAGATAAAATCGAGGATTTCCTAACCCATCATCAATACGAAGTTAGGGCCGAGCGTTCATCAACGACCACTTCCTTCATTTCCCTCCTTACTCCTTCTTCCCCAAGCAATTGACGCGCCATTACTCCTTCTCGACTCAATGTCGACCAAACTCCGGCATCGACAGTGACGGAATCGGCGACGACATTGAACGAGCCGGCACTAAGATTCGAGTCTCGTCATTTTCAGAATGGATTCGTCATCTATTTACCTAAATTAAAATGATGTTGTGCTAGATTAAAGAGTAAGTTGATTCGGAGACAAAGGCAATATTTCCTTCTCGAGTTCTTTATCGATACGAAGGCGAAAAGTAAAAAGTAAAAAGTGAAAAACGACTAAGTCCACAGTATTTATATGGACTCGAAAGTGAAGGTAAAAAACGATTCGCTTCCCAGTGAATTCAACCGGTTACAAAGTGTCACCACAGGATCGATTTGAACAAGCTATTCGAATCCATCAACTCGAACATTTATCGAAGCGAAGCTCAAAACGAAGACTTTTCTGAGCTACCCAAACCCATCGATACGAAGTCGTTGTTCGTATCGATCGTTTTCAACTATCTTCGGTATCTATCGATGCGAATTGTCAATTCGCATCCAACGACACAAGGCCCATCGATTCGAAATACACAACGAGGGCTGTTCTGAAGGCATTAAACTCCATCGATGCGAACGTTCGTTTCGTATCTATCAAAGCTCATATCTATCGATGCAAAATGTTCATTTCGTATCCATCAATACGGTGTATGCCGATGCAAAGACAATGTTTTAACCTTTTGCGTCGATTCAGGAGAGGATCGATACGAAGGAACATTCAAAAACAACCATCGAGCGTTGTTACAATTCGAATCTCACATCGGTTCAGGAGAGGATCGATACGTGATTCGTTACGAGATAAACTGACAACGACTCGTGAACGTGCAAACGTTAGCGAGAGTCAAATTAACATATATGCATATATGTCGGACTAATATTCGATTTTCAACATCTGCAGGAATTGGATACTTATCTAATAACGATTACAACAACAAACAGCTAATCACTAGCATTCAGCAATCAGTTACAACAATACAGGGTACAACAGTTGACAATCAACAGTTCATGTTACAGAGAAAATCAGTCAAAGATTACAACTTTCAGCGGAAAAACGATAACTGTTCAGAATAAAGATTACAGCTTTCAAAGTAAAGCACATCATGTTTCCACAAGACGTACTTTGGGGGGCAAATGTTATCCTGCCTTTTGGCAAGGCCATGACACCAAGAACTTGACTAGAAACCAGTAACGGTTCGTCTTAGAGATCGGTGATACCCAGGCTCACTATGGATATCGATGTATTTTGTCCGAGTCCGGATCAAGCTACAATCGACAAGACACGATGAGCGAAGCAACGAGAGTCAATGCTCCAATTTTCAAGTCAATCCGAGTTCGTATGCTCGAGTTACGATCGATGGAAAATTGGATGAAAAACAGCCTCGAATTCGAATCCATCGACTGGCTGCTGTTCGAATCGATCGAGTTCGAATCCATCAGGGAAAGCTTTGTTCGAACCGATCGGCTCCGCATCAATCACCAAAGCCTACTTCGAATCGATCAGCTCCGCATCGATCACCAAAGCCTACTTCGAATCGATCAGCTCCGCATCGATCACCAAAGCCTACTTCGAATCGATCAGTTCCGCATCGATCACCAGAGTCTACTTCGCATCCATCGGCTAGCCACTGTTCGAATCCATCAGTAGATCACTATTCGTATCCTTCAATTCCAGTTGCTTCGTATCCATCGAGAAGTCCTTATTCGTATCGATCCATATCATGGTTATTCGTATCGATCTGGCTACTAGTGTTCGAATCCATCTGGCCACTTCAACTTCGTATCGATCGACTGGAGTCATTTCCAATCGATACGAACAAGGCCACGCAATTAACTTATTCCACATATTCTCCATCGATGCGAACAGAGCTTGTTGCATCGATACGAACGAGAGTTACCTCCCATCGATTCGAACAAGACAAATGCTTCGATACGAACAAGGCGAAAACCCTGGACGACTCGATTGACTCGGCGAGGAAAGTGGATCGATATGAAGAATGCTCGCCACGTCACCACCTGATCACGCGCAACCATCGATTCGAACAAGATCGACTCGAAATGATCGAGTCGAACCAAACAACCTACCGAAAGTCTCCATTTCGTATCGATCATAACTCGAGATCCATAAGTCCAAATGCCACCAAATTTTCACAGGAGCTTACGCACGTGCTAAAGAACGTACACACCAAATTTCGACTCCATTGGATGAAATCTTGATCGATACGAAATCTGTTCGTATCGATCACGGATCGGGTCGAAACTTCACGGGCTTGGTCGCATGGGCCCGCTCACGTGCCAGAAGAACACTCCCGAGATCTGAGCAAAATATCAGCCTCCTACACCTATAAATAGAGCCCCGAGGTATACAGAAAAAGGATCGTTGAATCTTTTGAATTCTCTAACGCCCAGACTCTACCGGATTCAACTCTAAACTCCATTGCTGCTGCTGCTAACGAATTTTACTACTGTAATTCACTGTTATCTGCTGTAACCCGCTACAATCAGTTGTAATCATCAAAGAAACATCAATAAAGCAACCAACTTCATAGTGGACGTAGGCAACACGCCGAACCACTCTAAATTCTTGTGTTTCTGTGCGTTTTTATTACTTACATTATCTGTTTTTGGAGTTTTTGTTAGATAATCCTCTTTTCCATTTAATTTCTTCATTTTATCTCTTCAAAAACTTACGAAGAGTGTTGTGCCCAATTTTGGTACAAACAGTAAGTTAGATGTACCGTCATTGCTCACGTCACCTTTGCCGATGACATATCCTTTGGAGTTATCTCCAAATGTGACAGATTCTCCATCTAAGTAGATAATGTTAGCTAGCATGTCTTTGTTTTCTTTCATGTGTTTTGAGCAACCACTATCAAGTATCCACTTTACTCTTTTCTTAATCGGTACCTACAAAAAATATAGAAATGACGTTGGTACCTACTTTTTGTTAGGGTCCTAAGAGTTAGGCCTTAGGAAGCCAAACCTATGAGGGCTTAGAATTCCCTTTATAAGTAAAATTTTTATTTTTATAAACTGTATCTATAAAAGTCTTAATATACTTATTTCTAATTAAACAATTATTGTCTTCGAAACACAAATCTTAATAGATTTAAGATGATTAAAGCCTTTTAGAATAGGTTTTACTAAAGAATTATCTTTCTTTTTAAAGTTTGTATATAAAAAACTATTGTTTTCAGGAATAGTTTTTGTAATTTTATTATATCCTAATCCCTTTTTATTTGAAATAGCCTGTGAATTTTCTATAATTCTAGAAAGATTTTCTCTTCCTTTATTAAAATTAGAAACGTTCTTAGTAATATTTTCTAATTTTTCTTTAAGACTAAAGATATCTAATTCTAATATTTTAACAGTAGATTTTAATTCGTGATTCTCAGATACTAGAATATCATTCTTTTCTTTTTGAGTTTCTATTTCCCTACTTAGCATCGTAAGCTGAGAGGTTGTATTAGAACAAGATTCTTGAGTGATTACAGGTTCTTCTTCTAAAATTTTCTTCTCATCTTTTAACATATCTACTTCAATTTCATATTTAACATTTCAAGTGTATTTTTATATTTTCTTTTGATATTCCTTAGTTTATCTAGTAGTTTTGAGTTTATATCAACTAAATCAACCAAAGGAAGATCATTTACATCGTCATTTGTAGCCATAAAGCACACATTGGCTTGTTTTGTGTCACTATCACTATCACTGTCTGATGAGGAAGACAATTCTAAATCATCCCATGTAACAAAAAATGCTTGCTTCTTCTATATTTGTCTCTTTTGTTCCTGTAGTTGTACCTGTCTTTCTTACGATCAGGACAGTCCTTCTTTATGTAACCCTTTTTGTAACATTCATAGCTTTCAAGATTTGAAGCTGATGGTTTGTTGGTGTTCTTGTTATTTCCAAATTTAGTGCTCTTTCTAAATTTCAAAAAAAAAATGAAATTTTTAGCTATAAACGCAATATCATCTTCATCCTAGTCCGATTCTTCTTTTTCGGCCTGGAATGCTATTGCCTTTTTGTCTTATGCCTTGTTACCCGGGTGATTGACCCGGTAGCGTGAGGTTCACCAAACAAGTACCTCGCTCGGCACAAGGAGGCCTCGCTCGGCATTCCTCATCGATCGGCACAGGAGCTTCGCTCGGCACGAGACCTCGCTCGGCATACAAGGTCTCGTTCGGCACAAATCCTCGATCGGCACAGGAGCTTCGCTCGGCACGAGACCTCGCTCGGCATACAAGGTCTCGTTCGGCACAAAGCCTCGTTCGGCACAAAGCCTCGTTCGGCACAGAGCTTCGCTCGGCACAAGACCTCGCTCGGCATACAAAGCCTTGTTCGGCAAAAAGCCTCGTTCGGCACACGACCTCGCTCGGCATCCCGAGATTGTTAACAAACCATCAAGTCCACAACAGAGTAAGAGCATTCTACCACTTGCCTCAGTTCTCTTGAGTGATTACTTCGAGTAACTCATTGGATGACCAGACAGTTCTCGTCCGGCATTCCTCGTTCGGCATGTCTGGCTCGGTGTGCAGGGGTCACTTGCTGTGGGCTCAGATACCATGTTCCTAGGCCCATGAGGGCGGTTCACCCCAACTTCGTCTATAAATAGAGGGGTAGGGGCATACTGAAAAAGGACCTTTTTCGAGAACACTGGGGAGACTATGCCATTTTCAAGAGTCTTTCTTTTTCAGTTAAAACTTGTATTCAAGTTGTTGGTGTACGGATTGTATCTGTATTCAATTATTGGAAAAGAAATAAAGATTAAACTCAAAGTGGACGTAGGCAGTTACGCCGAACCACTATAAATTTGGTGATCTTGTTCCTTACAGTTATTATTGCATTCCACCGTGTTATTCCTCAATTTTAATTTACCTTCTTCATTAATCTCTCTACACAAAACTCTCTTTGGGTGTTAGTGACCAATTTTGGTGCTAACATTTTGGTGCTTTCACTGAGAAAACATTCTCAGGCCATTAGGATCTACTTTGTAGCTACTGGATTGAAGAAATCCCCCGAAGGAGATCCAAGTCATTCACGGGAAATCCGTTGATTCTACTTAGAGTTTCTATCAATAACTCTATAATGGGAAGACCGCATACAAGATCAGCCTCCCATAACACAGATGTCAACGAGAATGCTAGTGTCCAACAAGTAGGATCTAGCAATCAACAGATTAATCTGGGCATAGGGACTGTCACTGCCCAAATCAAATGGAAGCTGTCACTAGGACAGAGTTCAACGAGCTGATGAGAGAACTCATGGAGAGCAGGATACAACTTAGCGAACAGATCCAAGCTAACGCCAACCTTATGACTCAGCTTACTCAACAACAACATTTGAATGCTGAAGGAAGCCCTACTCCTTATTCCTCCTCCGACAGCTCATCCTCGTCTGATGAACCTCCCAGGCGTAAACGTCGTAGAACAGAAACAACGCAAACAGGTGCTGCTGATCGATCAACCAGGGATGGTCAGGGTTCTCTACCTAGAGCAATGGATCCTCACTTACACCAAGAACATCACACTCAGGCTGGAACGGGAAACTTAGGATCTGGAGTACGAGTGGAAGCTAGACAGCCGGCACACCAAGGTCTTAATGATGCTGGTCTCTAGGATACACACTTGGTAGATCACCAATAGAGGAGACACCGACCAGAACGGTCTCACAGGACAGACACCAGCCTGCCATCTTCCATACAAACCCCAGACCTATAAGCTATGGTCGGACAGCTGATGAAAGAGAATCAAGGCTTATCAAATGATGATTGGGGGATATCCAGGAGTCATACTCCGTTCACAGATGTTATCTTATAGGCCGAGTACCCCAGGAAGTTTAACATGCCAACTATTCTGGCCTATGAAGGAAAGACTGATCCCCGACAACATGTGATGAGGTATGAATTGATGATGGACTCAGCTAGAGCGAACGATGCAACCAAGTGTAGATGTTTCCCAATAACTTTATCTGGAATCGCTACCATGTGGTTCACCCGACTTCCTTCACGGACTATCTCCAACTTTGATGAGTTAGCGACGAAATTTGTGGAACAATTCAGGATTCATGCCACTCGTCCCAAGGATGTGATGTCCTTGTCCAGTGTGATTCAGGCTCTAGGGAGTCGTTGAAACTTACAAAAATTTCATGTTGTCACAACTGAAGTTAGCAACCCCAACGACCATGTTATTTTAATGGCCGTGATGCGAGGGGTAAATCCAGATTCAGAGTTTGGAGATTGGCAGGCGGGAAAGCCTCCGACTACGCTAGAATGTTTTTATTCAAAAGCACACCAATTTATAATAAGGGAGGAAGCTAGGTGGACGAGGCGAGATAATGCACCGGTACATGGCAAGGAGGCTGTGCAAAGTAACATTGCTGTAAAACAATCCAGTGACAACTCTGGAAAGGTACAAGTCAATGTTAAAAACAAGCCTGAACAATCTAAAGGATCCAGTGGGGGAAATCCTGGAAAGAAAAGGGAAGCTGGAGAGTGGAAACCAAGGATCCCAACTTACAACGAATACGTTCCTCTGAATGCATCTCTGGAAAATATTTACCTGTCAACTTGTAATACTTTCCAATATCGAAAGCCATGCCCAAAAGAGTCTACTGAAGAGCAAAAGCGGACTAGGAAGTATTGCCGCTTCCATGAGACTTATGGGCACAATACCGAGGAGTATAGGCACCTCCATGATGCTATAGAAAAGTTGATTAGGCAGAAAAAGTTGCAGGAGTTTGTAAAGAATCCTCAAGAGGATGGACAGGGAACGTCCAATCCCGGTCGCGCACCAGCTCCACGTCACCCTGAGGTGCCTGCTCGGGCCATGGGTAGACTGGTCATAAACACGATAGTAGGTGGACCTCACCCTGCAGATAAGAACTGGCAATAAATGGAGTGGTATGCTAACTCCTTGAGGCATGCGGATTTTGAGTGTTGTTCGAATGTGGAGGATGGGACCCCTGCTAAACAATAGCGCACGATGACGGACAATATAGTATTCAGGAGCAGAGATGCTGATCAGGTGGAGGCTCCTACCGTTGACCCGATGGTCATATCCGCGACAATCGGGCTAGCATTTGTGAAAAGAATTCTGATTGATTGTGGAAGTTCTGTTAATATCATCTTCAAAAAAACATATGACAAAATGAAGATGGAGACGAAAGATTTAAAACTATCTAAAGCTCGTATCCATGGCTTTAATGGTGGAGCAACCGATGCAGTGGGTTATGTTGAATTGCCAGTTGAACTAGGGCAAGGTGAACGTAGGAGGGTGTGAATCCTACCTTTCATAGTTTTGGATGTTGATTCTCCATACAATGTATTTCTGGGTCGACCGCCTTGGCGGAGTTCAGGGCAGCTTTGGCCCCGTGGTGTTTAACTCTGAAATTTCAGACAGATAAAGGAGTTGGTGTTGTACATGGCAATCAGGCGACTGGTCGTGCATGCTATGTGGCTGAGCCGAGAGAGGCCTGGCGAAGAGAGAAGGGAAAGGTTGTGGACAGCTCCGTCCACAACCGAGTCATTGAAAATTGACAAGTAATGCCCAAGCTCTGGCTCGGGCAACATGATCGGATCTATAGAGACATAGATCCAAGAGATGATGATGAGGAACCCAGAGAAGAAAAAGCAGCGTCGGCTGAACTGACGATTGACATTTTAGTCAGCCAAGATGATCCGTCGCGAGTACTTAAGGTTGGGTCACAACTCAGCCCCTCGATGACCAAGGATCTCACTGATTTCCTCCGAGCGAATCTGGATGTTTTTGCTTGGACACATTCTGATATGTGCGGGATTTCTCCCGCTATTGCGAGTCATATGTTGAACATAGACCCAAAGTACGTTCCAGTAAAGCGGAAAAGGAGAGGCATGAACCTGGAGAGGTCCGTGGCCCTCAAAGAGGAAGTGGACAAACTCAAAGCCAATGGGTTCGTCTGCGACGCCCTCTACCCAGAATGGCTCTCTAACCTTGTACTAGTGAGAAAAGAGAATGGGAAATGGAGGACTTGTGTTGATTACTCGGATTTAAACAAAGCATGCCCTAAGGATAGTTTCCCATTACGTAGAATTGATCAGCTGGTCGACTCAATGGCAGGGCACGAGTTATTATCATTTATGGATGCGTACTCGGGATATAATCAAATCCCGATGCACATTCCAGATCAAGAACACACCAGTTTCGTATTAGATGTTGGACTGTACTGTTATGTAGTGATGCCTTTTGGGCTGAAAAACGCAGGGGCGACTTATCAATGCTTGGTGAATCGGATGTTTAAAGACCAAATTGGTAGAACAATGGAAGTCTATGTGGATGACATGCTCGTGAAGTCACGGCAGTCAAACGACCACATTCGAGACTTGGCGAAGATGTTTGATATACTCAGGAATTATGGATAATCAACCCACCGAAGTGTTCCTTTGGTGTTGCATCGGGAAAGTTTTTGGGTTTCATTGTTAATGCACGAGGAATCGAAGCTAACCCGGAGAAGATTCAAGCTATCCGAGACATACAAGTACCCAGAACTATAGAGCAAGTACAAAGCTTGAATGGGAAAGTAACTGCGTTGAGTCGATTCATATCCAGGGCCACAGATAAGTGTATTCCCTTCTTCGATGTAATAAAGAAGGGAAAGAGAAATTTTGAATGGACGCCCAATTGCGAAGACGCGGTCCGAGCTTAGGTAAGGCATTTGGAAAGTCCCCCGGTGTTGTCGAAGCCTGTAGACCATGAAGTATTGTATGTATACTTGGCTGTATCCCAACACGCTATCAGTACAGCTTTGGTTCACGAGGAGGACCGAGTTCAAAAGCCGGTGTACTATGTTAGTAAACGTCTAACGGGGTTAGAAAGAAATTATCCCAAAATTGAGAAATTGGCCTACTGCTTGGTGATTGCATCACGCAAGCTACGTCCGTACTTCTAGGCACACTCGATCAGTGTTTATACCAATCAACCCTTGCGACAGGTACTCCAATGACCAGAAACCTCTAGAAGGATGTTAAAATGGAATATCGAGTTGAGTCAGTTCGATATTACCTACCTACCGTGAAGAGCCATACAAGGGCAAGCGCTAGCAGACTTCATTGCTGAATTCACCGTGTCAGATGAATCAAATGATTATGATGTCATTCTGCCTATTCGATGGAAACCGTACACTGATGGGGCATCCAACGACCGTTGTTCTGGGGCTGGTATAATTCTTGTGACTCCCGAAAATTGATCAATTTGTTACGCTTTGAAACTCAATTTCCCAGCCACAAACAACGAAGCTGATATGAAGCATTGATTGCTGGCTTGAAACTTATCAGGGAACTCGGAATAAAAACGATTGAAATCTTTTGCGATTCACAATTGGTAGTGTACCAAGTTCATGGAGACTATCAAGCAAAGGGGCAGATACTCGCCCCATACCTTGTACGAGTTCAAGAACTGCTGGTAGACCTTCAATACTATGATATTTACCATGTCCCGCACGACCAAAACAAGGAGGCCGATTTATTGGCAAAGTTCTCAAGTACAGGCGATGCACAGCATATGGGCTTGGTTCCCGTCGAAGTTTTACAATCTCCGAGTATAAACGAAATGGAGATAGATTTTGTTCTAGAAACAGGAATTGAGAAGGAGTCGTGGATGACCCCATTCAAACGATACATACTACACGGAACCTTGCCCGATAGAAAAAATGAGAGACGACAAGTCATTCGTAAAGCTTCAAGATATATAATGCAAGATGGAATAATGTATCGGAGGAGGTTCTCGGTTCCCCTACTCCGGTGCATCGCCCACGATGAGATAAAACGAGTTTTGATGGAAGTGCACGAAGGAGAATGTAGCGACCATACTAGGGGGCAAACACTCGCAAAAAAAATCCTCCGCTATGGATATTATTGGCCAACCGTAAATCGGGACGCTACAGACTACGTGAGAAAGTGCAACAAATGTCAAAAGTTTGCGAAAATCCCAAGAGCTCTGCCAATGGAACTCACGCAAATGGTTAGTCCTTGGCCATTTGCGATTTGGGGGATCGATATAATCGGTTCCTTACCTATTTCTAAAGGTGGTGCAAAGTATGCAATTGTTGCAGTCGATTATTTTACCAAATGGGCGAAAGCCGAGCCCTTAGCCACAATCACCACTAAAAAGGTCATCAATTTCGTCGTACGAAACATTATATGCCGTTTTGGTCTCCCACGAACTATCATTACGGACAATGGAACTCAATTTGAAAGTAGGGAGTTCAAAGATTTTTGCCAAAAATATCACATTGAGAAAAGATTTTTAGCGGTCGCTCACCCTAAAACAAATGGACAAGTGGAAGCCGTAAATAAAATAATCAAGTCAATATTAAAGAAACGTTTGGAGAAGGCCAGAGGCAAGTGGGTGGATGAGCTTCTGACAGCGCTCTGGGCTTACCGTACCACCCATAAGTCCGCAACTGGCCATACTCTATTCACCTTGGCCTATGGCACTGAAGCTGTAATACCCATCGAACTTGAAGTTCCTTCTCATCGGGTAACCTATTATGATCCCAAGACGAATCAGAATCTCTTATTGGAATCACTGGACTTTGTTGATGAAAAACGTGAAGAAGCTGATTTGAGAGCGGCTGCACATAGGAACAGAATTGCTCGATATTATAATGAAAAATTCCGACCAAGAAGTTTCGATGTGGGCGATCTTGTTTTGAAGCGATTCTTTCCGGCCCCATCACATATGAATCCCACATGGGAAGGTTCATATGTCATCGAACGGAAGCTTGGAGAAGGAACTTTCAAGCTAGCGACCGTTGATGGCACGACACTCCCCTGAGCATGGAATGGTGAACACCTGTGCCGTTATTACACTTAGCATAATTATTTCGCATTTTAGTTGTAATTATTTCCAGTTTATGTTCCTTTTGTTGTTTTTAGTTGTCAGCATGTAATAAGACAATTTAGTTTGTTTTTATTTGTTATGATCAATAAAGGCTTAAAGCCGTCTTTTCCATGAACTATTGATGTTACCATATAGTACACTTCAGTGACGAAGATTAAATTGCGTTATTCTGTCTGGCGTTTGAATGCGCATTCAAAACTAAAAAATCTCTAAGTCCCCAGAGTGCGGACTAGAGTACTCTGAGTCCCCAGAATGCAGACTAGAGTATAAACGACTGAAAAATCTCTAAGTCCCCAGAGTGCGGACTGGAGTATAAACGACTGAAAAATATCTAAGTCCCTATAGTGTGGACTAGAGTACTCTGAGTCCCCAGAATGCGCACTAGAGTATAAATGACTAAAAAATCTCTAAGTCCCCAAAGTGCGGACTAGAATACTCTGAGTCCCCAGAATGCGGACTAGAGTATAAACGACTGAAAATCTCTAAGTCCCCAAAGTGTGGACTAGAGTACTCTGAGTCCCCAGAGTGCGGACTAGAGTATAAATGACTAGAAAATCTCTAAGTCCCTAGAGAGCGGACTAGAGTACTCTGAGTCCCCAGAATGCGGACTAGAGTATAAACGACTGAAAAATCTCTAAGTCCCCATAGTGCGGACTAGAGTACTCTGAGTCCCCAGAATGCGGACTAGAGTATAAATGACTGAAAAATCTCTAAGTCCTCAAAGTGCGGACTAGAGTATAAACGACTGGAAAATCTCTAAGTCCCCAGAGAGCGGACTAGAGTACTCTGAGTCCCCAGAATGCGGACTAGAGTATAAACGACTGAAAAATCTCTAAGTCCCCAGAGTGCGGACTAGAATACTCTGAGTCCCCAGAGTGCGGACTAGAGTATAAACAACTTCGAAATCTCCAAAGTCCCCTGAGCGCGGACTAGAATGTTCTGAGTTCCCAGAGTACGGATCAGAGTATGAGCGATTCAAAAAATCTCCGAGTCATATGGAAGTGAACTAGGGCTTATATAACTCACAAGGTTTCATATTTCGACTACAAGTTATACAGTGAGCTGAACAACAAAAGTCATTTGAAAGACAAAGAATGAAATTTTATTCATTAATTCAAAACGAAGTCCTACTACAACTTCTCCCAAACTCAGGGTAAAAAGTCTATCTACAACGGCTATGAAAATAAATAAATATAATTACATAATCCAGGCTGATTCTCGTTGAACGAGCATGATATTTACTTCTTTGACTTCTTCTCCTTCTTCGATTTCTCAGACGACTCCTCCCACACGCGTTTTCTTTTTGACGTTTTGCTCACTTGAGAAAGAGTGTCAGAGGAAGGAGAAACTTCTAACGGCCTGGTCCCACCTGGAAGAATAATCTTCAAAGGCATGTTCAGTGGGTCGTCGAGTTCTACCACTTGTGGCTCGACCTTAATCTCGGCTTTCTTTCTCCCTTCTTCAATGACCTGTTCCTTTATACTCAGCTTTGAAGTGTGTTTGGAGGCGCCAGTAATTTCAACTTTGTAATGTTCCTCGACGGGGACGGATCGTCGGATTTTCCTTCGTTAAGCGCCTCAATCACTTGAGCGTCAGGTCCGAGAGTCTCTTCCGCTTGAGTTGTTTCTCCCATCTTCTCCTCCTTCTTCGTGGCGGCATTGCTCCTTGGAGTAGGTACGGGATCGGGATGACCTACGCGGAATCATAAGAAACAAGTGTTAGAATACATTTATCGCTTGCTGAAAGCAAAGACCCTTTGGATTTTGAAGGGAAAGTTATGTACCAGTATCTGGTTGACTCTCAGCTGTTCAGGGAGTTTCGCCTTCTGGAATGGGAGATAGAACAGGAATACCGAGACCAGGATCTTCTGGGTCGTAACCAATGTGTTTTTCGAAGGGGTCAAGTGGTAGGCGATCAGTCGGTTGAGTAGGGGGAGAAATTATAGGCTCGGCTCCAAATGGGCCGGTAATGTCATTTTTTTCTTTCGGTGAGGAGGAGTCTCTGCTGTAGAGAGCTTTCGTTGCAAACATGTCCGAAGGCTCATTCCCCCAGAGAAATTCTTCCATTAAAGCTTCCTCATCGACTTCTTCCATTCCCAACTCAACTTTTTGATCTTGATCAAAGTCTCCCATGCTTCGGCCAAAGATTCGAGGTAACCCTCGCCGAGAAATGTTAAGTCACGATGCATGAGGACTCGAGCGTTGTACTCGGCAATAAGCAGATCAAATAGGCATTTGATCACCTCCCTACCCGCTTCGGTGGCCGCCTCGAGGCGAGAATCCATCTCCATAAACGCTATCCTTTTGCCCTCTTCGCGGGCTTCATCCTTCAGCGTCTCAGCCTTGGAGAGTTCTTCATCAAGCTTTGTCTTCAGGAGTCATGTAGCGACAATATCGTTGCAGTAACGTTGCGACTCCTCTTTTGCAGCAACCTTTTCTTTTTTCTCTTTAAGAAATAGCTCTTCCAGCTCTTTGACTCATTAAGCAAGCATGTCTCTATCCTTTTGAACAGAATCTTTCTCTAAAGCTAAGGCCCCACAACGTTGAACCGCTTCGTTAATTTCTTTCTTATGTGTCGTCTCTAGACGACTAATGGCCTCCGCTGTGTCTTTAGCATTCTTTTGGGCAGCTTCGAGTCGAGACTTGTATGAAGAGAGCTCTTCATCCTGAGCTTTAATGATGTCTTTGTCATGAATGGCCTCGAGCTTCAGACGGTCGATTTCATGTTGACGCTCAATAGAGACTTCCGAGACTTTTTCAACCAAATGGACGAATGCGTCATGTTGAACGTAGACGTCGTTGTTACATGCAATGGCACTTTGTTTGACATGTCCCGGAATGGGATGGATCGTTGGAAGGAACTTCAGACCATCGAAGCATATTTTGGGGAACGTAGCCTTGAGCTCGGCTAGCTTTTCCGATACCGACGGATCTTGTGCGGGAGTAGAAGGAGGTTGTTTTGAAACTATTGTTTTCTTGTGAGGCCTTGTGCTGGAAGAGCCTGAGTGTTGATCACGGGGAGTTTCGGACTGGGACCCTTTGTGGCCAGATTTCTCCCTACCTTGTTCCGGGTGAGAAGGAGAGTCGTAATGAGATGAAGGCTGATGGTAAGTTTTCCTTCGGGATAACGAATCCCGGGAGCGGTAATCTCTGTTGCTGTCATCATCTCTATCCCGACGTTTGCCGGAGCCCGAATCTCGTCAGAGTGGTGGAATATAGAGGACCCGCGCAGGCGATCAAATCCGTGAGAGCGTCCCATATCACATGTACAAAGTCAAATGAGCATGAGTTAGTCAAAGTCGCATAATAGCTGAAGGTTAAGTGTGGAGTGTAGCATGAGTGTGGTTGTGTGTGTCCTAGTGTTTCCCCCCGATGGACCAGCTTTTTTGGCTTTACTTATCAGAGTCTTCTCTCCCTGATTTTGGACTTGAGCGCCTTCATCGCCTTTCGCAGGCGAGCGAAGCTTCAGGGCTTCCGGATCGTCAAAGCCATAATTAAGCAAATCATCGGGAATAGTGAGGTCCGACAAGCCTCTCAATGAACTCTCTAAGTGTTGAGGAGAAGGCTCTCTCTCTACTGGAATGATTGTGACCTTAGAGGTTCCGCCCGCTATCTTTTTCCTCAATTTGTAAGTCAACTTCTTCTTTCCCTTTGAAGGAGGAGGCGTTACTTCAATGTCATGTACCTCAACCACTGGTTCCAGAGTGGGACTGACATTCTCACCCGATGCTTCGGGCACCTCAGCTTCTCTAATCTCGCCCTCCTTAAGTGTGTCAGTGGCACCGTGTGACGAAGGCCCAATTTGTCTTTTGCCTTTGTCCGAAGCAAGTCCAGTTGTAGTGATGCTGTGAGGAAGGCTTATTCGGCGACCTTCCGCCAACAACCCAAATTTTGAGAGCGATTCATTGGAAATGATGGATCTAATGTCCCGGTCTTCTACGGGAACGGCTCGGATAGCTTCGACAGCCTCAGAGTACCCGGAGCCTTCGGGACGCGGGCTGATACCTGTAAAAGTCGAGAAAGGGTTTAGAAAAAAATGCACTTCCTGGCTCGTACGACTATTGATCTAGAAAAGGAACTTATTCCTTTCAGCCATCTCCTCGCGAAACCAGGGGCGCAGCGCACGTAAAACCACTCTTACTTATATTGGGCAAATTTGCTCCACGCCCCCGTGAGGATTTGGCACTTGCTATGAGGCTCGAGGAATATGAAGGATGGGCTGTCGGACCGTCTCTTGAAATGGTAGATGTAGCGGATATCGCTAGGAGTTGGGAGCCTGAATAAAATTCTCATGAAAAGAATGCATGTGCCATATATGAACGCATGATGGTTGGAATGTAACTGTGCTGGGGCAATCTCAATATATAGCAGCACATCGTGGAGGAAAGAGTTGAATGGTGGCACGCTACGAACCCAGCCCATAAATTTGTTGTAGGTAGTATATCCGTTTGGGGGAAGGTGAGGATGATCTTGCCCTGATGGGACCAGTACATCGTCAAAAGGAATTCCATGTATCGAGCATAGTCGGCGGAGGGCATTGTCATTAATTCTCGAAGCTTGAGAATCGACCGGATTATCTAGAAAGATCGCTGCATCTAGGGCATTGGGAGCCAGATCAACAGATGCGATCGTGGGACTCGGAATATCTTGTACAGGAGTTGTCGATGGATTTGAAATTCCAACCACTTCCTGTTGAGAACTTGGCCTGGGTTTGTTTAAACTGTGGCGTAGCTAGACTTTCTAGACATCTTCGATAAATGTTGAATTTGATTAAACACCTGTTTAAGCTATACTTGAAAAACAATTAACATTAGGCATAACAACAAGAATACTCCCCCCGTGTGGTGTGTGAACTAGTGCAATCATTCGAGTATAAGTGTCCAAGAATTTAAAGTCATAAAACTGATAGGATAAAGTAAAGTACAAGTGTCCAATGATGGCTTTTAATTTAGAACTTGGAAGTTCACAATATATGTGGAAGGCTATTGTCTGTTTTTATCGGATTAAATTCAGATTTATAGTTGTTAAGACAGGGGAGTTATCAGTCCAGATTGGTCGATATGCTTGTTTGCTTAAGTCCTTGTCCTTGTTTTTTGTCGTAAGTTTAGGCATAATAAGTGAGTCTAGTCAACATGAACTATGTTCGAGTTAGGATGGTTTTGACTATTATTGCCTACTTCAAGACTAAATGCCGAGCGACATTCAAAAGACTCGACTAAACAACCACCTAAAATCTCCTACACTCCCTCTCCACCGTTCGGCATGTGAGAGACATGCCGAACCATGGTTATACCGAGTCGCATCGCTCGACATGCTGAACCCGACTAACGCTTCTATCCTACTCTCTTTCTTCACCATTCGGCATGAGGGAGATCCTCGTTCGACATGCCGGACCAATCCCTTGGCCTTCAACCGGGCCATGCTTGTGCCTACTTCAAGCCTCTCAATGCCGAACGGCTTTCACCTCGCTCGGCTATTTCAATGCCAAGCGACCTTCCCAACACTCGCAACGCTCAATGCCGAGCGACCCTCGACACATCTTAACTCACCAAGTTACCTCCTTACTCCCTAACAACATTTCTATATGGAGACCACCAGTTCCACACTTGGCCAGTTTTTCACTCATCTACCTATACATCACCGACCTACTAAGCCACCAATTTTTCCCTCGCACCTGGGTACACTTCAACAACCTAACTCCCTCGCTCGGCAACCCAGCCAGAACCTACGTCCTAAAAACCTCTAACACCCTCTTCCTTCCTCCTCTCCACCTAGCCCTGAGGCATGTTCAAACCACGATTCATCTCCTTTTTCCACACAGTTCCTACTGTCCTTGATCTAACGAAGATCCACGAACTCGAATCTCGTACTAAGTTTCCTAGTCTGGGAAGAGCATTTAAAAGAGAAGTTTTTACCTAAGAGAATGGTTGAGGCTTAGGGATCTGATTAGGTTCGAGGCTGTTGATTGTTTAGATTCGACCTGGGAAAGAACTGCATGGAAGACTTGCTAGATTTGGGGTAAGGAAGGAGGATTGGAGAGGTAGCCGAAGTTCAGGAGGAAGAAAGTTGTGAGTCCCTGAAACGAAGTAAAAGTAAGAGTGTGAAGAAGAAGAAGTACCGACTTATATAGGAAGAAAGGGAGGTGAACAGGCATCGACTAGTGGAACCGGTCAAGATATCTCGATGGTTCGGCATACTTATGCCGAGCGGCATGTGACTTGCCGAACGAGTGGCTCGGCATCCATATCACGAGTGGCTCGACATCCATATGCCGAACGGCTTCTTGTGTATGTAACAAAGGACAGAAGGGGATGGATTCAGGGCTGCAGCGCTGTGACCTTCAATGAGCACATTCAAATTCCAGGAGCAAGAATTGGATATTAGTTCAAAGCGTGACGTGTTGCCTCACACGACACACTTTGGGGGGCAAGTGTTACCCGGGTGATTGACCGGGTAGCGTGAGGTTTACCAAACAAGTACCTCGCTCGGCATTCCTCGTCGATCGACATAGGAGCTTCGCTCGGCACGAGACCTCGCTCGGCATACAAGGTCTCGTTATGCACAAATCCTCGATCGGCATAGGAGCTTCGCTCGGCATGAGACCTCGCTCGGCATACAAGGTCTTGTTCGGCACAAAGCCTCGTTCGGCACAGAGCTTTGCTCGGCACAAGACCTCGCTCGGCTTACAAAGCCTCGTTCGGCACAAAGCCTCGCTCGGCATTCCTCCTCGATCGGCACAGGAGCTTCGCTCGGCACGAGACCTCGCTCGGCATACAAGGTCTAGTTCGGTACAAAGCCTCGTTCGGCACAGAGCTTCGCTCGGCACAAGACCTCGCTCGGCATACAAAGCCTCGTTCGGCACAAAGCCTCGTTCGGCACACGACCTCGCTCGGCATCCCTGGATTGTTAGCAAACCATCAAGTCCATAACAGAGTAAGAGCATTCTACCACTTGCCTCGGTTCTCATGAGTGATTACTTCGAGTCACTCGATGGATGACCAAACAGTTCTCGCCCGGCATTCCTTATTCAACATGTCTGGCTCGGTGTGCAGAGGTCACTTGCTGTGGGCTGAGATACCATGTTCCTAGGCCCATGAGGGAAGTTCAACCCATCTTCGTCTATAAATAGAGGGGCAGGGGCATACTGAAAAAGGACCTTGTTTCGAGAACACTGGGGAGACTCTGCCATTTTCAAGACTCTTTCTTTTTCAGTTAAAACTTGTATTCAAGTTGTTGGTGTACGGATTGTTCTGTATTGAATTATTGGAAAAGCAATAAAGATTAAACTCAAAGTGGACGTAGGCAGTTACGCCGAGCCACTATAAATTTGGTGTTCTTGTTTCTTACAGTTATTATTGCATTGCACCGTGTTATTCCTCAGTTTTAATTTACCTTCTTCATTAATCTCTCTACACAAAATTCTCTTTGGGTGTTAGTGACCAATTTTGGTGCTAACATGCCTAAACCCTTTTTGCTTGTAAATTTACTTCATCTGACATTAGATTTCCTATCAACTCTTCTGGTTTTATGGTTGAAATGTCATTGGCTTCTTCAATTGCTAAGACTTTTCGTTCCCATTCATCCGTTAAAGAGTTGAGGATTTTTTAAACGATATCAAAATCTACGTATTTTTCTCCTAATGCCAAAAGTAAATGATATATATCTTGATACCTAGAATACATTTTATTTATAGTTTCATCTTGCTTCATTCTAAAGTTCTGGAATTGATTCTTAAGCATAGAATCTTGCTTTGTTTGACTTTGTTAGTTCCTTCAGGTGTAACTTTAAGTGTATGCCAAATTTAAACTAAAGAATTACACATACTAACTCTGTTAAACTCATTTTTGTCTAGAGAAAAAAATAACATATTCATGGCTTTAGCATTTGCAGTAGCATCTAATTTTTGTGTGTTAGACCATTGTGAATATGGTGTAGTAGATACAATGTATTCATCCTGTGTGATATTCCAAGTATCATATGCATTTTCTTGCATGTAAATTCTCATTCTAGTTGACCAATAATTATAATTTAATCCATTAAACAGTGGTGTTCGTGCAGTAGATTGACCTTCAATAAAACTTATGCTAGTGTCATTATCCATATTATTTGAATATCAAAAACTTTGTTATGGTTATATGATGACCTTGCTCTAGTACCAAATGAAAGTGACTATGGATCATATAATATGGAATATTAAACAATCTATTTACTTCTATAGAATGTAAGTACAAAATTATAGTAGTAAAGTAAATGACACCAGGAATTTTGATATTGGTTCGAACTTCACGTTATACGTCCAGTCCCAGACTCCTTCTGGAATTCAACTACCAACCATCTCTTAACTCGGAGAAATAGGTATTACACTGCCTGAGCAACCGAATAGGACTTCAACCGCCTAAGCAACAGAGTAGGACTTAACCGCCTAAGCAACCGAACAGGACTTCAATAATAATAAAATGTCTGACTGATTGTGCTCTTGAATAGCATAGATAAGTCATTAGGGTACACCCTTCCTATAATCCTCTCATTTGTGGTATATCACGTATTTTGTGAAGAAAGGAAGTTTATTTGATCATAAAAGAGTAAAATTAAATATGTAAGTGATCAATAGAGTGTTTGTGCGTAGAATGCCTTTGAGAGTAAATAGCAAGAATTGATAGAACAAAAAAATAGAAAAATTAATTAACATGATGTTGGATTTCTTTGATATTTATAGAAATTAAAAGGTTGCATACATTCATGAAGAGAAACCATGAGGAGATTTAGAAGTTCCTTTTGAATCAAGAGTTGTTACTGTTCATGGAAGAGAAGCACCTTTTCAAAAAACGAGCCGTTATGAAGCTTCAGCCATTTGAATTAAATATTCCAGCTAGCTAAATCGAGTTAAATTTGAAACAGCAAGAAATTGTGCAAAATAGATAGAATTCAGCCTTCTGAATATTGTAGGTCAGCCGGTTTAATGTTCTTCAAATTTTTGTGCATATACAACATTCAGACGAATGAAAGGGACTGTTCAGCCAGCTGAATGTAATTTTTTTATGTAGTTCTTTTAATTTTCTAATTCTATTGTTATGTGTGTATGTGTATACCACTTCGTAGAGATTTTAACATATATCTACATCTAGACTCAGACTTTATACTTAACAATATGTTATAGTAACAATCTGGAATCTAGTCTTCGTATGTTTGTGATTATCTTCTCCTGAAAATTTGGTTACTTCATATAATATTTACCTATATAGTTGTCACAATCAAAACATCAAAAATCAAAGTTTTAACAAAGTAAATATACTTATCACATTTCTGATATTTTCATCTCACATTATCCCTCGATCAAGAGTGAAGCCGGTAGGTTAGATCTATATTGCTTTATCCCTATACGAACGTCAGTCTTAATTCCCACAAATGGATAAGCCTAATTCATCGGCTTTTAGTGCTAAGTATACGACTAAAATGGTTTCCAAAAAAAAGTAAACATATAAAGCAGGACCAAGTCACATAAAGTACGATTAAGTCAAATAAGCGACTTCTAATCCCCTTTTTGTTTTATTAATCTTATATTAACTAAAACCTCTTTTATTAGAAATTTTTTTTATCTAATAAAACATATTTTATGAATTTCTACTATTTATTTATACTTTTTAAATGCTTTAAAAAGTATTCATATACTTATCTCAAATGGTATAATTATACTCATAAATCATTAATAAGTTTTCTTACTTATAAAGCTCTACTTCTCCTATACTTCAAAAAGTACATATATACTTATCTCAAATGCTATAAGTATATTCACAAATCATTAACAAAATTTCTTACTTTAAACTTTTACTTTTTAAATCACCTTTAAAAAGATTCCTTACTTATAATTTCCTTCAAAATATGCAATTTAAGGATCTAAGTACTTTCACAAATCCATTCAAAAAGGTTTAGGACTAATGTTACTTAAACATTGTCACAACAAACCAAAAACCATTTCACTTATGCGTATCTTTAAAACATTCTTTTAAAGATCTATTTACATTCATAAGTATAAAAAGGGTTGAAGACAAATGTTATTAATACATTGTCACAACAAACCCAAAACCATTTCACTTATACTTATCATTAAAACATACTTTTAAAGATGTATTTACATTCATAAATATAATAAAAAAAGGGTTAAAGAATAATGTTATTATCACATTGTCACAACAAACCCAAAATCATTCCATACTTATATTATCTTTAAAACATCCTTTTAAAGATCTAAGTTTAATAATAAGTTAAGTTCAATAGTCAACTAATCGATTATCTGGTTAAATTAGTTGCTTATACAAACCAATGTTTGTATACTTAACTCATTTCTGACACTATCGACTTAACTATTACTCATTCAAGAGGGAAGCCTGGTAGGTTAGAGCTCTATTGCTCTGTCCCTACTAGACATCAATCTTTAACTCTCAGAAATAGATAAACCTACTTCCTCGGCTTTTAGCGTTAAGCAAAGTTAATTACCTTTTTAAACAAGTATGTAAACAACAAGATTAACATGTTTTCGACATTTAAAATTATAATGGTCCTCTTTCAAGAGTGAAGCCAGGTAAGTTTGGGCACTGGTTGCTCCATGCCTTGCCTAGACACCTCATTCTTGAATCTTACAAACATACAAGTTTACTCATCAGTTTTAGTGTTAAGCCTAGTCAATCATCTTTGTCAAAATTTATATATATATATAATAATACTTTAGAAATTCTTTTTTTTTGCATAGGCAAGCGGGGTTTTGTCCTGGTCCCCTACCAGCTTTTATTGCAGAAAAGAGGACATAAAAAATTACATCCCCCCATATAAGAACAAAGACACACAAAGAGGCAGAAAAAAACAAAACAGAAGATAAAACATTGAAGTAATAAAGAAAACGTGCTGTATAAACTCCACGTGTTAGTGTACCACCCAATTTGTGATACTTGCTGTTTGCTGTTTCATTCTCCACCAATTCATACTCAATGCAATTTCATGATTTATTTCACTGAGGATAGCTAAATGCGTTCTCTCCTTCATTTCAAAAACTCGCTTATTCCTCTCATTCCAGAATACTCGTGAAAAGATTTCTAATGCACATAGCAGTGTTCTCGTCTTCCAAACTTGTCGTCCAGTTTGTCGATATAGACGTCTCCATTCATGTGTATGGTTATTATTCAATAGTGGTAACTGTAATTTGCTTAGTCAGTCCTTCCAAGCAGTATATATAATGTGGCACTCAAAAAAGAGGTGTGGGAATGTTTCAGGGTCTGTTGCACAAAAGACACACTTGTTATTTGGTATGAGAACTAGTTCATGTAGTTTGTGTTTAGTTTGTAAGGCAGATTTAAGAATTTTCCAGAGATGCAAGTTGCACGTTACTTACCTTCAATACACCAGATTCTTTTGTGCCAGTTGTCTTTTTGAAGAGCGTTATGGAGGTTCAGAGCTATGTATATCAATCTTATGGAGTGTAGTTTATGTTTAGTAGTCCTTAGATGACATTGCTTATTAGCTTTTAGGTAGTTCATCTTGATGTACTTCCAGAGTTGGTTGATGTGTGGGTTGCTTGAACTTGGTAATGTGATAACCTCATTGATGTAGTATGTGCCGACATGTGCAGTGGCAGGAATACCAGTCAAACATCCAAGTTCATATCCCATCTGCAGTTGTAGTATTAGGCCCATGCCACCCCCAAGGGTTGTGCCAGAAAGAACAATTGCTATGCGGCGTTGTAGTGTTGATTACGTACGGACATATGGCAGTGCGTAGGTTTAATAAATTTTGGAAAAGCCAGTTTGTATTTTGTGATATATGCATAGTCCAAAAATATTTATCTTGAAGGTAGTTATTCCTCATCTACTTTACCAAGATAGTTTTTTTGTGGTTAAATAGGGCATCAATGTGTTTGGTAGCAGTAGCAATATTCCACAGTTGTATATTTGGTATTCCTAGCCCTCTATAATGTTTAGATTTGCATAGTTTCTAAAAAGATATAGCGACTAGTTTCTTTGAGTAGCAATCGCCGTGCCATAAGAAATGATTGAGAGCAGAATTTATCATTCTAATGAGTTTCTTTGGCATGATGAACATCCTGGACCAGTAAGTTGTTATGCCAAAGGCAATGGCAGTAACAATGGTTAGCCTGCCAGCCTATGAAAATAGGGTATATGGCCAAGTGGATAGCTTAGATATAATGGCTTCAAGCATTGGCAAGCATTGTGAGGTAGTTATCCTAGAGGTGGTGAGTGGTATGCCAAGGTAGACTGAATTGGCAGGCATTGGGTTAAGGGTAGAAAGAGCAGTAATAGACTCACGCATAGTTGAAGTAACCCCAATAATTAGAATATGTGATTTGGTTATGTTGATATGAAGGCCTGTCATGGTATGAAACAAATGAAGGCTAAGAAGGATAAAGGTGATGGAGTTAGTTGTAGGCTTGGTAAAAAATCAAGTCATCAGCGAACATAAGTGAAGTGATCATAGGGTTTCTGCATTTGGGGTGTAGGGTGAAGGCTTTTTGAGCGACTGATCTTTTGATTAAGTAGTTAAGAGCTTCCATTACTATAATAAAAAGTTATGCAGAAAAAGGGTCACCTTGCCTCATACCTTTAGATGAGTTGAAGTAACCAAAAACCATTCCATTGATGATAATGGAATATTTAGCAGTTGAGATGCATGTGTAGATCCATGCAATGCATTGCTTAGGGAAATTCATGGTGCATAGGATGGCAATAATAGACAGCCAAGAGATAGAATCAAATGCCTTTTGAACATCAAGCTCGAGCATGCATCTGGGAGAAATGTTGGCAATGTTATATGCTCTCGGTAGTTCATGAGTTAGGAGGATGTTATCAGAAATGTTTCTCAAGGTAAGGAAGGCAGATTGATTGTGATCAATGATTCTGGACAGTGTTGGCTTTATTCTAGCGGCTATAATCTTAGTGATGCACTTATAGATAACTGTACAGCATGCTGTAGGCCTATATTGTTCAACATTCACCGGGTTTGTGGTTTTAGGTATCATGGCTAGATTTGTGGAATTAATTCCAGTGAGAAGTTTGTTGGTTTTGAAGAAGTGATGGATGGCGTTGTAGAAAATAGGAGAGATGTGCAACCATGTTTGAGTAAAGAAGTGAGTGTTGAAACCATCAGGACCACCGGTGTTGGTAGTGTTGAGACTAAATAGGGCAGCTTTGATTTCTGCATCAGTAATGGGAGAGATGATGTCACATGCCTCAATGTTTGTGATTCTGGGTAAGACAAAGGTTGGGATGATCGAAATATCAATAGGATGACTGGTATTATTCAAAGTGTGACTGAAATAATCCACAAAAGCCTCTTTGATTTTGTCATCTTCATTGTGTTCAACACCAAGTCTGTCCGTAATATTGTTTATCTTTGATTTTGATTGTTTTATCTTCAGCGTAGTATGGAAGAATGCAGTGTTTCTATCTCCATCAAAGTGATAATCTTTTCCAAGTTTTTTTTAATCATTTCTAGCTCATCCTCCATGGCAGTAGCAAGTTTCTTGGATAAATCATGTTCAAGTGTTGAGAGCTGTGTGTTGTCTGGTTGTGCAAGCATTTGTAGTTGTGTTATCTGGAGTGGTTGTCTTATATCTGAGCTCATTTTCGATCCTTTTCCAAAAGTGGCAGTGGCCCATTGCCTGATGGACTTCTTGCAGTTTTTTAGTTTTTCCCTCAATACGTACATAGGGTTTCCATGCACTGATATATTCCATCCCTGTAGAAAGACAAATTCAAAATCTATATGTTTAGTCCAATAATTAAAAATTTTAAAAGGAGGATAAGTCGACATGGGTATGGCACCCCATTTGGCAATGATTGGGTAGTGATCAGAAGTAGGTGGGGGTGACATGGGATAGTAGTGAAGGCTAGATGGAGAGGGCATGATGATTGAAGAAAAGGTGGTCAAGAGTGCAGTATGTTCTAGGTCCACTATGTTTTTTTGTTATTCCAAGTATATAAGGGCCCAGTGGTAGGAACAGGAATGATAGAGGCAGTGGAGATAGTTTGATTAAGTTGTGTGATATCATTCAAGGAGAGAGGAAGACCACCATGTTTTTGATGTGTGAGGTACATGCAGTTGAAATCACCCATTAAAATCCAAAGGGCAGCAACTGGATTAAGGGAGCATAAGTGGTGAAGCATGGAGCATCTGTGATTAAAATGATTAGAGGCATATACAAAGGTGATAAAGAAGCATGTGGAAGTCTGGATGTAGGTGCATAGAAGATGGATGTATTGATCAGTGGAACTTATAGTGGTGGTAGTATAAACAGATGGGTTCCACATAACTATGATACGACCGTAT
Source organism: Allium fistulosum (assembly GCA_030737815.1). Taxonomy (NCBI): domain Eukaryota; kingdom Viridiplantae; phylum Streptophyta; class Magnoliopsida; order Asparagales; family Amaryllidaceae; genus Allium; species Allium fistulosum. Next base: position 458,909,524 of record CM060905.1, read on the forward strand.
GAGGGCAGCTTCAAGGTTATTTGTATGCTTCCATGTTGAGTTGATGTAGGAGCAAAACTTGTCTGATTTTGGTTTATCCAGTTTCGTCTCTAGAATAGCAATCATTACTAATTTATGGTGAGAAATAATATTTTGAATCTCTTTTTGTTTTATAGTCAGGTGAGCACCCCTGACATTCCATGAACATATGTTGTCTAACATAAGGAATATTTTTGTTGCTTCTTTCCAGATTTACCAGACCTTGTTTTCCTGGTTGTTTTATTTGTTTGAGTTTCACTTCATGTTTCATCTTCAGAGAATGTTATTTCATTGTTATCTTGTATAATTGCTTGCTATTTGTGTTTATGTTTCTCTTTTATGGCTTTAGGCTTCTTTGTTATCTGACATGTGGTGTTAGATGTATTGATTTGGTTTGGTACATAGAAAAGATCAGAGCAAGGTAAGTGTTATCCCGCTTTTTGGTCAAAGCCGGAATATCAAACTAATCGACAAGAAAGGATGGGTATCAGGGTTGGAAGTCGATTAGAGACAGGGTTGTGATCGATGTCGTCAAAATTTGACCGGACTCCGATCAGGACGGAATCGATTGGAGATGATGATGAGGACTAGGAGAGGCTACGTTTCAAGTTTCAGGTTAATCGGAGTTTGTACGAAGGAGATACGATCAATACATGGTAGGAAGAATGTGCTGTTCGAATCCATCATTTCCATACCCACACCTCAGTTCGAATCCAGAGACCTCACACCCATATAGTTCGGATCCACCAGCTTCGAATCCATCACGTTCGACTCCATCTACTTCGTACCCATCAGAGCGGACCCTATGGAACAAGCTTTAGTTCGAATCCATAGGTGTCACTATACTTCGAATCGATCCTGTGCCTTGCTTCGAATCCACCAGGACGAGGCCATGGTTCGTATCCATCTAACGCAAGCCTCTGCCTCGAATCAATCAGAATGGATCACGCTTCGAATCCATCGAAGCCAGTACTTACTTCGAGTCCATCGAGGAGAGATCCTTCGAATCCATATAGTTGTAGAAGCTTCGACTCCATTTGGAAACTGTCTTCGAATCCACTAAGTCCAGGCAGCGAAAATGATGGAGTCGACCCAGTAAAACCTGGAGGAAAAGCTGGATCAACCCGAGAAGTGCGCGCGCCACATCACCGTTTGCACGCATCAGCCATCGATTCGACCCTATCGATTCGAAGGGATCGATTCGAACCACTTGTGTTCACCAGAAACGTAACCTTGAATCGATCATAAATCGAGATCTACAAGTCCAAATGCTATGAAATTTTCACAGTAGCTTGAGCACATGTTAAAGAATGTTCACACCAAATTTCAGCCCGATTGGACAATTTCTTGATCGATTCGAACATAGCTTCGAATCGATCCCAAAGTGGGCTCGGATTTCCAAAAAGCGGGCATGTGGGTCCCCTCACGTGCCAGAACTGGTCTCCCCTCAATTTAGGCGAAATATCAGCCTCCTACACCTATAAATAGAGCCCCTGGTCATTCAGAAAAGGGGTCGGACAATTTTGAGAGCTAAAGAGCGCCCAGACTCTGCCAGATTTACTCCAGATCACCATTGCTGCCTTAGATTCAGACTTAGCTCAGAAAATCAGTTGTAATACAACACATGAAATTGTAATCTTCAAGCATCGAGCAATAAAATCATAAAAACCTTGAAGTGGACGTAGGCCGGAGATAGTCGAACCACTATAAATTGTGTGTCACTGTTCATTATTTCTTGATTGCTGCTTGTTACTTACTTAGATCTGTGATTTGTGTGTGAATATTGTTGATCTGTATTCATACGCTGGTGCTTTCGCTACACTTGGGGTTTGTGACCATTTTTGGTGCAAACACTTTGGTGCTTTCACTGAGAAGAAACTAGCACCCGCTACACAAGATTCAAAGTTTAGATTTGAAAGTTTGAAGGATTCAGATTGACTCGACAATGACTCGACAAACAAGACAAAGAGCTGAGAGAAGTCAACAAGGAGGAAGTCAAGAGGCATCCTCCGGAGCTGGAGAAGGACAAGCTTCGATTTACATTACTAGAGACGAAATGGAAGCTATGGCAAATTCATTACATGAGAGGTTGCTGAAGAGTCAACAGGATATGATGCAGACCTTCTTCGAGCAGATGAGAGCTGCAGGAACACAGAACCTTGGACCAACTATAGCGACTGCAAATGTGGAACAAGGAACTAGGGTTGCGGAACCCAATGGAGGACAGAATACAGAACCGAAAGGCAATCAACAAGGGCTTAGGGGCAGGCCCACAGGATCCAACGCAGTAGGACCTTTGGAAGGAGTTCAGCAGGCTAGAGCCAATGTTGCGGCTAATGAGCCACATGAAGAATATGTGCCGGAGTTCCCTCGGGAGCATGGGGGGCAACACCTAACATCACTACGCCATAAATGGCCTACTGCAACACAAAAAAAATGTTGGCTCAGGCCCGAAAAATGTTGCCATAGGTCTATGGCAACACTTTTAGGGTGATGCAATTTTTGCCGTTGCCTTAGACCTCAAAGGCAACATTTTGACTATCTAAGGCAACATAAGTAATATTGTTGCAATAGAACCCTATTTGGGTCTATGGCAACACCCATAGGTATCTGTAGCAACATTCCAAAATGTTGCTATAGATATGAACTTTTTGAATTTGTGGGGCCCACAATGTAGGGCATATTTGATTTTTTAATAAAAATAAATATTTATTTAATAAAATGCTATTGCACAGAATTTGATATTTAAACAGTAATTTATTTAAATAAAAATTTTATTTCAACATTTGAAATAGTACAAATTCCTGACTCCACTATTTTACAATTCAATATATATAACACTGATATTCACATATACAGATATTCCTCACTACATCACTCAGTTCACTCATTACATATGCAGTTTCAATTTATACAGACACCGACACTGACAAATATATGCCGACCCGAAGGCAAGCCGAGTGCCGAGCCGAAGGCGAGCCGAGAAGCAGGTCCGGGCGCAGCGTCGGCGGGGGTCCGGGGCACCACAGTCCTCTATCATACCAGACTACAAAGCCTACCTTACTGTACTCTATCACAACCGAACACAACCCCCTGTCCTTCTAACTTCACTTTACTGACACCCTACATAACCTCCTATACATATCACTCACAGCAACCAAGCAACAAACCACTACCCAAAACCAATACTAACTGCACTATCAATCGCCACTGTATTCAACTCATCATCCTGCTTGCTGCCTTCATTCCATCATCATCAACCCTTTACTGCCCCTTCCACACTTGCCACACAAACGCCACTCCACCCAATCATCACTGGCTTGCAAAGCACTTGAAGACCACCGCCACTCCAAATCTCCTGCATCACTTCACCCATCGAACTACTACACTGAAACCAACCATCAACATCCCCTGCTAGCTGCTTGCTTTCTACAACCACACTACATACCAAACTGTGCCTTCTGAAATCAATACAACAACACTATCTCCACACTCATATGCAGCAAAATCAGACCACGATATCACAATATATCCTCTAACCACCAATAACCAACTGCTCATACACACTGTCATATACTCTTCAATCAACAACACCTCATAACACAACAACTCTGTTGCAACTACCATCTATGAATCTATGATGCATCTAAAATCACCCCACAACCCAACAAATACACACCTGCTCATTACACTTCAATACAAACTGCGATAGAGCTACTAACCATTCAAACATCCCCGAACAATTTCATCAAAAAAAAACAGACTGATATCACCTAAATCACATCCACTATTCTGATCGCCTTCTATCATTCCATCACCATAGCTCAACACAGCAGTATACACCACAGCTCAATTCCAGTTCATCTCTACACACGTACTTCATATCACCACTTCTGTCGAGCCACCATCTCCTTCAAACGACAATCACCTTCTCCACTTCCTTCAACAATTGACATTCGCAACTCCCCAATTCAGCAACCAAGCCCACTAATTCTTTCCATCACCCTTCAGCCTTGCCTTCACGAACACTTTGAAACCGAAAACTCCTCCAGCACACCGCGACAATCGACCAAGAACAACCAACAATCCATCGACCAAATCCCCAAAAACCAACCGTCCACGAACAACTTGCCTACCACTTCGCACCCCCTTCCTATCGAGAACGAAATCCCCTCGAACCTTATCTGGAACCATAACCGCCTCCTCATCGAACTCCAGACGCGAACAAGTTTTTCTATTCGAAAAAAAAATTGAAAACGATTTCGATTTTCCAAATTGGAGTTGATTAGAAAAAAAAATTCCATTGGCTATGAAATTGAAGTTGCGAGATTAAGATTTAACTGTGAAGTGGGAATTAATTTGTAATGATCAAACAGAGGAATTTGAATGATTTGTGGATTTCGAATTTGAAGAAGATCGAAAAAGTTTTTTTGAATGAATTGTAAAGTTTTAGAATTTGAAAGAATTGTGAATGGTTGCGATTTGGAAATTAGGGATTTGGAAATTGGGGGTGAGAACAAAAATGATATGAAAAGTAAAGCGGGAAAACGAAAATTTGGAGCAAATTGTTGTGGTGATCCAGTTTAGCAATCAGATTAAATGTAGACCGTTGGATCGTATTCACGCGGATTGCTAATTTTATTAATTTTTTAATCTGAATATATCTATAGCAACACTATATAAAAATGTTGCATCGTGTTACACTTTTTTAGCTAGAGCAACACATTTTTATGGCTAAGGTAACACCATAAATACAACGTTGCAGTAGGACCAAAATTTTATATCTATCGCAACATTTTAGCTGGCAACACCTTGCAAAAATGTTGCAGAAGGTCATTTATGGCGTAGTGCATGCAACGCTGGATTAATGGAAATCATTAGGAAGACTATGCGTGGAGGTTCGACTAATAGAGACTTGGAAGGAGTGAACAGGAGTCCGTTCGCTCGGGAAATCAGGATAGCTCGGAATCCACCTAAGTTCAATTTACCTAGCGTAGAAGTATATAATGGAAAGGCTGACCCGACTGATCACTTGATGAGATACACTAGACACATGGAAGTGCTGGGGGCATCGGAGGAATTGATGGCCATATGTTTCCCTTTATACTTGACAGACCTAGCGGCAATGTGGTTTAGGCAGCTGGAAGAAGGATCTATCAGGACTTGGAGGGAATTGGTGGACAGGTTTTTGGGACAGTTTCGGGTTCATGTCAAAAGACCTAAGAATGTGATGACGTTAACATCGGTAAAGCAAAGAACGGATGAATCGCTTAGGGCATTTTTAACTCGATTTAATGCGGCGGTTGCTTCGGTGGATCGACCGGATCTGTTTGCACAAAAAATGGACAAACACCTCAAAGCTGTATGATTTAGTAGATCTTATGTTGTTCTTAGTGATTTGGGTAATTTATGCAAATATATGAAAAGCAGGGGCTAAACTGTAAAAAGACACGCAGATTTATAGTGGTTCAGCCAGAATGTGCCTACGTCCACTTTATATGTTATTTCTCTTCTCTTGTTTTGATTACAAGTACAATGCTTTGATACAAGTAAAAGAAAGTTGTTTGAAAGTTCTCTCCGTGCTTGAGCTCTCAAACTTGTCCCCCATTGTTGTACCCCTGCCCCTCTATTTATAGAGTGAGGTTGGGGGTATGGGTCTAGGATGCATACAGCCGTTGATGGGCCCGGGCTGATACGATCTGGCCCGGCAAATCTGGTTCGGCATCGTCTTGGTCTGGTAGTAGATGGGTGGAGATGAGGTTGTGGTTCGGCAATGGAGCTAGTCCGGCTGTGGGGTTGGTCCGGTTGTAGGGCTGGTCCGGTTGCAGTGTTGGTCCGGTTGTAGGGCTGGTCCGGTTGCAGTGTTGGTTCGGTTGCAGTGTTGGTCCGGCTGTAGAGACTGAGTTGGTTCGGCAGTAAGGTAGGAGGTATGTTGGTCCGGGAGTTACTTGGTTCGGTGGAGAGTGGCCGGTTGGTTTGTTCGCTTGAGGCTGCGTTGAGCTTGATCCGGGGATGATGGTTCGGCTAGGCTGGTTCGGTGGTAAGAATCCATCCAACACTTGCCCCCCAAAGTGTGGCATATGCTAGTCTATGCCGCGCTTTGTTTTAGCTGGGGTGTATTCATTTGGTCCCCGAGTGCCAAGCCATTTGATCCGGTGTTTTGTATCTGCTTATAAATAGGGGCTACACCCCTTCGTCGTTTCTTACCGAACAGAGAGAGCCGAATCAAATTGAATACCGAATTACTTGAGTACCGGATCATCTGAGTACCGAATCATCCAAGCTCCGAACCAGGTATGTACTCTTCTGCCGAATGAGCTTATAATTTCAGTACCGAATGATCCCTTGCGTTGGAATGCCGAACGAACTTTGTCCCTGGAACTATCGGACGGAACCGATGGTTTCTAAGTACCGAATGAACCTTACACCGGATGAGTTTTAATACTTGCACTATCAGTGAAGTTATAGGTTATATAATTCATGCACTTTGGCGATGTACTTTCTGTGTTTGCAGATCATGTCTCGTAAAGCGGAAACTCGTTCGGATAAAAAGAAGTCCCAGGGCGAAGGAGAAACTTCCTCAGTGCCCCCTGTTCAGCTAGGTCCGGAATGCCATGGATCTACCCCGAGATCACTAGTGGACGGGTACGGCCCTCAGGAGCTTCTGAACTCCCCGCCCGATTGCTTTCCTAGCTCCCTTAAGGAAGAGCAGCTTGATGTCATCTCCCGTTCTTTCGGGATTGACAGGGCTCGAATGTTGTTGCCAGGGAGAGAAGTTATGCCGTACGACCCTCCTGAAGGGTACTTTGCCTACAGCAGATACCACTACATGTGTGGTGCCATTCCCCCTCTTAACGCTTGGGTAGCCAGCTTCCTCACATATCTAAAGGTGGCCCCATTCCAGCTTCAACCCAACTCCTATGCTATCCTGTTGAGCCTCTTCGTCATTTTCCAGAGGAAGTATGGTCGTGCTCCTTCCAACCGGGAGATCCGGTACTTGTATAATTTGAGGGGCTATAAGAAGGGGTCCCCATACATTAGCTTGGAGTCAGCCGTGACCTTCAAACCGGTCTTGGATCTGTATTCTAAATTCAGCATGTTCAAGAAAGAGTGGTTCTTTGTTAGGGACGACTCCGTTTCAATCCGGCGCTTTACTTCTGGATGTAATTTGATGCTTTTACTTATAATTTCTATTCCGATTGCGATGCTTCTTCTCATACTTTCTCATTTTTGCTAGTGACAAGTGGCTTTCCGGTTGTGGAGACTGACCGCCTGGTTCAGACGGCGGCTGAGATAGAAGCTATTCTTGGGAAATATAGATCATCTGCCTTCTTGATCAGAAATGCGATTCTTCTGGAATATAACTTAATCCTTCCGCAGCAGTCAGTAGTTAAGCTGAGGGAAACGGCGGAGGAGAGGGCGGCTACTCAGACCAAGGAAGGTGTTACGGTAGAGAGTAGCAAGAGGAAACCTTTCACAAAACCTCCAGCTGTCAGAGGTAAGAAACTCAAGAAGTCGGACGGTCCTTCCCCCAGCAATTGTCCACTTACCCGGGAGGAGGAAGACATAGAGGAGGAAAGAGGCGAGGGTGGAGATGGTCGGGAAGGTGATAAAGGTGGCGATGGCATCGGAGCCTTGCTTCCTGGGCAAGCGGGCGAGATTCAGGAGTGGACGGACGATGCGTTCCACCAGGCTTTCGAGGGGCTGGACGGAGATCCGGCTTTGGTAGAGAAAACCGGGAAAGCGGACAAGGCCGGGACCGGTGCAAGCGAGTCTTCCCAGACCATTCCAGCCAGGGTGGCTCCGACGACTCAAGGTGAACTCTTGACTCCTGCATGCTTCACTAATGATAGGGACTTAGGAATATTTTATGACCCGCTCCCGTCCTGGAATGAAATCCAGGACCTATTGCAGTATCCTACTCCTCCCCAGGGTTTGTACAACCACAGATGTGTTTCTCTCCTTTTAATTTGCCATGTTTTCTCGAAGTATAGAACAATATATGCTTGTGACACTTTTTCTTCATATCAGGAGCAGGTAAAACGGTCAAAGCCTCAGATTTTCGGCACAGGCTTGAACAGTACAAGCTTTCCAGAACTTCTGTCAAGCCGAAGCCTTCGACCCACCACTCCGGGGATGTAGTCGGCTACCGTCCTCTTCTCGGGGTTATCGAAGAGGGTATTCAGCAGAGAAAGAGGAGTCGTCCTTTATCCGAACCTTCGCCTGGTCCTCAGCTCCCGGCTCAGCCTCTTCATGATATCACGGAGGAGGATAGCGAGTTTGTGCCTTCTCCGCACCCGTTCGGAAACCCTTCTGTTATTCATATCGACCGTCCTGATTTGGCTCGTAATCCATTTGCGGGTCATCCTGATCTGGATCCAAGCTCTCATGATATTACCTTTGACGAAGTCACTGGTGAACACCTTCTCCCCCGCAACCCCATGGTACGGGTACTTGATGAAGCTAAGTCCTTAGATCTCGATTTACTCACTACTCGTATAATCACTATGGGAGACGAGGCCAAGGCTAATATTGATCGGATGGCGGAGGAGACCAAGAAGCTGATGGGGCATCATGCCCGGCTGGTTAAGGCCGGAGAGGAGATTGGGAGCGCCAATATCCGACTTCGATTGGTGGTTTCGGATCAGGCCAAACAGCTTGCGGATCAGGCTATTCAGATTTCTCAGCATGAGGCTGCTACTGGACGATTAAGGAAAACCATGGAAGAGGCCAGTCGGGCCGAATTGCGGAAAATGGAAGCTACTTGCAAAGAACGGATTGACATGGCTATTGCCACGGTGGACGAGGTTCGGAAAGCGGATCTCGAGCAGGTGGAGGAATTGTCCGGGAAACTTGAGTCTGTAGAGCTTGCTCAAGCTAAGTTGAGGGAGGAGATGGAGGCAATGCGGGGATCCCTTCTAGCCGACTGCTCGAGATACCGATCGGAGAGAGATGCTGCCGTTGGGAGGTTGTTGGCTTCCGAGGCCCGGATGAGGGAGTTTGAGGAGAATGAGGGGATGATGGACGAAATGCTCCAGGACATGTACTTCCGAACCTGGAAGCAGGGCAACCTATCCTGGATGGATGATTATCCCAGGATCATGGCTAAGATCTATCTTCGGGCTCTGGAGGAGGCCAAGGCCGATGCGGATAAAGATGGTGGCGTGGCCTTCAGCATGGATGCGGTCACTGCCCAATTTGCCAAGGAGGAGAAGGTGGCGGTGAAGGAAGGTATGCGGTTGCTTGCCGCTGAGGAGGTTGGCGTGCAGGTAGAGGATGACGATCAGGATAGTCAGGAAGCAGGCGCTGGTAAGTCTCCCTTTTTAGTTTCTCCATCAACTTGGTTGCTTATTGCTAATGAGTACTTTTTTTTTGACTGGACAGGGGGTCATCAGGGCAAGGATAAAGCTCCACTGCAGCCGGCTCCTTGATTATACCTGGAAAAACTCTTTTTGTGGATTCGACAGTGTTGTATATGTTAGTCGAAAAAATAGTAACGTAGCCTTTAGGTTGTAATATTTTGCCACTTGTAATAAATAGTCTTATTTTTGACGTGTAACTCTTTAACTTAAGCTGATTTTGTCGTCTTTTGAATGTTCGTTGCCATTTTGACATGTCGTATGAGAAATATATCTGTGTATATTCTCGCAATTGAATTGTGTTTGATGTCAGATTCTGGTTTTAAATCATAATTTCATGACTTGCAATATTAGCGTGTGGTGTGAACAAATTATAGTCATGTATTTGCACACAAAAGAAGAAAATACCACCTTTCATGTTTTAATCGTAGATGGCAGTCTTGAATATCTTGTATGACCGAGCATGGAATGTAGTCGAATGTCCTGCCACTGTGAGTCCCTACATTCATTGGCGAGTATCTCCTACTCTGTATCCTATACTTTAGGGATTGTTATAGAGGATAGGGAAAAAGCTTTTTAAGTAAAATTGAAATACGTGAAAAGGTAAAACTTCCAATCACGGAAGGCCTTCGATGTGCTTAAGTTCGTGGCAAACGGGTTTTGTAGTCACTTTCCCTAGCTGTGGGTCTTGGAGACATTCGTCACCCATCTTACGCCTCTGCGGGGAGTTAATTCTTTTTTACCACAGCCGCACTTAAGACACATCGGAGCCGAGATCGCGCACAGTAACTACCCGGGCCATTATGGCCCGTAATCGTGGGTATTATTCGATTTACTGTAGCCGGCTAGCGTGGGTGCCGATCGTCAGCTGTGAACTGCCCCTGGCTGACCACACCTTATGTTGGGGCTTATAGTCGGTTCACAGTTGCCGACGAGCCTAACGCCGTAATGAGCTGCCTCGGCTATATTCGGCCTTCTCGGTGGCTTATAATCGGCTCATTACAGTTGGCTTTAAGGGCCGTCGCGAGCAATGAGTTAACCCGCAGCAGAGGAATGCTGGAGCGAAAGTGTCTCATTGGCGAGGGCATAGATTCGCATAGTACCTGCTAGGTCTTGTCCAGGTGAAGTTGCGTTGTGGAGTGCTTTGAATAGAAATGCTATATACTCAGGATTTTGTTCAACAGAAAAAGGATAAAGTTAACAGGCAGCCAAGATACAAAGGAACAAGTTAAAAAAGAGACAAGGTTTTTTAAAGTGGTTCGGCACGAAGATGCCTACGTCCACTGATTCTCTTTGTTAATTCACTTCATATGGGCAATACAAGTTAAGAAAAGTATCGACGGAGGTGTTGGATGTTCCATGCCCTCTGGAACACCTCTCCGTCCACTGTTGACAAAATATAGGCTCCGTTGTGGAGATCTTTATGAATTACATATGGTCCATCCCAGATTGGGTCTAGTGCTCCGGGGCGAGGGAAGATTCGCTTGAGGACAAGATCCCCTTCCTGTAAGGTACGATGCTTGACTTTGGAGTTGTAATGTGCCGCCACTTTTTGTTTGTGGGCTGCTGCTTTAAGGACTGCATCATTTCTTCTTTCCTCGACTAGATCCAAAGACATGTTGAGGAGCTCTTCATTCTCTTCTTGGTTATAGTGGATCCTACGGTGGGAAGGCACAATGGTTTCAACTGGGAGCATAGCCTCCGATCCGTAAGCCAAAGAGAAAGGAGTGTGCCCCGTTGATGTTCTGAAAGATGTGCGGTAAGCCCACAGTGCCGTAGGGAGTTCGTCCACCCAAGCACCCTTTGACTTTTCGAGCTTCTTTTTGATCAGAGTCTTCAGAATTTTGTTGACTGCTTTGACTTGTCCGTTTGCCTGGGGATATGCTACGGATGAGAAGCTTTTATGAATTCCGTGCTCTCGGAACCAGTTGGCGAATTCCTCGCTGTCAAACTGAAGTCCATTGTCTGATATGATTTTGAGTGGGACTCCATACCTGCACAGAACATTTTTGATCAAGAAGTTAATAACTTTTGATGAAGATACTTTATTCAGAGGTTCTGCTTCCACCCATTTGGTGAAATAATCAACTGCCACTATAGCATATTTGGCCCCGCCTCGGCCCATCGGTAGCTCGCCGATTAAGTCAATTCCCCATATTGCGAAGGGCCAAGGGCTGGTCATTTGAGTAATCTCAGTTGTTGGTAGCCGTGGAATCTTAGCAAATTTTTGGCATCTGTCACACCTCTTGATGAAATCTAAGGCGTCCTTGCTTAAGGTGGGCCAGAAATATCCGTATCGGAGTATCTTTTTTGCTAATGTTTGCCCTCCGGTGTCATCTCCACATCTCCCCTGATGGATGTTGGATAAGATTTCCTTGGCTTCCCTTCCGGCGACACACCTTAACAATGGGTTAGAGAAGCCGCGCCGATAGAGGATGTCTTCTTGTATTGTATAGCGGGACGCTTTCCTCAAGATTTTCTTGACTTCATTACGCCCATTGGGTAGTGTGCCACTTCGTAGGTAGTTTCGGATGGGAGTCATCCAAGTTGCTTCCTCGGTTGCAGTTATCAGATTCACTTGTTCAAAACTTGGCGCCATTTGCTTTGAGATGGTCACTGCCCCGAAGATGGTGATGTCTCTCACACTTGCTTGCTTTGCTAATTCGTCGGCCTCTCGGTTCTCCTCCCGAGGGATGTGTTTGACTAAGTAGTGGTCCAATCGGCCGAGAAGTAATTTGGTCTTCTTTAGATATGCTATGAGTCGTTCTTCTCGAGCTTGGAATTCCCCTAGTATTTGATTAACAATAAGCTGAGAATCGCTGTGAAGACACAAAGAATTGGCTCCGATCTCGATGGCAATTTCTAGTCCGGCTATCACTGCTTCATATTCTGCATCGTTGTTGGTGGCAGCGAACTCCAACCTTATAGCATAGTGCAGTTTATTCCCCCTGGGAGTGATTATTACAACACCTGCCCCCGAGCCCTGTTCGTTCGACGCGCCATCCACAAAGAGATTCCATTTGATGTCTCCTGTTATCTCCAATTGCTCCTTATCTTCGTTGGTAGTGAATTCTGCAATGAAGTCAGCCATGGCCTGTCCCTTGATGGCGGTGCGAGGGTGATAGGTGATATCATACTGACTCAGTTCAATGCACCATTTAAGTAGTCGCCCAGAAGTGTCGGGGCGATGGAGTACCTGCCTCAGCGGTTGATCGGTCAGAACTTTGATGGAATGGGACTGGAAGTAGTGACGCAGCTTCCGTGATGTGATAAGTAAACAGTATGCTAGCTTTTCAAGTTTAGGATATCTGACTTCTGCCCCAGTAAACCTTTTGCTGACGAAATAAACTGGCCGCTGCGTGCGGTTATCTTCCCTTACCAAGGCGGCGCTTAGGGCGTGGGATGACACAGCGAGGTATAGGTATAATTCTTCTCCTTCGCTTGGAGTTGAGAGCACCGGCGGTTTCTGGAGGTGTTCGATTAAGTGAAGGAAAGCGGTCAGGCATTCGTCAGTCCATTCGAACTTTCCCTTGTCTTTCTTTAGAGCTTCAAAAAAGGGGACGCACTTGTCCGTTGCCTTGGAGATGAATCGGCTTAGAGCGGCCACTTTTCCGTTCAAACTTTGCATTTCCTTCCGAGTGGAAGGTATCTTGATATCCCTTAGCGCTCGGACTTGTTCAGGGTTTGCTTCTATCCCCCTGGCATGAACGATGAATCCTAAGAACTTTCCAGATGACACTCCGAAGGAGCATTTTAGCGGATTCAACTTCATTCCAAATTGTCGAAGTACTTGAAACATCTTGCCTAGGTGGCTCACGTGATCTATGCCTTTCCTTGACTTTACTAGCATGTCATCCACATATACTTCCATAGTCTGTCCTATCAGCCCTGCAAACATCTTGTTGACGAGGCGCTGGTAGGTGGCTCCTGCATTTTTAAGTCCGAAAGGCATTACCTTATAGCAGTACAAGTCCCGGTTGGTGATAAAACTAGTGTGGTCTTGGTCGGGAGCATGCATAGGAATTTGGTTATATCCTGAGTATGCATCCATAAAGGATAGGAGTTCGTGCCCGGCTGTGCTGTCTACAAGTTGGTCGATTCTGGGAAGTGGGAAGCAATCCTTTGGGTAGGCATCGTTTAGGTTGGAAAAGTCAATGCAGGTTCGCCACTTCCCATTAGCCTTTTTTACCAGCACCGGGTTTGCGATCCATTCTGGGTAGATAGCTTCTCGTATGAAGTCATTGGCGAGTAGATTCTTTACTTCTTCATCGAGGGCCGCTGATCGCTCTGCCCCCATACTTCTCTTTCTTTGCTTTACAGGCGCCTTGGTAGGATCAATGTTTAATACATGGCATGCTATGTCGGGGGAGATTCCGGTCATGTCAGCGTGTGACCAAGCAAACACATCCAAGTTGTGGCGGAGAAAATCGATGAGTTGTTCCTTCAACTCGGTTTTTAGTTGGGACCCAATTTTCAGTAGCCTACTTGAGTCGTGCTTGTCTACAGATATAAACTCCATAGCCTCTGCAGGCTCGGCGGTGGCCTCCTCCTCTTTGTCCCTAGGGTCTAATTCATTGAAAGGGTCGCTAGTGTATCGAAGAGGAGGGGCTTTCTTTAGTTGCTATGCTTCAAGGCTTTTTGTGCAGAGGGCAATCTCTACACCTTTCCCTTTATCCTTCCTGTGGTTGTTGCGAAGTTCGGTTACATAGCAGTCTCGTGCAATATCCTGGTCTCCTTCCACTTCCCCTACCCCATTGTCTGTTGGAAATTTCATTTTCAGGCACCATGGGGCTAGGACAATTTGGAAGTCAGACAAGGATGGCCTTCCCAAGAAGGCGTTGTAGGCTGACTGGTTTTCTATTAGCACAAATGTTTGTTTCCGTACAGCAGAGCGGGGATGGCTTCCAATCTCAACAAAAAGGTCCAGTTGCCCGAGGGGCATCTTCGCGTCTCCAGTGAAGCCGTGTAGTGGTTTATCGCAGGGGGATACATCCTTCATTGATAGCTTCATTTTGTCGAATGCGTGTTTGAACAGGATGTTTACCGAGCTTCCAGTGTCTACCAGGATTCGGTAGACTTCGGCGGGACCAAGTCGGGCAGAGATGACCATGGGATCCATGTGAGGGTACTGCCTTCCTTCTAGGTCACGCTTACCGAACGTGATGTCATTACTTTCTTTCCGCTTCGGGTGGCGCTCTTCTATAACCGAATTGACATAGTCTCTATTGTCTCTAAGCGACTTTCCGTATCTTTCCATCTCTTTCCAGCTTCTGTCTGCGATGTGTGGCCCTCCTGAGATGGTATGGACCACTATCTTTTCCTGACTAGAGCTGCTAGTGTTGCGGTTCCCCCTGTCGGCCCCCGGGGAGGGTAGCCTTGGGTTTTCATTGGCAGGAGCTGGGGCCCTGTCCTGACCTTTTACATAACGTTCCAGTTTCTTTCTTCTGATGTGTTCCTCAATCAGATCTCGGAGATGATGGCATTCGTTGGTATCATGTCCGTGAGATTCGTGGAAGCGGCAGAATTTTCCAGACTTCTGTGCGTTATCTGATTCCTTCTTGTACGGTGGGCGTTTGTACCTAACTTTGCCTTGGGTGGCAAGGAAGATATTTTCGACGGTCTCGTTCAAAGGGGTGTAAGTGTCGAATCTTGGTCCTGGCCGATATAGGCGCTTTTCTCCCTTCTTGCCCCCAGCATTGTCTCTGGAATCATTTCTTCGAACGTCCCTTGCCACAGCAGGGGCGTTGCCATGGGTTGTCTTATTTTGCTGTCCTGACTGCCCCTCAACGGCAGCATCCTCAAGCCTCATGTATTTCCCGGCTTCATGGAAGAAATCGGGTAAAGTAGCTGGCTTTTCTTTTGTCAACCTTCTAGCAAATTTAGTGTCCGGATGCACACCACTGCAGAGGGCCATTAGGATAAGCTTCTCATCGGCATCTTGGACTGCGGCTGCTGCGGCGTTGAACCTGGTTAGGTATTGCTGCAACTTTTCTCCAGGTTTCTGTTTGACGCTGGATAAGGAATAAGCGTCCTTAGGTTGCTCCACATGAATGCGGAACTGACTGATAAATTTTTCTTTCAACATTTCCCACGAGCTGATGGATCCTTGGGGTAGATGACAGAACCAGGAGGTAGCAAGATCTGCTAAGAAGAGCGGAAAGCATTTGCACAGTACTCCCTCTGTTGCTCCACTCATGAGCATATGCTGCGTGTACCTTTGTAAGTGTACAACGGGATCGGAGGTTCCTTTGTAGGGTTCCATTGTTGGCATCTTCCATTCTCGGGGGGTGATAGCAACTTCGATATTGCGGGCGAAAGGACTGGTTACCCTAGCGCCTATCCCTCGATCTCTTTGTTCCCGTTGGACACACTCTCTGAATAAGCATGCCATCCTTTCATCAGAACTTGGAGTAGACAGAAATGAGTTTGGTTCTGTTCTTTGGGATTGATTCCGTCCAGATGACCTGTAGGGATGGTATCGTCTATCATTCCTCATATTTTCCAGTGGCTGCCTTTGATCTTCTGGGAGCATGCTTGGGTCAGCTATAGTTGGCCCTTGCCTTGATCTCCCCCTGTTGGGTTCTGATCTGAGCACTTCCTCGGGTCCAACTTCGGGCTGGACTCTAGCTCGGCCCCGTTCACTGGCGTTTCTATGGTTAGGCAGCATGACAGGCTCAGCTACGGTTGACCTTCGCCCGGTACCTTCCCCGTTGGGTTCGGTACCAAACATTTCCTCAGGCCTAACTTCGGGCTGTGCTCGGTCTCGGCTCCTACCACGGCTACTTCTGCCGTTAGCTCCTTCGAAGAAGGGAGATCTTTGTTGTCTCTGAGATCCTCCAGACTGGGACTCGCCCCATGATTCAGTGTTGCGGTTGGATTCTTCAGCGTCCCTTAAGCGTGACATGAGATGATCCACCAAGGCTTCCTGCTGGGACGTGAAGCGGTTAGTTACTTCAACCACAACTCTGTCCAGATCTGCTCTAGTAATTGATGCAGGCTGTTCTGTGGCAGGAGTAGTTGGGTTAGCCTGTTCTTCATTGGTTACTGTTGCTGGAGGAGGACGATCTACTTGGTTCGTGACAGCTGGATCTGGAAGGCTGCTGGATGCGATGTTTTTTCCTTTGCTAACATCTTTTCTCTGTTTGGGAGGCATGTTTTCCAAGCGGCGGACAATGCTGTTAGGAAAACTTGTTAAGTGGATGAAGCTGAAGCTTCGAGCTTCTAGCTCTCAATGAAAGCACCAAAAATGTTTGCACAAAAAATGGACAAACACCTCAAAGCTGTATGATTTAGTAGATCTTATGTTGTTCTTAGTGATTTGGGTAATTTATGCAAATATATGAAAAGCAGGGGCTAAACTGTAAAAAGACACGCAGATTTATAGTGGTTCAGCCAGAATGTGCCTACGTCCACTTTATATGTTATTTCTCTTCTCTTGTTTTGATTACAAGTACAAAGCTTTGATACAAGTAAAAGAAAGTTGTTTGAAAGTTCTCTCCGTGCTTGAGCTCTCAAACTTGTCCCCCATTGTTGTACCCCTGCCCCTCTATTTATAGAGTGAGGTTGGGGGTAGGGGTCTAGGATGCATACAGCCGTTGATGGGCCCGGGCTGATATGATCTGGCCCGGCAAATCTGGTTCGGCATCGTCTTGGTCTGGTAGTAGATGGGTGGAGATGAGGTTGTGGTTCGGCAATGGAGCTGGTCCGGCTGTGGGGTTGGTCCGGTTGTAGGGCTGGTCCGGTTGCAGTGTGGGTCCGGTTGTAGGGCTGGTCCGGTTGCAGTGTTGGTCCGGTTGCAGTGTTGGTCCGGCTGTAGAGACTGAGTTGGTTCGGCAGTAAGGTAGGAGGTATGTTGGTCCGGGAGTTACTTGGTTCGGTGGAGAGTGGCCGGTTGGTTTGTTCGCTTGAGGCTGCGTTGAGCTTGATCCGGGGATGATGGTTCGGCTAGGCTGGTTCGGTGGTAAGAATCCATCCAACAGGATCCAACGATGGTTTTGATGGCGGCAGTGTCGAGAGTCAGAGAGGATTCAGATTTTAAGGTATCTTTAGTATGAGACCCACCACTGGATCTCGGGGAATTCTTTCACGAAGCTGAAAGATTCCTTCGGCAAGAAGACGCATGTATGGATTTAAAGTTAAAAGAGGTGAATGCAACTGAGGGTGGAGGACCATCCGGTAGAGGTTCGGATAAAGATAAAGGAAAAAGGAAGTTGGATGATGACTCTGAAAAAGCTAGGAAGCGATGGAAGGATCCAAGGTTTTCCACATACACAGAATTAAATGAGACACTAGAGCAGATATACATGGAAACTCGGAATCGCCTTCCTTACCGGAGGCCAGCTAGGAGAGAACCATCCGAGCGGGAGAGGGCATCAGGAAAGCATTGTCTCTTCCATGATTTGGACGGACATGATACCAACAGCTGCAGGCACCTAAAGGACATAATTGAGGAGCATGCTAGGAATGGACAATTGAGGCAGTATGTTGGGGCTCGGAATGCAGCGGTGGAGCAGGAGCAACCACCGCCCACATCAAGCCAGGATGGCATGAGGCACAGGAATAATGGTCGATTGGTTATCCATTGACCAAGATAATATGAAATAAGTAACAAACCATTGGCGAGCAACCAAGTCATTTACACATGTATGGGGACGGAGATAGCCCCTAGGCATGCTCTGAATGATGATAAACCACAAAGCCATGGTTTGCGAAATCTGTCTTTTGTTTTTGGATTGGACACTTGGTTTTCTGGTTTGGTTTTTGGGGTTTGGATTGAACTCCTGATTTTGCTCGTTTTTCTGGTTTTGGCATTCATTCGGATGATTGTTCTCCGTTTTGGATGATGATTTTGATTTTTGGTATGGATTTATGGTTTTCCGATTTGATTTGGATTTTGGATTGGATTTTTATTGGATTCTTTTTGGTTTTTGATAAACGGTCGTCGGGTGTGGATTACACCTGGCAAGGGGTGAGTCTTTTTGCCCGAACGTGGTAAATTGACTCATTCAGGTCGTTGAGTATGGACTATGCTCAGCAAGGGTCCGGAGTGACCAGGATTCGGCCTAGGACTTAGGCCCCCTATAATCGATTATTGTTTCAGGTCGTTGAGTATTGACTATGCTCAGCAAGGATCCGGAGCGACCAGGATTCGGCTTAGGACTTAAGCCATGGAATTAGCTCAACGTCCAGGGACACTGGACCACGGTCGTCAAGTGTGGATTGCGCTTGGCAAGAACCCGGAGAGGTTAGCTCAACGTCCAGGGACACTGGACCACGGTCGTCAAGTGTGGATTGCGCTTGGCAAGAACCCGGAGAGGTTAGCTCAACGTCCAGGGACACTGGACCACGGTCGTCAAGTGTGGATTGTGCTTAGCAAGAACTCGGAGAGGTTAGCTCAGCATCCAGGGACACTGGACCACGGTCGCCAGGTGTGGATTGCGCTTGGCAAGAGCCCAGAGAGGTTACGGATTTGGATATCGACCTGGAGAGGTCTTGGATTCGGTTGTTGGATAAGGATGGACTAATAACTCAGTCTTCGAGTTTGGATAGGCATAGAATTTGCTATGGACTTTGGATATCGGATTCGGAAACTATTCAAAACATGCCTTTTATCACAAGGCATGTTTTGGGGGGCAAATGTTATCCCGCTTTTTGGTCAAAGCCGGAATATCAAACTAATTGACAAGAAAGGATGGGTATCAGGGTTGGAAGTTGATTAGAGACAGGGTTGTGATCGATGTCATCAAAATTTGACCGGACTCCGATCAGGACGGAATCGATTGGAGATGATGATGAGGACTAGGAGAGGCTACGTTTCAAGTTTTAGGTTAATCGGAGTTTGTACGAAGGAGATACGATCGATATAAGGTAGGAAGAATGTGTTGTTCGAATCCATCATTTCCATACCCACACCTCAGTTCGAATCCAGAGACCTCACACCCATATAGTTCGGATCCACCAGCTTTGAATCCATCACGTTCGACTCCATCTACTTCGTACCCATCAGAGCGGACCCTATGGAACAAGCTTTAGTTCGAATCCATAGGTGTCACTATACTTCGAATCGATCCTGTGCCTCGCTTCGAATCCACCAGGACGAGGCCATGGTTCATATCCATCTAACGCAAGCCTCTGCCTCGAATCGATCACAACGGATCATGCTTTGAATCCATCGAAGCCAGTACTTACTTCGAGTCCATCGAGGAGAGATCCTTCGAATCCATATAGTTGTAGAAGCTTCGACTCCATTGGAAACTGTCTTCGAATCCACTAAGTCCAGGCAGCGAAAATGATGGAGTCGACCCAGTAAAACCCGGAGGAAAAGCTGGATCAACCCGAGAAGTGCGCGCACCACATCACCGTTTGCACGCATCAGCCATCGAGTCGACCCTATTGATTCGAAGGGATCAATTCGAACCACTTGTGTTCACCGGAAACGTAACCTTGAATCGATCATAACTCGAGATCTACAAGTCCAAATGCTATGAAATTTTCACAGTAGCTTGAGCACATGTTAAAGAATGTTCACTCCAAATTTCAGCTCGATTGGACAATTTCTTGATCGATTCGAACATAGCTTCGTATCGATCCCAAAGTGGGCCCGGATTTCCAGAAAGCGGGCATGTGGGTCCCCTCACGTGCCAGAACTGGTCTCCCCTTAATTTAGGCGAAATATCAGCCTCCTACACCTATAAATAGAGCCCCTGGTCATTCAGAAAAGGGGTCGGACAATTTTGAGAGCTAAAGAGCACCCAGACTCTGCCAGATTTACTCCAGATCACCATTGCTGCCTTAGATTCATACTTAGCTCAGAAAATCAGTTGTAATACAACACACGAAATTGTAATCTTCAAGCATCGAGCAATAAAATCATAAAAACCTTGAAGTGGACGTAGGCCGGAGATAGCCGAACCACTATAAATTGTGTGTCACTGTTCATTATTTCTTGATTGCTGCTTGTTACTTGCTTAGATCTGTGATTTGTGTGTGAATATTGTTGATCTGTATTCATACGCTGGTGCTTTCGCTACACTTGGGGTTTGTGACCATTTTTGGTGCAAACAGTAAGGTAGAGGAGTGATTAATGGAGAAAAGTAGGGGGGAGGAGGGGAAGGGTTCTGGGTTTATGATGATAGGGGTATTAATAAGGTCAGTGAGGATTAAGTTTTGGTCATGAAATGTGGAGTGTGTGATGATGTTGTTATGAATGAGATCGGTGGTGATAGATGATGGTAGATGTGTATTGAGAGCAGTAAGTATACGGGGAGTTTAGAAATTCTTGTAAATAGGTTTTAGATATCTATGTAAAATATTACTTGAAAATAACTAATTTAGAGGTTTGATTAAAACTATATTTAAACTTCTATTTTTTTCGTACTCAAATACATTTTATAGGAACTTCTATAGAAAGATTTTATAAAGAAAATAATTTAGGAACCATCATGAGAAACAAGCCAAAACGCCGCATTTTAAACAGTTAAAACAATAAGAAACGTACTATAGCAGTTATAAATGATGTTAAAAGTCCTTGTTAAAATAACATTGAACAACATAATCTTTGCGAGTAGTGTTAACCACTTAAACAAATGATTTAATTCTTGAAATTTTTATATTAAGTACTACACTTAGGATACCTAAAAACCATGGAAAGAAATCCTTAAAAATATCTTCCTATTTATTTTTAAAAATTCCCGAAAACAAGGGATTCGAAAGTGCACTTATACCGACTATTCTCGTTTCAAACACTTTCAAATTTTCTTCAATTTAAAAAAAAAGTTAAACAACCATTTAAACATAAAATCAATTCCATTCACATGTTTATGATGGTAATAGAAGTGATGTTATACAATATAAAGTTATCATTTGCTTTTTAAAGCACGGTAGTCCAAAGTTTATAACTTTACTTAGTTAATGTCACTTTAACTTTATAATTCAAACACAACATACATATACACAATATATACTTAAGAGATAGTGAGATAACTCACTTAGATCCATGATAAACCCAAGCATAAAGCCATAAGAACCAAAGAACCACCTCCTTCCATCAACACAAGCCTAAAGGTCCAACCTTTAGAATTTCCAAACCGAAGCCAACACCTTCCTCCTCCTCCATGCTCATAGCTCATCCATGCTTCCCCTCTTCCTCTCACCTCCTCCCACTTCTTACATGCTAATCATGCCTCCCATGATGTCTTAGGCTCCAAAGTTTAGAAGAGATTTGAGAAGATTTGGTTAGCTTTTGAAAAAGTTAGATAGTAATTATTGGATTAGTGCTTAAGCAATTCCACCATTTTCAACCCTTCTATTTCATCTCAAGCTTTGAGAATTATTTCTGATTATTTCCTAAGGATATGCCCCTTCTTATATAAGCTTAGGAATGTGATGGGAAAAGACCAAAAAACCCTCAAAACCCTTATGACATTAATTACGAACATCACTTCTTCTTTATCATTTACTTAACTTTTATGACTTTCCATTCATGCACATTCCCTATGTATCTTCCCTTACCTCATGCATGACATCATCCATAACCATAAATGGAAAAATAGTTTTATTTCATTTTCTTTAGTTCCTAAGCAAATAAGTGTATGTAAAAAAAATCTGAACAACTTCTGACGGTTAAAATGCTATTTATCGATAAAACGATTTTCGGTCACATTATCGATATTTTTTCAAAGTATTTATTTTTGTAAACATTTTTCCAAAACAAGTTTACCATCCTCACTTTTGATTTAAAAGGAGTTTAAAAGCTTATTAAATCATTTTAATAACATTAAATCAAAAAGTCAAACATTTAAATAATTCATATATTTAAATACGAAGTCCAAAACTCTTGGTCATTACATATATATATATATATATATAGGCCTGTCAACGGATACTTTCGGATGTGGATAGTGCCATATCCGCATCCGCATTCAAAATGATTTTCGGATATCGGATATCCACATCCGCGGATACGGACGGATATCGGATAATTATCCATCCGCTAACGACCGATAAATCAAGAAATATAAATATAAATTTTAAGTTTAACATACATTTTTTTCAATCCAATTGATCATAAAAGTGTTAAATATAAACAAATATGGCGATAATAAATAGTTTTGAGCGGTTAATAAGCATTAAATGTATATAATATAAACTATTAATTTGATAAAACAAGAAATAAATATCTTTCATTATACTGAAATACACACAATTTGTACTATAATATTGACAAAGACCGGACGGATAATTTTCGGATGCGGATGTCTTCATATCCGTATCCGCATCCGTTTTTTCGGATATCGGATATTATCCGCTTTTCGGATATGGATACGGACGGATTTCAGATTTTCGGGTATCCATTGACAGCCCTATATATATATATATGTATGTATATGTATGTATGTATGTATGTATGTATATGTGTATGTATATGTATTTGTATGTATGTACATACATATGTTGTAATGACCCAGAATTTCCGTCATTTGAAATTCGAATATTTAATTTATTTTAAATATTAATAAGTAAGATTTGGAAGTCGAATTAATTTAATTTCGATATAGTGATTTAATTGGGCGATTAAATTATTAATTTAATACCTGAAATTGGGTAAATAATTGAAATCTGAATTAAATATGATTAAAAATGATTTATAAAGTTATAATAAATCATATTGGAGTTATAGTGATGTTATAGAACTTTTAAAATTGAATTTAAAGTTAATCTGTGAAAATTGAATATTTTAATATTTAATCAACTAGTGAAATTAGCCATTTTTCAAACAGTCTCGGATTTTGATGAAACCAGTTTCATCGGATCCGTAATGTCATATTATTGTATGGTTTAAAATTTCATGTCAATCGGATTTACGGTTTGTCCGGGGCAAGCCAAAACGCACAGAAATTTGGTTAACCGATTTAATTTTAAATCGATCGTTTATTACCATAACTCGCACAGATGATCGAATTAGCTTCCGAAACATGTTCCATTGTGTCCGGAACGCAGGGTAAACCCTAGAAATGCTGGTCACCGCGCGAGATTTGGAGTTCGGAAAATCGAGTGAATAGTGATTTTCGGTAGAAATTCTATAAAAGGAACCCTTGCACTTCATTTGCTCCAAACCCTAACCCTTATTAAGTAGCCGCCATTTTCGAGACCCATGGCCGGAAATTCGTTTCCTTTCTCCCTCGATCTCTCCAAATCCGTAAGGAATTACGAAAAGTGTTCAACTACAAAAATAAAGAGGGCGATGAGAGCTACGTAATCAACGGCTGTGATCGGAAACGGAGCTAGGAATCGATGGCAATTGGGGCTGGAATAGTGGCCGTTCGGCCTTGTTTTTCGTGCAGGGGGTGCAACCGAGTGGGGTCGGCCTTTGGGCGTGGGTGGTGGTGTGTGTGGGCTACGTTGTGGTATTCTCTGATCGAGCTAGAGGGGAGTGTGGTGGCCGCGATTTGGAACCCTAGGCGTTGGAGTTGGGTTCTTTGCTCACGTATAAAACTGGAGATGGAGGAAGATGAAAAAGAGCGGCCAGATCTAGAAGGATTTGAAATGAACGGCAGAGATGAGATTTGGGTATAAAAATATAAAATAAAGTTGTAAATTAATTATATTTAAATTCGTTTAAACTTTAAAATACTGTAACTTGTTCATACGAGGTCGGAAAATTACGAAACGAGTTGCGTTGGAATCATATTGACGAGCACTACGCAATGGAGCTAGTTTGGAGTCAATTGGAGTCAGTGATAATTTCGGGTAAAATTAAACGCGTGTTTAATTTTATTCGAAATAAAACGCTGCAACTGTTATTGAAAGCAAGGTGAGAACTTCTCACTCAATCGAATTGTTTCGATTTAAATTTTAAATAGTTATATTTAAAATTGTTGATAGGGATTGATTGTGATGATTGGATGATAAACTGTTATCTATTGTGTTAAATAGACCCTATACGCCGTATATTAAGCGGAGGTTATTTATTAAAAACATATACCGCGATAATTTCACATTGAAGTGGAATTGGTATTATATATGTATATAGCAATATATATATATTGGAATATGTATATATTGGAGTTGATTTCCCGCATTGTATAGCGGATGAGACCCTATTGCGCCGCATAATAGCGGATAATATTTATAAATCCCATATACCGCGATAATTTCACATTGAAGTGAAATTGGTATTGTGCTAACATCTGTGGATGCAGGGAAACAGGTTGGAGGGATCCAACTGGATTCCTCAAACATTTGAATTTATTTCATATGTTGTGTGTTGTTTATTTATAATCGCCGTATGATTATAATTGTGAAATTGGAATTGTAAAAGGCTGTAATTTAGCCGAATATATTTTTGGTATCGATGGATACCAGAAATATTTAAAAATTGAATTTTTGAAAATATAAGTTGAAAATTTATCGAAAAGTTTATTTTGATAATTGGATTAATTTAAAAGGAGTTTTAAAAGATAAAAGTCTTATTTTTGAGCCGTATTGAATTTAATTTCAAATTTGGGAAAAAGAGCTTAATAAATGGATTTTGTATTTTTAAATAGATTTGAAGAGATAAAGAAATTTATTTATTTTTAAAAAGAAATAACTGTGGAAATTTATTTGATTTAAATTAATCAGATATTCGAATTAATCCTATCTATGGATGTTTGGATTATATTGGATGTTGAATTGTTTGACAATTTTGATGTGTGATACTTTGTGATATATTCTGATTTGTGTGTGATTTGTGATCTATTTATCTGTGATATATTTATCTGTGATCTATGAATGAAGATAAGCGTTATAATTTATACCGCTTATCAATTATATGGTTATATTTGATCTGTGATGATTGATTGTTGTTGCACTATTGCGTTAAACCCTTGGACTACACAATACACACACAAAAGTGGATTTCACGTGGAAATCGGTTAAGTCACAGATTTGTTATCAATTTTGGAAAAATTGAGTTTTTGAATCCAAAATGGTTTTGGAATTGGAATTGAAAGTTTTTGAAAATGAGTTTCGAAAATAAAAGTTATTTTAAATAACTTAATAGAATTGGAATTTAAATCATTTGATTTAAGTTTGAATTCAATATTTTGAAATTGAATTCAATAAATTGGAAATTTTGGGTTAAAAGATTTTATAAGTATAAAAGGTGTTTTTATGGGTTTTTAACCATTTAAAATACGGTCTTGGGAAATTTAAATTTAAATTCAAGTTTTATACTTGAATGGCTTTAACCTATATAAATGTAACCGTTTTTTCCAAAACGAAAACTATCTGTTTCCAAATGATAATAGCTTTTATGAAGTGAAAAGATTTCCAATTTGTATCGAAACAATTCTAGTGAAATGAAATTGTAAATAGTTTGGAAAACTATGAATTAACCTTTGTAACGATAATTAAACTTTATTTTGAAATAAAAGAGTATTTCAAATGGTGTATCTTTTATATTATAAAAGACTTGAATTGTGAATAGTTTTGAAAGCTATAAATTAAATCTTAACTTAAAGATTTAATGGGTTAATTCAATGAAAATGGAAATTGATTTGGAAATCTGTAAATGAAACTTTGTGAAGTAAATCTTTTTGTTCAAAGATTTAAAATGGTAATTTGTTAAACCATTTAAAGGAAAGGATTTGGGTAATAAGTTGTGACTTAATTGAAATCCTATATCCATATGTTTTGAATATTTGTGCTCACTATTCGGGTTAGCCGGGAAAAGACCTTTGTGTTATATAACCCATTCCGAATTAGTGATACGACGATATGGATCGTATTGAAGACCGGTGGTGAAGACCGGGTGTTTGTGAAAAACGATATGATGACCTATCGATTGTCTCTGCACCGTTAGCTACGGTATAGAGATTTCCTTTATGATGGGAAGTTTTATCGAGATTGTGAATACCCGGATTGCAAGGGCTTCTTTTGAAGTGCCTTCGGTTCTGTTCGAACCCGAAACAGACTTGTTTGGTTACATGTCTGACATTACATTTTGAGATGTAAAGCTGATTTCTTTCAAATACATTTCTGTTGGTGGCGGAGAATTTATTCTCTTAGCTTAACACCCTTCTCTGAGACGTACGAGCTTAGAGGTTATGTAGTTGAAATTTATCAGCGATATATTCCCAATTTGGTAATGTGGCATGCTGAGTGTTGTTGTGATGATGATCATTTATTGATCATTTGTGATCAAAGTGTGGCTTTGTGAAAAAGTGTAGCTTTGTGAAAAAGCATAGCTTTGTGGACGAGACTTCGTCAGGGACTCATAACCCGGAAATGGTCGAAACAGGAATGTTGCGGCAAGGTTATGAGGGTCGCGCCCTTTAGGGTATGTCATTTCCTTCTGGAAAGGGGTGGTATCATGGTATGGAGCCCAGATACTTACTCATGTGGACACACCTTATTTATTATGTGTGATGTTGTTACCGAGCGCTCGGATAAAGGTCCCAAAGGATCGGGAAATGGCATATTCGTGAGTTGCCTAGTTATAGGGGTAACCCGGCCTTGTTGGCAGAGAGTAGTTTGTCTCTCGGAGCGTCCAGCCAGAGGTGTTTCTTTCGTGGCATAGGAAGTTCCTTAGCCTGACCATTTGTTGGAAAATCCAAAGAAACAATACGAACCTTGTACGGTTTTAGTTGTATTACCTGCTATGGAATGTGGCGGTAACCTGCTATTGAACATAGTAGCTATAGTAGGCATACAATAATGGTTGTATGTTGGCTAAGATTAATATTATATCTTCGAAATGTTTTCTGCACTATGCACTAATAATAATAATCCAATGATTTGCGTAGTAAGCATGTTTGACTATCATAAGAAGAAATCTCCTCCAATTCTGCGTTTGCATTGTGTGTGTGGCGGGAGGTCTTATGGTAGTTTCATTTTCCAAAAGCATTGCGAATATTTCCACTTCCTTGTTGTTGTTGTTTTAAAGATAAAACTATTTTAGTTCTCACACCAATCACCATGACTAACCTGGAGTTTATTGTTTCCTTCCTAAACTCTGGGTGCCCACCAATTTCCACACGGGCAGTTTAGAGTCAGGTTATCAGGTCATTCTGGATTCAGGAGATGCCGTGGAGCTCAGTGGCGAGCTGGATGACGAGACGTATCACTTGTATATGATATTATTATTCCGCCGTGTATTCTGTATGAGGACAAGTCTATATAACTGTCCAGTATTGTCTTGTTGTTGTAAACTCTGATGATGATGTAATGTATAAAATGATATAGTTCTTTGATTTAAAAGATTATTCATTTGTCTATTATATGTTGTTCCGCTGCGAATGTGAGATTCTGATATTGTTTCTGTTTCTTCTTTCTTTTCCTTCTGTCTTCTTATACCTCTTCTTTTTCTACATAACAATTCGGTTTTTCGGCATTCGATTGCTCGGCAGTTGATACAGTGAATGTATTAATGTCGATTTTCGAGCGACGAAAAATCGCGTTCGTTACATATGTATTCATTTATACTTTCCCAAATTATCATGCCTCTATAGCTTTACGGTTGACCCTATGTCTTTATTTCATTATGTGTTTCACCATTTTCTTATCTTAAGTTCATTTACCGCTTTCCTCTTATCCAGTTTCAAATTTCCTTTTTCCATCCTTTTTATCCATTTTCTATTTCTATTCCCATGTTATCCTTTTACTTCTTCTTGCCTTTCTTTCATATTTTCTTTTCACTTACTTCCAAATATTTTGGTATTTCCCCATCATAACTTTTTAGGATCTTTTTACTTCGTTCATATCTTACCGTTTAACTTTTGGGGTTTACTACATTTTAATGCGTTGAAACTACGTTCATGTTCTAAAAATATTAACACTATAAATTTCTTTGTCTTATCCAAAAAGTGAGATTTGTGCGGTGTTTGTAATTACAAAGAGCTATCGTTTTCTTTTATTATTTGAAACAAACGGTACAAAATACGACAAATATCCCTATTTTATACATCTCTTTCTTTTTAGGTATATTCCTTGTCATTTCAAATATCGCACTTTTATTTATTTAAACTTGATAACATGTAGAAATCTACTTGCTACTTTTAAATTCCAACGAATTATAATATCACTTAAACACCTAAAATCTTAATAAATCTTCTTTATTTTACATTCTTTTTTCTTCGTTTAAATACCAATTTATCATTATCTTATCATAACAATTTCATAATTCCATATTTCTCGAAAATAAAATTTGGCAAGTTTCCAATTTTCATCAAATCTTATTCCATAGTAAATTTCATTAGATCTACTCTATAATCATTTTCATTAGATCTATTCCATAATCATTATGCATATGAAATTTATTATTCAATTTGTTGCTTACATTAATTCATTATGTGTAAACAATAAATTATCCAAAAGTGAGATATATACCTAATCATTACGCACTTACAAATTTATATCTAATTATTACGCACTTACAATTAAATATTAAAATCGATTATAAAATAGATCATAATGAAATAAATCTAATCTTATTACAAAACATGTAATTTTCCCACTCACCTTGCTTTTAGCTTTCTATTTCTCCAGATCTAGATTCGTTCTTATTTATTTGACTCCCTTTTTACTTCAAATCCAAAATAATAAAAGGGTATGCACTTATAAAAATTTCAGATCAGGGGAAAGGATTGAATTAGATTTGAATTAGAGTTTTAGATTTAAGGTTTACCTTTAATTCTGCATTCTGAGTTGATTCTCTTCTCCTTTTCGCTTATTCTCCACTTTCTTCTACTTATATATATATATATATATATATATATATAGTTTTACTACTTTTAGAATTTAGAGGAGAAGATAAAATAATGGAGTTTCAATATATAGTAGATTTTCTATATGAATTAGTATTAGGTTAGCTACTAATTTATAGGAGCCAGGGATTGATTTGGAACATTAGATTTTACCTAGGAAATCTTTAGTTTAATCCTGAACGCCCATTAATTACTTTGCATGCAAGCAAGGTTTTTGATTGAATTAGGTTCATCCATGTGTAATTTTAAAAAGACGCGTTAACATCCTCATAGGTCGACCATCCATGCCTTATGGTTGACCGTTACCAGTCAACCTAGGTATACTATAGGTCGAGCTATGCGTGTTTTTAAATGTGATTAGTTACCTTGTGGGATTTTGTTAATTCCATTCTTTAGATCTTATTCATTTCTTTTCCACTTTATAAATTCTATGAGATTTAATTTCAATGTTAACTTTTCTTAACTTTTAATCTCTACATTGTTTAATTATTATTTGTTTCCTTAAATACATATATAATTTTTTCGACTCTAAAGTTTTAATTGTCAATAACTTTTTCGTTGAACTTTGATTGGTAAAGTTTATATATGAAAATCGATCAGAAAATTGCCATAAATCCAATGGTGCAAGTTTCGTGGCCACATTATGAAGTTTGTAAAAATTCCATTCTTCGTTGTTTATTGTTTATTAATTAATTTCTATTTAAATATTGCAAAAATCACGGGATGTTGCATAGCCCTTCATTGGAAGTTATTTGTTGACAGTGCTTCGAATTCAGGGGCAGGAGTAGTATTTGAGATGCTAGAAGGATGGTCGATCTGTTATGCTTTGAAACCGGTGTTTCCTACAACTAACAATGTAGTTGAGTACAAGGCGCTGAAACAGGATTGAGAATAGCAAAGGAGTTGGGAATAAAGATGCTACATATATTTAGTGATACATAGTTGGTGGTCTACCAAATTAGGAAGAAATATCAGGCTAAGGGTACGAGACTAACCGCTTACCTGTCAAAGATATTGGAACTATCTGAGGATATAAAGCACTATACTATAACGCATGTCCCTAGAGAGGAAAATAGGAAAGCTGATTCACTAGCTCTTGGAAAGCATAGTTAATGGGATTGGTTCCAATGGAAGTTCTAATGGCTCCTAGCATCGATCAGATGGACGTCAATTGGATTTTGAAAACTACAGAGGAGGAGGAGTCATGGATGACCCCAATCAAAGCCTATCTGATCGATGAAACTCTTCCTAGAGACAGGAATGAGCGAAAGAAACTCCTCTAAAAAGCATCGCATTTCATGATGCAGGATGGTGTGCTGAACAGAAGAGGATTCTCCTCCCCTTGCTTGGTGTGTAACCAAGGATGAAGCTAGAAAGATCCACATTGAGATTCATGAGGGGAGCTGTGGTGATCAAACAGGGGCAAATGTTGGCAAAGAAGGTGCTTTGCTATAGATACTTCTGGCTGATGATAAATCGGGATGTAGCAGACTACACCAGATGATGCGACTTGTGCTAGAGATTTGAAAAGGTTCCTAGACCTCATTCTCAAAGCTTATGCAAATGGTAAGTCCATGGTCATTTTCAATTTTAGGAATCGACATTTTTGGAGTACTTCCGATAGCGAAAGGAGGAGCCAAATACAATATTATTGCAGTGGATTACTTTACAAAGTGGGCTAAAGTGGAACCACTTGCCAAGATTACAGTAAAAAGGTAATTAACTTTGTAATAAAGAATATTATTTGCAGGTTTAGAGTGCCACAGAAAATCTTCATGGACAATGTAACTCACCTCGAGAGTGTTGAATTCAAGGATTTTTGTAGTCGACATCGAATCAAGAAAAGCTTTTTAGTAGTGACTCACTTGCAGGTAAATGGGCAAGTGGAAGCAATAAGCAAGATCATTAAATCAACCTTGAAAAGGCGATTAACTAAATCTAAAGGCAGCTGGGTTGATGAGCTTCCACTAGCGCTATGGGAATACGAGACAACTCATAAATCTACGACTGGACACTCGTCTTTTGCTTTGACATATGGATCTGAAGCAAAGATCCCGATGGAACTGGAGGTCCCATCTCATCGCGAAAGGCATTCCAATCAAAGAGAAAACGAAGAACTATTGCTTGAGTCCCTTGATCTTTTTTATGAGAACCAGGAAGAAGCTAAGCTAAGGTAGCTACTCACCAGAAAAGAGTAGTATGGCATTTTAATGTCAAGGTACGCAACCGTACCTTTGAGATTGGGGATCTCATTCTGAAACAAGTTCTCCTTGGTATGGGGGCGCTTGGCCTGAACTGGGAAGGACCTTATGCAGTTGATCAGAAGCATGGAGATGGGACGTTCAAGTTAGCGACCGTCGATGGAATCCTGATCCCAGGTGCTTGGAAAGGCGACCTACTATGGCACTACTACACTTGATTTCTCTATCATTTTCTTTTGTGCATAAGCCACCCAAGGATCCTGCGGGTACTGTAAATAGGCAAGACTCGCCACTTTTCTACTCATTAATAAAGTCAGCTTCTTGAACTAATGGAACCGTGTTCTTGTCAATGAAATCGTTGTACTGTGTGATTAGCAGCACATCCGAGAAAATGCTCCATTGTCTTTAGATAATAGAAGGGGAATGTTGACTTAAACCATCTGATCGATGGAGAAAATCGATCCAAATCATTAGGTCGATAGGGAAAATCGACCTAGACCTTTAAAGAATCAGCGTTGCTCAAAGATAGGCAATGTCGAGAAGATCCAAAACACCGGGTCGACGAGGAAAATTGACCTGAATCTTCTGAGAATCGACATCGCCTAGAGATAGGCAACGTTGAGGAGGTTGAAACCGCTAGATCGACAGGCTAAATCGATCTAAGCTGATGGATCGATGGGGAAAATCGATCCAAACCACTGGGTCGATAGGGAAAATCGAACCAAACCTTTTGAGAATCGCCATTGTTTGGAGATAAGCAATGTCGGGAAGGTTGAAACCACCTGATCAATGGGGAAAATCAATCTAGGCCTTCAGAATTTTGGCATTACCTGCGGATAGGCAACATTATGAGGATTTGATCACCCCCAGGTCAACCGGTAACTCGACCCTCTCCTTTAAAAATTTAGCGTTGCCCAAAGATAGCTACGTAATGTTAGGAAAAATAACTTTTAAACTTTAGGAACTCATCATTACTCGAAGATTGGCGACTATGAGTAGGTTCAATAATTCACTCAAGGACCGATCTGATAATTCAGTCCTAATAAGCAAAAATTCACCACCGCCTCGAGGTAAGTGATGACAAAAGAATCCTCGGAATTAAAGCAATCGATGTGTTAGTTTCTAGAGATAGAAGCTAGTGCTCGATCGAATTCTCATCTTCACTTTTGATAATCTATCATTACCTGGAGACAGGCGACATCAAGAAGGTGTAGCCATTTCGACTCAATCCGGTAATTCGACTCAAATTCGTAATTATCAAGCTAGTACCCGAAGATAGGTAACGTCATAAAGGAATTCTCGAAATTGACACGCTAGTGTTCTAGTTTTTGGAGATAGAAATTGGTACACAATACAATTTCTAACAATGAACTTAGAGAAATTCAGGTACAGCCCAGAAATTGGTAGCATTGAAAACATAGTGCTTTGAATCAAGCAATTAAAGGACTAGTTCTCAGAGATAGAACTATCATGTGAACAAGATTTATGTAATGGCGCTAGTGACTGAACAGGATATGCTCACTCTAGGATAGGCAAGGATAGTCATGAGATCTCAAAAGCTAGAATTATTGGACTTACCCAATCCTAGAATGGGGTTGAGGATAGGACTAGGGGCAATTAGACAAATTGCTTATCATATTTAATCCACTGAAAATGCTCGGACCCTGGCAGTTAGAATAATCATCCATGTGGACAGAGGTAGGCATACAAGCACTTGGTCCAAAAGAACCCAACCAAAAATGGATAGGAACAACCACTTAGTTGTTTAAATAACAATTATGTTTGCCAAACTAAACATACTGGTAACTATGCTTAGTAATATAGTATAATGAAATTAATAGCTGAAATATTATTTACATGCAAAGAGCTATGGTAAATAAGTGCATTGCATAGAAACAAAACTATATAATATAGGACCATTATAGTGTAGGCAGTTATATTATATACACAGGTAGTAATACATAAAAAGGAACAGTACATAAAGATGCAGAAATTAAATGGAAGAGAGATTGTAGGAAAAGTTAATCTTTTGTTACTAATAGTTTTTTATGTACATCATGAAGCCGGGGTCGCTCCCACACAATCTTAGTCTATTCAAAACAAAAACAAAAGTATAGACTCCACCATACAACACCAAAAACAAACTGACACGCATATCTTCCGAGTACCTTCTACTTCTTCCCTTTCTTGCTACCTTTCCTGCCAGAGCTGCTAGGACACTTCTTGCATTTATTCTCATCCTTAGTCGCCCTACCTTGAGAGTTTCACCTTCAGAATGAGTAGACTCCTCATCGGTAGCAACGTGTGGCTCTTCAAACTCGCTGGCTAGGATCTCAATAGGCTTGGTCGTGGTTGGTTGGATCTTCAGTACAGGAAGTTTTGCTCTCAGGCTTATCCGCTTAGTAGAAATGGGCTGGGTGATTCCAAGCTCCTTCTTCACTTGGAACTTTTCAAGGTCATCTTTGAGCCTCTCCGCCATGGTAATGGGGTCGGTCGAGTCCAAGGCATTATGACTATGATGTCTTCTTATTGGGATACGGAGATTCCTCTAGCCTTTCCAAGGCGTCGATCTTCTAAGCATTAGAACTAGACTTGGAGTTGGAAGGTATGATCGGAGCGACAAGCCCTATAGAAACGGAGGTCGATGTAGTAAAATTCGCTTCGGTTCTAGAACCCTAGGTAGGAGGCAATGGAGGAGAAAGATGTGGTTGACCCACAAGTTGATAGATAGAATAGTAAAGATTACTGATGGATTTATGTAAGAACAGAAGCTTTTCAAAACACTATAGAGACAAGGGAAATACCTGAGCCTAGAATTTTGTCCCTGAAGGAAATCATGAACTCCCTGTATTTAGTCCCATGTTTTTGAGGTGGATCCACAATGGAGGGAATGTATGGCTTGATGAAGGTAGCAGTTATGGAGCCAGGGGCAACTAGGTGGTTTCAGAGATAATCCTCGTGAATGCAGGAATAGTCGACGCAAGCTCTTCGGACTTTGGAGCGGATACTTCATGTTGACCTGACGAGCTTGAGCCAACGAGAGCTTGGGCAGTGGTAGCAGCATCGGCCTCTTCTTCAGCAAGGATGGTCTTTCCCACTACAAGCATCTCAACATCCTTAGTGTTGAGGTACTCAGTCGTCAGCTCTTCCTCAGAGTGGTTATCTCCAGCACGCGTAGCTTGACACAGCACCTCTTCCCAGGCATCAGCGAGAGTTGCAGGATAGTCATTTCCTAACCACCTTAAATTTTTGTACATAATGATGGAGGCATAGAAGTGTGGGAGATTTAAATTTAGGTCGTCTCTTTTATGAACCATTTCTGCCTCGAGATCTCAGACTTTTGCCTATGTGATAGGAAGCTCTATGTCATTACCGAGCTTCTTAGTTGTCAACTCCTCCAGGCCTAGAGCAAACTTTGCGTTTTCCTCGTGGAGCCTCATAAGTTTAGCCACATGTTCTTTGATGATCTTGTCTTTGTCGGTGACTTTCTTTCTCAACTCAGCCCCACCCTCGTATGCAACCTTATAGTTATTTCGTATCATGATTTCGGCACGATCGTGAGCCAGCTTCATCTCCTCCTGCAAGCTATCAAATACCACTTTTTCTTTAAGGGTTGCATCTCTCTCCCTTGTAATTTTGAGCAAGTCATTCTCCTGACTCTTGATAATGTGCTTAAATTCAACCTTCTTAGAATCAAAGGTCTTAATATTGGTATAGTTGATCCTGTTCACATCGGAGAGGGCTTTGCATAATCTCTTCCATTTATACACCTTAGTGACGTATTGTTAGATGCTTTGTACATCCTGATTTGCTACTTCCTTAGGAGTATCAGCAATGTCCTGGTAAAACTTCATGCCATATAAGAAAAGGTCATGAAACATAGCTTGTAGGCATTGAGGACCAACGGGAAGGGTAAATTGAGGGGCGGAGACTTCCCTCGAGGTAGGTGGAGCAGTAGTAGTAAGAGGTTACGAAGCATAAATTTGCTGTTGGGAGGAGCTCTGGGACTGGTGTGCGATTGAACATCACTGGAAGTAGTACCAGGACATTCATGCAAGGATAGTTGTCATTTGGAGGGGTTGTAAGATAGCTCATCTTTGCCCTCTCTCTTCTTTCTCTCCCTCTCTCTCTCTCACGGCAGTCTTCCTTAGCCTCTCGATCGTTCCTCCTCCATTTTTCCTTATCGATCTCCTGATGACATTGATGGCTGGAGCGAGATGGATAAGGATCAAGTGTCTGGCTGTTGTATTCATCGCCACTGCAGGAAAGAGCTCCGTATCTATCACGACCTACGGAACTTGAAACAAGAAAAAATAAGTATAAATGTCAGATCTCAGAACTTGAATCATTGCCAGGGTGTGTGTTCGTGATCCTAATGAAGTGTATAGTACTAATGACCCCCTAAGTACTCTATAGAACGCGTTGGTAACGACTATAGATGGGGTTTCACCACCTTCGCTTATAAATCCCCCAAGCAAGAAGGTGAAACCAGAGCTTATTTCATCTAGAATATCAGGAATAGTAAAGTCACTAATGAACGGGACTGACGTGTAGTCTCTCTAGGAGAGAATGTTGTTTGTTCTCCAACTGCTTTGGAATTTTAAACGGCAACATGCTTTGGAGGGGGTGAACTGGGAAGTCGAGGGCTTTCATAGGGCGCTTCACCGAACAATTCTCCCTCTCCAGCGCTAGCGAGGTAATCGTTGTCACTATCACCGATGCCATTTTCCTCCACTTCAACTAGTGGTGCCCTTCCCTCCCTAACATCTTTATCCATGTCTCTTGGTACATCACCAATGACAGGTTCTTCGAACTCCCTTTGAACAGGCTCCTCCACGTAAACTATGCCTGATGGACCTCGAACCTAACTATGTAGATTCTTGCTGGAGCTACCAATACATCGAGTGGATCGGAAGGTGCCCTAGATCTCGTCAAAGGAGATGGATTAGCAATGGAAAATCTATCGAGAGACAGCAGCATGCACCGCCAGAGATTATCGTTAGTTATGAGATAAAAAGTGGTGTGTTGCTGGAAGGTAACCTCCCTTAAACCATCTAAAGTTCTGGCATGATCCTCGTTGCGTGTCGAACAGGAACGCATATGGAGAAATGAACAGCAAGTTAAGTGTTTCGATAGAAGAAAATCGAATGCAAAAGAGGATAGAAGAGGAGAAACTCACTTCTAAACAGCCAGAGTCTGTTGAAGTCATATCGGCACCGTACGAAGAAAACTTATTCAAAATACGAGCGTTTGTTATATAGGGACTCGATGACTTTGCATTTACACCAAGCCTCGATGATCATATACTTGGGTGACTTTCGCCTCTACTTGAAGTGTAGAAGATAGGTAAGCTCTTGGAAAATCAAAGGCATGTTGTAACGGTTCATGAAGAGCACATATAAAGAACTCAGAAGAGCATATCCATTTGGATGAATTTGAGATGGTGCCAACCCTAGCTCTTGAATAACCATCATAAGAAATGGATTGAAGTGCAGCACAACACCACCAAGGTACATATATTTGTTACAAGTTGTGTACCTCCAAGGAGGGATATGTGCTAGTTCACTCCAAGTTGGGAGTCGTACGTAATCTTCGAGGAATCCATGTTTGCGACACATAGTTTAAAGCATTCTCGCAGTGACAACGGTTGGCATTTGGTCAGGTAAGTTGTTCAAAACCGGTAGGCCGAGGTTTCTGGGCACCTAAGGAGGCAATTCTTAAAGTGGGACGGCCATTCTCTAGAAATCTGCAGTAATCGATTGCCTAGGAGCAGGGAGCTCAGAAGTAGACCTTTGCGTCGTAGTAGGCCCAAAATCTGGAGGAGTGGATGAGTTTTCACTAGATTTGAAGCATGGAGATTGATGAGTCATTCTAAATGATAAAATTTGACATTCAACATGGTCATGTATGTTTTATTTAAATTTCAAATCCATGTGACCAACGTTCGAAATCCAAAGGATGTAGATGTGTGTTGACTAATCGGATTTCGAGCGTTGACCGGGATAAGTGAGAAGTGTTAATCTATGTAGTGTGAGTCTCATGTCCTGTACACCACGAATGGACCATCTTGTGTATATAGCTCGCTTATGCTAGAAAAACCGGCTGCATCGTATGTTCAAATTATATATCGGAACTTACCTATTATTGATGGATAATCAATAATGGAGCCGCTGTTTGGAGTGACACGGGATCTTTTTTTTCAAGAACATAGGAAGTGCAGCAGCAAGAAAAAGTAGAACGATGGAATCGTCTAGTACCACCGTTCTTGAGATAAACCATCCTACTAGAACTCAAACGATGTTAAGAGCATAGCCGGGCTTTAAGAAGAGTTAGCCAAAGCTGGAGAATCAGAATTGTCTCTAGAATGGCATGCATGCAACCAAGGTAATACTTGAAACCACCAAAGGTCGAGCATAATCTAAGACTTCGACCTTCTCCTCCCATCTACAATAGGCCACAACCTCATGATCATCACCATCATCTTTGCCGTGATGTCCACAATTGCCGACCTTAGATTATTAAGGTTTTAGATCGGTGCTAGGGCTTGGAGTCATCGAACCCAAATCCTTTTAGTGGCATGGTGGAGGCAACGATCTAGTGGTAGCAGTGGAGTTCTGATGATTGGTGATGGTGGCTGGTGACTAGAGCTGGAGGGATGGTCGGTAGTAAGGGTCAAATACCGAAGGAATCAGTGGCTAGAGGACTCAGGCTAAAGCACTCGGTAGTAGGCTGGAAAGGAAAAAGTGAAAAAGTAGTTAGAAAAATTCTATGTGTTAACTTATATAAGCATTCAGGATGGTGAAAGAAGTCGGTACCAAGACAAACCTCTTAGTACTAGTAGGAATTTTCGCCAT
Organism: Allium fistulosum; assembly: GCA_030737815.1. NCBI lineage: Eukaryota > Viridiplantae > Streptophyta > Magnoliopsida > Asparagales > Amaryllidaceae > Allium > Allium fistulosum. The sequence continues at coordinate 458,947,701 of CM060905.1, forward strand.
AAAAACTTACTGAAAGCACAGTGTAGAGAGATAACATACTTGTCTAAGGCGTGAAATGATCTCCGGAGCGTATACCTTGTCCGTAGAATGAATAATGGAATTCTAGCTATAATTATGCAAAACACTGAAGGAGATTTCATCGAACAAAAGCAAAGTTTCAAGGCAGTACCTGAATAGTCAATTGGAATAGCTGGATAGCAAGTCAAAACCCGTATCAATTCAAAGAACACTTTGTTTTCAATGAAAGCATACTCTAATGGGTAAGTGTTAACTAGGTTTTTAACCAAGCAGAATTCAACAAAAGTTAAAATGTCAAGACGAGAACAAAACAACCAAGAACTTGGAAACACACTTGAAGAAAGGAAAAGCATACTTAAGAAATATCTAGTGGTTTGGAGCTATAGAAAGATCTCAATACCGAGAGTTTGTCCCGGTAGCGAGAGGTCCATTTTTCCCTTCTTGGGCCCCAAAATCCTCTTACACTCCATACAATTCATATACAACTCCAACAACTCATGGTCAAGTACTTTCCTAAGAGCTTGGACGAGCAATTATTAGGATTGATGAGAATAAAGCAAAAAAGTAGGATAAAACAAGTATTATTGGAAGAATCGTCAGAATTTACTCGAATGGAAAAGAGTTTGGAATACATCTAACTAAAGATGGAAGACCAGTGCAATTGAAAGGAGCAAGAAATCAGCAAGTGAAACCACTCAATAACGCGACAAAGCTCTTGGCAACAAGAGGTTTATTTTTCTTGTGGGAAGTCATGCTCTCTTATGGGCCTCTGGGCTTGCTCCTGGACTTCGACTCATGTAGACTCTTAGATCTATAGTGATGTTTTTCTATAAATATCAACCCTAAAGCAAATAAAGAAAGATCTGAAATCTTGGATCTGGGACTCCGCTAATCTTCATCTTCTATGTCCCTCATAATAGCCACTAGGGCAACTACTCTTGGCACTTCTAGACTAAGGTACTTGTCAACATCTTTTATTTGTGGCTCATAATCTCTCACTAACTCTCCGAGATCCATAATCAACAAAAATATAAAGAGGACGTAGACAAAAGATTACCGAACCACTATAAAAATCTTGTGTCTCCCTGTTTTTCTATGCTTTTTCATACTCTTTACAAGAACTAATCTTGCAGTAGGTCATATTTGTATGTTGATCCATTTTTGGTGTCAACATCCTCCTATATAAATAAAGTAGCCATTGAATTAAATTTGGAGCTTCGGGCATTGATAGAAGCATGCGTTGGATCCATTGAACTCTTGTAGGTGAGGGCTTCAAATTTATATTGGTCGTTGGTTCTGTGGTTTACCTTGGCCATGTGCAACATTAGGAGGCCAAAACGAGGGTTTGGTCGTGGAGGAGCAAAAGGTGGAGATCAACCAAGGCAAGGTGGTGTTGAGCTTCCTGTGTGAAGACGAGTTGGTGGTGTTTGTTTGCGATGGTGTGCACTCTCTAGCGAAGTGAAGTTCTTTTTGTCACTAACAGAGCTACATGTCACAATTATAGGGGAGAGGCCGGAGTTGATGTGGTTGGTTCCAATCCAAAGCACGTGCAAAGAGGAGTTCTTTGTAAGTGGTTTCACGTGCTTTTGTTGACAAGAGAGGGAGATAGGAAGGAGGGAAGGAAGCGGCTTTGGGTTCTTGTACATGACTTATACCGATGCATGACCTGGAAATTGATTTGGGGAAGAAAAGGATTTGGGGTAAATGAGGTAATTAACTAATTTAATTATTTTAATTAATTCTATTTCGTATTAAATTCGTAACTTTTGCATACAACGTCCAATTAATACGTCGTCTTTGCCATTGCACTCATAGCAAGATTATCTAAGACTTGGCTAGAATTTGGGTTAGTTTACCCACCATCGAATCTTTTATATTGTGTATATAATGTTGGTAGTGTTAAATATAAGTTAAAATAGAAAACGATGCAAGTTACTACTTTTGGACGCCTTCTTTCTTTGGAAAGCAAGTGACAATATTATATGTAGTGTAATCTCACTTATATCCCTCTAAAACATATATCGTGGCCAAGACTTGTTGTTTACGTGTTTAATACCATCATATGTGAAGTTGAAGTGTATTGTGAATTTTTGATGCAAATAATCACTAAAAATGCACTTTGAAATCCCTTGCATTTAACATATGCGAAATTGGTTAAATGTGAATATATTGTGAAAATATATATTTGGTTGTTCACTGCACATGTTTTTGTGTGTTGAACATAAATGATTTGGTTTGGGAAGTTATAGAAATTGTGAATGGAAGTTGTGGAAGTTTAGAAGAAAAAAGGTCGCTATGGATGCACTTTGAAAATCCATTGTGTTTGGCGATTTTTAAAGTCAACTTTGAAAACCATCGCTTCTTCGCATTTTCAATAAGTATTATATGTGTACTATTTATGAATTTCTAAAGTAAAGGGTTTTAAATTATAAAATATGCTTTTTATGATTTGTAAATAAATTATAAAATAAGTATTTTTAAGTAGTATTTAATATAAATGTTTTACACCATAGTATAAGTATTTTTAAAGCATTTTAAAGTAATTTTTAAAGTATTTTTAAATATATATATATATATATATTTTAGAAATTCTGTTAAATTTTTTATTAAAGTATTAAAAAGTTATGTAACATAGTATCTTCTAAATTATTTCATTATTTTATTAGTTATATTACCTTATAAATAAATTAGTATACAAATAAATATGCATGTCATTTTAAAATGGATTATAGTGAATATATATAAGTTTTAAAAAGTAAGTTAAGTATCTATAAATGTAGTAAAGGAAGTTTGGATTTTAACATTAAAGTTAAAATAAATTATTCTGAGAAGTCCAATTAATAGTGTATTACCTTAATGAATAAGGGTGGATATGCTTTGATCTTTAAATGAATGTTTTAAAGTTAATGATAAGTATAAAAATGGTTTTGGGTTGTAGTAAACAATGTTTTGGTGACATTTGATTTTAACTCTTATTAATTATACTTAGGATTATAATTAGATATTTAGTATTGAATATTTTAAAGATGATTATAAGTGAATATTTTTTGGTTACTGTGACAATATTTATGTAACACTTGAGTTAAATCCTTATAAATGTAATTAGATCTTTAAAAGTGAGTTCTAAAAATATTGATTAAGTGGGAAGTGATTTGGGTTTGTAGTAAAAAATGTTTTAGTAACATTTTCTTTTAAACCCTTGAATTATATTTTAAAGTGGAAAAGTATTGTTAATTGATTATAAATATATTTAGATCTTTAATAACGAAATTTTAAAGATAATAACAAGTATGGTATCTTTTGGAATAAAGATAGACAAGTATATGTTTAAAATATAAAGGAGAGAAGGGGTTTATAACAACAATGTTTAAGGAACATTTTTTTAACCTCTTTGATTATATTTTATAGTAAGTAAATCTTGCTAATGATTTGTGAATATACTTATATCATTTGAGATAAGTATATGAATACATTTGAAGTATAGAAAAGAGTGTGCGTGAATTGTAAAAATACAAGTGTATGTCTTTGTAAAAGGAAATTAAATCTATGTACAAGTTTAAATGAATTAAGTTTTAATTAATAAGAAGTTTAATTAAATGAGTGAAGTTTAATTTAATAAAGGTAGATTCAATTAATTAATAAAGGAAGATTTAATTAATTAATAAAGTTTTAATTAATTAATAAATAAAGTTTCAATTAATCAGGAGTTTAATTAATAAATGAGTTTAACTATTAAATGATCAATTAACTGAAAAAGGATTGAAAGTCGTTTATGTGACTTGATCTTGCTTTGTATGTTAATCATGCTTTGTGTGTTTATTTTTCTATGGAAAGTATTTAGTCGTATACTTAGCACTAAAGCCGACAAACTAATAATAGTGCTCTAACCTACCAGGCTTCACTCTTAACTAATGGATAGTACAAGTTGAGAAGGTTGGAAACATGATAAGTATACGAGACTTGGTTTTGGTATGCGATCGTTCTCATTGCTATTGAATATGTCCAAATTAACTTAGGAAGTATCCAGAAGAAACACTGGAATTATACGGCATAGTTATTCACTCAGTGTAACCTACGTATAAACTCGCCTTGCTCTTCTAGGACAAGTTATAAGGAAATCTATCTAGATAGGAGATTATCTCCACCCTTATCATTGTCTGATTATTTTTGAAAGAACCAGATTTAAGTTAACCAGGAAATTCATCGATTCAATCTTGAAGAGACTGGGATCGGTGAGTGTTTTACTTATTGAAAAATACTTCATGGTTGAGATGTGTTTTCTGTCTCCTAGAAATAAATCTTTTCAAGATGCTGGAATCTATGTGGAGATACGAGATCTGTCCAAGATGCTCAAACCTATATAAAGGTTCATGATTTGTTCGAGATGTTGGGAATCCATTTAGGGATTCGTGACCTAATCGAGTTGTAGCTAGTGTATTGAGATGATGAATGTTACTTGACCATATATAACTAAAGACAGAGTAGGATGCACAATCCTTGATTTAGCTAACCCATGGGGTTATATCAACACAATATTTAGAGCATGCTTATCGATGTTGCGCATGAGAGTTGTTGATGCTTTGTTTCACCTTGTTCATGAAAATGCTTGGGCGTATTACCTTATAGTATATTCTATCTAGAGGTATACGACCGTCAAAAGGTATTTTTTGATCCTTGTCATGAAGATCTACTTCAGTTTTTAAGCTGGAGGCGTCTCCGTGGAAAATCGTTATGTGAACGCGCCATAGCAGTTTTGATTGTACTTCAATATTGTCGTGTCATGAGATGCAAGTGACAAGGCTATTTTATGATTTATATTCTTCAACCTAGACATTATCTATTATATCACGATATGTACTTATTAAATGGTTTGGCTCTTTTGAGGGGATAACCATTACGATGGTCTTAAAAAGTGCTGTTATATGTCACACATATCTCTTGAGTTTCTCACACTAAACTTTTGCCTAACCCATAGTTTTATTTTTTCCATATTTCCATGGATGCTCTTTCAGGCAATCCGAGAAAGGCAGTTTTTCATTATTGTTCATTGGGCTCTTTGAGAGGAGTTGGATGTTTACCTATTGTAGTATTCTTATTTCTGCTACATTACTTTATGTATATATATCAGCAATTGTAAGGACATCCTGTTATAACTCTCAAGCCTATCCAGGCTGATGATGGTACTTTAGATAGTAACCTTGAAATGTTATGTATATTATAGTAACCTTGTGTATTGTCTTTTGATATTATATGTTATCATTCCGCATATGAGATTCTGATTTTTTTGTTCTCCTCTTTATTATTCCTTTTCTTTACTTCTTTTTCTTTATTCAAACATTCTGTCTTTTCACCACTTAGGTGTTCGACATGTAAATACTATGGATGTATTAGTGTCGACATTTGGGGGTTGAAAAGGTGCATCATTGCAGCATGGTATCAAAGCCGAGTTAAGCGAGAACCTTTGCTTTGGTATAACTCATTAAGAGATACGTTATGGATTAGTCTAACATGAGTTGAGTGTATTATATATATGAGAGCGTATATGTATTTAATATATATTAGTTATATATATAAGTAGGTTGATAGTGTACTTGATTAATGAGGGATTAATGATATCCATTTATTCCTCATTTATTAGCTTAACCATGCTCGGCTGGTTTATGAGCATTGATTATTATCTATTGTTGTTTTGTGTTTAACCAGTTTATAAGTAATTTACCTTTTTACTACATGGTTTGGGTAGATGATAACTGTGGGAACGTTAAATGAATACCTTCTGAAATTAGTTTCACAGCTTGACTATAAGGCATTCGATGAAAATGTTGGGTTAAAAAATTAACTTTTAAAAAATTTGTGTATTATAATCTAAAAGAAAAGTAAGAATATTTTAGAGTAAATATTTTTGAAATAATTTTATATAAGAGAGTAAACTTGTATAAGTATTGTTCATAAAGTATGGTTTATAAATAAAAAGGATTTGAACTTAGAATTTGAGAACATAAATCCCGGTATTTTGAAAATTATTTTTTTAAAGTTTTGGAGAAAATAATAGTAGTATTATTTGAAAGTATTTATAAATAGAAATATTAAAAAAAGGATTATAAAGTAGATAGAAAGTACAAAACTAACTTCTGTCGCTGAAAAATAATTCTGGTGACGACTACAGCATCATTGACCTTCATTTTCGAGTTTCAAAATGGGGGATGCTACTATAGTAGTTTGCTACAAAGTTGTTCTAATAAAATCGATTTTGATTTAAACCTCGAATGTATGATTTGATATCCAAAAGATACATGTACATATTATTGTTTTAAGTGACTTGAAATGTAATCCGTTGTTTAGTTCAAAAGTTTTCTTTGAAGAAACTTGATATTGGAATAAAAGTAGAACTTTTATAACTCTTAATATAAAAAGATAGTAAGTTAAAGCAAGTTTAAAATTTATAAAACATCCTTGTTATGTAAAATAAATATGAATGTTTTGTATATACTCTTAGGATATAGTGGAGTATTATATGAGTAACGGACTTAAGTACTGAAATGTCTTAAAATGAAATTATGAAATGTTTTATAAGTAAATATAAGTCCTTATAAAATGTTTATAAAGTAAAGGAATGTTTTATGAAATGCTTCATAAATGTTTTTAATATTAAATATAAAATGATTTATGTAAAAATAAATGTGAATTAAAAAGTAATTGGCTAGTTATGAAATAAATGGAATAAAGTACGTAGTTGTAACAAGATTATTTTATTTGCATGACAATTCTTGATCTAGGATTCGAGTACATGATTTCGAGGTGATTTACACTGATTCGAACAAGGATTTTTCACTTAATTATTGATGAAGAATACTTGATATGATTCTGAAGTTTTCTGTTATAGTATATGGCTTTGTAAGGAGAATGAAGGTCATTAATCAAGGAACCTGATCAGGGTCCACACTAGAGATGTTAAGTGATCTATACTAGTTTGAAATTGAAATCTATGCGATCGAGCAAGTTATCGGATTTGATATTGCGCACAGATGACATTTGTACATCATATGGGCTTTAGTATATTTATGCACTATGTTTGTTGGCATTTGGAGAGTTTTAGGGAATGACACTTTGAATTATTTGAGGTAGCATGAGTAATCGACTAAGTAATAACTGAGGCTATTGAGCAGAAGGTATGCTTAGTGGTTTATTTATCATCCTTGTGTGATAAGAAGATTTCTGGACCTGGGAAAACTGTAAGCTGTGTTTGCAAGTGATTGTAATACTATTTAAGTATTGAAGTGCGATCATTGCTTTTTTACTTATGCTGGGATTTCGAGGATAAAATATTCTAAGTGAGGGAGAACGTAGCAACCTGAAATTTCAAACACTTCGTATTTAAATATTCGAATTATTTAAATATTTGAATATTGGATTTAATGTGATTAAATTGATTTTATAATCTTGTTAACCCTCTTTAATTAATAACTAACTAAGGTAAACTTGTTTGAGAAAAATGTTTACAAAAATAAATAGTTTGAAGAAATATCGATAATGTGATTGAAAATCATTTTATCGATAAACAGCCTCAAAACGCATGAAATTATTATTTGGGACACTATCTCGAATTGTTATGAAACTAGTGTCATTGGGACTAGAAAATTGCGGTGATGTGCACCGATGAGTTTCATGACGATCGAATGTAATTTGTTGATCGTATGAGCTCGAAACGTGTTGTGATTTATTTTGGAAACTAAAATATAATGCTTATATTATAAGTAACCGCCCCATGTTCATTCCTCCCCCTTGCTTTTCCTCTTCCTCCTCCTACAAAAATAAAGTAGCCGCCTCCTCATTTTGAATTAAATTTGGAGCATCGAGCATCGATAGAAGCCGACTTTGTATCCATTGGACTCATATGGGTGAGGGCTTCAAATCCATGGGTCGCTGGGTGTGTGGTTGATGTTAGCCGCATTCGATATTAGGAGGTTGAAACTAGAGTTTGGTCATGGAGGATCTAGAGGTGGAGATTGGCCAAGGCAATGGTGGAGTTGAGCTTCTTGTGTAAAAACGAGTCGGTGGTGGATATTTAGGGTGGTGTGGCTCTCTCTGGTGAAGTGTGACATTTGGTTTGTTGCTAGCAGAGCTATAGGTCGCAATTACAGGGAGAGGCCAGAGTTGATATGGTTGGGTCCATCGGGAAGCACGCGCGAAGAGGTGTTTGTCGGAAGTGGTTTCCTATGATTTCATTGACCGAAGAGGGAGATAGGGAGGAGGGAAGGAAAAGGCTTTGGGTTCTTGTGCATGACTTGTAAAAGTGCATGGCTTGGAAATTAATTTAGGTAAGAAACGGTGTTAGGTGTGTTTCCAACCCCATCGAACCAACTCCAACCAACCTCGCTACTGACCGAACCAGTCGAGACCGGACCAACCCTCTACAGGCCTATCGGACCGGGATCTCACCCACGTCCCACCGAACCAGTCGAAGACCGAACCAACTCAGCTCCACATCCCACCGAACCAGTCGAAGACCGAACCAACTCAGCTCCACATCCCACCGAACCAGTCGAAGACCGAACCAACCCAGCTCCACCTCCCACCGAACCAGTCGAAGACCGAACCAACTCAGCTCCACATCCCACCGAACCAGTCGAAGACCGAACCAACACAGCTCCACCTCCCACCGAACCAGTCGAAGACCGAACCAACCCAGCTCCACCTCCCACCGAACCAGTCGAAGACCGAACCAACCCATCTCCACATCCCACCGAACCAGCTGCCACCGGACCGAGGCGTCCCGAACCAAAAGCAATGACGAACCAAGACGTACCAGGCCAGATCACATCAGCCCAGGCCCATCAGCAACTATACACATCCTAGACCCCTACCCCCAGCCTCACTCTATAAATAGAGGGGCAGGGGTACAACAATGGGGACAGGTTTTGAGAGCTCAAGCACGGAAGGAACTTTCAAACAACTTTCTTTTACTTGTATCAAAGCTTTGTACTTGTAATCAGAATAAGAGAAGAGAAATAACATATAAAGTGGACGTAGGCACATTCTGGCTGAACCACTATAAATCTGCGTGTCTTTTTACAGTTTAGCCCCTGTTTTTTATATATTTGCATAAGATCTACTAAATCATACAACTTCGAGGTGTTTGTCCATTTTTTGAACAAACATTTTTGGTGCTTTCACTGAGAGATAGAAGCTCGAAGCTTCAGCTTCATCCACTTAACAGTTTTCCTAACAGCATCGTCCGCCACTTGGAAAACATGCCTCCCAAACAGAGAAAAGATGTTAGCAAAGGAAAAAACATCGCCTCCAGCAGTCTTCCAGATCCAGCTGTCGCGAATCAAGAAAATCGTCCTCCTCCAGCAACAGTAACGAATGAAGAACAGGCTAACCCAACTACTCCTGCCACAGAACAGCCTGCAGCAATTACTAGAGCAGATCTGGACAGAGTTGTGGTTGAAGTAACTAACCGCTTCACGTCCCAGCAGGAAGCCTTGGTGGACCATCTCATGTCACGCTTAAGGGATGCTGAAGAATCCAACCGTAACACTGAATCATGGGGCGAATCCCAGTCTGGAGGATCTCAGAGACAACAAAGATCTTCCTTCTTCGAAGGAGCTAACGGCAGAAGTAACCGTGGTAGGAGCCGAGACCGAGCACAACCCGAAGTTAGGCCTGAGGAAGCATTTGGTATCGAACCCAACGGGGAAGGTACCGGGCGAAGGTCAACTGTAGCTGAGCCTGTCATGCTGCCTAACCACAGAAACGCCAGTGAACGGGGCCGAGCTAGAGTTCAGCCCGAAGTTGGACCCGAGGAAGTGCTTAGATCAGAACCCAACAGGGGGAGATCAAGGCAAGGGCCAACTGTAGCTGACCCAAGCGTGCTCCCAGAAGATCAAAGGCAGCCACTGGAAAATATGAGGAATGATAGACGATACCATCCCTACAGGTCGTCTGGACGGAATCAATCCCACAGAACAGAACCAAACTCATTTCTATCTGCTCCAAGTTCTGATGAAAGGATGGCACGCTTATTCAGAGAGTGTGTCCAACGGGAGCAAAGAGATCGAGGGATAGGCGCTAGGGTAACCAGCCCTTTCGCCCGCAATATCGAAATTGCTATCACCCCCCGAGAATGGAAGATGCCAACAATGGAACCCTACAAAGGAACCTCCGATCCCTTTGTACACTTACAGAGGTACACGCAGCATATGCTCATGAGTGGAGCAACAGAGGGAGTACTGTGCAAATGCTTTCCGCTCTTCTTAGCAGATCTTGCTACCTCCTGGTTCTGTTATCTACCCCAAGGATCTATCAGCTCATGGGAAATGTTGAAAGAAACATTTATCAGTCAGTTCCGCATTCATGTGGAGCAACCTAAGGACGCTTATTCCTTATCCAGCGTCAAACAGAAACCTGGAGAAAAGCTGCAGCAATACCTAACCAGATTCAACGCCGCAGCAGCCGCAGTTCAAGATGCCGATGAGAAGCTTATCCTAATGGCCCTCTGCAGTGGAGTGCATCCGGACACTAAATTTGGTAGAAGATTGACAAAAGAAAAACCAGCTACTTTACCCGATTTCTTCCATGAAGCCGGAAAATACATGAGGCTTGAGGATGCTGCCATTGAGGGGCAGTCCGGACAGCAAAATAAGACGACCCATGGCAATGCCCCTGCTGTGGCAAGGGACGTTCGAAGAAATGATTCCAGAGACAATGCTGGGGGCAAGAAGGTAGAAAAGCGCCTATATCGGCCAGGACCAAGATTCGACACTTACACCCCTTTGAACGAGACCGTCGAAAATATCTTCCTTGCCACCCAAGGCGAAGTTAGATACAAACGCCCACCATACAAGAAAGAATCAGATAACGCATAGAAGTCTGGAAAATTCTGCCGCTTCCACGAATCTCACGTACATGATACCAACGAATGCCATCATCTCCGAGATCTGATTGAGGAACACATCAGAAGGAAGAAACTGGAACGTTATGTAAAAAGTCAAGAGAGGACTCCAGCTCCTGCCAATGAAAACCCAAGGCTACCCTCACCAGGGACCGACAGAGGAAACCGCAACGCTAGCAGCTCTAGTCAAGAGAAGATAGTGGTCCATACCATCTCAGGAGGTCCGCACATCGCAGACAGAAGTTGGAGAGGGATGGAAAGATATGGGAAGTCGCTTAGAGACAATAAAGACTGTGTCAATACGGTTATAGAAGAGTGCCACCCAAAGCGGAAAGAAAGTGATGACATCACATTCAGTAAGCATGACCTAGAAGGAAGACAGTACCCTCACATGGATCCCATGGTTATCTCTGCCCGACTCGGTCCCGCCGAAGTTTACCGAATCCTGGTAGACACTGGAAGCTCTGTAAATATCCTGTTCAAACACGCATTCGACAAAATGAAGCTATCAATGAAGGATGTATCTCCCTGCGATAAACCACTACACGGTTTCACTGGAGATGCGAAGATGCCCCTCGGGTAGCTGGACCTCTTTGTTGAGATTGGAAGCCATCCCCGCTCCGTTGTAAGGAAACAGACGTTTGTGCTGATAGAAAACCATTCGGCCTACAACGCCTTCTTAGGAAGACCAGCCTTGTCTGACTTCTAGATTGTCCTAGCCCCATGGTGCCTGAAAATGAAATTTCCAACAGACAATGGGGTAGGGGAAGTGGAAGGAGACCAGGATATTGCACGAGACTGCTATGTAATCGAACTTCGCAACAACCACAGGAAAGATAAAGGGAAAGGTGTAGAGATTGCCCTCTGCACAAAAAGCCTTGAAGCATAGCAACTAAAGAAAGCCCCTCCTCTTCGATACACCAGCGACCCTTTCAATGAATTAGACCCTAGGGACAAAGAGGAGGAGGCCACCGCCGAGCCTGCAGAGGCTATGGAGTTTATATCTGTAGACAAGCACGACTCAAGTAGGCTACTGAAAATTAGGTCCCAGCTGAAAGCTGAATTGAAGGAACAACTCATTGATTTTCTCCGCCACAACTTGGATGTATTCGCTTGGTCACACGCTGACATGACCGGAATCTCCCCCGACATAGCATGCCACGTATTAAACATTGATCCTACCAAGGCGCCTGTAAAACAAAAAAAGAGAAGTATGGGGGCAAAGCGATCAGCAGCCCTCGATGAAGAAGTAAAGAATCTACTCGCCAATGACTTCATACGAGAAGCTGTTTACCCAGAATGGATCGCCAACCCGGTACTAGTAAAGAAGGCTAATGGGAAGTGGCGGACCTGCATTGACTTCTCCAACCTAAACGACGCCTGCCCAAAGGATTGTTTCCCGCTTCCCAGAATCGACCAACTTGTAGACAGCACAGCCGGGCACGAACTCCTATCTTTTATGGATGCATACTCAGGATATAACCAAATTCCTATGCATGCTCCCGACCAAGACCACACTAGTTTCATCACCGACCGGGGTTTGTACTGCTATAAGGTAATGCCTTTCGGACTTAAAAATGCAGGAGCCACCTACCAGCGCCTCATCAACAAGATGATTGCAGGGCTAGTAGGACAAACTATGGAAGTATATGTGGACGACATGCTGGTGAAATCACGGAAAGCCAAAGATCACGTAAGCCACCTAGGCGAAATGTTCCAGGTACTTCGACAGTATGGAATGAAGTTGAATCCACTAAAGTGCTCCTTCGGAGTGTCATCGGGAAAATTCTTAGGGTTCATCGTCCATGCCCGAGGGATTGAAGCAAACCTTGAACAAGTCCGAGCACTAAGGGATATCAAGATACCTTCCACCCGAAAGGAAATGCAAAGCCTAAATGGAAAAGTGGCCGCCCTAAGCCGATTCATCTCCAAGGCAACGGACAAGTGCGTCCCTTTTTTCGAAGCTCTAAAAAAAGATAAAGGAAAGTTCGAATGGACGGACGAATGCTTAACCGCTTTCCTTAACCTAATCGAACACCTCCAGAAACCACCGGTACTCTCGACCCCAAGCGAAGGCGAAGAATTATACCTTTACCTTGCTGTGTCATCTCACGCTTTAAGCGCTGCCTTGGTAAGGGAAGACAACCGTACGCAACGACCAGTTTACTTCGTCAGTAAAAGGTTTACTGGGGCAGAAGTCAGATATCCTAAACTTGAAAAGTTAGCATACTGTTTACTAATCACTTCACGAAAACTACGTCACTACTTCCAATCCCATTCCATCAAAGTTCTGACCGATCAACCACTGAGGCAGGTACTCCATCGTCCCGACACTTCCGGGCGACTACTTAAATGGTGTATTGAGCTGAGCCAATATGATATCACCTATCACCCTCGCACCGCCATCAAGGGACAAGCCATGGCTGATTTCATTGCAGAGTTCACTACCAACGAGGATAAGGAGCAACTGGAAATAACAGAAGATATCAAGTGGAATCTCTTTGTGGACGGTGCATCTAACGAACAAGGCTCGGGGGCAGGTGTGGTAATAATCACTCCCAGGGGAAATAAACTGCACTATGCTATAAGGTTGGAGTTCGCTGCCACCAACAACGATGCAGAATATGAAGCAGTGATAGCTGGACTAGAAATTGCCATAGAAATCGGAGCCAATTCTTTGTGTCTTCACAGCGATTCTCAACTTATTGTTAATCAAATACTAGGAGAATTCCAAGCTCGAGAGGAACGACTCATAGCATATCTAAAGAAGACCAAGTTGCTTCTCAGCCGATTGGATCAGTACTTAGTCAAACACATCCCTCGGGAAGAGAACCAAGAGGCCGACGAATTGGCAAAGCAAGCGAGTATGAGAGACATCGCCATCTTCGGGGCAGTAACCATCTCAAAGCAAACGGTCCCAAGTTTTGAGCAAGTGAATCTGATAGCTGCAGCCGAAGAAGCAACTTGGATGACTCCCATCCGAAACTACCTACAAAGTGGCACACTACCCGACGGGCGTAATGAAGTCAAGAAAATCTTGAGGAAAGCGTCCCGCTATACAATACAAGAAGACATCCTCTATCGGCGCGGTTTCTCTAACCCATTATTAAGGTGTGTCGCCGGAAGGGAAGCCAAGGAAATCTTATCCAACATCCATCAGGGGAGCTGTGGAGATCACACCGGGGGGCAAACATTAGCAAAAAAGATACTCCGATACGGATATTTCTGGCCCACCTTAAGCAAGGACGCCTTAGATTTCGTCAAGAGATGTGACAGATGCCAAAAATTTGCTAAGATTCCATGGCTACCAACAACTGAGATTACTCAAATGACCAGCCCTTGGCCCTTCGCAATATGGGGAATTGACTTAATCGGCGAGCTACCGATGGGCCGAGGCGGGGCCAAATATGCTATAGTGGCAGTTGATTATTTCACCAAATGGGTGGAAGCAGAACCTCTGAATAAAGTGTCTTCAGCAAAAGTTATTAACTTCTTGATCAAAAATGTTCTGTGCAGGTATGGAGTCCCACTCAAAATCATATCAGACAATGGACTTCAGTTTGACAGCGAGGAATTCGCCAACTGGTGCCGAGAACACGGAATTCATAAAAGCTTCTCATCCGTAGCGTATCCCCAGGCAAACGGACAAGTCGAAGCAGTCAACAAAATTCTGAAAACTCTGATAAAAAAGAAGCTCGAAAAGTCAAAAGGCGCTTGGGTGGACGAACTCCCTACGGCACTGTGGGCTTACCGCACATCTTTCAGAACATCAACGGGGCACACTCCTTTCTCTTTGGCTTACAGATCGGAGGCTATGCTCCCGGTTGAAACCCTTGTGCCTTCCCACCGTAGGATCCACTATAACCAAGAAGAGAATGAAGAGCTCCTCAACATGTCTTTGGATCTAGTCGAGGAAAGAAGAAATGATGCAGTCCTTAAAGCAGCAGCCCACAAACAAAAAGTGGCGGCACACTACAACTCCAAAGTCAAGCATCGTACCTTACAGGAAGGGGATCTTGTCCTCAAGCGAATCTTCCCTCGCCCCGGAGCACTAGACCCAATCTGGGATGGACCATATGTAATTCATAAAGATCTCCACAACGGAGCCTATATTTTGTCAACAGTGGACGGAGAGGTGTTCCAGAGGGCATGGAACATCCAACACCTCCGTCGATACTTTTCTTAACTTGTATTGCCCATATGAAGTGAATTAACAAAGAGAATCAGTGGACGTAGGCATTTTCGTGCCGAACCACTTTAAAAACCTTGTCTCTTTTTTAACTTGTTCCTTTGTATCTTGGCTGCTTGTTAACTTTATCCTTTTCTGTTGAACAAAATCCTGAGTATATAGCATTTCTATTCAAAGCACTCCACAACGCAACTTCACTTGGACAAGACCCAACAGGTACTATGCGAATCTATGCCCTCACCAATGAGACACTTTTGCTCCAGCATCCCTCTGCTACGGGTTAACTCATTGCTCGCGACGGCCCTTAAAGCCAACTGTAATGAGCCGATTATAAGCCACCGAGAAGGCCGACTATAGCCGAGGCAGCTCATTACGGCGTTAGGCTCGCCGGCAACTGTGAACCGACTATAAGCCCCAACATAAGGTGTGGCCAGCCAGGGGCAGTTCACAGTTGACGATCGGCACCCACGCTAGCCGGCCACAGTAAATCGAATAATACCCACGATTACAGGCCATAATGGCCCGGGTAGTTACTGTGCGCGATCTCGGCTCCGATGTGTCTTAAGTGCGGCTGTGGTAAAAAAGAATTAACTCCCCGCGGAGGCGTAAGATGGGTGACGAATGTCTCCAAGACCCACAGCTAGGGAAAGTGACTACAAAACCCGTTTGCCACGAACTTAAGCACATCGAAGGCCTTCCGTGATTGGAAGTTTTACCTTTTCACGTATTTCAATTTTACTTAAAAAGCTTTTTCCCTATCCCCTATAACAATCCCTAAAGTACATGATACAGAGTAGGAGATACTCGCCAATGGGTGTAAGGACTCACAGTGGCAGGACATTCGACTACATTCCATGCTCGGTCATACAAGATATTCAAGACTGCCATCTACGATTAAAACATGAAAGGCGGTATTTTCTTCTTTTGTGTGCAAATACATGACTATAATTTGTTCACACCACACGCTAATATTGCAAGTCATGAAATTATGATTTAAAACCAGAATCTGACATCAAACACAATTCAATTGCGAGAATATACACAGATATATTTCTCATACGACATGTCAAAATGGCAACAAACATTCAAGAAAATCAGCCCAAGTTAAAGAATTACACGTCAAAAATAAGACTATTTATTACAAGTGGCAAAATATTATAACCCAAAGGCTACTTTACTATTTTTCGACTAACATGTACAACCCTGTCAAACCCACAAAAAGAGTTTTTTCAGATATAATCAAGGGGCCGGCTGTAGTGGAGCTTTATCCTTGTCCTGTTGACCCCCTGTCCAGTCAAAGAAAGGACTCATTAGCAATAAGCAACCAAGTTGATGGAGAAACTAAAAAGAGAGACTTACCAGCGCCTGCTTCCTGACTATCCTGATCGTCATCCTCTACCTGCACGCCTACCTCCTCAGCGGCAAGCAACCGCATACCTTCCTTCACCGCCACCTTCTCCTCCTTGGCAAACTGGGCGGTGACCGCATCCATGCTGAAGGCCACACCACCATCTTTATCCGCATCGGCCTTGGCCTCCTCCAGAGCCCGAAGATAGATCTTAGCCATGATCCTGGGATAATCATCCATCCAGGATAGGTTGCCCTGCTTCCAGGTTCGGAAGTACATATCCTGAAGCATTTCGTCCATCATCCCCTCATTCTCCTCAAACTCCCTCGTCCGGGCCTCGGAAGCCAACAACCTCCCAACGGCAGCATCTCTCTCCGATCGGTATCTCGAGCAGTCGGCTAGAAGGGATCCCCGCATTGCCTCCATCTCCTCCCTCAACTTAGCTTGAGCAAGCTCTGTAGCCTCAAGTTTCCCGGACAATTCCTCCACCTGCTCAAGATCCGCTTTCCGAACCTCGTCCACCGTGGCAATAGCCATGTCAATCCGTTCTTTGCTAGTAGCTTCCATTTTTCGCAATTCGGCCCGACTGGCCTCTTCCATGGTTTTCCTTAATCGTCCAGTAGCAGCCTCATGCTGAGAAATCTGAATAGCCTGATCCGCAAGCTGTTTGGCCTGATCCGAAACCACCAATCGAAGTCGGATATTGGCGCTCCCAATCTCCTCTCCGGCCTTAACCAGCCGGGCATGATGCCCCATCAGCTTCTTGGTCTCCTCCGCCACCCGATCAATATTAGCCTTGGCCTCGTCTCCCATAGTGATTATACGAGTAGTGAGTAAATCGAGATCTAAGGACTTAGCTTCATCAAGTACTCGTACCATGGGGTTACGGGGGAGAAGGTGTTCACCAGTGACTTCGTCAAAAGTAATATCATGAGAGCTTGGATCCAGATCAGGATGACCCGCAAATGGATTACGAGCCAAGTCAGGACGGTCTATGTGAATAACAGAAGGGTTTCCGGACGGGTGCGGAGAAGGCACAAACTCGCTATCCTCCTCCGTAATATCATGAAGAGGCTGAGCCGGGAGCTGAGGACCAGGCGAAGGTTCGGATAAAGGACGATTCCTCTTTCTCTGCTGAATACCCTCTTCGATAACCCCGAGAAGAGGACGGTAGCCGACTACATCCCCGGAGCGGTGGGTCGAAGGCTTCGGCTTGACAGAAGTTTTGGAAAGCTTGTACTGTTCAAGCCTGTGCCGAAAATCTGAGGCTTTGACCATTTTACCTGCTCCTGATATGAAGAAAAAGTGTTACAAGCATATATTGTTCTATACTTCGAGAAAACACGGCAAATTAAAAGGAGAGAAACACATATGTGGTTGTACAAACCCTGGGGAGGAGTAGGATACTGCAATAGGTCCTGGATTTCATTCCAGGACGGGAGCGGGTCATAAAATATTCCTAAGTCCCTATCATTAGTGAAGCATGCAGGAGTCAAGAGTTCACCTTGAGTCGTCGGAGCCACCCTGGCTGGAATGGTCTGGGAAGACTCGCTTGCACCGGTCCCGGCCTTGTCCGCTTTCCCGGTTTTCTCTGCCAAAGCCGGATCTCCGTCCAGCCCCTTGAAAGCCTGGTGGAACGCATCGTCCGTCCACTCCTGAATCTCGCCCGCTTGCCCAGGAAGCAAGGCCTCGATGCCATCGCCACCTTTATCACCTTCCCGACCACCTCCACCCTCGCCTCTTTCCTCCTCTATGTCTTCCTCCTCCCGGGTAAGTGGACAATTGCTGGGGGAAGGACCGTCCGATTTCTTGAGTTTCTTACCTCCGACAGCTGGAGGCTTTGTGAAAGGTTTCCTCTTGCTACTCTCTACCGTAACACCTTCCTTGGTCTGAGCAGCCGCCCTCTCCTCCGCCGTTTCCCTCAGCTTAACTATTGACTGCTGTGGAAGGATTAAGTTATATTCCAGAAGAATCGCATTTCTGATCAAGAAGGCAGATGATCTATATTTCCCAAGAATAGCTTCTATCTCAGCCGCCGTCTGAACCAGGCGGTCAGTCTCCACAACCGGAAAGCCACCTGTCGCTAGCAAAAATGAGAAAGTATGAGAAGAAGCATCGCAATCGGAATA
Source organism: Allium fistulosum (assembly GCA_030737815.1). NCBI lineage: Eukaryota > Viridiplantae > Streptophyta > Magnoliopsida > Asparagales > Amaryllidaceae > Allium > Allium fistulosum. The sequence continues at coordinate 458,966,279 of CM060905.1, forward strand.
GAAATTATAAATAAAAGCATCAACTTACATCCAGAAGTAAAGCGCCGGATTGAAACGGAGTCATCCCTAACAAAGAACCACTCTTTCTTGAACATGCTGAATTTAGAATACAGATCCAGGACCGGTTTGAAGGTCACGGCTGACTCCAAGCTAATGTATGGGGACCCCTTCTTATAGCCCCTCAAATTATACAAGTACCGGATCTCCCGGTTGGAGGGAGCACGACCATACTTCCTTTGGAAAATGACGAAGAGGCTCACCAGGATAGCATAGGAGTTGGGTTGAAGCTGGAATGGGGCCACCTTGAGATATGTGAGGAAGTTGGCTATCCAAGCGTTAAGAGGAGGAATGGCACCACACATGCAGTGGTATCTGCTGTAGGCGAAATACCCTTCGGGAGGATCATACGGCATAACATTTCTCCCAGGCAATAGCAAGCGCGCCCTATCGATTCCAAAGGATCGGGAAATGACATCAAGTTGCTCCTCCTTGAGGGAGCTAGGAAAGCAATCGGGCGGGGAGTTCAGAAGCTCCTGAGGGCCGTACCCGTCCACTAGAGACCTCGGGGAAGATTCGCGACGTTCTGATCCTGGCTGAGCTGGGGGCACGGCAGAAGAACCTCCTTCGCCCTCAGACTCCTTCCTCTTTGATCGAGTTTCTACCCTTTGAGACATGTATCTACGACATAAGAAAAGCATGATATTAGCACCAAAAGTATGGGAATATAAACGCATAATTATCAAGTGCCATTCGGTGTTTAAATCTTCAAGTTTCGTTTGGTTGGTCAAACTTCCGAGTTTCGTTCGGCACTAGCTCATTTGGTGATACAATACAAGGAAGCATTCGGCATTTTCGTGTTCATTCGGCAAAAGGATATGTACCTGACTCAGCACGAGATTGATTCGGCAGGGGTTTGATTCGGCAAGGGTTTGATTCGGCAAGGGTTTGATTCGGCAAGGGTTGATTCGACTCTCTTTTGATTCGGTAAAGAATAACGAAGGAGTGTGGCCCCTATTTATAAACATACCCAGAACAGCCGAACCAGATGGTTCCGCACTCGGAATCGAATAAAGCTGTACCCAATTCAAAAAAAAAAAAACAAAGCGCGACATATGCCGGCATATGCCCCACTTTGAGGGGCAAATGTTAGGTGTGTTTCCAACCCCATCGAACCAACTCCAACCAACCTCGCTACTGACCGAACCAGTCGAGACCGGACCAACCCTCTACAGGCCTACCGGACCGGGATCTCACCCACGTCCCACCGAACCAGTCGAAGACTGAACCAACTCAGCTCCACATCCCACCGAACCAGTCGAAGACCGAACCAACTCAGCTCCACATCCCACCGAACCAGTCGAAGACCGAACCAACCCAGCTCCACCTCCCACCGAACCAGTCGAAGACCGAACCAACTCAGCTCCACATCCCACCGAACCAGTCGAAGACCGAACCAACCCAGCTCCACCGCCCACCGAACCAGTCGAAGACCGAACCAACCCAGCTCCACCTCCCACCGAACCAGTCGAAGACCGAACCAACCCATCTCCACATCCCACCGAACCAGCTGCCACCGGACCGAGGCGTCCCGAACCAAAAGCAATGACGAACCAAGACGTACCAGGCCAGATCACATCAGCCCAGGCCCATCAGCAACTATACACATCCTAGACCCCTACCCCCAGCCTCACTCTATAAATAGAGGGGCAGGGGTACAACAATGGGGACAGGTTTTGAGAGCTCAAGCACGGAAGGAACTTTCAAACAACTTTCTTTTACTTGTATCAAAGCTTTGTACTTGTAATCAGAATAAGAGAAGAGAAATAACATATAAAGTGGACGTAGGCACATTCTGGCTGAACCACTATAAATCTGCGTGTCTTTTTACAGTTTAGCCCCTGTTTTTTATATATTTGCATAAGATCTACTAAATCATACAACTTCGAGGTGTTTGTCCATTTTTTGAACAAACAAACGGGTTTAGGGGTAAGTGGGGTAATTAGCTAATTTTTTTAACTAATTATATTTCGTATTAAATTCATAACTTTTGCATTTAAGGTCTAATCGAGGCATCGTCTTCGTCGTTGCACTCATTGCGAGATTATCTATGTCTTTGCTTGGACTTGGTTGAGCTTACCGACCATCAAATTATTTATGTTGTGTATATAATGTTTGTTGTGTTAAGTATAAGTTAAAATTGAAAATAATGCAAGTAATTACTTTTGGACCCCTCCTTACTTTACAAAGCAAGTGACAATATTATATGTAGTATAATCTCTCTTACAACCCTTTAAAACATGTATTGTGGCCAAAACTTGTTGTTTAGATGTTTGATACTGTTATATGTGAAGTGGAAGTGTGTTGTGAATGTTTGAAGTGAAATAGTCGCTATAAACGCACTTTGAAATCTCTTATGTTTAACATAAGTTAAATTGGTTAAAATGTGAATATACTATGAAAAAATATTTTTTTTTGTTCACTACACATGTTTTGGTGTATTGGACATAAAGGAATTGAGTTGGAAAGTTATAGAAATTGTAAATAGAAGTTATGTAAGTTTAGAAGTGGTCGCTATGGATGCAATTTGAAAATGTCTTGTCTTCGACAATTTTTAAGGTCAACTTTGAAAGGCATCCTAAGGGCTTCCTTACATTTTTAAAAGTATTTATGCGTACTTATTATGAAAAATATCAAAGTTTAAATATGTTTTTAATGATTATTTATGAATTTTTAAAGTAAAAGGTTTTAAATTATAAAATATGCTTTTTATGGTATTTAAGTAAATTATAAACTAAATATTTTTATGTAATATTTAATATAAATGTTTCTTAACATAGTATAGGTATTTTTAAAGTATTTCTAAATATATATAGTTTATAGAAAATTAGTTAAAGATTTTATTAAAGTATTAAAAAGTTATGTAACATAGTATCTTTTAAATTATTTTATGATTTTATTAATTATATTAGCTTATAAATAAATTAGTATAGATATAAATATGCACATCGTTTTAAAAAAGTTTGTTGTGAATATATATAAGTTTAAACGGGTTAAGTTTTAATTAACAGGAAGTTTAATTAAATGAGTGAAGTTTTAATTGATAAAGAAGTTTAGTTAATAAATAAAAGAAGTTTTAATTAATTAATAGAGGAAGTTTCAATTATTCAGGAGTTTAATTAATAAATAAGTTTAATTAATAAAGGATTAATTAACTAAAAAAGTGGATTAAAAGTCGTTTATGTGACTTGATCCTGCTTTGTGTTTGTCAGTTGTGATTTGTGTGTTTTTTTGTTTATGGAAAATATTTAGTCGTGTACTTAGCTCTAAAGTCAACAAAGTAGACATGTTTCTACCTGTGAGAGTTAAGAATGATGATTTAAGTAGAGTGTAGAAGCAATAGTTTTCTAACCTACCGGGCTTCATTCTTAACCGAGGGATAGCAGAAGTTGAGAAGGTTAGAAATGTGATAAGTATATGAGACTTGGTTTCCATATATGATTGTTCTCATTGTTGTTGAATATGACCAAAATAACTTAGGAAGTATCTAGAAGAAACACAAAAATTATACGATGTGGTTATTCACTCGGTGGTGATATAACCTACGTATAAACTCGTCTTGTTCTTCTAGGATAAGTGATAAGGAAATCCATCCGGATTGGAGATGATCACCACCCTTATCGTTTTTTGTTTATTTCTAAAAGAACCAGTAAGATAACTGGGAAATTCATCGATTTAGTTTTGAAGAAACCGGGATTGGTAAGTGTTTTATGTATCAAAAACCACTTCAAGACTGCGATATGTGTTCTATCTCTTAGAAGTGGATCTTTTTGAGATGTTGGAATATGAGTGGAGATTCAAAATCTGTTTGGGATGCTTGAACCCAAGTAGATGTTCGTCATTTGTTCGAGATGCTGCAATCTATTTGGAAATTCATGATCTAATCAAGTTGTGGCTCGTGTGTTCAAATGGTGAACTTGATTTTACAGTCAATATGTGGCTAGAGATAGAGTAGGATGCACAATCTTGGGTTTAACTAAGCCATGGCGGCATATCAACTAAATATCTATATTATGCTTATTGGTATAGCGCGCAAGAGTTATTGATACTTAGTTCCACATGGTTCATGAAAATGTTTGAACATGGGCCTACTATGTTTACCTTATGGTATATTCTATCTACAGATATATCGTAACGACCCATAAATTCATCACTTCGGAAAAATTTAAAATATTCAAAAATAAGATTTTTTTTTTAAAATAAATGATAATTTTTTAAACAGTAAATAATATTGATAATCTTATTTTGATTGAATATCTACAAAGGTATACACCTTGGAAAATATCGATAAAATGACCGAAAATCGTTTTATAAATAAACAACTCTTAGACCATCCAAAGTCATGCATGGAGCTGGATACATACACTCATTTATCTATATGAGTGAGAATATGTAATAAAATTTTATTTTTGAAATTTAAATCCCTTTATGACATCATCAATTATATTACTATTTTGGAATAAATGATTTTCTGAATTTAAATTGAATTCAAATGATTTAATAATTATTAAATAAGCCCTTTTAACTATTATATAATGATATAAATATTATTATCAAACTTTGTTTATAAATAAATAAATATATATATCCATTAAATAAGAAGTGAAAATATGACCGAAAATCGAAATAGGATTTCGTATCGATTCAACATAGAAAAATTGTATAACATTATGGATCATTGGGACATACATATGCACATATACATGTGCACATACATATACATGCACCTACATGTCACATTGTAACATCTCGCTTCCAAAGGTCCAAAACTAACCGTTATAGATGCTGCAGTCATCCATATGTGTCATTTCTGAGTGACCGAAATCGGAATCTTGAAACTATTGGCAACACAGAAACACATGAATATGAAAAAAATTCAACTTCAACAAAACAGAATTTCTCATTTTCATATGAATAATATTCAGATTTAATTACATAATCCCAGACGTTAACCACGCTCAGATCATATACAGCAATATACAAAATACGATAAGAGTGGCATATGAAGATGTCCCCTTATGATGATCATAGAACTAATAATATGAACTTTACAGTTCATAGTACATCACAGCGGAATACAAAAAATAGCTCCTATATAGCTAACCTTGCCTCCTACATGTCCCTAGAAGCTTATTCATCAAAAACCTAAAAGTCTCCCACTCTTAGACTACTCAAATTAATTTTGAGTACCTTAGAGTTTATGGAGAAACACAAACTTCGAGTGAAAATATAAGTCTGGTGTGAATAATCTATCATCTCTAATCAATTAGATATCTAGTGAGACAACACCGCATGGAACGAGTTTTCCCTTCACTAGTATTCTAAACAAACTTTTAAATCATTTACTAAGGTCCTGCACCCAAAATGATTAGTCTTAACATAATATGACATAATATCATAAATCATATATATTGGATATCCCATCCACCCATTTATAAGATTTTCCATCTAAAACCAATTTATTAGATATCCCATTTAAAAATCTTTAAAATGACTATCCATCAAAACTTTAATAAGACTATCCATCCCAAATTCATTAAAATAAATGCAAATTATCCATCGTACATTGTTTTATAAAAGTTAGTGTGGGCTATCCACCACACACTCCATAGTTTTCCTAGGATGACTATGAACCCTATGGTTTCCATTATCTGGAGGCTATCCACCTCCGGCATGATGTGGGCTATCCAACGCACATTCCATGGTTTTCCTAGGTTAACCAAGAACCCAACATTTGGCCATTAAAAATTCATGTTCCCCATGATTATTTATAAAAGTCATGATCCCCATGATTTATTTATTTTTCCCATGTGTTCCACATGTTTAACCTATTCTCATTGGTAGCCCCAATTAGGTTAACTAAAATATAAAAACAGAATCGTATCCCTTAATGATTATTTTCGAAAGCATATTATTGTTTGTAACCCCAAACTATATATCGAAAATGTTAAACCACCTCGGTGTCCCCGAGGTTTAATAACATTTATTTGTATAAGGATCCCCCTTACATATTCAAACAAAGATAAGTATTTTATGCTATAACCCTTCGGAGTAACCCCTTCGAATTAGCAAAATTTTACTTAAGAAAAATTGCTAAAAACAGCCCTTTAAACCCCTTCGAATGAAACCCCATTCAAAAGCAAATAAACATCCAATGTTATCCCCTTTAGAAGCCTTTCTTTTACAAGCTTTAAAACATATGACATTTGCTTTTAAATCCTTTAAACCTTAGCCTTTTGAAAGTATTGCAAAACCATACCTTTCGACCTTGTCGAAAGGTCTTACCTTTTGACCTTGTCGAAAGGTTTCTTTTCGACCTAGTCGAAAGGTTTTGCCTTTCGACTTTGTCGAAAGCCTGGGGTACCTCCCCTATAAAATCATTTATAAACCTTTCGAAAGCAATGAACTCACAACCTTCCGAAGACATTGGGTTCAATTTAAAACAAGTGGAAACCTTTCGAAACCATTCAAAGTTAACTACTTTGAAACCTTTAAAATGTTTCGACTTAAAACATTTGGATTATGCCTTCAAGTTGAGCAAAAGGATCAAAAAAACATTGGAGTCGAAAGCATCTACTTCAAAACATTTAAAACCTTTCGAAAACAATGAAGTGTTGGTGTTGGAACTAACCCTTCGAAATCAATGGAGAGGCGGCATATTTTAGAAAACAAAAGGTCCCCTTCGAAAGAAACTGAATCAAAAGGTAGAAAGCGGCTCTAAAGTCTTGTCGACCTAGTAAAAGGTTTCATACCTTTTGACCATGTCGAATGCTTTACCTTTCGGCTTTGTCGAAAGGTCTCAATTAAAACAAGAAAGCAAACCAATCAAAACCTTTTTCTTTTAAACCATTTGACAATGTCGAAAGCTAGCAGGCGTATTTTCATTAAAACCAAAACAAAATTTCATCTCCTTTGAAAGCTCTAACCTTTCGACTCTTAACCTTCCGACTCCTTTCAATTCACTACGTACCAGTTGCTTGATACCATATGCATTGATTTTTGACCTAGTCGAAAGGTTTTATACCTTTCGACTTTTTCGGAAGGTTAGGAATGGAGGTGGAAGCTCTTGCCGAAAGAGTTGAAATAGTAGAAAAACTATTTATAGGTACTTTAAAATAGTTCTTTTGCACCCAACCTTCCTTGTTTGTCTAAATCAGAATTGGTTGCCAGAATTTTATATTCAAAAATGCTGCCGACTTTCCTTATTTGGAAATTTAAATAATTTTGAAAAAGCCCCTTTCTCCTTTATAATTATATAAAACATTTAAGTCTTCTACCTTAAATAATTTTATGCAACTATTAAATCATCTTGAAAAATTCTGGAAAAATTCCAGAACATCAATTAATATGTTTTCTTCAACGTATAAAATTTTCAAAGCATACGAAGACCCAAAACAGCTCGGAATTTAACCAAAAGCGAATAGAAACGTGTTAATTAGCCCATTAACATTTAAAAGCACCTATGTCTTATCCGAACAAAGGTTTAAATGATTATATCACAACCAAAACATACACCTGGATTGGATATAAGCCCATAGCCTAACCAAATATAGAAAATGAGATGACAGACATGATTATTCACCTTGATTAGTTGATTGGAGAATGAGATAATTTCCTAGCTTTAATTCCTTAGCTTTTTCTTCAATAAATGCTCTTTCCTAAGAAATTTATGGCCGGCCAAAATATAGGTGAGGAGTTATGGAATGAGAATGTAAAAATTTATTAAAGTGGAGGAAGAGACTTATACTAAGAAATGTAGCCCCATTTCCAAGTTTACCGCTTAGGAAAATTCATCCTTCTAAATTTAGCTAAGTCTTATTTTAGTTCATTCATTAATACATGCCCATTGGATTTATTAATCTCATCTCCCTAATTATTCACATTATTCTATTTAATTTAATCAATTAAATACCCCGAATAGTGTTAGTTTAAATTCAGGGGCGTTATAGACTCACCACCTTAAAGAATTTCGTCCTCGAAATTTCAGTAAGGACAAAACAAGCATATAGCCCATGCAAGTAAAGCTAGTATATCATACCAGCCAAATTCTATATAAAACCAATATAGAGCATACCATCTAAAACAGCTCAGGAAAAGTTGCCTTACTCCTGTCTTCTGTCTCCCAAGTACAGTCCTTCACGTTGTCGCTCCACTGAACTTTCACCAACCTAACTGTCTTGTTTCTTAGCCTCTTCTCATCTTTTGCCACAACACAAACTGGTTGCCTCACAAAAGTCATATCTGGTTCCACCACTAAGTCTTCCAGTGCTGTCGAAGCGATAGTAGTTTCTGGATCATGAACACACTTCCTAAGATGAGAAACATGAAACACATTGTGGACTACGGCCAAACTGCTCAGTAATTCTACTTGGTATGTGAGTCTCCCAATCCTCTCTAATATAGGAAATGGTCCAACATATCTCGATGCTAGCTTCCCGGTCTTCCCGAACCGAACCACACCCATCATCGGCGATACCTTGATGAAAACTCTATCTCTAATTGAAAACTCTAGATCCTTACGCCTTTTGTCTACGTAACTCTTCTGCCTAGACCAAGCTTCCTTCATTCTTTCCCGTATCAACTCAATCTTTTCCATCGCCTCTCTCACCAAATCTGGACCAAGGACAAATCTGTCTCCGGACTTAACCAACATGTTGATGATTTGCATGGCCTTCCAAACAAAGCTTCAAAAGGCGTCGTTCCTATAGTAGTCTGATAACTATTATTATAGGAAAACTCCACTTAGTGCAAGTGAACTTCCCAAGAACTACTAAAATCCAGCACACAAGCCCTCAACAGATCTTCCAGTACCTTGTTGACTCTCTTTGTCTGCCCATCCGTCTGAGGATAATATGCGGTACTCATTTTGAGCTTAGTGCCTAACACACTCTGCAGGCTCTTCTAGAACTCGCTAGTAAACAAAGCATCTCTATCACTGACGATACAACCAGGAATTCCATGCATTCTAACGATGTTCTTTCTGAACAACTTAGCCAAAACAGGTGCCATCCTGGTTGACCTTACCGGAATGAAATGGGCACTCTTGGTCAATCTGTCCACCATGACCCATATACTTTCATTACCCCGGTTTGACCTTGGCAACCTATCAATAAAATCCATGGATATCGAATCCCACTTTCAAACTGGAACATCCAAAGGCTGAAGCAAACCACTTGACTTCTGTTGTCTGGCTTTTACTTGCTGACAGTTCAAACACTTTTTTACCCATAAGCCAACACCCCTCTGCATTCCTCCCAGAAGAAACTCCTCTTCATATCCTGATACATCTTGGTTCCCCCAGGATGAATCGTAAACTTCGATTGATGACATTCCCTAAGAACTTCCTTCCTAAGGTTTCCAACATCCGGAACACATAACTATTTCTTCTTTCTCAACCAACCCTTACGATCAAGAATAAAATCCTTTAAATCATTAATCTCAGTTCCAGCTTCTAACCTTCTATTCCCCTCGATTAACACTGAATCCTCTTTCTGCCTAGAAGCAATTCATTCGATTAGAATTTGTCGAATTTCCAAACAAGACATTATGGCGATATTCCGACTAGATCCAGCAGTCGACCTCAACTGCACACTACAAGCAGCCGGTGCTTCCAAGTCCTTCCATTCCACTAACATAGCTAACACCACATTCTGATGTTTCTTGCTATGCGCTTCTGCCACCTTATTTGTTTTTCCCGGTGTATACTCGATGCTAAAATCATAAGCTGCAACAAACTCCAACCATCTCTGCTGTCTCATGTTCAGCTCCTTCTGAGAGAATAAATACTGTAGAGACTTATGATCTGTAACTGGCTCAAACCTCTCTCCCAAAAGATAATGTCTCTACACCTTAAATGCAAAGATTACCGCTGCCAACTCCAAATCATGAGTAGGGTATCTCACTTCATGCGGTCTAAGCTGTCTAGAAGCATAGGCAATAAACTTTCCATTCTGCATTAGCATAGATCCTAACCCAGTACCACATGCATCAGAGTAAACTACCAACCCCTGATTCCAATCGGGAACTACAAACACGGGCGCATTGGTATTCAAATGTTTCAATTTAAGGAATGCCTCCTCACACTTGTCAGACTAAACAAACTTCATGTCCTTCATGGTTAGCATAGTCAAGGATGCCGCTATCCGCGAGAAATCCTTAATGAACCTTCGGTAGTATCCTATAAGTCCAAGAAAACTTCTTATCTCATTTACCGTCTCTGGTCTCTTCCAATTGTTAACAGCTTTGATCTTATCCGAATTAACTGCTAAACCTTCCTCGGAAACTACATGACCAATGAACTTCACTTCTTTCTTCCAGAAATGACACTTTGAGAACTTCGCCTTCAGCTGATGTTGCCTTAGCGTCTCCAACACTATTCTAAGATGATCTACATGATCTTTCTAAGTCTTAGAATATACCAAAATGTCATCAATAAAAACCAACATGAACCTATCCAAATGTTCTCGGAAAACCCGATTCATCAAATCCACAAAGAAAGCTAGCGCATTAGTAAGCTCGAATGGCATAACCAACCATTCGTAAGACCTATATCTGGTCCAAAATGCCATCAAAGGAATACTGTCCTCTGCCACTCTTAGCTAATAGAAACCTATCGCCAAATTCAGTTGGGAAAACTCTCTGGCTCCACTCAACTAATCGAATAAGCCGTCGATTCTCGGCAAAGGATACCTATTCTTGATCGTCCTCTTGTTCAACAAACGATAGTCGATACACATCCTTAACGACCCATCTAGCTTCTTCATGAATACCGCGGCTGTTCCCTAAGGTGAACTGCTTGGCCGGATGAAATTCTTCCCTTCCAATTCCACTATTTGCACCTTCATTCCTTCATCTCGGTTGGTGACATCCTTCTAGGTGGTCTACTTACGGGTTAAGCTCCTGGTACGAGATCTATCCGAAAATCGGTTGCTCTTTTCGACGGCAAGCCTGAAACTGGTTCAAACACATCCGCAAACTCTCTTGCAACATAAACCTGTTTCAACTCTACCTCTATTCCCATGGCACCCAATAATGCATAAGCATTTCCGTTCGAACTCCTTACTGAGTAAATAGCTCGGTTACAGTTATTAGGGTGTTTCAACGATATTTCCCCCTCCTGGAAAAATATCCTAGCATCATATCTATCTAACCAATCAATATCCAATATGATCCCGAAACCCATGAAATCAAAAACATATAAACTGCATTTAAATATATGACCTAACAAATCAAGTTCTAACTGGTCATATCTCATTCCTAGAGTTGCATACCCTCCTATAGGATTTACAACCTTTAAAGGAGTAATAAGGTATAAAGGTTCCAGACATAAGCAATCTACCAAATATTGAGATATAAATGAGTGTGATGCACCGGTATCAAATATTATCCTAACTAGAGTACTATGAATCATAAGCATACCTTCCATCATAGCTTTTCCTTTCTCAACAGCCGTTGGTCTAGAGGATGATGGTTCCAATGCAAAGACCTTTCCCTTTCTAGCCTTAGCAGCCTTGGGACAGTTGTCCTTATAATGCCCCATCTGGCCACAGTTGTAGTACTTCGCATTCGGCCTCACTGCAACTGCTCTTCCATCACCCGAGCGACACTCATTAGCATAGTGCACCTTTTTGTCACACTTGTAACAGACAATATCAGCCTTACTCTTCTTGGTTGCTGCCCCTGACTGGGTTCCTTTCTTCTTGAAGAACTTTCGCTTCTTACCCTGAAAATTCTGAACCTCAACTGGTTTCCCTTTTCCAAAAGTAGAAAGCATCTCTTCATTCCGAATAGCCATCTGGACAACAATATGACACAGATCGCGGAGGTTTGGCATGGTTGCTCTGGTGATCTTACGATTCAACCCTCTGATAAACTTATCATTCCTCCAAATGACAGTATCAATAGTGGCATATCTGTGACGAGACAGCTCATCAAACTCTGTAACATACTCAATCACTGATTTATCCCCCTGGACTAAATGTGCAAATTTCCTAAGCAATGCTGACTTGGCAACCTCTGATAGAAATCTTTCTTCAAACCTCCTTTGAAATTCAGCCCAAGTCAGGACTTCGTTTGGCTCTCCCACGGTAACTTTGTTCCGCCAAAACAATGCTGCTCCTTGCAATTGCCTTGAAGCAAGTCTTCACTTCTGCATATCCGTCAAGCCGAGATCTGAAAAAATATACTTTCACAATGCAATAGCCAGTTTTCCACTCCTACTGCATCCTCAGTTCCCTGAAAAGGCTTCCCTTCAAGACTAGGGTAATCCCTGCTCAGCTTGGCATAATTATTGCCAACTGGAGGCACCGGATTAGCTCCTCCAACATTCCCTACAGCCACTCCCGCAGCTGCTCTAGCTTGCATCATAGTCATAAAGAACTGATACATTATCCCTATATCAACCGGCGGGATCTCAGCACCGACATTAGCATTTGCATCTGGGTTTGCATTTGTCTGTCGACCCTTGGTTACTCCTAGTATTAGGTCGAACATTTCCACTTGTTGCGGTGCATCTTCCATCTTGGTTCACTCTTCCGTTTCCTGCCTCCATATCTTACTTCCCTACTACCAGAAATCCAACCTTTGTAAGATACAGAAGAACGGTCAAAGAGAGTGGGGAATAAATACTTAAGTATTTATAGCAAAATACATATATGTTGTTTGCACCAAAAATGGTCACAAACCCCAAGTGTAGTGAAAGCACCAGCGTATGAATAAAAATCAACAGTATTCACACACAAATCGCATATCTAAGCAAGTAACAAGCAGCAATTAAGAAATAATGAACAGTGACACACAGTTTATAGTGGTTCGGCTATCTCCGGCCTACGTCCACTCCAAAGTTTTTATCTTTTATTGATCGATGCTTGAAGATTACAATTTCCTATCGCGTAGTACAACGGATTTTATGATTATAATCTGAATCTAAGGCAGCAATGGTGATCTGGAGTAAATCTGGCAGAGTCCGGGCGCTCTTAGCTCTCACAATTGTCCGCCCTCTTTTCTGAATGACCGGGGCTCTATTTATAGGTGTAGGAGGCTGATATTTTGCCTAAAATGAAGGGAGACCAGTTCTGGTACGTCAGGGGGCCCATATGCCCGCTTTATGGAAATCCGGGCCCACTTTGGGATCGATTCGACCCTTGGTTCGAATCGATCAAGAAAGTTCCAATCGAGCTGAAATTTGGCGTGAACATTCTTCAACATGTGCTCAAGCTTCTGTGAAAATTTCATAGCATTTGGATGTGTAGATCTCAAGTTATGATCGATTCAAGGTTGCATTTTTGGTTGACTAGCCTGGTTCGAATCGATCTAGTTCGAATCGATTCGTTCGAATCGATCCAATGCGCGCTTCTGTGATGACGTGGAGCACCTTCTTCGTATCGATCCGACTTCTATGCCGAGTTGACTGGGTCGACTCCGTGGTTTCAGCTGTTATAACTTGGTGGATTCGATGTAATGGATTCGAAGGTATGACTTCATCGAATCGATTGGATGAACGTTCTCTTCGAATCGATCAAGGTAGGTTTCAGTTTAATCGATACGAAGGCTTCTTGCTTGAATGGATTCGAAGATGCTCGCGGGATGGAGTCGAAGCTCTTTAACTATATGGACTCGAAGAGTTTCTCATTAACGGATTCGAAGGTGGGAATGTGAGGGTGGACTCGAACTATCGGAGTCGAACTAATGCTTTCTCAATGGAGTCGAAGCAAGGCGTATTCCGATGGGTTAGAGGCATGGCTCGTCGTGATCGATTCGAGGCAAAGGCTTGATCGATGGATTCGAAGTAAGCTGACTTCTCATGGATTCGAGGCAACATATGTTTGATGGATTCGACCTTATACCACCTTATCCATCTTCTTTTGGCAATATCTTGAGCATACGAACTCGGATTCACTCGAAACTTGGAACGTCGTTTCATCTGGCCTTGCTTGACATGTCTCATCAATTGCAGCCCGATCCGGACTCGGACAAAATTCATCGATATCCATGGTGAACCTGCGATGCACAATCGATGTTCATGACTAATAATCATTGATTTTCAGTTAATCTTTGGGTATCTCGGCTTTGCCAAAAGTTGGGATAACATATGTTACTATAACGCTTACCAAAGCCCAACCATATTTTAGATTCAATAGATTATGCTTAAAATCTTTTATGGTTTAAATTTCCTTTAAGTACATAAACCATGCCCTGATACCAACTTGTAACATCCCGCTTTCGAAGGCCCAAAACTAACCACTATGGATGTTGCAGTCATCTATAGGTGTCAATTCTGAGTGACCGAAATCGGAATCTCAAAACTATTGGCAACACAGAAACACATTAATATGAAAAAATTTCAACTTCAACAAAACAAAATTTCTCATTTTCATATGAATAATATTCAGATTTAATTACATAATCCCAGAAGTTAACCATGCTCAGATCATATACAACAATATACAAAATACGATAAGAGCGACATATGAAGATGTCCCCTTATAATGATTAGAGAACTAATAATATGAACTTTATAGTTCTTAGTACATAATAGCGGAATACAAAAAAATAGCTCCTATATAGCTAACCCTGCCTCCTGCACGTCACTGGAAGCTTATTCGTCAAAAACTTGAAAGTCTCCCCCTCTCAGACTACTAAAATTAATTTTGAGTACCAGAGAGTTTATGGGGAAACACAAACTTCGAGTCAGACAATAAGTCTGGTGTGAATAATCTATCATCTCTTATCAATTAGATATCTAGTGAGACCACGCCGCATAGTGGAACGGGTTTTCCCCTAACTAGTATCCTAAACAAACTTTTAAATCATTTACTAAGATCATGCACCCGAATGATTAGTCTTAACATAATATGAGATAATACCATAAATCATATATATTGGATATCCCATCCACCCATTTATTAGATTTCCCATCTAAAAACAATTTATTAGATATCCCATCTAAAAATCTTTAAAATGACTATCCGTCAAAACTTTAATAGGACTATCCATCCCAAATTCATTAAAATAAATGCAAATTATCCATCGTACATTGTTTTATAAAAGTTGGTGTGGGCTATCCACTGCACACTCTATAGTTTTTTCTAGGATGATTATGAACTATATGGTTTCTATTATCTGGAGGTTATCCACCTCCGCCATGATGTGGGCTATCCACCAAACATTCCATGGTTTTCCCAAGTTAACCAAGAACCCAACACTTGGCCATTAAAAAATTTATGATCCCCATGATTATTTATAATATTCATGATCCCCATGATTTATTTATTTTTCCCATATGTTCCACATGTTTAATCTATTCCCATTGATAGCCCCAATTAGGTTAACTAAAATAAAAACACATTGGTATCCCCCAATTATTATTTTCGAAAGCATATTATTGTTTGTAACCCTAAACTATGAACCGAAAACGTTAAACCCACCACAGTGTCCCCAAGGTTTAATAACATTTATTTATATAAGGATCCCCCTTACATATTCAAACAAATATAAGTATTTTATGCTATAACCCTTCGGAGTAACCCCTTCGAATTAGCAAATTTTTACTTAAGAAAAATGGCTAAAAATAGCCCTTTAAACCCCTTCGAATGAAACCCCATTCAAAAGAAAATAAACATCCAAAGTTAGTCCCTTTAGAAGCCTTTCTTTTACAAGCTTTAAAACATATGACATTTGCTTTTAAACCCTTTAAACCTTAGCTTTTGAAAGTATTGCAAAACCATACCTTTCGACCTTGTCGAAAGGTCTTACCTTTTGACCTTGTCGGAAGGTTTCTTTTCGACCTAGTCGAAAGGTTTCACCTTTCGACTTTGTCGAAAGCCTGGGGTACCTCCCATATAAAATCATTTATAAACCTTTGGAAAGCAATGAATCTCAAAACTTTTCGAATACATTGGGTTTAATTTAAAACAAATGGAAACCTTTCGAAACCATTCAAAGTTAACTACTTTGAAACATTTAAAACGTTTCGACTTAAAACATTTGGATTATGCCTTCAAGTAGAGCAAAAGGATCAGAAAAACATTGGAGTTGAAAGCATCTACTTCGAAAACTTTATAAACCTTTCAAAAACAATGAAGTGTTAGTGTTGGAACCAACCCTTTGAAATCAATGGAGAGGTGGCATATTTTAGAAAACAAAAGGTCCCCTTCGAAAGCAACTGAATCAAAAGGTAGGAAGTGGCTCTAAAGTCTTGTCGACCTAGTCAAAATGTTTCATACCTTTCGACCTTGTCGAAAGCTTTACCTTTCGACTTTGTCGAAAGGTTTCAATTAAAACAAAAAATCAAACTAATCGAAACCTTTTTCTTTTAAACCATTTGACAATGTCGAAAGCTCTTTGTCGAAATCTAGCAGGTGTATTTTCTTTAAAACCAAAATAAAGTTTCATCTCCTTCGAAAGCTCTAACCTTTTGACTCCTTTTAATTCACTATGTACATGTTGCTCGATACCATGTGCATTGATTTTTAACCTAGTCGAAAGGTTTGATACCTTTCGACTTTATCGGAAGGTTTGGAATGGAGGCGAAAGCTCTTGCCGAAAGAGTTGAAACAGTAGAAAAACTATTTATATGTACTTTAAAATAATTCTTTTGTCCCCATCCTGTCTTGTTAGTCTAAATCTGATTGGTTGCCAGAATTTTATATTCAAAAATGCTACTGACTTTCCTTATTTGGAAATTTAAATAATTTTGAAAATGCCCCTTTCTCCTTTATAATTATATAAAACATTTAAGTCCCATACCTTAAATAATTTATATAACTATTAAAACATCTTGAAAATTCTGGAAAAATTCCACAAAATCAATTAGTGTGTTCTCTTCAATATATAAAATTTTCAAAGCATATGAAGGCCCAAAAAAACTCAGAATTTAACCAAAACCGAATAAAAACGTGTTAATTAGCCCATTAACATTTAAAAACAGCAATGTTTTATCCAAACATAGGTTTGAATGATTATATCTTAACCAAAATATACACCTTGATCGGATATAAGCCCGTAGTCGAACCAAACATAGAAAATGAGATGACAAACATGATTATTCATCTTGATTAGTTGATTGGAGAATGAGATAATTTCCTAGCATTAATTCCTTAGCTTAATCTTCTATAAATGCTCTTTCCTAAGCAATTAATGGCCGACTTAAATATAGGTAAGGAGTTAAGGAATGAGAAAGTGAAAATTTATTAAAGTGGAGGAAGAGACTTATACTAAGAAATGTAGCCCCATTTCCAAGTTTACCCCTTAGGAATTCCTCCTTCTTAATTTAGTTAAGTCTTATTTTAGTTCATTCATTAAGACACGGCCATTGGATTTATTAATCTCATCTTCCTAATTATTCATGTTATTCTATTTAATTTATCCAATTAAATATCCCGAATAATGTTAATTAAAATTCAGGGTCATTACACACATGCACACATATACATGCATATAGCATATATAAACATTTATATATACATATATATTATTACAAAATATCTAAGATATTTACCTAAAAATCCATCCTTAAGCAACCCAAAGTCAAACTCTTACACCCAAAGTACAAGCACATAGAGTAGCCACATGGAGGGATGTTCGGGCGTGCAAGGTGGTGGAGGAGGCAGGCAAATTGATGAGGCAATGGTGATGAAATGGAAAATAAATATCATGATATTTTAGTTCACATTTTTGCCTATAAATACACACCATCCATATTCACTTCCATTCACATTTCCTCTTCATTTTCCTAATATTCTTCACCTCTTTATACTCCACTTTAATGGCTTCCTACCTTAGGAAATTAATGAAGAAAATTAGGGCAAAAAGTAATTAAATTTATGTAGTATATATATTATATAAACACCTCCAAACCAAAGCAAATCTCCTTCTTCTCCCTTCTAAACCCACAGCCACACCATCCACCACCAAAGGTCGAGCCCACCTCCATTAGCAAGCATAGGCCAAGCCTTCCCAAATTCCAAGGCTCGATTCCATAGGCCCCAGTGCGATTGTAACAACGCTATACCGAATTTTGTAAAATTAGAAACGAATTCAAGGTGAGAAACTCTATTTATATTATGATATTTTGGATGATATATATGTTTGGCTATGCTTGATTATGATGATTGTGAACCTTGTTTGGATGTATAAGCAATTCACGTTTAATATACGTCGAATATCACAAAGGAAATCACTTTCCTTTAATAAATGAAATGGTGTATATGAGATTGTTAAACCTCTTTAAAATGGTTTAAAATGATTTAGAAATTATTATAAACATTTAAAAAAGTTTCAATAAAGTTTGAAATGGATATGGAAATTGAGTTAAAATAGGCGCGTCGCATAATGGCAGTTGACGATTTCACGCCAAAATAATTTAAATCCATTTATACGATGGAATCAAAGTCGAAATTCTTTGTAATAAGAATTTTCCAAACTCTGATAATCATAGTTTTCAAAAAAAAGAAAAGGATCAAGATTTCATTTAGTAGATTTTGAAATACGAGCAAATCAAGTTTTCAAAATAATCGCACTTTGACAGTTCGGAAACCAAAGCGATAAGTTCTTTAAAATTGATATTTTTAATTCTTTGAAAATATGGAATATATTCTATAGATATTTTAAAATGTTTTAAAAGGGATTGGTGTTATAAAATGAATTTCTAAATGATCGAAAAGTTGTTTTGATCAAATAAGCCTTAAAAGCACTATTCGTAGCACTTTTTACAGCGGGTTTTAATAACTTTTGAAATATGGCTTTAAACTTAAGTGTTCTTTCCCAAATCCTTTATAAATATTTTTAAATAAATAATTAAGTATTTTAAAGTTAATGTGTAGGTTTTATATTTTAATTTAAAGAGTTTAAATAAATGATTTAAAGAAAAGCTGTTATAATTAAGTGATTTGATATTGGCTCTAAAAGCCGATGAGTAGACTGAATTTTTCTATCCATGAGATCCAGATGTGAGGTGCTTAAACAAGGGAGATGTTTAGGAGCAACTAGTGCCCGGGCTCACCTGGCCTCTTTCCTGGGCGAGGGATAGATAAGGTCGAAATGACCAAATAAGAACACAAAAGGTATTTAGAGATTGCACTAGAAATATAGAGAAGGGATGTGCTCAATCTATGTTCTCAAAATGCCTTTTCTGGGAAGAAACGGTAAGGTTCCTTCGACATGTTATGTTAAAGGAAGGAATCTCAATTGACCCAGGGAAAATTACACCCATTCTAGATTAGAAGCAACCACAAACTCCAAAGGACATTCGTAGATTCTTAGGATTGGCCGGATACTAACAGAGATTTGTTCAGGAATTCTCCAAGATTTTCTATCACTTAACAAAGTTGATTATAAAGGAAGTTAAATTTAAATGGACGCAAAAATTTGAAGAAGCATTCCAAAGAAAAGGTTAACTACCGCTCCAATCCAGACTATTATTGATGAAAGCGGCGAGTTAACCATTTATACCGATGCTTATGGAGAAGGAGTAGGCACAGTACTAATGCAACATGGGTAGTGTCACGGCCTGGATTTTCGACGCTCAAAAATCGACATCAATACGTTCAGTGTATTAGATGTCAAGCAATCGAGTGCCGGAGATACCAGATCGTTGGGGAAAAAGAAGAAAGTGGTAGAAGAGGAAACAGAAAACAACAACACAGAATCTCACAATCGCAGTAACAATATACAATAGATAATAACAATTCTTTATACAAAAAGAGCTATAACTGTTATTTATACATTACATCATCATAGTACAATAAATCAATAACCCAATACTGGACAGTTATAATAACTTGTCCTCACAAATGCTGAATATACAGCCTACAATACACAACAGAATAAAATCAAATACGTGTAATACATCTTCGTCATCCAGCTCATCTCCTGTGCTCCATAGCATCCTATCATGTATCTGTAATACTCGGTCTGGCCCGAGCATTATAATAAAATAACACCCGAGTCAGTCTGGAAAACCAGCATGAGAAAACACGCTGAATTTGAATTATTAAAGTTTTCAAAATCCTTTGAAAAACAAAGGTAGCTCGTAAGACCATGCCACACGGCGGGTTTTACCTTACGATAACCAAAACATTTTATATCAAAACCATATGATATTATAATAGTGTCTAAGTACAAATACTTATCCAAATAGCTGAAATTGATACATTAATTAAATTCCAGCATACTAGGCTCTACAACCAAAACCGTAAAGGTACGTATTGGAGAATGGATTCCATATGAATGACTAGGCACTGGGTACCACCTGTCACAGTACACGTCTAGAAAAATGTACCGAGGACCACGCCAGGATCCCTTGCAACATAAGACCGGACTACCCCTAACCTGGAGAGACCATATATGCTATCACCATGGATGTTCCAACCCTTTTCGAGCTCTTCCACGCACCATAGTAATAATATCTTAGGGTATCTAGAATGGTGATAAACATACCCTAATTGGGTGCGACCCACTTAGCCTTGCTGCATCTCCCCTGATTTTCAGCCATTCCCGATTGATGAGGCTAGGGGCTATGATTACCTTTTAAAGGAATTTTCACTTAGAATGCTCATTGTCCTATAATGACAATGTACTGATAGCATTCATCCATACAAGTCCATTCTGGGTCCGAACGGAAGCGAAGGCACTATTCCTACTACATACATTATTGAATCATCCTCAGGGTTAGTAGCAATTAGCCCTTGCACTTCACTGCTCCATCATCGACTCCATGCTCTTGTTTTCACTTCGAAAACTTACTAATTGGATCGAAGTGGGTTTCAGATAACTTATCCGATCCCGGTCTCTTCGAAACAACGTTCGATATTTTCGGCAAACTCAACCCCGGTTCTTTAGAAATAAACAGATGAAAATAAGATCAGAGATCACCTCCTAACCATTAGTGGATGGATTTCCTTGTCATCGTCCTAGAAGAACGAAATGAGTTTATACGTACAGTATAGCACCTCGAACAGTAACTGCACCACATAATTCCCGTGTTTCTCCTAGATATTCTCGAAGTTATCTTTTTGGTCTAGATTTGAAATTCAGTTATTTAACTATCAAATAAACAATCATACAATCAAAGCTTCCATTTTCAACTGACTTCACTAAGTCTTATTCAATTTAAATTTCACTCGCTTAAATCTCTTTATCCAAAAGTATGTACTTATCTTATCGAATCTAATATATTCACAAACTATCCTTTTCAAAAATATTTGAAAACATTTTAAAATAATAAGGAAAGTACCACTGCGGTATTGACCATGGATTCACAGCTCAATGGTTACGTCTCTATCCCAGAGAAATCCAAAACTTAACTATAGGCACTCTCTGCCTCCGATTTCGCCATGAAAGTATACCATTACATTTTGAAAACTTTATTTAATAAATTTTTCAAAGTAATACTTATATAATTCCTATAATAATTTTCCAAGTTAAATTTCAGGCAAATACTCTTTTATAAAAGTTATTATATAAAAATATTAATATTGAATAATTTATCTTTTAAAAATAATCATACTAATTGATTCTTTAATAATTAACTTAATATCAACTCATTATAGCTAACTTCATTAATAATTAAATATATGTTAAACAATTTAAAATAATTACAACATTTTGAAACAATAATTAATTCTATTTTATTAATAAGATTCTAGTCGATTTACAAAACCTATTTTTAAACTTATAATCCATTTTGACAAATTCAAAAATATTTAAATAACTGATTTTCTGGAATATTTTTAACCACTTTTAAATTTCCTAGTTTAATAAACTTAAATCCTCTTTTTAAAAAAACTTAACTTATCAATAAAATATATTTTCCAATCACAATATAGCCAGTCTAGTATTTATAAATCCTTCTCGATTTATCACCAATTTGATTTACGTCCCAATTTCGTAAATTTCCTTTTCACATTTCTAAAAATAAATCTACCATTTATTTTTAAACTGATTTACCCATCTCCTTAAAAATCCTCACCGTGAATTTATAACTTCAATTTATCTACTGATAATCACTTTACTTTATTTATAAACCTTGTTTATAAATTTCATAGTCTCATTTCCCGTTTATAATGGTTTCACAATACTTAATCGATTATAAATCGATTTCTAAATTGAATTCCATTTTTAAATCAAGTTCTTAAAATAAAACCCAATTATATTCCAAACCCCACTAAATTCTGATTCCACTTCCATTTCAAAATTTAAATTCTTATTTAATACCTAGAATAACAATTTTATATTTTATTTTCAAAGTTCCTTTTTATTTTTCCCAACTATTTGAAATCTCGATTTTTAAAATAAATCCTTTACACTTAAACAAACATCGCTTAAATTTTATTATTTAAAATCCTTTTAATTACATTATTCCAAAATCTTTATTTTCCATATTCTAAAATTATTAAATACAAATTTAAAATCAAACTATTTATTTTACCCAAATTCATTTCTTTTAATTAATCCAAATTTCACTATAAAATATTTTTACTTCCAATTTCCCTTTTTATTTTCTTTCCAAATTCCAAACAATTATTATTGGTATTTAAAAATACCAAAATCTAGACCAAAACTACCCTAGCATCCAATAAATTCAAATCACACTATAATCTACCATAGATTATTCAAACAGACCATATATCAATATATATGAATATTTAATTCAACATTTTTGAGGAATCCAGTTGGATCCCTCCAACCAGTTTTCCTACATCCACAGATGTAAATACAATATAAAAATACTAATCCCACTTCGAGGGGGATATCGCGGTATATAGGGTCATCCGCTATAATGGAGGCGCATAGGGTCTCATCCGCTAAAATATGCGGGAACAATCACTCCAACTACTAATATATATACTACTATATATAATATCACATTCAACGGATAATAATTTTATCAATTCAACCAATCAATCAATAATTAATTTTAACTATTTAAAATTAATTGCAGTAACCCAAAATTGAGTGAGGTTAACTCACCTTGATTTTTAATTCGCCGAACATCAGATTTTTATTGTTGCTTTAATGTTCCGGTTTCGATTTAATTCGGACACGTTTGAAATTATCTGAAAATTTTGCAGGCTCAGAACTCGACCAATCCAATTCCTATGCATAGGTGATGACAATACGATCCCAACGCAACTTGAATCATCTGAATCAGACCTCGTATGCATGAGTTATAGACTTTATAAGTTAACAAGAATTTAAATAACAAAATTTACACTTTTTATTTATTTTATTTTTTTAAATAAAGAAAGCCCATTACCAGACCATTCAAAAACCCGGCCCGCCTCAAATCTCCATCTTCCCCAAACCAACATGTCGCTTGTGGCTTCCCAAAATCGTGCATGCGTGCACGCAACCACTGACACTCTGATTTACAAGCCGAAACCACCAACCGACCTCGCTAACTAGTTCGCCTCCTCCTCCTCACACCACCGCACCCTATCGCCACGGCCACACCCACCTGGATCGAAACGTGACACCATTAGTCGACGTCGACCCCAAAATATCGCACTGCACAACCTTCGCTCACACGCCACCAAACCCTCGCCATCGATGCGCCTTCACCCCCCCGAGTCCAACGCCACCACCGCCGATCCCTAGCAACTCCTCCATCGGCCCCAAAGTCCAACCCTAGTTCGACTCCTCCATAGTCGATCCCAACAAAAAGCAGCCACACTATAAAATAACATATTAGATCGAAGCTTATGTTGAATTAGGATTTTTAGAGAAAGTTTTAGATTTTTTTATCCACTAGATTTTGATATTTTGATTTTTGAAGTGTTGCCCCTTTTTTTTTACTATAAGATGCTCGGTTGTGCTTTTTAAAGAGGGAGAGAGGGAAACGTGATTTTAAAATGGGGAAAAGATGCCTTGTGTGTTGCTTGCTGGTTACAGTGGGTTGATGGAAAAGAAAAGTAGCTGATGGGAATATGGTCAAGTCAACAAATAATATATATATATAATTTAAATTTTAAAATGTCTCGATTTCGTAGCTTAAAATCTGGAACCTCTATCGAGGCGTGCCGCTAGGTAATTATAATGTTATACCCCTATTACAAACGCAATGGAAAAGGTTTCGAGTCCTAATTCAATCGTATGGAGAAGATAGCTTTTTGGACCCAATTATTATATTGAATTTTTTGATATAAATTTCAACGCGTTTATATCCCGTACAACCGAACGATAACTCCAAATGTTACGAAATTTGAAATCTAATAATAATACACTATTACAGATCCAATGGAACTGGTTTCGTCGAAATCCGAGACTATGCCCCGGAAAGCTATTTTTAAATGTTAATTCAAACGATATATTTTTAAAACTGAACAAATCACTTTTAAATTCAATTTAAAAGGTTTTATTATCTTCGTTATTATAAATATAAATTTTATAAGCCTTTAAATTATTTTTATCAAGCTTAAAACTCAAGATTCAATATTTTAACCGATTTTCAATTATTAAATTCAATAACTAAATTATCAAATAAATCGTTATATTTGAAATTCAAGTTAAAAATTAACTTTTAAATATTTAAAATCAATTAAATATTCCAATTTCAAATAACTAAAATTCTGGATTGTTACATTCCTTCCTCCTTAAAAGAATTTCGTCCCCGAAATTGCTAGGTAAGAAGAATGGCCCAAAACCCAATACTATTTCCCAAAACCAATCAGTTTAACAACTTCCCAAAATCAAATTATTGAAAACACAACATCACCTTCACTAATTTCCAAATTCATCCATAGATTCCAAATAATATTATTTAGTCAACCGTTTCAAGTTATAACTCAAATCCAATTTTTGGTTATCAAAATTTTCCTCAAAATTTTCTAACTCCTTAAATTTTCGAAAAATTTCGCCAGCGTCTCCTCCGCGCGGCTAGATCCAAAAACTACAAAACGCCTCTACGAGCCCAAATCATCAAAATAAAACAAAAGCCAAGTGGCTCAATCAGAAAACTATCAAATTCAAACATCAATTTAAACGTGTACCTTTTTGTCGGGCAACCAAATTTTATTTCTGAAATCGAAGACATCAATTTAGCTTTTGCTTTTAAATACTTGCATCTTACTTACAAATGGCATCCAATCATACAATTCAAAATCATTTTATTTAGCATTTTCAATTTCCAATATTTATTTCACCAAAACTCGTCCGATGTACATATATCATCCATACTCAATATCAACTTTGATCGCTCACTCGATCACACAATTTCACTTCCGAACTAGTATCGTTCACACGACTCTCTAGTGCGGACTCAGATCTGGATTC
Organism: Allium fistulosum; assembly: GCA_030737815.1. Classification (NCBI taxonomy): domain Eukaryota; kingdom Viridiplantae; phylum Streptophyta; class Magnoliopsida; order Asparagales; family Amaryllidaceae; genus Allium; species Allium fistulosum. The sequence continues at coordinate 458,991,605 of CM060905.1, forward strand.
TTGACTAGAAACCGTCATTTTCCTTGCATAGCTACATACTATGATAGAGAATTCCAAAATAAATCAAAAATCCATATCCAGGGTTCGTCATCGAAAGTCGAGTGAAAAATCCTAACTCGGATCGATATAAATCATCTCGAAATTCAGTGCTCGAATCTGGATCAAATCGCTATGCGAATAAAATAATATACGTACAACCTATGCATTAATTTCAATTGATTCTTAGCTATATCAAATTCTTTTTATTCACGTTTACTTTCATTTCAACCAATTATCCACAATTATCATTTTACACACCTTTTATTTAATCTTCATTCAAATATTTACTTAGTATATTCCTTTTCATAATTATCTTACTTGAGAATTAATTTCATCAAATTCTATAGTTAAATCATTCCTCTCCATATTACTTCATTTGCGGATTACTTCATAAACCTTACTTAAGTTTATAAACGTCTCATACAACTTCTTATTGTTAATTACCACTTCACACTTAAGTCTATATTCACTTTAACTCAATCAATTCTATTTCCAGAATTTAGTTTATTTAGTCCAACTCAAACTAAATTTTTGATTTCACTTTATTTAACATAATTCAAGTTAAATATCATTCCAATACTCAATTTCAATTCCATTTACTTATTAGTTAAATTAATTAGTTCATCCACATATTTATTTTCAATCTTAGTAAATTCTATTTTCAATACTCACTCCATTTAGCCTACTTAGGCTTAATTTCAGAATTCCTTTTATACTTAACTTAAGTTAAGTTTAATCCCATTCCAAAATCAAATTTTATATTTTTATAAGTTATCAAACTTATTCATATTCCATAAAACATTTTAAATAAACATCCTAGAGTTTAACTCCTTATTCCCAAATTATTTCAAATCATTTTTGAAATCAAATATATATACACACACAACCTTTAGTATATCAAATTATTCCTTTGCATTTCAAACCAAAACCAGTTTTCCAAAACAAAATTTCAATTGCAAATCATTAAGGTAGCAATTCTCCCTTAGAAACTCGAAAATGAAAGTCGATGGTGCTGTAGTCATCACCGAAATTATTTTCCAACGACCGAGGTAAGTTCAGTGCTTTTATTCTTTAAAAACCATTTTAAATATTTCCACTCAAGAATATTCTCCAAATAATACCACTATTATTTTCACAACTTTGAAAAACATTTTCAAAACCAACGGGATTTAAATTCCCAAATTTCCAACTTTTAAATCCCTTTTAAATCTATATTTAAATATTCTCTGGGATTTCATTCCATTTCAAATTATAAATCACATTTACAAACTCATATTTACAAATTCCAAATATCAACTTTTATTCAATCCCAACAACAATAATGATAATAGTTTAATATTATCATTTCATAATAACCAAGCAAACCATATATAATAATTTCTACAAATTATTCCTTTATATATATAAAAATAATTTGGGTAAAATTATTTCATTTACCCTATTTTAAACAATATCGTGTTGAATTGTTATGTTATAGTGTTTAGAGATCCCTATCAATAACGTTTATTACTCGTATTGACCAGAATCCATAAGCCACTCAATAGATCAATCAACACAATATAAAACAATTTTCATATTCAATAACAAATACGTGCTCATATCTATTAATACACTCAAACTCATTCTAGGGTACTACTGACCCTATCTCTAATGAGTTACCTTATCAAAGCCAAGGTTCTCACTTAACCTTCAGCTCTGATACCAAGTGTCACGGCCCGGATTTTTGACGCTCGAAAATCGACTTCAATACGTTCACTGTATTAGATGTCGGGCAATCGAGTGCCAGAGATACCAGATCGTTGGGGAAAAAGAAGAAAGAGGTAGAAGAGGAAACAAAAAACAACAACATAGAATCTCACAATCGCAGCGGAACAATATACATTAGATAATAACATGTCTTTATATAAAAAGAGCTATAACTGTTATTTATACATTACATCATCAGAGTACAATAAATCAATAACCCAGTACTATACAGTTATAATAACTTATCCTCACAAATGTTGAATATACAGCCTACAATAAACAGTGGAATAAAATTAAATACGTGTAATACGTCTTCGTCATCCAGCTCGTCTCCTGAGCTCCATAGCATCCTATCCTATATCTGTAATACTCGGTCTGACCCAAGCATTATAACAAAAAAACACCCGAGTCAGTCTGGAAAACCAGCGTGAGAAAACACGTTCAATTTTAATTATTAAAGTTTTCAAAATCCTTTGAAAAACAAAGGTATCTCGTAAGACCACGCCACACATAAACACGATGGGTTTTTACCTTACGATAACCAAAACGTTTTATATCAAAACCATCTGATATTATAATAGTGTCTAAGTACAAATACTTATCCAAATAGCTGAAATGGTTACATTAATTAAATTCCAGCATACTAGGCTCTACAACCAAAACCGTAAAGGTACGTATTGGAGACTAGATTCCATATGAATGACTAGACACTAGGATACCATCTGTCACAGTACACGTCTAGAAAAATGTACCAAGGACCACGCAGGGATCCCCTGCAACACAAGACCGGACTACCCCTAACCTGGATAGACCTAATATGCTATCACCCCAGGTGTTTCCACCCTTTCCGAGCTCTTCCTCGCACCATAGTAATAATATCCGAGGGTATCTACAAAGGTGATAAACATACCCTAATTGGGTGCGACCCACTTAGCCTTGTTGCATCTCCCTTGATTTTTAGTCATTCCCGGTTGATGAGGCTAGAGGCTACTATTACCTTTTAAAGGAATTTTCACTTAGAATGCTCATTGTCCTCAAATGACAATGTACTGATAGCATTCATCCATACAAGTCCATTCTGGGTCCGAACGGAACCGAAGGCACTATTCCTACTACATCCATTTTGGAATCATCCTCAGGATTAGTAGCGATTAGCCCTTGCACTTCACTGCCCCATCTTCGACTCCATGCTCTTGTTTTCACTTCGAAAACGTACTCGTTGGATCGAAGTGGGTTTCAGATAACTTATCCAATCCCGATCTCTTCGAAACAACGTTCAATATTTTCGGTAAACACAACCCCGGTTCTTTGGGAAATAAACAGACGAAAATAAGTAGAGATCACCTCCTAACCGTTAATGGATGGATTTCCTTATCACTGTCCTAGAATAACGAAATGAGTTTATATGTACAATATAGCACCTCGAACGGTAACTGCATCACATAATTCCCGCGGTTCTCCTAGATATTCCCAAATTCAAATTTTTGGTCCAAATTTGATAGTCGGTTATTTAACTATCAAATAAACAATCATACAATCAATGATTCCATTTTCAAATGACTTCTCTAAGTCTTATTCGATTTAAATTTCAATCGCTTAAATCTCTTTATCCAAAAGTATGTACTTATCTTATCGAATCTAGTATATTCACAAACTATCCTTTTCAAAAATATTTGAAAACCTTTTAAAATAATAAGGAAAGTACCATTGTGGTATTGACCATGGATTCGCAGCTCAATGGTTTCGTCTCTATCCCAGAGAAATCCAAAACTTAACTGCAGGTACTCTCTGCCTCCGATTTCACCATGAAACTATACCATTACTTTTCGAAAACTTAATTTAATAATTTTTTCAAAATAATAATTATAAAATTCCTATAATAATTTTCCAAGTTAAATTTTAAGCAAATACTCTTTTATGAAAGTTATTATATAAAAATATTAATATTGAATAATTTATGTTTTAAAATAATCATACTAATTGATTCTTTAATAATAATTAACTTAATATCAACTCATTATAACTAACTTAATTAATAATTAAATATATTTTAAACAACTTAAAATAATTACAACATTTTGAAACAATAATCAATTTTAATTTATTAATAAGATTCTAGTCGATTTACAAAACTTATTTATAAACTTATAATCCATTTTGACAAATTCAAAAAAATTTAAATAACTGATTTTTTGGAATATTTTTAACCACTTTTAAATTTCCTAGTTTAATAAATTTAAATTCTCTTTTTAAACAAACTCAACTTATCAATAAAATATATTTTTCCAATCATAATATAGCCAGTCTAATATTTATAAATCCCTCTCGATTTATCACCAATTTGGTTTACGTCCCAATTTCATAAATTCCCTTTTCACATTTCTAAAAATAAATCTACCATTTATTTTTAAACTGATTTACCCATTTCCTTAAAAATCCTCAGCGTGAATTTATAACTTCAATTTATCCACTAATAATCACTTTACTTTATTTATAAACCTTGTTTATAAATTCCATAGTCTCATTTCCCATTTATAACGATTTCACAATACTTAATCGATTATAAATCGATTTCTAAATTGAATTCCATTTTTAAATCAATTTCTTAAAAAAAACACAATTATATTCCAAAACCCACTAAATTCCACTTCCATTTCAAAATTTAAATTCTTATTTAATACCTAGAATAACAATTTTATATTTTATTTTCAAATTTCCTTTTTGTTTTTCCCAACTATTTAAAATCTCGATTTTTAAATTAAATCCTTTACACTTAAACAAATATCGCTTAAGTTTTATTATTTAAAATCCTTTGGTTTACATTATTCTAAAATCTCTATTTCCATATTCTGAAATTATTAAATACAAATTTAAAATCAAACTATTTATTTTACCCAAATTCATTTCTTTTAATTAATCCAAATTTCACTATAAAATATTTTTACTTCCAATTTCCCTTTATATTTTCTTTCCAAATTTCAAACATATATTATTGGTATTTAAAAATACCAAAATCTAGACCAACACTACCCTAGCATCCAATAAATTCAAATCACACTATAATCTACCACAGATTATTCAAACAAACCATATATCAATATATATAAATTTTTAATTCAACATTTTTTAGGAATCCAGTTGGATCCCTCCAACCTATTTTCCTGCATCCACAGATGTTAATACAATATAAAAATACCAATCCCACTTCGAGGGGGATATCGCGGTATATAGGGTCATCCGCTATTATGCGGGGCGCATAGAATCTCATCTGCTAAAATATGCGGGAACAACCACTCCAACTACTAATATACATACTACTACATATAATATCACATTCAACGGATAATAATTTTATCAATTCAACCAATCAATCAATAATTAATTTTAACTATCTAAAATTAATTGTAGTAATCCAAAATTGAGTGAGGTTAACTCATCTTGATTTTTAATTCGTCGAACATCCAGATTTTTATTGTCACTTTCGTGTTCTAGTTCCGATATAATTCAGATGCGTTTGAAATTATCTGGAAATTTTGCGAGCTCAGATCTCGACCAATCTAGTTCCTATGCGTAGGTGATTACAATACGATCCCAACACAACTTGAACCGTCCGAATCGAACCTCGTATGCATGAGTTATAGACTTTATAAGCTTACAAGAATTTAAATAGTAAAATTTACACTTTTTATTTATTTTATTTTTTTAAATAAAGAAAGCCCATTACCAGACCATTCAAAAACCCAGCCCGCCTCAAATCTCCATCTTCCCTAAATCGACATGTCGCCTGTAGCTTCCCAAAATTGTGCACGCAGGCACGCAACCACTGACACTCTGATTTACAAGCCGAAACCACCAACCGACCTCGCCAACAAGTTCGCCTTCTCCTCCTCCTCCTCTATCCACCGCACCCCATCGCCACGGCCTCACCCACCTGTATCGAAACACGACACCATCAGTCGACGTCGACCCTAAAATATCACGCTGCACAACCTTCGATCGCACGCCACCAAAACCTCGCCATCGATGCGCCTTCACCCCCCGAGTTCAACGCCACCACCACCGATCCCTGACAACTCCTCCACCAGCCCCAAAGTCCAACCCTATTTCCACTCCTCCCAAGTCGATCCCAACAAAATGCAGCCACACCATAAAATAACATACTAGATCGAAGCTTATGTTGAAATAAGTTTTTAGAGAAAGTTTTAGATTTTTTTTATCCACTAGATTTTGATATTTTGATTTTTGAAGTGTTGCCTCTTTTTTTTTACTATAAGATGCTCGGCTGTGCGTTTTAAATAGGGAGAGAGGGAAACGTGATTTTAAAAGGGGGAAAAGATTCCTTGCGTGTTGCTTGCTGGCTATAGTGGGTTGATGGAAAAGAAAAGTAGCTGATGGGAATATGGTCAGGTCAACAAATAATATATATATATATATATATATATATATATATATTATTTAAATTTTAAAACGTCTTGATTTCGTAGCTTAAAATCTCGAACCCCTATCGAGGTGAGCCGCTAGGCGTTTATAATGTTATACCCCTATTCCGAACGCAATGCAAAATGTTTCAAGTCCTAATTCGATCGTATGGAGAAGATAGCTTTTTGGATCCAATTATTATATTGAATTTTTCGATATAAATTTCAGCGCGTTTATATCCCGTACGGTCAAATGATAACTCCAAACATTACGAAATTTGAAATCCGATATAATACACTATTACGGATCCAATGGAACTAGTTTCATCGAAATCCGAGACTGTGCCCCGGAAAGCTATTTTTAAATGTTAATTCAAACGATATATTTTAAAAACTGAACAAATCACTTTTATATTCAATTTAAAAAGTTTTATTATCTTCATTATTATAAATATAAATTTTATAAGCCTTTAAATTATTTTTATCAGGCTTAAAACTCAAGATTCAATATTTTAACCGATTTTCAATTATTAAATTCAATAATTAAATTATCAAATAAATCGTTTTATTTGAAATTCAAGTTAAAAATTAACTTTTAAATATTTAAAATCAATTAAATATTCCAATTTCAAATAACCAAAATTCCGGGTCGTTACAGGTAGGTTATCGCATATGCTAGTAGGCAGTTAAAGACGCATGAGCAAAATTATGCAACACGTGACTTAGAACTATTAGCCATTGTGTTCGCACTAAAGATTTAGAGACACTATTTATTGGGTAAGAATTTCTCATAGTTTATTTTGATAAACTTTGTTTGACCTTGGTAAATAATATTCCTTCTTTAAATAGGTGAAAAGTTCTAACTCTTCAAAAATCACAAATCCTTGAAGTATCTTTTCACTCAGAAGGACTTGAATATGAGATAGCAGCGTTGGCCAGAATTTCTCACGTCATATGATTTAGATATCCTATATACACCAAGGAAAGCTAATATGGTAGCAGATGTATTAAGCAGAAAGCATGCCGTTATAGTTTATTTAATAGTACATCCAACTTTGATTAACCATATAAAAGAGAACCAGCTCATAGATCCATTTATTCCAAAGATGGTCAAAGTAGTAGAGAAAAATACAGTACCGGGAAGATGGATAGGGTTCAAGGTGGATGATCAAGGAATATTAAGGGTGAATGGAAAATTATGCATCCCAAATGTCGACGGGATAAGGTAGGAAGTTTTAATAGAATGTCACAATTCTCGACTTTCAGTACATCCCAGAGTTACCAAAATGTATCGAGATATGAAGAAGACGTTTTGGTAGGATGGTATGAAGAGGGATATCTCTATCCATATTAGTAGATGTGCAAATTGTCAACAGATCAAAAGCGATCAACAAAAGACTGCAGAATTACTCCAACCTCTTGATATTTCAACTTGGAAATAGGACCAAATATCAATGGATTTCATTGATAGCTTACCTCAATCAAGAAAAGGGAATTAAGGCATTTGGATTATCATTGATCGATGGACCAAAAGTGCACACTTTATCCCAGTAAAGCTAACGAGAACTGCTGCAAGTCTTGCAAAAATATACATGAGGGAAATTGTTCGATTGCATGGTGTCATAAGCAGCATAGTCAGTGTTAGAGACCCAATCTTTACCAGTAAGTTCTAGGACGCATTACAAACGGCTTTAGGAACGAAGCTGAGTATAAGCACTGCATATCATCCCCAAACTGATGGGCAAACTAAAAGGGTAAATCGAGTATTGGAAGATCTTCAGAGAGCATGTATCTTAGATTTTGGAGGTTCATTGGAAAATTTTCTTCATCTGGTGGAATTATCCTACAATAACAGCTATCGGGCAAGTATTGGCATGGCATCATATAAAGCTTTATATAGTCGTCCATGTAGATCCCCAACATGTTGGATCGAAACCGGAGATCGGTTAGTATTGGCCCCGATATGATTCGAGAAACTTCAGAAAAGGTAGACATGATTAGAAAGAAGATGAAAGAACCCTAGAGCAGGCAGAAAAGTTACGTTGATCAAAGGCACGGGAATTTGGAATTCTCGGTTTAAGATTTTGTATTCTTGAAAGTCTCTCCGATGAGAGGAGTGGTAAGATTTGGATGGATAGGGAAGTTAGCACCTAGATTTTTTGGACCTTTTCCCATTCTTTAGCGAATTGGCCCATTAGCTTATCGTGTGGAATTGGTCGCAAGATTGTCAAGTGTACACAATGTTTTTCACGTATCCCATTTATGGAAGTATGTGTATGAACCGGAACAAATTATAGAGATGGCAGCACAAGAAGATTTGGAAGTAGAACCAAGATTTGGTAGTTATCAAACGACCAGTTCAAATCATGAATCACAATGAGAAGCGATTGAGAAGGAAGCTTGTAAGGTTGGTTAAAGTTCAATGGAGTGGCAATGCCGAAGGCTGCACTTGGGAAACAGGTGATAGAATGAAGAAAGCTTATTATGAGTTAGGATTAATGTATAGTTTGCATGTGGTATCGAGATAGTGTACTCACCGCCTGTGGTGTAGTCACTTATCGTATCTTGTATATATTTCCACTTGTCAAATATATATTCCTTTTCGAGTCATTTTCTTCCTATCCTTAATTTCGAGGATGAAATTCTTTTATGAGGAGAAAAACTAACTGAATGCCAAACCTAATCGAGTATCTATGGATGTTAAAGCATATCAAATGCCAAACTAATCGGGAACGTATAAATGCGAAAGTAAACTAGATGCAAAATCTATTCGGGTATATATGTGTTATCCAGCGTTTTGACCTGGCTATATTGAACTGATTGCCCAAGTTAGATTCAACTACTACCAAGGCCGATGAGTCCAGTGTGATGGTTGTGAGGCCCAATGGTCAAGTATAGATGATAACACGAAGTCGAAGTTGAATGGAATTGATGGATATGCATGGCAGAATGTTCGAAGTTTGAAATATGGTTCAACATATAGAAGGTATTTTAGCTTCCATCATAGGGATCGATATGTTTCAGGGATAAGAGCATTTCAATAGAAAACAAGCAATATCTCAAAATCCACAAGTCCAATGCATATGAAATTTTGTGAATAAGATATAGGGGCCCTAGGGAGCCTACCCTAGGGATTACACCTCAAGAAGATGAAGTTGGAGGGATCGGCATTCTTCCCTTGGAAAGGATCGGTAGGAACTAACAAGCAACCCATATTGAAGCAAAGATCAAGCAATAACTCGAGTTCTACAGATCCAATTGTCATGAAATTTGGAGGCTAAGCATATTTTAGTATGGGGGAGCTACCATAGGGATCACACCCTAAAATTCCAACAAATTAAAGATCGGTACCGATCCCTCTCCATAGGGAATTGAGCCATGCGATCCCTCTTGTGGGTCCATATGGTTCTGAAGGTCCTTCTGCCAAATTTTCAGGGAGATATTTGGCTATCTTTGTCTATAAATACAGGCTTGGTTGTTAATTTTCAAGATTTTTACAATGCTAGTTGCTTTGTACTCTTTTGTAACTAAGGATTTTCATCCGATCCTTATCGTACATAGTTTATAAAGTGATTAATAAAGCAATCTGTTCAAAATGGATATAGGCAAATAATGCCGAACCACTATAAATAGTTGCATGCGTTGTATTCTTTCAATTTGCTGCTATTTTCTTATTATTATCCTCAATTTTCATTTTAAATTCTTCATTTGTTTCTCTTCAAAACTTCTATTGGGTGTTTGTGCCAATTTTTGGTGCAAACATTTTGGTGCTTCCATTGAGAACCTTGATTCTCAGCTTATTAAGATTCTTTTGTTGCTACTGGATTGCATAAATCCCTTGAAGAAGATCTACAATTACCTTTAGAAAGTTTTCTCATTCTATTAAGATCTGAGAAAATCTAAGAAAAGCTATCAACAATGGTGAAGAACACTAGATCTACTTCTCAAAATGCAGAATGAAACGAGAATGCTAGCATCCAATAAGAAGGCCCAAGCAGTCAACCAATGGATGTGAATGCTGATCTAGTTGAAGTCCGGAATCCAGCTGATTCCATTACAAGAGTTGAATTCGAGAATCTGATGAAAGAGCTAATGGATAGTCATCGACAATTAAATCAGCAGATTCCAGCCAGTAGCAACCTAATGAACCAACTCCGACAGCAACAACAAGGGAAAGCTAGAAGGGACCCTACCCCTTACTCAGCGTCAAAGAGTTTTAGTTCATCGGATGAGTATCACATACACAAGCGTTGCAAAATAGACGGATATCGTGTAGAAACATCAGGGTATCAATAGGCAGACCTTCCTGGTCTGCCAAAACCGATCGGTGTCGATTCCTCCATAGGGATTAGTACCGATCCCTCCTCCAAAGGAGGGAACATACCTATACATGCTGGAATTCAAGCTAGTGCTGTTGCGGCTGATTTAGATGATGGAGTCCAATTGAGTGTTGACCAGTTGCATCCTTGGAATGATGATGAAGTGAATTTATGAGATATACATCAGGAAGATGATGAACCAAGAAGGAGTGGAATGGCCTATAGACATCGATCAGACCATTCACGTGAGGTCGAACACGACCACTGCTTAGCACCAACTATCCAAACTCTAAACTTGTCGGCTATGGTTAGACGGTTAGTGAGATAGATCCAAGGCTTGACTAATGATGACTGGGGAATCTCGAGAAGCCATACCCCGTTCACTGACAATGTCTTACATGTAGAGTATCCAAGGAGGTTCAACATGCTGCCGATGCCAGCCTACGAGGGAAAAACCGGCCCCATGCAGCATATCATGAGATATGAATGGTAATGGATTCTGCATGAGCAGATGATGTAACCAAGTGTAAATGTTTTCCTATAACCCTCTCTGGAATAAAAACAGTGTGGTTTACAAGGTTACCCTCATGGTCGATCTCTAAATTTGATGATTTGGCAATAAGGTTGGTAGAGCAGTTTCGTATACACACAACTTGCCCCAAAGATATAATGTCCCTATCCTGCGTGATCCAGGCTCCGGGAGTATCACTGAAAGATTACTTAGAGAGATTCCATACTGTTGTCATAAAAATCAATAATCCGAATGACCATGCGTTATTGATGGCCATAATAAGATGGATTAATCCAAAGTCTGATTTTGGCGATTCGTTAGCTGGCAGGCCGCCCGCAATGTTGGAGCGCTTTTATGCAAAGGCGGCTCAGTATTTGAGGAAGGAAGAAGCCAGATGCTCTAGGAAGAAGAATGTTGCGGGATCAAGTAGAGAGGGAGCATAGAGCAATATTGCAGTAAAGCAGTCTGATGGTAACTCTGGAAAAGTTCAAGTAAATGCCTAGAACAAACCAAATCAACAAAAGAAAGGCAGAGATAGGAGTCAAGAATAAAAAGGGATTCTAGAACAGGAAAGCTTAGGATTTCAATGTATGATACTTACACACCATTGAATACATCACTAGAGAATATCTATTTGTCTACCTGCAACACCATGCAGTACAGAAAGCCGCCTCCGAAAGAATCAAAGGAGAAGTAGAAATAGGCTATAAAATATTGTCGGTTTCATGAATGTTTTAGTCATAACACAAACGAATGTAGGCATCTCCAAGATATTATCGAAAAGCTAATTCGAGAAAGAAAGTTATAGCAGTTTGTAAAAACCCCACGGGATGGAGAGCAAGGGACATCCGACCATAACCAAAGACAAGCATCGCACAGAGCTGACGAGCCTGCTCGGACTAGTGGAAGATTGGTAATGAATACAATAGTCAGTAACCACATCTGGCTTATATGAGTTGGCGTGAGATGGAGCACTATGCTAGCGCGATTAAGCATATGAATTTTGAATGTTGTTCGAGTACGGACGATGGAGCTCCGGCAAAACAACAACATACAATGGCAGATGATATTGTGTTTAGAAACAGAAATGCAGACAAGGTGGATGCTCCGATAATCCACCCAATGGTCATTTCGGCCATGATAGGCCCTGCTCTAGTGAGAAGGATATTAGTTGAATGTGGAAGTTCTGTTTTAAAAAATCTTATGATCAAATGAGGATGGAAGCCAAGGACTTGAAACCATCTAAAGCCTGCATTCATGGCTTTAAAGGTGCCGCAACAGAAGCTGTTGGTTAAGTTGAATTACCCATAGAATTGGGAGAAGGTGACCATAAGAGAGTGCGGATTCTGCTTTTTGTTGTTTTGGATGTTGATTCTCCATACAATGCCTTTTTGGACCGACCGGCCCTAGCTGAGTTTCAGGCCGCTCTTGCCCAATGGTATTTGACTTTAAAGTTCCCGATAGATAATGGTATTGGTGTTGTTCATGGTAATCAGGTGACCGGACAAGCCTGTTATGTAGCTGAATTGAGGGATGCTCAATGAAAGGAAAAGGGTAAGGGTGTGGACAAGTCTGTCCACATCCAAGCCACTAAAGATTGACAACTAGCGCCTGAGCCTTGGCTCGGGCACCATAGTCGGTTCTATAGAGACATAGATCTAAGAGATGACGAAGAGGAGCCAAAAGAGACCAAGGATGCACTGGTTGAGCTGATGATTGACATCACAGTCAACCACGACGACCCATCATGGGTCCTAAAGATTGGACCATAGCTCAAACCCCCGATGATGAAAGAACTTGCTGGATTTTTCCGAGCGAACCTCGAAATGTTCGCTTGAACTCACTCTGACATGTGTGGGATCTCGCCTTCCATCGCAAGCCATGCACTGAATATCGAACCGAGGCATGTCCTGGTGAAACAAAAAAGACATGGCATTGATCCGGAGAGATCTGCTGCTCTTAAAGTGGAGGTGGATAGGCTCAAAGATAATGGGTTTATTCGTGACGCCCTCTACCCTAAGTGGTTATCAAATCTTATATTTGTTAGAAAGGCAAATGGGAAATGGCAGACATGCGTTGATTACTCAAACTTGAACAAGGCATGTCCAATAGACAGCTTTCTCCTTCCAAGGATCGACCAGCCGGTAGACTCAACCACGGGACATGAATTGCTATCTTTTATGGATGTGTACTCAGGATATAACCAGATCCCGATGCATATTCCCGATCAAGAGTACACCTGCTTCATTACCAATGTTGGATTATATTGCTATGTGGTAAAGCCGTTTAGACTAAAGAATGCTGGAGCAACCTACCAATGCCTAGTCAACAGAATGTTTATAGATCATACTAGAAAAAAAATGAAGGTATATGTGGATGATATGCTCGTGAAGTCACGACAATCTATTGACCACATTAAAGACTTGGCAGAAATGTTTGACATCCTTCGACATTACAAAATGAAAATTAATCCTCTGAAGTGTTCTTTTGGCATTGCATCAGGAAAGTTCTTGGGTTTCATCATTAATGCCCGCGGAATCAATGCTAATCCCGAGAAGATCCAAGCTATTCACAATATCTAAGTGCCAAAGATTATCAAACAAGTACAGAGCCTAAATGGGAAGGTTGCTGCTCTAAGCTGATTTATTTCCAGAGCTACCGATAAATGCATTCCTTTCTTTGACTTGATTGGGAGAGGAAAAAGAAATTTTGAATGGACATGGGATTATAAAAATGCTTTCTAAGCTTTGGTGAACCACTTAGAGAGACCTCCCATCTTGTCAAAGCCAGTGGATCATGAAGATTTATATATCTACTTAGCGATGTTGGTACACACTATAAGTGCCACGTTGCTCTGCGAAGAGTATCGAAATGAGAGATCGGTCTATTATGTTATTTGATAGGAGCTCAAAGGAACTATCGAAGATAGATAAACTGGCATACTGTTTGTTGATTGCTTCATAAAAGCTCCACCCTTACTTTCAAGCACATCCCATCAACGTTTATACTGACCAACTGTTACGACAGGTCCTACAGTGACCTGAGACGTCTGGAAGGTTACTCAAATGGAATATCAAACTTAGCCAATTCAACATCACTTACCTTCCTTGGAGGGCTATCCAGGGTCAGGCACTGGTGGATTTTATAGCAGAATTTACCGCGCAGGATGACTTCCTAGAAAGCGGTGAAACCCCTACCATACGGTGGAGGTTATATACAGATGGAGCAACTAATGATCGATGTTCTGGAGTTGGGATTATGCTTGTAACTCCCGAAGATCGGTCAACTTGCTATGATTTAAAGCTCGATTTCCCTGCAACAAACAACGAAGCTGAGTATGAGGCTCTGATTACTGGACTTAAACTCACCAGAGAACTGGGAATAAAGTCTCTTGAAATCTTTTGTGACTCACAATTGATAGTATACCAAGTCAGTGGAGATTACCAAGCTAAAGGACAATGACTTGCTCCATACCTTACCCAAGTCGAAGAATGGTTGACTGACTTTGAGTACTATGATATTATGCACATTCCTCAGGATCAAAATAAAGAGGCTGATTCATTAGCAAAGTTTGCAAGCATCGGGGATGCGCAACAGATGGGCTTGGTTCCAGTCGAAGTATTAAACGCTCTGAGCATAAGCCTGATGGAGATCGACTAGGTACTGGAGACAGAGCCTAAGAAGGAGTCGGGGATGACTCCGATTAAAGACTATTTTCTACAGGGAATCCTTCCCGAACGAAGGAATGAAAAACAACAAGTCTTTCATAAAGCTTTACGATATATCATATAGGAAGGAGTTATGTACAGAAAGGGTTTTTCCATTCCCCTGCTCTGGTGTATCGCTCATGATGAAATATAACGAGTCCTAAAGGAAGTTCATGAAGGAGAATGTGGCAATCACACTAGGGGACAAACTCTAGCAAAGAAAATACTCTGTTACGGGTATTGTTGGCCTACCATCAATCGAGATGCTACTGCTTATGTAAGGCGATGCAACAAGTGCTAAATATATACTAAAGTTCCAAGAGCTCCGCCGACGGAAATTACACAAATGGTCGGTCCATGGCCGTTTGCCATATGGGGCATAGATATTATCGACTCCTTGTCGATCTCTAAAGGTGGTGCGAAGTACACCATCGTTATAGTTGATTACTTCACCAAATGTGCCAAAGCGGAACCATTAGCTACAATCACAACAAAGAAAGTAATCAACTTCATCATTCGGAACTTCATCTGTCGTTTCATTCTTCCATGAACTATTATAACAAATAATGGGACTCAATTCGATAGTGCTGAATTCAAAGACTTCTACCGTCAGCATCATATCGAAAAGAGATTTGCAGCACTTGCTCGCCCTCAAGCTAATGGACAAGTTGAAGCTATGAACAAAATCATAAAGTCCATTCTAAAGAACCATTTGGAGAAGGCAAGAGGCAAGTGGGTAGATGAACTCCCGACAGCTCTATGGGCTTACAGGACCCCTTACAAGTTCGCGACTAGCCATATCCATTCGCCCTTGCTTATGGTTCCGAAGTCGTTATTCCTATTGAGCTCGAAGTCCCTTCTCATCGAGTGACCTACTACGATCCCAGAATGAATAAATATCTCCTCTTGGAATCTCTAGACTTTGTATATGAGAAGCGTGAAGGAGTTGATTTAAAGGCATCTACGCACCGACATCGAGTCGCTCGATACTACAACACCAAAGTCCGACCTAAAACCTTTGAAATCGACGATCCTGCCCTGAAACAGGTTTTTCCTGCCCCATCACATATGAATCCTACTTAGAAAGGACCATAGGTCATTGAAAAAGGGCTTAGAGATGGAACTTTCAAGCTAGCGATTGTTGATGGCATCACACTCCCAAGGGCATGGAATAGTGAGCATTTACGATGCTATTTCACTTAGTTTATTTCTCTCATTCCGTTGTATTAATTTCATGATTTGATTTAGCATTTGATTTTCAAAGATATGTAATAAGACAAATTATGTCATTTCTTTCCATTTGGCAAATAAAGTTTTGAATTTCCTTCATGTTTGCGTTTATTGTAGCATTATATATTAGTTACGATATTGGACTAACTAGTATTGACATGTCCAAGCGGGTTCCCAGAGTTTGGAACTAGTCGATTACATAAGTTCACGACTGAAATAAACGAAATGAGAATGGTTAGACCGTTCATTTGACGATTCGCGCTCATAACCCGATGGGCGGAATGCTTAAAGAGGAATGGATGTGATACGACCATCCAATCATCAACTTAATCCTATCACATGATGGAACAAATATGAATGAAAAACGATCATGACACGATTGATCACTCGCTAAGTTAACCCCTGGACTTGGGGTGGATCAATCATTTAAGGAAAACATGATCCGACAATTTTCTGAATAACTTTAAGTCCCCAGAGTGTGGATATGGGTATAAACAAATAAACGAGTGCGATTCGACACTCACTATCCATGAACTCTGGCCTGAAACCGATAGGAGGAGTATAAACTCCTAGAGGATGAAGTTTGACCATTCACCGTTTAACTCCACTAACCCAAGACTGGGGGTAGGAATATAATCATTCAAAATACTGAATTCGATGGCGTAACATTAGGGCTTGAGCCCCGTGTTTAGTATGACTTAAGACCACGACCACATGAAGGCCTTGGGGTAGAATCAACGGATTATCATCCAAAACCACGAGCAATGAATTACAAGTACATTGAATGGAAAGTAATAGCTCGACCACTTAAATAAAAATTCACATAAGAGTTGGACAAAAAACAAAGAACTTTTATTTACATAATAAACTTCAAAAATGGTGATATAAGTTTATTTAAGAATGGGGTCCTCACCCGCACAGTCACGGCCGAAAAAAGAGAAAAACAGTTATGCAAACTATGTATAGACTAAGTCGGAGTAATGACATTTCTTCTGCCCTTTATCCTTTCTAGATCTCTTAGGATACCACCACCCGAACTTCTACCTGTTCTTTTCCTTGATCCTTTGCCGCCCTTGGTAGGAGAACTTTTGAAAGATGGAGGGAGTTCTTAGGGAACCAACCCGCCAGGTGGGATGACTTGTAATGGGACAAGATTTGGATCGTTAATGTCCACATCGGTAGGTTCAACCTTAGCTTTTTTCTTCGACAATTCTTCCCTCTCGATGTGCTCTTTTAAGCTGAGCTCATCGATATGTTCACTAGCGCTAGTAATTATAGCGTCATCTGGCTTATTAGCCAATGTCGGGTCTTCAGATTTAGCATCATCAAGCGCTCCGATAACTTGAGTGTCGGGTCCTGGAGTGTCGGTGGCCAATGGAATCTCAGTTAATGTCGATTGTTGCTCCATGATGGTACTACTTTTTGGAGTTTGGTTGGGACCCAGAAGACCTGTAGATTCATGGAAACAAGAAGATAAGCCCATGACTATTGGATATGAAGAACAAATTCTCTTGAAAAGCGGAGAATAGAGCGGAATACCTGCATCCGACTGACTTTTAGTTGTTGCTAGAGTCCTCCCTTCCAGAATAGGGGTTAGCACCTTAGATTGATAATCAGGTTTGTCTGGATCATAGCTTAAATCCTATCTCGGACCGAGAGAAACTGATGCTTCAGCTGCTTGAAAAGAAGAGGGGCCTTTGGGATCGGACTCTGAAGACTTGAGAGTGTTTTTCCCTTTGTAGAAGGGTGATAGAATGTCAAAATATCAAAGTCTCGCAACAACAAGGTCTAGAGAATCATCCCCACAGAGAATCTCCCATACTAATTTTTCTTCATCTAAATCAGCTTAGCCAAGGGTCTCCTTTTCAATTCAACAACGTACTCCCAGGCCTCGACAAGCGACTCAAGAAAATCCTCACTAAGAAAGTATAGATCGTAGTGGATAAGGACTTTAGCATTGTGTTCAATGATTAGGGGATCAAATAAGTCTTTAATTTCATTTCGACCGGCTTCCTTAGCATCCTCTACCTAGGCCTCGAGTTGTTCTCTCATCTCATTACGACAAGCTTCCCTCGCCTCTTCTTTGAGGACTTCAATTTTAGCAAGTTGCTCATCGAGCTTAATCTTCAAAGTTCAGGCCTCAATAGTCTCTTTGCAATATCTTTATGATTCTTCTTGAGCTTCGATTTTCTCTTCCCTCTCCTTCTTAAGAAGTTCTTCAAGCTCCTCAACGCGGTGGGCCAAAATATTTTTCTCCTTTTGCAAGATATCTTTTTCCCAAGGCAAATGCACTGCTACGCAGCATCAAGTTCCTTTTTATGGGCAACCTCTAGATGACTCACCGCTTCAGATGTTTCCTTAGCACTTTTTTCTGCCTTATTTAGCTTTACCGTTAAATCTGAGATCTCAGTATCTTAGTGTTTAATTATATCTTTATCATGGATCGCCTCTAGCTTGAGATGATCAATTTCATGCTATCTCTCAATAGACACCTCGGATATATTCTCTGCTAAGTGCTAGAATGATCCATGTTGAACAAAAATGTTGTTGATGCATGCGAGAGAACTTGCCTTAACATTCCCTGGGATTGTATGAATGGAGGGGAGGAACTTAAGCTCACTAAAATAAATCTTTGTAAAAATGGCCTTAAGTTTGGCTAATTTTTCTGTTGTAGAAGCTTCAAGAGCCACAGCCAACAAATATGGATTAGAAGCGACAATTGGACGGTTGCTTGACCTTTAGTTACGAGACTGCTTGGAGCTGGAAGAACTGGATTACTGCTCAGGCAGTATGGCAACTTGGGGACCCTGGAAAGAGGTTTGATCGCTACTATACACAGGAAGATTAGGTTGAGCTTCCTGATGGGATGACCAAGACGGGAACTTATGCTTGGAAGAGGAAGATTTCATCGAATGACGACTTCTTTCTCGGTCGTCATCCCTCTCTCTACGCATACCCGATTCTGAATCACGT
The DNA here is from genome assembly GCA_030737815.1 of Allium fistulosum. Classification (NCBI taxonomy): domain Eukaryota; kingdom Viridiplantae; phylum Streptophyta; class Magnoliopsida; order Asparagales; family Amaryllidaceae; genus Allium; species Allium fistulosum. Next base: position 459,010,548 of record CM060905.1, read on the forward strand.
TTGGATCCGTATTGCATCGAGGAGCACCTCAAGCCATCAAAAGCTTGGGATTGAGACATCGCACCTGCAAAAACCAAACAAAAATGTATAAGTGACCATTATACAAAAGGTAGATGGAGATCGTGTGGTGAAGTGCACATGATTGTGAGTGTCCTAGTGTCCCCTCGACAGACCAGTAACTGTAGCCTTGCTCATAGGAGTTTTCTATCTTTGCCAGTGGGAAGAATGATGTCACCACTTTTGTTAGGAGAATTTAGCCCCTCAATACTGATGTTGGGAAAGTCATGATGTCGTCAGGGATTTGGAGATTTGAAAACCCTTTCATGGTGCTTTCTAAACGTTGGGAGGACGACTCTTCGTCGACGGAAGTGATAACAAACTCAGGCTCCTTAGCAATTTTCCTCCTACGAAGCTTATATGCAAGCTTCTTTCTTCTCTTAGCTGGCGTGTCAGGTTGCACGCCTTGTGATGGTTTGACCACAGATGCGTTGCCTAGACCCGCATCAACATCGCCGGGCTTGTTGGTCTCGCCACCCTTAATTTTTCCTACTTCAGCGTCATCTTGAGCTCCATCGACTGGGGGCATGACGAGGTTATTGGTATCACCTTATTGTTCTGCAATATATCCTAGTAGCACAGTGATTCCTAGAAGCCCAGTACTACAACCTTCATCCAGCAATCCGAACATAGATAATTATTCGTTGGTTACAAGAAGTCAAATGTCTCTATCTTCGACTGGAATGACACGAATTGTAGAGATTGCCCATGAAAAACTACCGCCCTTTGGACATGGAAGGACACCTATAGATTTTCTGAATGTTAGTTGATTCAGAATATGAACTGGGTTAAATAATTTGATAATAGAACGAAGATGACACTTATGTCCTTCTAACCATCGCCAGGCGGAAATCGGAAACCATTCGTGTTTGAAAGGACTGATTTTATTCCAAGCACCCGTTAAGACTTGGCAGTTGGGCAAAGGCTTAAGTAAAATGCAGGAAAGCATCCTATCCATCGTTTGAAGTTATAAATAAACCTTATGTCCTTAGGAGTTGGCGGGCGGAACAAAACGCTCATGAATAATAAGAAAGGGGCATAGAGAAAGGCATAGGTGTTCGGGTGTAGTTGAGTAGAAGCTATTCCGAGGTATTTTAGCATCTTTCGGATAAAAGAATGGAAGGGTGGCATGCATCCGTCCCAGTACATGAACTTATTACATGTGTTATACCCCTCTGGAGGCAAGTGAGCCCTTTCGTTTATCGAAGGAACCGAAACATCTTCGAATGGAATTCTATGTCTAGAACATAATCTGCAAAGAGCGGCCTCACCAATTATGGAGGCTTGAAAATCTGTTGGGTTATCTAAAGATATAGCACCTTCTATAGTGTCGGGGCAGGACTTATATCTTCCGCTGGGAGGATGGAAACGTTAGAGAAAAGGTCGGCCGACGAGCCGGAAACTTCTTGTTGTTTAGCTTGATGACCAAAGGAAAGCCTGCCAGATATAGTCGTGGAACTCGACTCAACTTCGGGACTACTATGTTGTGAGGCTGGTCCGGAATACATTGCAACAAGACGTTCTGAACGTCCGAAGTCCATGCAATTATACTCAGTAGATAATTAAGATTAGAAAAGTTTACCTATCCCCCCATGCCAAGTGTAAACTAGTGTGGTGCAGTGCCATGTAGTACAAAAGATAAGCAGCTTAAGATAAGAAAACCAAGTTAAAAGATGAGACTTTGGATTCCAACCAGAGGGACCATCATCACTGACCTTCTCAACTATCGAAGAGATTAACCGGTTGTGTAAGCTTTGGGATCGACTATCGGGATATAAAAGTGTACAATCTATTATTCAAGTCCATATGTTAAGTTTTAGTTCATGTTCTAAGTCCTATGGATTTGGTCGTTCAATTTTGAGTTCATTAGTGGATATGCAATTCATGTTCTTCATCATTGTCATATGTTCAAGTTCATTGGAATGGGATTGGTTTTGATTGTTTAAACAAGTGATTATGGATTAGTTTTTAAGTTTAATTCGAAGACTAGAATTAGCCGATCCCTATATGTTAATCCCTATGTGTCGATCCCTATCCCAAAGCAAAACACAACCGATCCCCTTTCTCCATATGATCCTTGCTGATCCCTCCATGCTAACCTATTTACCGATCCCCTCTACTTCATAGTTTTCAACATTCCACCAAATTTCCACTACCGATCCTTCCACCCTAATCAACACTACCGGTCCTTTTCCTTCGCCATTCCAACCGACCCCTCCTCTATCCATCGAAACTACCGAACCCTCCTTGCGAATCAAAGACGACTGATTCCTCTCCACTTTCACCTTCTCGTACTTCCCTCCAAACTTTTTAACCGAAACCTACCATATCCCACTTCTCGTCTCCTCCAATTAGCTTCTGCCTTCAATTTTCCATCACATAAAACTCCAAATTATCGCCAATGGAATAGAATCCATCATCTCATCATAAAATCAAAATTTAGTGGCAAGTAATCTTCCTAAATATGTCAGAGGCGGGCGATTCAGGAAGAAAGAACGAAGTATGGTTCGAATGGAAGGCAAAATAACAATTTAAAGCCAAATTGGAAAATCATTTTATAGATGAAGGCGATGTTTTAATGGAAAGGAAGGGTTCAGATTTTAGAGGCAAGGGAGGGTTCGGTCCTAAGGATGTAGATGGGAAGAAGATAGAAAAGCTAGAAATGTGAAGGTTGGAAAGAAAGAATGTTAGTTTATATATTAAGGCAAGGGGATTGACCCACGATTTCGACTCAAAGCAAAGGAAGAGGGATTGGTTAAAAAGATACTGATCCTTATGAGCATGCATATAAAAAAAGAAGAGAGAGGGATTAGCTAAATATATATCGATCCCTACAAACACGTTTTTTTTAAAAGGAAAAATAGAGAAAGAAGAAAAGAAGAGGGATTGGCTATGATCATGTATGCAAAAAAAACATAAGCATGGAAATTATTCAAAGCACGTATGTACAAAATGAAATGAAATTACATCTGACTCAATCAAAACTGGCGACAACCCATAAGCATACGAACACATCCGGGTGCAAACGACAAGAACGTATATCTGAACATACACGTGTATGGCCTAAAAGTTCAATTTTTGAAATTGACAGAAATTGAAATCAACCCTAAAGCCTTCAACTTCGAGGCTGGACCAGATTACCAAAGCTTATTAACCGGACTTAGATATTAACTAATGGAATATAACCCTGGATTTATACTATTAGAAATCAAAAAAGTGTCATGATGATCAAATAGAGATACAACAGTTTGGGAAATTAATTTGATGCATGGCGGGATAGCAACTATTCAGAAAACTAGACGAGTTTCTTTCAGACGACTCTAACTTGCCTTGGTTCAAAGCACATCATGTACAGAACAAGACCTACTTTGGGGGCAAGTGTTATTTAGCATTTCGACCGGCTATATAGAACTGATTACACAAGTTAGATTCGACTACTATTAAGGCCGATGAGTCCAGAGTGATAGTTGTGGGGCCCAAAGGTCAAGTACATATGATGACATGAAGTCAAAGTTGAATGGAATTGATGGATATGCATGGTAGAATGTTCAAAGTATGAAATATGGTTCAATATATAGAAGGGATTGGTATAGATTGGCTTCCATCATAGGGATTGGTATGTTTCAGGGAATAGGAGCATTTCAATAGAAAACAAGCAATATCTCAAGATCCACGAGTCCAATGCATAAGAAATTTTGTGAACAAGATATGAGGGCCCTAGGGAGCCTACCTTAAGGTGCTAAACCATGTTTCCTTGATGATATAATGACTTTGGAAAAGTTTGGTGTAGAAAAGAGTTGGTTTGAATAGATTTCTAGAAAGTTAGAGAGGAGGAAGAAGTGAAGACGTGGATTTGAGTTTGAGAATTGATGATAAAATGGAAGAGGCCTTGCATGCTTATTTATTGCCTTAGGAAAAGTGGTAAGAGACTATCAATACCCCTCCACTATCATGCTTGCCTATACCCTTACACACCATACCCTTACACAAACATGCTTTCCTTGATTTGTGCCCTGATTTAGGGTCCATTAGTACTTTATGTTCTCTTAATTAAATATGCTTACTTTAGTTTTAGGAAAAGAGATGTGTTTAATTCTTATTTATACGTGCGTATGTTACTATACAAGTTGCAAAACATTTATACAACTTGAATTAAACAAAAAGTTGGTTTTTAACAAAATATTTTTCGGTCACATTTTCAGTATTTATCCAAAGTGCATATTTTTGTAAACACATTTCAAAAATAATTTTTCTAACATTGGTTATTAATTAAAAAGTGTTTAACAAGGTTATAAAATCATTTTTAATCACATTAAACCATAAATACAAATATTTAAATAATTCAATACTTAAGTACGAAGTGTTCAAAATTCCGGGTCATTACACATATTGTTTAACCAAGCATACCATCGAATGTAAAAGCTAACTGGATGCCAAACCTAATCAAGTATGTGTAGATGCAAATACTAACAAAACGCCAAACCTAATCGGATACGTATGGATGTAAATGCAAATCAAATGTCATACCTAATCGGGCATGTATGGATGCAAAAGTAAACCGGATGCCAAATCTATTCGGGTACATATGTGTTATTTGGCATTTTGACCCGGCTATATTGAACTGATTGCACAAGTTAGATTCAACTTTTATCAACACCGATGAGTCCAGAGTGATGGTTGTGGGGCCCAAAGGTCATGTACAGATGATAGCACGAAGTCAAAGATGAATGGAATTGATGGATATACATGGCAGAATATTTGAAGTATGAAATATGGTTCAACATATAGAAGGGATTGGTATAAATTGGCTTTATTATAGGGATCGGTATATTTCAGAGAATAGGAGCATTTCAATAGAAAACAAGCAATATCTAAAGATCTACAAGTCCAATGCGTATGAAATTTTGTGAACAAAATATGGGGGACCTAGGCAGCCTACCCTAGGGATCACACCTCAAGGAGATGAAGTTGGAGGGATCGGCATTCTTCCCTTGGAAGGGATCGACAAGAACTAGCAAGCAACCCACATTGAAGCAAAGATCAAGCAATAACTCGAGTTCACTAATCCAATTGGTATGAAATTTGGAGGCTAAGCATATTTTAGTATGGGGGAACTACCGTAGGGATCGCACCCCAAAATTCCACAAAAGTAGGGATCCGTACCGATCCCTCTCCTTTGAGAATTGGGCCATGTGATCCCTCTTGTGGGTCCATACGGTTTTGAAGGTCCTTTTGCCAAATTTTCAGGGAGATATTTGGCCATCTTCGTCTATAAATACACACTTGGTTGTTCATTTTTAAGACTTTTACGCTGCTAGTTTCTTTATACTCTTTTGTAACTAAGGATTTTCATCTGATCCCTATTGTACTCGATTTATAAAGTGATTAAACGACGCCGAACCGCCATAAATCATTATGTGCATGTTATTCTTTCAATTTGCTGCTATTTTCGTGTTATCATCCTCTTTTTCATTTTATATTCTTCATTTATTTCACTTCAAATCATCTATTGGGTGTTTGTGCCAATTTTTGATGCAAACAATATGTAGACCAATCTGTAACCAAGAAATACTATTTAACCGAGCATACCACTGACTGCAAAAGCAAATCGGATGCCAAACCTAATCAGGTACGTATGGATGCAAAAACTAACCAAATGCCAAACCTAATCGTGTATATATGGATGCAAAAGCAAACCAGATGCCAAACCTAATCGTGTATGTATGGATTTGAAAGAAAATCGGATGCCAAACCTAATCAAGTACATATGGAAACCAATCTATAACCAAGATATATTGCTTAATTGAGCATACCGGTTAATGCAAAAGGTAACTGAATGCCAAATCTAATCGGGTATATATGGATGCAAAAGCTAACTGAATGTCAAACTTAATTGGATACGTATGGATGTAAAAGCGAAACTGAAGCCAAGCAATTCTTTTTTCTTATCAATGATACTTTATAGTATATTAACATGTTTATAATTTCCAAACGATAGTTTAATGTAACATTTTAGTTACAAAGTCCAATAGCATGTTTATGGTATTTAAAATGATATTTTGATGTAGCATTTTAGCTATAAAGTGCACTAGAATGTTTAAAATATGCAAAGCGATAGTTTAATGTAGAACTATTGTTACAAAGTCTAATAACATGTTTATGATATCTGAAATGATAGTTTGATATGGCATATTAGCTATGAAGTCCACTAGCATGTTCTAAATATGCAAATGACAGTTTAATGTAGCACTCTAGTTATAAAGTTCAATAGCATGTTTATGATATTTGAAATGAGATGTTGCATTTTAGCTATGAAATACACTAACATGTTTAAAATATGTAAAGTGATAATTTAATGTAGCATTTTAGTTCCAAAGCCCAATGGCATATTTATGATATCCAGAATGATAGTTTGATATGGCATTTTAGATATGAAGTCCACTAACATGTTTAAAATATCCAAAATGATTATTTAATGTAGCATTTTAGTTACACGGTCCAGTAGCATGTGTATGATATTTGAAACGATAGTTTGGTGTGGGTCCACTAGCATTTTTAAAATATGAAAAATGATAGTTTAATGTAGCATTGTAGTTACAAAGTTCAATAGCATGTTTATGATATACGAAATTATAGTTTCATGTGGCAATCTTGCACTAGAATCAATAAAGTATGCAAAATGATAGCTTGATGTAGCATTTTAATTACAAAGTCCAATAGGATGTTTAGCATATGTAAGATGTTAGTTAAACATAGTATTAAATCACTATACCTGTATGTCACATTTAAACATTTATTGTACAGAAATCAAAAACTGCAGCAACAAAGAAGAGGAAGAGAACAAATAAAGAAAAGGGACTTCGTAAAATTCAGTATCGTTGCAGTCTAATGGCCATGATAAAAGTACATCAAAAAAGGGTTTATTATAGATCAACAAGAATTTTTGAGGTAGAATCCTTTTGAAAAATTTGTACATATTTTATATGAAGGTATATTAACTACAAAAGAATGTAGAAAAGCATCTACCACTCTAGATGATATAATTAAAACATATTCTGTTGAAGATGAGACTTTCAAAATTGGTAACAAAAGTTTAAGAGTTTCACCAGAAGACATTTCTTTTATTTTTGGTTTACATTTAGCTGGAAAAGATATTTTTCCATTACCAAAATGTCTTTCCAAACTATACTTGATAACTGTAAGGATTTTGTACCAAGATACTTTGGAAAAGTAGAACATATAACAAAAAAAGTACAATTGCAAGAATAAAATATTTATTTGAAATCAGGAATATAAAAATGAAACTGATTTGCCAAAATTGGTTATAATTCTTACAATGCAAACATTTTTCTTTCCAAATAATTAAAGATATTTATCTTGGGATTATGTTCACTATATAATAGATGAACAAAAATTAACTGAAGTATCATGGCCATTAGCAATTCACTGTTCTCTATTGCGATCTTTGAAAGTGTTCAAGATAAAACCAGGGCATATGTCCGGATGTTTCGTGTTTCCATTGGTAAAAACACAATAATCTAATAGTTTTTTTTCAATGATATTTAAATTTGCAAATGACAGTTGAATATAGCTTTTTTTCTCTTATGTTAATTTTTTACATTACAGTTTTTTATTCATGTCAATGATATGTAAATTAGCAAGTAATAGTTTCATAGAAAATTATATGTGTTAACAAGAAAGCTTGTCAACATCCCCAAAGCTATGAGTTCAAACGAAACAAGATTGTTGAGATGATTACTTCCCTCGAAACCTACCTTTCGACTAGATTAACTTAGTCGAAAGGGTTTAAAAAGTTAGCTAAAAAATGCAATCAAAGGAAGTAGCATCTCGCTCGAAACCTTTCTATTGAGTGGGTTGGGGGCAACTATTTCATTTTGGCTTTCCATCCCTTTCGATCGCGTTGAAAGGTTTGTTTTGGTCCTTTCGACCATGTCAAAAGGCTTGCATGATTGATTGATGTGAAATAGCTGCTCTCGACTCAATTGGTTTTGCTTCCTTTATTAAGGAACCCCTTCGAAAGCGTTACAGCGATAGCTGGGGTTAGACCTCCATTCGAAGGAATTACTCCTTAGTCAATCGCTAGCCAATTACGAACTGGAACCCCTTCGAAACACCCTTTTCGATCAAGTCAAGTGGAGTTCTATCCCTTCAAATCAGATCCAGCTTGTAACTGCTCAAGCACCACTTTATTTATTCTATATAAGATCAGCTTAGATATTCATAAATTTCATAGATTCATCAATGTCGAAACCCCATCACCATTCTTATTCCAATTGTCTAATATTGGTTTTGATGGTGATGTGTTTCGAATGTGGATATCCAAGTTGATCATATATATTGCATAGACAAAAAGAAGTTAAGAGAATAAGATATATCATGTGCAATGGATTATTAGTCAAGCTAATGATCAAAATGATCTTCCTCATCATCGAAATCCTTAATGAATCTGCCATCTCTTAATGAGTTACAATTATGAGAGCTTTTTGCCCCAAATCAATTTAGGGTTTACAAGTATTTTGTTGTAGCTAAGAAATTTGAGTAAGAGAAATGAGTGTAGGATTCCAAAACCCGGTCCCCCAAAACTGGACCCCTTGGGTCTTATTTATAGGTGCAAGTCGGCCCCCCTTCCATGCCTATGCCTTTGTCCCAGTCGAAAGGTCCCTTTTATATGTCGCCTCATGCCTTTCGACTAGGTCGAAAGGCCTCGCCTACCTTCAACGCAGTCGAAAGGCATCTCTCACGCCTTTCTCTTCATGTTGTCGTTGTCATCGGAAGTAAAGATGGGAGCCTTTCAACTCTATCGAAGGGTTTTTCATAGGGGCTTCGAAGATATTGAAGAAACAATGATTTCGACGCAGTCGGTAACTTAAAAATGCATTCCTGTTGATTGATGTGGAACCCTCTCCTAATGTTATTGGCTTTGACCAGTTCGAAAGGCTTGTGTATGCTTTCGAAAGGGTTGTTATAAAGGTAAAACCTTTGGTTCCGAAAGGTTTGGCATGCATATGAGTAGTTGATGTTCTTTACCTTTGATAGGTTGTTTCGAGGTCGTCCTGGCATTCTTTAAACACATGAATCCATCTGCATCGGAAGGTTAAAAGTGGTGGAAGGGTAGTCCAACTTCCATCTGAATCGAAAATATTCACACTGTTTATTGCTGGTAAGGGAACCCGATGCCTCCGACTACTTTGAAACCCTCCCAATGCCTTCAAAATGTCTTCTTGTGACCTTTGTCGAAACCCATGCTTGTAACTCCACCAAAGCCTAATATTTTCATTAACCTTCTTTCATACTTCTGTGCTTAAGTGGATTTTATAGCTAACATTTTACCCCCCCCTCTTGTATGAAAGAAACTTTTGTTCTTTAGGACAAAAATGTTAGAACTCTCTTACTCTTAATTACTCTGTCTTCCTGCAAAAGTCAAAAGTAAGTGACATTCTCTATCGCTGACCAATTATATAGGGGTGCTTATAAATTTAATTAATTAGTTAACCATAGGTTTGGTTTAACAAAGGATACGAGGTTTGCAACCGGTAGCCATTTATGCATATGATAATTGTAGTCTTTGAACCCCTTGTGGGAAACAACCATTGGTTGTAAATAGGGGCCATAAACTGTTATCTCGAAATAAGCTTTTGTAACCCATCCTTTTTAAAATGTATTTGGGAAATTTTTTTTGAGTTTTGAATAATCCTGAAGTCTTCATTCAGATGTTGGTGAGTATCATTTAGAGTTATAAAACATTAACTTTAATTTACATATTAAGAAGATCAGTTTGAAATTTCTAGTTGATGACTCTAACGTCTGTTGCAACTTCAACTCTACTACATTAGACCCCATGTTTAGGATTCAAAAGGAATTAAGAAGTAATGAAACTTAACCCAAATTAGGGCATTAACTTGTGAAGTTTATAATTTAATAGTGAGATACCCAAAATCCAGATAGCAATATTCAAAATAGTCCTCTGAGTGGAATTTCTAGACCCTAATTCGGGTATTTATGGTGGATAACCAAAAACCAGTAATAATTGTCTTCACGTTAAAACTCTGAGCCCAGATCAGGGCATATATCGGATAATTGGAAATTATCATCAATTATCTTTGTAATAGGAAACTCCAGCCCAAATCAGTATCCATAATAATTATCTTCATAATAGGAATCCTCGGCCCAGATTTGGGCATATGGGACGAGTAGAAATCCATGGTAATTATTTTTATAACAGAAATCCTTGGCCCAAATTAAGGTGTTAAAGTGAAGTTGAATGATAATCTCGAAACCCATATTCGGGCATTAATAGATGAAATTTAGAAATGAAAGTCCTGAAACGCAAATTCGGGTATTTAATAGACGATATTCAGAAATGAGAGTCTCGAAACCCAGATTCGGGTATTAATAGACGATATTCAGAAATGAGAGTCCCAAAACCCAGATTCGGGAATTAATAAATGGAGTCTTGCTTCACTCCTTAGATTTTGTCTTCTTCGACATGCATAAACACTTTAGGCCTTGTACAATAGTAATTTGATTGGCTGCTTCTCAAGCTTAGACATCTTAGTCCATGATTTGATGTGCCACTTCTTGGGCATGGACATCTTAGTACACTAGAGATATATCGCTTCTTAGGTTCAGACATCTTAGTCCGTTGTTTGCTGAGCCTCTTCTTGGCCTTGGATGTCTTAGTCCATTATTTGTTGAGCCTCTTCTCGGGCTTAGACATCTTAGTCCATTATTTGATAAGCCCCTTCTTGGGCTTGGACATCTTAGTCCATTATTTGATAAGCCCCTTCTTGGGCTTGGACATCTTAGTCCAGTGTTGTCTGGTGCTCATGGTTAGCTCATCTTAGAGGCTGGAACCAAGGACTTATCCAACCTCCCTCCAGGAGGCTCCCTGCCTTGGAAATAGTGTGGCGTGGACAGGGGCTTGTTCGATGCTTTAAACTGGCCATAGTGTGGCACGGATAAAGGCTTACTCCGTCCTCCCTCTAAGAGGTGCCCTACCCTGGCCATAGCATGGCGCGGATAGGGGCTCGCTCGATGCTTTAACCTGGCCATAACATGGCACGGATAAAGGCTTACTCCGTCCTCCCTTCAGGAGGTGCCTTGACCTGACCAGAGGCATGGCCAAGGGCTTGTCCGGTTCTTTAACCTGGCCACAGCGTGGCGCGGTTAAAGGCTTACTCCGCCCTCCCTCCAGAAGGTGCTTTGCCCTGGCCATCTCGGCACAAACAGAGGCTTTCTACAATCTTAGGTAGTATCCAAATTCAAGCAGTATTTCACTCCCAACCATGTAGATTTTTCTTTTGAAGAAAGAGTTGCTTTATTCATTCACCTTTGGAAAATAGTCTCAAATGTTCGGCATTCCATATTTCGGGACCATATTACCGTCTGGTTGGCATAACTTGTAAGCTCCTGGGGGGATCGCTTTGCAACTGATTAAGGGACCTTCCCAATTTGGTCCCAGGGGTCCATCTGCGAGGTTTCTTGTATTCGCTAATACTCTTTGGAGTACCAGATCTCCTTCTTGAAATGATCGCGTTCCCACTTTTGAGTTATAATATTTTCAAATTCTTCTTTGGTACTCTACTATTCTTATTGCTGCTTCATCTCTCAATGTAACATCTCGCCCTGTGAGGCCCAGAACTAACCGCTACTAATGTTGCAGTCATCCGTAGTTATTATTTCTTGGCGACCGAATGTGGCATAGTTAATATTGATACACAGGAACACATGAAAATGAAAAAAATTTAAACTTCTAATAAATAGAATTTCTCATTTCATGCAAATTACAATTTAAGACTTAGTTACATAATCCCAGATGTTAACCATGTTATACATGTACAAAATACAATAAGAGCGACATATGAAGATGTCCCCTTATGATGATCAGAGAACTAATAATATGAACTTTACAGTTCTTAGTACATCACGACGAAAAACACAAAATAGCTCCTATATAGCTAACACTTCCTTCTACACGTCACCGGAAGCTTATTTGTCCAAAAACCTGAAAGTCTCCCACTCTCAGATTACTCAAATTAATTTTGAGTACCCGAGAGTTTATGGAGAAACACAAACTTCGAGTCAGACAATAAGTCTGGTATGAATAATCCCCTATCATCTCTTATCATAAATAAATATCTAGTGAGACCACGCTGCTTAGCGAAATGGGTTTTCCCCTCACTAGTATCCAAAACAAAACATGCAAATCATTTACTATGCTCTTGCACCCAAAATGATTAGTCTTAACATAATATGAAATAAAGCCATAAATCATATGTATTGGATATCCCATCCACCCATTTATTAGATATCCCATCTAAAAGCAATTTATTAGATTTCCTATCTAAAATCAGTTTATTAGAATTCCCCACTAAAATCTTTAAAATGACTATCCGTCATAATTTAATAGGACTATCTGTCCCAAATCCACTTAAAATAAATGCTAATTATCCATCGTACATTGTTTTATAAAAGATGGTGTGGGCTATCTACCACACACTCCATAGTTTTCCTAGGATGACTATGGACCCTTGGGTGCCAAATCCTGAGGCTAACCACCTCTGGCAAATCATTCTTTACTTTAGAAATTTGATGTGGTCTATCCACCACATATTCGATGGTTTTCCTAGGTTAACCAAGAGCCCATCACTTGGCCAATTAAAATGTCATGATCCGCATGATTATTTATAAAAATTCATGATTCCCATGATTACTTATTTTCCCCAAGTATACCACCTATTTAACATATTCCCATTGGTAGCCCCAATTAGGTTAAATTAAATAAAAACACATTGATAGCCCCAATTTAAATTGTCGAAAGCATATTTCTATTGGTAACCCCAAACTATGTATCGAAAACTTTAAACCCACCCCGGTGTCCCCAAGGTTTAATAACATCAAATTTATATAAGGATCCTCCTTACATATTCAAACAAAATAAGTATTTTATGCTATAACCCTTCGAAGTATCCCCTTCAAATAAGCAAAATTTTACTTAAGGAAAAATGGCTAAAAACAGCCCTTTAAACCCCTTCGAATGAAGCCCCATTCGAAAGCAAATAAACATCCAAAGTTAGCCCCTTCGAAAGCCATCCTTTTGAAAGCATCACAAAATCATACCTTCCGACCCTGTCGGAAGGTTTCTTTTCGACCTAGTAGAAAGGATCTACCTTTCGACTTTCTCGAAAGCCTAGGGTATCCCCCCTATAAAACCATTTATAAACCTTTCGAAGTGAAAACCTTTCGAACTCAAAACCCTTCGAAACCAAAAACTTTCGAAAACAATGAAGTGTTAGTGTTTGAACCAACCCTTCGAAAACAATGGAGAGAGGCGGCAATTTTTTGAAAACAAAAGATAACATTTGACTCCATTTGGGTCGAAAGGTTTGGAAGTGGCAACTATGCTTCCGACCCTGTTGGAAGCTATACCTTTCGACTTTGTCTAAAGGTTTCATTTAAAACAAGAAAGCAAACTAATCGAAACCTTTTTCTTTTAAATCATTTGACAATGTTGAAAGCTCTTTGTCGAAAGCTAGCAGACGTATTTTACTTAAAACCAAAAGAAACCTCATCTCTTTTGAAAGCTTTAACCTTTCATCCCTAAACCTTTCGACCCCTTTAAATTCACTACGTACCATTTGCCTGATACCATATGTTGAATTTTGACCTAGTCAAAAGGTTTGATACCTTTCGACCTTGTCAGAAGGTTTGGAATGAAGGCAGAAGCCCTTGCCGAAAAAGTCATAATAGTGAAAATTGTACTTTAAAACTGTTCTTTTGTACCCCACCTGCCTTGTTTGACTAAATCTGATTCGTCGATAGAATTTTATATTCAAAATTGCTTCCGACTTTCCTTATTTGGAAATTTAAATAAATTTGAAAAAGCCTCTTTCTCCTTTATAATTATATAAAACATTTAAGGCCCATTCCTTAAATAATTTTATATAACTATTAAAACAACATAGAAAAATCTGGAAGAATTCAAGAAAATCAATTAATAGGTTATCTTCAACATATTAAAATTTCAAAGCATATGAAGATCAAAACAACTCGAAATTTAACCAAAACCGAATAAAAAAATGTGTTAATTAGCCCATTAACATTTAAAACACCTATGTCTTATCTAAACAAAGGTTTAAATGGTTATATTTTAACCAAATCACAAACATTAATCAGGTATAATCCATAGCTGATCCAAATAAAGAAAAATGTGATCATAAACATGATTATTCACCTTGATTGGTTGATTAGAGAATGAGATAATTTCTTAGCTTTAATTCCTTAGCGTTTTCTTCAATTTATGCTCTTCCTGGAGCTTTTAATGGTCGGCCGAAAGTTGGTGAGGAGTTACGAATAAGAGAGTGAAATTTTATTAAAGTGGAGGAAGAGATTTATACTAAGAAATATAGCCCCATTTCCAAGTTTACCCCTTAGGAAATTCCTCCTTAATTTAGTTAAGTCTTATTTTAGTTCGTTCATTAAGACACGGCCATTTGATTTATTCATCTCATCTCCATAATTATTCACATTATTCTATTTAATTTATCCAATTAAATATCCCGAATAATGTTAGTTAAAATTCAGGGGCATTACAGCCTCCCCCTTAAAGAATTTCGTCCTCGAAATTTCAGTAAGGACAAACAACAAGCATATAGCCCATCCAAGCAATGCTAGTATAACCTACATGCCAAATTGTATAAAAAAAACCCTATATAGAACTTACCATCTAAAACAGCCTAGGAAAAGTAGCCCTAATCCTGTCTTCTGTCTCCTAAGTACAGTCCTATACGTTGTCGTTCCACTGAACTTTCACCAACCTGACTGTCTTGTTCCTTAACCTCTTCTCATCTTTTGCCACAACATGAACTGGTTGCCTCACAAAAGTCATATTCGGTTCCACCACTAAGTCCTCCAATGCCGTCGGAGTGATAGTAGTTTCTGGATCATGAACATACTTCCTAAGATGAGAAACATGAAACACATTGTGGACCCCGGCCAAACTGCTCGGTAAATCTACTCGGTACGCGAGTCTCCCAATCCTCTCTGATATAGGAAATGGTCTAACATATCTCGGTGCTAGCTTCTCGGTCTTCCCAAACCGAACCACACCCTTCATCGGCGATACCTTGATGAAAACTCTATCTTCGACTGAGAACTCTAGGCCCTTATGCCTTAGGTCTATGTAACTCTTCTTCCTAGACTGAGCTTCCTTCATTCTTTCTCGTATCAACTCGATCTTATTTGTTGCCTCTCTCACCAAATCTGGACCAAGGACCAATCTGTCTTCTATCTCTAACCAACATACTGGTGATTTGCATGGCCTTTCATACAAAGCTTCAAAAGGCACCATTCCTATAGTAGTCTGATAACTATTACTATAGGAAAACGCCACTAAGTGCAAGTGATCTTCCCAAGAACCACTAAAATCTAGCACACAAGCCCTTAACAGATCTTCCAGTACCTTGTTGACTCTCTCTGTCTACCCATCCGTCTAAGGAAGATATGTGGTACTCATCTTGAGCTTAATACCTAACACACTCTGCAGGCTCTTCCAGAACTCGCTAGTAAACAAAGCATCTCTATCACTGACGAGACTACTAGGAATTCCATGCAGTCTAACGATGTTCTTCATGAACAACTTAGCAAAACAGGTGTTGTCCTGGTTGACCTTACCGAAATGAAATGGGTACTCTTGGTCAACCTTCCCATTATAACCCATATAATTTCATTACCCCAGTTTGACCTTGGCAACCAATCAATAAAATCCATGGATATCGAGTCCCACTTCCAAACTGGTTCATCCAAAGGCTGAAGCAAACCACTTTGCTTCTGATGTTCGGCTTTTACTTGCTGACAGTTCAAACACTGTTTTACCCATAAGCCAACATCCCTCTTCATTCCTTACCAGAAGAAACTTCACTTCATATCCAAATACATCTTGGTTCCCTCAGGATGCATCGTAAACTTCGATCGATGACATTCCCTAAGAACTTCCTTCCTAAGGTTTCCAACATCCGGAACACATAATCGTTCCTTCTTTCTCAACCAACCCTTGTGATCAAGAATAAAATCCTTTAAATCATCAATCTCGGTTCCAGCTTCTAACCTTCTAATCCTCTCGGCTAAGACTGGATCCTCCTTCTGCCTAGAAGCAATTCGTTCGATCAAAACTGGTCGAACTTCCAAACAAGACATCATGGCGATATTCCGACTAGATCCAGCTGTCGACCTCAAATACACACTGCAAGTAGTCAATGCTTCTAAGTCTTTCCATTCTGCCAACATAGCTAACATAACATTCTGATGTTTCTTGGTAAGTGCATCCGCCACCTTATTTCCTTTTCCCGGTGTATACTCGATGCTAAAATCATAAGCTGCAACAAACTCCAGCCATCTCTACTGTCTCATGTTCAACTCCTTCTGAGAGAATAAATACCATAGAGACTTATGATCCATAAATAGCTCAAACCTTTCTCCAAAAAGATAATGTCTCCACACCTTCAATGCAAATATTACCGCTGCCAACTCCAAATCATGAGTCGGGTATCTCACTTCATGCGGTCTAAGCTGTCTAAAAGCATAGGCAATAACCATCCCATTTTGCATCAGCACAGCACCTGACCCAGTACCACATGCATCGGTGTAAACTACCAACCCCTGATTCCCATCTGGAACTACTAATACGGGCGTATTGGTGAACCAATGTTTCAACTTAAGGAATGACTCCTCACATTTGTTAGACCAAACAAACTTCACGTCCTTCCTGTTTACTATAGTCAAGGATGCCGCTATTCGCGAGAAATCCTTAATGAAACTTCGGTAGTATCCTGCAAGACCAAGAAAAATTCTAATCTCACTTACCATCTCTGGTCTCTTCCTATTGTTAACAGCCTCGACCTTATTCGGATCAACTGCTAACCCTTCCTCGAAAACTACATGTCTAAGGAACTTCACTTCCTTCTTCTAGAAATGACACTTAGAGAACTTCGCCTTCAGCTAATGTTGCCTTAGCATCTCCAACACTATTCTAAGATGACCTGCATGATCCTTCTCATTCTTTGAATATATACCAAAATGTCATCAATAAAAAACAACACGAACCTATCCAAATGCTCTCGGAAAACCCGGTTCATCAAATCCACGAAGAAAGCTGGCGCATTAGTAAGCCCGAATGGCATAACCAACCATTCGCAAGACCCATATCTGGTCCTAAATGTCGTCAAAGGAATACTGTCCTCTGCCATAGTTAGTAATGGAAACCTATCGCAAAATCCAACTGGGAAAACACTCTAGCTCCACTCAACTGATCGAACAAGTTGTCGATTCTCGGCAAAGGATACCTATTCTTGATCGTCCTCTCGTTCAACATACGATGGTCGATACACATCCATAACGACCCATCTGGCTTATTCACGAATACCGTGGCCATTCCCCAAGACAAACTTCTTGGCCAGATGAAATTCTTCCCTTCTAATTCCACTAGCTGCACCTTCAATTCCTTCATCTCGGTCAGTGACATCCTGCTAGGTGGTCTACTTACGGGTTTAGCTCTCGATACGAGATCCATCCGAAACTCGATTGCTCTTTTCGATGGCAAGTCCGAAACTGGTTCAAACACATCCGCAAACTCTCTTGCAACATAAACCTGCTTCAACTCTGGTTCCATTTCCATGGCACCCAATAACGCATAAGCATTTCCGTTCGAACTCCATACTGAGTAAATAACTCGGTCATGGTTATTAGGGTGTTTCAATGATATTCCCTCTTGGAAAAATATCCTAGCATCATATCTATCTAACCAATCCATACTATGATCCCAAAATCCATGAAATCAAAAACATATAAACTACATGTAAACATATGACCTAACAAATCAAGTTTTAACTCGTCATATATCATTCCCAAAGTTGCATACCCTCCTATAGGATTCGCAACCCTTAAAGGAGTAATAAGGTATAAAGGTTCCAGACATAAGCAATCTACCAAATACTGAGATATAAATGAGTGTGATGCACCGGTATCAAATAGTATCCTAACCAGAGTACTACGAATCATAAGCATACCTTCCATCATAGCTTATCCTTTCTCAGCAGCTGTTGGTCTAGAGGATGATGGTTCCAACGCAAAGACCTTTCCCTTTCCAGTTTTAGCAGCCTCGAGACACTTGTCCTTGTAATGCCTCATCTGGCCATAGTTGTAGCACCTCACATTCGGCCTCACTACAACTGCTCTTCCATCACCCAAGCGAAACTCATTAGCATAGTGCCCCTTCTTATCACATTTGTAGCAAACAATATCAGCCTTGCTCTTCTTAGCTGCTACCGCCGACTGGGTTCCTTTCTTCTTGAAGAACTTCCACTTCTTACCCTGAAAATTCTGAACCTCGGTTGGTTTCCCTTTTCCAAAAGTAGAAAGCGGCTCTTCATTCTGAATATCCATCTCAACAACTATATGACATGGATCCTAGACGTTTGGCATGGTTGCTCTGGTGATCTCAGGATTCAACCCCCTGATAAACTTATCATTCCTCTAAATGACAAATTTACAGTAGCATATCCGTAACGGGACAGCTCATCAAACTCCGCAACATACTCAATCACCGATTTATCCTCCTGAACTAAATCTGCAAATTCTTGAGCAATGCTGACTTGGCAACTTCTGATAGAAATCTTTCTTCGAACCTCCTTCAAAATTCATCCCAAGTCAGATCTTCCTCTAGTTCTCCCATGGTAACTCCGTTCCACCAAAACAATGTTGGTCCCTGCAATTGCCTTGAAGCAAGTCTCTTCTTCTGCATAATATCCTTTCACAATGCAATAGCCATTCTCCACTCCTACTGCATCCTCGATTCCCAGAAAAGGCTTCCCTCCAAGACTAGCGTAATCCCTGCTCAGCTTGGCATAACTATTGCCAATTATGGCTATCGGATTATCTCCTCCATCATCCCTACAGCCACTACCACAGCTGCTCCGGCTTGCATCATATTCACGAATAATTGATACATTATCGCCATATCAACTGGAGGAATCTCAACACCAACATTAGCATTTGTATTTGGGTTTGCGTTTGCCTGTCGACCCTTGTTGCTCCTAGTATTGGGTCTAACATTTCCACTTGTTGCGATGCGTCTCCCACCTTGATTCACTCTTCCGTTTCCTGCCTCCATATCTTACTTCCCTACTACCTGAAATCCAATCTTGGTAAGATATAGAAGAACGGTCTAAGAGAGTGGGGAATACATACTTAGGTATTTATAGCAAAGTACACATAGTTACTATAACGCTTACCCAAGCCTAACCATATTTTAGATTCATTAGATTATGCTTTAAAAATCTTTCAAGTTTTAAATTCCTTTTAAGTACATAAACAATGCTCTGATACCAACTTGTAACATCCCACCTTGTGAGGCTCAAAACTAACCGCTAGTAATGCTGTAGTCATCCGTAGTTGTTATTTCTTGGAAACCGAATGCGGGATAGTTAATATTGAGACACAAAAACACATGAATATGAAAAAATTTAAACTTATAATAAATGGAATCTCTCATTTCATGCAAATTACAATTTAAGATTTAATTACATAATCCCAGACGTTAACCACGTTCAGATCACATATACATGTACAAAATACGATAAGAGAGATACATAAAGATGTCCCCTTATGATGATCAGAGAACTAAAAATATGAACTTTACAGTGCTTAGTACATCACAACGGAAAACACAAAATAGATCCTATATAGCTAACACTGCCTCCTGCATGTTACCGAAAGCTTATTCGTCCAAAAACCAGAAAGTCTCCCACTCTCAGACTACTCAAATTAATTTTGAGTACCCAAGAGTTTGTGGAGAAACACAAACTTCGAGTCAGACAATAAGTCTGGTATGAATAATCCCCTATCATCTCTTATCATAAATAGATATCTAGTGAGACCACGCCGCTTAGCGAAACAGGTTTTCCGCTCAGTAGTATCCAAAAAAACATGCAAATCATTTACTATGCTCCTGCACCCAAAATGATTAGTCTTAACATAATATGAAATAAAGCCATAAATCATATATATTAGATATCCCATCCACCCATTTATTAGATATCCCATCTAAAACCAATTTATTAGATTTCCCATCTAATATTAATTTATTAGAGTTCCCCTCTAAAATCATTAAAATGACTATCCGTCATAATTAAATAGGACTATCCGCCCCAAATCCATTTAAAATAAATGTTGATTATCCATCGTACATTGTTTTATAAAAGATGGTGTGGGATATCCACCGCACACTCCGTAGTTTTCCTAGGATGACTATGAACCCCTGGGTGCCAAATCCCGAGGCTAACCACCTCTGGCAAAACATTCTATACTTTAGAAATTTGATGTGGGCTATCCACCTAACATTCCATGGTTTTCCTAGGTTAACCAAGAACCCATCACTTGGCCAATTAAAACATCATGATCCCCATGATTATTTATAAAAATTCATGATCCCCATGATTACTTATTTTCCCCAAGTATACCACATGTTTAACCTATTCCCATTGGTAGCCCCAATTAGGTTAACTTAAATAAAACACATTGATAGCCCTAATGTATATTTTCTAAAGCATATTTATGTTGGTAACCCCAAACTATGTATCGAAAACATTAAACCCACCCCGGTGTCCCCAAGGTTTAATAACATCAAATTTATATAAGGATCCCCCTTACATATTCAAACAAAATAAGTATTTTATGCTATAACCCTTCGAAGTAACCCCTTCAAGTTAGCAAAATTTTACTTAAGGAAAAATGGCTGAAAACAGCCCTTTAAACCACTTCGAATGAAGTCTCATTCGAAAGCAAATAAACCTCCGAAGTTAGCCCCTTCGGAAGCCATCCTTTTGAAAGCATCACAAAACCATACCTTTCGACCCTGTCGGAAGGTTTCTTTTTGACCTAGTAGAAAGGATCTACCTTTCAACTTTGTCGAAAGCCTGGGGTATCCCCCCTATAAAACCATTTATAAACCTTTCGAAGTGAAAACCTGTGACGACCCACCTTTCCGACCCCCGAGAACGACACTTAATACATCCATGGTATTCATGTGTTGTTGCCCAAGTATCTGAAAGACGAGCTGTCGTGGGGTAAAATATAAGAACAGAACAATAATCTTCACAATGGAACGGTTAAATATATAACATAAAATAAGACAGTACATAAGGTTACTCCAAACATGGAGTTATCAGAGTTACAACAAAAGTACTACTATCAGTCTCGGTAGTTATAACAACCTGCCTTTAAATATACATACATAGAGCTAACATCTCATAACAGCGGAAATAAATAACTAGATAGATAAGGAGCCTCTTGCTCGTCCACCATCTTCAAAAGAGCCCAAAGAAACGTGTCATTTTCGAACTACTCAAATATAAATGAGTACCCGAGGGTTTAGGGAAAACAAATAATTCGGGTCAGACAATAAGTCCGGTATGAGTAAACTCTAAATAAAAAAATAGAACACACAAAATAACCGGTGAGACCACATCGCAAAAACGCAGAACTGGTTTCCCCTCACAAGGACAACATCCAAGCATGAAAGAATTGACACAAATAATTAAACATCGCGAAGAGCGCAAGACGCTTCCTGATGTAATTAAGAAAGAATCAATCGAAAGATTTGAAACAAAAATATGGAAAAGGAATTTTTCCAACAATGACTAGAAGGGTGCGTCCCTCTTATCGAAAGTATACCTCTAGAAAATATACTTGAGAACTACGATGGCTCTCGAAAACCTCCAAGCCGGACCCGCCAACCTTACTGAGTATCCGAGTATTTCACATCACTGTGCGCATACAACCAAAACCAATCTAGAGTAGATGTGAAAATACCCTAATGGGAGCAACCCCACATAGCTTGGCCCCCACTCGCTCTTTATTTAGTCATTTCCGATAAAGGATATCAATGCTCTAAATGAGCAACAAATCGTCTTAGATTGACGAAACAAAAACAAAAGGAAGAAGGGTATCGAAATTGATAGTCAAGATATCAACTATCGGGGATAACAAAACGGTCGTATATGGAAATTAAATCTTATACTTTTTTAATGCTTGGAAAAAATCCATATACTTATCTCATTGATATAAGTATATTCACAAAACATTTGGGAGGATTTCATATTTCAAAAGCATACTTAGATGGGTCAAAAACAATTGTCTATAAGAAATGCGAATGTTTTCCATTATAATTATAAAGATCATTTATGGAAATCAAATCTCCTACACTTGTCACGTTTCTGATATTCTCGACTTACTCTACCCCTCGCCCAGAAACAAAGCCAAGTAAGTCAGGGCACTGGTTGCACCTAGTCTTTCCTAGACACTTCGGTTCCAGATCTCACAGATAGAGGATCAATCTACTCATCGGCTTTTAGTGCCAAGTATAGAACTAGTTACTTTCCATAAATAACCTATTTAAATCGTTATATAAATTTTAAAGCTCCTTTAAAATACTTTAAACCAAGATTTAAAACTTGCATTCAAATCATAACTTAAACCCATCATCTTTAAAGGAGAATACGACCAAGAGGGGTAAGTCCCATCTAAATCAAATGAGATAGCAAAACGGGGTGTTATTTCCTTTTAACCAAAAAGTCAATAAATGTCAATCCTAAGTTAAAAGGTGGTGTAAGTTCCCTTTAACTAAACATCAAAGTTATTGCTCATAAACTGGCTGAGCACAAATCAAACAACCAAACAAGAATAATAACAAGAATAATAACATACTCATTATTATTAACAATTTACAATCAATAGTTAACACAACATTTATTAAAATGTGAATGAGTAAAAGGAACGAGATTAAGCATACACTTACTGTAAAATAATTAAATAATACTCACAGAATAAGTTATACCCACTAAACTATGAAAACATGGAATATACTCACAGAATAAGTTATACCACTAAACTATGAAAACAAGGAAAATACTCATAGAATAACTTATACCACTAAACTATGAAAACAAGGAATATACTCACAGAATTAGTTATACCACTAAACTATGAAAACAAGGAATATACTCACAGAATAAGTTATACCACTAAACTATGAAAACAGGGAATATACTCACATCCTATTTGCTTTGATGGAGACTTGGAATACTTCACCTTTTATAGTGAATTTTAGTTCTTTTCTTTAGTTTGTGAATGAATTAAAATGAGATATGGACTTAGCTATTTATAGGTGAAAGAAGGGCACTTTAGTCATTTCCTATAGCCTTACCAGATTCAACCAGATTTTGGTCTAATAGAAACCAGCCTTATGACCTAATTTGATTCGACCACATTTTGGTCCAATAGAAAACATCTTGATGGCTTAATTTGATTCGACCATATTTTTGTCCAATAGGAATCCTCCTTATCAACTATGGCGTAACATGATTCGACCAGATTTTGGTCCAATGGCAACCATCCGCATGGCAGAACCTGATTCGACCAGATTTTGGTCCAATGGCAACCATCTGCATGGAATATAATAATCATTATGCTATTTTGTTTTATTAGGCAAGTAATTATACTGTTATGTTTTTATTAGGCAAGTAATTATACTATTCTGTTTTATTAGGCAGGGTTAATAATTCTCTCTTGTTTTATTAGGCACGTAATTATACTATTTTGTTTTATTAGGCAGGGTTATTAATTCTAGATATAAAATCCATTATTTAATCATTTAAAACATATTAACTATTCATGTTCAAAGTGATTAAATTATGGGTCGTTACATCCTCCCCTCCTTAAAGGAAATTTCGTCCTCGAAATTTATCAGATAAACTCTAGATATCAAAGAAACCCAAATGATATCATATATACCATACAAAGATACAAGGAAAGTGACCTTAACACAACTAGTGAGTACATTAAAAAGAAATAACAAAATACAAACAACAACTACATCAACTCGGATAAGAATCCCTAATATAGTCCTCAGTTTCCCAAGTACAATCTCTCACATCTCCACTCCATTGAACCTTAACAAGGTTCACAACCTTCTTCTATAATCGCTTTATATCTCGAGCGACAATACGAATAGGCCGCCTGAGAATGGTTAGGTTAGGCTGAACCTCCAAATCAACTTGTTGTCCCGGTTCTACTATCATCGAAGGGTCGTGTACATACTTATGTAAATGAGATACGTGAAATACGTTGTGCACATCTGATAGTCGATTTGGTAACTCCACTTTATATGCAAGTTTACCAATCCGGTCCAGTATGGGCAAATGGCTAATATATCGAGGGGCTAACTTCCCTGTCTTCCCAAACCTCACGACACTTCTCAGAGGAGAGATTTTTACAAATACCATGTCCCCGACTAAGAACTCTAGATCCCTACGCTGTTGATCTGCATAACACTTTTGCCGATCTTGCGCTTCCTTCATCTTTCTTCTAATATTAGCTACCTTCTCATTGGCTTCTAAGATTATGTCGGGTCCAAGAACAAGTATATCTCCAGATTCAACGCAACACGAAGGAGAACGACATGGACGACCATAAAGAGCTTCGAAAGGGGCCATACCAATGCTTGCTTGATAGCTGTTGTTATAAGTGAATTCGACTAAGGGTAAATGATCTTCCCAAGAACCCCCGAAGTCTAGAATGCATGCTCGCAATAAATCTTACAAGATCCGGTTCACTCTCTCCGTCTGCCCATCTGTTCAGGGATGGTAAGTTGTACTTAGACTTAGCTCGGTCCCTAAAGCATTCTGTAGTCCCTCCCATAATCTACTAGTGAATATCGGGTCTCGGTCACTTACAATACTACGAGGAATCCCATGGAGTCTCACAATCTCCTTCACATACAAACTCGCCAGACGCGTAGCAGTCCTTGTCAGCTTAATAGGAATGAAATGGGCACTCTTGGTTAGTCGATCGACTATAACCCAAATGCCATCGTTGCCTCTTCTTGACCTACGAAGCCCATCAATAAAGTCCATAGAGATCTGCTCCCACTTCCACTGTGGGATCTCAAGTGGTTGAAGCAATCCAGCTGTCTTCTGCTGGTCACTCTTAATATGCTGGCAGTTTGCACAACGACTCACAAAGATTGAAATATCTCGCTTCATCCCCTTCCACCAGAATACCCTCTTCATATCTTTGAACATCTTGGTCACTCCTGGATGAAAAGATAACTTTGAATAGTGGCATTCATCTTACACTTCTTGCCTAATTCCATCAAAGTCTGGAACACAAATACGCCCATTCATTTTCAATATGCCTCGGAGATCAATCTCAAAGCTAGAAACAACACCTTCTTCAACATCCTTCTTAAGTCGAGCTAAAATAGGATCTGCCTCTTGACTGGATGCAATTCTCTCTAATAATACTGGCTTAACTTCTATATTTGCAACCATTGCTACATTCCTACTCAATGCATCAGCAACGACATTTGCTTTTCCAGGGGTATAAAGAACCTCTAGATCATAAGAGGCGAGAAACTCCAACCATCTCTGCTGCCTCAAATTCAAATCTTTCTGGGTAAAAAGGTATTTTAAGGATTTGTGGTCCGTGTATAACTCGAACCTTTCACCCAAAAGATAATGCCTCCACATCTTTAGTGCGAAGACAACAGCTAAAAGCTCCAAATCGTGCGTAGCATAATTTTTCTCATGCGGCTTTAGCTATTGACTCGCATAGGCAATAACTTTCCCATGCTGCATCAGAACTGCTCCCAATCCGGTTCCACAAGCATCTGTATACACGGTTAAACCTTCGCTCCCATTTGGAATGGTTAATACAGGAGCGCTAGTCAACTTCTCTTTCAATTCGTTGAATGCTTGATCACACTTAGAAGTCCAAATAAACTTAACATCTTTCTTTGTTAACTTCGTCAGCTGAGAAGCAATCTTCGAGAAGTCCTTGATAAACTTACGGTAAAAACCAGCCAATCCCAAGAAAATTCTAACTTCCATCGCACTTTCGGGTTTCTTCCAGTCTTGAACCGCCACAACTTTAGTTGGGTCCACCGATATGCCTTCTCCCGAAATAACATGCCCTAAAAACCTAACTTCGGATTTCCAAAAATGGCACTTGGAAAACTTAGCCTTCAACACATGGCTTCTTAAGGTATCGAGTACGACACAAAGATGATATTTGTGTTCCTCCTCTGTCTTGGAATAGATAAGAATGTCATCAATAAAGACGAGAATAAATTTATTAAGAATATCTCGAATACTCGATTCATTAAATCCATAAAATAAGCGGGTGCATTAGTCAATCCAAATGGCATAACTAACCACTCGTAGAAATTTTCAGGAGTTCGAAAAGCTGTTAAGGGAACACTCTCCTCTGCCACTCTTAATTGGTGGAAACCGGTGGCAAGATCTAATTGAGAAAATATCCGAGCACCGTGGAGTTGGTCAAACATATCGTCGATTCTTGGCAAAGGATGTTTATCTTGATAGTCCTTTTGTTCAACTCCTAATAGTCTACGCATAACCTTAGAGAACCGTCCGCCTTTGTAACAAAGACGACTGGCGATCCCCAACTTGAGGTACTACGTCAGATCAAGCCCTTCTGCAACAAATCATAAGCCTGCCTTTCTAACTCCCCCTTCTCTTTTGGAGCCATCCTTCGTAAGGGTTGTACAATAGGTCTAGTTCCCAGAACCAAATCAATACGGAACTCGACTTCACAGTGAGGAGGTAAACCTTGCACCTCATCAAAAATATCTATGAAATCTCGAACAACCGGCACATCTCCTAGCTCCGATTTAGCCACTTCGAGTGAATAGAGAAAACTGCTCATTAAATGCTTAGGCTCTTCACAACTAATATCAACACCAACATCTCCTACATCACTAACTCTAACGAGCCTTTTACCACAATCTAAGATAGCTATAAACTTAGATAACCAATCCATTCCCAACAACACTCCAAAACCCATAAACCCAAGAACAAACAAGTCAAAAGGAAAGAGATGATTTCGATAAGAAATAGGTACATTTAGACACACTGTGTCAAGATTTTTTGGACATCCAATTGGGTTTGACACACAAAGAGGATTACTTATGATAACATATTTAAGGTTTAGTTTGTCCATTAGATTATAAGAAATAAAACTATGGGAAGCTCCTGTATCAAATAGCACCCTTATAGGAATATCATAGATGGATAATGTACCTTGTAACACTGGCTTCCCTTTTTTATCTGAAGAAGTGGATGGTATCTCTTCAATGGTAAAAGTCTGTCCTTGAGATCCCTTTTTAGGAAAAGGGCACTCATTCTTCATATGTCCTGGCTGGCCGCAATTAAAACATGTGGCAATTGGAAAATGATTTGCAAAGTGGCCCATCTTATTGCACTAGAAACAAAGAATGTTGGCCAAGTTGGTCTGCTTCTTCTGTGCTGGAGCACCATCTTCGGGTTTCTTCCCTGCACCCTGCTTTTTTCCCTTAAACTTACGCTTGAAGTTTGGCTTTCCTTCAACTGGTATAACTGAAAAAGGCTTGGCACTTATTGCTAGTACTACACCCTTCTGGACTCTTTCCTTAATATAAAGAGCCTCAAACCTCAAAGTCATGCTAATAATTTTGGTGAACATACCCATAAGATGATTGGTCATTTCACGATGGAACTCTGGTCGCATTCCATTCACAAACATTTCATTTTTCTTGAGCGATGTGTCTATCAATCCAAGTCCAAAACGGGACAAAGCATTGAACTTATGCTCATACTGCGACACAGTCATATCACCCTGCTTTAAGTCAATGAAACTTCTAAATAACTGAGTTTTTCCAGCTTTTGGAATAAACTGTGCTTCAAAAACTTCCTTGAACCGGGCCCAAGAAAACTCTCCCTCTGGAGAACTAGCTATTTCTGAATCCCACCAATCCATTACCGACTTTTGAAGTTGTTGCGATGCCAACAGCCGTTTCTCCGCATCCTCCAACCGAAGATCTCCAAATATTCTTTCACAAGTTCGAAGCCACATCTGCACTCCAAGAATATCTTCAGTCCCATAGAATGGTTTCCCGCCTAAAGTGGAAAAATTCTTACACAAAGCTGCAAAGTTCATAGGGGTCTGAACTTGCACTAACATTTCCTCTACCGGATCTACAACTGACATGGTAGCATTTCTAGGTACCCTACCATTAGTAGCCGTGCTAGTTCCAGATCCTCTCCTTCCTCCCCTTCTTGTATTCATTTTCTATTATCTAAACAAATAATAGGTATCTTTGAATACAAAAATAGGATTAAAATGGTTTAAGGAAATAACACCAAAGGATCTAAAACTAGACTTTAGAGGATAAATATTATTATTATAAATATTACAAATATGCTCTCTCAAGATTAACTCATTCTAGGGCATCACTTACCCGATCTCTAATGAGTTATACCCCAATCAGGCTAAGGTGTTCGCTCAACCAAAGCTCTGATACCAACTTTGACGACCCATCTTTCTGACCCCTGAGAACGACACTTAATACATCCATAGTATTCATGTGTCGTTGCCCAAGTATTTGAAAGACGAGTTGTCATGGGGTAAAATATAAGAACAGAACAATCATCTTCATAACGGAACGGTTAAATATATAACATAAAATAAGACAGTACATAAGGTTACTCCTAACATGGAGTTATCAAAGTTACAACAAAAGTACTACTATCAGTCTAGGTAGTTATAACAACCTGCCTTTAAATATACATACATAGAGCTAACATCTCATAACAGCGGAAATAAATAACTAGATAGATAAGGAGCCTCCTGCTCGTGCACCATCTTTAAAAGAGCCCAAAGAAACCTATCATTTTCGAACTACTCATATATAAATGAGTACTCGAGGGTTTAGGGAAAACAAACAATTCGGGTCAGACAATAAGTCCGATATGAGTAAACTCCAAATAAAAAAACAGAACACACAAAATAACCGGTGAGACCACGTCGCAAAAATGCAGAATGGGTTTCCCCTCACAAGGACAACATCCAAGCATAAAAGAATGGACACAAATAATTAAACATCGCGAAGAGCGCAAGATGCTTCCCGATGCAATTAAGAAAGAATCAATCCAAAGATTTGAATCAAAAATAAGGAAAAGGAATTTATCCCACAATGAATAGGAGGGTGCGCCCCCCTTATCGAAAGTATACCACTAGAAAATATACTTGAGAACTACGATGGCTCTCGGAAACCTCCAAGCCGGACTCCGCCAACCTTACCGAGTATCCGAGTATTTCACATCTCCGTGCGCATACAACCAAAACCAATCTAGAGTAGATGTGAAAATACCCTAATGGGAGCAACCCCACAAAGCTTGGCCCCCACTCGCTCTTTATTTGGTCATTTCCGATAAAGGATATCAATGCTCTAAATGAGCAACAAATCGTCTTAGATTGACGAAACAAAAACAAAAGGAAGAAGGGTATCGAAATTGATAGTCAAGATATCAACTATCGGGGATAACAAAACGGTCGTATATGGAAATTAAATTTTATACTTTTTTAATGCTTGGAAAATAACCATATACTTATCTCATTGATATAAGTATATTCACAAAACATTTGGGAGGATTTCATATTTCAAAAGCATACTTTAGATGGGTAAAAAACAATTGTATATAAGAAATGCGAATGTTTTCCATTATAATTATAAAGATCATTTATGGAAATCAAATCTCCTACACTTGTCACGTTTCCGATATTCTCGACTTACTCTACACCTCGCCTAGAAACAAAGCCAGGTAAGTCAGGGCACTGGTTTCTCCTAGCCTTGCCTAGACACTTCGGTTCCAGATCTCACAGATAGAGGATCAATCTACTCATCGGCTTTTAGTGCCAAGTATAGGACTAGTTACTTTCCATAAATAACCTATTTAAATCATTATATAAATTTCAAAGCTCCTTTAAAATACTTTAAACCAAGATTTAAAACTTGCATTCAAATTATAACTTATACCAGACATCTTTAAAGGAGAATACGACCAAGAGGGGTGAAGTCCCCTCTAAATCAAATGAGATAGCAAAAAGGGGTGTTATTTCCTTTTAACCAAAAAGTCACTAAATGTCAATCCTAAGCTAAAAGGTGGTGTAAGTTCCCTTTAACTAAACATCAAAGTTATTGCTCATAAACTGGCTGAGCACAAATCAAACAACCAAACAACCAAACAAGAATAATAACAAGAATAATAACAGACTCATTATTATTAACAATTTACAATCAATAGTTAACACAACATTTATTAAAATGTGAATGAGTAAAAGGAACGAGATTAAGAATACACTCACTGTAAAATAATTAAATAACACTCACAGAATAAGTTATACCCACTACACTATGAAAACATGGAATATACTCACAGAATAAGTTATACCACTAAACTATGAAAACAAGGAATATACTCACAGAATAAGTTATACCACTAAACTATGAAAACAAGGAATATACTCACATCCTATTTGCTTTGATGGAGACTTGGAATACTTCACCTTTTATAATGAATTTTAGTTCTTTTCTTTAGTTTGTGAATAAATTAAAATGAGATATGGAGTTGGCTATTTATAGGTGAAGAGAAGGGTACTTTAGGCATTTCCTATAGCCTTACCAGATTCAACCAGATTTTGGTCCAATAGAAACCAGCCTTATGACCTAATTTGATTCGACCACATTTTGGTCCAATAGAAAACATCTTGATGGCTTAATTTGATTCGACCACATTTTGGTCCAATAGAAAACATCTTGATGGCTTAATTTGATTCGACCATATTTTGGTCCAATAGGGATCCTCCTTATCAACTATGGCATAACATGATTCGACCAGATTTTGGTCCAATGGCAACCATCCACATGGCAGAACCTGATTCGACCAGATTTTGGTCCAATGGCAACCATCCGCATGGAATATAATAATCATTATGCTATTTTGTTTTATTAGGCAAGTAATTATACTGTTATGTTTTTATTAGGCAAGTAATTATACAATTCTATTTTATTAGGTAGGGTTAATAATTCTCTCTTGATTTATTAGGCATGTAATTATACTATTCTGTTTTATTAGGTAGGGTTAATAATTCTAGATATAAAATCCATTATTTAATCATTTAAAAACATATTAACTATTCATGTTCAAAGTGATTAAATTATGGGTCATTACAAAACCTTTCAAACTCAAAACCATTTGAAACCAAAACCTTTCGAAAACAATGAAGTGTTAGTGTTTGAACCAACCCTTCGAAAACAATAGAGAGAGGCGGCAAGTTTTAGAAAAAAAAGGTAACATTTGACTCCATCTGGGTCGAAAGGTTTGGAAGCGGCAACTATGCTTCTGACCCTATCGAAAGGTTTCATTTTAAACAAGAAAGCTAACCAATCAAAACCTTTTTCTTTTAAACCATTTGACAATGTCGAAAGCTCTTTGTCGAAAGCTAGCAGGCATATTTTCCTCAAAACCAAAACAAAACCTCATCTCTTTTGAAAGCTCTAACCTATCGACCCCTTTCAATTCATTATGTACCAGTCTCCCGATACCATATGCATTGAATTTTGACCTAGTCGAAAGGTTTGATACCTTTCGACCTTGTCGAAAGGTTCGGAATGAAGGCGGAAGCCCTTGCCGAAAGAGTCGAAATAGTGAAAATTGTATTTTAAAACAGTTCTTTTGTACCCCACCTACCTTGTTTGTCTAAATCTGATTAGTTGCCAGAATTTTATATTCAAAATTGCTGCCGACTTTCCTTATTTGGAAATTTAAATAAATTTGAAAAAGCCCCTTTCTCCTTTATAATTATATAAAACATTTAAGGCCCATTCCTTAAATAATTTTATATAACTATTAAAACAACATAGAAAAATCTGGAAGAATTCAAGAAAATC
Organism: Allium fistulosum; assembly: GCA_030737815.1. NCBI lineage: Eukaryota > Viridiplantae > Streptophyta > Magnoliopsida > Asparagales > Amaryllidaceae > Allium > Allium fistulosum. The sequence goes on from CM060905.1 coordinate 459,042,463, forward strand.
AATTAATATGTTATCTTCAACATATTAAAATTTCAAAGCATATGAAGATCAAACAACTCGAAATTTAACCAAAACCGAATAAAAAATGTGTTAATTAGCCTATTGACATTTAAAACACCTATGTCTTATCCAAACAAAGGTTTAAATGGTTATATTTTAACCAAATCACAAACATGAATTGGGTATAACCCATAGCCGATCCAAATAAAGAAAAATGAAATGATAAACATGATTATTCACCTTGATTAGTTGATTGGAGAATGAGATAATTTCTTAGCTTTAATTCCTTAGCGTTATCTTTAATTTATGCTCTTCCTGGAGCTTTTAATGGTCGGCCGAAAGTTGGTGAGGAGTTACGAATGAGAGAGTGAAAATTTATTAAAGTGGAGGAAGAGATTTATACAAAGAAATGTAGCCCCATTTCAAAGTTTACCCCTTAGGAAATTCCTCCTTCTTAATTTAGTTAAGCCTTATTTTAGTTCGCTTATTAAGACACGGCCATTGGATTTATTAATCTCTCCTCCCTGATTATTCATATTATTCTATTTAATTTATCCAATTAAATATCCTGAATAATGTTAATTAAAATTCAGGGGCATTACAGAATCCCCCCCTAAAGAATTTCATCCTCGAAATTTCAGTAAGGACAAAACAACAAGCATATAGCCCATGTAAGCAAAGCAAGTATAACCTACCAGCCAAATTCTATATAAACCCTATATAGAACTTACCATCTAAAACTGCCCAGGAAAAGTAGCCCTAATCCTGTCTTATGTCTCCCATGTACAGTCCTTCACGTTGTCGCTCCACTGAACTTTCACCACCTGACTGTCTTGTTCCTTAACCTCTTCTCATCTTTTTCCACAACACGAACTGTTTGCCTCACAAAAGTCATATCCGGTTCCACCACTAATTCCTCCAGTGGCGTTGGAGCGACAGTAGTTTCTGGATCATGAACATACTTCCTAAGATGAGAAACATGAAACACATTGTGGACCCCAGCCAAACTGCTCGGTAAATCTACTCGGTACGCGAGTCTCCTAATCCTCTCTGATGTAGGAAATGGTCCAACATATCTCGATGCTATCTTCTCGGTCTTCCCGAACCGAACCACACCCTTCATCGGAGATACCTTGTTGAAAACTTTATCTCCGACTGAGAACTCTAGGCTCTTATGCCTTATGTCTGCGTATCTCTTCTGCCTAGACTGAGCTTCCTTCATTCTTTCCTGTATCAACTCGATCTTTTCCGTCGCCTTTCTCACCAAATCTGGACCAAGGACCAATCTGTCTTCGGTCTCTAACCAACATACCGGTGATTTGAATGGCCTTCCATAGAAAGCTTCAAAAGGCACCATTCCTATAATAATCTGATAACTATTATTATAGAAAAACTCCACTAAGTGCAAGTGATCTTCCCAAGAACCACTAAAATCTAGCACACAAGCCCTCAGCAGATCTTCCAGTACCTTGTTGACTCTCTCTGTCTGCCCATCCGTCTGAGGATGATATGCGGTACTCATCTTGAACTGAGTGCCTAATACACTTTGCAGGCTCTTCAAGAACTCGCTAGTAAACAAAGCATCCCTATCACCGATGATACTACTAGGAATTCCATGCAGTCTAACGATGTTCTTCATGAACAACTTAGCCAAAACAGGTGTCGTCCCGGTTGATCTTAGCAGAATGAAATGGGCACTCTTGGTCAATCTATCCACTATGACTCATATACTTTCATTACCCCATTTTGACCTTGACAACCCATCAATAAAATTCATGGATATCGAGTCCCACTTCCAAACTGGAACATCCAAAGGCTGAAGCAAACCACTTGGCTTCTGATGTTCGGCTTTTACTTACTGACAGCTCAAACATTGTTTTACCCATAAGCCAACATCCTTCTTCATTCCTTCCCAAAAGAAACTTCCCTTCATATCCTGATACATCTTGGTTTCCCCAGGATGAACCGTAAACTTCAATCGATGACATTCCCTAAGAACTTCCTTCCTAAGGTTTCCAACATCCGGAACACATAATCGTTCCTTCTTTCTCAACCAACCCTTGTGGTCAAGAATAAAATCCTTTAACTCATTAATCTCGGTTCCAACTTCTAATCCTCTCGGCTAAGACTAGATCCTCCTTCTGCCAAGAAGCAATTTGTTCGATCAGAACTGGTCGAACTTCCAAACAAGACATCATAGCGATATTCCGACTAGATCCAGAAGTCGACCTCAACTGCACAAGGCAAGCAGCCAGTGCTTCTAAGTCTTTCCATTCCGCCAACATAGCTGACACCACATTCTGATGTTTCCTGCTAAGCACATCCGCCACCTTATTTCCTTTTCCCGGTGTATACTCGATGCTAAAATCATAAGCTACAACAAACTCAAGCCATCTCTACTGTCTCATATTCAATTCCTTTTGAGAGAATAAATACCGTAGAGACTTATGATCTGTAAATAGCTCAAAACTTTCTCCCAAAAGATAATGTCCCCACACCTTCAATGCGAAGATTACCGCTGCCAACTCCAAATTATGAGTCGGGTATCTCACTTCATGCGGTCTAAGTTGTCTAGAAGCATAGGCAATAACTTTCCCATTCTACGTCAACACAGCACCTAACCCAGTACCACATGCATCGGTGTAAACTACCAACCCCTGATTCCCATCTGGAACTTCTAACACGGGTGCATTGGTTAACCAATGTTTCAACTTAAGGAATGCTTCCTTACATTTGTCAGACTAAACAAACTTCACGTCCTTCCTGCTTAGCATAGTCAAGGATGCCGATATCTGCGAGAAATCCTTAATGAACCTTCGGTAGTATCCTGCAAGACCTAGAAAACTTCTAATCTCACTAACCATCTCTGGTCTCTTCCAATTGTTAACAGCTTCGATCTAATCCGGATCAACTGCTAACCCTTCCTTGAAAACTACATGACCAAGGAACTTCACTTCCTTCTTCCAGAAATGACACTTGGAGAACTTCGCCTTCAGCTAATGTTGCCTTAGCATCTCCAACACTATTCTAAGATGATCCGCATTATCCTTCTCATTCTTAGAATATATCAAAATGTCATCAATAAAAACCAACACGAACCTATCGAACTGCTCTCAGAAAACCCGATTCATCAAATCCACGAAGAAAGCTGGCGCATTAGTAAGCCCGAATGGCATAACCAACCATTTGTAAGACCCATATCTGGTCCTAAACACCGTTAAAGGAATACTGTCCTCTGCCGCTCTTAGCTAATGGAAACCTATCGCAAAATCCAGCTGGGAAAACACTCTAGCTCCACTCAACTGATCGAATAAGTCGTCGATTCTCGACAAAGGATACCTATTCTTGATCGTCCTCTCGTTCAACATACGACAGTCGATACACATCCTTAACGATCCATCTGGCTTCTTCACAAATACCACGGCCATTCCCTAAGGCGAACTGCTTGGCCGGATGAAATTCTTTCCTTCCAATTCCACTAGCTGCACCTTCAATTCCTTCATCTCGGTCGGTGACATCCTGCTAGGTGGTCTACTTACGGGTTTAGCTCTCGATACGAGATCTATCCGAAACTCGATTGCTCTTTTCGATGGCAAGTCCGAAACTGGTTCAAACACATCCGCAAACTCTCTTGCAACATAAACCTGCTTCAACTCTGGTTCCATTTCCATGGCACCCAATAACGCATAAGCATTTCCATTCGAACTCCTTACTGATTAAATAACTCGGTTACAGTCATTAGGGTGTTTCAATGATATTTTCCCCTCCTAGCAAAATATTCTAGCATCATATCTATCTAACCAATCCATACCATTATGATCCCGAAACCCACGAAATCAAAAACATATAAGCTACATGCAAACATATGACCTAACAAATCAAGTTCTAACTAGCCATATCTCATTCCCGGAGTTGCATACCCTTCTATAGGATTCGCAACCCATAAAGGGGTAACAAGGTATAAAGGTTCTAGACATAAGCGATCTACCAAATACTGAGATATAAATGAGTGTGATACACCGGTATCAAATAGTATCCTAACCAGAGTACTATGAATCAAAAGCATACCTTCCATCACATCTTTTCCTTTCTCACCAGCCGTTGGTCTAGAGGATGATGGTTCCAACGCAAAGACCTTTCACTTTCCAGCTTTAGCAGCCTCGGGACACTTGTCCTTGTAGTGCCCCATCTGGCCACAGTTGTGGCACTTCACATTCAGCCTCACTACAACTGCTCTTCCATCACCCGAGCGACACTCGTTAGCATATTGCCCCTTCTTGTCACACTTGTACCAAACAATATCAGCCTTGCTCTTCTTAGCTGCTGACCCCGACTGGGTTCCTTTCTTCTTGAAGAACTTTCGCTTCTTACCTTGAAAATTATGAACCTCGGCGGATTTCCCTTTTCCAAAAGTAGAAAACATCTCTTCATTCTGAATAGCCATCTCGACAACTATATGACATGGATACCGGAGGTTTGGCCTGGTTGCTCTGGAGATCTCAGAATTCAACCCCTGATAAACTTATCATTCCTCTGAATGACAATATCTATAGTAGCATATCCGTAACGGGACAGCTCATCAAACTCCGTAGCATACTCAATCGCCGATTTATCCCCCTGGACTATATCTGCAAATTTCCTGAGCAATGCTGACTTGGCAACCTCTGATAGGAATCTTTCTTCGAACCTCCTTCGAAATTCAGCCCAAGTCAGATCTTCCTCTTGCTCTCCCATGGTAACTCCGTTCCACCAAAACAATGCTTCTCCCTGCAATTGCCTTGAAGCAATTCTCCTCTTCTGCATATCCTTCATGCCAAGATCTGCAAATATCCTTTCACAATGCAATAGCCAGTTCTCCACTACTACTACATCCTCGGTTCCCAGAAAAGGCTTCCCTCCAAGACTAGCGTAATCACTGCTCAGCTTGGCATAATTATTGCCAAGTGGGGCCATAGGACTAGCTCCTCCATCATTCCCTACAACCACTCCCGCAGCTGCTCCAGCTTGCATCATATTCACGAAGAACTGATACATTATCCCCATATCAACCAGCAGAATCTCAGCACCAACATTAGCATTTGCATCTGGGTTTGCATTTTCCTGTCGACCCTGCTTGCTCCTAGTATTGGGTCGAACATTTCCACTTATTGCGGTGCGTCTCCCAACTTGATTCACTCTTCCTTTTCCTACCTCCATATCTTACTTTCCAACTACCTGAAATCCAATCTTGGTAAGATACAGAAGAACGGTCTAAGGGAGTGGGGAATACATACTTAGGTATTTATAGCAAAGTACATATACGTTACTATAACGCTTACCTAAGCCAAACCATATTTTAGATTCATTAGATTATGCTTTAAAAATATTTTAAGGTTTAAATTCCTTTTAAGTACATAAACCATGCTCTGATACCAACTTGTAACATCCTGCCTTGTGAGGCGCAAAACTAACCGCTACTGATGCTGTAGTCATCCTTAGTTGTTATTTCTTGGCGACCGAATGCGGCATAGTTAATATTGATACACAGGAACACATTAATATGAAAAAATTTAAACTTCTAATAAACAGAATTTCTCATTTCATGCAAATTAAAATTTAAGATTTAATTACATAATCCCAGACGTTAAACACGTTCAGATCATATATACATGTACAAAATACGATAAGAGCGACATACGAAGATGTCCCCTTATGATGATCAGAGAACTAATAATATGAACTTTACAGTTCTTAGTACATCACAACGGAAAACACAAAATACTCCTATATAGCTAACACTGCCTCCTACATGTCACCAGACGTTTATTCATCCAAAAACCTGAAAGTTTCCCACTCTTAGACTAATCAAATAAATTTTGAGTACCCGAGAGTTTTTGGAGAAACACAAACTTCGAGTCAGACAATAAGTCTGGTATGAATAATCCCCTATCATCTCTTATCATAAATAGATATCTAGTGAGACCAAACCGCTTAGCGGAATGGGTTTTCCCCTCACTAGTATCCAAAACAAAACATGCAAATCATTTACTATGCTCCTACACCCAAAATGATTAGTCTTAACATAATATGAAATAAAGTCATAAGTATTGGATATCCCATCCTCCCATTTATTAGATATCCCATCTAAAAGCAATTATTAGACTTCCCATCTAAAATCAATTTATTAGAGTACCCCTCTAAAATCTTTAAAATGACAATTCGTCATAATTTAATTGGACTATCCGTCCCAAATCCATTTAAAATAAATGCAGATTATCCATCGTACATTGTTTTATAAAAGATGGTGTGGGTTATCCACCGCACAATCCATAATTTTCCTAAGATGACTATGAACCTTTGGGTGCCCGATCCTAAGGCTAACCACCTTTGACAAAAAATTCTTTACTTTACAAATTTGATGTGGGCTATCCACCGCACATTCTATGGTTTTCTTAGGTTAACCAAGAACCCATCACTTGGTCAATTAAAACATCATGATCCCCATGATTATTTATAAAAATTCATGATCCCCATGATTACTTATTTTCCTCAGGTATACCACCTGTTTAACCTATTCCCATTGGTAGCCCCAATTTGGTTAAATTAAATAAAAACACATCGATAGCCTCAATGTATATTTTCGAAAGCATATTTCTGTTGGTAACCCCAAACTATGTATCAGAAACATTAAACCCACCCCGGTGTCCCCAAGGTTTAATAACATCAAATTTATATAAGGATCCCCTTTACATATTCAAAAAAAATAAGTATTTTATGCTATAACCCTTCGAAGTAACCCCTTCAAGTAAGCAAAATTTTACTAAAGGAAAAATGGCTAAAAACAGCCCTTTGAACCCCTTCGAATGAAGTCCCATTCGAAAGTAAATAAACATCCGAAGTTAGCCCCTTCGCAAGCCATCCTTTTGAAAGCATCACAAAACCATACCTTTCGACCCTATCGGAAGGTTTCTTTTCGACCTCGTAGAAAGGATCTACCTTTCGACTTTGTTGAAAGCCTGGGGTATCCCCCCTATAAAACCTTTTACAAACCTTTCAAAGTGAAAACCTTTCGAAAACAATGAAGTTTTAGTGTTTAAACCAACCCTTTGAAAACAATGGAGAGAGGCTGTAAGTTTTAGAAAACAAAAGACAACCTTTGACTCCATCTGGGTCGAAAGGTTTGGAAGCGGCAACTATGCTTCCGACCCTGTCGGAAGATATACCTTTCGACTTTTTTGAAAGGTTTCATTTAAAACAAGAAACCAAACCAATCGAAACCTTTTTCTTTTAAACCATTTGACAATGTCGAAAGCTCTTTGTCGAAAGCTAGCAGGCTTATTTTCCTTAAAACCAAAACAAAACCACATCTCTTTCGAAAGCTCTAACCTTTCGCCCCTTTCTGTTCACTATGTACCAGTCGCCTGATACCATATGCATTGAATTTTGACCTAGTCAAAAGGTTTGATACCTTTTGACCTTGTCGAAAGGTCTAGAATGAAGGCGGATGTCCTTGTCGAAAGAGTCGAAATAGTGAAATTTGTACTTTAAAACAGTTCTTTTGTACCCCACCTGCCTTGTTTGTCTAAATCTGGTTGGTTGCCAGAATTTTATATTCAAAATTGCTGCCGACTTTCCTTATTTGGAAATTTAAATAAATTTGAAAAGGCCCCTTTCTCCTTTATAATTATATAAAACATTTAAGTCCCCTTCCTTAAATAATTTTATATGACTTTTAAAACACCATAGAAAAATTTGGAAAAATTCCATAAAATCAATTAATATGTTATCTTCAACATATTAAAATTTCAAAGGATATGAAGATCAAAACAACTCGAAATTTAACCAAAACCAAATAAAAAACATGTTAATTAGCCCATTAACATTTAAAACACCTATGTCTTATCTAAACAAAGGTTTAAATGATTATATTTTAACCAAATCACAAACATGAATCGGGTATAACCTATAACCGATTCGAACAAAGAAAAATGAGATGATAAACATGATTATTCACCTTGGTTAGTTGATTGGAGAATGAGATAATTTCTTAGCTTTAATTCCTTAGCTTTGTCTTCAATTTATGCTCTTCCTAGAGCTTTTAATGGCCGGCCGAAAGTTGGTGAGGAGTTACGAATGAGAGAGTGAAAATTTATTAAAGTGGAGGAAGAGATTTATACTAAGAAATGTAGCCACATTTCCAAGTTTACCCCTTAGGAAATTCCTCCTTCTTAATTTAGTTAAGTCTTGTTTTAGTTCATTCATTAAGACATGGCCATTGGATTTATTAATTTTATCTCCCTAGTTATTCACATTATTCTATTTAATTTATCCAATTAAATATCCCGAATAATGTTAATTAAAATTCAGGGGCATTACACTCAACTGATGTATCAAATCCAAGGGTTCTCATTTTAGTTCTTGATTCATATTGAATGCATAACCTATTATTCGGTGTGAGGGAATTTCAATCTTGATTGGTAACATTGCCTCACATCCATATGTCAAAGAGTAGGGGTATGTCCTGCCGCCGTTTTAGTAGATGTTCGATAAGCCCATAACATAAGTGGTAGTTCTTCCACCAATTTCCTTTTGCTTTGTTTAGTCGCTTTTTCATAATTGTCTTTATGGTTTTGTTTGCAGCCTCAACTGCCTCATTTGCTTTTGGGTGTGCGACAGAGGAAAAGCTCTTAATAATTCCTTTCTTTTGGCATAAGCGAGAGAATTCTTCACTCTCAAATTATGTCCCGTTATCCGAAATTATCTTCTAGGGAATTCCAAATCTGGTTATGATATTTTTGATGACGAATCTGAGTACTTTCCCAGAAGTAATCTTTGGAAGCGGTTCCGCTTCAATCCATTTAGTGAAATAGTCTATGGTGACTACAGCTTACTTTGCTCCTCCTTTTAAGATTAGCAATGGGTCGATTAAGTCTATTCCCCATACGTCAAAGGGCCATAGACTTGCAATTGGAGTCAACTGGCTTGGGGGTAAGCTGGGAATCATTGAGTATTTCTGATATTTTTCGCATCTTCTCACATACTCGATGGCTTGGCTGACCAAACAAAGCCAATAAAATCCTTGTCTCGTTATTTTCTTTGCCAATTTTGTTCCATTTGAGTGATCCCCACAGAATCCCTCATGTGCTTCAGCCATCAATTTTACTCCATCGTTTTGACTTACGCATCTTAAATAGGGAAGCGCATACCCTTTCTTATAAAGGGATCCCATCCATTATTGTAAAAGTTGGTGCTTGTCGCCTGATTTTTCTTGCTTCACCCTTGTCGTGGGGTATTCCTTTAGTAAGATATTCAATGATGGGTGACATCCAGGTGTTATCGTATGGGTTACTTGTTGTCGATTGATCATCCTTCTCATTTGATATTTCTCTATCAATTTCTTTCTCCACTTTCCCTTGTTACATAGTTCGGGACCTTGTTAGAACTAATAATTCCTTTCCTTGTCCAGATGTTTCCTCTTCAATGCTCGGAATTTCTTGATATCCTATTAGAACAATTTGAGTTCTCGGGGCTCCCCTTGAGCTAGCTAGTTTTGCTAGTGAATCTGCTTGTGAGTTTTCCACTCTTGGAATTTGATGTATTGAAAAGTTTTCAAACAAAGTAAGCATTTTCGGTATCTTCTTCACCTATAAAGATAGCTTGGGATCCTTTGTTTGATATATCTGCTTCATTTGATTTACCATTAGCTAGGAATTACTAAAGATCTGAATTTGTGGAATCTTAAGTTCCAATGCCAAGGTTAACCCCGCTACCATAGACTCATATTCTCCCACGTTGTTCGTTGCGGGGAATCCTAATTTCATGGCATATTGTAAGTGTGCCCATCTGGTGTTATTATCACATATCCGGCGCTAGCTCCCTGTTCATTTGACGCTTCATCAATGAACAATTACCACATAGGCTTCTGATCCCTTTCCTTTTTTGATTGCTCTTTAATGAAGTTAGTGCATTCATTAATGAAATCTGCTAATGCCTGCCCCTTGATTGTGGCTCGTGGCTGAAATTCTATATCATATTAGCTGAGCTCGATTCCCCATTTTACCAACCTTCCTGAAGTTTCTGGTTTACTGAAAACATTCTTTAAGGGGAAATTGGTCAATACCCTGATCGGATGTGCTTGAAAATATGCTCTTAGTTTTCGCGCCATGAGAATCAAGCAGTAAGCTAGTTTCACTATTACTGGGTATCGAACTTTCGCATCCTTTAATCGTCTACTTACATAGCATACCAGAAGTTGAGTTCCACTTCCTTCTCTAATCAATACTAAACTGACTGCGTGTTCTGAAACCGTCATATACAAGTATAAGACTTCCCCATTCTCGGGACTAGAAAGTATTGGTGGCTTTTCCAAATGGCTTTTCAATTCCTGAAAAGCTTTTCTGCAATCTTCCCTCCACTCAAAGTTCTTCTTCTTCTTGATTACGTCAAAGAAGGGAATACATTTATTTGTAGCTTTGGAAATGAACCTTCTTAGGGCGGCCACCCTTCCATTCAAGCTCATTACCTCCTTGCTAGTTTTGGGTTCGACCATATCCTTAATGGCTTAAATCTGGTCAGGACTAGCTTCAATCCCTTGGGCACTTGCAAGGTAGCCTAAAAACTTTCCTGAATGGACTCCGAAAGAGCACTTTTTTGGATTTAAATTCATTTAATATTTCTACAATATCCTGAACATCTCTTCTAGATCCTTAAGGTGATCCTAAGCCTCGCCAAATTTTACTAGCATGTCGTCCACATAAACCTCCGTATTCCGATCAATTTTCTCTTTAAACATTCTATTGACCATCCTTTGGTATATTTCCCCCGCGGTCTTTAGTCCAAATGGCATTGCCTTGTAGCAATAAATTCCCCATTCAGTTATAAAACTAGTATGTTCTTCATCTGGCTTGAACATTGGTATTTGATTGTACCCTGAATAGGCATCCATGAGCGACAATAATTTGTGCCCGCTTGTAGCATCTACTAACTAATCAATTCGTGGTAGTGGGAAGAAATCTTTCGAACATGCATTATTTAAGTCTGTATAGTCAATGCAAGTCCCCTACTTTCCATTTGATATATTTATCAGAACGGGATTGGTTAACCACTTTGGGTAGTATATTTCCCAAATGAACCCATTCTCAAAGAGTCTATTAACTTCTTCTTCCAAAGCATCTGATCGTACCTTATCTAACTATCTCTTTTTCTGCCTAATGGGGTTGCTTCTGGATTGATGTTGAGTGCATGACACATGACCGTTGGATCAATCCCCACCATATAAGAATGTGACTAGGCAAACATGTCCTAATTGACTTTAAGAAATTGGATTAAATCCTTCTTCAAGTTACTATCCAAATATTTTCCCACCTTGACTATCTTAGCATTATCATCTGAATCTATGCACGCCTCCTCAAGATCCTCAATTGGGTTTATCCTTTCTGTATCCCCTCTATAATTGAATTCAGTAATGATTGGGCTTTCTTCAGTAGAATTAGCATCGATTCTCTTCCTTTTGCCTCCAGGTGGAATGTACCTTTCATACATACGCTTGTTAGATTTATTAATCTTAACTTTTTCTTTGAATGTTGGATGTAAAGATCCATCATACGAAGGGTATAAAATAGTGGAAGAATCAAAGTAAGTGGAATAATCCCTTTTATATTGATCTAGGTAGAAAAATACATCTCACGGGAGCTGAACCGCTCCCCTCGAACGGTGCCCCATCCTCTCTTTGTCCGGAATTTTACTATGAGATATTTTAGGGAGACGAATGCATCTATTTCATCGAGTGCCAGCCTGCCAAAGAAGGCGTTGTAGTAAGAAGGTTGATTGATGATCACAAAAATAGTCTCAAAAGTTCTGCAGGTTAACGGCACTTCCATTTGCACAAGCAGTTTCACTTGCCCCACTGGAGTTGACTCTTTGTTATTAAATACGAAGATGGGTTCCATGCTTGGTTCCAGTTTGTCCTCGGGGATATTCATTTGATCAAAGGCGTGCTTGAAGATAACATTGACTGCACTGCCACTGTCTACGAGAATTTTGGAGACGATGGACAACCCGATTTGAGCAGTAATCATCAATGGATCATTATGCGGATGGTGAACCCCTTTTTTCATCTCTTGAGGGATAACAACAAGATTCGACATTTGAATACTGAGTCGTGGATTCTTCGATGGGGGATCTTGGACTGAAAAGACGCCCTCTTTAGCTTCCTTGATGTATCTATTTCTGTCCCCTTTACCATTCCCCTTCAGATGAGGCCCTCCATGAATTACGTCAATTTTGTTGATCGATGGGCTTAAGCTTAGTGGGTCCTCATCTTCCAGCACATTAATGGCATTACCAGGTTGCATTTGTGGACCATCCCCTGTCCATTGAGCTTTTTTCTTATCTTGAATAAATTCTTTCAAGTGACACTCGTGGATCAGTTTATGAAAAATTCCAGCCAGAACTCTACACTCATCGGTCTTGTGACCGTTTGCCCTGTGATATGCGCAATAGTCACCTCCCTTTCTTTGTTCTGGGTTGTTTTGAGCTTTAAAAGAAATCGGGAAGTTGACTCTTTCTTTTGCTACAGCATACACGTAAGACAGTGGCTTATTCAAAGCGACTGCATTAGCAATTGGCTCCTCCCATTTTGTTCTTTTATGTCCTCGGTCTAAGCCAAATCTTCCCCTTCTTTCTTGGGGATTGCTTTCCTCTTAGCATAGTAAAGCCCATCCATCCGAATGAATTTTTCAGCCTGGAAGTGCAAATACTGTAAATCTTTACACCCGTTAACGAAGAGCTGCTTCCAGAAGGAGGTGTTTTCTATCAAGCCGGAATGTACCGCAATAATCTTGTCTCGGTCATTCATATCTTTTTCTTTTAGAGATTCAGTGTTGAACCTCCTCAAATAGTCTCCCATGGACTCTCCCTGTCTTTGCTTTATGTTGGCCAAGGCTGTATAATCTATAGTAGGATCTTTACAAATGCAGAACTGGGCAAATAACTTGTAAGAGAACTATTTCCATGAATAGATGGTTTTTTCTCGATACTGTCTGTACCACTTTGTTGCAGCTCCTTGGAGAGTGACCATAAATAGTCGACGTCTGAAAGCTCCCGAAGCATTGTACAAATCCATTTGGCTATCGAAAGCCATTAAATGATCATCTGGATTTGTAACTCCATGATATTTCATTATTGGGATCTTCACATAAGGCGGGATGACCATTGCCATGATCTCATCAGTAAAGGGTGGTACTCATTCATTATCATTGGCATTTTCATCCATTGTCCTTTTCCCTTTCATTTCATTGCATCCTTTATTGCCATTTCAGCTGCATCTTTTAGATAAGCATCAACATTACAATAATTTTTCTAGTCCGGAAAATATTCCTTTGATGTTGAGCTTACGGATTGTTCAAGTGACTTATCGAGAACTCTCCCTTGGTAATTAACTTTAGATAGATGGCGCTCTTTCTTCTTGGAGGACATTAGATCTATTTTGCTTTTGTTTTCATTGAAGTGGGCTTTAAAGTTCCTTCAGGGGGAAACCACCTTATCCCTATGAGTTGGTTTTGCTATCTTTGAAGATTTCTGAGATAATGCCATTTTAAGGAGCTCTTGCATTTATTGCAGCTGCTGCTCCAAGTGGTTGATCTTTGCAGTATTCACATCTTGTTGAGCTGGCGATGAAGGCTATCCTTAAACAACCTCATCCAAATTAAAGGACGGAGCTATATTCTCCTCAAGAGTTGTTGTGTGGATAACTCCTTCCTCCATTCTTCATAGTCGTTTAAATCTCATTTTCCTACGCCAAATCAAATGATCCGAAATTAGTCTATAAGATTGTAACAAGGTTGGAGGTTCGACCCCTCCTTCTAGCACCAAAAATCTTAACAAGAAAACTAATCAACATCCCCAAAGCATGAGTTCAAACGAAACAAGATTGTTGAGATGATTGCTTCCCTCGAAACCTACCTTTCGACTAGATTAACTTAGTCGAAAGGGTTTAAAAAGTTAGCTCAGAAATGCAATCAAAGGAAGTAGCATCTCGCTCGAAACCTTTCTCTTGAGTGGGTCGGGGGCAACTTTTTCGTTTTGGCTTTCCATCCCGTTCGATCGCGTTGAAAGGTTCGTTTTCGCCCTTTCGACCATGACAAAAGGCTTGCATGATTGATTGATGTGAAATTGCTGCTCTCGACTCAATTGGTTTTGCTTCCTTTATTGAGAAACCCATTCGAAAGGGTTACAGCGATAGTTGGGGTTAAACTCCCTTTTGAAGGAATTACTCCTTAGTCAATCGCTAGCCAATTACAGACTGGAACCCCTTCGGAACACCCTTTTCGATCAAGTCGAGTGGAGTTCTATCCCTTCGAATCAGATCCAGCTTGTAATTGCCCAAGCACTACTTTATTTATTTTATATAAGTTCGGCTTAGATATTCATAAATTTCATAGATTCATCAGTGTCGAAACCTCATCACCATTCTTATTCCAATTGTCTAATATTGGTTTCGATGGTGATGTGTTTCGAATGTAGATATCCAAGTCGATCCTATATATTGCATAGACAAAAAGAAGTTAAGAAAATAAGATAGATTCATGTGCAATGGATCATTAGTCAAGCTAATGATCAAAATGATCTTCCTCGTCATCGATATCCTTAATGAATCTACCATCCCTCTTTATTTATTAATCTAAAATGAGTTACAATTATGAGAGGTTTTTCCCCCAAATCGATTTAGGATTTACAAGTATTTTGTTGTAGCTAAGAAATTTGAGTAAGAGAAATGAGTGTAGGATTCCAAAATTCGGTGCCCCAAAACTGGACCCCTTGGGTCTTATTTATAAATGCAAGTCGGCTCCCCTTCCACGCTCATGCCTTCGACCAAGTCGAAAGGACCCTTTTTATATGCCGCCTCACGCATTTTGAATAGGTCGAAAGGCCTCATCTACCTTCGACACAGTCGAAAGGAATCTCTTACGAGTCCTTTGATTTACCCTTGTGCTTTCCTTATCTTTCTCCAGACCTTTCGACTAAGTCGAAAGGTTCTTTTTTCAACCTTTCGCCTCCGTTAAGTCTCTTGTATTCCTTTTCTCTGCTTTCTCCAGAACTTCTTTCGACATTGTCGAAAGGTCTTCAAATGCGCATTTCTCTTCATTTTGCTTTGTTATCATCAGAAGTAAAGATGGGAGCCTTTCGACTCCGTCGAAGGGTTTTGTAACAACCCTGGTATTAGTGATTACTTGTAATATTGAATTATAACAATAGTTATAATTTAATATTGAGAATCAAATAAATTTGAGAAGAAGAATTTTTATTAAAGTTGTTTATTTGGAATAAACAATGTGATTTGAGAATAAATATTGGGTTTTTGTTAAATTTAAGTTAATAAATCAATTGAGTGGTTTATTTCAACATTTAATGGTTGGAATAAATATTTATATTTGAAAATAAAGTTTTAAAGCTTTATTTTGTTAAGTTTGAGAAGAAAATGATCAATTGTTGATTTTTATTTGAGTTATGCAATAGTGTTGTAAGTTATTGCTTATATTAAAGCTTTTATTGATTTTAAAAGAGGAATTTAGTGTATTTATGTGTTTTATAAGTATAAAAGTGTGAAATATTGTTTAAAAAAATAATTTGTTGTTTTAATAAAGTTAGAATGATTTGTTGTAATTTATTTGACAAGAAAGTAATTTTTGTGGAGCTTGTTATGATAAAAATAGTGTTTTTGTATTAAAATAGTGTAAATTGTGTAATATTGTCAAAAATAAAGTTTTATTGATAAAAATAACTTTTTATTGTTAAATCAAATTTTATTTTGTTAAGATAGTAATTTTATGTACATACATTTGTTGTACATATTTTATTTGGCCTTAAAAATGAAGATATATGTGAATATGTTGATAATATAGGTAAAAAGTGTGCATAACTTAGTATTTTCACTAAGTATTATTACTCTTGGGCTTTTTTCGTAAGGATTTAGATCCACAACCCTTCCTAGAAGTTTATAGTGAGAAGTAATCTTCTGTACGTAGTTTTTTTCACTACTCATTTTCTCCAGAAGCTTTTACAGTAAAAAAGAAAATAGGTTTCCATGGCCACCCTATTTTAAATTAAATTTCCACTCAAAAATTGCTGCAAATTCAATGAGAAATATCACCAAACCAAGATTAGAAAAGGTAATCCAAACCTACTATAAAAATTTCATCAAAATCCATGAATTAGATATGAAATTGTATGTAACTCTTCTATTTTGTTCTTGCATGTCTTTGAAAACTCCATTTCTAGGTTGTTGAAGCATCTTTCAAGCAAAAGCTCATCTCTTTTCACCAATTTGATCTTGAAGCTCAAGTATTTTGAAAGGTGAGTATCAATCTCACAAAAGCTAGCTCATGCAATGCCAAAAATCGCAAGTTGAAATCAAAAATTTGCAAAAAATTCGTTTTTGAGCTATATTGATTTTCTGTGTAAACTGTCTGGAGTTTCAACTTTGTGCAGTCATATCTCTCTATTCCGGCAACGAAATGCTGCCGAAATTATTTTTTTTGTAGAACATGTTTTGTAGATTAAGCATACCAAATTCAGGTCATTTCGACCTATATAGCTTATAGAAATATGCTACCGAACTTTGATTCGGAACATGTTTTTGCCCATATTTTAACAGTGAAAACACTACCTGGGTTCAACTTAGAGACATCGTAACTTTCTCATATCTTGTCTAAATAGTATGATTCTATTTGAAGTTTAAAGTATAGTTGTTGAGCTTTACGCATGTTAAATTTCAGGTTATTCCGTATAGCTTATAGAAATATGCTGCCGAACTTTGATTCGGAGCATGATTTTGCCCAGATTTTTACAGTGAAAACACTGCTTGGGTTCAACTTTGAGACATCATAACTTTCTCATACCTTGTCTAAATTGCATGATTATTTATGCATTACAATTATAGTTGTTGATTTTTATGCGTGTTAAATTTCAGGTCATTCCAATCTCTGTAGCCTATAGAAACGTGCTGTCAAACTTTGAATTGGAGCATGTTTTGCTCCAGCTGTTGACAGTGAAATCTAGTTGCAAGTCCAACTTTGAGAGATCATATCTCTCTCATTTCTTGTCCGATTGTATCCTTTTTTTTTGTTTAAATTAGAGTTGTTGAACTCTATGTTTGCAAAATTTCAAGGCATTTAAACCTTTGTAACTAGTTGAAAATTTGCTTAAAACTTCGAATCGGAGCATGTTTTGCTCCAGTTGAACATTTTAATTATTTTACATGGATTTTTTTTCGATGATGTTTTTTATCGACTTGATCCTAAGATGATGAGCCAATATGACCACTTATCCGTATTTCGGATTGGTGAGTTTTTAGGAGATTTTTGTATGACGATTTTATGAATAATTTCATTGGATTTTTGTTGATTTTTGTTGTTTCTTTGCACGTGCTTTCTAAAACTTTTTCGGAAGATTTTTTTAGCTTTCAAAATAAATATTTTACAATATTTATAATTAATTTAAAGCTATTAAAATTATTATCTATAGTAAGAGAATTTCAAAAGTTATTTTCCAAATGATTTCGAAAATAGTTTTAAAAGCTTGGTTTCTATAATAAATTATTTTCTATGTAATAATACATGTTTTTGCACTTTTCGGACTTGTACGATCAAAACCTCTTGAGTATATTGTTTTGAGTTGATAATTGAGATTTATAATTCCTATTATAGGAATTATCCGAGTTAGCCAATATTTGGCGAATTGAGAGGTTCGAGATCTCCTATTATAGGGTAATAATCGATGAGAACCACTTATATATGTCGTTTTACTCGCCGATGAGACGAGGCAAGTCTTAAGATGAGATTTCCCTTTTTGGGAATTATTGGTTATGAGAAACCACTATGAGATTTATTTGCACTTGCCGATGATACGAGGCAAGATATATGAGTATTCTGATATTTCTGAGGTTTGAGATTTTATTTTTATGGTGTGGAGTTAACTAGCGATTAGTAAATCATTTAGTGCGAACGTGTGGTATGGGATGCACGTTAACACTTTTCGGGTTCCTTTTTGAGAGTTTGTGACACATCCACGAGTATGCCAGTGTTATAGACCTTGGGTCATCTGAGTTATGTGACTTCGGTCACCACGAGTTATGTGACTTCGGTCACCACGAGTATGACCTTCCGGTCCACGAGTTAGGTACCTAAATTATAAATAGCACTGGACAAGAGTTTAACACTGTATCATTGCTTCGGTATTACAATCGGGGATCTGGCCAATCCGGGTTTTCTGAGTTTTCTAAGTTTCATACGATTTCACCATTTTGAGATATTTTTGTTACATCGATAGCCTAGTGCTACATGAGATGTTAAATAAGGTGATTTCATTTTTATGAGATTTGAAGTCTATCTTGAGTTCCATGAGATTCATATTGGAATTTTGATGAGTTTCTCATATGACTTTTGTATGATTCCTTGCATTTGAGTTGAATGCCATTAAGTATGGATTTCTTATGTTAAATTAAACTTATTCATGCGACAACCCTTGGTGAACATATACCATGCATTGAGATTATACTATATTTGTACCCTTCCTTTATAGTTAAAGGAAGAATTCCCTTATGCACTTATATTCCTCTTATCTTATACTAATATCAAGTTCTAGCTAGCCTGACCCATGTATTTATTACTCGGGTCAGACCGAGTTGAAGGTTAGGTAGTTGGACTCTTAGCTTGCTTTACCTTTTGGACTTCACCATCGACTTGGGATATGGCATAGTTTTTGTGTAGTAGTCTTTCAGTTGGGAACTTGTGATGTATATATTCTTTTGTGGGGAATGTATGTATATATTGTGGTTGTATACCACTAGTGGCATGTTGTATTACATTTGATGTATGTATTCATATGTATCGTTTCTGTGTTGCTGTTCTGTGACTTGTAATTGATATAGTTATCATGTGTTGTTTCTGAATCGAACTTGTAGCCACCATAGTAGTGTATTAGATAGGAATTAAATATGTCGAATACTTGTGATGGAAAAAAAGAGTACAAATATCTACATACTTAGCACTTATCTAATGCAAGACTATGATGGTCGCCCTTAACCAGCCCTATTCTCCGCATTAGCAGACAGAATTACTAAGTAATTCTCTTTGTTAATGTGGGTCTCGGAGTGGGGCGTCACAGCTTGGTATCAGAGCAGGATTCAAAACAAAATGTAATAAATGCAGAACAGTATACACGAATACCATACATCAATTATAATACAAGTGTAAACATCATCCCAATCGTAAACAAACCTGACTTTGTCCTTACCTTTTAATACCTTTTGGGGTAGATAGAAAGGAATATGTCTAGGAATGTTAATTTTAAATTCTATAGTATTCCTTATTTAATGCATTTGAATTGCTAATATCTACCCCTGTGAATAATCCTATCTTATCTTAACTTTCAACTATGTCTGGAAGAGGAAGAGGTCGCACTATGGAGGTGGGACCGTCTAGTGGTTCTCGTCCCGAAGGAGTTTATATGTCGACTGACCAGATTCTCGAGCTTATTAGAAGCACTCAGCCTCCTGCCCCAGCTCACTCCTCTCCTCCGCGTAAATCCGCATTTGCGCGTTTGTGCAGCGACTTCACCCATCTGAGAGGCAAGCCGTTCAAAGGCTCCGAGATAGTTCTTGAGGTTTAGGCTTGGCTCCATACTTGCGAGCGCATCTTCGCTCGCATGGAGATATCCGATCATCATCAAGTTCTTATGGCATCGAGTATGCTACAAGAACGGGCTTTAGACTAGTACGAGCTCCTTATAGCAGAGATGGATGAGTCCACCCTCACATGGCAACATTTTAGAGACCGTTTTGAGCTCAAGTTCGTGCCAGAATCCAAGAAGGCTTTTCTTACCCGTCGCTTCCTCGAGTTGAAGCAGGGCAAATCCTCCGTATCATATTATTTATCCTCCTTCGAGTCTCTATCTAAGTATGGGCTTGAGTTTATTAGCACACCATACAAGAAGAATCTTAAGTTCGTATCTGGACTTAAGAAGTATTTGAAGAAATCTCTCATGCTTCAGCTTAAACTCTCATTCGAGGATCTTGTGGATTCCGTGCTTCACCTCGAAGCCGTCGAAAAGGAAAAGGATAGTAGCAATGAGGCCGAGGTTCGAAAGAACCCATATTAGAAGAAATTCCCTTTCCAGAGATCAAAGTCCTTTCCTCCTAAGAAGAAGAAGAAGCAAGGCAATTATAGTTCTCATCTTCATGTCACACCTCCTTCAGCTAAGGTCTTAGCATGCTTCAACTGTGATTCTCGAGATCATCTAGCTCAAGATTGTCCTCATCCTCGCAAGTGTCTCTATTGCAAGCAAGAAGGACACATGATTTCTACTTGCCTTAAGAAGAAGAAGGATGCTCGTTCTGGTAATCTAAATGTGGCAAATACTTCTGGTAGTGCTTCTCAGTCTCGAGGTATATCTCCCACTATTTTGGATGGTTCTATATTGGTCCATGGTCGTTCTATTAGAGCACTCTTCGATACGGGTGTGTCGCATTCGTTTGTATCGAAGGAACTCGTTAATGCTTTTCAGTTGCATGTTTTTTGCTTGATTACTTCTTTGAGGATTGTGAATCCTATCGGGGGATCCGCAACCCTTAGTATGCTTTGTGACAATGTTGAGATTCATATTTGTGGCTTTTCTTTCTGTAACGACCCAGAATTTCCGTCATTTGAAATTCGTATATTTAATTTATTTTAAATATTAATAAGTAAGATTTGGAAGTCGAATTAATTTAATTTCGATGTAGTGATTTAATTGGGCGATTAAATTATTAATTTAATACTTGAAATTGGGTAAATAATTGAAATCTGAATTAAATGTGTATAAAAATGATTTATAAAGTTATATTAAATCATATTGGAGTTAGTATGCTGTTTGTAGAACTTCTAAAATCGAATTAAAAGTTAATTTGTGAAAATTGAATATTTTAATATTTAATTGACGACTAAAAATAGTCATTTTTCAAACAGTCTCGGATTTCGATGAAACTAGTTTCATCGGATCCGTAATATGAATTTATTGTAAGGTTTCAAATTTTGTGTCAATCGGATTTACCGTTTGTCCGGGGCAAGCCAAAACGCATCGAAATCGTTTTTAATCGATTTGATTTAAATTGATCGTTTATCTCTGTAACTCACACATACGATCGAATTGGCTCTCGATACCTATTCCATTGTGTCTGGAACGCGGGTAAAACCTTAGAAACGCCAGTCACCGCGCGAGATTTGGAGTTCAGAAAATCGGATGAATAGTGTTTTTCGTTGGATTTTATATAAAAGGACCCATCTCCTTCTACATTTGCAAAACCCTAGTTTATTATCTTCAGCCGCCACTTCTAGTATTCAATGGCCGAAACTCTACCACCTTCCCCCTCATTTATCTAGAAATCCATCAGCAATTAGCCGAAACTTCCAACTAACAAATTGAAGAGCTCGTCGAGTACTTCACATCCAACGGTGGATTTTCGCTATCGTCGTCGTATGGAACGGAAAATCGCTCGCGTTCGGTCATCATTCGTGCATGTTTTTCCATAAAGAGAGGCGACCGAGCTCGGCAACTTTCTAGGCAATGGTGGCACTCGCGTTGAGCTTCGTAACCATGGTGGTCGATCATCATCTCGTCGAGCAATGTGGTCGTGCAAATTTCGTGAACTAGGGCGGCCGATATGGGTTTGTCTCGTTCGCGTTTTACGTAGGGAGGAAGAAGAACAGCACGCGGCCGAGATCTACTCAAACAAAACGAACGGCTAAGATGCATTCTAGGTTAAAATAAAAAGAAATTATGGAATTAATTTTATATATATTAATTCGTGTAATCTTTGTAACATCATAACTTGTTCATACGAGGTCGAAAAATTACGAAACAAATTGCGTTGGAATCGTTTCGACGAGCTCTACGCAATGGAGCTAGTTTGGAGTCAATTGGAGTTTTGCTCACTCAATCGAATATTTTGTTTCGATTTAAATTTTAAATAGTTAGATTTAAAATTGCTTGATTGTGTGGATTGAATGATAATTGTTATCTATTATGTTAAATAGACCCTATACGCCGTATATTAAGCGGAGGTTATTTATTAAAAACATATACCGCGATAATTTCACTTTAAAGTGGAATTGGTATTATATATGTATTTGGAGTTGATTTCCCGCATTATATAGCGGATGAGACCCTATTGCGCCGCGTAATAGTGGATAATATTTATAAATCCCATATACCGCGATAATTCTACTGTGAAGTAGAATTGGTATTGTGCTAACATCTGTGGATGCAGGGAAACAGGTTGGAGGGATCCAACTGGATTCCTCAAATAATTGAATTTGTTTCAATATTGTGTGTTGATTATTTATAATCGCCGTGTGATTATACTGTGATTGAATTGTTGACGGCTGTCATTTAGCCAAATATATTTTTGGTATCGATGGATACCAGAAATAAGTAAAATTGGATTTTTGAACATATAAGTTGAAAATTGATTGAAAAATTTATTTTTGATAATTGGATAAAGTTAAAAGGAGTTTTGAAAGATAAAGTCTTATTTTTGAACTGTATTGAATTAAATTTCAAATTTGTGTATAAAAGGGCTTAATAAATGGATTTCAAAAATATTATTTATAAGTTGAGAATTTATTTAAAATTTGTATTTTTAAATAGATTTGAAGAGATAAAGGAATTTATTTTAAAAAAAAGAAATAATTTGGAAATTTGTTGAAAATTGATTTGCCGTTTTAAAATAAATTTGAAAATCAATTTGAAATTAATTGATTATTAATTTACTATAACTAGTAAAATTTATTTATAGAAATTTATTTGATTTAAATTAATCAGATAATTTAATTAATCCTATCTATGGATGTTTGGATTATATTGGATGTTGAATTGTTTGACATTTTTGATGGGTGATGCTTTGTGATATATTCTGATTTGTGTGTGATTTGTGATCTATTTATCTGTGATATATATATCTGTGATCTGTGAATGAAGATAAGCGTTATGATTTATACCGCTTATCAATTATATTGTTATATTTGATCTGTGATGGTTGAATGTTGTTGCACTATTGTGTTGAACCCTTGGACTACACAATGTTAGGAAATCAATTCTATGGTTTCGATGATAACAACTATACAATGGAAATCGAATGTACATATATATCTATATTTACAGATAGTTGATAGAGTAACATCACCAAAGAGACTAAAACAACACTCAAGAGAAGAATCAAAAGACGTCAAATCAGTAGAAGTTGAAGAGAAATGGGACATGCACAAGATAAAGCAACATGCACACTTTCAGACGTCTGAGAGCACTATCCAAACGTCTGAATGATTCCTCTGGTTCATAATTCAGAAGCAATCAGACGTCTGGTTACCAACGTCAGACGTCTGAAAAGTACCCAGGCTTATAACAGATATGAAGACCAGACGTCTGAGGTTACTTTCCAGACGTCTGATTCGAGACTCGACTGTGCATTTTCAAAGCTCAACTGCCACATTCGAAAAGACACATCCACTTCTCTTTGTCGCAACTCTTCATCACCATCAGAAGCGACTTTACGGAGATTACAACAGATGCAACTATACAAGAAAACTCTTCATCACTATAAATAGCATCAGGAATTCAAGAGAAGAACCAACCTGACTTACTTACACTCTTATCTCTTGTACTCTGATTTATTCCTGATCTATAAGCAATCAAATACCTGTAATCAACCCTTCCATATATATAGAACTCCTCATTCAGATATTCTCAAGATAGATATATATTGGAAGCACTTTTGTACTCAATAGTCAACATCCGTGTTACAGAACACATTCTTGACAAAGAAACTCTACTATTGTAAACCTGTTCCTCCGGGTTAACCGAGGGTTAGTTGAAAGGAAATTCCGAAGAGGAGCTTCGGGACTGGACGTAGGACGGGAGGTCCGAACCAGTATAAAATACCAGTGCGATTATTTTCATTTACTTTGCTACTATCGTTTATAGAGTTATATTATATAGTTAGCTGTTTATACTTGCATATAATCTATACGATCCACTCATATAGACTTTCAATTTGTATCAGAGCAAGGTTCGTTTAAAAGAACAGTAACACGTTTTTAAAATCATTCTAATATGGCAAGTATTTTTCAAGAAGGACAATCCACAGCACGACCCCCACTTTTTAATGGCTCTAATTATTCATATTGGTCTACACGTATGAGAATTTTTATGGAAGCTAATGGTTTAGAAATTTGGTCAGCCACTCAAGATAAATATGAAGCTCCAACTACTGCTATGAACACATGGACCGATGCACAAAAGACCTTAGCATCAAATAATGCTAAAGCTATGAATGTTCTGTTTTGCTCACTTGACAAAAATGAATTTTCACGTGTCATGTTATGTACCACTGCATTTGATATTTGGCGTACCTTACAAATTACACATGAAGGTACAAAAAAGGTCAAACAAACTAAAATTTCAATTTTGCAAAATCAATTTTCATCATTTAAAATGAAACAAAATGAAACTATAGTAGACATGTATTCTAGATTTCAAACTATTCAACATGATCTTATGGCATTAGGAGTTAAGTTTACTGATTTTGATTTAATTTCTCGAATACTCAATTCTTTAACACCTGATTGGGAAAGAAAGGTATTAGCTATTGAAGAAGCTAATGATCTCTCCACTCTCAAAGTTGAAGAGTTGATAGGAAATTTGATGTCCTATGAAGCTAATTTGCAGGCACATAAAGAATTAAATTCGGAGACGAAGAACATAGCATTTCCATAAATAAAGAATGATGACTCAGATTTAGATGAAAATGAGATAGTATTCATTGCCAAAAACTATAATAGATTCAAGAAATTTAGAAAGATGACCAAGTTTCAAAAAGAAGGAAAAACCAACTCAACAAATCTATCTCAAATTAAGTGCTATGAATGTGATCAATACGGACACATGAAAAAGGATTGCCCAAAACTTAACAATGATAAAAAGAAAAGGAAATTTGAAAAACTCAAAAAGAAGAAAGCTTTCAAGGTAACGTGGGATGACTCCGATTCTTCATCTTCGGAAAGTGATAGCGATAGTGACGGAGTTCAAGCTAATGTGTGTTTTATGGCACAAAAAGATGAGGTATGTCCGGAACTTAGCTATGAAGAATTACTTGAACTTAGCATAGAATTAGATGATAAATTTAGACAAATTAAAAAATTGAACAAAGAATATATAGTAAAAGTAAATAGATTAGAACTTGAAGTAGGAATGTTGAAAGATGAAAAAACTATTTTAGAAGAAGAACTTGAAATATCTCAAGAAAAATTAAGAGATAATGTGATAGAAAGTGAGAACATTACTCTAGAAAAAGAAAATTTGCTAAAAGAAAATGTTGATTTTAAAAAGGGTATTGAATTATTGAAAACAGAAAATAGAGAATTAAAAGAAAAATTAGATAAAATTACCAATAATGTGTCAAAATTCAACAAAGGAAAACAAGATTTGGAAAATCTTATCAAAACATCAAAACCATCAGGTAATAGAAATGGAATAGGATTTGAAAAATGCTCTAAACAAAAAGAAAATAATGCTAAAAATATTAGAAGTTTATCTAAACAAAAATTGAATACCAAAAATATGAAAATTTGGGTTCCTAAAACAAATAATAAATTGATTAGACAAAAGCATATCAATAATTACTTAGAAAATGTAGTTTATAATAAAAATTATATTTATAAAGGTACCAAACCATCTTGGGTATGGCTACCTCCCTCTAACAATTAGGACCCTAATCAAATATGTGGGTACCAATTAAAATATTTTTTATCTTGCAGGTACCCAAAATAAAAAATAAGGAGAAATTGATACTAGATAGCGGTTGCTCCAAACATATGACTGGAAATTCAAAAATGTTATAAAATATAACATACATCGATGGTGGAACGGTAACATTTGGGGACAATTCAAAGGGATTTGTCACAGGCATTGGAGAGGTCATCAACTCTGGTATATCTAACTCTCCTGTTATTACTAATGTTTTACTAGTAGAAAATTTAAAACACAACTTATTAAGCATTAGTCAATTATGTGATAAAGGTTTTCAAATAAATTTTGAAAAAGATAGATGTAACATTTTAGATAATAACAAACAACTCATTTTTGAAGGTTTTAGAAACAAAAATATTTATATATTAAACATGAATATTAATAAAGATTCAAGCTTATGCTTAACTGGCAAACATGATGATCCATGGTTATGGCATAAACGATTTTGTCATATTAATTTTAAGAACATTAATAAGTTAGCTAAATATGAGTTAGTAAGAGGGTTACCTAAAATGAGTTACAAAGTAGAAAATTTATGCGATGATTGTCAAATTGGTAAACTAAAGAAAAGCTCGTTTAAATCTAAAAATAATATTTCTACAAAACAACCATTAGAATTATTACATTTAGATTTATTTGGTCCAACACAGGTAAGATCTATTAATCATAACAAATATGTTTTTGTAATAGTCGATGATTTCTCAAGATATACATGGACTTTATTTCTAAAACATAAAAGCAATACTTTTGGTATGTTTAAAATATTTGCAAAACGGATTAAAACTCAAATGAATTTGAAAATTAAAAATATTAGAAGTGATCATGGAGGAGAATTCGAAAACAATCTTTTTTCAAATTTTTGCAATAAAAAGGGAATAACTCATAATTTTTCTTTTCCTCGTACACCCCAACAAAATGGTGTCGTAGAAAGAAAAAAATCGTACATTACAAGAGTGCGCACGAACATTATTAAATAGTAGCGGATTACCAAAACACTTTTGGGCCGAAGTTATTGCTACATCCTGTTATGTATTGAATCGAGTAACTATTCGCCCAATGACTAAACAAACTTGTTTTGAAATATTTTTTGGTAAAAAACCTAAAGTATCATACTTTAAAACTTTTGGCTCAAAATGTTTTATATTAAATACAAAAGACAAATTAGGAAAATTTAATCCAAAAGCCGATGAAGGTATTTTTGTTGGGTATTCAGATCGTAGCAAGGCATATAGAATTTTTAATAAAAAGAATAATACTATAGAAGAGAGTCTACATGTCTCGTTTGACGAAAACCCTTTCAAACAACAGACTAATGATGAAGAAGAAATTATTCCACCAACAAACTCAACAAATTCTAGTAATAATGAAGCCAATATACAAAATAACACTATTTTATCATCTCCTAGGATTCTTAAGAATCATCCAATATATAATATTATTGGAGATCTTAATTCAAGAGTTACTAGAAATCAACTCAATCAAATAAGTCATATAGCATTTGTATCAAACTTTGAACCAAAGAATTATAAAGAAGCCTCAAATGATAATTTTTGGATAATAGCTATGCAAGAAGAATTACATCAATTTGAACGTAATAACGTATGGGAATTAGTACCAAGACCTGAAGATCAATCAGTAATATGAACAAAATGGGTATTTAAAAATAAGGCAGATGAAAATGGAAATATTGTTAGAAATAAAGCACGATTGGTGGCTCAGGGCTACAATCAAGAAGAAGGCATAGATTACGATGAAACTTTTGCACCGGTAGCAAGATTAGAAGCCATTCGTACTTTACTCTCTTTTGTAACTCATAATAATTTTAAATTATTTCAAATGGATGTCAAAAGTGCCTTTTTGAATGGTTTTATCAAAGAAAATGTATACGTTGAACAACCACCACTTTTTGTTCATGAAAATTATCCCAGTCATGTTTTTAAATTACATAAAGCACTTTATGGATTAAAACAAGCACCTCGTGCATGGTACGAACGTCTTAAAAATCACCTAATAACATCTGGTTTTCATATAGGAAAAATAGATACAACTTTATTCATTAAAAGAGAAAATGACGATATTTTAGTTGTACAAATTTATGTTGATGATATCATCTTTGGTTCAACCAACGAAAAGCTATGTAATGATTTTTCAAATATTATGACAAATGAATTTGAAATGTCACACATGGGAGAATTAAATTTCTTCTTAGGATTACAAATAAAACAACTAGAAAGTGGAATTTTTATTCACCAAGAAAAATATTGTAATGATTTATTACATCGATTTAAAATGGATAAAACTTCAAGCAAACCAACACCAATGAGTACTACTATTCACTTAGAAAAAGATGAAAATGGAAAAGATTTTAATGAAAAGTTATATCGAAGTATGATTGGTTCTTTACTATATTTAACAGCTAGTCGACCAGATATTATGATGAGTGTATGTCTTTGTGCTCGATTTCAAGCTAAACCAAAAGAATCTCATCTAAGATCTGTTAAGCGCATTTTACGTTATTTATCTAATACTAAAGATCATGGTTTGTTTTATCCTAAAGGATCACCTTTTGAACTTGTCTCATATAGCGATGCGGATTTGGGTGGCTGTAGAACAGACCGTAAGATTACTAGTGGAACATGTCATTTTATCGGACAATCTTTAGTTTCGTGGTTTAGTAAAAAGCAAAATTGTGTTTCTTTATCTACTTGTGAAGCTGAATACATTTCCGCAGCTCTAGCATGTGCGCAAGTAATATACATGCAACAAACACTAATGGATTTTGGTAAAATCATCAAAAAATCTCCAATATATTGTGATAACACAAGTGCTATAAATTTGTCGAAAAATCCTGTAAATCACTCACGAACCAAACATATAGATATACGACATCATTTCTTACGAGACCATGTTGAAAAAGGAAATATATCTTTAGAATACGTAAGTACCGAAAATCAAGTAGCCGACATATTTACAAAACCATTAAACGAACAAACTTTCATAAAACTCAGACGAAGTTTAGGAATTTGTTCACTTCAAGATCTTGTCTAAGCTTTGACATCTCCTTCTTAGTGATAATTTAACTCCTTCATATTTTTAATGAAAATTTTTCTTTTGGCTTGAACTATTATATATTCTTTTTGATAATGTCAAAGGGGGAGATATATATATATATAGTCTTATCAACAAATCTAAGCACATATTCAGGGGGAGATTTGAAATATATATATAAGTACATTGAATAGTTGTCATCATCAAAAAGGGGGGGATTGTTAGGAAATCAATTCTATGGTTTCGATGATAACAACTATACAATGGAAATCGAATGTACATATATATCTATATTTACAGATAGTTGATAGAGTAACATCACCAAAGAGACTAAAACAACACTCAAGAGAAGAATCAAAAGACGTCAAATCAGTGGAAGTTGAAGAGAAATGGGACATGCACAAGATAAAGCAACATGCACACTTTCAGACGTCTGAGAGCACTATCCCGACGTCTGAATGATTCCTCTGGTTCATAATTTAGAAGCAATCAGACGTCTGGTTACCAACGTCAGACGTCTGAAAAGTACCCAGGCTTATAACAGATATGAAGACCAGACGTCTGAGGTTACTTTCCAGACGTCTGATTCGAGACTCGACTGTGCATTTTCAAAGCTCAACTGCCACATTCGAAAAGACACATCCACTTCTCTTTGTCGCAACTCTTCATCACCATCAGAAGCGACTTTACGGAGATTACAACAGATGCAACTATACAAGAAAACTCTTCATCACTATAAATAGCATCAGGAATTCAAGAGAAGAACCAACCTGACTTACTTACACTCTTATCTCTTGTACTCTGATTTATTCCTGATCTATAAGCAATCAAATACCTGTAATCAACCCTTCCATATATATAGAACTCCTCATTCAGATATTCTCAAGATAGATATATATTGGAAGC
This sequence comes from Allium fistulosum, assembly GCA_030737815.1. NCBI lineage: Eukaryota > Viridiplantae > Streptophyta > Magnoliopsida > Asparagales > Amaryllidaceae > Allium > Allium fistulosum. Next base: position 459,072,235 of record CM060905.1, read on the forward strand.
ACTTTTGTACTCAATAGTCAACATCCGTGTTACAGAACACATTCTTGACAAAGAAACTCTACTATTGTAAACCTGTTCCTCCGGGTTAACCGAGGGTTAGTTGAAAGGAAATTCCGAAGAGGAGCTTCGGGACTGGACGTAGGACGGGAGGTCCGAACCAGTATAAAATACCGGTGCGATTATTTTCATTTACTTTGCTACTATCGTTTATAGAGTTATATTATATAGTTAGTTGTTTATACTTGCATATAATCTATACGATCCACTCATATAGACTTTCACACAATACACACACAAATGTGGATTTCACGTGGAAATCGGTTAAGTCACAGATTTTTATCAATTTTGGAAAATTTGAGTTTTTGAATTCAAAATAGTTTTGGAATTGGAATTGAAAGTTTTTGAAAATGAGTTTCAAAAATAAAAGTTATTTTAAATAACTTAATAGAATTGGAATTTAAATCATTTGATTTAAATTTTGAATTCAATATTTTGAAATTGAATTCAATGATTTGGGAATTTTGGTTTAAAAGATTTTTTATAAGTATAAAAAAAGGTGTTTATATGGGTTTTTAACCATTTAAAATATGGTTTTTGGAAATTTAAATTTATATTCAAGTTTTATACTTGAATGATTTTAACCTGTGTAATTGTAACCGTTTTTCCCAAAAGCGAAACTATCTGTTTTCAAATAATAATAACTTTCATAAAGTGAAAAGATTTCCAATTTGTATCAAACATTTCAAGTTGAAATGAAATTGTGAATAGTTTGGAAAAACTAGGAATTAACCTTTGTGAAGATGATTAAACTTTATTTTGAATTAAAAGAGTATTTCAAAAGGTGTATCTTTTATATTATAAAGGACTTGAATTATGAATAGTTTTGAAAGTTATAAATTAAATCTTAATTTAAAGATTTAATGGGTTAATCAAATTGAAATGGAAATTTCTTTGGAAATCTATGAATGAAACTTTGTGAAGTAAATCTTTTTGTTTAAAGATTTAAAAATAGTAATTTGTTTAAACCATTTAAAGAAAAGGATTTGGGTAATAAGTTGTGACTTAATTGAAATCCCATATCCATATGTTTTTAAATATTGTGCTCACTATTCGGGTTAGCCGGGAAAAGACCTTTTTGTCATATAACCCATTCTGAATTAGTGATACGACAATATGGATCGTATTGAAGACCGATGGTGAAGACCGGGTATTTGTGAAAACGATAGGATGACCTATCGATTGTTAGCTACGGTATAGAGATTTCCTTTGTGATGGGAAGTTTTATCGGGTTTGTGAATACCCGGATTGCAAGGGCTTCTTTTGAAGTGCCTTCGGTTCTGTTCGAACCCAGAACGGACTTGTATGGTTACATGTCTGACATTACATTTTGAGATGTAAAGCTGATTTCTTTCAAATACATTTCTGTTGGTGGCGGAGAATTTATTCTCTTAGCTTAACGCCCTTCTCTGAGACGTAGGAGCTCAGAGGTTATGTAGTTGAAGGTCATCAGTGATATACTCCCAATTTGGTAATGTGGCATGTTGAGTGTTGCTGTGTGAAGATCATTTATTGATCATTTGTGATCAAAGCGAGGCTTTGTGAAAAAGCGTAGCTTTGTGGACGAGACCTCTTCGGACCTCACAACCCGGAAATGGTCGAAACAGGAAAGATGCGGCAAGGTTATGAGGGTCGCGCCCTTTAGGGTATGTCATTTCCTTCTGGAAAAGGGTGGTATCATGGTATGGAGCCCAGATACTTACTCATGTGGACACACTTTATTTATTATGTGTGATGTTGGTTACCGAGTGCTCGGATAAAGGTCCCAAAGGACCGGGGGATGGCATATTCGTGAGTTACCTAGTTATAGAGGTAACCCGACCTTGTGTTGGCAGAGAGCAGGTTGTCTCTCGGAGCGTCCCGCCAGAGGCGTTCCTACGTGGCATAGGAAGTTCCTTAGCCTGGCCATTTGTTGGAAATCCATCTTCCAATACAAACCTTGTACGGTTTTAGTTGAAGAACCTGTCATTTAACATGGCAGCTATAGTAGGCATAGTATAATGGTACCTATGCTGGCTAAGATTAATATTATACTTTCAAAATGTTTTCCACTATGCACTAATAATAATAAATCCAATGATTTTGCGTAGTAAGCATGTTTGACTATCATAAGAATAAATCTCCTCCAATTCTGCGTTTGCATTGTGTGTGTGGCGGGAGGTCTTATGGTAGTTTCATTTTCCAAAAGCATTGCGGATATTTCCACTTCCTTTGTTGTTGTTGTTTTAAAGATAAAAACTATTTTAGTTCTCACACCAGTCACCATGACTGACCTGGAGTTCATTGTTTCCTTCCTAAACTCTGGGTGCCCACCAATTTCCACACGGGCAGTCTAGAGTCAGGTTATCAGGTCATTCTGAATTCAGGAGATGTAACAACCCTAGATTTTGCATATATTTTAATTTTGACTTTATTTTAATTTTAAATTATTTAAACTTTTTCTATTTCAAACATTTCATTTTTAAAATAAAACTTAATTATTAGGTGAATTATAATTTCAAAATGGTGTAATTTGGATATTTTACTGAAAAATGGATTTCTAGTCAAACTAGTCAAACTTTGACTTTTAACTTTTAAATTTAAATATTAAAATTCTTAAATTTTATCTTTTATTATGAAAATAGATTTAATAACTTGAATACAGCTTTTCGTTTCGTTGGAAACGGAGTTAAATTGTAGAAGTTATGTAATTTTCAATTTTGTGTATAAACTGTTTATTTTGCAATATTATTTATTTTAAATCATATAAATTATATTTTTATTGTCATATTTTGTTTTAATATGTGGTAATAGGTTATTTAATGTCTTTTAATATTTTTAAAATGATAATATAATTTTTCTAAAGTATACTTGAATTTATTTTAATTTATAAAGCCTAGTTTCCATTTTTTTTGCTATTTTCTTCATTAAATTATATTTAATTAAATTTTATTTATTTATTTTTGTGAATTAATTTTTATTGTGTGTTCTTATCTTTATTTATAAATATTTTTCAAGTACATAAAGATTGTCTAAAGTTCATTTGAATTTGTTTCAAATTTATAAAGCCTAGTTATGTATATATTGCCATTTTCTTTATTTATTTGATTTTTTATTTATATTTATTTATTTTCTTTTCTTATTTATTTTATTTTCTGAGTTTATTTATCTTTATTATCAGCCTTGTTATGTATTTATAAAATTAAAATGAATTTGTGGAAATTTGAAAAGACTTGAAACTCTTAGATTTCCAAAGTCTTTTCCTCTTCCGACCTTTCATTTTCCCAACTCCTCTCTTTATTGATTTTGGCCGTATACTTCAATTCTCTTCAGCCTCATCTTCATTTTCACGTGAATTACACTTCCTCAAACATTCCTCAACAAAAAAAATACGGCCATCTCCTTGTTATTCAAAAATTTGGAAAAAAACATCTTTTCTTTTCATGTTTTCTTTGTTTTCTTTTGTGATTTGCACTTGCCTTCTTCATCTCTATTGGATCGGCCTCCTTCCTCCTCCACCTTGGCCACCTCCACCACCACCCCCTCTGAACAACAGCACCTCCAGCACCTTCCCATGCCATAGCCGAGCCCCTATGTGATGAAACTCCACCAAAGTTGCACAAACATCACCTATATGCATACAAGCCGAGCCATCCACCTTCCATCACCTCTCTCCACCACATGGCTGACCATATATCACCACCACCTCCTGTTCCAGACCTGACACATCATGCCACATCACCACCTGACCCCCTGAGCCATGGCCATGCCCCTCCATGCCTTGCCCGAGCCTTGTAGTGGCCTTGAACTCATGCTTTTGCCTTGTATTGGTAGTTTCTACATCACCAAATGTTGCACCACTTTCTCTAGGTTAGGCCGACCCATACACCACCACCACCAGCCTTTTCCTGACCCATACACCTCTGCCACACCTGTAGTTTACCACCTGAAGACTGTCCGTGACTTGGAGTGCCTTGGCCGTGACCTTTAGTTCCTTGAAAACAGTGCGTGTTGCCTTGTAGTTGTTGTTTCGTGCTCACAAACCTTTGCTCCATCATTTTCCCATGCTATGACCGACCTTTAGGAACACAAACCTGATCTAAAACCATGATGTAGCCGTGCCATTTCAGATCATAACTGAAGCATAGATGGTAGAAAGCAAGTGCAAACACTTTGGCTTTGTTTTATGCATCCAATTCTAGCATTGTTAATGGTATCTTGTGTTGAAACTTATATATTGTTTTATTGTTTGTTCAAATGTATCCAAGGAGATTCATCTTTGGCTCTCTCACTCAAATCATATTCGAGTTGTCATGCCTTCGTAGTCTTTGTATTGTGTGCTTTGGTGGCTATCTCCAGCTTTTAACAAGTGAGTAATTCTCACCAGACAATGTGTACTTATATAACTAGTAAACTGACACCATTTGAATCTGTAAAATTATATCATCCTGTTGTAACTGTTATATTATGATCATATAATGTTTACCCCTGTTATTACATATGTTATATCATCTATTACTGTTATCTCATGCTATTCTGTTTATTTATATCAGTTTATCACACTGCAAGTTCCCTGTAGATTAGAATCACTATGGGTTGAAATGATACATACCCGAACGGACTTTAGAATAAGGAAAAATCGTTATGGGCTGAAATGATAGGCCTGAACGGTTTTTATTTATTTATTTATATTACTTGGGATTGCGGGTTTGAAATGATAAAACCCGGTTTTTCTTTGTAAACTGCGGATTGAAATGATACATATCCGTATCACTTGACCTAGGCTAGAAAATTATATACAGACCCGTGGTTTATATATTTTTCTGAAATTTTTAAAATACTTTTTTTAACGTAAATATTATGGTATTTTGATTTAAATTTCATTAAAATGATTTCTATAAAGTATTTGTGATTTTCTACAAATTAAATAAGTGAATTAAGTAAATGGTGAAGTAGAATTTGAAATATAAGTTAATTTTGGAATTTATGATTTTGTTTATAAATGGAATTTTTGTAAAGTAAGAAAATATGACAAATTTGATTTAAAGATGAATTTAATGATTTTTATTAAGTAATAATAATGTTTTAAAGGTGTTAATGATTTTGTATAAATTAAAATATGGAATAAATGAACATTTAAGCTGAATTTGGAAATATAACTTAAATTGAATTTTGTGAAATTTGTTTAAAAGTGAAATTTTAATTAAGTAAAATAAATAGAAATAAGCTATATTTTTGGAAATTTAAACTTAGTTGTTAAGTTAATAATTTAATTAAAGAAATGAAAATTTAATTGTTATTAAATTTGATTTTTGTATGGAAATTTGACTTTATAAAATCATAGAAATAAAGGTATTTAAATGATTGTGTTAAATGTGAAATATATGATTTTATAAGTTAAAATGATTTATATTAAAAGTTAATTATTTGTGGAATTGTAAATAAAACTCTGAATTTGATTTGACAGCATTTTTGAAATGTATGTAAAAGATATTACAACATTTTGTAATTGCTGTAGTTGTTTAAATGAACTAAAGAGTTAATTTGGAATAAAGGCTATTATAGCACTTTGTAAGTGCTATAGTGGTTAAACTTAACATTTAAGTTTATTTTAATTTTAATGGAAATATATTACAGCATTTAAGTGCTGTCGTTTTGTTAAATGAACTATTTTAAACTATAACTTTACGTAGCATTTTGTAAGTGCTACGGAAACTATATTTTGTTGTTTTAATAAATTTTAATGAAAAATAATTTTTGGAAAATGATATAATTTTTGAAATAAAATGTTAAAAATGCTAAAGATAATGAAGAGACATTTAAATGGTTTTAAATGGAAGAATTTGATTTTTATGTGAGTTTTAAAATGGTATTTAAATTTAATAAAAAGAATGGATTTAAATGGTATTTAAATGAAATATAAATGAATGATGTTTTGAATAATATTTTGATATTTTGAAATGTATACAAATGATTTTGAATTTATGAAATATGGGATATTTAAGCTTTGAAATATACTAAAGATTGAATATTGTATTTTATGAATTAAACCTATATTTGAAATTTATAAGATTTGAAATGGTTTGTTAGTAAACTGAATTTGAGTTGAAAGTGATGGTTTGAAATAAAAATTAAAATTTTGAAATTTGGGTTTAATTTAATAAATCTGTAAATATGTAGAATTAATAGATGATTTCAAATATATGTTTTCGAAATGTTGTGATTTACAAAGTATAATGATTTCAAATGTTTTAGTTTCAAAGAATTATAACTTTGAAAGTATAGACTATTTGAAAGGTGAATATATGTTTGAAATGGAAATGATATTGTTTGAAATGGGTATAGTTTTGAAATAAAAATGATTTTTGGTTTCGAAGTATAACTATCAAAGATATGATATTTTGATATATTGAAATGATTTGAAAAGAAGTTTGAAAGGATACGATATTTTAGAATATTGAAATGATTTGGAAATGATAAATCTTTATTTTGATAAAGACATGATTTTGAAATGATATCTTATTTTGAAGTAAAGTATTGTTTTTAAAAGTTATAACCACGGGTTATAATAACGATTGGTTGGCAAAGAGACCGGGATCGGATATGGACATACTCTCTGTCGATACCGAAAACCACTTTGACAACCGTGTACGCGGTGGAGATTCCAGAATGAAGTAGGATGGTGGCGACGTTCTTAAGGTATGTTACGTGGACCCAACTCCCGTGAGTTGGCATAAGGTGGCTAAAACAGGAGCGATTGACGGACCAAGGAGGTAGCACCTCTTATCGGACACACTTCTTCGATACCATTCTATTACTTGTGATTGATTTGGTGGCCACCCTTGATTGGGAGTGTTGTTCGAGGTGGGCGGTAGTGGCTGCTATGCGTCACCACTAGTCCGGATGCGTAATTGGTATATCTACCCTGGCATTGCCTAGTTGTGCCGTGTCACCTACCATATCGAGCTTTACTACGATTATGATTTTAAGATCCGACCGCGTTAAGGTTCTTCATCCCCTTAACGCTATTTTCTATATGATTATACTTTACCGATTAGACATTATTATAATAGCGAATATTACCACATAGTAGATAGTTTAACAGATCCTTAAAGAATGGGCGGTCCCAAGCATTCTTTAAGTTACTTGTACCTTATTACAGTTCACTTGAGTTGGTTTATATTATATAAGTATATATTGTCCTGACTCGAGTGTTTGTGTTTTGCTTTACGCTCGGGTCAGCCTGAGTATTCACAGATTTGGATTTCCACCTTCTGGAGATTTGAATCGCTGGAGATTATCTGCTAGTCTTGTTCTATCGACTTCAGTTAGGTTGCTCTGTTCAGCTTGTACTTGGTTATCTTATTTATACTTCCGTTGTACTCTATTTCTTCTATTGTATCTTATGTACTCTGATATATTTATATAGTAGCTTCATGAACTACTATTTCTTTTACTTCCGCTGCATTATTTTACTCTGTGTCTATGATCTGTGATTATATTTATTTACTACATATTCTGAGATTTGCCAAATTTTATTTACAACGCGGTATTTTGAGCAATTCAATTCCGGCATGAGTGTCTACCTATACACTTATAATGGATGCGAATGGTTGAAAATATCGGGTCGTTACAGTTGGCATCAGAGCTTTGGCTTTGAGGCAAAACTCAGCATATGGAGTAGATTTATTTACAGAATCACTTTCGTTCGAGTTTGAATCTTTTCCTCTTGATTCGAATTTCCTTTGAATTTTTGGAACGTTCCCTGTGGTTCCAAAATTCATTCTTGTCCCTCACTATTCATCTTCTTTTGATTCTGGAGTATTCCAAAACTCCACTTCGAATGATCTTTATAGTGAATTGGCGGTCTCGCCAATATTCTAATTTTCTTATAAAAGGGTGAAACTCCTTTACAATTAGCATCGATTCACCAGAGATTTATATTTATCCTTAGTTTAGATGCTAATATCTTTTGTTATTCCAAACTCTATCTCTTGAGATCGGATGTAGATTTACCCCAGAAAAATCCACATTTTGATCTTATTCATTAAGTCACGGTTGACCAGGTTAAGGTTGCCCGTGATTTATCTAAGCTTATCCATCTTCATATTTTGTTAATTAATCATCTTGTCTTTGTTTCTAAACTATCTCCAACATTTTGAATTGTACTTTTAAATCTATATTTTATTATATATTGTGTTGTTTGAGTTGTTGATGTCGATTTGGGTTTCCGATCGATTCGTCTGATCAACGCTATCGATAGGATTTCTAAAACACTTTGACAGAACAAACCGATACAATATTATTTTAAAATTTGGTTAATTAAATATATTTTAATATATAAGTAAATTTATGGAACTTAATAAATTGGTTTAAATTGATTATTTAAAATGATAATACTTGATTTATCATTTATTGTTCTATAAAGGAATTTATAAATAGTTGTTTATAAATTTATTTGGGAACTGAAATGAATTTAAAACAAGAAATTTAAAGAGTTTAATTTCCGATGGATTTCAAACCTTGTGTTTAAAATTTTTAAAAGGATATTATTTAAAGTATTTTTGAATAAATTTTTTTTGTCTCTAAAGGATTTTAAAGTTTAAAAATTAAGTGCTCTTCTCTTTGTCACTGGAAAATAATTTCGGTGATGACTGCAGCATCATCGACGTTCATTTTCGAGTTTCGAAGTGAAGAAACCATTCTGTAGTCTTGCTACAGCTTTGTTTTGGGAAACTTGATTGATATAAATTTCTAAAATATGATTGATTTATAAAATATATAGATATATATTTAAATTTGATTTGACAAATTATGTACATACATTTATCTATCTCTAAATGGTTTGAAAGGAATCGGAGATTTTATTCTTAAATTCTATCTTAAATAATAACTTCAAGTATAAAAAGAAAATCAAAATTTTGAATAAATATTCAAGCTTGAAATGATTGAATTAGAATGTTTATAGTGTATATTAATTTTAGAAAGTTTATTTGTATAATTCTCAATTGCATTCCAATATAACTTACCTTAATTTTTAGAAGTTAATAATGTAATTGGATAATATACAATATAAAAAGATTTTTATAAATAAAATTTAAGTGGTTATAATAAATATTATACACTTAAATTTTAGTTATAAAAAGAATAACAGAGGTAAATAGACTAAAAGGTTAATTGAATAATTTACAATATAAATGATGTTAAGGGAATTAGGAATAAATTAAAATGGTTATAATAAGTGTAAGTATATTTAACATAGGTGATAAAATATTGAAAGTGATAAATTTAATTATAATTAGGAATAGAGAAGAATTAAATTTATTAAGTACATTATGAGTATAATAATGATTTTTCCAATCCATGATTTCTGAAATTGTTAGTTTAAGAAAATTGGATGATAAGATAATGTAATTAGAGGTAGTTAAGATTTATTTAACTTGTGTAAAATTAATTATCAGTTTAAGCTGAAACCATGGAAATTTCAAACCTATTATCTTATTTTGTTTTCAAACTGTCTTTTGGTTATTCTTATTTTCCTCATCTTGCTACAGACTGGTATAGGAATCTTTTTATAATCTTTCTGTTAAGAAATCTTTCTATAATCTTTAATAATCTTTGGTACTTATTATAATCTGAGCATTGCTTGCCATCCACCTTGTTAAACTTACCTATAACAATAGTTGTCAGGTATAATCTCAATCTCCTTGTCATCTTGTCTTAATCTTATTTCACTCTATTTTTTCTGTGCTTTCCCGTACTTCATTCCTTTTCGGGGACGAAAAGTTTTGAGTGGGGGAGAGTGTAACAACCCTAGATTTTGCATATATTTTAATTTTGACTTTATTTTAATTTTAAATTATTTAAACTTTTTCTATTTCAAACATTTCATTTTTAAAATAAAACTTAATTATTAGGTGAATTATAATTTCAAAATGGTGTAATTTGGATATTTTACTGAAAAATGGATTTCTAGTCAAACTAGTCAAACTTTGACTTTTAACTTTTAAATTTAAATATTAAAATTCTTAAATTTTATCTTTTATTATGAAAATAGATTTAATAACTTGAATACAGCTTTTCGTTTCGTTGGAAACGGAGTTAAATTGTAGAAGTTATGTAATTTTCAATTTTGTGTATAAACTGTTTATTTTGCAATATTATTTATTTTAAATCATATAAATTATATTTTTATTGTCATATTTTGTTTTAATATGTGGTAATAGGTTATTTAATGTCTTTTAATATTTTTAAAATGATAATATAATTTTTCTAAAGTATACTTGAATTTATTTTAATTTATAAAGCCTAGTTTCCATTTTTTTTGCTATTTTCTTCATTAAATTATATTTAATTAAATTTTATTTATTTATTTTTGTGAATTAATTTTTATTGTGTGTTCTTATCTTTATTTATAAATATTTTTCAAGTACATAAAGATTGTCTAAAGTTCATTTGAATTTGTTTCAAATTTATAAAGCCTAGTTATGTATATATTGCCATTTTCTTTATTTATTTGATTTTTATTTATATTTATTTATTTTCTTTTCTTATTTATTTTATTTTCTGAGTTTATTTATCTTTATTATCAGCCTTGTTATGTATTTATAAAATTAAAATGAATTTGTGGAAATTTGAAAAGACTTGAAACTCTTAGATTTCCAAAGTCTTTTCCTCTTCCGACCTTTCATTTTCCCAACTCCTCTCTTTATTGATTTTGGCCGTATACTTCAATTCTCTTCAGCCTCATCTTCATTTTCACGTGAATTACACTTCCTCAAACATTCCTCAACAAAAAAAATACGGCCATCTCCTTGTTATTCAAAAATTTGGTAAAAAACATCTTTTCTTTTCATGTTTTCTTTGTTTTCTTTTGTGATTTGCACTTGCCTTCTTCATCTCTATTGGATCGGCCTCCTTCCTCCTCCACCTTGGCCACCTCCACCACCACCCCCTCTGAACAACAGCACCTCCAGCACCTTCCCATGCCATAGCCGAGCCCCTATGTGATGAAACTCCACCAAAGTTGCACAAACATCACCTATATGCATACAAGCCGAGCCATCCACCTTCCATCACCTCTCTCCACCACATGGCTGACCATATATCACCACCACCTCCTGTTCCAGACCTGACACATCATGCCACATCACCACCTGACCCCCTGAGCCATGGCCATGCCCCTCCATGCCTTGCCCGAGCCTTGTAGTGGCCTTGAACTCATGCTTTTGCCTTGTATTGGTAGTTTCTACATCACCAAATGTTGCACCACTTTCTCTAGGTTAGGCCGACCCATACACCACCACCACCAGCCTTTTCCTGACCCATACACCTCTGCCACACCTGTAGTTTACCACCTGAAGACTGTCCGTGACTTGGAGTGCCTTGGCCGTGACCTTTAGTTCCTTGAAAACAGTGCGTGTTGCCTTGTAGTTGTTGTTTCGTGCTCACAAACCTTTGCTCCATCATTTTCCCATGCTATGACCGACCTTTAGGAACACAAACCTGATCTAAAACCATGATGTAGCCGTGCCATTTCAGATCATAACTGAAGCATAGATGGTAGAAAGCAAGTGCAAACACTTTGGCTTTGTTTTATGCATCCAATTCTAGCATTGTTAATGGTATCTTGTGTTGAAACTTATATATTGTTTTATTGTTTGTTCAAATGTATCCAAGGAGATTCATCTTTGGCTCTCTCACTCAAATCATATTCGAGTTGTCATGCCTTCGTAGTCTTTGTATTGTGTGCTTTGGTGGCTATCTCCAGCTTTTAACAAGTGAGTAATTCTCACCAGACAATGTGTACTTATATAACTAGTAAACTGACACCATTTGAATCTGTAAAATTATATCATCCTGTTGTAACTGTTATATTATGATCATATAATGTTTACCCCTGTTATTACATATGTTATATCATCTATTACTGTTATCTCATGCTATTCTGTTTATTTATATCAGTTTATCACACTGCAAGTTCCCTGTAGATTAGAATCACTATGGGTTGAAATGATACATACCCGAACGGACTTTAGAATAAGGAAAAATCGTTATGGGCTGAAATGATAGGCCTGAACGGTTTTTATTTATTTATTTATATTACTTGGGATTGCGGGTTTGAAATGATAAAACCCGGTTTTTCTTTGTAAACTGCGGATTGAAATGATACATATCCGTATCACTTGACCTAGGCTAGAAAATTATATACAGACCCGTGGTTTATATATTTTTCTGAAATTTTTAAAATACTTTTTTTAACGTAAATATTATGGTATTTTGATTTAAATTTCATTAAAATGATTTCTATAAAGTATTTGTGATTTTCTACAAATTAAATAAGTGAATTAAGTAAATGGTGAAGTAGAATTTGAAATATAAGTTAATTTTGGAATTTATGATTTTGTTTATAAATGGAATTTTTGTAAAGTAAGAAAATATGACAAATTTGATTTAAAGATGAATTTAATGATTTTTATTAAGTAATAATAATGTTTTAAAGGTGTTAATGATTTTGTATAAATTAAAATATGGAATAAATGAACATTTAAGCTGAATTTGGAAATATAACTTAAATTGAATTTTGTGAAATTTGTTTAAAAGTGAAATTTTAATTAAGTAAAATAAATAGAAATAAGCTATATTTTTGGAAATTTAAACTTAGTTGTTAAGTTAATAATTTAATTAAAGAAATGAAAATTTAATTGTTATTAAATTTGATTTTTGTATGGAAATTTGACTTTATAAAATCATAGAAATAAAGGTATTTAAATGATTGTGTTAAATGTGAAATATATGATTTTATAAGTTAAAATGATTTATATTAAAAGTTAATTATTTGTGGAATTGTAAATAAAACTCTGAATTTGATTTGACAGCATTTTTGAAATGTATGTAAAAGATATTACAACATTTTGTAATTGCTGTAGTTGTTTAAATGAACTAAAGAGTTAATTTGGAATAAAGGCTATTATAGCACTTTGTAAGTGCTATAGTGGTTAAACTTAACATTTAAGTTTATTTTAATTTTAATGGAAATATATTACAGCATTTAAGTGCTGTCGTTTTGTTAAATGAACTATTTTAAACTATAACTTTACGTAGCATTTTGTAAGTGCTACGGAAACTATATTTTGTTGTTTTAATAAATTTTAATGAAAAATAATTTTTGGAAAATGATATAATTTTTGAAATAAAATGTTAAAAATGCTAAAGATAATGAAGAGACATTTAAATGGTTTTAAATGGAAGAATTTGATTTTTATGTGAGTTTTAAAATGGTATTTAAATTTAATAAAAAGAATGGATTTAAATGGTATTTAAATGAAATATAAATGAATGATGTTTTGAATAATATTTTGATATTTTGAAATGTATACAAATGATTTTGAATTTATGAAATATGGGATATTTAAGCTTTGAAATATACTAAAGATTGAATATTGTATTTTATGAATTAAACCTATATTTGAAATTTATAAGATTTGAAATGGTTTGTTAGTAAACTGAATTTGAGTTGAAAGTGATGGTTTGAAATAAAAATTAAAATTTTGAAATTTGGGTTTAATTTAATAAATCTGTAAATATGTAGAATTAATAGATGATTTCAAATATATGTTTTCGAAATGTTGTGATTTACAAAGTATAATGATTTCAAATGTTTTAGTTTCAAAGAATTATAACTTTGAAAGTATAGACTATTTGAAAGGTGAATATATGTTTGAAATGGAAATGATATTGTTTGAAATGGGTATAGTTTTGAAATAAAAATGATTTTTGGTTTCGAAGTATAACTATCAAAGATATGATATTTTGATATATTGAAATGATTTGAAAAGAAGTTTGAAAGGATACGATATTTTAGAATATTGAAATGATTTGGAAATGATAAATCTTTATTTTGATAAAGACATGATTTTGAAATGATATCTTATTTTGAAGTAAAGTATTGTTTTTAAAAGTTATAACCACGGGTTATAATAACGATTGGTTGGCAAAGAGACCGGGATCGGATATGGACATACTCTCTGTCGATACCGAAAACCACTTTGACAACCGTGTACGCGGTGGAGATTCCAGAATGAAGTAGGATGGTGGCGACGTTCTTAAGGTATGTTACGTGGACCCAACTCCCGTGAGTTGGCATAAGGTGGCTAAAACAGGAGCGATTGACGGACCAAGGAGGTAGCACCTCTTATCGGACACACTTCTTCGATACCATTCTATTACTTGTGATTGATTTGGTGGCCACCCTTGATTGGGAGTGTTGTTCGAGGTGGGCGGTAGTGGCTGCTATGCGTCACCACTAGTCCGGATGCGTAATTGGTATATCTACCCTGGCATTGCCTAGTTGTGCCGTGTCACCTACCATATCGAGCTTTACTACGATTATGATTTTAAGATCCGACCGCGTTAAGGTTCTTCATCCCCTTAACGCTATTTTCTATATGATTATACTTTACCGATTAGACATTATTATAATAGCGAATATTACTACATAGTAGATAGTTTAACAGATCCTTAAAGAATGGGCGGTCCCAAGCATTCTTTAAGTTACTTGTACCTTATTACAGTTCACTTGAGTTGGTTTATATTATATAAGTATATATTGTCCTGACTCGAGTGTTTGTGTTTTGCTTTACGCTCGGGTCAGCCTGAGTATTCACAGATTTGGATTTCCACCTTCTGGAGATTTGAATCGCTGGAGATTATCTGCTAGTCTTGTTCTATCGACTTCAGTTAGGTTGCTCTGTTCAGCTTGTACTTGGTTATCTTATTTATACTTCCGTTGTACTCTATTTCTTCTATTGTATCTTATGTACTCTGATATATTTATATAGTAGCTTCATGAACTACTATTTCTTTTACTTCCGCTGCATTATTTTACTCTGTGTCTATGATCTGTGATTATATTTATTTACTACATATTCTGAGATTTGCCAAATTTTATTTACAACGCGGTATTTTGAGCAATTCAATTCCGGCATGAGTGTCTACCTATACACTTATAATGGATGCGAATGGTTGAAAATATCGGGTCGTTACAGGAGATACTGTGGAGCTCAGTGGCGAGCTGGATGGCGAGACGTATCACTTGTATATGATATTATTTATTCCGCTGTGTATTCTGTATGAGGACAAGTTCATATAACTGCCCAGTTGTGTTGTATATTGTTGTTGTAAACTCTGATGATGTAATGTATAAAATCATATAGTTCTTTGTTTTAAAGATTATTCATTTATCTATTATATATTGTTCCGCTGCGATATGTGAGATTCTGATATTGTTCTGTGTTTTTCTGTTGTTTCTTCTTTCTTTTTCTTCAGTCTTCTTCTACCTCTTTTTTTTCTCCATAACAATTCGGTTTTCCGGCATTCGATTGCTCGGCAGTTGATATAGTGGACGTATTAATGTCGATTTTCGAGTGTCGAAAAATCGCAAACGTTACATTTGGTATCAGAGCATATGGTTAAGCGATAACCTTGGCTCTGTTGGGAATTACTCATTAGAGATAGAGTCAGTAGTACTCTAGAATGAGTGTGAGTGTAATAATAGATATGAGCGCGTATTTGTTAGTGAATATGAAAGTGTTTTATATTGTGTTTGCTTATCCGTTGAGCTGTTTACGAATTCTGGTCGGTATGTGGGACGCCATATTATCGATAGGGGTTTCTAAACACTTAAACGAGGCAAGTCGACATGGTATCACTTGAAATTGGGTAAATGAAATAATTTTACCTCGATTATATTTTGCATATAAAGAAATAATTTTTCAGAATTATTGAAGTGTATATATTTGATTGTTGGTTGTTGAAAATGTAAGAATATATATATGTTAATAAAAGTTGTTTGAATAAACCAAATAAAAACAACAATTGTAAAAGAATGAAGTATATAAGCAAGTAAATTATTAAGTATGGAATTATAATTAATATGATTTGCAATTGTGAAATAATCTTGTATAAGTAAAGTAAAACAGTGAAATTATATGAGAAAAGCATTTATAAATGTGATTTATAAACAAAAGGAAATTTTTAAAAGAATAAAAAGCATTGAATTCACTAGTGTTGCTGGGAAATAAAAAGGGTAATGACTGCAGCATCATCAGTATCATTTTCAAGTTCTATGTGATTGATTTGCTACCTTAATAAATTGAAAATTGAAGTTTTATTGTGATAAACAAAATTTAAATTAAGATTCAAGTTGAAATTGATGAATATAAGTAAAATGAGTTTTGGACTTATAATATGAGATAATATATTCAGCTTTGGTCAAGTTAAATAAATTAAATCGGATTGAATTGGATTTGATAGGTGATTATTTAATATGATGTGAATTTAACTAAAGGAAAGTTAAATAAATTGAATTGGATTTAAATGTGGAAATTTAAGTTAAGTTAAACAAATGATGTTTAATTGGAATATAACTTAAGTGATGTTAAATGAAGTTGATTTTGATATCAAAGTAAATTAATAAAGTGAATTAATGAACTGAAGTGATGGATTTGAACTTGAGTTATATAAATAAAATTCAACTTCATTTGTTAAATGAATTAGCAATTGAATTGAACAAATGGATTGAATATTAATCAATCGAATGTAAGTAAACTGATATGGAATAATGGATGTTAGTGTTAATTCATTAAAAGCTAATAAATTGGAATTTGAATGAATCGAATGAAAGTCAATTTAATATTAAACCAATTGGAATTAAAAATGTTGAACCAAATTGAATGTGAAGCAATGTAAATTTAATAAATTTGGTTGTGTTGAATATGAATTGGTTGTTAGATGGTTGTTAGTTGCTTATATTTAATTCATTAAGTGTTAATGAAATTGAATTAGTGAAATTGAAAGCTATGTAATTGAATTTGAATTGGAAGTGAACTAACTTGAATTTAAATTAGTGAATGTAAACTAATTGAAAATGAATGAATGAATGTCATTGCATATAAATTGGTTGTAAACAATTACAAGTGATATTGAAATTTTATAAGTTGCTTATAAACCTTGTTTAGTATGCATTTCTTTTAATATGCATATATTGTAGTTGTTTAAAAGAGTAAAATTGTTAATAACTTTATATATATGTCACTTACGTGTTTAAACTGAGTAAATACAGGTACCGGGACTACCGTTCGGCTGGGTTGATTGCGCTAAAATGGTTAATTAATAACTGCTTTGCTTAAAAATGCTAAAGAGGTACGCCTACGCAATAAAAAATAGGAAATATGAACTGTTTTTCTGCTTTTTCGACCGTGTGGGTCGATGTATATATATTTATGTCTATTGTGATCCTACTACGATCGAACCGCGCAAAGGAGACGCTGGCGAATTTTTCTGAAAATTTAAGGCATTAGAAAATTTTCGGGAAATTTTGGAAAATTTGTGAAAACTAAAATTTGATTTTGAGTTAAAAGTTAAACGATATAGTTTGTTTTGAAAAGTATAACTAAGTATAGATTTGGAAAACTTAGTAAATTTTTTGAAAGAGTTTGACTATTGGATTTTGGGAAAGTTAAACACTTAAGAGATTTGAAATCTAATTCGAACGGTTTGTTTTGAAAAGTTAATGAATTTGGGGCATTTTTCTTACTTTGCAATTTCGAGGACGAAATTCTTTTAAGGGGGGAGTTTGTAACGACCCAGAATTTCCATCATTTGAAATTCGTATATTTAATTTATTTTAAATATTAATAAGTAAGATTTGGAAGTCGAATTAATTTAATTTCGATATAGTGATTTAATTGGGCGATTAAATTATTAATTTAATACTTGAAATTGGGTAAATAATTGAAATCTGAATTAAATGTGTATAAAAATGATTTATAAAGTTATATTAAATCATATTGGAGTTAGTATGATGTTTGTAGAACTTTTAAAATCAAATTAAAAGTTAATTTGTGAAAATTGAATATTTTAATATTTAATTGACGACTAAAAATAGTCATTTTTCAAACAGTCTCAGATTTTGACGAAACTAGTTTCATCGGATCCATAATGTGAATTTATTGTAAGGTTTCAAATTTCGTGTCAATCGGATTTACCGTTTGTCCGCGGCAAGCCAAAACGCATCGAAATCGTTTTTAATCGATTTGATTTAAATTGATCGTTTATCTCTGTAACTCACACATACGATCGAATTGGCTCTCGATACCTATTCCATTGTGTCCGGAATGCGGGTAAAACCTTAGAAACGCCAGTCACCGCGTGAGATTTGGAGTTCGGAAAATCGGATGAATAGTGTTTTTCGTTGGATTTTATATAAAATGACCCATCTCTTTCTACATTTGCAAAACCCTAGTTTATTATCTTCAGCCGCCACTTCTAGTATTCAATGGCCGAAACTCTACCACCTTCTCCCTCATTTATCTCGAAATCCATCAGCAATTAGCCGAAACTTCCAACTAACAAATTGAAGAGCTCGCCGAGTACTTCACATCCAACGGTGGATTTTCGCTATCGTCGTCGTATGGAAGGGAAAATCGCTCGCGTTCGGTCGTCATTCGTGCATGTTTTTCCATAAAGAGAGGCGACCGAGCTCGGCAACTTTCTAGGCAATGGTGGCACTCGCGTTGAGCTACGTAACCATGGTGGCCGATCACCATCTCGTCGAGCAATGTGGTTGTGCAAATTTCGTGAACTAGGGCGGCCGATATGGGTTTGTCTCGTTCGCGTTTTACATAGGGAGGAAGAAGAACAGCATGCGGCCGAGATCTGCTCAAACAAAACGAACGGCTAAGATGCATTCTAGGTTAAAATAAAAAGAAATTATGGAATTAATTTTATATATATTAATTCGTGTAATCTTTGTAACATCATAACTTGTTCATATGAGGTCGAAAAATTACGAAACAAATTGCGTTGGAATCGTTTCGACGAGCTCTATGCAATGGAGCTGGTTTGGAGTCAATTGGAGTCAATCAAAATTTTGAGTAAAATTAAATGCGTGTTTAATTTTATTCGAAATAAAATACTACAACCGTTATTGAAAGCAAGGTGAGAACTGCTCACTCAATCGAATATTTTGTTTCGATTTAAATTTTAAATAGTTAGATTTAAAATTGCTTGATTGTGTGGATTGAATGATAATTGTTATCTATTGTGTTAAATAGACCCTATACGCCATTGTTTCCTAGAGATTTGACCAGGCAACTGAGTGCTCGGCATTGGGTAGTACTCGGCTTCCAGGGCTACTCAGCATTCAGTAGTACTCGGCTTCCAGGGCTACTCGGCATTCAGTAGCACTCGGCGACCAGGACTACTCGGCATTCAGTAGCACTCGACGACCAGGACTACTCGGCATTCAGTAGCACTCGGCGACCAGGACTACTCGGCATTCAGTAGCACTCGGCGTTTGAAAGCGCTCGGCATCGGAAGACATTTGGCATGTACAACTGCTCGGCATGGCTGTGTTGTTCGGCCGGAACCATCTTTCTGCCAAAGGCACCACCCGGCTAAAAGCAACATCCGGCCATAAATCTTGTTCGGCCAAGAAACATCGTTCAGCCAGAAGCATCATTCGGCTAAAGCATCGTTCGGCCAGGGACATTGTTCGGCCAGAAGCATTGTTCGGCTAAAGCTATCGTTCGGCCAGCACCAACGTTCGGCCAGAGACAACGTTCGGTCAAACGCTTCATTCATCCAGAGGCACGTTCGGCTTCGACTGATATTCGTTCTACTCTTCCCATGCAGCAAGCGCCTCATTCGGCATAAAGAGGGTGGTTCGGCATCCGAGTGATCGGCCTATTTAGTTCGGCATACGGCGACCACTCTATTCGGGCCAAGGTGTTCGGCTTCCGAGCCCACCTGGAAAGTCCAACCCATCTTTGCCTATAAATAGAGGGGCAGGGGCACAGTGAAAAGGGACCTTTTTTCGGAAACACTAAGGAGACTCTGCCATTTTTCAGACTCATCTTCTTTACTTAGCAACTCCATTCAAGTATTTGATCTACGAATTGTATTTTTAATCATTCATTAAGAAGATCAATAAAGTTTAACCTCAAAGTGGACGTAGGCAATTACGCTAAACCACTATAAATCCGGTGTTCTTACTTTCTACATTTGAATTAGCATATTCTCCTTTGTTTAATTTATCTTCATCATTTATATCTCTTCACAATCTTTCTCAACGAGGTTAGTGACCAATTTTGGTGCTAACACTTTGGTGCTTTCACTGAGAATTGAATTCTCAGACCTCAAGGATCTGCTTTGAAGCTACTGGATTGAAAATATCCCCCGAAGGAGATCCGACTCATTGATAGGACATCCGTTGATTCTACTCAGAGTTCATACCAGTAACTCTAGAATGGCAAGACCACGTACCAGGTCAGCTTCTCATAATACGGATGCCCATGAGACTGCTAGCGTGCAACAAGCAGGACCTAGCAATCAACCAGCGATTCCGGGTGTAGGAATTGCCTCCCAGGACCAGACTCCAGTTGTCACCAGAATAGAGTTCAACGACTTGATGAGAGAACTCAGGGAAAGCAGGAGACAACTAGGAGAGCAGATGCAAGCTAACGCCAACCTGATGGCACAACTCACTCAACAGCAGCAACAGAATGCTGGGGGCAATCCCGCTCCTTATTCCTCATCCGACAGCTCAACTTCCTCTGATGAACCTCCCAGGCGCAGACGCCGTAAGATGAAGCTGCGCGGGCAGATGCTGCTGTTCAAACAGTTGGAGACCGTGACCAAGCAGGAGCTGGAAACTTAGGAACTGGAGTGCAGGTGGAGGCTGGAGGCCCAGACCATCAAAACGCCAACGATGTCGAACCTCAAGATGCACGTTTGGTAGATCGCCAGGAGAGGAGGCATCAGCATGGACAGTCGCGTAGAACAGACTCTAACCTTCCACCTTCCATACAAACACCAGATCTGACAGCCATGGTCAGCAATTAATGAAAGAAAATCAAGGCTTATCGAATGACGATTGGGGAATATCAAGAAGTCATACTCCATTCACAGATGTTGTGCTGCAGGCGGCGTACCCCAGAAAGTTTAGTATGCCAACTATCCCTGCGTATAAGGGAAAGACTGACCCTAGACAACATGTCATGAGGTACGAGTGGATGATGGATTCAGCTAGAGCAAATGATGCAACCAAGTGTAGATGCTTTCCGATTACTCTGTCTGGGATCGCTGCTATGTGGTTCACCCGACTTCCTCCGCGGTCCGTATCGAATTTCGAGGAGTTGGCAAAGAAGTTTATTGAGTAGTTCAGAATACACACTACTCGTCCAAAGGACGTAATGTCTCTATCAAGTGTAATCCAAAATCCTGGGGAGTCATTGAAGGAATATTTGCAAAGATTCCATGTTGCGGCAACTGAAGTCAGTAATCCCAATGATCATGCAATTCTAATGGCTGTAATGAGAGGTGTGGATCCGGATTCTGAATTTGGAGACTAGTTGGCAGGAAAACCTCCGACTACGCTAGAACGTTTTTACTCAAAGGCGCACCAGTTCATAAGAAGAGAGGAAGCTAGGTGGGTAAGGCGAGATAAGACACTAGGACCTATCCAAGAATCCGTGAAAAGCAACATTGCTGTGAAGCAGTCCGGAGACAACACAGGAAAGGTCCAAGTCAATGTCCAGAACAAGCCTGGGCAGCCTAAGGAGTCCAGAGGAAGAAATCAAGGGAAGAAGAGAGAAGCGGGGAAGTGGAAGCCGAGAATTCCGAGCTACAACGAGTATACCCCGCTGAATGCGTCTCTTGAGAATATTTACCTCTCAACCTGCAATACCTTTCAGTACAGAAAGCCACGTCCAAAAGAGTCAACCGAGGAACAGAAACAGATTGGAAAATACTGCCGCTTCCATGAGACCTACGGGCACAATACGGAAGAATGCAGACACCTACACGATGCCATAGAGAAGTTGATCAGGCAGAAGAAGTTGCATGAATTTGTGAAGGATCCTCGAGAAGGAGGACAGGGAACATCCAACCCAGGTCGTGCTCCAGTTCCGCGTCATCCCGATGAACCTGCCCGGACTGTGGGAAGACTAGTCATAAACACGATCATCGACGGACCACACCCCGCGGATAAGAACTGACAGGAGATGGAGCGGTACGCTAGTGCCCTGAAGCATGCAGATTTCGAATGTTGTTCGAACACGGAGGATGGGACCCCTGCTAAGCAGCTGCGCGTGATGACAGATGATATAGTGTTCAGAAACAGAGATGCTGACCAAGTGAAGCCCCAACCATCGACCCGATGGTCATATCTGCGACAATCGGACCGCCTTATGTGAAAAGGATTTCGATTGATTGTGGAAGTTCTGTCAACATCATCTTCAAGAAGGCTTATGACCATATGAAAATGGAAACAAAGGACTTGAAGCCGTCCAAAGCCCGTATACATGGCTTTAATGGCGCAGCGACCGATGCTGTGGGGTATGTCGAGTTACCAGTTGAACTGGGACAAGGCGAACGTCGGAGGGTGCGAATCCTACCCTTCGTAGTTTTGGATGTGGATTCTCCGTATAATGTTTTCTTGGGCCGACCGGCCCTGGCTGAGTTTAGGGCGGCATTATCCCCGTGGTGCTTGACTTTGAAATTCCCGACTGACAAAGGAGTAGGAGTTGTTCATGGCGACCAGGCGACCGGTCGGGCATGTTATGTGGCAGAGCTCAGAGAGGCCCATCGGAGGGAGAAAGGAAAGGTTGTGGACATTCCTGTCCGCATCCTTAATAATGATGATTGACAAGTAGTGCCCGAGCCCTGGCTCGGGCATAATTCTCGGATCTTCAGAGACATAGATCCGAGAGATGACGATGAGAAACCCAGGGAAGAAAAGGCAGCGCCGGTTGAATTAACGATTGACATTTTAGTCAGCCAAGACGATCCATCACGAGTGCTGAAGATCGGATCACAACTCGGCCCCGTAATGACTGAAGCCCTTAGTGATTTCCTCCGGGCAAATCTTGATGTTTTTGCCTGGGTGCATTCCGATATGTGCGGGATTTCTCCCGCCATTACGAGTCATATGTTGAACATAGACCCGAAACACGTCCCAGTTAAACAAAAAAGAAGAGGAATGGACCCAGAGAGATCCGCTGCTCTCAGAGAGGAAGTGGACAAACTCAAAGCCAATGGGTTCGTCCGCGACGCCCTCTACCCTGAATGGGTATCGAATCCCGTATTGGTGAAAAAGGCGAATAGGAAATGGAGAACTTGCGTAGATTATTCCGACATGAATAAAGCGTGCCCCAAGGACAGTTTCCCATTGCCTAGAATTGATCAGTTAGTCGACTCCACTGCAGGACACGAGCTGTTATCATTTATGGATGCATACTCGGGTTACAATCAAATCCCGATGCATATTTCGGACCAAGAACACACCAGCTTCGTCACAGATGTCGGGCTATATTGCTATGTAGTAATGCCCTTCGGACTGAAAAACGCAGGAGCGACTTATCAGTGTTTGGTGAATCGAATGTTCAAAGACCAGCTTGGTAGAACGATGGAAGTCTATGTGGATGACATGCTCGTGAAGTCACGACAGTCAAACGACCACATTCGAGACTTGGTTGAGATGTTCGACATACTCAGGTATTATGGAATGAAGATCAACCCTCTGAAGTGTTCCTTCGGCGTTGCGTCGGGGAAGTTTTTAGGATTCATCATCAATGCTAGGGGAATTGAAGCTAACCCAGAAAAGATTCAAGCTATTCGAGATGTGCAAGTGCCCAGGACTATAAAACAGGTACAGAGTTTGAATGGAAAAGTAGCTGCGCTGAGTCGTTTCATATCCAGGGCCACGGACAAGTGCATCCCTTTCTTTGATATAATAAAGAAAGGGAAGAGGAATTTCGAGTGGACATCCGACTGTGAGGAAGTATTCCGGGGACTGGTGAGGCATCTGGAGAGTCCACCAGTGCTGTCAAAACCAGTGGACCATGAGATGCTGTACGTGTACTTGGCCATATCCCCACATGCTATAAGTGCGGCTTTGGTTCGTGAGGAGGACCGAATACAGAAGCCGGTGTATTATGTTAGCAAGCGTTTAACGGGGGCAGAAAGAAATTACGCTAAAATCGAGAAATTGGCCTATTGCTTGGTGATTGCATCACGTAAGCTGCACCCATACTTTCAAGCACACTCAGTCAGTGTTTATACCGATCAACCCCTACGGCAGGTACTCCAACGACCAGAAACTTCTGGAAGATTGTTAAAATGGAACATCGAGTTGAGCCAGTTCGATATCGCCTACTTGCCACGAAGAGCCATACAAGGGCAAACGTTAGCAGATTTCATCGTTGAGTTTACCATACCCGACGAACCAGATAATCGCGATGTCATCCCCCATGTTCAATGGAAATTGTACACCGATGGGGCATCAAACGACCGTTGCTTCGGCGCTGGCGTAGTTCTTGTAACTTCGGAAAATCGATCGGTTTGTTACGCTCTGAAGCTCGATTTCCCGGCTACAAATAACGAAGCAGAATATGAGGCACTGATTGCGGGCTTGAAACTCATTGGAGAACTCGGGGTAAAATCAGTTGAAATCTTCTGTGACTCACAGTTGGTGGTCTACCAGGTGCGAGGAGATTATCAAGCAAAGGGGCAGAAGCTTGCTCCGTACCTTGTTCTGGTTCAAGAACTGCTATCAAACCTTGAGCGTTATGACATTTCGCATGTCCCGCGTGAACAGAACAAAGAAGCCGACTTATTGGCAAAATTCGCAAGCACTGGCGACGCTCAGCAAATGGGACTGTTTCCCATTGAGGCATTGCATGCCCCAAGTATAGACGCGATGAAAGTTGATTCTATGTTGGAAACAGGAATCGAGAGGGAATCGTGGATAACCCCGTTCAAACTATACCTAACAACCGGGGCCTTACCAGTAAAAAGGAGCGAAAGACGACAGGTCCTTCGAAAGGCCGCGCGATACGTGATGCAGGATGGATTGATGTATAGGAAGGGGTTCTCAGTCCCCTTATTACGATGCATCGCTCATGATGAGACGAAACGGGTCTTGAAGGAGGTACATGAGGGGGAATGCAGTGACTATACTGGGGGGCAAACGCTAGCAAAAAAGATCCTCTGTTATGGATATTACTGGCCGACCGTAAATCGGGACGATGCAGACTACGCAAGGAAATGTGACAAGTGTCAAAGATATGCGAAAGTCCCGAGGACTCCATCAACAGAACTCACACAAATGGTTAGTCCCTGGCCATTTGCAATCTGGGGAATCGACATAATCGGCTCTTTGCCTATATCCAAAGGTGGTGCGAAATACGCGATAGTTGCAGTTGACAATTTCACAAAATGGGCTGAGGTAGAACCTTTGGCCACAATTACCTCTAAGAAGGTCATTAACTTCGTTGTACGAAACATTATATGCCGCTTTGGCCTCCCTCGTTCCATCATTATGGACAACGGGACACAATTTGAAAGCAGAGAGTTCAAAGAGTTCTGTTTAAAGTATGGCATTGAGAAGAAATTCGCCGCCGTTACACACCCAAAAGCTAACGGACAAGTCGAGGCCGTTAACAAAATAATCAAGTCCATACTGAAGAAGAGTTTGGAGAAGGTCGGAGGCAAGTGGGTAGATGAGCTCCCGACGGCATTATGGGCTTATAGAACTACCCACAAGTTCGCGACCGACCACACTCCGTTCGCCTTGGCATACGGCTCGGAAGCCGTTATACCCGTGGAACTTGAAGTTCCATCGCATCGAGTGACATATTATGATCCCAAGACGAATAAGGACCTCTTGTTGGAATCGCTGGACTACTTCGATGAAAAACGTGAAGAGGCCGAATTAAGGGCGGCAGCACATAGGCACCGAGTCAAGCGTTACTACGACGGCAGAGTCCGCCCAAGGATTTTTGATGTGGGTGATCTCGTTTTGAAACGAGTTTTCCCGGTACCGTCGCGTATGAATCCCAGCTGGGAAGGTCCGTACGTCATTGAATGGAAGCTTGGAGAGGGAACATTCAAGCTAGCGACCGTTGATGGCGTGACACTCCCCCGAGCATGGAACAGTGAACATTTGCGACATTATTACATTTAGTATGTTTCCTTCTTGTTTTAGGCACAGTTATTTCCTGTATGTTTCCATTCAGTCGTAACTTAGTTTCCTTTCAGCCATGTAATCAGGCGGTTTAGTTGTTTTTCATTAATAAAGGCTTGAAGCCGTATTTCTCATGAATTACTAATGTTTCTATATCTCATAATCGGGTGATGAATTACTAGAGCTACATTATTCTGTATGATGTGCAAACTCGTATTAACAATTTCAATCTCTGAGTCCCCAGAGTGCGGACCGGAGTACTCTAAGTCCCCGAAGCGCGGATTAGAGTATAAACGATCTCAATCTCCGAGTCCCAGAGTGCGGACTGGAGTACTCTAAGTCCCTGAAGCGCGGATTAGAGTATAAACGATTTCAATCTCCGAGTCCCCAGAATGCGGACCGGAGTACTCTAAGTCCCCGGAGCGCGGATTAGAGTATAAACGATTTCAATCTTCGAGTCCCCAGAGTGCGAATCGGAGTACTCTAAGTCCCCAGAGCGCGGACTAGGGTATAAACGATCTCAATCTTCGAGTCCCCAAAGTGCGAACCGGAGTACTCTAAGTCCCCGGAGCGTGGATTAGAGTATAAACGATCTCAATCTCCGAGTCCCCAGAGTGCAGACCGGAGTACTCTAAGTCCCCGGAGCGTGGATTAGAGTATAAACGATTTCAATCTCCAAGTCCCCAGAGTGCGGATCGGAGTACTCTAAGTCCCCAGAGCGCGAACTAGGGTATAAACGATCTCAATCTCCGAGTCCCCAGAGTGCGGACCGGAGTACTCTAAGTCCCTAGAGCGCGGACTAGGGTATAAACGATCTCAATCTCCGAGTCCCCTGAGTGCGGACCGGAGTACTCTAAGTCCCCGGAGCGTGGACTAGAGTATAAACGATTTCAATCTCTGAGTCCCCTGAATGCGGACCGGAGTACTCTAAGTCCCCGGAGCACGGACTGGAGTATAAATGATTTCAATCTCCGAGTCCCCTGAATGCGGACCGGAGTACTCTAAGTCCCCGGAGCGCGGACTAGAGTATAAACGATTTCAATCTCTGAGTCGCCTGAGTGCGGACCGGAGTACTCTAAGTCCCCGGAGCGCGGACTAGAGTATAAACGATTTCAATCTCCGAGTCCCCTGAATGCGGACCGGAGTACTCTAAGTCCCCGGAGCGCGGACTGGAGTATAAACGATTTCAATCTCTGAATCCCCTGAATGCGGACCGGAGTACTCTAAGTCCCCGGAGCGCGGACTAGAGTATAAACGATTTCAATCTCCGAGTCCCTTGAGTGCGGACCGGAGTACTCTAAGTCCCCGGAGCGCGGACTAGAGTATAAACGATTTCAATCTCCGAGTCCCCTGAATGCGGACCGGAGTACTCTAAGTCCCCGGAGCGCGGACTAGAGTATAAACGATTTCAATCTCCGAGTCCCCTGAATGCGGACCGGAGTACTCTAAGTCCCCGGAGCGCGGACTGGAGTATAAACAATTTCAATCTCCGAGTCCCCTGAATGCGGACCGGAGTACTCTATGTCCCCGGAGCGCGGACTAGAGTATAAACGATTTCAATCTCCGAGTCCCCTGAATGCAGACCGGAGTACTCTAAGTCCCCGGAGTGTGGACTGGAGTATAAACGATTTCAATCTCCGAGTCCCCTGAGTGCGGACCGGAGTACTCTAAGTCCCCGGAGCGCGGACTAGGGTATAAACGATTTCAATCTCCGAGTCCCCCGGAATGTGGACCGGAGCACTCTAAGTCCCCAGAGCGCGGACTAGAGTATAAACTATCTCAATCTCCGAGTCCCCTGAATGCGGACCGGAGTACTCTAAGTCCCCGGAGCACGGACTGGAGTATAAACGATTTCAATCTCCGAGTCCCCTGAGTGCGGACCGGAGTACTCTAAGTCCCCGGAGCGCGGACTAGAGTATAAACAATTTCAATCTCCGAGTCCCCCGGAATGTGGATCGGAGCACTCTAAGTCCCCAGAGCGCGGACTAGAGTATAAACTATCTCAATCTCTGAATCCCCTGAATGCGGATCAACTTACTATGAGTCCCTGGAACGGGAATTTAGAAAAAATTCTAAGTACTCAAGAAATATAGAACAAGAAGTATGCCACTCCGAAGAATCGTTCAAACGACTAAGGAACTAAACTTTATTTAATAGTCCAAAATGAGGTTACACAATTATTCATCCAAAACTTGGAGTCAAAAACCTATCTACATAAACTTCAGAAACAAAAGACGAAAGTAGTTACAAGACTTAAGCATAATCTCGTTGAACGAGTTTAACGACTATTTCTTTGGTTTCTTCTTCTTGTCTTCCATTGTTTTCTCGGACGATTCCTCTTCCTCACGCTTCTTCTTGGATTTCTTGCTTGCTAAAGAAGCGGAGTCAGGAGTGGGAGAAGGAACATTCAGCGGTTTGGATTTATCGGGAAGGATGATCTTCAAAGGCCTATTCCGCGGGTCGGTAAGTTCCAGAATCTCAGGCTCAACTTTGATCTCGACTTTCTTTTTCTCCTCTTCGGCGAGGCGCTCTTTCATGCTCATCTTCGAAGTATGTTCGGAGGCGCCAGTGATCTCGATTTCATAGCTCCCTTCGGCAGGAGATGAAGTGTCAAACTTATCATCATCTAGCGCCCCGATCACTTGAGCGTCAGGGCCAGGAGTTACACCCGCATGAGCAACATCGCTTGCTTTCTCTGCCTCCTCCTTGGCGTCATCGCTCCTCGGAGTTGGCTCGGGGTCAGAGCAGCCTGCATGAAAACATAAAGAATGAATATTAGAACGAATAACCACTGCTGGAAAGTGACAGATCTTTTAACTTCTGAAAAAAAGAGTTTCCTACCGGGTTTTGGCTGGCTATAAGTTGCGCGTGGAGTTTCACCCTCCAGAATAGGAGATAGCACATGAACGCCGAGCCCGGGATCTTCAGGATCGTAGCCGGCATGCTGCTCGAATGGGTCAAGTGTTGGCCGACCGGCCGGTTGAGCAGTGGGAGGAGCAGCAGTATGAGGAGCTGTAGTCTTAGCCCCAGATGGGCCAGCTTCATCACTTTTCTCTTTTGGAAGGGGAGAGCCTTTGCTATAAAGCGCCAAAGCTGCGGATAAATCCGCTGGCTCGTTCCCTCTAAGAAACTCCTTCACCAGGGCATCCTCATTGACTTCCTCAGAGCCCGACTCGATTTTCCTAATCTTCACTAAAGTTTCCCAGGCCTCGGCTAGGGATTCGAGATAGCCCTCGCCCAAGAATGTCAAGTCGCGATGCATAAGGACGCGGGCGCCATACTCAGCAATCAATGGGTCAAACATGCACTTGACCTCTTCCCTGCCGGCTTCTGCGGCCGCCTCGAGGCGAGAGTCAATCTCCTCCGCAACTTTTCTTTTGCCCTCCTCACGGGCTTCGTCTTTCATTTTTTCAACCCCAGCAAGTTCTTCATCGAGCTTTGCTTTCAAGAGCCGAGTAGCAACGATTTCATCACAGTATCGTTGTGACTCTTCTTGAGCAGCTACTTTATCCTTTTTCTCCTTGGAGAGTAATTCTTTCAATTCTTTGACTTGTATGGCGAGCGCGTCCCTTTCTTTTTGGATAGAATCTTTTTCTAAGGCAAGGGCACCGCTGCGCTGGACTGCTTCATCAAGTTCCTTCTTGTGGGTCATCTCCAAACGAGTGACTGCCTCAGCGGTATCTTTCGCACTTTGTTCAGCAGCTTCAAGCTTCGACTTATACGAAGCGAGCTCTTCGTCTTGATGCTTGATGATGTTCTTGTCACAACCAGCCTCCAGTTTCAGACGATCAATTTCATATTGTCGCTCAACATACACCTCCGAGATCTTTTCAACCAAGTGTACAAACGCGTCATGTTGAACATAGACGTCGTTGTTACAGGCAATGGCACTCTGCTTCACGTGCCCAGGGATATGATGAATAGCTGGGAGGAATTTCAGACCATCGAAACAGATTTTTGGGAATTTGGCCTTAAGATTGACCATCTTCTCTGCTGCAGTTGGGTCAACCGCGGGAGTAGGGGGAGGAGGCTTTGAAAGTTCCGCTCTTTTTCGATGCTCCCGAGTTTGCCTTGTACTCGACGAACCGGAGTGTTGTTCTCGGGAAACATCGGGTTGGGACCCCTTCTGTGAAGGCTTCTCTCTATCCGGCTCAGTTGGAGGAAGAGGATCACGGGGCTGTGAAGATTGGGAATATGCCTTCTTACGGTAAGACGAATCGCGGGGACGGTTGTCTCTATCTTCGTAATCGTCTCTGTCCCTACGTCTGCCCGAACCTGAATCCCGTCCGGGATGATGATATATGGAAGAGCCGTGAAGGCGATCGAGTCCGTGGGAGCTCCCCATGTCACCTACAAAGAATAAAGATAACAGTGAGTTAGGAAAAATCCGGGAAATAAGAAAAAACTTGAAGTGTATGATGGAATGCGTATGTGCGTGTGTGTCCTAGTGTTCCCCCCGACGGACCAGTTCTTTTATCTTTACTGATCGGAGTATTGTCTCCCTGGACTGGGAGTTGAACTCCCGCATTGCCTCTAGCGGGCGAAGAAAACTTGAGGACTTCAGGATCGTCAAACCCATAATTAAGTATATCGTCGGGGATGGAAAGATTCGACAGACCCCTTAGAGAACTTTCCAGATGCTGTGAGGAAGCCTCTTTCTCTGGCGGGATGAGCGTAACTTTTGAAGTTCCGCCAACTTTCTCCTTCTGTATCTTGTATTTTAACTTATTCTTTCCCTTCGAAGGGGAGGACGACGTTTCAATGTCGTGAACTTCGACCGCCGGATTCCAAGCAGGACCCACATTCTCGCCTTGAGTCTCAGGAGCTTCATCCTCCTTGTGCTCACCCTCTTCGTGCGCATCAGGAGTGTGGCGTGATGACGATCCAGCTTGTTTTTTCCCTTTACCGGATGTTGGCTTGGGAATGGAAACGCCCTTTGGAAGGCTAATCCGACGACCAGGGGCTAGCAAGCCGAACCTCGATAATGATTCATTTGAAATGATGGTTCAGATGTCTCGTTCCTCGGCAGGAAGAGCTCTAATGGCTTCAACGGCCTCAGAATATCCTCGGCCCTCCGGACGCAGGTTTATACCTGAAAAGATGAAACGAGGAGTTAGGAAAAGCATAACTCCAATTAAACACGAATGATGACTCAGCAAAGAGACTTACTGCCTTCAACCCATCTCCTCGCAAAACCAGGAGGGCAACGCACATAGAACCATTCCTGTTTGTACAGGGCGAATTTACTACATGTTCCTGTCAAGATTTGGCATTTGTGGTACGGCTCGAGGAACATGAAGGAAGGGCTATCTTTCCGTTTCTTGATCATATAAATGTATCTGATGTCGCCAGAAGTTGGAGGTCTAGAGAAGACGGCCATGAAGAGTAAGTAGGTCCCATATAGAAACGCGTGACCGTTTGGATGCAGCTGCGACGGGGCAATGTCTATGTACTGCAACACGTCCCAAAGAAATAAATTGAATGGAGGCACGCTGCCCATCCAGCACATGAACTTGTTGCAGGTGGTATATCCGACTGGGGGCAGGTGAGGACGATCGTGTCGCGATGGAACTAACACATCGGCGAAAGGAATCCCATGGATGGAGCATATTCGTCGAAGTGCGACTTCATTAATCTTCGAAGCCTGTGAGTCGATCGGATTATCTAAGAGAATTGTTGCCTCCAGGGCATCAGGAGCTAAGTTATGGGCAGGGGAAGTCGACGGATTTGAAGTATCAGCGGCTTCTTGCCTTGATGACGGCCCAGGCCTATCAGATATAGTGGCGGAACTAGACTTTTTAGACATCCCCAATAAATAATGAATCTGTCTAAGTGCCTATGAAAACTATACTTGAAAAACGTTGAATGTTAGAATTAACAATACGAGTATTCCCCCCACGTGGTGTGTAAACTAGTGCAAGCAATCGTGTATAAGCAATGAGAATCTAGAGGTTACAAAGATACGAAAACGAGTTTCAAATCGTCGCCTTCGAAGACCGTCATCGCTGACCGTCTCAAAAAGCCCACCTTGTGGTGATTATAGTTCCAGATTCAGAAAACGTGTGTTAACCTAAGTTCAGATTTATGTCTGTAGAAACCAGAGAGTTAATGATCCAGGTCAGTCTCATATGCTGGCACATCCGGGTCCTTGTCCTTGTTTTGTTAAGTATAGTTCAGGATCTTTTTTGGTCGGCCTTAGAGTGGTTCGGCATTTATGCTGTTTGGCATTTACAATTGGTTCGGCAGTTGTATTGTTCGGCCTAGGTTTGGTTCGGCATTTGAATTGTTCGGCCAAAGTGAAGTTCAGCGTTTATGTCTGCTCAGCTTAGGTCTGGTTCAGCATTTGTTCTGTTCGGCATTTAAGTTGTTGTTCGGCATTTTAATAAGTGTTCGGCATTTGTATTGTTCGGCTTAGTATGGTTCGGCATTTAAGTATGTTCGGCCTTGGTTTTGTTCGGCTAAGTTGTTGTTCGGCATTTTAATAAGTGTTCGGCTTTGGTTTGTTCGGCTAAGTTGTTGTTCGGCATTTTAATGAGTGTTCGGCCTTGGTTTGTTCGGCTAAAATACTGTTCGGCAGCCCTCCATTTCACCGTCCGGCACATGACAACATACGCCGAACCAGAGCTATGCCATCCAACATCCTTACCACCTCCAACACTTTCATTCTTCTTTCTTCCCCTTTAACTTCGGTTCGATGCAAAGAAGCTAAGTCCAATGGTCACATGTGCGAACACTCCTAATCATTCTTCCTCGCCTTGCATCATCGTTCAGCAATAAAGACGCAATAAAGACAACCTACTCGAAAGCTTTCTACATGACACACTCGGCCATCTCGTTTGAAACCTATTTGAATCGTACAAGGAATAATACCTAGTTTGCAGATTGGAGCTTAGGAAGGAGTAGTTAGGTTTTAAATCTGATCGACTGGCGAGAATTGCAAATCTTTAAAGAGTGGCAGAAGTAAAAGAGTGAAAAAGAGAAAGGGGGAAGGACCTGGTTTTATAGGGGAAAAAGGTGGAAGTCGAAGGGGCTATATCCGGTAGAACCAGTCAAAGCTTTATCGTTCGGCTTCAAAACGCAGGATTGGTCGGCACGTAAGGAACGTTCGGCTTCGAACGTATTGTTCGGCATTTATCCCATAGCACACACACAACACAACCACATATATACTCAAAAAGGGCATCTCCATTCGAAATTAATCAAGGGTTTAAAACAAAACGTGAAGGTTACAAAACTCAAAGCGTATCACGTTCAGTCACGTAATACACTTTGGGGGGCAAGTGTTTCCTGAAGATTTGACCAGGCAACTGAGTGCTCGGCATTGGGTAGTACTCGGCTTCCAGGGCTACTCAGCATTCAGTAGTACTCGGCTTCCAGGGCTACTCGGCATTCAGTAGCACTCGGCGACCAGAACTACTCGGCATTCAGTAGCACTCGGCGACCAGGACTACTCGGCATTCAGTAGCACTCGGCGACCAGGACTACTCGGCATTCAGTAGCACTCGGCGACCAGGACTACTCGGCATTCAGTAGCACTCGGCGTTTGAAAGCGCTCGGCATCGGAAGACATTCGGCATGTACAACTGCTCGGCATGGCTGTGTTGTTCGGCCGGAACCATCATTCGGCCAAAGGCACCACCCGGCTAAAAGCAACATCCGGCCATAAATCTTGTTCGGCCAAGAAACATCGTTCGGCCAGAAGCATCGTTCGGCTAAGCATCGTTCGGCCAGGGACATTGTTCGGCCAGAAGCATTGTTCGGCTAAAGCTATCGTTCGGCCAGCACCAACGTTCGGCCAGAGACAACGTTCAGTCAAACGCTTCATTCAGCCAGAGGCACGTTCGGCTTCGACTGATATTCGTTCTACTCTTCCCATGCAGCAAGCGCCTCATTCGGCATAAAGAGGGTGGTTCGGCATCCGAGTGATCGGCCTATTTAGTTCGGCATACGGCGACCACTCTATTTGGGCCAAGGTGTTCGGTTGCCGAGCCCACCTGGGAAGTCCAACCCATCTTTGCCTATAAATAGAGGGGCAAGGGCACAGTGAAAAGGGACCTTTTTTCGGAAACACTGAGGAGACTCTGCCATTTTTCAGACTCATCTTCTTTACTTAGCAACTCCATTCAAGTATTTGATCTACGAATTGTATTTTTAATCAATCATTAAGAAGATCAATAAAGTTTAACCTCAAAGTGGACGTAGGCAATTACGCTGAACCACTATAAATCCGGTGTTCTTACTTTCTGCATTTGAATTAGCATATTCTCCTTTGTTTAATTTATCTTCATCATTTATATCTCTTCACAATCTTTCTCAACGAGGTTAGTGACCAATTTTGGTGCTAACAGCCGTATATTAAGCGGAGGTTATTTATTAAAAACATGTACCGCGATAATTTCACTTTAAAGTGGAATTGGTATTATATATGTATTTGGAGTTGATTTCCCGCATTATATAGCGGATGAGACCCTATTGCGCCGCATAATAGCGGATAATATTTGTAAATCCCATATACCGTGATAATTCTACTGTGAAGTAGAATTGGTATTGTGCTAACATCTGTGGATGTAGGGAAACAGGTTGGAGGGATCCAACTGGATTCCTCAAATAATTGAATTTGTTTCAATATTGTGTGTTGATTATTTATAATCGCCGTGTGATTATACTGTGATTGAATTGTTGAAGGCTGTAATTTAGCCAAATATATTTTTGGTATCGATGGATACCAGAAATAAGTAAAATTGGATTTTTGAAAATATAAGTTGAAAATTGATCGAAAACTTTATTTTTGATAATTGGACAAAGTTAAAAGGAGTTTTGAAAGATAAAGTCTTATTTTTGAACCGTATTGAATTAAATTTCAAATTTGTGTATAAAAGGGCTTAATAAATGGATTTCGAAAATATTATTTATAAGTTGAGAATTTATTTAAAATTTGTATTTTTAAATAAATTTGAAGAGATAAAGGAATTTATTTTAAAAAAAAGAAATAATTTGGAAATTTGTTGAAAATTGATTTGCTGTTTTAAAATAAATTTGAAAATCAATTTGAAATTAATTGATTATTAATTTACTATAACTAGTAAAATTGATTTATAGAAATTTATTTGATTTAAATTAATCAAATAATTTAATTAATCCTATCTATGGATGTTTGGATTATATTGGATGTTGAATTGTTTGACATCTTTGATGGGTGATGCTTTGTGATATATTCTGATTTGTGTGTGATTTGTGATCTATTTATCTGTGATATATATATCTGTGATCTGTGAATGAAGATAAGCGTTATGATTTATACCGCTTATCAATTATATTGTTATATTTGATCTGTGATGGTTGAATGTTGTTGCACTATTGTGTTGAACCCTTGGACTACACAATACACACACAAATGTGGATTTCACGTGGAAATCGGTTAAGTCACAGATTTTTATCAATTTTGGAAAAATTGAGTTTTTGAATTCAAAATAGTTTTGGAATTGGAATTGAAAGTTTTTGAAAATGAGTTTCAAAAATAAAAGTTATTTTAAATAACTTAATAGAATTGGAATTTAAATCATTTGATTTAAATTTTGAATTCAATATTTTGAAATTGAATTCAATGATTTGGGAACTTTGGTTTAAAAGATTTTTTATAAGTATAAAAAAAGGTGTTTATATGGATTTTTAACCATTTAAAATATGGTTTTTGGAAATTTAAATTTATATTCAAGTTTTATACTTGAATGGTTTTAACCTGTGTAATTGTAACCATTTTTTCCAAAAGCGAAACTATCTGTTTTCAAATAATAATAACTTTCATGAAGTGAAAAAATTTCCAATTTGTATCAAACATTTCAAGTTGAAATGAAATTGTGAATAGTTTGGAAAAACTAGGAATTAACCTTTGTGAAGATGATTAAACTTTATTTTGAAATAAAAGAGTATTTCAAAAGGTGTATCTTTTATATTATTAAAGGCTTGAATTATGAATAGTTTTGAAAGCTATAAATTAAATCTTAATTTAAAGATTTAATGGGTTAATCAAATTGAAATGGAAATTGCTTTGGAAATCTGTGAATGAAACTTTGTGAAGTAAATCTTTTTGTTTAAAGATTTAAAAATGGTAATTTGTTTAAACCATTTAAAGAAAAGGTTTGGGTAATAAGTTGTGACTTAATTGAAATCTCGTATCCAGATGTTTTTAAATATTGTGCTCACTATTCGGGTTAGCCGAGAAAAGACCTTTGTGTTATATAACCCATTCCGAATTAGTGATACGACGATATGGATCGTATTGAAGATCGGTGGTGAAGACCGGGTATTTGTGAAAACGATATGATGACCTATCGATTGTTAGCTACGGTATAGATATTTCCTTTGTGATGGGAAGTTTTATCGGGATTGTGAATACCCGGATTGCAAGGGCTTCTTTTGAAGTGCCTTCGGTTCTGTTCGAACCCGGAACAGACTTGTATGGTTACATGTCTGACATTACATTTTGAGATGTAAAGCTGATTTCTTTCAAATACATTTCTATTGGTGGCGGAGAATTTATTCTCTTAGCTTAACACCCTTCTCTGAGATGTACGAGCTTAGAGGTTATGTAGTTGAAGGTCATCAGTGATATACTCCCAATTTGGTAATGTGGCATGCTGAGTGTTGCTACGTGATGGTCATTTATTGATCATTTGTGATCAAAGCGTGGCTTTGTGAAAAAGCGTAGCTTTGTGGACGAGACCTCTTCGGACCTCACAACCCGGAAATGGTCGAAACAGGAAAGATGCGGCAAGGTTATGAGGGTCGCGCCCTTTAGGGTATGTCATTTCCTTCTGGAAAAGGGTGGTATCATGGTATGGAGCCCAGATACTTACTCATGTGGACACACTTTATTTATTATGTGTGATGTTGGTTACCGAGCGCTCGGATAAAGGTCCCAAAGGACCGGAGGATGGCATATTCGTGAGTTACCTAGTTACAGAGGTAACCCGGCCTTGTGTTGGCAGAGAGCAGGTTGTCTCTCGGAGCGTCCCGCCAGAGGCGTTCTTACGTGGCATAGGAAGTTCCTTAGCCTGACCATTTGTTGGAAATCCATCTTCCAATACGAACCTTGTACGGTTTTAGTTGTAGAACCTGCCATTTAACATGGCAGCTATAGTAGGCATAGTATAATGGTACATATGCTGGCTAAGATTAATATTATACTTTCGAAATGTTTTCCACTATGCACTAATAATAATAAATCCAATGATTTTGCGTAGTAAGCATGTTTGACTATCATAAGAAGAAATCTCCTCCAATTCTGCGTTTGCATTGTGTGTGTGGCGGGAGGTCTTATGGTAGTTTCATTTTCCAAAAGCATTGCGGATATTTCCACTTCCTTTGTTGTTGTTTTAAAGATAAAAACTATTTTAGTTCTCACACCAGTCACCATGACTGACCTGGATTTTATTGTTTCCTTCCTAAACTCTGGGTGCCCACCAATTTCCACACGGGCAGTCTAGAGTCAGTTTATCAGGTCATTCTGGATTCAAGAGATACTGTGGAGCTCAGTGGCGAGCTGGATGGCGAGACGTATCACTTGTATATGATATTATTTATTCCGCTGTGTATTCTGTATGAGGACAAGTTCATATAAATGCCCAGTTGTGTTGTATATTGTTGTTGTAAACTCTGATGATGTAATGTATAAAATGATATAGTTCTTTGTTTTAAAGATTATTCATTTATCTATTATATATTGTTCCACTGCGATATGTGAGATTCTGATATTGTTCTGTGTTTTTCTGTTGTTTCTTCTTTCTTTTTCTTCAGTCTTCTTTTACCTCTTTTATTTCTCCATAACAATTCGGTTTTTCGGCATTCGATTGCTCGGCAGTTGATACAGTGGACGTATTAATGTCGATTTTCGAGCGTCGAAAAATCGCAAACGTTACACTTTCCATGCAAATCTACACGTGGTTGCTTCTCTTGGTTTTGATATGATATTGGGTATGGACTAGCTAGTTCGATACAATGCCAGGATTTTATGTTTAGAGAGAGTCATATACCTTCGACATCCCGACTCCTGCTCAGTTGTCTCTTATACTTCGGGATGTCGATGGCGTTTCCGAAGCTTCTCTATTCTCTCTTGAATCTCGAGATGATGATGGTAATGTGTCTCGGATTCCTATTGTTCGTGACTTTCCAGACTTATTTGAGCCTGTTTCGGGATTACCACCCAAGCGGGCTATCGAGTTCCGCATCGACCTTATTCCAGGCGCACAGCCTGTGGTCGTCCTCCCACGAGGATGTCTACCAAAGAGAATGAGGAACTCAAAAAGCAACTCCTAGAGCTTGAAGCCAAGCATTTCATTCGATCTAGTTCTTCACCGTGGGGAACCGCGGTGGTATCGTGAGGAAGTCCGATGGGACTCTTAGGATATGCGTCGATTATTGCAAGCTTAATGAGTTAACCATCAAGAACTGCTATCCATTACCTAGGATCGAGGATATGTTTGATCAGTTAAGTGGCGCTAAGGTCTTCTCACAGCTTGACCTTGCCATGGGATTTCATCAGCTCCGAGTTGCAGAAGATAGCATTCCACTTACAGCTTTCCACACTCGCTATGGTTCATATGAGTGGGTCGTCATGCCGTTCGGTTTGACAAACACCCCTGCTTATTTC
This sequence comes from Allium fistulosum, assembly GCA_030737815.1. NCBI lineage: Eukaryota > Viridiplantae > Streptophyta > Magnoliopsida > Asparagales > Amaryllidaceae > Allium > Allium fistulosum. Next base: position 459,110,946 of record CM060905.1, read on the forward strand.
GTCGACCTTATGAATCGAGTATTCCGAGAATACCTTGATAAGTTCGTTCTTGTATTCATCGACGGCATTCATGTATATTCTAAGTCCAAAGCGGACCATGCTTGACATCTTAGAATTGTTTTGAGTACTCTTCGACAACATCAACTCAAAGCAAAACTTTCTAAGTGGCATTTCTGGGAAAAGCAAGTTAAGTTCTTGGGCCACATTGTTTCTTCCGAAGGCATTTCGGTCGATCCTTCTAAGATCGAAGCCATCCAAAATTAGAAGAGGCCTAAGAATGTTCATAAGATTCGTAACTTTCTGGGTTTGGCGGGTTATTACCATCGCTTCATCAACGACTTTTCCCATATTGTGCTTCCCTTGACTAGCCTTACGAAGAAAGGCGTTCGCTATACTTGGTCCGATAAGTATGAGGCTGAGAATGAAGGAGCTTCTCACTCATGCTCCCATTCTTGTGGTTCCTGAAGGGAATCGGGATCTTATTGTCTATACCGATGCCAGTCATAGTGGCCTCGGTGTTATTCTTATGCAGAGGGATAGGGTAGTTGCCTATGCTTCAAGGCAATTACGTCCGAACGAGGTTCGGTACGCTACCCACGATTAGAGCTTGCCGCCATTGTCTTTGCTTTAAAGATGTGTCGCCATTATTTATTGGGAGAGCACTTCACTCTTTTCACCGATCACAAGTCTCTCAAGTACTTGTTCACCCAGAAGGAGCTCAACATGCGACAGCAGCATTGGCTCGAGTTTCTAGCTTCATATGATTTCGATATTCAGTATACCCCTGGCAAGGGGAATCGAGTGGTTGATGCTTTGAGTCGCAAGCATTCAGCTATTGTTTCCATGATGATTGTAGAATGGAAAGTTCTTGAGTCTCTTTCCATGTGTGATATTCGTGATCGTGCTTCCACATCCAACTCTCCTATTCTATTATATAGCATGGAAGCTCGTCCTACTCTTCTAGATTGGATTGCCGAGGCTCAGCAGCAAGACTCTGATATATCTGCTCTTATTCAGAAGTGTAAGTCTGAATCCTATGATGATATTGAGATGAGGGATTTCAGCATCGATATTTATGGGTGTCTTCGAAAGAAGAACCATTTAGTCGTGCCTCATATTCTAGAACTTAGGCGGGACATTCTAGCTGAATGTCACCATTCTAAGTACGCCATTCATCCACTCAGCAGCAAGATGTATGCTGATATGCGTCGTCTTTATTACTGGGAAGGCATGAAACAAGATATTGCAAGTTATGTAAGCAATTGCATGACTTGTCAGCTTATTAAGGCCAAACATCAGCGACCCAGTGGTCTTCTTTAGCCTTTAGAGGTTCCATTGTGGAAGTGGGACCAAGTTTCTATGGATTTCATCGAGGGCTTACCTCATTCGAGGTCAGGCCATAGCAGTATTTGGGTTGTTGTGGACCATCTCACCAAGTCCGCACATTTTATTCCTATTAAGTCTAATAGGATGGCATCTCTCTTATCAAAGATATATATTAAGGAGATCATGTGATTGCATGGTGTTCCTTCATCTATTGTGTGTAATCGTGATCCTCTTTTCACGAGTCACTTTTGGCGGAGTCTCCAGCAAGCTTTGGGCACAAAGCTTCATCTTAGCACAGCTTATCACCCACAGTCTGATGGACAGACTAAACGGGTGAATCGTTTCTTGGAAGACTTGATCATGGATTTTGGTGGTAGCTGGGAGGATCATCTTCCTCTAGTTGAGTTTGCTTACAATAATAGCTACCAATCTTCTATCGGCATGGCTCCTTTCGAAGCCTTATATGGAAGACTGTGTCGTTCTCCATCTTGTTGGCTTGAGTCGGTGGAAAAGCTTATTTTAGGCCCCGAATCTATTCAAGAATCATCTAAGAAGATCCATCTTATTCGTTAGAGAATGAAAGAGGCACAGAGTCGCCAGAAATTCTACACGGACAACCGTAGGAGGCCTCTTGAATTCTCAGTGGGCGACCTTGTTTATATTCGAGCTTCTCCTCTGAAGGAGTGGTATGCTTTAGCCAGACCGGGAAATTGACATCACGCTATATTGGGATATTTCCTATTACAGAGCGTATCGGTCCTGTTGCTTATCGTGTAGCACTTCCGATCAGTTTTCTGGAGTTCACGACGTATTCCACGTCTCTCAATTAAGATAGTGTCTACGAGATTCAGATTTTGTGTTCGATTCTCGTGCTTTAGAGAGATTAGAAGTCTCTCATGATCTATCTTGTGTGCAGCACCCTATGAGAGTTCTTGCTTTGGAGACTAGACGTCTTCGGAACAAGAGCGTTCCGCTCGTGAAGATTCAATGGTCCGATAATCCCAATGACTGAACTTGGGAAACCAAAGAATTCATCAAGTAATTGTATCCTGATTTCTAATCTTCTCACTCTGAAGGTAAGAATTTTCCATTTTAATCTATCTAAATTCCCTTTGTTTGATGAAATAAAGTGTGTTAAATATAGATTTCATCTAGAAATTGCGAGGACACAAATTTTATAAAGGGGAGTCTGTAACAACCCTGGTATTGATGATTACCTGTAATATTTAATTATAACGATAGTTATAATTTAATATTGAGAATCAAATAAATTTGAGAAGAATAATTTTTATTAAAGTTGTTTATTTGGAATAAACAATGTGATTTGAGAATAAATATTGGGTTTTTGTTAACTTTAAGTTAATAGATCAATTGAGTGGTTTATTTCAACATTTAATGGTTGGAATAAATATTTATAGTTGAAAATAAAGTTTTAAAGCTTTATTTTTTTAAGTTTGAGAAGAAAATGATCAATTGTTGATTTTTATTTGAGTTATGCAATAGTGTTGTAAGTTATTGCTTATATTAAAGCTTTTATTGATTTTAAAAGAGGAATTTAGTGTATTTATGTGTTTTATAAGTATAAAAGTGTGAAATATTGTTTTAAAAAAATATTTTGTTGTTTTAATAAAGTTAAAATGATTTGTTGTAATTTATTTGACAAGAAAGTAATTTTGTGGAGCTTGTTATGATAAAAATAGTGTTTTTGTATTAAAATAGTGTAAATTGTGTAATATTGTCAAAAATAAAGTTTTATTGATAAAAATAACTTTTTAGTGTTAAAATAAATTTTATTTTGTTAAGATAGCAATTTTATGTACATACATTTGTTGTACATATTTTATTTGGCCTTAAAAATGAAGATATATGTGAATATGTTGATAATATAGGTTAAAAGTGTGCATAACTTAGCATGTTCACCAAGTATTATTACTCTTGGGCTTTTTGGGTACGGATTTAGATCTGCAACCCTTCCTAGAAGTTTCTGGTGAGAAGTAATCTTATGTACATAGTTTTTTTTCACTATTCATCTTCACCAGAAGTTTTACAGTAAAAAGGAAAATAGATTTCCATGGCCACCCTAGTTTAAATTAAATTTCCACTCAAAAATTGCTGCAAATTCAATGAGAAATATCACCAAACCAAGATTAGAAAAGGTAATCCAAACCAATACTATAAAAATTTCATCAAAATCTATGAATTAGATATGAAATTGTATGTAACTCTTCTATTTTGTTCTTGCATGTCTTTGAAAACTCCATTTCTAAGTTGTTGAAGCATCTTTCAAGCAAAAGCTCACCTCTTTTCACCAGTTTGATCTTGAAGCTCAGGTATTTTGAAAGGTGAGTATCAATCTCACAAAAGCTAGCTCATGCAATGCCAAAAATCGCAAGTTGAAATCAAAACTTTGCTAAAAAATTCGTTTTTGAACTATTTTGATTTTCTGTGTAAACTGTCTTGAGTTGCAACTTTGTGCAGTCATATCTCTCTATTACGGTAACGAAATGCTGCCGAATTTTTTTGTTTTGTAGACCATGTTTTTAAGATTAAGAATACCAAATTTTAGGTCATTCAACCTATATAGCATATAGATTTATGCTGCCGAACTTTGATTCGAAACATGTTTTTGCTCAGATTTTTACAGTGAAAACACTGCCTGGGTTCAAATTTGAGACATCATAACTTTCTCATAACTTTTCTAAATTGCGTGATTTTTTCTACAGTTTAAATTATAGTTGTTGCGCTTTACGCGTGTTAAATTTCAAGTCATTCCGACCTCTATAGTCTATAGAAACATGCTGTCAAACTTTGAATTGGAGCATGTTTTGCTCCAGCTGTTGGCAGTGAAATCTGGCTGCAAGTGCAACTTTGAGAGATCATATCTCTCTCATTTCTTGTTCGATTGTATCGGTTCTTTTTTTTTAAAGTAGACTTGTTGAACTATATGTTTGAAAAATTTCAAGGCTTTTAAACCTTTGTAACTAGTTGAAAATTTGCTTGGAACTTTGAATCGGAGCATGTTTTGCTCCAGCTGAAAGTTTGAATTGTTTTACATGGATTTTTTTTTTCGATGATGTTTATAATCAGCTTGATCCTAAGATGGAAGAGCCAATATTACCACTTATCCGTATTTCGGATTGGTGAGTTTTTAGGAGATTTTGTATGACGATTTTATGAATAATTTCATTGGATTTTTGTTGATTTTTGTTGTTTCTTTGCACGTGCTTTCTAAACCCTTTTCGGAAGATTTTTTTAGCTTTCGAAATAAATATTTTACAATATTTATAATTAATTTAAAGCTATTAAAATTATACATTATCTATAATAAGAGAATTTCAAAAGTTATTTTCCAAACGATTTCGAAAATAGTTTTAAAAGCTTGGTTTCTATAATAAATTATTTTTTATGTAATAATACATGTTTTTGCACTTTTCGGACTTGTACGATCAAAACCTCTTGAGTATATTGTTTTGAGTTAATAATTGAGATTTATAATTCCTATTATAGGAATTATCTTAGTTAGCCAATATTTGGCGAATTGAGAGGTTCGAGATCTCCTATTATAGGGGTAATAATCGATGATAACCACTTATATATGTTGTTTTACTCACCGATAAGACGAGGCAAATCATGAGATGAGATTTCCCTTTTCTGGAATTATGGGTTATGAGAAACCACTATGAGATTTATTTGCACTTGCCGATGATACGAGGCAAGATATATGAGTATTCTAAGATTTTGGAGGTTTGAGATTTTAGTTTTATGGTGTGGAGTTAACTAGTAGTTAGTTATATGTTTAGTGCGAAGGTGTGGTATAGGACGCACGTTAACACTTTTTGGGTTACTTTCCGAGATTTTGTGACACATCCACGAGTATGCCGGTGCTATAGACCTTCGGGTCATCTGAGTTATGTGACTTCGGTCACCACGAGTTATGTGACTTCGGTCACCACGTGTATGACCTTTGGGTCCACGAGTTAGGTACCTAAATTTAGAAATAGCACTGGACAAGAGTTTAGCACGTGCATCATTGCTTCGGCATTGCAATCGGGGATCTGGCCAATCCAGATTTTCTGAGTTTTCTAAGTTTCATACGATTTCACCATTTTGAGATATTTTTGTTACATCGATAGCCTAGTGCTACATGAGATGTTATATAGGGTGATTTCGTTTTTATGAGATTTGGACTCTATCTTGAGTTCCATGAGATTCATATTGGAATTTTGATGAGTTTCTCTTATGACTTTTGTATGATTCCTTGCATTTGAGTTGAATGCCATTAAGTATGGATTTCTGATGTTGAACTAAACCTATTCATGCGACAACCCTTGGTGAACATATACCATGCATTGAGATTATACTATACATGTACCCTTCCTTTATAGTTAAAGGAAGAATTCCCTTATTCACTTATATTCCTCTTATCTTATACTAATATCAAGTTCTAGCTAGCCTGACCCGTGTATTTATTATTCGGTCAGACCGAGTTGCAGGTTAGGTAGTTGGACTCTTAGCTTGCTTTACCTTTTAGACTTCACATCGACTTGGGATATGGCATAGTTTTTGTGTAGTAGTCTTTATGATGGGAACTTGTGATGTATATATTCTTTTGTGGGGAATGTATGTATATATTGTGGTTGTATACCACTAGTGGCATGTTGTATTACATTTGATGTATGTATTCATATGTATCGTTTCTGTGTTGCTGTTCTATGACTTGTAATTGATATAGTTATCATGTTTTGTTTCTGAATCGATCCTGTAGCCACCATAGTAGTGTATTAGATAGGAATTATGTATGTTGAATACTTTTGATGGAAAAAAAAAGAGTACAAATATCGACATACTTAGCTCTTATCTAATGCAAGACTATGATGGTCGCCCTTAACCAGCCCTAATCTCTGCATTAGCAGATAGAATTACTAAGTAATTCTCTTTGTTAATGTGGGTCTCGGGGTGGGGCGTCACGGGTTTTTCATAAGGGCTTCGAAGGTATTTAAGCAACACTGGTTTCAACGCAGTGGGAAGCTTAAAAAAGCATTCTTGTTGATTGATGCGGAACCCTCTCCTGATGTTATTGGCTTCGACCGGTTCGAAAGGCTTGTGTATGCTTTTGAAAGGGTTGTTATAAAGGCAAAACCTTTGGTTCCAAAAGGTTTGGTGCGCATATGAGTAGCTGATGTTCTTTGCCTTCGATAGGTAGTTTCGAGGTCGTCCTGGGGTTCTTCAAAAACGTGAATCCATTTCAATCGGAAGGTTGAAAGTGACGGAAGGGTAGTCCTGCTTCCATCTGAATTGAAAGCCTTCACACTGTTTATTGCTGGTAAGGGCACCTGGTGCCTCCGACTCCTTCGAGACCCTCCTAATGCCTTCGAAATGTCTTCTTGTGACCTTTGTCGAAAGCCATGCTTGTAACTCCATCGAAGCCTAATATTTTCATTAACCTTCTTTCATACTTCTATGCTTAAGTGGATTTTATGGCTAACAATATGGCTTAAGTTAATTTTTTACATTACAATGTTTACTTTATTTCAATAGTATTTAAATTTTCAAATGATAGTTGCATATATCATTAATTTACTTATGTTAATTTTTTACATTACATTGTTTTTTTTCAAGACAATGGTATTTAAATTAGCAAATGATAGTTGCATGTAGCATTATTTTTCTCATGTTAATTTTTTTACATTACAGTGTTTTTATCATGTTAATGGTATTGAAATTTGCAAATGATAGTTGCATATAGCATTTTTTTTCTCTTATGTTGATTTTTTAGTTATAGTTTTTCCATGGCATTGGTACTTAAATTTGCTAATAAAACTTGCACATAGCATTTTTCATATGCTAATTTTTTACTCTAAATATTTTTCGTGCAAATAATATTTAAAATCAAAAATGATAATACAGTATTTTTCATACATTATTTACAGTATTTTCTTTGTGAGCATGTCGACTTAATCGAGACAAAAGCCGATTACAACAATGATTTATCGAGATTTGGAAAATGGAATATAAGCAGTCTCAAGAATGTTGTTTCAAAACACTCGCTGAAAAATAAAGATAATGATTGGTTCATTCTATATATATTTATATTGTAATTTTATTATACCAGAACTCTCATTCATTTTGTAGTTTTAAACTCAAATTTTGATATTAAATAGGTTTTTGACAACCTCAGAAACATTTGTAACAGTGAGAAACTCTACTTGAACAAACAAGAACAAAATCTCAAAAATGCAACTAAATAAAGGGCAGATAGAAATAAGAAGTAAATTCCAGAACAAGAAAATCAAATACTGTCTCTCTAAAACTATATCAAAGAGTTGGACCAAAGACTTCTACACATCTAGGAAGAATTACAAAAAGAGAGAGCTCAAAGAAGAAAATGAGAAGAAGCGATAAAAAAATGGGAAACTGAAATGATGAACTTCAAATCAACTATCCAAAAGTCTAATGAAGAAGAAGACGAAGGAGAAAAGCAGAAAAAAGAGGAACACAAAGGAAAAGGACAAAAAAAATTCAAACTCCTTCCTTTGATGTTAATATCACTCAACAAATGAAACTGAATTAAGAAGATAGAAAAGAAAAAACAAGAAGAAACAAGTAAAAACAAGAACAAAAAGTGCAATAATTGAAAAGAAAACTCCAAGCTCATTGATAAAAAGGCTAAAATCAAGAGAAAGCATAAGAAATTTGATATTGAGAGTCAAAATGAAATTTTATGCCATGAAAAGGTCCAAAAAGATGGAAATGACAAGAAATAAACAATAGTGAAAGAGAGTGAAGTGAGACCTGTAAATGAAATATAACATTATATTATTAAAGTCCACTACCATATTTTAAAATAGATAAATACAGCATTATATTATTAAAGTCTGCTACCATGTTTTAATTATGCAAAATGATAGAGAAACATAGCAATTTTTTAAATTCAGTTACCATATATTAACCGTGTAGAATGATAGATCAGCATGGCATTGTAGTTTTAAACACTATAGCATGTATAGTTACACAAAATGATACATAAACATAGCATTTGTTTATTTAAAGTTCATTAGCATGTAATAGTTATGTAGAATGGTAGAAAAGCATAGCATTGTATTATTAAATTCCACTACCGTGCATAAAATATACAAAATGATTGATAAAAATAGCATTTGTATATTACAAGTCCACCAGCATATTATGTTAATAGGAAGAGTTTTACTTGTTTACTATTCATAAAGCTGATAAATTTTTTATAGTTAGATTATAGATTGGTTTGTTTAAAATCAATAGCTATATGAGCACAATTATATTTTCAGCACTATAATGATGGTACTCAAGCTTTTCCCTAATAATGTAAAATTTTAAAATAAAAGATTCCAACAGTTATTAATATGCAGAATGCTATCAAATTAGATTTACAGAATGTAATAGAAGATATAGTTGAACCAGCAATAGAAAAGATTGTGCTAATAAATTGACATAAATCATTTTATTTTCCATTATATTATATTAACCATTGGACGTTGCTGATACTGGATTATGTTACAATGTAATAACTCATTATGACTCAAATAAACCAATAACCAGATCAATACAAGCATCAAATCCAAGCTTCAAACAAGCACTGAATACGATTAGTAAAATTATTATAAAACATCAGACCAAATTAAACAAGAAAAAAATGCTATATGAAACTATCATAATTAATATCATTTATTTCTTTTTCAAAGAAAGAAAATTGAAGGTTTGTCTAAGAAACAATGGATATAAAATAGAATCTTGGACAAAGATTTTGAAAGAAAAGGAATAAAACAACTGCAATGCCCACGGCAAGAACTTGACTCGTAAGTAAAATGCTATATTATTTTTCCATTGTTAAACAATGTTATTTTAATATACACAAAACACATTTAAAATATAAATGATTGTATAACTTGTCATATACTATTACAAAAATAATATATTATTGTACCTTTATAATATATTATTACCTTTATAGTATGCTAAATAATTTTTGTTTACCTAATATCTACATTACAATTACATAAACAATTATATGTGGTTTGTCATGGAAAATATAAAGATACTAGACAATCAAGGGCTTCCAGAATATTATAAAAAGGAGGAAACTGATAATTTCAAAGCATAAATAGTATTTCAAATACTCAACAATGCTCGAAATAGGAAGTTCATGAAGCCGCTGGAAAACAAAGTAGCCTGATTTTTTTGGTATGTGATATGGAATGTACATGAAATTAACTTCCAGGTTTCTTATTAATTTTTTTCATGTTGTCCTAAAATACATGTATGACTTATATTAATGTTAGAACTGTCAGAATGTATATACTACGATAACATTAAATGTACTACTGTTGACTTATCTTAATGTTTGCACTATCATATTTTATGTACATATCATATCATTTTCACTATCATATTGTTTGCACTGTCACACCGTTAAAATTATAAAATATAGAGTACCTATGTGCGTTAAATTTTTTAGTAATAACAAATAGAATGCACAATGGTAAAGGGCATTGTTATAAGTTTATGTCATAGTTAAATGCTATATACAACAATCATTATATTAAAAAAATTGTTGCAAAATGTATGTATTGAGTTTTCTATTGGATAATTACTACTAACTTACATAAAAATGATAGAATAAATATAGGAGCAATAGTTTTAAGCAAAACATGAATCAAAATATAGGTAAAATGATAGAGTCGAAGTTTTAAGAATGTACGCACTTTTATTCAACTTCCTTTTAACAAATCCGCTTCAATTTCCATTCAAATCATTTTATTCCACCACTACAAAAAATACTCTTCTCTAGTTCAAAACCAAAATTGCTAATCCATGAAAACTCGATCTAAATCATCTTCTCCAACAGATCTGAATCCTCTTTCATAACTAGAACACGATCTTCCTCCATTATATACCACAGTACAAACAAAATCATAAAAACTTGAATCATCGACTAGGGCTTCAAAATCAATTGAAAAGAAATCGACGTCGGCAAAGCCCAAACGATCAAATCCAAGAGCAGTGACGATAAGGGCTACAAAATGAATGGAGAACCAAACAAGAGAAGATAAGGTCGAACAACCAAATTAAAAAATACTGACAAAAACAAAACGTCAAAGGTAATACTTAAGTTTAAGTTTACTAAACAGTTAATTCAACAAGCGAATGTTAAATGACAGTTAGAAATAGCATTATAGATTTAAAAACAATATGCATGAATTGCATAGCTGAATAATAGTCATATATAGCATTTCTATATTTGAAACACGGTAGCATGGGTTGAATATGAATAATGGTAGTCAAATATATCATTATATTTTATTAACTGAACTAGCATGTGCTAAATATGCATAATATTAGCTCACTATAGCATTTGTAATTCAAAATTATAGTTGCATGCACTTAATAGTAGGGATGATAGTTGGACGTAGAATATGTAATTTTTCATTGCAATAGCATATGTTGAATATAGATGATAATAGTTGAATATGACTTTTATTTTTTACAAAACAGTAGCATGTGTTGAATATGCATATGATAGTCGAACATAGCATTTATTTATTTTTCAAATGCAGTAGCATACATTGACTATGCGGAATGATACTTGAATTTATCATATTCATTTTTAAAGTAATGTAGCACACATTGACAATGCAAAATCATACTACAAAGTAGCATACATATTTTAAAAAGCCTACAAATAATATACAAAATGATAGTTCAATAATAAAAAATTAAATGCACTACAATAAATTGAATATGCAAAAAAATAGTTATATCATTTTTATCTTTTAAAGTGCAATGGTGTCGCTTAATATAAAAATGGTAGTTGAATATAGAATTTATATTTCTAAAGTACACAAACATATTGCTATGGGAATTTCAATTCGAGACCACTCAAATCAAAACCCCAAAGCACAGCGGAAAAAGAGATCATGGTAAGAAGTGCAAAAATAGCCGATTAATATCTCAATCCAATCCAAAGCCAATCACAATCACCAAATAAGAAATAGAGAAGCAAAGCAATAACAATAAAATAAATCACACACTGATTTATAGTGGTTCCACTAACGTCTTATTAGTGTACATCCACTTTGAGAGAGAGCCTTTATTAATATTAATGAGAAGAGTACGAGAGATTGATTACAATGATCAATATTCAAATAGAATAGATTTATGGAGAAGAGAATTGAAGAAAACTATGTTTTGCTAAATCTAGTTAATGGAGAATAAACCCTTAGAGTGTTAATCCCTCTTTGAATCTTTAGATAGCTTATATAGTGAGAGATTTTTCCTTCGAAATTTCCCGAAATGCCCCTTGAAGCTTCACAAATCTCACAAAACTACCCGAGCCGAAAACAGGCAGAAAGCCGTCACAGATGTATGTCACATTATAATAGACGTCTACCTGTTTCAGGAAATCATTCCCTGAAACCACAGATGTCTATCTCAAAGTGACGACGTCTGTCCCAAGTTTCGGGTTCCCAAATCTTTCCATCATAAACGTCTGTCACTTTATGACAGACGTCTGTCGCCTGATGCTGACCACAGCACTCCACCTTCATCGCCATATCTTCCTCCTCCAAGCTTCGATTTGCGAACTGTCTTCCCCATCACCAAGCTTCTTCCGACCGCTTCAATTCTCCATATAGTGTCGCCAAAATTCAACACTCCACCTCGACACTATATCCATCTCCAACACCAAGAACTGATAGTACTAAGCTATCACTACTTCTATCTTCAACTAAACAAGTTTGAATACTTTCTCAATGAGCTCCGGCAAAGCCACTGCCCACTCCACTCCGTCAATGATCTCAGTCAAAGCCTCTGCCCGCTAACAAAGTGTAAAGCACCCAAAACCATCTCACCAAAAGACAAAAGCACTAAGGAGTGTAAACTAGTACTTACCAAGAAGATAGAACCACAATCTCTCACTGATACTCTCCATTATCCATAACCAAGCTCCTCCCTCAACCATGCCACCCCATGGCATCTAGCACTTCAGCAAGCGAATCAAGTTCAAGTAATGCTCGAACTTCCCAACCAGTAATGTCTTAGTGAACATATCCACCGCGTTATCCTTTGTGTGCACTTTCCGAAGATATACTTGCTTATCTTCATCCATGGCTACTAAAAATGACTCTCTCACTTCAATATACTTACTTAGTCCATGAGCTAAATGCCAAATACTCCGCTAAGTGAACAGCACTCTGGCTCTCACACCGAATATCAATACTATCATGCTCGAATCCCAAGTCACGCAACAATCGCCTCAAATAAAGTACCTCCTTTTTTGCCTCCACCGCAGCTATCAACTCCGCCTCCATAGTGGATAAAGCAACTACGGTTTGCAATCTCAATCTCCAACTTATGGTCATTCCACCAAGTGTGAAGACATATCTGAATGTTGACTTTCTCTGATCCCTATCACTAACGTTGTTAGAATCACAATAACCAACCAACTTGCAATTCATCCCCTCACTATTGCCAAAAAAACAAGACCATGAGATGATGTACCTCTAAGGTATCTCAATATAAGCTTTACAGCTTCCCAATGTGATTTCCCCGGATTAGCCATATACCGACTAACCATCCCAACGGCATTTGCAATATCAGACCTTGTACACACCATAGCATACATTAAACTTCCAACTGCACTAGCATATGGCACCCTTGCCATATAAGCCTTGTCTTTCTCCAAGATAGGTGATCCATTACTCGAAAGCTTTACATGTAAAGGTAAAGGTGTATTTGACGCCGTTGCATTCTCCATGCTAAACCAGCAAAGCACTTTCTCTAATACTCCTTTTGAGTCAATTTCAACTTAAAATGCTTTCGATTCCTTTCTATTTCCATGCCCAATATCCTCTTTGCTTCTCCAAGATCCTTCATTTCAAACTTCGATTTCAAACTCAGTTTTAACTTGTTGATTTCATTCTTATCCTTCGAAGCAATGAGCATGTCGTCCACATACAAGAGTAAATATACCCAACAATCATTTTCCAACTTCTTGAAATATACATAAGCATCCTTGATGCTTCTATCAAAACTATTTTCAAGCATAAATGATCAAACCTCTTGTACCATTGTCTAGATGATTGCTTTAAACCATATAGTGGTTTCTTTAACTTGCAAACTAAATTTGACTTACCATCTACAACAAAACCTTCCAGTTGCTCCATGTAGATGTCTTCATCCAAGTCACCATGCAAGAAGATGGTTTTCACATCAGGTTCTCCAACTCCAAATCGTGAATTGCAACTATAGCAAGTAATATCCGGATTGAAGTATAGCGCATAACCGGTGCAAATATCTCATCATACTCCTTCCCCTTCCTTTATGCAAACCCCTTAGCCACCAATCTAGCTTTGTATCTCCCCTCATCTTTCACCTTGTATATCCATTTGCACCCAATAGCACGGTTTCCTTTAGGAAGTGGAACCAAATCCCAAGTTTGGTTCTTCATTAACGATTGCATCTCTTCCTCCATGGCATAAATCCACTTCGAGCTATCACTCGATTCTATGATGTCATCAAGGTCCATTGGCTCACCTTGGACTACATGAAGCGTATAGTCCAAATCATCACAAAAGCTAAGATAGTTCCAATCACCATATCTTTCGGGTGGCCTTCTGGCACGACGACCAACCCGAGTAGCAATACTATCACCCAAACTCCTTTCAGCTCCACCTTGAACCGAATCCTCTCTAGAACCATGTACATCACTAACACTACTAGAGGAAACTTGTGGATTATGTGATGTAACATCAACCGCTTCCTCCTCACAAGCAACTCCAACTACTCTACTCCATGGACGAAAGATGGGAATAACTTCCTTCTCCTTTGATTCACTATGAACCAAATCCGGAACATCCGATGAGCCCTCATTCTCCTTGAACAAAGCCGACTCATCAAAAGTAACATGACGAGAATTCCCAGCTTTCTTCATTTTTGGAATCCATATCTGATAGCCTTTTACACCGTCTGTATAGCCAAGCAAGACCCCTTTGAAAGCTCTAGGCTCAAGCTTATCATTTCTCGGATCATGCACATAAACCGGACTACCAAACACACGAAGATAACTCAAGTCAACGTTCTTTCCCTTCCACACTTCCTTCAGAATTTTGTTACTAATAGCTGAGCATGGAATTCGATTAACAATATGCACCGCAGTTGACAACGCTTTGGCCCAAAACCCCTTAGAAAAACCCGATGTCAATCTCAAGCATCGAGCTTTCTCAAGTAGAGTACGGTTCATCCTCTTCGCAACACCATTCAACTTCTCGACGTAGTAAAATTCTTTTGAATACCATGATGCTTGCAAAACTCCAAGTACTTCCCGTAAACATATTCTCCGCCATTGTCGGACCTTAGAACCTTCAAAAACTTACCACTCTCATTCTCAACAAGAGCCTTCCATGCTTTGAATTTTGCAAATGCCTCCGACTTGGCCTTCATTACATACACGCATATCTTTAGAGAAAAATCATCAATGAAAGAAATATAATAGCGATCTCCCTCCAAAGAAGCTACTGATGTCGGTCCCCAAACATCTGTGTGAACATACTCAAGAACCTCTCTCGAATCATGTTTTCCTTCACTGAAAGACGCTTTAGTTTGCTTGCCCATGACACATTCCTCGCAAAAAATCTATTTTGTTGAAACTCTCTCCATCGGCCATCTCCCTCATCCGAAGAATATGCAAACTCCTCTCCGAGACATGACCTAACCTCAAATGCCACAACCTAGTCGCATCCAAGCGACGAGAACTATCAACACCTATAAAAGTTACACCTTCAATAGTCACTCCTTGAAGCAAATAGACACCACGAGTCCTAGCACCCTTTATCACCACAAGCACACTCTTCGAAACCCACAAGCTATCACTCTCAATAGTGATCTTACATCCTAAAGAATCCAGTTACCCCAAAGAGATAAGAGACTTCAGGAGTCCCGGAACACAGTGTACATTAGTGAGAATATGTACCACTCCGTCAAACATCTGAATTTGCACGGAACCAATGTCCTTCGACTTACAAATAGCACCATTACCTATAACAATTGAATTTCCTTCTTTTTCGACATAAGAAGAAAAACAATTCTTATTTGGCGTCAAATGATAAGACGCCCCTGAATCGAGCACCCATTCACTACCCAAAACATCTGATGCTACCACCGTCAACACATCTACGTCTTCCTCACCAACTCCACTCTCCACCGCTACGGATGAAGATGCTACTTCCTTCTTCACCTTCTCCTTGTTCGGACACTCATTATTCCAATGATCAGGATTCTTACAAAAAAAGCACTTGCCATTTCTTTCCGTTGACTTTCCTCTCCAACCGGGCTTTCTTGATTTAGAACGCCCCTGGTTCCCTTTCTTCACATATCTCTCCTTCTCCATAAATAAACCGTAACCACTACTAGGACCACTACTTCCATCACCCAAATATGTCATTTGATCCCGCAACTCCTTACTAAGAAGACCCGTTTTGACATCATCAAGAGTCAAAGTATCCCAACTATAGATCAAACTATTTAAGAAACCCATATAATGGTCCGGCAACGAATACAACAATATCATCGCCTTTTGCTCTTCCTCAATCTTCAAATCTACCGCCTTCATCTTCATTAGCAAATCATCAAAGACATTCAAGTGCCCTTTTAGCATAGAATCCTCCTTTATCTTATAGGTGAAGAACGTTCACAACAAGATCAAATGATTAGTTGGTGACTTCTTCAAATACAACTCCTCCAACTTGTCCCAAATACCCTTAGCGGTAGTCTCACCACTAATTTCGGAGATCACATTCTCTCCCATACAAAGTTGAAGTGTAGAAAATGCCCACTCTTCCATTTCCTCTCTCTCAACAATCGAGATGTCCATCGGGAACAAATGTATATCAAACACTACCCGATGCACTTGATTTCGCCTAAGAACCGCTTTCATCTTCCATTGCCACTTTTCGAAATCATTATCACCGTTCCACTTGTCTATAATCAATTGTGATCCCGAAGCCACGTACGATCCATGTACATACGATGCTACACCACTTGGACTAACCATTGAGGGACTACCTATGGTATTATCTGATTCTGGCATTTCCAAAACCACCTACCAACACCAAAGCTCTAATACCAAATGTTGTGGGAATTCCAACTTGAGACCACTCAAATTAAAACCCCAAATCATAGTGGAAATTGAGATCGTGGTAAGAAGTGCAAGAATAACCGATCAATATCTTAATCCAAATCTCAATCCAATCCAAAGCAAATCACAATCATCAAACAAGCAATAGAGAAGCAAAGCAATAACGATAAAATAAATCATATATCGATTTATAGTGGTTCCACTAATGTCTTGTTAGTGTACATCCATTTTGAGAGAGAGCCTTTATTAATATCAATGAGAAGAGTATAAGAGATTGATTACAATGATTAGTATTCAAATAGAATAGATTTGTGAAGAAGAGAACTAAAGAAAACTAGATTTTGCTAAACCTTAGTTAATGGAGGATAAACCCTTGATTAAATTCTTGGAGTGTTAATCTCTCTTTTAATCTTTAGATAGCTTATATAATGAGAGATCTTTCCTTGGTAAATTCTCGAAATGCTCCTTTAAGCTTTACAAATCTCACAAAACTGCCCGAGCCGAAAATAGGCTAAAAGCCATCACAAATGTCTGTCACATTATGACAAACGTCTATCATATGTTTCAAGAAAGCGTTCCCTGAAACCATAGACATCTGTCCCAAAGGGGCAGACGTCTACTCTAAGTTTTGGATTCCCAAACCCTGCCATCACAAACGTTTGTCACTTTATGACAGACGTCTGTCGCCTAATGCTAACTATGGCACTCCACCTTCATCTCCATATCTTCCTCCTCCGAGCTCTGATTTGTGAACCCTCTTTTCCCTCACTAAGCTACTTCTGACCGCTTCAATTCTCCATATATTGTCATAAAAAATTCAACACATATCTTGTGAATAAAGAATGATATTGGATATAGCATTTGAAAATTTTGAAATATAGTAGCATGCAGTGGATATGAGGATGACAATTCAATATAGCATATGAATTTTGAAATACAATAGCATATATTGCATATAAAGAATGATAAAATGATATATCATTAGAATTTCTATAATATAATAGCTTGTGTTTCAAATGAAGAATGATAAATTAGTATAGCGTTATAATTTTTGAAATAGAGCAGTATGCATTGCATATGAAAAATAATAAATGCGTATAGCATTTGAAATTTTAAAAAACGATACCACGCATTGCATATGAAGAATGATAGATGAATATAGCATAACTATTTTTGAAATGCAGTATATAAATTTTGCACAATTATTTGTACAGAATTCAAAAAGCACAACAACAAAGAAGAGGAAAGGAGATCCGTTGAAAAAGGGGCAAGACAAAGATCAGTATAGATGCAGCCTCATGGTCTTTATAAAAAAAATAAAAAAATAAAAAATAGCATAAACATTTACTCCTAGTTAGTTGAAAATTTTGAATCAAACTCCTTTTGAAAAATTCAAGTATCTTTTATACGTACAATGTTTGCCAACAAGTAAATTTATAAAATCATCTACTACTTTAGATGATATAATACATACATTCTCTATAGAAGAATAAGCTTTCAAAATTAGGGAAAAAGTTTAAAAATAACACCACAAGATATTTCTGTTATTTTTGGTTTACCTTTACGAGGAAAAACATTTTCCCACTACCAAAACTGTCTTTACAAGTAATACCAAACAATTACAAAGAATTTGTCTTAAGAAACTATGGAAATGTCGAGCACATTACAAAAGGTAATATCATTGTAAGAATAAATGATCAAATTGAAACAAATGAAATTGAAAATGAATATGATTTACCAAAATTGCTTATAATTCTTGCAATGATAATATTCTTTTTCTCGCACAATCAGCGATATTTACCTTGGGGGTATGTTATTCATATAGTATATGAAGAAAAAATAAATGAAGCTTCATGACCATTATCCATTTATTATTCTGTTCTACGAGCTTTGAAAGCTTTTAAAATAAAGCCAAGGAATATGCCCGAATGCTCCATGTTCCCACTGGTAAGCACAAAACATAAACTTTGCAAATTTTTATTGTGTCTAGATTATCTATGCTATACATTATATTTTAACAAAAAGTTTCAACTTTATAGTTTTTTCTCTACAAGTATGTTGACTTAATTGAACAAGATTTAACCTAGTGATCTTCTAAGAATTGTAAAATGGGACATCATAATTTTGAAGAATGTTGTATCAAAAGATGAACTGAAGAACACTAAGAGTAAAAAGGTTATTATTGACTGCGTAGTTCGATAATTTTCATTCATAGTAATATTTTCGTATATTGTTATGCTAGAGAAAACACCTTGACTGAAATGCTAATTTATTTTAGCATTAGCATATCAAATTTGACATCATAACAAGTATAGAATGCTAAATAATATAGCATTATAAGGTCTAAAAACTTCATCATAAGCACATTGAATAAAATGCAATATTATATTAGCATTATCACATAATAATCTATTATAATACATAATGAACATAAAATGCTAACTTAATATAACATCGTCGTCCACTATTATAATTTAAAAACCTATTTCGAAATGCTAATTTGTATTAGCATTAGCATATAAAATATGGCATTGTACATGGTAATAGTAGAATACTAAATAATTATATCATTGTAATTTCTAGAAAAAATAACATAACATAGTGAATAAAAATGCTAAATTATTCTAGAATTAACTGGAATGCTAATTAGAATAAAGATTACCATATTAAATAATAAAATTTAATTTAAAATGTAACATATGATTTTCCTATTACATAGGTTTTCATTGATATTAGAAATATATTTGAAATAGAGAAATGACTGCTAGAACAACCAAGAAATAGAACACAAATCCGCAAGCTGAGAAAAAATCAGATACAAACCAAAAACAAACCTCGGACCTATAAGCACAAAATTAGATTCGATCTCTCCAACAATACATTAATGATTTGGAAAAAAGCTTGAGAACAGTCAAAAGAAGCTTGAAAAAGAAATGTAAGAAAGAAAAAAAGGAGAACAAATTATAGAAAAAATGGAATCTAAAATGAAGCTCTTGGAATAAAAAATTCAAAAATTTAGAAAACAATAAGAAACAAAAAATTCGGCCTCCTTCAGTTGATTAAATATCACCTAACAAATCAAAAAGGTACATGAAGAACAAAAAACAAAAAAATGAAGAAAAAGAAAAAAAAACACAAAGAAAAAGTTCGAGGCTTCAGAATAAGAAACCAAGTTCATTGGTTCAAAGGATGGAAGGAAGAATAAGGAAGAAAAAAGATGATCCTGAGCACTAGTATGAAGTTGTATTTCATAAAAAAACCATTAAAAAAAAGGGAGACAATAAGGGTGAAAATGAAACTAAGAAAAAAAAAGATATGAAGAAGAAATTCTCAAAGAAGGTACTAATACCAAAAAACAAAAACAAAATGAAGAGGAAAGAAAGATACCGAAACTGATAGCAGCCGTGAAATAAAAATGAAAATTTTAAAAGTCAATTTGGTGATAAAGAAGAAACAGAAACAGAGGTTGCGGATATATATTCACCAACAAGAAAAGAATACTCAAAAAAAGACATACGCAAAAGTAGATTTCTACATCTACTAATTTAACAAAAAAGAACATAGTTATTACTTTTTTTAAATGCAATGAAAACATCAAGTAAGTTTTATGCCCTAAGTTCTATGGTTAAATTGCAAATTAGATAAATTTGGATATACTAACTTCTTGTTTATTAATTCTTAATACCAGCCCAATAGCTTGGACAAAAGACGACGGAAGCAAAAGAGGTATGACCATAGTAAAGTCAATGATGGAAGCTACTTTGTTTGAATAATTCACAGATGGACATGATTATAAATACAACAAGAATTAATTTTTAATGGTAAATATAAATACAATGCCATTTATATATTCAAAATACATCACAATGTGTGCATATACAACTGCAATTATACACTTAAAGTGCATCAGAATGATAGATAACCATAGCATTTTATTTTTCAAACCCAACAGAATGTAATACTAATAAAGAACTATAGATAAACATAACATTTGTATTTACTTAGTCCACTAGCATGAATTAGCAATGAAAAATTACAGATAAACATAGCATTTTATATTTTTAAACCGACTAGAATGAATTAGTGATACGAAATGATAAACAAACATATACTTTTTCAAAATTTAAAAGCATGTAATAGTAGCATAGAATGATAGATAAACATATCATTTGTAATTTATAAAGTCCACAAGCATGTATTATTAATCCAAAATGATAGAAAAACATATCATTTATTATTGGAACCTATGAGCATGAATTAGTAATGCAAAATCATAGACAAACATAGCATTTTTAAGAATAAACTCCATTAACATGTATTACTAAAATAAAATGATAAACAAACAGAACATTTTTAAGAATAAACTCCACTAGCATGTATTACTAAAACAGAATGATAGACAAACATAACATTTGTATCAATAAAGTCCACCTGCGTATATTACTAATAAATAATGAAAGATAAACATATCATTAGTATTTGTAAACTCCACTGGCATGTATTACTAATAAAGTCTACTAGCATGTATTAATAACCCAAAATAATAAATACACTTATCATTAGAATTTATAAAGTCCAGAAGCATGTGTTACTAATGCAAATGATACGTAAACGTAACATTTGCATTTGAAAAATCTGTATAATGTATTACTAATGTAGAATCATAAAAATTACTTATTATTGCTTAAAACTTATAGTTAAACTTGTTAGTTCAGATCGTTGATCGGTTTGTTCAAATTCAAGAGCTATACGAGCATGATTACACATTCAACGCGATAATGATTTGTATGTGCCATCCTTGCGCAGGGGCCATGCTAATCTTCTTTGTATCGTTCCAATATTATCGGATGTCCCCGAAGGGACTCAACACAATAATGATGGTAACTCGGCTTTTTAATATTAATTTTTAATAATAATACAAAATATCCTAATGCTTATTCATATGTAGAATGCTATAGAAAATAATCTGGAAACTGCAATACAATATTTAGTTATACCTGCAATATAATCCATCGTCACAAATGAATTTACAGTAACAATTTTGTTTTTTTTGCATCACATAAACCACTGGAGTTTACGGACTTTGGACTATGTGATAATGGAATGAAGTCATTATGACTCAAACATACCAAAATCAAGATCAAACCTAAGGTCAAACCCAAGTTTTAAACAATCCCATCAAGTGGTAAGAAAATTTTCTTTAAAACACCAGTCTAATATTAAGTAACAGAATTAAAAAAAAAATCTTTTCTTTTGCAAAGAAAAGATTAAAAAGCTATTTGAGAAGAAGTCGTCAGATAATAAGATCCTAAACAAGGAATTTGGGAAAAAAGCAGTAGCCCGACCAAAGTGCCCACATCAAGAACCAGATTCGTCGGTAAATATATTATTTTACTTAAAAACAAAATATGCAAATTAAACTTTAGTTTATTAAATGATATGCTTATATGCTTAAAAGTATCGTACGTAATTATACATAATGCTAATACATTGTAAAAATACAGAATAATAAAGACCTATTATGTTAACGTAAACGACTTAACTAAGATAATATATTATATTAGCATTCTCATGGAAACTACTAGTAACACAACAAATACTGAACTATTCTAACATCATACTTGATATATAATTATCTTACCTAATGTTTTTATACCTGTAACAAAAATGATTGTGCATATTTCGTCATGATAAATATTGAAAAACTATATAGACAAAAGCTTCTAATGAAATATGAAAAGCAGGAGATTGATATATTCAGAGTTGAAACTGCTTTTCAAATACTCAGTGATGATAAGAATAGTTGGTCAGTGCATAGATACTTCGTAAGCTCATCACAAGATTAGCAACTACAAAAGAATCCAAAAAATAAACACTTCGATGGTCTTTAATTTGATCTCAAACAACTGCAAACTAAGAAGCCTGATTACTTTCAGAATTTCATCTGAAATGTACATGAAGTTAAGTTTAAATTACCTTACTAAACTTCTGTCATATTATTTTAAATACATGTATGACTTAATTAATGTTTGCATTGTTAGAATGAATATGCTGTGATAACATCATGTGTACTGTCATATTGACTTATCATAATATTTGCACTGTCATTTTATATGTAATGTTATATTATTTGCGCTGTAATGTTATGTCTACTGTTATATTGTTTGCACTGTCATGTTGACTTAAATTAATGTTTCCACCGTCATATTATATATACTGTTATATTGTTTCGCTGTCATATTCTTCATATTGTTATATTGTTTACATTATCATATTTTTTGCACTATTATATTGTCAAAATTATAAATTGCATGGTACCTACATTCGTTAAATTTTTTAATAATAACAAGTAGAATGGACAGTAATAACAGCATTGTTATAAGTTCGTACTTCGTACATTACTGAAATACCATATACAACTAACATTATAAAAAAAATCAACTATGCTACAATGACCGAAAGGAATTTTGTTATTTTCTGCGGGCCAACATGGCACCACACGTTCTTCCTTTCTCTCCCTACATTATTTATTTCAAAATTTTCACTTCCATTTATCTTTCAGCTACCAGTTTATCGAAATGCCCAACAGTTTTCATTCAAATATCCAACCTTGCTCCCCACTCGTACTCCCCAATGCTAAATTCCCTTGAAGTCTTCATGCGAATACCCAACAGTTTTATACTCAAGTCAAGCTGATTCGGTACTATAAGAAACTTCATATTCAAACTTAGCAGCGTGAGTGAATTATGATATGATGTTCCATAAAACTTCATCATCCGCTTGAAGTCTTCAGTCATATCTAGGCTTACCAGTTTAATGAAGTACCCAATAGTCTAATGTGTTCCTTTCTATTTGTATTGAACTTCTGATGCATATACATCATATTTCAGTAAACTTATTTCCAGAGGATAAAAAAATAAAAACCAAATTCAAAGCAAACAAAACATCAATGTTAAAGTAAACGAATGACCAAAAAGAGCATATATTTTTATCAATGTAACTTGAGAATCATGGACCGTTATCATATTATCTCAATGGCCAACCTTGGAATATAAATGACATAAGTTACACAGCTTTACAGTTAAGTAGTTATAATGCACAAAATAAGCATAAGGTACAGTCTACTACAATAACACAGTGCTCACATTAGGTTGACAGCTCTACATCATGCACAAAATGACAAAAGTTTGTATTGGCAAAAGTTTATATATGCAGGTATCTTCTGTCAATTCAACAGATGAATACTTGCACTTTTCCATGCAAAACTTATATTTTACACCATAATATATTTCAACTAAGTATCACAAAATTCTAATCAAAAGAGCATCACATAACAAGTGAAAACCAAATAATTAGCACAACAAATGACGACTTTCAAAACCAAAGTAAGAATCAGTTGCATAGTACCATACTTTTATAAGAGTACAAGTAGAAAAATAGTTGTTCAAAAGCAAGTGCTTATGTACAGTAAGTTTTAAAACCCTGTATCAACTCCAAATGTATATATGAATGAAATATGAGAGTGATACAAAAGGAAGGTGCTTGCTTCAACAGTTTCTTCTTATCCATGTCCATTTGGTTCATAGTATCCCTGTATGAGCAGTTAAGTTTTGTCAGTCAAATTGCAAAATAAATTGAATAGTCAATTAAAATGTCTATAATAAAATAACTTACAATAGTATGTCCTGAACCGGGCTGTAAATATTGAACCAAGTTAGCAGACGATTGTTGCATTTCATAAGACAGATGAGGTGAAATAGTAGATGAGTCAATCGACCATGAAGAACTACGAAAAGAAGGATAAGGTTCCTGAAAGAAAATTCAAACTACATAAGGAAACAACCATCAAGTGAAGTTGCAACGTATCGGTTATCACATTTCTTATACCATGACATGATGTTGACCATATAGTGAATTCAAGTGCTGTCCATATCCCCACGCTGAATTCATGTTTGTCTATGTTACACAAAAAATTGTTTTAACAATCAAAGTACTGGTAAAAAAGTATCGAGTACAAAAGCATTGAGTTACTACAGAAGAGTGTACCGTTTGATATATAGGTGGAAGATATAAGTTTTGTTCCATTGAACCTGCACTTTCAACTATAGCCTCTGATTTTGAAGGTACCTCAAGTTGTTGAAAAAAATTTCTACTATCATGTTCCGCATTATCAACAGTTGAAGTATTAATATCATGCATTTTTTTCCTTTTTGGTTTTGGCACAACAAGCAGTCTATCATTCACATCAGGCTGCAAAATGGTAATATTTTTAGTTTAGTCATATGAATTTACAAAGCATGACAACTAGGGCTGAATATCGGGCGGAACGGACCGGACTCGTGGCCATTCGAACTCGGACCGAATCCTATATCGGACGATCCTATGTCCGATTCAATAAACATCGGACGAATTTACTGTTGTTCAAACTCGGTCCGAAAATTTTAACGACAGTCCGTGTCTGGTTCAATAGACTTATCGGAAATGAATCGGACCATTATCGGATTCAAAATCGGACTCGGACAAACAAGGTATCAAAATTTTATGAAACAGAACTTGTTTGCAGTTTGACCGAAAAATGATACATAAAAGTTGGCCTTAATATCACTGCACAAAAATAATACTGCACAAAAATATTACCATAAAAGTTACATAAAGACAAATCAGCAGATAGCTTACTTAATATCATTATAGCTTACTTAACAAAAGTTACAGAGAAACAAATCAGCAGATAGCTTACAGAGAGACAAATCAAGCATGGAAACAAGTTGGCCTTAATATCACTATAGCTTACTTCTTTCTCAAAAAACCAACAGCCTAAGACAAATCAAACATACCATGCTTAATAATATAAGAATTCCAAGAAGAAACATGATAACACCAAATATTAATTTCACAAAACAGCAGCCTAACATTCATGACATAATAGTTTAGTTAATAACTAAATTTGCAACTTGCTTTCAAGCTTCAACCTTCAACAACTTTAGCACTATTCCCAATAGCATAAGCAGTCCACCTGAAAATTACAGTCCACTTGAAATTGAAAATAGCAATCCAGCTGAAAGAGGAGGTAGCACTGGTTGATTATTGGACTAAACTTTATGTAAATATTTAAGGATCTAAAACATACCTCTAGGCTCCAACTCACCAACAACTTCATCCAAACTATTCAAATTTTATTGATTCCATATCTTCCTCATCATGTTTAACCTGAAACAGTTGCATATTAAAAATTGATTATAACCATGAATATTAATAAGATGAATCAAAATGTTGCATTCAGCTGAACTGGTACACGTTTTAAGAAATTAAACATTCCAATAAAGTTCATAATGTATGGAAATATATAAAATTATTACCTCAAAATTCTTCAATGCATATTTTGTACGCAACCAATCTCCAGTGCAGATTATAGCTTCTAC
Organism: Allium fistulosum; assembly: GCA_030737815.1. Taxonomy (NCBI): domain Eukaryota; kingdom Viridiplantae; phylum Streptophyta; class Magnoliopsida; order Asparagales; family Amaryllidaceae; genus Allium; species Allium fistulosum. The sequence goes on from CM060905.1 coordinate 459,136,857, forward strand.
CGTTTCTGGTTTTAAAGAGCTTCTGAACTGATCCAAAACTCTACCACCAGCACTGAATGCGGATTCTGAGGCAACACTACTAATAGGGATAGAGAGTATATCGCGAGCCATTATTGATAATATTTTGTATTTTGAAGCATTTACTTTCCACCATTCCAACACATTGAAAGAGTCTTCAGATTCATCAAATTTATAGCGATGTTCTTTCAAATATAATTCTAGTTCAGATTGTGTAGTTTCCACCACATCTGATTCATCAGCCCATGTTTCAAATTCATTTCTACTTTTTGTTTTTCTCCTTTTTGTTGTACCACTAGATGTATTTCCTTTTGGTTGCTTAGAAGTTTTATTATTTGCACCCATAGCATATTCAGAATATAATTCCTCCAAAGAAAGCAAAACGAATTTTATATTTCGTTCAGATTCCAGTTTAGAGTAAATCTTAGGAAAACAGAATTCTATAAACTTCATTTTGTACCTTGGATCTAAAATAGCAGCGATGGACAATAGTAAGTTACAATCACTCCAATACTTGTCAAATTTATCTTTCATTTTATCTAACATTCCCTTCATGAATAAGGAACCTTCATATTCTATTGATTTCTCATTTATGGTTTGCTTAATTTTCCAAATTTCGGGAAGAAACAAGTTGGAAGTTGGATAAGTTGTACCAGAAAAAACATTTGATGCTTCATTAAAGACCTCCAAAATCTTACATATAGACTCGGCTCTTTCCCAATCCATTGCAGATGGCAACCAAACATATGATGGATCTCTTTCTTGATACATAGAAAACACTTTTTTAAATTTTAGAGCACACTCTAGCATTGCATAAGTAGAGTTCCAACGGGTAGGGACATCAAGTACTAAACGTTTAGACACGGGAAGTTGCAATTGTTTAACAATGTCCGCAAACTTATGTAGGCGTTGAGGTGACATTTTAAAGTACTTTACACTTTCACGAATATTTTGAATTACTTCTTTGATCTCACTCAATCCATCTTGCACAATTAAATTCAATACATGTGCACAACATCGAACATGAAAAAATCTACCTTTGAAATAAAGTTTGCCTTTCAATGCAAAATTTTCCTTTAAATTTCTCACAGCAACATCATTAGAAGATGCATTATCTAATGTTATCGTAGATATTTTATTCTCAATACCCCAATCCAAAAGGCAAGAAAAAATAGCATCAGCAATCACAAGTCCAGTGTGAGGTGGTGGTAGAGTAGAAAAATTTAAAATACGCTTTTGCAATGTCCATTCGGAGTCAAGAAAATGACAAGTTAAGCACATATAGCCTATTGTTTGGTTTGATGTCCAAAGATCAGAAGTTAAACTCACTCTACTAACACCTTTTAAAACATCCTTCAACGCTTTTTTCTCAGATGCATGCAATTTCATACAATCAGTTTTTATTGTTACTCGTGATATCTTCTCAAATTCGGGATTTAGTATTTGACAAAACAATATAAAGAACTCATGTTCAAGCATATTAAAAGGGTACTCATGCACAATAATCATGGTAGCAAGAATCTCTCTTATTTTGCTTTTATCAAATTTATGGACTGCTAATTGGCCAATCAATCCGCTTTTAGAAACTTTTTCCTTCATGAAGTCCTTTCCTAACAACTTTTGATGGTTTTCTTTAGCATTACGAACACGACATTTATAAAGGTGTCTCTTAAATGTAGTTGTGCATCCATCACTAGTTCTAGTTAACTTTTTATCACAATGAATGCACTTAGCAAATAGTTTAACATTACCATCTTTATCTTCTTCTTTAATTTTCTCAAACTCCAGCCAAACTTGGGATCGCTTTTTTCTGGACTTTTTTTCATCTCCAGTAGCAGTATCTATAGCAGGTACAATAGTAGTTCCATCATCAGCAGCATTATTTTTTGATGTTTTATCTTCTGAATCTTCTTCAGTACTTGGGATGAGCTCAACTTGATTTCCATTACCAACTATTGGCTGTTGATGCCATTCATCATTCACCAAATGTTCCATACCTAGCGGAAGAACAAAAAAACAAGGAGTTAGTGAGTCATGTTTGTTGGATATTAACAGTTTAATGAATAGCTAAATAAAAAAAGCATAAAAAGTTTAATCAGCAAAGCATAAAAAAAGTTTAATGAATAGTTGTCAATAACATCAGTTTAATCAGCAAAGCATACATAAAAAAAGCATAAAAAGTTACACTTTTGAGATTTAGACAATAAGCATTGATAATGGATGGAAAAAAAAATCAATTATGTACTCATACCATAAGATTAAATTCATAAAATCCAAAAGGTATGCAAAAAATTCATTTCCATATTCATACAGCAAGTTAGATTTACACAGATTTACACTGAAATGCTGGTGTTGTTGTTGCCTTCTATGTAAGATTAATGTACGTTATTACACAAAAAAGTTTGGTTACTATAATTTGTAAACCTTACTGCTATGATAGATGAATGATCCATATACTATACTCATAAAAATTATATTATACAATAACATTTTTTAACTATTAGTTTCAAAATATCTCCCTAAAACATATATGCAGGAATCCTCTGCTTACTAACAGTTTAGTTTTAAATATAACAACTTAAGTCTCATAAAAAATAACATGATAGAGAGGGGAAATAATGTTCGAATATGAGAAGGTTATGCGATCATATCATACTAGCTATTTGCAGCTTTTATTATTATTAGTTTTGCACCAAAAAATTGGTTGGCAAATAGAAAGGGGCTGGTATCATTCAAATCCAAATGAGTTGTTTCCAGTTTTCAACCAGTTCATGATTCATTGATTCATAATAATGGTTAACAGCTGCACTGAAAATGCTAGGACTAACTCTCTCATTTCACTATTCAGGCATTAAGTAGAACGAAAATTCGGTCCTATCAAGGTAAGATTCATTACTCACAAACACTAAAATTCATTAAGTTTCATTAACTTAAAAAAAACTCACTGGGAGAATCTGAAGAAGCCATGGCAAAAAAGTGAAGCGGAAGCTTAAACAAGATCTGAATATTTGATGTTTGTAGATGGAAAATTGAATAGGAGATGAATTTCTGCTGTATGTATGTAGATCAGAGGAGCAAAGCCGATTTGTGCTAATTTCTGAATCTAGGTTATGTGGATATTGAAATAGACGTATGGACATTTTAATTCTGCCGATTTTGAATTTTGATAATGAAATTGCATGAATCGAAGAGTCTTTTTGGAGAAGTAAATCGTCACTTTGATTACCGAGAATAATGAAAGGTAAAAGATTTGTTTCTCACAGTTGAATAAGTTAGGCTATAAACAAGGGAAGACAATTATGGCTATAACCTAAAAACTGTCATTTCCAAGTAATTTATTATATTGTTACTTACTTTATCAGCAATAATTATTATACATATAACATACTTTACTGTAAACAGCAAGTCAACAACTCAACTCAAGTGTTCACGGACATCACTCGGTCGGACGTAACCATGTTCGAGTTCGGGTCCGTAAATTTGATCGGACCACTGCCGTTGTTCAAACCCGGTCCGTTTATCGGTCGAACAAAACATCGGTCGGACAATTTTACGAGCCGGACCAAATCGGACAACGGACTGTCCTGTCCGATATTCAGCCCTAATGACAACAGCATAAAAGTAGTACTGACATTATGGTGTGTATTTCATAGCCAATACAATTACCAAATAACCATATTCAGAATAAAGGTAGCATTTTTCTTTATACATATAAGATAAACTATGAAAAAGACATACTACTAGAATCTGAGGTTAGAAAGAATGACTTGCCTGTGTATCCTTACTTTTCAAAGTCATTCGGCTACTTCTCTTCATTTTTTTCTCCAAGGATGACTTGAATCTATTTGTTCGAGTTCGTCCTTTGGTTTTATTTCTTATTGGATCTTGCACCTTTGGACAATCCCTTATCCCACCACATTCAACTCTGTTTAAACCAATTTTGCATGTAAGAGATGCATTGCGTTTCTGTAGAAAAAAGTCAGACTTCTTACTGCCTATCCATTCCATCACATGACTAAAAGAAACTTCATCATCCGCTACCAAATCAGCCACTTTAGAAAATTCATTACACATCTCTTTATATCGCAATTGTGCAGATGTTGCTGGTGCACCATCATAATTAAGTCGGATCCTCGTATGAGATCTAAGTACATCTTTTCTACATCTGTCTAAAATATATCTATCCGGGATCGTTGTCACATTATTCTTAGTCAATACAAGAAGTGCATGTCTGCAAAGTATACCTTTAAACTCAAACTTTCGGCAACTACAACTAATTTCGCAATTTTCTTTCTTAAATAAAACTGTAAATGATAGCAATTTTCTATAATTTTCAATAGCCACATCTTCATATACATCAAACTCTGTACCCATGGAACCCTCTCTAGTTTCAGTTATATCACAATATAACTTAGCGGTTAACTCTATTTGAAATTCCTTGAACTTCTTAAGTGTATAAACACTTTGAAATTGCTTCTCTATATCGTACGTTGTTGCACATCGAATACTTTGTGAAAATGACTTGAAATCATCTTGACTCTCCTTCTCTATTTTGGCCTTCAATGCGTGATTGTATTGCTCTACAAATTGCTTCAAAGAGGTTTTAGCATTCACATATCCATCAAAGAAAGCATTAATACTTTCACTTCTTTGAGTGGTGGACATCCCTGCCCAAAAATTTGATGTCACAAAGCATGGTACCCAGTGGTGTCTTTCCTTATATAATTCACTCAACCAATTATTACCATGCAAGTCAAACTTATCTACCATTATTTTCCAACTTTTCTCAAACTCCTTCGAGTCTTGTGAATCATATACCGCATTTTGCAAATTACTTTTAATTGATTCATAAAAACCGTGGCTTCCAAATTTTTCAGGCAACTTCTTCATCACATGCCATAGACACAGTCGATGTCTAGTATTAGGAAATGCGATCTCTATTGCCTTTTTCATAGCTCGGTCTTGGTCTTTAATTATTCCTTTAGGAGCAACATCAGACATGCATGCAAGCCACGTTCTGAAAAGCCATAAAAAAGTGTCCGTTGTTTCACTTGAAAGCAACCCACATCCTAGTAATATCGATTGTCCATGATGGTTGACTCCAACAAAAGGTGCAAAAGGCATATCATACTTGTTTGTCAAATACGTTGTATCAAAAGTGACAACATCACCAAATTCTTTATATGCCTCCCTACTTCGTTCATCTGCCCAAAAAACATTTTTTAGTCGGCCATCATTGTCTAAGTCCATGCTAAAGAAAAAATTTGAATTTTGTGCCTGCATATTTAGAAAATAGTTTTGAATCGCAACAGCATCTCCTTCTCCAAGGCGTAATTGTCTTGCCTTATCAAGATAGTTTCTACAATCTTTTTCTATGAATGACAAGTTCTCATGCCCACCGGCCTCGACTACTAACGCGTTAAAACTTTTCTTAGGTCCAATTCCTGCAATATCGCAAACTTCAAGTTGTCTTTTTACATGTTCATCAATTTTTCGATAACATCGAAAGAATCGAGATTTCGTAGGACTTAAGTCATGGTTGTGATGAAGAAACAACTTGTTGATACGCCACTTTCCGTCTTCTCCTAAACTTGAAGTGAGTTTCACTTTACAACCAATTTTGTTAGTTGGCTGGGGCATTAATGGATTTCCGCTTATACAATCTAGTTTCCCACATCGACCACATGCAAATGTTATATATCTTAAGTGTCCATCCTCATCCCTTTTACTTGACCTTTTTCTTGCTGGAAATCCCATATGCTTTGCATAGTTTTTAAAACATTGAAATACTTCTTCAACGGTATTAAATTTCATACCAACTTCGGGTATTGTAACTTCTGTCGCAAATACAACCGATTTATCATTTACTGTCCCAACATCAAAACAATTTTCCGATTCCTCGTTATTTAAACTAAGGGAGGCAACAATATTAGTCTTGTTGTTTGATACCTCTTTACCAATATCTAAGGAGTCATTGACCAATTCTGCAAATGATCATACAAGTAGTGACAAAATGATAAAAATATCATAACGGCAACTCCAAAAATATACATGAGAAAAAAAAATTAGACATGAAAATTTTTGATAGTAATTCAATGTGTCTTGAGTAGGTATTATTTTGCATTTGATTTTGTATCCATTTTAATTTTCATTATCTACTCATATACATAGTATCTCAGTTGACTCATTTTTGTTAAAGTAACGTAAGCAACAATATTTGAATACATGAAGCGAAACCCATTGGTAAGTGTAAAAGCAAATTATTGTGTTTGTGCCAAAGTACAAATTGAATATTGTACACAGTAAAGTAATAAGTGGGTCAGAGCATCTACTGTCCAAAATAAGTTTACTGTTTTTGATTAACCAAACTTTTTAACTGTTGTTTGCTATCAGTTCATATGTGTTAAGATCCTTCATCATTCCAAATGGGTGCTTGAGATTGGTAATGCAGAAAGTAAATAAATGCAATGAATCCAACCATGACTTTGAATGATAATGAAAATATTAAAACAGAAATTGATGAAAAATGATTACCATTGCTGTCAGGAGGAATTGCAAGCGTGTTTAATTGATCATCAAAGTTCATATTTTGTGAAAAATGATTTGTGGAAATAGTGATGGAAGAAGGATGTCTGAGAGAGGGAGAAGAAAATAATTTGGGGAGAAGAAGGAGAACGTGGCAGCGTAATAATTTATGGAAGAATGTGACACGTCAGGCCGCATAAACTGACTAAATTAGTTTCGGGCATAATATGCTGTAAAATGTATCTATTGGGATTTTTTAAATAATTATTGTTGCTTTACATAAAAATGATAGAATAAATGTAAAGAGAAAAGGTTCAACCTAAATATGAAAAAAATGAAAAAAAAATACATAACCAGATCTATGTCTGAAAACAAAGCAGAAGCTGTAAAAAAGTATAGTCTTTTGAATTAAACAAACCATGTCAGTGATTAAAAAATTCAGAATAGATTTAGGTTCAACTAGGCAACAACAACCAATGTACAAATGTGAAACCCAAACTTCAAGTCACATTATCCTGGACATACACTATAACAATTGCACCACTCACAACTGCAACATTAGAAACCACAAAGAAGAAGTTGAAGAACAGGTCATGTTCTTTGCTGATGTCGAATTAATTTGCTCACATTGTTATTATATTGAACCAAGTCCCTCCTGAAACAATTGAAAGAAGCGTGACTGCTGCATACAGCACAGTAAGTTGAATACCTAAAGGGTCGGTGCATGGATTTGGCAATTTGATCATGACAGTTAATATGAATAGAATAGCTGCCTGTAACCACAATTAGTGTTATATTTTTAATTATACTTCTCAATGACCAAATTTTTATACTTCTAAATACATGTAACAAGAATTATTTTCGAATATCAAAAAACAAATATCATGCATCTCAATTATATATTATTATCCATATTACAAATATTAAACTATATAAATAAAATGCTATATATAACTAGTATATCATATAATAAACAAAAACACAATTAGAAACATAATCAACAACCAAACACATACCAAATAAAAAATAAATAGTATTTAAACAATATTCAAATAATTAACAAATTCGGATTACATAGTAAATGCAAAAAACCTACTTCAAAGTATCATTACAATTTAAAAAACTAGTCCATAAAAAATATAATGCACTAAGCTTCAAGTTTTAAAAGAAGTAAGACAATTTCTTTATTTATGACATGTTGCATTACACTGACTGTAATTATTTCTTTTATTTTGAGAATAAACAAATCCACCATGCCTCTGATAGAGTTAGGGGTATGCCCTATGGGCAATTATGTAATGTATTACACATATATAACTCGTTGACCAATCTCGGTCGCAATAAAATGTATTTTCTTTCTATTATATACTTGGTATAATGTGTTATATTAATTAATTAATTTAATTAAAAGTATATTTAATAGAAAATCCATAAATGGTATGTTTTGTGATAGTAGTTACAAGATGTTGTAACCGTGAGTAATTTATCACAATAAATATGAATATACAATTTTAAATGTTCCTAGTCAAGATGCATCGAGACTGGATATTGATATATCCGTTAAGACAAGAGTACATAACACTCTTCAAATGTTGGGCAGTGCATTACTCATGGCTGTGGAGGGCACTTAGGGGTTATGTGTTGATAATTATTGGATAACTATGAAATACTTACTCGAGGTTAATATAACTAAGGTCCAACAGAAAATATCGATGTGATTGATTTACACAGTTCTCTTGACTTGAGAATACTTTCAATCTTCAATATGAAAGCTCCATTTTAATTATAGTCAAATCATGTCACAGCATCCATCAATTGACTATGGTTGGATCGAGTGGAAGTATTGGAAGTGAATCACTATTCAAGAGAGGATTCATCTCTTCGGTTATATAGGGTTAGTGTCACGGTTAACTCAAGTCAACCCAAAGTCAAAGTCTCTAGGAAAAGCATTTTGGTTAATAATAATTGTAATTATTGAACCAAGGACTTTATGTTCGGACTATAGAGTTGAATATGGATGATGTTGGAATTTTGATCATTACCAAATTGCATAAGTCCAAAGTGATATAATTTGACGAAGAGAATTGGTGTTAATACATGTCACAACCGGGTAACACTTAACAATGTAAATTTTGATTTTACCAAAACTAAGTAAGAGATAAATTTGGCTAAAATGTCACATCGCTACTAAGGGATGTGCGAACATTAACATTTAAATAGTTTAATGTTAATCGCTGACCAAATTTACACGTCACACGTCACACGTCACACAACCGAGATGATGAATTCTCTTTAGACCAAATGATATAATTAGTTTATAATTGTCATAAATTAATTAAATTAATTAATATTTATGAAATATTAATTATAAAATTTTGAATATGATTTGAGAAATAAATATTATATATATATATTTATTTATAATAGTTATAGATATATTGATCGATATGTGATATCGACAAGCAACTAAACTGATTTAACTAATAATATTTATTTGGGCTTACTTGGAATATTAGCCCATGATTATAAGGGGATAATTTTGGTAGAAAATATGGGTTATAGGGGGCCGGCTAAAAAGGCTAGAGGTATTTTGAGATGGATGGCTTAGATCTAATGAGACTTGGTAGGAGATGTGATCCATATTTCTATCTATTTCATCCACTATAAAAAGGCCTCTAACCCTAATTATTTTAGAACCTTTTGACTACCGCTATCTTCTCCATTGCTGGTTGATTTTACCCCTTAGGAGCTCAAGCAAATCCAACTCAAATCAATTCAAAGCAAATACTATTTGATAGTCAGGTCCATGGTTCAAAGATTAATAGTCTACCCGAAAAACTTTCAAAGGAGAGAGAGTGTTCATCATTACAAGGTGTGCTATAAGGCATTAGTTTTACGTATGTTTTTACTGCAATATATTGTTTATAATTTTAGAATATTATTTTATATTACATATATATTATTATTATATTGTTAGTTAGGTGATGATTCGTATATGCATTGATATTGTCACATACTAGATTGGTTATATGTATGTATTCATAAATAATAAATAAATAAAAAAAAATATTACATATAGATCGGGTGTGCCTAGTCAAATAATTTATTTATAATTATTATTATTTTATTATTAATAAACATATATACATATTAATATCTTACCTAATTATAATTATATGATTTCTATTTAGTAATACCATCATTTCACTCTAATAATTAAACATATATTTTATACAATTATATTTATAATAATTATAATTTTTGGTAACATAAAATTATTTTTAAATAATTACTTACTGTTATTTAATATTATATAAATCAATATACTAGTTAAATAATTTATATAAAATAAAATATGTTATGAAAATTAACTTTTAAATTTTATAAAATTATTCGACCATGAAATAAGATCTCAGCCAAAAATTGAGAATTTAAAAATTATATTTTATATTTTTTAAAAATCATTATAATATAGGGACGAAAATACTTAATTATTAAAAATAGATTTTGATTGAGAAAAATTATGAAAATTTCTCCAAACCTCATAATATCATGCTAGATTTTCTGATAATTTACAGTTTGAATAATATGTTTCAAAAATATTTTTTATTATTTATTGTCTTTTAACTAATTAATCAATTTATATGTATTTTAATATAATAAAATTTTATTTTTCTATGCATACGATCTTGAAGTATATAAAATAAAAAAAATCATTAATGCGCACACACACAGACAATACGTAAACCTCAATTTGAAGCTTTTGAAAATACCAAAATACCCCTATTCTAAATTGATGAAAATTAAAATCATTTAAGGATAGGTTTGCCATTCTTTCTCACGACGTCTTCAAAGGATACAGTAATAGTGTGACCATTATCATTCACATTCAGAATATTTAAATCTCCATTAATGGAAGCTTTCGCACTATGTCAGTATCTCCATTTCTATTGCAAATGCCTCGGTTAAATACCTCTATATTTATCCAAAATTTAAAATTGAAACTATAATTTTAATTCTCTTCTGTACTTTTACGTAAGAAGGCGACATATCTGTAAGAGGCATTTGTCTTGAAAAAAGCGGATGAATTAGATCTATAGCTTGGTGGGCACAGTGGAGTTCCAAGTTTGCATTTTTTTTAGGGGGAATTAATTTAAAGGACAAAAATTTATATATTTTTAGCCTCAAGGACACGACCTCAATATTTTACCGACAAGGACAAACATTCTCCTAAAAATTATTCATAAGGACAAACATTCTTTCAAAATTATTCATAAGGACAAACATTTTTTCAAAGCTGCTACCGAACTAAAAACTAATACCTAAAAACTGCTACCGATAACTGCAAACTGATACCTAAAGAAAGTTGTCCTTCAGACTAAAATACTGAAGGTCTGTCCTTGAGGCTAAAATGCTGAGAAATTTTGTCATTGACAATAATTTCCTGTTTTTTTTATTACATGTGAGTTTTTATGGCATGTGCAATGCACGTGCAAAAATTGTTATAAAAATTAAAATTTAGGTGTAGTTTTGATTAAAATAAATTGAAAAATATAAAGAAAAAAATTATAATATTTTTGTTGAAACGAAATTTCAAACTTGTAAGCTTATTTACCTTTCAAAATTTCCATTTGAAAATAGATGTTAGTATTTGTTTTTAGTGGGACTCGAACTCCTAACCTTTTGTTTGCATGTAAAGGTATTTTTGAAACTTCACGGGTCGGATCAAAAGGTTGTGTTTTTATTCCAACTATTAATAAAGATTGCAATTTATTTATCGACTTAGCCACATAGTTCAGCTGTTTACGAATACTTTCATCTTTAACCTTACCGCGTTTATACAAGAGAAATCTCGCATATAGAAACTAATTTAACAAATAATACAATAGAGATAAAAAAAAGGATAGTGCTCATGTAAGCAGCAACGTGTGTGACAGGCGGTAGTGACCTTATGATATTGTTGAAGATAAAATATGCTTGACTGATGTGGAGTAATGTAAAACAAATGAGGATACTTCTTATAGTTTTTGTTTCTAATTTAATTATCTTTTAGTTTGGTTTATACCGTATTTTAACAAGTACATTTTTATATACATGAATACATTGATCTCCATCCCTACTAATTTCCTGAAAAGCCCTCACCTTCTTCTTTTACATTTTCCGATTCTTTGTTTTTTAGCAGAAAATAACTTAAATGTGTGTTTAGTTTCATTTTTTGTTAGATTAAGTGCATGTATACTTTGGTAAGGTCAAAAGTCAAAACAGCTTCATCGTGGGAATGCTCCCATATTACTTCAAATTTTCATTAACATCCTTGCATACTCAAGTATTCAAGTATAAAATAGTCCAGAGTATTTTTACCTCATGATATTTAAAAGAAGTAAATAGTTATGAGTACTAAATAAAGTGTCTCTACAATACCAGGTTGTGGTTTACGAAGGGTATGAGATATAAAACGCATGACATCAATAAAAGTGATATAGTTTGCAAATACTCCTAAACTAAACATTGCACCAAGCGTTTAAATTTAAAAAGTGAAGAATATAGTTTTACCACATACAGGTTGAAAAAGTTGAATTTTCCTTTAACTTTGATAATGCTCTTACCTTATACATGTTGTCTTTATTGGGACAGAGAGTCGATGGGCCCATTATAACAAACATATGTGAGCATTTGTCAATGAATTGCTCATTAGTTATCATGGACTCTGTTCTTACTTTGTCCAATCTTCTGCAGTATGAGCATGCTAAGGCATACACAATAAACAGTAATGTATGCATGAATTTGGTGTATTAAATGTCTACACGTCATGAATGATTTACTTTATATATGGTTATTGATTGCTTTACTCAAATTTTACTCTAAGGTTATAACAGTTAGATAAATATTAGTATTAAAGTGAAAAGATATGGGTATGGGTCTTTGATGGTACTACACAAACGACAAACAGATAAGTTGATCAAAACAAAGTCAACAAATAGATCTACTTATAAGGAACTTATATTAAGAGTGAATCCAAGAAGAAAACAAAGTAAATTATTCACCAAGGATAACCTAAAATATACAAGAAATTATTATGTCAAACCCACCTTATACACTTTACTAAATTTCTATAGCTTGGATTAATTTTGTTTTACAAGTACAAAGCATTGTCATATCAACTCAGTAATCTATACGTTATAACTTTAGCTTCATGGGCTCCGTTCACTGTTCTCAAATTTGACATGATAGCGCTTCTATTTTAATTCACACTTCCGTAAAATTTACTTACATCTAATAAATAACATTTAACGCATAACTCCACTTTCAACTATGCTGCTTATTTTCACTGGCCCATACTATACACGGACTCGACAAATATGTCAATCCACTTGTTGATATGTCCTCTTTCCATTATCTATACATCAAATTCTGGCCCACTTTACACACACTATACAATAAACACGACCACTTTCTCTCCCCAACCATTTGTATATTCACTTACAATGTCATTCTTTGTGATTATGATGTCTAAAACTTTAATACATGGTTAAAGTTCACACTGAAATGTCAAGATAGTTACTGTAGCAATCACATGTAATGTAATAACATGTTATATCAGGGGAAAAAAATTCTACACGTACTCACTAAAAACACATATGTATTTAGATCAAATTGAACCTTTTTAAGAGTTTATCTATTTACTGCTAATATTAAGAAAGTAACAAAGAATAAAAGTTTAAATCAATAGAAATACTACAATATTGAAGCATAAATTAAAGATATGGCAACGACGGTCCAACTTAAGATCGATTTCTAAATTTTATCATATTTTTCTATGCATACGTTCATCAAACGTGCATGCGTACTTATATATAATAGATATAGCTTGATTTGAAGCTTTTGAATTTACGAAAGTACCCTTTTGACTATGACGTCATAGAACAACTTTGGTCATTTACACCCCACATCTTCATTCATCTCCACTCCTTGCAAACAACTTCCACTTATGTTGCTTTTATCTCTAAACCCAATCTTTATTTCTTTTAGATTCAAAAGAGGACAACCACTTTCTCTCTTCTTTATATGTGTTAAGATTGAGGTAACTACGCCTTTATAAATTTTCGTTTCACTAATTAAATTTGCATACTTTTTAGACAACTAACAGTGACGATTTTGGTTTTTTTCATTTACTGCTTAATAAGATGATTAGAAAATAATCAAGGAGTTTTGGTGGACTCGGTCCATTTCTAAAAATATATCAAGGTACTGTATTTTTATTTTTATCATAAATTAATTTAGTCATTTTTTAAATAATCATTAGTTGTCAAAAGTATTCATACTTACTGGATAGACTGGATAGTATACCATTAATCAAATTTTAGGATTAAAAAAAGTACGAAATTAGATTCACAAAACAGTTCAATTTTCCTAATTGAAATTTGTATATTATGTAGGGATGAATGTCAAATGTGCTTCAGAAGGCTTTATATAGAGGTGAATATGCATATACGTAATGCTACATGAATGTTTGTTTTGATTACTAAGAAAATCTGACAAAATTATGTTAATGTGGACAAAACAGAATACTAAAGTATTATAGTCAACGGTGTAAGTTGTACTGAGTTGATATTTTTATTTTAATAGAGTTAATTAGTTGGAAGTGGACATGTTGGAGTAACGCAACTAGCTATAGTGGTACAATAAGCTGCTAATAATTAATTGTATGTTGTACTTGAAACTAATCGTACGTATTTTTATATGTATTGTGTAAGTATAGGAGAAGACCTTTTATAGCCAAAGAAGCATAGAGGTAATAGTCAAAATGATGAACAGTCAAGCCAATCATGAAAGGAAGAAAGGCAAGGGAAACACACTTCTTCGAAATCATCTTTAGATACAAAAGTTGAGTCTGATCCCGTGGTTGTTATGAAACTTTATTCCACTTTGATTATGAGAGTTTTGATAAGGATTAACCACAAGGTGCCTATAAGCTTTTGAACATATTATAATGTCAAATCATATCATTTTCATTGTTACGAACTTTGAGGAAGCGGAGCAGAGCTTATTCGACATTCATTGGTATATGCGAGCTTCAAGATCCTTAGTTCATTCTTCATAAAGTTATTGATCAGTTATTTTTGCATAATGTAGACGAACTAATGAAGTTTATTTATTTGTATGGGTTTTAAAAAAATTATTTTCTTGATTCTGTAAATACGAAGCATCATGTTCGTAACCTTATCTGGCCCTTACTGTATTGCGAAGTATTAATGAAACTTATATGTTCATAAGATGTTTCTTTGTCAGATTTAGGTGTTCCAACAGTGAATGAATTATGTGTGCTTGCATGTGTTTAGTTATCAAATAGTATGGGATTCATATTATTTAGCTCACTTATTCATTATATAGACATACATGCAAAAAATGAATATATATATTATTTTACACAAAAAGTAGTTAGCTTACGTCTTTCTTTACATGCGCTCAACGGACGTGTCTTACGTACTGGTATACATGGATATTATAAATATGTTTATGATATATATATATATATATATATATATATATATATATATATATATATATAATTTTATCATTGTGATACATACATACATATATATTTCATAATTAAAAAACATTATATATTATGTACATATATATACATAATTTTAATATTTATTATAATAAAACATAATTATATCTATATATATAATATCTTATTAATATTACATATGCATATATAAGTCATATATACATATACATGTGTGTGTGTTTTCGCCCTCATAAAATTATTTAAATAAAACTTACTTATACATTTACATATATATAATATTTATATAAATAATAACAAGGTTATATACATACATATATATATATATATATATATACACACACACACACACACACACACACAACATACAATACATATCAGATGAGCTAACATGTCTGTTGCAATGTAAATCCCAACATTTATATATGGACATGTTATACCTTGCATGGGCTTACATGTTACACATGCATACACATACATATATGTATATGATACGTAGTGTATTCTTATAAGTATTAAAATATAAATTGAATAAAACTATATAATTTATAAATTTAAATAAACTAAGAGATTTTATTTAAATAAGACTTAGAAATGTTCTAAATAAATTAGATTTCATGGGCCAAATAAAGATCCAATATGGTAAAAAAAATTGAAATTCACCCATAACTTTTGCTGCGGGTTGAACTAATTCCAACAATAGTGTCAAGCACAATAGTCTATGAGGTCTAATTTGTCATGTTATGGATAACTAATTAAGTTCACAACCCAGATAGTAGAGTGTCTAAAATGGTAGTGTCAAATGATTGGATTTGGATAATTTAGTATTTTGCCTTACTTGGCTACCAGCCTGGCTCGAACAGATATGTGAGCCTAAAAGGTTACCACTAGTACAAGAGGCCCAATTTGAGTTGGGCCTTAGGCTAATTTTCAAAATTATTTGAAAATTAAAAATATAAGATTTTAAATTTAAAAGTTAAATTTAAAATAAGATATAAATATATTACAAAGTAATAATATAATAAAATTTTCAAAATGTTTGAAAATATTTATATTAATTTAGAAATTTTTAAAATTAATTAATTAGATTGATAAAATAAGTTAATTAAATAAGTTAATTAATAAGATATATATGCATGTATTATATATTATGATATATGTTATGATATTTTAAGATGTAACATAAGTGTACATGCATGCATATGAATTAAAATTTAAAGTTAATATAATTTAATTAAAATGGTTTAATTAAATTAATTAATTAAAGGTTAATTGATAAATTAATTAAAAGTTAATTAATTAAATAAATAAATTAAAGGTTAATTAATTAATTAATTAAATTGAAAGTTAATTAATTAAATTAGAAGTTAATTAATTAAATAATACACATATATATGATGTATGTGTAATACTATAAATGTTATGGTATGTAATAAATATTTAATATAAATGCTATATTAAATAATATAAGATTAATTAAATTGTTAATTAATTAAAATTAGTTAAATAAGATTTAATTAATAGAATATTATACATAAGACTATTATATAAGTAATATAAAATATAAACGTTATATAATAATAAAACTTATATAATATAAATGTATAAACTAAAGGTGGACATTATAGAAACCCTAAATGGACTTAAGAAATGAATACAAATGTAAATGTATGCATACCGTGATTTCAGATATGTCCGACACTTGAATCACGAGGGTATTTTATAATAAATATATTATTCCATAAGTCAATATCACTCAATATAATATATTGAAAATTATGAATCTTCAATATAATATATTGAAAGTTGTCCTCTATCACTTATATATTAATAGATTACTTGCATACTCTTTAGTTGTTGAGCTTCCTTAAACTAGGGATATTATGTGTAGTACTATTAATGTATTGAATAGACAAGGTAAGATAACCATGGATATTTGTTGAGCTTTCCTCATGCCGCATTATACTTAGGCCGTCGTGAAAAGAAAGGTCCGAGTGAATAATCCTACTTTACTTGTTGAGCTTTCCTCAAGGTAAAGGTGGGATTAGGATAAGGAACCAAGAGTTAAGAGGTGTATGTTATACAATCGATAAAGAGTTATCTATTGTATATGGGCTTATGATTTGTTGAACTTTTCTCATGGTTAGAATCCCTAGGCATACGAGTTGTAACACTCACCAGTGAAGTCGAAATACATCTATGTTTTGCTTAGGTTTTTTAAAACATAAAAGACTAGTGGGAGCCTTATTAGAAAAATGAAATGATAACATTTAACATTTCCAATATTGTATGAATATACGTTATATAATGTTATAATTATCTACACTGATAAATTTGTGCATTTAAAATGATTGGTAAATTTTTTATTAATTAAGATTAGAGGCGGGTGTGGGTCGGTTTGGAGCCCAAACAGCTTCTGCACCATATTAAACGGTTAATCAAAAATACAAACCATTATACTAATTTTTTAATCAGTTCGGTTTAATGTAATATGGTCTGATATTAATCTGGTCCGGTTTGAACCCATATTAAATATGAAATAAGAGAAATAGTTCCATCAATAATCAAGTTACGAAGGAACTGTATGAAGTTTTTACACTTAAAGGTTAAAACACACAATGTTATACTGAAATAAAAGATTAGTTCTTAATTGTATGAATACTTCAATTTGATATTTAGCTACAAGTGGGATTTTTTAGTAGATTAATTAAACATCAACATTAATCAATTCATGATCATTAAGTAAAATGACTAAAGTAAGATTATAATTAGCATTTATCCAAAAAAATGAGATGAAAAATATTATACTAAACTATAACTTATTCCTTTATGACAACGATTATTATTAATATAATAACAACATGTGCTGAAAATAGAATATACAATGTTGGAATCTAAAATGAGATAGGAACTGCTTAAATTTTTATCATAAGATCACTAGTGTAAATTTTCTATTCGGTCCGGTTTAATATGGTCGGTTCAATCGTCCAAACTGCAACTGAACTGTATTGATATGGGTCGGTCCGGTTTGGGTTATTTGCTTTGGTTAGAAGATTCGATGCGGGTTTATGCACCATTTTGGCGGTCCAGTGCGGGCAGTTTCTATACAGCAGTGCAGTTTATGTCCACCCCTAATTAAGATATACAAATGTATTGAACCGAAAATTGATATATAGAAATACGGCATATACTTGCTAATAAATGATTATTGCATGTGAACGTGCCTACACCCATGCAAATGCCTAATTTTACAACTACTTAATACATTCGTAATTTGGTCACTTACATGTTTATTTGGTTGAGATCGTATATTGCATTATATGAGTTTCGAACTCTAAAAGCAATATAAGACTATGTATGTTTGATCCATATACTATCGCATATAAGTGTAATATAGGGAGTAGTCATAGTTCGTAATGTACGATTCTTCGATGAAGTTAGTTCATTCGAAGCAAGCTAATAAATAGTATTTTGAGATCGAGTATTCAATTTGATTGATTATAAAAGGATCATATTGTGTTAAATGTAATACAAGACCAAAAAACTATAAGATAGATCGAAGAACTCGATCGCTAAAATGTCAGTTTGATCAGTTTATGCAAAGTGCAACATATTTGATGTCCTCAATATTAAGGATGATCAAGTGCGCTTTTGTAAAAAGTTTATTATCATGCTGTAGTAAGGGTATTCTTTTGGTTTTTTCAACCATTTAGAATGAAATACAAGTGTACAAGAGTGGATGTGAATTAAGGTACGGTTGGGATGAAGAGAGTGGATAGTCCTTTCTACTTCATTAAGAAACAACGGAAATGAGAATTGTAATAATAATGATTAATACTTAACATTAGAACAAGAAATATGATTTCTATTCTAAAATGTATTTTAGTATAGAAAATTGTTTTCTGTGAAATTTATTTCTTTGAGTTCAAGGTATTTAATCAAAGAACTCTCCATGGTAAACTAGTTATAATATATGAAATAAATAATCTATATTAGGTGACTGATGGACCTCCAAATTAGTACGCTATTATAGTAATGGTGGAAATAGTGGAAGCATGCCTTGTAGCACCTATTGATTGCATCAAAGTACGAAAATTGTTTTCGTAAAACATACCTAACATTATTTATGAAATAATGACTATTTTTTTGTATTGACTGAAAAATAGACACAGTTATATTTTAATATGAATATTCGTTTTGAAATAAAACTATAATATGGTATTTTTTTCATAACAAAAGTGATGCATTGGAAAATAAAGAAGTACCTCAAATTATTTACAATTATTTTAGAATCATAGACTAAGCCATAGTTTTGAGAAATAATTTTATCATATGATTATGAATCATATGATACTGGTTAATTATATCTGAAATAATTAATGGCAATGCACCCATTTAGTGGGAGCATCATAGGAGTTGATGCACTCTTCGGATTGATACATATTGATGTATACAATTGACAAGTTTATTAGTATCTAAACGGCTCCACATACTTTCTTATATTCACCGATGAGTTACCACCGATATGGACATATGTATTAAATACACACGTAGTATGTCTAAGGTAGACTTATAAAGTATAAAATGAAAGTAAATTAAATAATGTGCAATAGAAAATAAACAATCAAATAACATGCAATAAAAAATAAAATTAATTCGATTTGATCGAATGTATGAGTATATGGGAAAGAATTCCGAACGTACCTAAAGTGAATGAAGATTCAACCTCGAAAGTCACTCTTTCTTATGATATATAATGATGTAACGATAAGGAGTAATCGAACTTTGTTGAATGAAGTACGATTAATTATGAGTGAAGTTGAGTTAACTTCTTTTTATAAGGTCGTGTATTTAAGAGTAGTACACAAAATTAAAATTAATTTCATCTAAATAATAGTTTACAAAATCATACAAGATAAAGGTTTATGAGAAACCCCAACATATCTTAGGTCAAGAAGTTGACAGGTTGTGCGAATCGAAAGTCTGCACGTAATAATTGTTCATGAAAGATCTTGTATGAATCTCCCCAAAAGGAGTTTGGGAGTATTGTCATTAGATGACATATTTATGTATTGAACATAAGTCTTATAAACTAAAACAAATATGCTTTATATGAAAGGAAATTTATAAAGTGTTTATGAATACATATTATATTGCAATGGGAAACGATTGTTGTTTCAAGAAATACCAACTTCATTGTGAAGGAACTTCTTTTAGAAGTTATTGGTAGTAAAATAGAATTGGATACGATCCAATTCCATAAAACTGATTAGTATGAGGTGAAATGAAATTAACTAACCTAAACAAACACATTTCATTAGAATGTCTAATAAGTATTCTCGCATATTGAAAAGAAACTATGAATTTTTATTATCAATGTCGAAAATGTATATAATCGTCGGTTGTTTAATTAAACCATTAAGAGTGTTGACTCTATAATATAGTAAGATGCGCGGATCCAAAATAAATTCCAAGCACATTATCAAAATATGATTTTGATAGTTGTATCCGAAGAAATATGATCCATTGACCGTAAATCTGTTTTTATGAGAAAGACAAATGTTGTTGGAATATAGTGAGCCACATTTATAAGAACAACATCGCAAATTTCAATTGTTGATATTAGCATGATATATCAATATTCAATGTACTCAAGTTAATTCAGATTTACTCACAAAATTATCGCTTGGTATAACTTTATGTTTTGGTGCATATTATTAAAACAAAAATTCTAAATAATGATTTAGAGTAAGCTGTTTACACATAACAGCCAAAATATCTTGAAGCCAGTGGGAGTGTTATTGAGTTTGTGAGTCTTTGGACATGATCCAAAAATGATAGAATGTATCAATTTATAAGCATCAGAATTGAATAAATATTTTGATAGAAATATCAAATAGTTTGATTATCAATAAAACATAAAAGAAGAGTGTGTTCATAAGAAAGAACTTTAAAAGGTATAATGATATTTCTAAACTATAAGTAAACAACACGTTGTTGATTTTTAATGATGTACTTATGTTAAAATCGGCCTTAATTTTAACACTCGACGTTGGATTTGTAAATGATATCATTTATAGTAAGTGCAAATGGTATTAGGAATGTCCCAAATGATATGCAAGGACATCTTATTAAAATGTTTATTAAGGAGCATGTAAAATGGATTCCTTATGCATTTGCAAATGAATTATCATACATGTTAGCTTGTCTACAATATCATGATTTGTTCCTGTATTTGATACATGAAGCAAATATTAAATCCAAATTGATATTGATGAATGATAGTTTGGAGTGTTCTCGTATATTTACAAAATACTAGAGAATTGTTTACGGAAACAATGAACTCCCTATGAAGAAGTGTTTGGACTCAAACTTCATAAGTGATATTGAGTGTAGTATGTCAATAATAAATTCAAGTTAAGAATCTTCAAATTGAAAATGTTCCAAATGAAAGACTATGGCCAATTCAATGAAAAAGGCTAATTACATCGTCTTGAATAGTGACATAATAAAAACGAGGTATATATATATAAATATACAAATTTATGACCGAGCTGAAGGTGATTCCAAATGTTGAGTATTCCATAACATTGTTATATGATATCAATGTTGAGTATATAGTTCATATCAAAATTTGAAGCTCACTGGAAGTCGAGAAACATACTCTGAATTGTTCCACATGATAAAGACAGTTTATCAGTGTTGGGGAGAGTTGATTGACATAGTAGATAATTAAACATAATAGCATAACCGTTCACTGGGGAACTGACCTAATTGGTTTTGAAAATACCGATTGAAGAAGTTGGAGTCGATTCCATAATTGACCCCAAGTTAAGTAGGAGACTGATAGAGTTACGGGTATGCTCTAGGGACAATTATGTAATCAATTTCATATCTAACTCGTTGACCAATCTTGTTCAAATAAAAGGTATTTTATTTCTATTATATACTTGATATAATGTGTTATACTAATTAATTAATTTAACTAAATGTATATTTAATAGAAAATCCATATACGGTATGTTTTGTGATAGTACTTACAAGGTGTTGTAACCGTAAGTAATTTTTCACAACAAATATAAATATACCATTTTAAATGTTCCTAGTCAAGATCATGGAGACTGGATATCGATATATCCATTGAGACTAGATTACGTAACCCTCTCCAAATGTTGGGCAGTGTATTACTCATGGCTGTTGGGGGCACCTAGAGGTTACGTACTGAAAATTATTGGATAACTATAGAACGACTCACTTGATAGTTTTCTGTTGGTTAATATAACTAAAGTCAAATAGAAAATATCAATGTGATTAATTTATACAGTTCTCTCGACTTGAGAATACTATCGACCTTCAATGTGAAAGCTCCGCTTTGATTATAGTCAAATCATGACATGACGTCCATCGACTGTAGTTGGGTCGAGTGAAAGTATTGGAAGTGAAGCACTAATCGAATAGTTCAATGTTAATCGCTGACCAAATTTACACATAATGTATCACACAACCGAAATGATAAATTCTCTTTAGGCCAAATGATTTAATTAGTACATAAATGTTATAAATTAATTAAATTAATTAATATTTATGAAATATTAAATATATCGAGGAATAAATACTATTGCATATATTTATAATAGTTATAAATATATCGATCGATATGCGATATCGACAAGCAATTAAATTAGATTTTTAATGATATTTATATGGGCTTACATGGGATATTAGCCCATGATTATAAAGGGGTAATTTCGAAAGCAAATATGGGTTATAGGGGGCGGCTAAAAAGGCTAGAGGTATTTTGAGATGGATGGCTTAGATCTAGTGAGACTTAGTATGAGATGTGATCCAATCACTATTTCATCCACTGTAAAAAGGCCTCTAACCCTAATTGTTTTAGAACTTTTTGGCTGCCACTATCCTCTCCATTGCTAGTCGATTTCATCCCTTAAGAGCTCAAGCAAATCCAACTCAAATTAATTCAAAGAAAATACTATTTCATAGTCAAAGGTCTACGGTTCAAAGATTAGCGGTCTGCCGAATCGAAAAGCTTTCAAAGGAGAGAAAGTTCATCATTGCAAGGTGTACTTTAAGGCACTAGTTTTACATATGTTTTTACTGTATTATAATGTTTATAATTTTAGAATATTATTTTATATTACATTGTTTGGTGACAATTCTTATATTATTGATGTTGTCACATACTAGATTAGTAATAAGTATGTATTCATAAATAATAAATAAACAAACAATAATTTTTACATATACATCAGGTGTGCACAGCCGAATAATTTATTTATAATTATTATTTTATTATTAATTAACATATATACATATTAATATGTTATTTAATTATAATTATATGATTTGTATTTAGTTGTACCATCAAATCATGCTAATAATTGAACATATATTTTATACATGTATATTTACAATAATTATAATTTTTGGAAACATAAAGTTATTTTTAAATAATTACTTACTATTATTTAAATCAATATACTAGTTAAATAATTTATATAAAATAAAATATGTTTCAAAAATTAACTTCTAAATTTTATAAGGTTATTTTATCATGAAATGAGCTCTTTACCAAAAATTGAAAATTTTAAAATCAATCCTTATATTTTTTAAAAATTATTATAATATATGGTCAAAAATACTCATTAATTAAAAAATAGATTTTTATTGAGAAAAATTATAAAAAAAATTTGAAACCTTAAAATATCATGTTAGGTTTTTTTTAAAATTAAAATTTAAATAATATGTTTTGAAAATATTTTTTAATAATTTTTTATTATCTTTCAACTAATCAATCAATTTATATACATTTCTTAATATAATAAAATTTGTTTTATTGTGCATACGATCTTGAAGTATATAAAATAAAAAACTACAAATGCATATACATAAAATATATATATATATATATTATAAATATTTTATGAATATGTACATATAAATTATTATTATTTTGTTGTTGTGATACATACATATATACATATATGTATGTATGTATGTATGTATGTATGTATGTATGTATATTTCATAATTAAAACATTTATATATTATGTACATATATATACACATTGAAACACCACACACCCCTTAATATATACCCAATAGGATACATTAAAAGGCGTGGTGCGTTGTAGATATAACTGAAACTAACAGAGACTAAGATTCACAAGACAAAATAGGTAAAATCAGCGGAAATTAAAATAATACTTATTTAAAACAAAAGCTTCATAATTGCTCATAAACCAAATAAGTCAAATGCTAAATATAACATACATGTCTCAAAAACCAAAATGTCTCATGAAATAAAAACTCATAGTCTCAAAATCAGAGGACATAATATTCCATATAATAAGCCGGTACACAGAAAGAGTTCAAGCTAGAATAAAAGAAATACATGGTAGAGATCTTCTCCCAAAATCCTCCAAGCAATCGCAATCTACAGCCCTCTCCCTTGATTGCCTATGTGGGAAAAGGGAAAATAGAGGAGTGGGTCAGACTAAAAGTTTGGTGAGTGATAGTAACTACTAGAATCTTTAAGCAAAGTAAAGGTAATAGACTATTCAATAGTTCTAGTATATACAAAAGGAAAAAAAGGAAATAGGAAAGAGAAAAACTGGAAAATACGATTAAACTATTACAATTGATAAGATAGGTCAACTTTGATTGTTTGCACTTGTCTTTGATAGCTGCTTGATTAGGTTGAATTCCTAATCCTATAATTAGGCTGAAATCCTAATTCTACCCTTTGATCGGCCTACTACTCCATAGACCTTACTGCGGACTAGATGCTATATAACTTCCTACACAACAGCCAATGGTAACTACGAAAGATACACAAAGCACCCACTATGGACTAGACGATACATAACTCCCTACACAGAAGGCAATGGTGTCTACGAAAGATATACATACTAAGTGCTTGGAACTCATAGCGATTACCGAGCACCGTAATGGAAGTCGCATGCGTAATTGCCACCATACTCATGCTACCTGTTGCTCCAATTATTGGTTCGTATTATTACCTCGACTCAGCATAAGCGTGCCCCTCGTCTCACTTCAGGATTATGTGAAACACTGTGTCCATAGAAAATATAGGGGAATGCTGCCGATACTGGCACGTCATCCAAACAATATCTAATAGTGCCCTTGTCCAAATCCCCCGTGATTAGAGCATCTCTATATTGACCAATTACCACCACTACTGGCATAAGCGTGCCCCTCGTCTCACT
The DNA here is from genome assembly GCA_030737815.1 of Allium fistulosum. NCBI lineage: Eukaryota > Viridiplantae > Streptophyta > Magnoliopsida > Asparagales > Amaryllidaceae > Allium > Allium fistulosum. The sequence continues at coordinate 459,162,180 of CM060905.1, forward strand.
TCAGGTTTATGTGAAACACCGTACCCATAGAAAATAACAGGGGAATGCTATTTGGTACAGGTTCTAATTTAATTCTTTGCTTATTAACTTAGATAAATTATTTAAATAAGCCTTTACTCTTGTTCTTACTATTTGTGCTTATTAATTTATCCTAAGTCTTAAAATAAGCCTTATTCTGTTCTATTTCTTATTATAACCTACGTTATAATCATTCTTATTACTTAACCCAAGGTCTAAGTGTGAAAATAAGCTTCTTTTCTTCTTTTATTCTTTTTAGTTATAATTTTAAGTTATAACTAGGTCAATTTCTTTAATTCGGTCCAATTAATATCATAATTAGGCATAATTTCAGTCTAATTCCATTTATATTACAGTCTTTATAATTTACATCTTATATTCCATTATTTCATATTCCTTATAATTAATCCAATTTCACGTTAATTCTATTCTAATCCATACGCGAAGGAGGAGGAGGAATAAAAGAAAATTGAAAATAGAAGGAAATCCAAGGCGTAAGAAGAAGATGTAAATAATGCATAAATAACAGTAAATAAACTAAAATACTGTAAATAAACTACAAATAAATGGAAAAGCTAGAAATAAACTAAAATTAACTGAAAATAATTCTAAAAATTGTAAATAAATTACTAAAAAGGTTACTCCAAAAATCGTAGTAAAACTATAACTATTGGAAACTCTATTATTTTAAATTACTTAAAGAAATTTAAAATAATTACAATCACTCAACTCTGGTCCTTGGCTCTTCTCTTTGGGCCTTTACGGATCCACTTGGGGTTGTTAAATATTTTTATTTAAAACGATTTCCTCCTTGGAAAATTATTCCGCTTAGGGTCCTTCCTAAATAGGTGAACCCAATTGGAGAAAATCTTAGAATGAGAAAAAGTGTTAGGCCTAGGGTTCTATTTATAGGGGTAGAAATGGATCTCAGACCATTGGATTTGGGGATTGAATAGTATGTAACCACGTTATAGGCTGAATAGGAGCCATCGGATGCAAGAATAGAAGGATCGGATTGAAATAAAGAATGCAAAACACGTCATAGGAAGCCTTTGGAACGAATGGAACGAAGAAAAATTTTCTTCGTTCCTGAACACAAGCGGGTCGACCGCCCTTGTGCCCAGGTCGATCGGCCGGTCGACCTGGGCTACATAATTTTTTTCTTTTTTTGCTTATTTTTTTTAATTCATATCTCGTTCATTTTAGCTCGGATTCTGACGTTCTATATATGGAAATTGATCAGAAATTACCACTGACACAATGGTGCAACTCCAGTGGCTCAATTTTGATAATTTCACAAAGTTATCTTATTATTTAATTAATTAATGAATTAACTATCACGGGTTAAAATTTTGGGTTGTTAAATTTTCTCCTCCTAAAAGGATTTCGTCCCCGAAATCTCAAAGGTTAGAAGAATGAAATAAAAGTTTTCATCCAAGTTCTACAACCAACTGTTCAATCATCACTCATTGCATCCATTGTCCTTAAGTTCTTCTAATGCGATTTATGATACTTATGCAATTAGTGTAGTGTCAATGTCCCTAAATAATGCAAAAAATTAGGCGGTCCACTGATTCAGTTGACCTCCTTTTTTGCAATCATGTCCTTGCCATGTATCCAAATGAATGCAAAAATTCCCTAATGATAACTGATAGTTCTATATGCGTGCTGCATACATCATCCAAATGCAGCAATCATGTGTTAAACATCCATTCATAGCAACCATGAAAATTAGGATAAAAATGCACGCACATCCGTATGCATATGTTCTAGTGTCCTAGTTAGGCCGATCCCTAAAGAATAATAGTGCCTAGTGTACCTATATGTGTCCATTAGCATCCACTAGCAAACACTTTCACTCACTAGCATACATCATTCATAACATGTTCTAATAACATGTTTACATCCAATCCTACCATCCATATGTTAAATCCTAAGTTCTACCCTCCTAAAGGATAATAAAGGAAAGAACCTATTCAAAACTAAAATCGGAAATAGGAAATTCTAAAAACTTACTATCAAAAAGATGAGGATAGGAAGTACGAATCTTCTCTTCAGCTTCCCAAGTGGCGTCTGCAACATCATCTCCCCATTGCACCTACACTAGTGGAACCTCCTTATTTCTTAGTCGCTTGATGTCTCTTCCAACAATCTTCGTGGGGATACGCCGAACAGATGCTTCCCTTTCTACTTCCACCTCCTCTAACTGACTGGGCTCTACAACCTCCGCTGAGTCATGTAAGCACTTTCGCAAGTGCGAAACATGGAAAACGTCGTGCACACCTGCGAGCCTCTCTGGTAGCTTCACTTGGTAAGCCATCTTCCCAACTCACTACATGATAGGGAATGGTCCAACAAATCTAGGGGCTAATTTTCCATTCGATCCGAGTCTTACCACCTTCCTAAGTGGGGATACTTTGATAAAAACTAAGTCCCCCACCTCAAACTCAATGTTTCTCCTTCATTTATCCGCATAAGACTTCTGCCTATCTTGGGCTGCCTTCATTCTCCGCCAAATTAAGTCCACTCTCTCTGATGTCTCCCTCACCATGTCAGGCCCAAGTAGCAACTTCTCCGTAGACTCCACCCAACATGAAGGGGACTTGCAATGTCTCTCATATAAAGCTTCAAATGGTGTCATTCCTATGCTCGCTTGGTAACTGTTATTATACGCAAACTCAACCAATGGAAGATACTCCTCCCAAGTTTCTCCAAAGTCCAAAATGCACATCCGTAGCAAATCTTCAAGCACTCTATTCACTCTCTCCGTTTGGCCATCCGTCTGTGGGTGATAGGCCGTACTCAATCTAAGTTGCGTCCCTAGCGCCTCCTGTAAGATCCTCTAAAACTCACTAGTGAAAATGGGATCTCTATCACTCACTATAGTAGAAGGGACTCCGTGAAGTCAGACTATCTCTCGAACATAAAGGGATGCCAAATATGATGTTGTACGCTTGCTCTTAACTAGGATGAAGTGGGCACTCTTGGTCAACCGATCAACAATCACCCAAATGCTAGCATTCCCCTTCCTAGAACGGGGCAAACCATCTATAAAATCAATAGAAATGCTGTCCCACTTCCACTTTGGCACATCTAAAGGCTGAAGTAGTACACCGGGCTTCTGCTGCTCTGCCTTTACCCTTTGGCATATGAGACACTTAGCTACGAACTCTGCTACGTCCTTCTTCATGTCATTCCAATAGAACATCCTCTTCATATCCCGATACATTTTGTCACTACCCGGATGAATAGTCATACGGGAATGGTGTGCTTCATCCAAAACCGCTCTCAACAAATCTATAGCGCGTGGAACACAGAGCCTCCCATCTCTCCTAAGCCACCATTTGCTATCAATGGAATAACGTTGGAGATGTTTAGAGACCTCTCCTCGACTAATCCTATCCATAATGTCCATGAGTTCCGAATTTCCTTGCTGCCTCGAGCCAATCTAATCCATAAGGGTAGGACTCACCCCTAATGTCGCCAACAATTCAGGAGTAATGTCCATAGAGGGCTTAAAATAAAAAGTAGAAATAAACTCCAAGCTCCTCCACTCTACGAACAAAGGACTAAGTGTTGCTTTCTTTCTACTCAATGCATCTGCAACCACATTACCCTTGCCAGAGGTATAAGCAATCTCAAAATCGTACGAGGCTAAAATCTCCATCCATCTTTGTTGCCTCAAGTTCAAGTCCTTCTGCGAGAATAGGTCTTCAATGACTTGTGGTCAGTGAAAATCTCAAACCTCTCTCCAAGCAAATAGTGCCTCCAAGACTTGAGTGCAAAAACTATGGCGGTCAACTCCAAATCGTGGGTAGGGTAGTTCTTCTCATGCGTCCTAACCTGCCTACTACCATAACATACCACCCTTCCTTCTTGCATCAACACCGCTCCTAGGCCCATCCTACATGCATCGATGTATACAGTAAAAGGCTTAGCTCCATTGGGTAGTACTAACATTGGTGCACTAGTAAGGGCTCTCTTAATCTTTGTGAAGGAATCCTCACAACCCATGTCCCACACGAAAGCTTTATTCTTCTTAGTAAGGCGCGTGAGTGGTTCCGAAATCTTGTCAAAGTCTCTAATGAACTTTCTATAGTAGCCAGCCAATCCTAGGAAGCTCCTAACTTCAGTGATGTTCTTGGGGGTCTTCCAATCTTGTACATCTATCACCTTAGCGGGGTCAACAGCCAAACCTTCCTTCGAGACCACATGCCCTAAGAAATGTACCTCCTCTCTCTAAAAGTGACTTCGAAAACTTAGCTCTCAAATGATGACTACGAAGTGTGCAAAGAACCTCCTTTAAATGAACAGCATGCTCCTCCATATTCTTGGAAAATACCAAAATGTCATCCACGAATACCACCACGAACTTATTTAGGACTTCTCTAAAGACACGGCTCATCAAGTCAACAAAGTAGGCTGGGGCATTGGTTAGTCCAAAAGGCATAACCAACCACTCATAAAGTCCATCTGGAGTCCTAAACGCAGTCTTATCTATGCTGTCATCGGCGACCCTAAGCTGATGGAATTCTGTGGCTAAATCAAGCTGAGAGAAAACTGAAGAGCCAACTAACTGGTCAAAAAGATCATCAATCCTAGGGAGTGGATATCGGTTCTTCTTGGTGAGCTTATTTAATTCTCTATAATCAACGCAAAGTCGAAGAGAACCATCCACCTTAGTAGTGAAGACGACTGGTGCTCCCCATTCCAATATGCTCCTTCTTATAAAAACCTTCTCCAAAAGCTCACTAACTTGTTTGCTCAACTCTTTCCTCTCCCTAGGTGTCATGTGCCTCACAGGTAACGCCACTGGCTTAGCATTCTTGGTCAAATAAATTCTGAAGTCAATTTCTCTCTTAGGGAGCAGTCCCCTAACCTCCTCAAAGATGTCGGTAAAATCTCTGACGACAGAAACCGAATCAAACTATGTTGAAGATGAATCGAGGGAATAGAGAAAGCTCAACATGACTGACCCTTGCGGGTCGAAAGATACCTCGAGAGTCCTACCACTACAAGTCTCTAACCTAACGACTCTCCTCTCACAGTCTAAAATAGCTCCATATGTGGATGGCCAATCCATACCCAAGATCATCCCATACCCTGAGAATCCCAAAACATAGGCGTCGCAGTCAAATTCTACGCCTAGGATATTAATTTTCAAACCCCTACAAACAATAGACAAGTGTGCTGATCCACCTATGGGGTTTGAAACAACAATGGGGTTCACTACTAAAGAAATTTCCAAGTGCAAACAATCCACAAGAGAACTAGAAATAAAAGAGTGTGATGCTCCAGAATCGAATAAAGTCCGAATGGAAAAATCAGATATAGAAATCAAACCTTCAACTGCGACTTTCCTACCTCTATCCGGAATGCTACGGGAAGGTGTCGTGTCTAACACATGAATTTGTGCGACCGGTGCACTCGCTCCCTGACCAGCTCTTTGGGGACAACTCCTACTCATATGACCGGGCTACCCGCAATTGATGCACTTTCCCTTCATCTTTTCCCTTTTGCAATCCTTAGCGATATGTCCAACAATCCCACAGCTATTGCACTTCGATCCCTTCTTAATCTGCTTATGAGGGCCATCACCTTTCTTCTTCTCCTTGTTGTTTTTCCACCACTTTTTCTTTGGACCTTCTGACTTAACAACTTCTTTAGACTCTCCTTCCTTGACCGCATCCGACGTAAGCACCATCTCAACCAAAGACTCATAAGTAGCTCTCATCGGTACGTGAGTCAACAATAATCCCTGAAGGGCTTGATTCAATCCCTTCGCAAACTTCATAGCTTTCTTATGCGGTGTGTTCACTAATTCCATACCAAACCACGACAGCTCATTGAATTGATTGATGTATTCCTTGATGGACAAACTCCCTTGCTTCAAATTGATAAACCTCTCCAACTGAACACTCTCTTCCACTTGAGACAGAAACTTCCTCTCAAACCTATGCCTAAACCCATCCCAACAGACTTCTCTTCCTTCCAACTCAACAACCTCCCACTAGTAAGAAGCCTCCTCTTTTAGTTGCCAAGAGGCTAGCTGAACCCGCTGCTGGTCCTCCAATCCTAATAAGCCAAGTATCCTCTTGGTGTCCCTAAGCCAAGCTCTCGCCTCCACAAAAGTCTCCTTGCCAAAAAAAGTCTTTCCACCCAAACTAGCAAAATCCTTACAAAGCTTAGAGAAATTGATGGCGGCAGGTGGGTTGATGGGGTTTCCACCCGCTGGTGCAGGATTGGGCGCTGGACCGTGCACCTCTGGAGTCGTGGCTTGTAAGTACCTACGAAACCAGGCTGGTACTGGAATGCCCTTGGGAAGGTTCGGGGCATCAGCCATTCTACGAAAAGAAAGAGATAGTATAGGAAAGAGTCAAAGGGAGATTGAACTAGACTTATGAGGGGATTTTTATAAAAACTCTTTTATTCTTAAAAACATTTCTAAGAGTTCTTTTCTGAAAAGTACTTTTTAAAACAAGTTATTTCGAAAAATACTTTATTTTTAAATAAATTTTTAAGAATCCTGTAACCTTAGGCTCTGATACCAAGTGAAGCACCCCACACCCCTTAATATACCCAATAGGACACATTAAAAGGTGTGGTGCATTGTAGGTATAACTGAAACTAACAGAGACTAAGATTCACAAGACAAAAATAAATAAAAACAATGGAAATTAAAATAATACTTATTTAAAACAAAAGCTTCATAATTACTCATAAACCAAATAAGTCAAATACTAAATATAACATACATGTCTCAAAAACCAAAACGTCTCATGAAATAAAAACTCATAGTCTCAAAATCAGAGTACATAATATTCCTCATAATAAGCTAGTACACAGAAAGAGTTAAAGCTAGAATAAAAGAAATATGGTAGAGATCTTCTCCCAAAATCCTCCAAGCAACCGCAATCTACAGCCCTCTCCCTTGATTTCCTATGGGGGGAAAGGGAAAATAGAGGAGTGGGTCGGACTAAAAGTCTGGTGAGTGATAGTAAGTACTAGAATATTTAAGCAAAGTAAAGGTAATAGACTCTTCAATAGTTCTAGTATAAACAAAAGGAAACAAAGGAAATAGGAAAGAGAAAAACTGGAAAATACGATTAAACTATTACAATTGATAAGATAGGTCAACTTTGATTGTTTGCACTTGTCTTTGATAGCTGCTTGATTAGGCTGAATTCCTAATCCTATAATTAGGTTGAAATCCTAATTATACCCTTGATCGGCCTGCTACTCCATATACCTTAATGCGGACTAGACGCAATATAACTCCCTACACAGCAGCCAATGGTAACTACGAAAGATACACAAAGCACCCACTGTGGACTAGACGATACATAGCTTCCCACACAGAAGACAATGGTGTCCATGAAAGACACATATACTAAGTGCTTGGAACTCATAGCGATTACCGAGCACCGAAATGGAAGTCGCAGCGTAATTGCCACCATGCTCATGATACCTGTTGCTCCACCTATTGGGTCGCAATATTACCTCGACTCAGCATAAGCGTGCCCCTCGTCTCACTTCAGGATTATGTGAAACACCGTGTCCATAGAAAATATAAGGGAATGCTGCCGGTACTGGCCCGTCATCCAAACAATATCTAATAGCGCCCTTGTCCAAATCCCTCGTGATTTGAACGTCTCTATATTGACCAATTACTACCACTACTAGCATAAGCGTGCCCCTCGTCTCACTTCAAGTTTATGTGAAACACCGTACCCATAGAAAATAATAGGGGAATGCTATTTGGTACAGGTCCTCTTTAATTCTTTGCTTATTAACTTAGATAAATTATTTAAATAAGCCTTTACTCTTGTTCTTACTATCTATGCTTATTAATTTATCCTAAGTCTTAAAATAAGCCTTATTCTGTTCTATTTCTTATTATAACCTACGTTATAATCATGCTTATTACTTAACCCAAGGTCTAAGTGTGAAAATAAGCTTATTTTCTTCTTTTATTCTTTTTAGTTATAATTCTAAGTTATAACTAGGCCAATCACTTTAATTCAGTCCAATTAATATCATAATTAGGCATAATTTCATTCTAATTCCATTTATATTACAGTCTTTATAATTTACATCTTATATTCCATTATTTCATATTCCTTATAATTAATCCAATTTCACGTTAATTCTATTCTAATCCATACGTGAAGAAGAAAAAGGAGGAGGAGGAATAAAAGAAAACTGACAATAGAAGGAAATCCAAGGCGTAAGAAGAAGATGTAAATAATGCATAAATAACAGTAAATAAACTAAAATACTGTAAATAAATGGAAAAGCTAGAAATAAACTAAAATTAACTGAAAATAATTCTAAAAACTGTAAATAAATTACTAAAAAGGTTACTCCAAAAATCGTAGTAAAACTACAACTATTGGAAACCCTATTATTTTAAATTACTTAAAGAAATTTATAATAATTACAATCACTCACCTCTGGTCCTTAGCTGTTCCCTTTGGGCCTTCACGCATCCACTTGGGGTTATTAAATATTTTTATTTAAAACAATTTTCTTCTTAGAACATTATTCCGCTTAGGGTCCTTCCTGAATAGGTGAACCCAATTGGAGAAAATCTTAGAATGAGAAAAAGTATTAGGCTTAGGGTTCTATTTATAGGGGTATAATCCAATTGCACCATCTCCATATATTTCTTTCAACGCCAACTGCTTTCCACCATAGGCAAAATAATATGACAAACTAAAATTATATTCTCATCTAAACTCTTTCAAAATATCTTTAGGTTTCTTCATTCGAGCATCTCAAATTTGATCAATAATTAATGATTTCACAAATCTACTTGAAATATGAACTTTATTTACAACCCTAAGACCAACACTGCATGAATGATCAAAATTGACGTTCTTATAAAAAACGAGAAAGCTATCCAGAATCTAAAGAAGCATTAATATAAAATTTACAACCATTATTAGACGAAGAACAAATAATGAAATTCTTTCATGAGAACTTCCAACAAAAGCCAAGTCATACCCATTTCAAATTTGATGAGTCATCAAAACTCCCTAAAATCTTCAGCTCCATTAACACAAAAACTAAGAAAACCTATTAGAGTTTTTTAAAAACCTTTCTTCAACATATCTTCAAATACCAAAACAAATCAACATGTGAATCAGTTTTTCCAGCAGAGGTACTACTAATAGAAGTACTTTGGGCACTAGAAGTACCTAAAACACTGCCACCAACATCCAAATCGAATGCACAATCCTTTGACTCAACTGTAAACTTAAAATATTGGCTCCTTTTATACAACAGAATGTACACACAACTTAGCAAATCGGAATCGGTACTAAGAATAATAACCTTATTTTCAAGAACATAAGATATCTTAATAGAAAAGGACTAAGATGTGACCAAACTTTACAAATTTCACTCTTAACATCAAACAAAGAAGAATCCATATTAAGACGAGTATAATAACAACTCTCATTATGTTCAAAAATAACTAACAAGCTATTTGGCTGAACAATGGGGTCATCATTACTGCAACAAAAGGAGAAGAAAAATTAGTAAACAAAATAAAAAAATACATAGAATAAATAGAAAATCTAATATAACTTAGAAATGCATAATGATAGATGAATAAATAATTCAGAAGAAACTTGATTAAAATAACTTTTTCAGTAGTATCCATGGGGATTGGGGTTCTCTTCCGTCTTCCTTTTCCCTAATTCCACCTCATTTCTACTTTTTTCATTTGCTTGCCTACCATTATGCACTCGTCGTTTCCTCTTCCCAACACTAGCTTTCCCTATGGCTACTGCTTCTTTGTTGTAACCGCATTTCCCCTTCTGCCTTTTTTAAGACTTTGCCTTTTGCCATGTGCCACCTCTCATTTTGGTGTAGTTCGGAATCGCCAACATGATTTCTCCCTTTATATTTAGTCAGAATTTCCGAAATTTTTCGGACACTCTTGGATTCGACTGTTGAATTGGCCACAGTGCTTTTCAATTTTGTGTTTTCACCTTGGTTGGATTGCCGACATCTGGTTGCCTCTCTGCTTTTTGCGGTTAGGCAAGCGTTTCTAGCATCTATTGGTGGTTGACTATTCCGTTTCTGTTATGAGTTGTGTAGGGGTTTAGTTCATTCCTATATGCTGGGCTCTGGTTGAGAACAGTTGTAGCTGTTTCATCTCACGTATCCTGGCATGAATAGGGGAGTTCTGTTTAGTTGATCCTTCTAGTGCTATATGTGCTTCATCTGGTTTTCCTTTTTCCTTCTCAAGTGGTTCAACTTTCCCTCCGTTTTTTTTACAGTAATGGTTCGGTCCTACTGTCTTGTTATTGTTTTATATCTGAAGCAGGAAACTAACACAGATCTCATATTAACCAAAGCAAAAGGTTCCAGCAACTCTACACCATCAGATCATATCAGATCCAAGGGCTACAAATGATCATTGCTCTTTGACGCGGATTAGTAGTGATAACGGGCCTAGCCCAGTTTTCTTTATTCTGTATAAATACTTCTTCATTTCTGTATCTTTGTACTTACTATTACAATCAATACAATTACAATTTTCATCTTGATTACAATCTATATTCAAATTCTAATTTGGTATCAGAGCAAATCGCCTAACGGCATTCCAATTGCACTGATCTTCATCGAAACGAAGTCTTCCTGCTTCGTTCCCCTCAGATTTTATTATCATCACTGGGGAGTTACCCTCTCCGATCAAGTGCAAGTACCAATTCCCCCATACCTTGACTGTGCCATGCCAAGAAACGATCAGATAACCCTCATATCCGCTTCTGGCTGCAACAATCAGGTTTTCTCAGATCCTCTCAAGAAAGCCCCAACAAACTTTCTTGTTCCATCAAGATTTTTGATAGTTACTGCGCTGTGCCTCGCCAGTATCCACCTTCCCCTGTTCAAGAAACAAGGCAATAATCAGTTCTCATCAGGTTCCCACAATGGATCACGATGAAGATGATGTAACATCAGCGACATCAAGAAATGAAGCAAGGGAAACTGCGCCATCCCTTGTTAAACTCAAAAGCAATGTTATAACCATCCCTCTCGATGAGGACAACTACATCTTATGGAAGTACCAGATTGACACAGCCTTGAAGGGACATGGCCTCCAAGATTACATCAAAGGCACCATCTCCATTCCACCTGTCATGAAGAAAGACAAAGAAGGAAATGAAGTTAGCAACCCAGAATATGCCAACTACCAAAAGCAAGACAGTTTATTATCATCATGGCTACTGTCTTCCATAAGTGCTAGTTTACTGTCACAAGTTGTAGGATGCAATTCTTCCCATGAAATATGGTCATGCATCGAACAGATCTTCAATTCCCAATCAGCAGCTAGAATAATGCATTACAAAAGACAACTACAGAATGCAAGAAAGGAAGATGGTAGCATGAGGGACTATCTTGCTAAAATCAAGAATCTGTGTGATAAACTAAGTGCTGTAGGTCACAAGATATCAGATAATGAACAAATCCTCACCATAACTAACGGTCTAGATGAAGAATATGAGTCTGTGGTCACTTTTATCGCATCACAAAAGATACTCCCAGACTTACAATATGTGCAATCTGCCCTTATTGCTCACGAAGGCAGAATAGAACAAAGAAAGGCAACACAATCAGAAATGACAATCAACTATGCATCTGGCTACAATTCAAGAAACAAAAGCCAACAAAAACCCACACAAAGCCAAAACTCAAGATCTGACAGTCAACAAAGAAACAATCAATCACAAAGAGGAAGAGGCAGAGGCAGGAACAATTACAATAACAGAGTGAAATGTCAAATATGTGAAAAATTTGGTCATGTTGCCAGCAAATGTTATTTCAGATTCAATTCTGAGTTTAACATAGGTCAATCAAGTCAAAAGGTACCCAATGTCAACATGACTCAAATAAACCAACAAAAGACCAATGGTGATGGGTCCAAGGGACAAGGCAGCAATGGTGATGACTCAGTCAAATCTGATGATCTTAACATTGAAGATTGGTACCCAGATTCAGGAGCAACGAATCATGTCACCAACAATCTCCAGAATTTGAATCTTGGCAACAAAAACTACTCAGGTATGGAAACTATACATGTAGGTAATGGTGAAGCTATAAGTATATCACATATTGGAATTGGCAGTATTATGGGTAAGAGGGAACTATTTTTAAACAACCTATTAAGAGTACCCAAAATCAAAAAAAACTTGATAAGTGTTTCTCAATTTGCCAACGACAATAATGTGTACTTCGAGTTTCACCCCAATTTTTGTTTAGTTAGGGACTTACTAAATAAAAACATATTATTACAGGGTAGTTTGGACAATGGCTTATACAAATTCACTTCCATCAAGCAGAATAGAGATCATATAGGGAGAAATTGGTGTAACCATGTTAATGTTAGCATGATAAGTAAGGAAAATGTTGTTGAATGTTGGCATAAGAGACTGGGACATCCCAGCAATGATATTGTAAAAAAAATTCTGAAGGATAATAAAATAAAATTTGATGACATACCTATTTCTGAAATTTGCACACACTGCCAAATTGGCAAAATACACAAATTACCATTTGCCAGGTCTGAAACAGTGCACAATGAGCCACTGAATCTGATTGCAGCAGACCTATGGGGTCCAGCACCGCATGACTCATCCCTTGGGCACAGGTACTATCTTTCCTTAGTTGATGCTTACTCTAGATACACATGGATATTCTTCCTCAAATCGAAATCTGAAACCTCCAGCATAGTAAAGCAGTTTATTACACTAGTTGAAAAACAATTTAACCATAGTGTAAAAAAATTTCAGAGTGATGGGGGAAAAGAATTTTCACCTCTTAAAGATTTTTTCCAAGAAAAAGGCATTTTTCATAGAGTGACATGTCCTCATACATCAGAACAAAATGGGTTAGTTGAAAGAAAACATAGACATATAGTAGACACTGGTCTAACACTAATGTCACAAGCCTCTATGCCCATGAAATACTGGAGTGATGCATTCTACACATCAGTCTACCTTATAAATAGAATGCCCACCAAAATTTTAAAGGATATGTGTCCCTATGAAAAACTTCATGGAATAAAACCCAATTATGATTTTTTGAAAACTTTTGGATGCCTTTGCTTCCCATATCTCAGACCTTATAACAGACACAAGTTAAGTTTAAGGTCAAAACCCTGTACCTTTTTGGGCTATACTAACAATCAAAAAGGGTATAAATGTCTAGACAACACAGGGAGAGTCTATATCTCAAGACATGTTATGTTTAATGAAAACATCTTTCCTTTTGCAGGAAAAGATGTTAGCACAAGAAGAAAATCTGACACAGGAAATTTTACAGTTCAACCCATTCCAGTTTTGTCTAGACATTTCACCACGAACATAAAAGGCAAGGATCAAGACCCAAAAGAAAAATGTGCCTCAGATACAAGTCCAAGATACAGTTCCCACAACTCACATTCTGACATTCCACCTCAGACATATGAAGACAGACAACAGACTGATAGCAATGAAAATGACACATCTAATGAGAATGCAATGTCAGAAAGCATTTCAAGCAGCCAGGAACAACAACAAAATGTTGCAGCTACTGGTCACCATATGACAACAAGGTCGAAAAGTGGAATTTTTAAACCAAAAGTCTACTCCATTTCTACCAATGATGCAGTGCCACAAACTTATGAAGAAGCCAATAAACATAATGAATGGAGAAAAGCAATGGATGAGGAATATCATGCACTCATGAAAAACAAGACATGGAGCCTGGTTGATCAACCAAAATATAAAAACATAGTGGGATGCAAATGGACCTATAAAATCAAAAAAAATGCTGATGGCAGCATAGCTAGGCACAAGGCCAGACTGGTTGCAAAAGGATTTTCACAACAGTTTGGTTTTGACTTTAACGAGACTTTCTCTCCAGTTGTTAAGCCAACCACCATTCGACTTATGTTGACTCTAGCCCTATGTAAAAATTGGAAAATTAGACAACTAGATGTGTGCAATGCATTTTTAAATGGGGACCTTCGTGAAGAGGTTTTTATGCAGCAACCAGAAGGATACATCACAAGAAACAACAAGGTATGCAAACTACACAAAGCCATTTATGGCTTAAAACAAGCATCGAGGTCATGGCATGAAAAACTGAAGGCAACTCTTTTAAAATTCAGATTTTCCCCCACCAAATCAGACAACTCGCTATATATGAAGAATAATGGTGCCATCACCTACTTACTTGTCTATGTGGATGATATCATCATTACAGGAAACAGTGACAGTGAAATCACAAGCACAATACAACTTCTTGATAATACTTTTGCCATCAAGGATCTAGGAGACATAAACTATTTCCTGGGTATACAGGTTACAAAAAAGGGCAAGTCAGAGCTATTTCTATCACAAGAAAAATACATCAGTGAGATTCTCAAAAGGGCCAACATGATTGAAGCCAAACCATTACCCACTCCTATGATCACTAACTTGCACTTATCAAAACACAAAGGTGAAGCTATTGAAAATGCTAAGCATTACAGAAGCATTGTCGGCGCTCTACAATACGCCACTATAACTAGACCCGATATCTGCTACAGTGTAAACAAAGTTTGTCAACATATGCAAAACCCTCTCGACGAACATTGGAAAGCAGTCAAACGAATTCTCAGATACTTAAAAGGGACTCAAAAACATGGCTTATCTCTAAAAGCTAGCAACGATATAAACATAAACGCTTACAGTGATGCAGATTGGGCAAGCGACGTAGATGACCGCAGATCCACATCCGGATATTGCGTATTCCTTGGACCAAACCCAATTTCGTGGTGCTCAAAGAAGCAAGCAACCACATCCCGCTCTAGCACAGAGGCAGAGTACAGGTCTCTCGCAAGTGTTACCGCTGAAATAGCTTGGATCGAAACCCTAATTTCAGAATTAGGGCTCAACCTTCAAAGAAAGCCAATCGTCTGGTGCGACAATCTGAGCACGATCTCTCTATCAGCCAACCCCGTTCAACACTCACGTACAAAACACATCGAAATTGACCTGCATTTTGTACGTGAGCGAACTGAAGCTGGGAAATTGGAAGTAAGGCACGTTCCCACATACTATCAACGTGCCGACATCCTTACTAAGGCTCTCTCGGCCAAAAACTTTATCAGATTAAAGGAAGAACTGAAAGTTTTACAAGACGATGAAGAGAAAGAGGGAAGCAAGGAAACCCTAGATAAAATTGAGGGCGAATATCTGAAGCAGGAAACTAACACAGATCTCATATTAACCAAAGCAAAAGGTTCCAGCAACTCTACACCATCAGATCATATCAGATCCAAGGGCTACAAATGATCATTGCTCTTTGACGCGGATTAGTAGTGATAACGGGCCTAGCCCAGTTTTCTTTATTCTGTATAAATACTTCTTCATTTCTGTATCTTTGTACTTACTATTACAATCAATACAATTACAATTTTCATCTTGATTACAATCTATATTCAAATTCTAATTTTTTAGGCTTTCTTCCTTGCCATGTCTTTGTTTGTTGCTTTAGAATGCTTCTATACATTTGGAACATTTTCAGTCTGTTATTGATCTTCACTTTGGTTATGGTTTCCTATTGCTATGCTTCTTCAATGGAGGGTAATTGTTTGAATCTGTGTAGCCTATAAACTTCATGTAATATTCTGATGATGGAATTTCATCATTTTATGGCCATTCTGTTCTTGGATCACCATGCAAGCTCTGGCTGGTTGTCAATGTTTGGTGAAAATTTTGTTTATGATACTTGTATCTTGCAATGTTTGGACCTTTGCTGCAAGTTTAATTACTTGTTTTCATGGTCGTCGAAAGTATATGTAAGGTTGGAAGTTGATGTTCTTGTCGTGTGAGTCCTTGCATTTTGCAAATAAGTATGTGAGTCTATATTTCTGCCTTGTGTAGTTTAAGTAATCTAGGCTCGTTACCTAAGTGGTTTAATCAGTAGTTTTGGCCTTTATGCCAAACTCTTGTGTTAAATGTTTTATAGCTATTCTGCACATAGGTTGAACTCCTATTTAAATTTCATTAATAGAAGTGGACGGTCCGCTATAAAGCCGGGTAGTCTTACTAAAAAAATAATAGATAAATATAGCATCTTATGTGTAAAATTCACCACAACGAAATAATAATACAAGATGATAGTTTAATATAGCATTACATATAAACGCAAACCTAGACGTATCCATGCTATTGTTTGAACCTAATTTAGCCACCATCAAATCAAAAAATCATGACAATGACAATGAAAGTATATCAGAATAAAAAATAAAAAACCTAAAATAGAGTCGATGGTGTAAAAATAGTCAACCTGGATGTAAAGTCGATGAAGTCGATCAACTGAATTGAAGTACCTAGATGCAAAGTCGATGGTGTCAATGAAATCGATCAAAGGATGTTGCATTAAATCGAAATCGTTGAAATCGTTAAACAAAATATTAGACGTTGAAAAATGAAATAATATCCTAAATTGAGAAGGAAGAATCGATGGCATTGAGATGGAAGAAGAGGAAATCTAAATATTTTGTTAAAATTTTCCTTCAGGCCAAAAAATGCCCACATCAATAAAAATGCGAAATCTTCAGCCCAAAGACGTAAATAAGTTTCTCTTAGCCTATGTTCTAGTGTATATAATACAATATTAACTACAAAAATTAAACTACATTATAAATTTAAATAAAATAATAATTTTATTCAAAAGAAAATTAGAAATGTTCTAAATGGTTTAGACTACATAGGTCCAATAAAGATCTAAAATGGTAAAAAAATTTGAAATTCACCCAATTCTTCTACTACAGGCTGGCCCAGTTCCAACAATGATATTAGAGCCCAATAGCCTATGTGATCTAAATTAGTCATGTTATAGTTAATTAGTTAAGCTCACAACCCAAATGGTAGAGTGTCTAGAAAAGTAGTGTCAAATGATTGAGTTTGGGTAATCGAGTACTCTGCCTTACCTGACTACCAATTTGGCCTAAACAAATATATAAGCCTAAAGGTTGTCCCTAATAGAAAAGGCCCGATTCGAATTGGGCCATGGGCTAATTTTCAAATTATTTGAAAATTAAAAATATAAGATTTTAAATTTAAAAGTTAAATTTATAATAAGAAATATATATATATTAAAGTTACAATAGAATTTTAAAAAATGTTTGAAAATTAATATAAATTAATTTTGAAAATTTAAATTTACTAATAAGATTAGTAAAATAAAAGAATTAATTAATTTAGTTAATTAATGAAAATATATATACATGTATTATATATTTTATGTGTTTTATGATATTTTAAAATATTTAAGATATCATAAGTATACATGTATGTATATAAAAATAATTATTTCAAAACTAAAATAATTTAATTAAAATTATTTAATAAATAAATTAATTAAAGGTTAATTAATAAAATTAAAATATATATATTATATGTAATACTATAAAGGTTATAGTATTTATAAATGTTATATTAAATTAATATAAAATTAATTAAAATATTAATTAATTAAATGTGATTTAGTTAATATAATATTATACATAAGAATATTGTATATGTAATTTGAAATATAAGAGTTATATAATAATCAAACTTAAATAATATGAGTGCATAAACTAAAGGTGGAACATTGTAGAAACTCTAGTTAAATAGACTTAAAGAATAAATACATACATAAATGTATGTATTTCATGATTTCTGATGTGTCCGACACTTGAATCATGAGAGTATTTCATTAGAAATACATTATTCCATAAGTTGATATCACTCGACATAATATATTGGAAATTATGAATCTTTAATATAATGTTGTCATATACCATGTATCTATTAATAAATTACTTGCATGCTCCTAAGTTGTTAACTAAACTCATGCTAGGGATGTTATGTGTAGTATTATTAATATAATGAATAGACGAGGTACGATAACTATACGTATATGTTAAGCAAACTCAAGATACATATACTATACTTAGGCCGTTGTGATAAGGTAGGTACAAGTGAATAATTTCATTTTGATTTTTTGAGCAAACTCAAGGTCAAAGAGAAATTAGGACAAGGTATCATGGGTTAGGAATTGTATTTGATACAATAGATAAGGAGTTATCCATTATCTGTAGAGCTATGACTTGTTGAGCAAACTCGAGGTCAAAGTTTTAAGATGGACGAGTCATAAAAACTACTAGTGAAGTTGAAAGACTTCTATGTTTCGACTTAGGGTTTGGCAAAACATAAAAGAGCAATGGGAGATTATTGGTAAAATGAAACATAAAGTTTAACCTTACTAATATTATAATAACATTTACTATGATATTGTTTTAATAATCTACCAATTAAAACTTGCAAAAAAAGGCCAACTCCAAAACTATTTTTTGATAGTGACAAGATTATTGGAGCAAACTATACCGATTATCCAAGAGCGATTAAGATAGAATTGACTTACGAGAGCTTATGGTCGGCTATTACATGCGAACCTAAAGAACAACCGCTGATGATGTGGACCTGAACTTAGACTTGCTTCGGAGAAATGGGTTGCATAATTAGAGATTGCCTAAGTTTTCATGTTGTTTGTGTTAAACAAGCCATTACAGAGGCAATACGAAAATATGTCTGTCCATGAGATATTTTATAGTCTCAAGGCCCTATTTGATGAACAATCATGTTTTGCAAGGTACGAGCTTACGAAGAAGCTGTTCAATACCAAAATAACTAAAGGTTGGAAGATGGACGGTTATATACTAATGATGAACGGTTATATTGATAGGCTTTCGCAATTAGACATATAGATAATCAATGAATTACAGGTTGATTTGATCCTTGGTTCTCTTACACCTTAATATTAACCATTCATACTGAATTACAATGTAAACCGATTGAATGTGAACCTCATATAGCTCCTCAATATGTTGGGGTCGGTTGAGTCTACATCTAAGGATCAAGTTGGTGTGCTTGCTATTAAGGGTACTATGTCATCTTCGAAAGGTTCAAAGAAGCAAAAAAGAGAAGGTAAGAAGAAAAAGAAAAGTAAGAAGACTGATGACAATGGTAAATATCACCATTGCTACAAGAAAGGTCACTGGAAAAGGAACTGTCCTGATTACTTAAAGATTGTTAAAGAAAGAAAGCAGAATGGTCCTAAAGCTCCTTCGGGTACATTTATTATTCAAAATTATTTTTTAATCAATAAAATGTCTTGGTTTTTAGATACTGGATATGGAACTCATATATGTAATTAAATGAGCTTAAGAACTAGCACTGCATGACAAAGGAGAGATGAGGCTCCAAATTGCTAATGGATTTATCGTATATGCAGCAATAGTGGGAGATTATAATTTATGTTTTCCTGGTGGAGTAGTATTGATATTAAATACTTGCTATTTTGTAAAAGAATTTATTTGTAGGATTACTTAAAAGATTTTACTTATGCGATTACTTCTATTTCTAGATTGTTTGAGATTGGATATCGTTTTTCAAATAATATTATAAAAATTAGTTCGAATGGAAATAAAGTCTACGATGGTATTCTTGAAAATTGCAATTTTGTGATTAATAATAATTATTTGTTTTCTGTGAATAGTTCTTCTAACAATATAAATGATAGTTACCTTTGGCATTGTAGGCTAGGTCCTATTGCTGAGAGATGGCTACACAAACTAAAACTAAATATTTTCTTCTATCACTTGATTCTAAAATGTTTGACACATGTTAGTTGTTTCTCAAAGGTAAAATTCAGTGGAAGCAATGAAAAATTAGATGAACTCCTAGGGTTAGTATATATTGATGTATATGGCCCAATGCCCATAATCACCAAAGATAATAGTTCATACTTTGTTACCTTCACTGATGTTTTATTGGGATAAGGAGATGGGTATCATATGAAGAAATTCGATGTCTATAAGGAATTTGTTGATAATAAAAATGTAGTAGATAACAAAACAGACCGTAAGATTAAGATTCTTCGATCTGGTCGAGGGGGTGAGTACATTGGACAGGAATTTCAACAGTACTTAAAAGATAATAGGATCATCTCTGAGATTAATCCACCCTATTCTCCATAACACAATGGTACGTCGGAGTGAAGGAACCAAACTATATTATATATGGTTTGTTCTATGATGAGCAAAGACGAGTTACCTCTGACCTATTGGGGATATGCATTAGAAACTGCAGCACATATGTTGAACTTGTTACCCACTAAATCTATGCCTAAAACACCATATGAGAGGTGGTATGGTAAGAAATCCCAATTCAAGGATTTGAAGGTGTGGGATTGTCCGGCGTATGTTAAGAATGTTGGCCCGAATAAACTAGAGATAAGATCGATACTGTGTAAATGTATCTGATATACTAAAAAAATAATGGGATATATATTCTACTACACTGAGGAACAAAAGGTTGTTGTTTCTCGACGTGTTATCTTTTTAGAAAAGGAATTTCGGTTAAACGAAATTAACGGTGAAGTTGTAAACTTGGATAAGATCCAAGAAGTTAACACCGAGGCCAAACTGGTGGGAGAGGCAAGTTCACATGTACATGAAAACACGTAGCCTACTAGAAGGTCTAGTAGGGAATCTCGCACAATAGAGATATACTATAGTTTTCTCATGGATGATGAGAAGGAGGACCATGTCTTAGATGATGACACTCCTCTGTCTTTCCAAAAACACTGTAGAGTAAAGAACCTACACTTTGGCTTGGAGCAATGAAATCTGAGATGAATACCATGTAAGAAAACAAAGGATGGACTTTGTCGGACGTACCCAAAAGGATAAAACCCACTGGCTATAAATGGGTTTTTAAGAAAAGTCCAAAAGTAGATGAGGAAGTAAAGACTTAAAATGCAAGGCTAGCCGTGCAAGAACTTCGTCAGATTCAAGGTGTTGATTATGATGAGACATTATTGTCCGTAACCAGTCTTAAGTCCATTCGGATATGTTAGCCATTGTTGCATTCTATGACTATGAAATATGGCAAATGGATGTAAAGATGGCATTTCTAAATGGTGATTTAGAAGAAACCATCTACATGTCACAGTCTGAGGGTTTCGTGGAAAGTGGGAGTGAGGGCAAGGCTTGAAAGTTGTTAAAGAACATTTATGGACTTAAACAAGCTTCAAAAAGTTGGAATAAGTGTTTTAATAAAGTAATCAGATAGTTAGTTTTTATTAGAACACAGAGGAAGCATGTGTATGTAGAAAGGAACAGGGTAACAATGTCGTGTTCTTAGTGCTACATGTCGACGATTTATTATTGATTTGCGATGAGACTTTGTTATTGCAATCGGTGAAAGCTTAGTTTTCCAAAAATTTCTCCATGAAGGATTTGGGAGAAGCAGCCTATATACGAGCATAATGATCCATAGAGATAGATCTAAGAGGCTATTGGGATTGTCCCAATCCCTGTACATAGATATCATACCGAAAAGGTTTAGTATGGAGAATTTCAAGTGTGGAAATGTTCCAACGCGATCTGGAATCATCTCTTTAAAGGATGCTCCTTGTATGGATGAGAGAAAATAGTGTATGAGAAGGATCCCTTATTCTTCAACAATAAGATCCATAATGTACGTTATGCTATGTACAGGACCGGATATGGCATATGCATTAAGATGCAGAAGTCGGTACCAGTCTAATCTTGGAGAAAGCACTGGATGGTCGTAAAATGTATGTAAACCGTATTTAATAAATAATAAGGACTTATTCCTTATATGCAAGTATAGAGATCTCCTTATGAAGGATTATATGGATTCGAGCTTTCATAGCGATATAGATCACGGTAAGTCAGTGTTTGGTAATGTTTTTACACTTAAATATGGATCCGTTAGTTGGAAAGGCTCCAAATAAGAAATGGTAGCCGATTTGACGATAGATGCTGAGTACACTGTCCTCGATGAAGTAGCTAAAGAGGCGGTTTAGATATGCAAGTTTTTGAGTGAGCTCGAAGTGATTCCTGATACCGAGAAACCAGTGGCATTGTTCTGTGATAACTGTGCAGCGATGCAGATAGCAAAGGAGCCTAGAATACATAAGAAGTCACTACATATTCTTCGGAAGTTCCACCTCATTAGAGAATTCATTGAGAAGAAAGAGGTCATGATATAGAGGGTAGATACCAAGGACAACATAACATATCCATTCAAAAAGGATCTAGCTCGATGGGCTCTTAGGAAGCTGATTGAAGGGATGAGATTAAGATTCCATAATTGGCCTCAAGTGCAAGTGAGAGATTAATAGAGTTAAGGGTATGCCCTAAGGGCAATTTTGCAATTTATTATAAATTAATTAACTTTTCAATCAATTCTCGTTAGCAATAAAGGTTTTCTTTTTGTTATATATTTTATAAAATGTGTTATAAATAATTAAATGCTTAATTGAAATATATTCAACAAAAAATCCACAAATGGTGTGTTTTTGATAGTAATATAAATAGTTGTAATCATGAGTATTGTATCACAATATAATAAACACATCATTCTAGATGTTCCTAGTCAAGAGGTATCGAGACTAGATATCAATACATCCATCAACACTAAAGTACATAATGCTCCCTAAATGTTGGGTAGTGTATTCCTCATTACTATTAATGGTACCAAAGGGTTGCGTATGATAGAGTTAGGGGTATGCCTTAGGGGCATTTATGTATTTTGTTACACATATCTAACCCGATAATCAATCTTGTTCACATTCACAATAAAAGGTGTTTTCTTTCTATTATATACTTGATATAAGGTGTTATATTAATTGATTAATTAAATGTATATTTAATGGAAAATTCATAAATGGTATGTTTTGTAATAGTAGTTACAAAGTATTATAGCCATGGGTAATTTATCACAATGAAAATAAATACACCATTTTAAATATTCATAATGAAAATGTATCAAGACTGGATATTGTTACATCCATTGAGACTGGAGTACATAATACTCTTCAAATATTGGGCAATTATTACTCATGGTTGTTGGGGGCACCAAGGGGTTACTTACTAATAGTTATTAGATAATCATGGAACGACTCACTCGATTCTTTTGGGTAATATAACTAAGGTCAAACAAAAATATTGATGTGACAATTTTATACAGTTCTCTTGATTTGAAAATACTGTTGATCTATAGTGTGAAAGCTATACTTTGATTATAATTAAATCATGGCATGACATCCATCAAATGACTATAGCTGGGTTGAGTGAAAACAATGGAACTGTGACACTGTTTAAGAGAGGATTCATCTCCTCAGTTATATAAGGTTTGTTTCACAGTCAAACGAAGTCAACTCAAAATCTCCGGCCAGAGCAGTTCAGTTAATAATAATTGTTATTATTGAACCAATGACTTTGTTTTTGGACTGTAGAATTGAATATGGATGATATTAGAATTTTGATCACTACTAAATTCCATTAGTCCAAAGCGATAAAATTTTGACGATGAGAATTGGTGTAAATAATAGTCACAATCGGGTAACACCTAACAAAGTAAATTGGATTTTACTAAAACCAAGCAAGCGATAAATTTGGCCAAAATGTCACATCACCTAGTAGGCGACGTGTAAACGTTAATATTCGAATAGTTCAATATAAATTGCTGACCAAAATTACACCTACAGAGTCGCACAACCAATCATTGAATCTTCCTTGACCACATGATTTAATTAGTTTATAATTGTTATAAATTAGTTAACATTTATAATATATTTGTTACAAAATTTTATTTTGATACGATGAATAGATACTATTAAATATATTTATAATAGCCATAAATATATTAATCGATATATGATCTTGATATGCATTTTAATTGGATTTAAATGCAATATAATTTGTTCGGGCTTTAAATGGGTTTGAAGCCTATATATAGGGCTGGTTGGTTTGGCTATAATGGAGCATAGAAGGCGGCCATATGATGATCATATGGGCTATGGTTGAATGGATAAGAGGAAAGAAAGAGTAAGAGAGAAACATGGATCGTCATCCTAACTTCTCTCTTCATTCCTCCTCTATATAAGCATCTCAACCTACTTTCATTTCTTACATTTTAAAGCCTCCAAAACCCTTACTTCTGACCAAACCCATCACCTCCTCCCCTCCATTCTTAGAAGCTGAAACAAATAAAATTAAACACTATCTAATAGTCGATGGTCTGCAATTCGAGAGACAACACGTTCAGAATTAGAATTCAATTTGGTAGTTCATTTCAACGCTTCAAGGTATGAGTTCCTAACATCGGTATAAGGTAATGATCTGATCTACAATTATACTCTTTTGAATTATTATTTATATATATCATATTCTATAAATTAGTTATATGACGATTCTATTATATCAATATATTGTCACAACCAGATTGGTTGTATGCATATATATATTTAAATATTATTTTGTTATACATCTTCCTATAATTGTACGGCTAGAAAAAAGTTATTATTTAATTAATTTAATATACAGTATTTAATTATATATAAGCTTTATAATCTAAATTCTATATTGTATTCTATACAAAATATGGTTTTCTAATTTTGTATAAATATTTTCGAAAGAAGGAAAATAATTTCTATATATTTACTTATTATTACCAAATATTATTTAAACCAACTGATTATATAGATTAATTGTATATATATAAATATATGTATTATAAAATATATTTTATATTTTATAAAATTAAAATAGCACCAAATATATTATCGGTAGAAAAATAAAAATAAAACATTTTTATATATAATTTAAATATTTAAATTTCCACCGAAATTTAAAAATAGATTTTAAAATTGTTTTAAATTATAAAATTATATATATTAAATATTCTAATAACAAAATATCACTTAGATTTTAAAAAAAATCAAATTTAATATTATGTTTCAAAATATAATTTTATTTAATTTTATCTATTATCCATACAAATTTTTAAATTTAAAATTTAAATATTTAAAATTCAGAAAAATAACAATAACTCTTTTTACTGTGCACATTATCAGGTGCACACACACATATATATATATATATATATATTTAAAAGCATTAACATATATATTATATTATATATATATTTAATATATATATATATATTAAAATATATATATGCATTAATATATATATATACATACATACATTTATATATATATACATACATATACAAATATATGTGTATTATTTTTGGTTAATGGTAATTTTTTAAAAATATAATGCTATAAATATTTTAAACATGCTTATATAATTATATATATATATATTTAATGTTAAAAATTCCATATATGTATATAATTACTTAAAGTAAAACATAGTTTATATATATATGTAATATTTTATATACATAAATTACGTATATAAACATACATTTGGATAACATATTTGTATACTAGATGAGCTAACATGTCTGTTGTGGTGTAAATTCAAACACTTATATACGGGCATGTTATACCTTGCATGAATTGTTATGTTACACATGCGCGCTTGCACATACGTATATATGATCCATATATATATATAATACAATATTAAGTAGATAATACAAATCTATATTGTAAACTTAAATAAAAGAATGATTATATTTAAAAGAAATCGAGAAATATTCTAAATAAATTAGACTTCATAGGCCTAATTAAGATCCAAAATGGCAAAAAGTTTTGAAATTCACCCATTACTTTCTCTACGAGTTGGCCTAGTTCCAACAACGTACTGGTGGTTATTGGATAACTATGGAATCACTTGATAGTTTTCTATTGGTTAATATAACTAAGGTTAAACAGAAAATATCGATGCGACTAATTTACGTAGTTCTTTTGACTTGAGAATACTATTGATCTTCAATATGAAAGCTCTACTTTGATTATAGTCTAATCGTGGCATGACGTCTACCAAGTGACTATAATTAGGTCAAGAGGAAGTATTGGAAGTGAAATACTATTTAGGAGAGGATACGCCTTGTAATGGTCTGCCTTTTTCGACCCTCAAAAGTTGATACTAATACATCCACGGTATTCACTTGTAGAACAATCAACTGCCAGAAAGACAGATTTTTGAGGGAAAAAGAAAGAAAGGGCAGAAATGAATCCCAAATCGTAACGAATAATATATAATGCATAACAGACCTTTACAAAAGAAAAACTATAATATACATCCATCAATTAGAGTACACTAATCTATCATCAGCATGGACAGTTATAACAACATTTCCTCACAATTGTTGATAAAGAAAACAGCTAATGCAGTGAAAATCAAATATACATGAAAATATCTTAGAGGCATCCAACTCATCTCTTGAAGCTCCAAAGCATCCATAACTAGATCTAAAAATATGCTCGGTCATACTCGAGCATTACAAGAAAATAATGCTAGGATCAATCTGGTAAACCAGCATGAGAAATACACCTCAAATGGATTTTAATGTTATAAAATATTTTAAAATAAAGGTATCTCGTAAGACCACGCCGCACATAAACATGGACGGGGCTTTACCTTACGATAACCAAACACTTTCATAGGAAATCTTCTGATGTTATTATAATGTCTAGGGTTTAAAATAAATATTGAATCATAGCTGAAATTATTACATTAATTAAATTCCAACATAATAGACATATAACCAAGTCCGAATGTACTTATTGGGGAATGGATTCCAACATGACAAGGTAAGGGTCTACCTTCCGTACAATACACATCTAGAGAAAATACCAAGGCTGCCTTAATTTGCACCTCTACTACTCGGGATTGGCCTACCACTTCCTGGATAACACTGAATATGACCACCCCTTAGCTGTCCTTAATAAACCGTTTCCATCGCCACAAACATACATATCCATAAATAAATGTCGATCTAGATACAAGTGATGATTATACCCTAATGGGAGCGACCCACATAGCCCTGCGGCACATTCTTGCTTTAATCATTACCGGGTGTGAGGCTTGAGGCTATGCTTACCTTTTATATAGCAATCCCACTTGGAATGTTAACACTACCTCAAGGCAGCCATGCAATGCCAGCATTCATCAATACAAGTTGTTCAGGATATGAACAAAGCGAAAGCACTACTCCTACTACATCCATTTTCAGAACCACCCTTAGGATTAGTAGCAAGTAGCCCTTGCACTTCAAAGAACTCTGTCTTCGATCAACTTCAAGATATCTCCAATTCGAATGCATATGCCGGTTCGAAGTGGTTTTCAGATAACTCACTTTATCCAACCCCGATCTCTCCAAACCGACAACAATAGTTTTAAAAACTGGTCAACATTCAATAGTCGGTTATTTAACTATCAAATAAACAAATAATTCAACCAGAGATTTAATTCCATAAGAAAAATAACACTGGTTAAGCACATAAGCACTCATTAAGCCTCTTTAATTAATCTTTTCATTAATTAAAACCACTTTGTAAATTCTTGTATTAAAATACTTTTACAAAGATATATTCACAACTTTCTCTACTCTTTTCAATACTTGAAAAATATTGATATACTTATCTCAACTATATAAGTATACTCCTAAAACATTTCACTTTAAAACTTAGAAAAAACCCTTTCCATATACTTATATCAGCAGTATAAGTATATTCGCAAAACAGTACATTTCCAGTACTTAGAAAATGTTCCCATATACTTATCTCAATGTTATAAATATATTTTCAAATCTTAGGGAGATTCCATTTCCAAAAAACCACACTTAATTTGGGTTTAAACAAATGTTATTTAGAACATTGATAACAATAAGCCCAAAAACTTTCTTTTTGGTGTAAGTAAATAGATCGCATAGAAACAGGACAAAATATACTTAGCACCACTTTCTGATTTCAAACAGTACCATTCCTTGATTAACAATGAAATCATACAAGTTAGAAAACTACTCTTGCCTCGACACACATTTTGCATTCTCAAGATATAGACGAGTTTCCATACCTCGGAATCTGGTATTAAGTATGAAAAGAATATTTTCCATACCACCATAATTTTAAATCGAAAAGTCATGAAAATCGGGTCTCGTTCCTTTTTATAAATTTCCTTTATAAAACACCTTTCTAATTACAAAATCCTTTATATAAATCTCCTTTATATTAACAAAACTCATTTTTATAAATAATACTCTTTCTATAAATCTATTTACAAAACTCCTTTTTTTATAATTCCCTCAATTTATATCTAACTCTTTTATAAAAACTCCAAATTCATTTATAAAACTCCAAATTCATTTATTTAACTCCTTTTATAAAATACCCTTTTTATTTATAAAACTTCTTTTATAAATCTCAAAAACATAATTATAAACTTCTTTTATAAAATAGTCATTTATAAAACTCATTTATAATTTTCCAAATTTATTCCCAACTCTTTTTATAAAAACTCCAAATTCATTTATAACAACTCCTTTTATAAAATACTAAATTTAAATACAAAACTCCTTTATAAACAACTCTAAATATAAAAACCAAACTCCAAATATAAAACGAAACTCCAACTATAATTATAAATCTCATATACTTTCCACAACCCGATCATTCCACAACACGATCATTCCATATACTATAATAAATTCACAACTACGATTTATTACTTCATTTTATCAAAATGATAATATTTTCCCTTTTATAAACTACCATTTATAAACCTATTCTTTTATTACAATATTTTATATAAAATGATTCACAAATACTATTTCTAAAATATTTCTATCTTCTTTTAAAAAAATCACTTTAGAATAAACACATCAACCCCTTTTGTTTCTTTTAAAATAAACCTCCATCATTATAACATTTCCAAACATTTAGAAAAGGGAAATAAAAAGGTTGAAGTGAAATAGAGAAGTTTAAAAACCCTTTTAAATAAAATATAACGAAAATTTCCAAAGATCATATTTAAAAGCATTCTTCACATTTAAAAACATTTCCAAGCCAAAATAACAATTAATAGTGTTTCAAAATACTATAACGAGACCAATAATTACTATAGCACTTAACCAATGCTATTACTAACTTTTTCACCAAAAAGGTTTAACTTTCCACATATGTCAATGTCACATCCAATATTGCCAACTACTAGATTTTAGCATTTAAAAATCTATATAACGGGCATATCACTAAAATTAAAAATAACAAGTATAACTGGAATTAAAAATTACAATGTCGAGAAATCCGGATTTTTCTATATAAATTCCCTGTATTTTATTTTAAATGTCAATTGCTTTTCAAAAAGCGGATATTTCACCGAACCAACAAATAATTCATCGAAACACAAACAGTATATTTTATCCACCATATATCATATCGATTATTCAAAAAAGTGAGTTTAACTCGTCGAAATTCCAACAGATGCTTAGACGTTTCAGTTTGAATTAAATCGAACGACGTTCAGTTTTAGCCTAGAATTTCACTTGCTTCAAAATCAACGAAACCAGTTCCATCGTGTAGCCATCGCCATTTTGAGCGCAACGCAAAAGGCCACATCTCGAGTGGACCTCGTATGAAAAAGTTATTGATTTAATAAGATTTTGATTTTAAAAACATTCATTAAATACTTAATCAACAATTATTTAAACTAATCCCACCCTAAACCTTCTTCTCCCTTTCCTTAATCCATCCCTCCTACATGTGATAACACAGTGCACACACCTAGGCTGTGCATGCCTCCACCTTTCCCACTGCCTCGGGCTATCGTTCGATAATCCGACTTCGCCACTGCTCCTCTCTTCTAGAACTCCACCTCCCTGGCACCACCACTTCACCTCCACCTCGTTTGACCAAAACTCGACCCGCCGCAAGCTTCCTTGACCCCCAAATCATCGCATTCCTCCACGAGCAACCGCACACGCCCAAATTTTGGCAGCCAAAGCTCCTCCACGTAACGAACTCAATGCTACCCTCGAATCGAGCTACCTCTGCCTAAATCACACTCAAGTCCAAACCCTAGCTCACTGACCCAAAATCGATCAACCATAGATCGATGCTGCACCTACTAAGAACACACCCGCATGAAGATCTAGGCTCAACAAAGTCATCAAAACAAGTTATTTTATTGTAGTTTGAGATATAATTTTTTTGAAGAAGTGGCCATTATTTTGCTCTACTAGGAATGAAGAATGAAAGAGATGAGGAAAGATTGAAAAAAATGAAAATAATTGTTGACTTGATTCTTTTATATACAAAATAATTTTTTCTTTATTTGAAAATCAAGCTAACCTCAATTTTATAGTTAACCTATATTCCCAAGCAAACTAAAATTTTCAAGTCATCTGTCACATCACCGTCAAAGATTTTTGAATTTTGATTTATTTTAAAAGTGTTTTGAAAAATAGAGTTTTGCGGTACTCCGCTACCCAATACCTCGTTCGCGTACGAACCACAAACGACTAAAATAAAAATACGATCGTGCATCAAAATACGACACGATCACAAATCAACAAGAAAATACACAGATTATTTTATTCTTTGAAATCTCAAAAACACCATTGTTTGCTCAAATATCGTCAAACGACAATTTAAATACTTTCCGGACTAAAAATTATGGAAAAAATCAAATAAATTAAACTAAAAATACGTCAATAAAATCGAGTCACTATATTAAAAATTAATTTTCTTATTATTTAATTCGAATCAAATCTGAATATTTAAATAAATTAAATATTCCTATTTGAAACGTTAAAATTTCAGACCATTACACATCTTTTTAGTTATGTGGGGTTAGTATCCCGGTAACTAAAGTCTACTCAAAGTCAAAATCTATGGTCAGAATAGTTAGGTTAATAATAATTGTTATTTGATCCAATGACTTTGTTTTTAGACGCTAGAATTGAATATAGATGATATTGGAATTTTGACCATTAGCAAATTCTATAAGTCCAAACTAATATAGTTTTGACGAAGGTAATTGGTGTAAACAATAGTCAGTATCATGTAACAAAACAAAATTGGATTTTATCGAAGCCAAGTAAGCAATAAATTTGGCCAAAATGTCACACTAGCTGCTAGTGACATGTGAATGTTAATATTCGAATAGTTCGATATTAATCGCTTATCAAATTTATACCTAAAGAGTCACACAACCGAAACGTCGAACACTGCTTTGACCAAATAATTTAATTAATTTGAAATTATTATAAATTACCTAAATCAATGAGTTTTTATGAAATATTAATTATAAAATTTTGTTTGATATGTTACACAATATTAATAAATATATTTAATCGATATACGATATCGATACAAGTTTAAATTTGATTTAAATGCAATAAATATTATATGGGTTTGAAGTGGATCTGAAGCCCATATGGGCATGTACATTTCGGCCATGTTATGATCAAGTAGGTGCAACCATATGATGGCAAGTAGGCTAGGGTTTTGATAGGATAAGAGATAGAGAACGAGAAAGAGAAAAGAGTGGATCTTGATCCTACTTTGTCTTCCTAGCCTCTCCTTTATAAAAACATAATAACCCTCACTTTTCTACTACTTTTTGGAGCCTCCTTCTACCTCATTTTTGGCCAAAATTCATCCCCATTGTCCCCTCCGTTTCCAAGCTTAAATCAAATAAAGACAAACGCTATCTGATAGCCAGTGGTTATTAGTTCAGAAGCTAACACCTTGCCGAATTAAAATCTAGTTCAAGAGTTAATCTCGTCATTTCTATGTGCACTATATCAGCTTTGGTAAAGGTATGTTTACGATCTATATTTATAAATTAATTTTTTTAATATATTACATGATGTTTAGATCGATATGCGACAAACTTAGGAATATTGATATATCCAAGTTCCTATGATCTACCAGTTAAAAAGATAACAAAAACGACAAATGAGTGTAAAACATAGGCATCGTTTGTTTAAAACACCGAACGCTGAACATTGTGTTGAACATTAAATGCTGAAAGTTGAATGCTAAAAATATGGTTTGTTTTTACTCTGATTAGAGTTTTTTTATGAACATAAATTATCACTTTGGCAATATTCCCCTTGATTTTAGTATTAATTACCTTATAGCATGATTGTCATACAAAACACGGTTAATCGTCTTCTCTTATGTGTTATATTTATATAGAAAAGAACAAATGCTCACGTGTTTAAGTAATACTAAATTTACAAAACATGACAAAAATAAAAAAATTGATGACGTAGATACATTTTATAAAAGCTTGGTCAAGAATGAAATACTTCATTTTACTAATTGGAGACCGTGACGCATCTTGATTATCAATTAACGTTTTCAACATTATTAATATACATTCAGCTTATCGAAATAAGTTATTATAGAAATCCACAAGGTTCGGTCCAACTTTTCGTAATTTTTTAAATATTGAATTCTCGCATATGCATTATAGATTTTGTTTTAGTTTTTATTTTAATTTAAGATAAATCGGTATTCTTTAAGATGTTGAAATTATTCATTTATAATTTTCTCCACACCTACGTTATATATTTAGTTCGTTTATTTTTAAATAAAAAATAAATTGTAATTTTTATTTATTTCATTTTCATTCTTATTACCCAGTTTATAAATTATCACATTTTAACTTCAAATTGTATTCAAACGTTATGGTATGTTGCCACCATTTTTTTCTTTTGTTTTAATATATTTGTTTCCAGCAATTGGAAACTGCAATCTAAAATTAAAAGACATTATTAAAGAGACTCCATTTTTTGGATAAAGATGACAAATTTTAAGGGAGGGTAGCTTTACTTAGGGGACTCCACTAAATAAAATGGTATACAAGTTTATCTCTTGCATAAAGCAAAATTCAACAACCACCAATCGGAAATGAGAAAAAAAGATGTTGATTCACCAAAAACCATTTTCGCTAGAGTATTGTCGAAAAAAGGTAAAAAACGGCGATTAATCACCGAAAAACAAAGGATAGTTGTGGGTTTATTTTTTTTGGTTA
Source organism: Allium fistulosum (assembly GCA_030737815.1). Lineage (NCBI taxonomy): Eukaryota > Viridiplantae > Streptophyta > Magnoliopsida > Asparagales > Amaryllidaceae > Allium > Allium fistulosum. The sequence continues at coordinate 459,195,061 of CM060905.1, forward strand.
AGAGGGACAAATTTATCTTTTATACCCCTATGCAATTAAAGCGTTTAGCGGTTTCATAGCGGTGGAGGTACAAAAAGTTATAGCAGAGATAAAACAGGGATATAGCGGAAAATAATGGAGGTGCAAAAAGTTTCTTAGATATAAAATCAAATATTTAAAGTTAATTTATTCTCATTTTCACATCATTTGTGTAGAAAAAGTAATACTGTTTAGTCTAATATAACAAAACTGAAGAATATCATGATTTATACAGTTCGGATTTGGTAACTATAATAAATTTCTAACTTATATTGAACACTTATGGGTTAAAATTATGTCTTTGCCCTAATTTTATCGATTTGGTTCAACAGAGAACTAGTCGAATCAATTTATTTATATTAATATTGCTAAAGTGGATGCTAAAAAGCTCTGATTTAGCGGATGTAGCGTAAAACAGCGGGGTTTAAAGCGGATCAACTGTTTAATAGTACTATATTGAAAAAACATAGCGCTCGAAAAGCTCTATGTGCTATAGTGGAGATTTTGTAGAGCTTTAACTGCATATATATACCCCTTAGCAATTTTCTCAAAAATAAAGAAAATAGCTACTTTTATCAAATTTTAGAGTCCCTTTAGCAATGTCCAAAATAACATCAAAACAAAATGAGAAAAATCAACTCAACATAGATTAGATAGAATTGGAAAGAAAATTGATGTTTGTATGATATAATAAAAAAACACTATAAAACAATCAAATGTTGTGGTACACATGTGTATAACTAAAAAATATAGTTTAACAAGTGACTAGCACTACTAAATTTTGTTTAATTCATTTCACTTAATAAAAACCTAATGAGAGCTCTTAATTGAAGCAACCGATTAAGAATCCCTTTATGACACCCCACTCCGAGAGCCTCATTAACAAAGGGGATTATATGGATAATACCGTCTGCTAATACGGACAATAGAGTATAATGGAAGCGACCATGTGTAGTCTTACTTTAACTATCTACTGAACACGCCGAAAAGTGGTTTTTATCATCTCATGTGGTTCGACAAGTTCAATAAATACTTAAAGCAAAACTACAATGGCTATAGGATCTATCAGAACAAAATGTAACAACTCAAATGTAATATACATCACAGAACAGTGGATCATCATAAACACATATATTGATACATAACAAAGTATACAAAACAATACTTGTCAAGTGGTATAGCAAACCACAATATACAGGCGAATCCAAAAGAATACATATCAGAGTTACAATAGATAAGGACTACACAAAAAGCTATAACAAAAAGAAGCTAGCGGAGTAGTCCATGCGGAAGCAAAATAGGCTAAGTCCAAATGCACCTAACCTGAAACATCTCGGTCTGACCCAAGTATAAAATACACGGGTCAGTCTAAATAACAAATCAGTTAGATAAACTGAACAGTAATAAACCTGCAAGGTTATATAGTATAACAAATATCTCTAAAGGAGATAACTCAATCATCTAACATAAGATGAATCATAACAAAACAAGCCTCATATCATCGGCATCTCAACAAGCAAAGGATATCATATCCCAAATCAAGTTAAAAGGCAAATAACAAATACCAATGAAGGTACACAAGTTCCGCTAGATGATCGCTACATATCATGCGGATCAAAAAGACCAACACCGAAAGGCGATGCACTAGGGAATATAAATATCAATCAAAACAACAAAAGATTGCTCGAGCTCAGTACTGTATAAACAAGGATCCATAAGCCCGAAGGCTCCAAACCCAAATATCACCCATGCGGCTCAAAAAGACCAACATCGGAAGCGATACTATAGGGCAACAAACCCGAAGGCACAAACCCGAAGGCACATACCCGAAGGCAACAAACCTAGGGAGACTGTCCGAAGACACTATCCCAAAGGCAACAAACCGTAGTGGTGAAGGTCCGGAGGCCCAGTACTGGACACCACTAACTGGCGGAATGTGTCATAACTCTCGAAAAGGAACCCGAAAAGTGTTAACGTATGTCCCATAACCACTCGTTCGCACTAAACGGTTTACTATCCATTAGCCAATTTCACACTCAAAGCATTACAAAGTTTACCTCATGTCATCGGTAAACCAGACACAAAGGTCAAAACGATCAATCGAATAGGTCGGGGACTAATCGGAAAGGTGAACGCGTGGATTCATGGTCCGTGTTTTACCTAACCATTTAATCTCCTTTCCACTTCGTTCGAAGTGCAAAATCATGTGTGTTTAAATAGAAATTTATAAAGCGGAGAAGGGAGCTTTTAATACGATTTAGAGGGATCATTTATAAAACTCGTGAATGAAGTCAAAAGTAAGTTATCAAAGCCAAAGATGCAATAACAACCATTAAAAACCAACTTGAATCGATAAAATTTGGAAAATCAAACAAAACGAACAAAAATAGGCAAAACAGCCAAAACAGGAGCAGGTCGGTCGGCCGGCTACAGGGCTCGGTCGACCGGACACTGTCCTGGAAAAATTCTCGGGAAGCAAGTCGGTTGACCGGACTTCCTGGGTCGGTCAGCCGGAGCCTGAATTCCTGCACTTCCAAAACAGAGGCAGGGAAGTGCTTAAGTAGCAGGTCGGTCGACCGGACCCTGCATTCGGTCGACCGGAGCCTGTTTTTCAGCACTTCTTGCCCTATCAAAATGAAATTCCAATCCTTTCCAAACCAAAACAATAGCACATGAATACTTGTTAGGAATTCATACACAACATCAATGATATCAAGAGAAGTAGATGTGAGTTAAAAACTCACCTTTTTACACAAAACTAAGAAGAAGAAGGAGCTCAAATGCAAAGAAACAACCAATCACACTCCACTTCAATTCCACAAGCTTCAATCTAAGAAGACAACACATATTTCCCAATTTAGGGTTAGGAAATTTCTGAAATTGAAGAGGAGAAGAGTTGGAGAAGATGAAGAGGAGGCTTACCTATCCTTCTCTTTGATTTTGGAGCAAGAATTCAAGTTGCAAGAAGAAACTAGGTTTTGTAATTTCTAATTCCTCTTCCTCTCCACCATTTTCAGTTTGCTTGAGGAAATGAAATGAAATGGGAGTGAATGGATGAAGAGTTAGAGAGCTAGGGGGTTAAGTGGGGTTAAGGGTTGAACCCAAACTCAAGCCCAAATAGAAAAAAGTGGCAAAAGTCATCTTACTCCAAACATATCAAAGATTATACTCAAAAAGATCGCAAACGCCATTTTGAACTCAATGGAAATAGTTTTGAGCTCCAATTCGGCCGTTTGCAAAAAGTAACATTTTGGACCCTAAAATCCGACTAACGACGCTACATTTAAATTAAACATTTAAATATAAAATCGTTAAATATGCGGGTTGTTACAGATCTCCCCTCCTTACAAAATTGCGTCCCCGCAATTTCCTAGAGATGATATTTGTAACAACTACATACACAAACAAACAAAAGAAAAGGAATTAAGCTTGAGATGAAAAGATATACTCACCGTTCAAAGCAAAGATAGAAAACCCGGATAAGATCGCTCAATAAATTCTCTGGTTTCCCAAGTACAGTCATTGGGATTAGCGGACCATTAAACTTTAACGAGCGGCACGTCCTTGTTTCGAAGGTGTCGTACCTCCGTGTCAAGTACACGAATTGGCTGCTGTACAATAGATAAGTCCGGTGAGACCTCAAGCTCTTCCAAATCAGGAGAAGTAATAACAGAATCCGATTCTCGAAGACACTTCCGGAGTTGAGAGACATGAAATACGTCATGAATACCAGATAAATGAGTAGGAAGCAATACTCTATAAGCCACTGGGCCAATACGTTCAGTAATAGAAAATGGCCCTACATAACGAGGAGCCAATTTGCCAGTCGTACTGAAACGCATAACCCCTTTCAAAGGAGAAACACGAATAAAAACAAGGTCACCGATCGAGAACTCGAGAGGCTTCCTACGGTTGTCCGCGTAGGATTTCTGGCGACTCTGTGCCTCTTTCATTCTCAACCGGATAAGATCAATCTTCTCAGAAGAATCAAGAACAAAATCTGGGCCAAGAATAAGTTTCTCCCCAGATTCCAACCAACATGAAGGCGATCGACATGGCCTTCCGTATAAGGCTTCGAAAGGAGCCATACCGATACTAGACTGAAAACTATTGTTGTAGGAAAACTCTACAAGGGGTAAATGATCCTCCCAACCACCTCCAAAATCAAGAATACAAATACGGAGGAGGTCTTCCAAGATACGATTCACCCGTTCAGTCTGTCCATCAGACTGCGGATGATAAGCTGTGCTGAAATTAAGCTTTGTTCCCAAAGCTTGCTGAAGACTCTTCCAAAAATGACTGGTGAATAAAGGATCACGGTCACTGACAATCGAACTAGGAACACCGTGAAGTCTCACGATTTCCTTGATAAATAACTTAGCCAAAAGAGAAGCGGTCCGAGTGGACTTAATCGGAATAAAGTGAGCAGACTTGGTCAATCGATCAACTATGACCCAAATAGAAGTATGGCCCAACCTCGATCGAGGTAGACCATCAATGAAATCCATCGAAATCTGATCCCATTTCCACAATGGAATCTCTAACGGCTGAAGAAGACCAGAAGGGCGCTGATGCTCGGCTTTAATATGTTGACAAGTCATGCAATTGCTCACATAACTTGCTACATCGCGCTTCATGCCTTCCCAATAATATAAGCGACACATGTCGGCATACATCTTACTACTACCAGGATGAATAGTATACTTAGACCGATGACAATCATCAAGAATGTCATGCCTAAGTACAAAATCAGAAGGCACAACAAGACGGTCCTTCTTGCGAAGACACCCATGCAAATCAATGCTGAAATCCCGCAACGCCTCATCACGGGGTTCAGTCTCACAAAGCTGAATAAGATGCACAAGATCAGGATCACGCCGCTGAGCATCGGCAATACGATCCAATAAAGAGGGTCGAGCTTCTAGACTGAATAATACTACCTGAGAATCAGAGGATGAAGCTCGATCACGAATATCACAAAAAGATAGAGTCTCAAGAATATCCCATTCGGCAAGCATCATAGAAACGACAGCCGAATGTCTACGACTAAGCGCATCAGCAACACGATTTCCCTTACCAGGGGTATACTGGATATCAAAATCATAAGAGGCAAGAAACTCGAGCCAACGCTGTTGCCTCATATTGAGTTCTTTCTGAGTGAACAAATATTTCAACGATTTATGATCGGTATAGAGAATGAAGCGCTCGCCTAATAAATAGTGTCGCCAAATCTTCAAGGCGAAGACGATGGCGGCTAACTCAAGATCATGAGTGGCATAGCGAACTTCATTCGGACGCAGTTGCCTAGAAGCATAAACAACTACCCGATCCTTCTGCATAAGCACGGCACCGAGACCACTTCCACAAGCATCGGTGTAGACAACAAGATCATGATTCCCCTCGGGAACCACGAGAATAGGAGCATTAGTGAGAAGTTCCTTTAATGTCCGAAAGGAAGCTTCACACTTGTCAGACCAAATATAACGAATGCCTTTCCGAGTAAGGCTGGTGAGAGGAAGCACAACACGGGAAAAGTCCTTGATGAACCGACGGTAATAACCCGCCAATCCAAGGAAACTACGGATCTCATGCACATTCTCAAGCCTCTTCCAATTCTGGATGGCTTCGATCTTTGAGGAATCGACTGAGATGCCGTTGGAAGATACAACATGTCCTAAGAACTTAACCTTGTTCTCCCAAAAATGACATTTGGAGAATTTGGCTTTTAGCTGATGGTGACGAAGAGTACTCAAGACAATTCTCAAGTGATTAGCATGCTCGGCTTCAGATTTAGAATAAACAAGGATGTCGTCGATGAACACAAGGACGAACTTATCGAGATATTCCCGGAATACCCGATTCATTAGATCAACAAAGAAAGCAGGAGCGTTCGTCAAACCGAACGGCATAATGAGCCACTCGAAAGAACCATATCGAGTGCGGAAAGCTGTAAGAGGTATGCTATCCTCCGCGACTCGTAATTGATGAAAACCAGTGGCAAGGTCGAGCTGAGAGAAGACCTTAGCGCCACTTAATAGATCAAACATATCATCGATCCTAGGTAATGGATACCTGTTCTTTACGGTTAACTCGTTAAGCTTGCGATAATCAATGCAAAGCCTAAGAGTTCCATCAGACTTCTTCACAAAGACGACCGCGGTACCCCACGGTGAAAAACTGGATTGGATCAACTGTTTGGACTCAAGCTCTAAAAGCTGCTTCTTGAGTTCCTCATTTTCTTTTGTGGACATCCTCGTGGGAGGATGCCCAACTGGCTTCGCGCCTGGAATGAGATCAATGCGGAACTCGATCGCCCGCTTGGGTGGCAAACCCGAAACCGGCTCGAAAACATCAAAGAAGTCACAAACAATCGGAATACGAGATATATCATCATCATCTCGTGAGTCAAGAGAATATAAAGCCATTTCGGAATTATCCACATCCCGAAGAATAAGAGATAGCTGAGTTGGCGAATCCGGATGTCGAAGATATATAATTCTCTCCGAACAAATAATCCTGGCATCATATCTCACTAGCCAGTCCATACCTAAAATTATATCAAATCCCAGACAAGAAATAACGTGCAAATTCGCACGAAAAGAAAAGCCACATAAAACAATCTCAACATTATCACAAAGCAAGCTAAGGGTCGCGAATCCCCCAATAGGATTCGCAATCCTCAATGAAGTAACCATACAAGAAACATCCAAAGATAAATCATCAACAAGCTTCTTCGATACGAAAGAATGTGAAGCGCCCGTATCGAAAAGAACTCGTATACCATGGTTATGAAATAAAATAGAACCTTCCAAAATAGATGGAGATATACCTTTGGGCTGAGAAGGACCTTCAGAAGCCTTGGCAGCGTTAAGCTTGCCTGACTTAGCACTACCAGGAATAGTAGGACAAGTGGAAACATGATGACCTTCCTTCTTGCAATAGCGGCAAAAGAGAGGCTTAGGACAAGCTCGAATAATATGATCCGGAGAACCACAATTGAAACACTTCCGAAGGGAAGGTGTTCCAGCAGACTGGGACTGAGGATTAGCACCAACAGTCTTCCTCTTCTTAGAAGGAAAAGACTTCTTCTGAAATAGAAACTGCTTTTTGTTGGGGTTTTTGGAAACCTCAACATCCTCACTACTATCACACTCCTTCTCGACGGCTTCGAGATGAAGTGCCGAATCAACCAATTCTTCAAAAGAAAGCTTAAGCTGGAGCAATAAGGTCTTCTTAAGATATTTCTTAAGACCAGAGACAAACTTCAAAATTTTCTTATAAGAAGTGCTAATGAATTCAAGACCATACTTTGATAAAGCCTCGAAAGATGCAACATATTCAGAAATGGAAGACTTCCCTTGCTTCAACTCAAGGAAGCGACGGGTCAATAAAACTTTTTCAGATTCAGGAACGAATTTAAGCTCAAATCGCTCCCGAAATTGAGTCCAAGAAAGAGTAGCCTCATCAATTTCGGCTATAAGGAGCTCATACCAATCAAGGGCACGCTCTTGCAATAAGCTAGAAGTTACAAGAACTCGATCATGGTCAGAAAGATCCATGCGAGAGAAGATACGTTCACAGGTGCGAATCCAAGCTTGGACTTCAAGAACGGATTCGGAGCCTTTGAATGGCTTTCCTCCAAGATGAGCGAAATCACCGCACTGACGTGCAAAGGCAGACTTGCGAGGTGGAGACACTCGAGCAGGAACTGAAGGCTGAGTGCTCCTAAATAACTCCAAAAACTGATCAGCAGACATATAAACACCATCCGGATGTGAGCCACTGGATTGCCCAGCATCCGAACGTCGTCCCCTGCCTCTTCCAGCCATACGCTGAAAGATAAGATGAGAAAAGATTATTCAAAAGGCAGATATCATTAATTCAATTATGGAATACTACGGAATAAAAATGCATTCCTAGACGTATTCCCAAAATTCTATCTACCCCAAAGGCACGATGATTCAAAGATTCGTAACATTCGTAATACACTTTGATGTACCGTAATATGTGTCTCTGTTCTATGTTTATCATATTTTGTTCTGAACCTGGCTCTGATACCAAGCTGTGACACCCCACTCCGAGAGCCTCATTAACAAAGGGTATTATGGATAATACCGTCTGCTAATGCGGACAATAGAGTATAATGGAAGCGACCATGTGTAGTCTTACTTTAACTATCTACTGAACACGCCGAAAAGTGGTTTTTATCATCTCATGTGGTTCGACAAGTTCAATAAATACTTAAAGCAAAACTACAATGGCTATAGGATCTATCAGAACAAAATGTAACAACTCAAATGTAATATACATCACAGAACAGTGGATCATCATAAACACATATATTGATACATAACAAAGTATACAAAACAATACTTGTCAAGTGGTATAGCAAACCACAATATACAGGCGAATCCAAAAGAATACATATCAGAGTTACAATAGATAAGGACTACACAAAAAGCTATAACAAAAAGAAGCTAGCGGAGTAGTCCATGCGGAAGCAAAATAGGCTAAGTCCAAATGCACCTAACCTGAAACATCTCGGTCTGACCCAAGTATAAAATACATGGGTCAGTCTAAATAACAAATCAGTTAGATAAACTGAACAGTAATAAACCTGCAAGGTTATATAGTATAACAAATATCTCTAAAGGAGATAACTCAATCATCTAACATAAGATGAATCATAACAAAACAAGCCTCATATCATCGGCATCTCAACAAGCAAAGGATATCATATCCCAAATCAAGTTAAAAGGCAAATAACAAATACCAATGAAGGTACACAAGTTCCGCTAGATGATCGCTACATATCATGCGGCTCAAAAAGACCAACACCGAAAGGCGATGCACTAGGGAATATAAATATCAATCAAAACAACAAAAGATTGCTCGAGCTCAATACTGTATAAACAAGGATCCATAAGCCCGAAGGCTCCAAACCCAAATATCACCCATGCGGCTCAAAAAGACCAACATCGGAAGCGATACTATAGGACAACAAACCCGAAGGCACATACCCGAAGGCACATACCCGAAGGCAACAAACCTAGGGAGACTGTCCGAAGACACTATCCCAAAGGCAACAAACCGTAGTGGTGAAGGTCCGGAGGCCCAGTACTGGACACCACTAACTGGCGGAATGTGTCATAACTCTCGAAAAGGAACCCGAAAAGTGTTAACGTATGTCCCATAACCACTCGTTCGCACTAAACGGTTTACTATCCATTAGCCAATTTCACACTCAAAGCATTACAAAGTTTACCTCATGTCATCGGTAAACCAGACACAAAGGTCAAAACGATCAATCGAATAGGTCGGGGACTAATCGGAAAGGTGAACGCATGGATTCATGGTCCGTGTTTTACCTAACCATTTAATCTCCTTTCCACTTCGTTCGAAGTGCAAAATCATGTGTGTTTAAATAGAAATTTATAAAGCGGAGAAGGGAGCTTTTAATACGATTTAGAGGGATCATTTATAAAACTCGTGAATGAAGTCAAAAGTAAGTTATCAAAGCCAAAGATGCAATAACAACCATTAAAAACCAACTTGAATCGATAAAATTTGGAAAATCAAACAAAACGAACAAAAATAGGCAAAACAGCCAAAACAGGAGCAGGTCGGTCGGCCGGCTACAGGGCTCGGTCGACCGGACACTGTCCTGGAAAAATTCTCGGGAAGCAAGTCGGTTGACCGGACTTCCTGGGTCGGTCAGCCGGAGCCTGAATTCCTGCACTTCCAAAACAGAGGCAGGGAAGTGCTTAAGTAGCAGGTCGGTCGACCGGACCCTGCATTCGGTCGACCGGAGCCTGTTTTTCAGCACTTCTTGCCCTATCAAAATGAAATTCCAATCCTTTCCAAACCAAAACAATAGCACATGAATACTTGTTAGGAATTCATACACAACATCAATGATATCAAGAGAAGTAGATGTGAGTTAAAAACTCACCTTTTTACACAAAACTAAGAAGAAGAAGGAGCTCAAATGCAAAGAAACAACCAATCACACTCCACTTCAATTCCACAAGCTTCAATCTAAGAAGACAACACATATTTCCCAATTTAGGGTTAGGAAATTTCTGAAATTGAAGAGGAGAAGAGTTGGAGAAGATAAAGAGGAGGCTTACCTATCCTTCTCTTTGATTTTGGAGCAAGAATTCAAGTTGCAAGAAGAAACTAGGTTTTGTAATTTCTAATTCCTCTTCCTCTCCACCATTTTCAGTTTGCTTGAGGAAATGAAATGAAATGGGAGTGAATGGATGAAGAGTTAGAGAGCTAGGGGGTTAAGTGGGGTTAAGGGCTGAACCCAAACTCAAGCCCAAATAGAAAAAAGTGGCAAAAGTCATCTTACTCCAAACATATCAAAGATTATACTCAAAAAGATCGCAAACGCCATTTTGAACTCAATGGAAATAGTTTTGAGCTCCAATTCGGCCGTTTGCAAAAAGTAACATTTCGGACCCTAAAATCCGACTAACGACGCTACATTTAAATTAAACATTTAAATATAAAATCGTTAAATATGCGGGTTGTTACACCCTTATTCCTTGTTTAATGGGTACTACCATCTACACATACCAAATATACATTTCTCATCCATTTTTTCTTCACACCCACTATACTAATCTACACATACACCTACACCCACCAATTAAATTTATTTTCCTTCTTTCCGCGTTTGCACTTCCCGACAAAAAATAAAACATACTTATTTTATCATCTCTTTCCAAAAAATGATGAAATTTATTCATCTTTCCTTGCTTCTCCTTCAACGCGTTCGAATCTCTACAATTAAAAAAAATAAAATATCAAAAGTATATAAATTAATAAATAATGCGAACAGTTTTGCAAACTACAGTGAAACAAACAAAATACTGTTTTGCAAAACCGTTTAGTTCTAAAACTCATCTTTTTTGATCAAAAAATAAATGAACTTATATGATATCGTTTTAATCAAATTTTTTTTTATTACATACATAAATATCTTACATAGTTTGAATAGCAATAGAAAACTATCAATTCATACAATAATTTGTTCAAAAACAATAAAATATGTCTTACTTACATTATAAATTTAAATATGCTTTGCCATTAATTGTAATATGAAAAGCTATTACTTTGTTTTATAGTTACGAGTACATATGCACGTCCAGGTGGGCCTGCATTTAACCACAATGTGCATGCATTTTTATTTGTACCCGTGGAAGTAGATTTGATAGTAGCATCCCCACATTTGAACGCCGCCTAGGCAGAAACCGCTATTTTTTTGTTCAGACTGCAATAACTTCTTCATACTAACTCGGAATCAGGGAAAACTTCGACCGATGAACTCTTACCTAAATTACAGGCAATATGGTACACTCGGATACTTCATCTTGTGAATGCACACTGTAGTTCTCCAATGGGACTGACAGTTTACTTAGAAAATAACATGGCACAACATCCTCTTATTTGAACTCCGTCTAGTGTAGAAGCCACTATTTTTTTTGTTCAGACTGCTATATTTTCTTCATACTAACTCGGAATCCGGCGAGACTTCGACAGATTAACTCCCACCTAAATTACGGACAATATGGAACACTCGGATAATTCATCTTCTGAACGCACACTGTAGTTCTCCATGGGGACTGACAGTTGTACTTAGAAAATAACAGGCTACCACATCCCCATATTTGAACTCCGCCTAGTGCAGAAGCCGCTATTTTTTTGTTCAGACTGCAACAACTTCTTCATACTAATTTGGAATCCGGTGAGACTTCGACCGGTTAACTCCCACCTAAATTACGGACAATATGGAACACTCGGATACTTCATCCTGTGAACGCACACTGTAGTTCTCCATGGGGACTGATAGTTGTACTTAGAAAATAACAGGCTACCACATCCCCGTATTTGAACTTCGGCTAGTGCAGAAACCGCTATTTTTTTTGTTCAGACTGCAATAACTTCTTCATACTAATTCAAAATCCCGTGAGACTTCGACCAATTAACTCCCACCTAAATTACGGACAATATGGAACACTCGGATACTTCATCTTCTGAATGCACACTGTAGTTCTCCATGGGGACTGACAGTTGTACTTAGAAAATAACAGGCTATATTCCCATATTTGAATACTATTTCTCTATGAGATGTAAAAGGGTATATTTGAAATTTCAAAAAGACACCGAGTAAATCTATTCAATGAATTCTCTTTATTAGTAGTAAAGATAGAGTGAACAATTTCCATTATTATAATGAGGGGTATTTCTGGTATTTCAAAAAGACACGGTTGAATTCCTATTCAAGGAATTCTCATTATTAGTAGTAAAGATAAGTATTTGAATAATTAAAATAATTATCAAATCATTAAATCTTGATTTAATTTAAATAAACCTATATTTAAATACGATGCCGCTAATTGGAAAATATTCTCGTAAATATTTATTCAAAATAAGTTTACTATTACTTATCATTGCTTGAAATGATATTATCTGTATTATCACCTTTTTATTTGAATAAATTTAAAAATAAATATAATTTATCAAAGTGATAAATTTGCGGGTCGTTACAGAATCCAAAAACATCATTGTTTTTTAGGTTTATAGAGTCCCACATCCTGGCAACGCGAACTCAGATTGTTGCTCCAACACTGGCAACATTTAGTGATTCTATATGTGAATGTAAAGTATCCATGATTGGGAAAAGTGGAAGAAAAGAGGATGTTAGCAAGTGATTTGGCTAAGTAATAGTTGGCTGCTAAGTTATATAAGAATGTAGATGTAATATTTGGTGACCTTTGGTAATCCTTTGAAATAAATGTACTACAGTTAAAATTAAATGAAAACTGTTCATTTTCATTTTCTGATGTTGTATGTCTGTTGTTGTATGCTTTACTAGCTAGGAGTATAAATAGGCAGAAACATAAAGTGTGTTGACACTAACTCTAATGTTGGTAGGCCAGAAGTCAAAAGGGTAAACCTTGGCAAATACAGTAATTTATTTGGAGTTATGTAGATATTTGAGAAGAAATTAATTATAGAATGATTGAGCTATTAAATTCAATGATTAGTAGGGAAAAAAATTATGTTAGCTGTAGGAGTTCAGTTGTGAAAGAAAAAAGGTTTATATTTTAGTTGTAGTTATTAAACCAACCTTTTAGATATTGATGCTGCCCGAGCACAGCCAGTGAGCCACACCAAGCAGTGCATCTCTGTTGTGGATTAATAATCATACGTTGAAGCATAAATGGTCACTCACCTCTATATCAAAAAAGGGTTAACAGTTAACACATATTAAAGGATTAGCTGTTGTTCAAATTAATTTTTTGCTGATACTCAATTGCTTTATGATGAATATTATAAGCATGACACCAAGCCTTATCCACCTCAGGTTTGTGAATTAAAAAGGCACTCCCACTCTACCCTATAGTAAGAAGTTATAAATAGTTCACGGAGTTAGAAATGATGTTCCTGGTATTATTACGTTTAGGAAATAAGCAAAAATATGCACGATTGAATGGATTGTTTGTACTACATCTAAATTAGTGCAGTATGTAGACCATGAAATCAACATCGAATGCATATTTTTCATGCATGGACCAACAAACAGCTGTTGATCGTGGATAAAATAATATTCAAAATATCACATTTTACACATGAACTCATGTACAGACAGAGATTGCCTAACCAATAATATTATGGAATGCATCCAATATAGGTTAATGCATCCAATATGGGCTCAAGCAGACTATACCATATTTCAGCCCTTTTGATGGATGTTTCCCTACCTGAAAATAAAAGAGAAATGAGTTGCGATCAGTTCAGTTGTATTTTGTTCTTTTGAATTACATGAAAATGTAATTAATTCTTATCCTAAAAATTCAGATTAATTCAAAAACATATACAACAGAACATAATGGATGTTAATAAATGACACTAAATGAGAATACTCACCATAATGGGAACAGTAGCAAGAAACTACAATTGATAGATTAGCCTAATCCTCTAAATCCTACAAAGTACTACACACACAGATGTATATTTATTTAATTAGTGATGCCAAAACCCAAAATTGTTCATTATGTACAAAATGATAACAAAGACTGCCCAGAGGAATAAAATAAACTGATTATCTTAAAAATAAATCAAAAATGAATATTTGTAGCAGCGTCAAACTGGAAAACATGCTAAATATCAATTTCTTGCTATATTATAAAGAGTGCAATTTTGGGAAAATAGCAAATAAACAGAAACTGTTACAAATACAACAGGTGTATTAGTAACAGTTAATTTTAGTTTAATATTAGTAAACATCAAAACGGACTGAAATTAATATATCACACATGCCATGCACACGGCGGAGATCTACCAAATAATCAATTAACATTGCAACAGTCTTTTATTTTAACGACAACCTAACTCAGGATGGGCTCTTTTAATAATATGTTTGATTAAAAGTTGTCTTTAACTTTTACGTATATGTATATACGTATATATGCAGACGTATATAAATCAAATTTTTGTTTGAGAAACCGGAAACGTGCAACAATGTGTTACGGCATTCAGTTTAAAAGAGCAGGTTTTTGATGTATTTAAATTTAAATAGGGGTAAATAAGGAACAAATCTATAAATCTATAAGCATTTGTTGCACTAAATAATTGGAAACACAAAGGATGTAAAGTGACTGAATTCTTTATCAGTAAATTTTTCTACGTGATCCAAACCCTTCAATATATCAATCTTTATATGGTAGCCTAAGACGTTTTAGGGAAGTTCCTTATTTGTACAATGGTAGAGACAATCAATGTTTAATATACTAAGCTTTTTATTTGGAAAGCATAGCTATGGCATTTCATCTTTAAAGCATAAAGTAGTGCTTGGTCGGTAGTTGAAATTTTATAGTAGTAAAACCTGCTAAGAAGTTGAAGTATTCCTAAGAAGAAGAAGCTTTAAAATAGATGCATCAGCCTGGAAACAAAATCTAAGAGGACATTAAATGGCGAAGCCGTCAGTACAAAAATAAAGGCATGATCTATACAGGAAACTCGCACATGAAGGAAAAACAAAAATTAATGACATATTCACGTAGCAACTATTTGTAGAGAACAGTTACAAAACTTGCTGTAAAGTGTAAATCCATTATAAATTATTCTGCCATATTTGAATAACATGTTCACATAGGAGCTAAAGCCAAAAGGCTTAACATATTGACAACTATGCTTCAAGCAAAAAAAAACGGTCACACATAGTTAATATTAACATAACAGCTCTATCTAGGCAAAATTAAATACTGCACATATTAACCATCAATACAGATGCTTGAAGCACAACATAACATATAATAAGTTATATTATATGTTATTGCAAACTGATTTGGAAAATGAACCGTGCACTGAAGCAGATTTTGTACAGGTTGATTGGCTTAGAAATAGAAAATGATAAAGTTCATGAAATAATTTGCTATTGCAAACCAATTGAGTGTATAATAGAGCCTTTTAGCAATAATCTTTGTATATATTTTTTGATAAAAATCGTGTTAACTAAAAATAACATATCCATGATCAAGTAAAAAATCTAAATATTATGAGTTACAATATTGATGTTTGAGAAACTTGAATTGGGTGCATACGTTTTCTTTAGCCAAAGTTCTGGTACCCAACACATAATTCTATCAGCATCATAGATTTTGTTTCCAGCTTTAGCTTCATTAAACAACATTTAAAACAAATAGCATTACAAAGAAATTATGGATAAATTCACATCTGATAAATGCGACAGTGGTAGGATCTTAGGATTGATCTTGAGTCAAACCTCCATCAACATGCAAAGGTTTATATTCATTAAATACCTATTTTCACTTGACATTATAATTAGTTATGCAAATAAGTTAAAGATAAGTTTGGTTCCTTTCAACATGTCATTTCTATTGCTTGTTGAAAACTTTAATTTAAAACATCATAAAATTTACATTATATTATTGTCATTTGTTCTTCTGCATAATTTTCTTTCCTTAATTTCTCATCCACTTCTTACATTGGCTTATTAATTCTGTTAATTTCACGTAACCCTCCATATAATTAATTACAATTAGCCTTTTAGCATAGGAAGCAAACTATTCTTAAATAGAAAAACTAAGCTCAAAAAATAATACGTTTAACAATGACAAAACAGATGTGACCTACTATAAATGTATCATATTATTTCTTAAATGTTTATCTCTGTTCACCAACTCATAATATGTTAGCAGATTTTGATACTTGCTCCTAATTCTAGCAACAAACTTAATACATATGTGGTGTTGATCAGAGTACTGTAATCTTGTACTATCAAGCAATTTTAGAGCATATGCTAAACCAAGAGTGAACATAACAAAAAATAAAAGGAAAATTCTCATATATCTTTTCTGATGGCAGGAATAGCCTTTCCATTCAGGGATACAGTTGCAGCAGTCGCCGAGGGTATGCTGCCCATTTGAACAAATCCCAATTTAAACTTATTTCTTACCAAACAATCTTCATGTAATAATAGTCAAGCTAATCAAACTTATTACGTCTTTATTGTAGCTTTTGAATTCTTTACACCCTTTTATGGATTTAAGATAAATAAAGAAAAAATAATAATCAAAAGAGGCTCAGATTGGTTGTCTGTTACAAACAGCGTTCAAAGTAATATTCAACCAAAGAATCAACATTTTGTTAGAAAGCCAAACTTTTTTTTCATAAAAGGAAAACGAATCATGCATATATCTTAAAATATATGGTGACATTTGTTTTCATCAAATAACGGACGTTCATCTATAATTTATATAATGAAGGAAATAACATTGTCTATTACTGAAACAGAGTAAAAATGTGAGTTAGTCCTTTACCCATGCTCCATGTTCTCCTTTCACTATCAGGCGAATTAGTAGGCAGCTTTTCAGCCTTCCATGGTCCATGTTCTCCTTTCCCTTAATTCTGTAGCCACTAACAGAGTGGAATATAATCAAACATTCAATAACACAGATTGTTTAATCTATAGAAGCTAATGACTCAAGTAACAATTAATAGCCTTTAGAAACTGAAGATTGTCCAACAACATGGGCATCTAGTGATGGTACACCAACATTAACATCTAGATACTTTGCTATCAAAAGAATAAGATGGAAATCTGAGATATGCCTTAAAAGGCGGATGTTTAGTTTTGTTGAAGTGACCTTCAGAGCTCTAAGCATAGCTGTTGTTATTTTGTTCTCTACTGGAAATGTTGAAGAAAGTGGACCATGAAAAGATTCAAATCTAACATTAGTTAAAGTTATGTTCATTTAGCAGTTGTATATATGACACAGGTCAATAGATAATTTATAAAGACTGCATAGATACATAATGCAATTTGATAGTAATTTAAATCTAGTCATTCTTACAGTGTTCAAACTAATAAAAATGTTGTTATAAGGTGCTTCTTGCTTCACATTTTCTACACAGAATGTAAATTTAAATCAGTCATTAATCAAACTAAAAGCTCTGGAATAGTGAATCATCTGCAAATTGGATGGCTAATCATCTGGAATAGTGAATCATTAGCCCTGGGCATAAAGAATGTCAATACATGAAAGTCTTTGCCACAACAAAAGCTTAGAAATTAATTTGGGGTTAATTTGTTAAGATTATTATTTTGCAAATTTTGTTACATTACCATGGTCTGTTATTTTCCATATTATTCAAGATCAAATCATCGAAAGGTCAACTACATTTTAGTCCTTTCATTAGCAACTTAATGAACTTTTGTATGTCCTTTCATTAGCAACTCAATGAACTTTTGTATGTCTAAATTTAAAAGCTTACTATTCAACACCATAAATAAAAACTTGAAAATAACATAAAGAAGTGTTCACCATTCGTATCTATAGCCAATGAAAAGCAAAAGCAACGTCCACCGCCACCAAACAGTGAATAAAAAGATATCAACAAAAAACAAACAATAACCGTTTTGCAAATTTAAATTCAAAATTTACAAAAATAAATAAATAATAATACCGTTCATCCAATTCTTCTCAGGTTGGAAATGAAACCTACTTCTCTACCACAACGGCATTTGATTAGTCCACGAGTATGAACTCGCTTTCAACATACCCATACCTGAACCCTTCATCGACACTTCCACTTTCACACCCCGATCCATCACGATCAGGTACTAATGCATCGGATCCCAATCAATTACATCCGTACCTGAAATGAAAATGAACGTAGCCAAGCCTGCAAGCATTAGAAACATAAGAGCGAATGATACGAAGTACGCCATTTTTGATTTTCGAGCAGCGGATTCCTTCGGAAGGAAGAGTTAATAGCGGTATTAGATTTTGAAAGTAGAGGAGCTAAGGATTTGATCTAGGGTATCAGAAAGAATGCAGGGTGGAAAGAGGGCATAGGGATGACGAAGAAGTTTGAATGTGATAACGATTTAGGGTTTCATGAACCGACGAAGAGTAATTTGGGCTCAAGGATATTTTTGGCAATTCAAAAAGACACGGTTAAAATTAGTTGATGGAATTATTATTATTAGTAGTAAAGATAAAGATAAAGATGGTTTTATTTTATATATTTCCATCCTTCAACTATGTAAGGCCGTGTGTCTAATTTTTCACTCCGTTTTATATACCCGATCAAAGTGAGTGTTTGAAGTATTCTGTGTCAATTAATTTTGCTCTCTAAGTGACGTTAAGGATGCTGCTGGTGTGCGTAGATGCATGCTTGATTAAGCTCTAAACAAAATAGAGCCTTCTCTTTGGCGACTTGGTTAGTAATAGATGGTTCACCATTTGACGTGATTTTATTCATCAGAAAAAGATCGCGAACTGAACTGCTACCACGCCTGACGTTGACGGCCACCACCACTCGCCGCCATCTCTGCTGCCATCGTCACAAGTCGCAAATTTTTTTTTTGTTTCGGCGCAACTCCATTCAAATTCGTTATCAAACCCTCCGATTTCCAAATTAAAATTAAAAATTTTCGTACCTCTGTAAGACCCGTAGCTCTCAAATCCACACTCTTTCACTGAGTCTCTCAATGGCAGATCTGCGAAATTATTGGATTCTAGTGGCAGCTGCCGTAATCGTTAGACTTTTACTCATATTCTTCGCTGGCGAACTAAGTCTTGCCACGCGGCCCGAAGTCGCCACTCCAGTCACTAGTCTCCGCCGTTTGGCTGAAGGTTACTGGCTCAAGCTATCCGATATGTCGCCCTATTCTGGTTAGTCTAATATATTTATGGGGCACAAGTAAACATTTTTTTTCCCAATTTTACGCAAGTTTTAATTGTTTATCAATTCATCATATGTTTATTTATTTCTGCTGTCATATATGTTTTCAGGATCAATGTATCATGGCTCTCCTCTCTTGTTGTCCATTCTTGGACCTTTAACTGTTAGGCGGTAGGAATAAATTTCTACCTTTCATCTCATTTTGTGCAAGTGTTGTTATGTTTTTTAGTCAATATATAATAGCAAGTTTTTTGAAATAGACAACGCAGAAGGCAAATTATCAATTCTGAATGATTAAAATTTCAGTCGACCTTAATTTCAACAACCTGTAATATTTATATATTAACATGCATTGAGGTTGTTTGAAACGATGATTCTAATACCAATATTCATATTGCAGTGATTTTGAAGGACAACCAGCCTATATTTTTTGCAGGTTAGCTGTTTGATTCCTGTAAACATACTCGACATGCCAAATGCATATGTATTTATAACTTATTATGCTAGTTTGCGATATTGGAGAAGTTGATAATGACCAATAATTTTTTTGGATTGGTATTTTAAGATTTTATATCTTTAAAAATGTCATGCTAACTAGTTATTGGCATTGATCCTATAAACAAGATCAGGTTGAAAAACTCCATGGCATGTTGAATAGATATGATAATTTATCTAAAGCAAAAATACCAAGTAAAGCTCATGGAAACTACAAGAACTGATAAAATACTTTTATGTGGCACTTGATAAGCCAAAAGCTTGAACATCTCATTACACCTTACTAAGCGCATAGATAAACGAGGACATAACGTTGGTAGTACTGTCCACATGTTGGCCCGACACTGTAAAAGTCTAATATCAAATGTAAACAGAATATATGTATATACATTATACAGAATATGGTTGAAACGAGGGGATTTGAGATGCAACAAAAGTGAGGTGTAGCCTATCCTAGTCCATACATACATATATGCGCACATGCGCGCACGCGCACACACACATATATACATGTATGTATGTATGTGTATATATATAAATATGTGCGCACGCGCGCGTGCGCACACACATATAGAGCAATGATCGACTACACCTCATTCTTGTTCCACCTCTATTCCCCCGATTTCAATCACACATTCCAATTTAAATAATATAATGAATTCTAAGCTATCGAGATTCAAAGGCAGTATACTTTTACCAATTTCCGGGCTCCTTGAACTTTTCTACACTGGCAAACAATTGACTGATGTTCACCAATATTTAGAACTGTATAAACTGATTGATAATGATATAAAAAACTTGTCAATGCTATCATCCTCATGTATGCAGATACAGTTTGATCTTTGTGATTGTAGATTTTATTGCTGCTATGCTCATTCGCGCTACTGGACAGAAGCTTTTAGCGACCAGTCGCCAGAATATGCGACTGTTGAACTTGTTGAAAGAGAATGAATCATCAGGTAAATGTTTTATTTATCCATATAGTATGTCTATATATCTAGAGATTTTTGTCAATTCTCCGCCAAATGATTTAAGTCTACCACCAAAATCAATCTTACTTGATCTCTATACAAGTATAAATGTCTTATAAACTGATAATGAGAATATGTGTATATTCTCTTACAGCTATCTTTTTTTTTTTACATCTGCTGAGTTCGTGGATTTACCATGATCTAAGCTGTATGGTAAAATATGAACTGAAGGTATACACAAATTAATTTTATGTGAAAGTTGAAACTACTGCATTATAGCTTATGGATAAATAATTATGTATTTTGAGTTATGAATTGAAGCCAAACCTTGAAACCTTCTGTGTGAATTTTGTAAAATTTATGCTAGGATCTGGCATTAATTTATATAATCATCCATCAATATTATGCCCTTGAGGAAAAATGAGTATTAGGATGAATTCTCTTTCATTGTTCCAGTTAATACATTAACATGATGTAAGCATGCATATTGGATTCCCAAAAAAAAAAGTATAGATGTAAGTGCTATTAATACATTTGTCCCAAAAACTGTTTTTGCTTAGCACGTAAATATGAGTATTAGGCACATATTCTCTTTCATATAAAGTTTTGTTGCTGATAAACTAACACAAGGTAGTTTCCATCGTTCTCTTTTTAGATTCCAAAAGGATGTAAAGTAATTTTCGGCACTAACATAAAAAGCATAGGTAAAATATGAATACAAGACCGATAAAATCACGATTAATCACATCTCACAGAAAATACCACTAACAATCTGAGATCGCTGAAGACAAAAGTTAGCATGGTTTTAGTTTACTTAATTAAAAAATTATAGGTGAAACCGGTTAAGATCTGAGAAACACAGGTTTTTATTTGACAAATTTACCTACTCACACAAACACAACTTAGCTTCTCAAATGGTGAAAATTAATTTATTATAGTATTCATGTTTATGATTGAGAGGGTATGAATCTTTTACCTTTTAATCTATAAGGAAGTTCATACTAGCATGTGACACAAATATTTCCTTGTTGTTTAATATTTAAAGATTGGAAGTCAACATTATGCTAACCCTCGTTTTAATAGCTCTGAATATGTAGAAAGAATGTGTAGTATTTCACGCTAATTAACACAATTCCATTACAAATACTTTTTTGCCTTGGTTCAGAATATTCGGCTTCTTGTTTACTTTTGATTCATCCAATTGTTACTTTCAGATATTTTAAGTGCCGGAGAGCTGGCATCACTAGTATATTTATGGAACCCATTGTCAATAATCACTTGCATAGGTTCATCCACATCGCCAGTTGATAATCTGATGGTTGTCTTGACCATATATGGAGCCTGTGCTGGTAATAAGGGTTTATGAATATTGTACTATATATGGCTTATCATTGCATCGTTATTTTTTCCTAATGTTCCCATGGTACTCGATTATATTTATCTGTATTTGGTTCCTTTTGAGTTTGGCAGCTCATTTTTATTGGTAGGCTAATCCTGATTATTAGGATGACAAATCATACGATGTTTGCCTGTTCTTGACATATAAAATGGTTCTGTCCATAGTGCAAAGTGTGCACCATTTAACATCTAATAACACACATATAATCTATATCGCAAAATGACACATTGTTTTGTCAAAGCGCAAAATAACGAATAGCCGAAAATTGCACGCTATTTTATTTATTTATTTATTTTAGGTATGTTTAATTTAAAAAACTCAAATAAAATTGAATGACACAAACTAGGACATTGATACACTAACCAATCATATATCTTCAATAATAAATTAAAATCGTTTGTGAAAAATGTCAATGATTCCTTCAAATAATTTGAAGGTAGGTGTTTGGTAGACGCATCATACGCAAAATGTCTATGCAAAAAAAGTTAATACTTCTGCTTTTTTCTAGCTATATTGACAGGTAGAAACTTTATAATCTTAAAAAATCATTTTAAATTTACTAGTGATGTCATTTACCTCATGTAATGTTTTTTACTTTATAGAACTTAATAGTTTGTAATATTGAACTTTGTTTCTAATATTGAAAAAACAAAATAATGAAGGCCGAACATCCTTTTTCTTTTAAACCTTTTAAATAAACTTTTGGAAGCAAACTTTTTTCATTTGATAAAAACATTATGAACTTGCATTTATCGTACATCAAAAGTGCTACTTGACAATTACTTTGAAAATGATCTTATGGACCAGTTTATTTTGGCTTTCAAAAGAAAATTACTCGATACAAAATTCCAATTTTGGTGCATAATCGATGACACTATTTTCTAATTTGTTTTCCATGAAAAATTAGTCATTCAACCTGGTAACAAATATTTTAATTTATGATCAACTACTACCAAATATTGTGATGCTACTGTATAGATTCATATATGACTCAAGTCTTTTTTTCATACTAACTTAACTAATGAAAGACAGTGTGGGGATACACTTCCATCTCATTTAATTTATAAGCCTCTAAAATTTACATATGTCTTGATATTATACATCACCTTTTGTTTTCATTCATTAAACATCTAAGAAGTTTGTTTTGGTAAGTATAGTTTTTACGATGCCCAAAACCTCGAAACAAACGAAATCAAAATTTTCACTAAAAAAATGAAGAAAGAGTTTCAAAACCAACATCAAAAAAATATTTTAAAAATGATGTAAAGATATATTAAATCTAACAAAATTACCGTGCAATATAAAAATTTATGAAAATCAACAATTTATATAGTCGTTCTCAATTAGGGAAAAAAATGACGACGACGACGATGATAATTCCCTGGAAACAACAAATAAATTATTAAACAGATTTACTTTAGGATATAGGGTTTGTTTGCAACCAAATTGGTCAAAAACACCCGAGAATAGGTTTGTGTAGCGAAGTAAATGAAGAAAATAAATGAAAACAGAGGAATATATCAAAACAATAAGCAAATCACAGTAGAACAAGAACAAGATTTATAGTGGTTCGACGTTGATTGCCTACGCCCACTTTGAATATTCTCCTTACTGATTTACTTTAATCTTGATTACAATAAGAAACAGGAAGAGACAAGAGAATAATGGAGGAAGTTGATTACAATAAAAATGTTATGTAAACGGCAGCGTAAAGATCCTTAGAATGACCCCTTAGGCTTGTATTTATAGGTGAAGACGACCATCAATCTGTCTGAAACTTCGACAACATTACCTCCTCATCCAAATGGGCCCACCATAGGGGGCGCTAAGCCCAAATCTCAATGGAGAGGGATCAATACCGATCCCTCCATTTGTTGAATTTGGAACAACGATCCCTATGGTAACTTCTCCGTGCTTTGTACGATGGTATCTCAAATATCATGATGATTGGATGTGTGAAGCTCATGCTTTTGCTTAATCTTTGGTTCGAACCTCCTTTGAAGTCATTGCTGCCGATCCCTCCACACCAGCTCATGTCGAACCCTATAATATGCCATCCATTCGTATTCTCCAAACTTCATCACATGATGCCGAATGTTATACTGATCCTTGTTCGTCTGCGCATATCCCTTGATCCAATATGCCGATCCCTCTGGTTCAACGAGTCTATGCCGAACCCTATTACAACTTATCATGCCGAACTCTATACTTCAATACACTCTGCCGACCCCTTCGAGAACCATCTATGCCAAGCCAAACACCATCAATTATGCCGATCCCTCTATTATCTCATCTATGTTGACTATCCACTCAAATAATCATGCCGATCCCTAGTGTTTCACCTTGCTATGCCGATCCCTTGACTATCCAAGCTATTTTCTATATTTCTAACACCCTTTGTTGTCTGTCTATCAACTCCGTTCAATCCGGGCTTCGTATAACTGTCCGGGCTCTATTTTCGGATCCTTTATTCAATGCTTCCTTGTCATCCTTCTTGACAACGGATGAATCTGTCTTGCGTAATCAACCCAATATAGCCGGGTCAGGATACCGGGTAACACTTGCCCTCCAAAGTACGTCTTGTGAGTAACATGACGTGCTTTGAATCGAAAAGAAAAAAAATCTGAATTGCTCGAAAGATGTCTGTCCAGCTTCATCCAACTTCCTAACTGATTGATATTCCTTTATCGACTTTCAATGACATAAGTCCGATGTCGTATTCCGTTAGTATACATAAATCTGGTCATGATTGACTTATAATCTTCGTATTGTTTGATCCAGTCTCGAACTTGAAAGTTTCCGGTTTGATCGCAATTTCTGTTAATTTCAAAAAAGCTGAACTTTTAAACTGTTCCTATGCATATTCACATACATGTTTCTATTGTTGGCTCCTGTACGTGTTCGATCGTTCACAGGTCATTGCCAATTTTTATAGTATCTTGTATGTTCGTGTCTGCAGTCGAACCTTTATGACAACGATCGTCATTTACTTTCCAATTGTCCATCGTTTCTCCTTTTCCACTTTCCATTTTTTCTTCCGCCTTTGTTTTAAACTTTTGTGGAGGGCTTGCAAGCCAACATAAAAACCACATAATCTCTTATGGAAATGGGACCTAATTGTCATTTAGTTTTGGGTTCCATCTCTAGCCGACCCCAACTTGTTTGAGAATAATGACTTAGTAGTCGTCGTTTAACTTTTGTGGAGGGATCGACATTCTACATGCCGATCCCTTGCTGAGGACACGTGAGTAAGGATCGGTAGATCTCAGTGCCGATCCCTCCTTCTCGTTTTTGACTGGGTCACCTCTTATGACCGCTTCTCTCTCCAATATGCTCGTATATAAACGAACCCTCTTTCCTTCTTTTCTTACTCTACCATTTCATCTGCCTTTGCATAAATTTCTTGCCAAACCCAGGTTACAACAAACCCTTCTTGACAAACAAAAGTTCTTCAACTCTATACTCAAATCCAAACACGAAATCAAGTACTTCCTCCAAGTCGCCTCTCCCTCATCTTCAATCCAAAGCCCCGAACAGTTGCCTGTAGTACGAACTTCCTTTTAATCATGTAATTGAGTTGTGAATCTTAAGCTTTGGTGAGTTCGAGCGTCTTTTAAGTCTTGATAGGTTGCATTGGGATAGGAGGGAAATGAGAAGTAGAGGAAGGAGAAGGAGAAGGAGAAAGAAAAGGAAGAGGAGGGTTCGGCCGGAGTTTTTGAAGAGATGAAGGAAGATTGAGTTTTGGGATTGTAGGGAGAAATTGGGATAGGGATCGGTATTCCTTATCATCGTATACGGATCAGTATAGAGTGGTTTCAGAGAGCGGTCGGTAGGAATTAGCTATGAAGAGGGGTTGGTGTGGGTAGGTTTAGGAGAGGGTTCGGTAGGAAATTGAGATGGTGTGGAGGGATCAGTGCAGATGTCTTAAGTTGAGAAATCAGTATGGAGTCATGGGGAAGGTGTCACGTACCGAAATTTTCGACTTTCGAAAATTCGACATCGATACTCACTTTATCGACTGCCGAGAAATCGAGTGCCGGAAACTCCAATAGTGAGGGTTTTAGAAAGAAGAAATAGAAGAAAAAGAGAAGAAGAAAGAAGAAAAGAGTAGAAAGAGAGAAGAAATCAACATCAGAACAGAAACAATATCAGAATCTCACATATCGCAGCGGAACAATATATAATAGATAAATGAATAATCTCTAAAACAAAGAACTATATCATTTTATACATACATCAATCACCAGAGTCAATATACAACAATGGACAGTTATATAACTTGTCCTCATACAGAATACACAGCGGAATAAATACTATCAGATACAAATACTACGTCTCGCCATCCAGCTTGCTTCCAAAGCTCCAGAATATCCTGATAATATAACTCTAGGCTGCCCGTGTGGAAATTGGTGGGCACCCAGAGTTTAGAAGGGAACAATAAACTCCGAGTCAGTCATGGTGACTGGTGTGAGATCGTAAAACAGTTATTCTTTAAAAATAAACAGCAGAGAATTTTAAAGTCAATTCGCAATGCTTTTGGAAAATGAAACTACCATAAGACCTCCCACCACACACACAATGCAAACGCAGAATTGGAGGAGATTTCTTCTTATGATAGTCAAAGATGCTTACTACGCAAAAAATCAAATTCTTTTTGATATTATTACTAGTGCATAGTGGAAAACATTTCGAAAGTATAATATTAATCTTAGCCAACATACGACCAGTATCGTATGCCTACTATAGCTACTATGTTCAATAGCAGGTTACCGCCACATTCCATAGCAGGTAATACAACTAAAACCGTACACGTCACGTATTGTTTCTTTGGATTTCCAACAAATGGTCAGGCTAAGAAACTTCCTATCCACGATGGGTACGTCCCTGGAATAGACGACCCGAGAACCTAACCGGATCTCTGCCAACACAAGGCCGGGTTACCTCTGCAAAAATAGGTAACTACTGACACGCGTATGCCATCCCCCGATCGTCACCGATCTTCCCGAGGATCCCCGATTCGCAACTAACCACATAGATAATAATAATGCAGTAACCACAGAGGTTAAGTATCTGGGCTCCATACCATGATACCACCTTTATCCAGAAGGGATGACATACACTAAGGGGCGCTACTCCCTAGAACCTTGCTGCATCCTTCCTGTTTCGACCATTTCCGGGGTGTGAGGCTCGACGAAGTCTCGTCCACAAAGCTACGCTTTCTACAAAGCCATGCTTCGGGTCAAACAAATGATCAACCTATGATCACAAAGATATAAGATCAAACAAATGATCATATCGCAAATGATCAAACACTGATCATTTCACAGCAACACTCAGTATGCCACGTTACCAAATTGGGATATATCGCTGATAAATTTCAACTACATAACCTCTGAGCTCGTACGTCTCAGAGAAGGGTGTTAAGCTAAGAGAATAAATTCTCCGCCACCAACAGAAATGTATTTGAAAGAAATCAGCTTTATATCTCAAATTGTAACGTCAGACACACAATCCATACAAGTCTGTTCCGGGATCGAACAGAACCGAAGGCACTTCTCACGAAGCCCTTGCATATCCGGATAAATTTCTAATCACGTCCGGACTTCCCGTCACTAAGGGTGATAAAAACCTCTAAATCGGAGATCAGCCGATGTAGAGTAACTCGACGGTAATCCTTCCGTTTTCAAAAATATCCGGTCTTCAACACCGGTCTTCAAATGCAATTCATAACGACGTATCACATATTCGGAATGGGTTATACGACCCCATGGTCCTTTCCCGGCTAACTCGAATAGTGAGCGTTTATTCAAAAATAAGTGTGGCATTCAAATTCATCCAATTCACAACAAATACCTACTCAAGGTAATTATTGATAGTCGGTTATTTAACTATCAATAAAGATGCGCAACATCATCAGATTCCAAATAATTTTCCCAAATTATTTTATCTTCCAAAATATCTTTACTAGATATAAAATTTCCACACTTCAAAAATAAATCAACGTTTATTTTTCTAAACAGTTTCCCTTTCCTTTATAAATTCCATATTGAATTTACATTTTTCGAATATCTACTAATATTCGATTTTCAATCGTTTTCAAATATTCAATTTCGATTTATCTTTAAGAAGATAAAATCTCAAAACGTTTCATTTCATTTTGGAAAAGTATTTCCATACTTGTTTAAAAATAAGTATTTCACAAATCTATTTATTTTCAACACTTGGAAAATATTCGATCTACTTAAATCCAATTAAGTATATATTTCATTCTTTAAGGAAATCCATTTTCTATAACAACATCAATTTGAGTCAAAACGAATGTTACGTAAAACATCGTTACGACGACTCAAAATCATTAGTATTGGGATTAGAATTTTTAAGATAGATATATAAATCCCAATACTATATAAAAACATTTCCTTTCGGAAATCATCTACTATAACAACAGTGTTATAGTCCATCATTTCCTTATTCTTCGAAAACGTCTATTTCAACAAGAACTGCGGAAATCTCTGCTTTCGATTTATAATACATTTTAAAACATCTTTAAAATGTTTAACTTCATTTTTCAATATCACTTTCCCAAAACAGTATCCATTTTACTTAACAATATATTCACTGTCCAAAATCGTGAATATACTTCACTAACCACATTTCAATATTTTCTACCCATTTTTATTTCCATAATTATCCACTATCCAAAATCGCGGATATATCTCCTTTATTAAACTTCTATGTTTAACCTATCAATTTCAATTGGTTTTGAATTTATAAAACAATGTTTATAAATTTCACCCTTTATATTTTATAACAACTTCGATTTGTAAATCTCCTTTATTAACAAATTCGATCAATATTTCATTTGTAGGCAAAAATCCAATTTATAAGTTAATTCCTTATAAATCTTCTATTCTACAATTTCATTCATTTTAACTTCACAATTTATACATCTATAAATTTCATATCTTCACAATTTTAAAATTCTATAAGATTCATATCTTCACTCATAAAAACTCGTTTTAAAATTCCAAAAATTTTAATTGATAAATATATCAATTTTTCTGTACATCTTTTATAATACTTTAAAAATCTCAATTTAACCTATTTTACAATTAAATCAACTTTCATTTCAAAAATCACACTTTGGTTATATTTCACCAAAAATCTTAACTTTTATAACTTTAAAATTCTAGACGTTTATTTTTCTGAAATAAATCAATTCAAAAATTCGATAAACGTCTACTTTTCAAAAATCACTTTAAAATCTTTTTAAAATAAAAGTCGTTATTTTTACATTTCAAAACTGAATCCGATGATGCAACAGCATCAATCAGTCCATCACAACAGTCAAATATCATATATCATCATATGATAACAGAATATATCAAAATATCTGTAAATAATCAATACGGTGAGGAATCCAGTTGGATCCCTCCAACCTGTTTCCCTGCATCCACAGATGTTAGCACAATACCAATTCCGCTCCAGTACGGAATTATCGCGGTATATAGGTTTTTATAAATCCGCTTACTAACGGCGCAATAGGGTCTCATCCGCTATACGAGGCGGGAAATCAATCAATCCAATATATACATATGCCAATATGTATATACTGCTATATATATAGATATATCTTATTATATCTAATATCACATCCAATAGCAATCAATAACTGCAAAATTCCACATTCAATTTGAGTGAGAAGATCTCACCTTGATTTCAGTTCAGTTTCAGCGTTTATTTCGAATAAAATTAAACGGACGTTTAACTTTACCCGAAATTTTCACTGACTCCAATCAACTCCAAACCAGCTCCATTGCAAAGAGCTCATCAATATGATTCCAACGCAAAAAATTTCGTCCGAAACGGACCTCGTATGAAGAAGTTATCGCATTTTAAAGTTTGAACAATTTAAAATATAAATAAATTTCATTTCCTTTTATAATTTACAACCTCAATCCAATCTGAGCCGTTGCTTTTCTCAACTCATTATCAGGCCGTCCCCCTCCCTTCTCCTCTCTTACGTTACTTTCACGTATACAAAGAACCCAACAACCTCCACAAACCCTAATTCACGCCACCCCCTCGACGACTTTGAAGACGATCAACGAGTGCAGTTTGAAAGGCCATCACCTAAGCCACCATCGGCTGCAAAAGCTTGGAGCTCGGCCTCCCCAGCGCTGAGATACAGCCCAATGAACGTGCGCCATTCAAATCCTCTTTGCCGTTGATTCGTGACTTCGATTTCGATCATAACCGTTGAAATCGAAGCTCTCGATACGCTCTACAATTTACTAGTTGAAAGTTTTGTGAATCGAGTTGTGGATTTGAAGAAAATTGAGGAGGAAGAAGATGAATTGCTGGCCATTGACTGTAAATGTGGCGGCTAACCCTAGCTGGTTGGGGTTTTGTGAAAAATGAATTGATGGAGGGGCTTTTATAGAAAAATACGCGACACTATTCATCCGAAATTTTCCGAACTCCAAACGAAGCGTGCCGGCTGGCGTTTCTAAGGTTTACCCCGCGTTCCGAACGCAATGGAACAGGTTTCGGAAGCTAATTCGATCGTCTGTGCAAGATATGAAAATAAACGATCAATTTAAATTAAACCGATTTAAATCGATTTCGAGGCGTTTTAATTTGTATCGGACAAATGGTAAATCCAAAAATTACGAAATTTGAAATCTTACAATAATATCACATTACGGATCCGATGAAACTGGTTTCGTCGAAATCCGACACTGTTTGAAAAATGACTATTTTAACTCGACGATTTAAAATTAAAACGATATCGATGCGTTTCGAGTTGCCACGGTCAAACGACAACTCCGATTGATACGAAAATTGAAATCCGATAATAACTAACTATTACGGATCCAATGGAACTGGTCTCGTTCAATTCTGAGACTGTTCGAAAATTGGCTATTTTTCAGTCGATAATTAAATATTAAAATATTCAATTTTCACAGATTAACTCCAAATTAAATTTTAAAAGTTCTATAACCTTTCTATAACTCCAGTATGATTAAATAAAATTTTACAAATCATTTTCAATCATTTTAAACACGATTTTCAATTATCTCTGGAATTTCACTATTAAATTATTGATTTAATTATCAAATAAAACCCGATATTCGAAAAATAAATCATTCGACTTCTAAATTCCATTTATTAATATTAAAAATTAATTAAATATTCGAATTTTAATTATCAAAAATTCTGGGTCGTTACAGACTTCCCCCCTTAAAAGAATTTCGTCCTCGAAATTACAAGTTAGGAAGAAAGGTCCTTAACTCGTCTACTATTTTCTCAATCTAATAGTGTTATCAATTTATCAAAACAAATCTTTCTATTAAAGATTCGTTATCATTCAACTCGTTTTCCAACTTCAATTATAAGTTTCAAACAACATTGTTTAACTTCTCAATTCAAATTCGAGTTTAAATTCAAATTTTAAACTTCCAAAAATTTCTCAAAAATTTTTAACACTCGAAATTTTCGAAAAATTTCGCCAGCGTCTCCTTTGCGCGGCTAATACGGCACGACTACAAAACGTCCCTACGGACTTTCAGATCTCAAAAAGAAAAGAAAAAGCCAAGCGGCTAGAGAAGAAATCATCAAATCTCATATTGAAATTCAAATACTTACCTTTTGTCGAGCCATTCAAATTTATCTTCGAAATTAAATTCCAATTCCTTTACAATATCTGTATATCCTACTAGCCATAATATCTAGTTACATATATTCAAACCATTTTGCAAATTTGATTACAAAATTTTCAATATAAACTGCTTATATCATTTTTACTTCACTGTTGAAGTTACACAACCATTGTCATTCAATTTTTCAGTTCACATTCATTTGAATTCAATTCACAATTTCAATTATCTTCTTTGAAATTTCACTTTCATTTATTCAAATTTATGCACTTATACTTCCTTTAATTTAACTCCACTCTTTAAGTTAAATTTATTCTATCAACATTCAATTTGTATAAGTTATCAACTTAATAATATTTCATAAATATCTTTATATAGCATCCCGGAGTTTACCAACATTTCAAAACCATTTTGAAAACAATTCAAATTTATCTTTTTGAATTTTCTAAAACAAAATCCAAATTTTCCAAACAAGTTCCATTTAAAACAATTTGGCAGCAATTCCTCTTTTGGAAACCCGAAAATGAACATCGATAATGCTGCAGTCATTACCGAAGTTATTTTCCAGCGACCGAAAAGAGTTTAGAGCTTTTCATCTCTCCAAAACATTTTTCAAAACCTTTGAAATCCATTTTCAAATCAAAAAAAAGTTTAAACTTTCCAAATCTCCAAAATTTTCAAATTCTTTTCAAAACATTTTCAAAAACTTCTCTGGAATTCCGTTTTAAATTACAATTCACATTTATAATTTACATTCTCAAATTTCATTTGTATATGGATTTTATTTCTTAACTTTGGAGTTACAATTTCAATTTCTTATTCAATTTCAATGATGATAATTCACTATTATTACTTCTAGCAACCATGCAACCATATACTATAATAATTTATAGAAAAACATTTCTTTTCTATACAAAAATAGTTTTGGGCAAAATTATCTCATTTACCCTACTTAAAACAATACTGTGCCGAATTGTTCCATTCAAGTGTTTAGAGATCCCTATCGATAGAGTTGTACGGACAATACCGACCAGAATCCATATACCACTCAACAAACCAATCATCACAATATAAAACAATTTTATATTAACTAACAAATACGCGCTCGTATCTATTATTACACTCAACTCATTCTAGAGTACTACTGACTCTATCTCTAATGAGTGACACCCAACAGAGCAGGGTTGTCGCTTAACCATATGCTCTGATACCACGCTGTCACGTACCGAAATTTTCGACTTTCGAAAATTCGACATCGATACTCACTTTATCGACTGCCGAGAAATCGAGTGCCGGAAACTCCAATAGTGAGGGTTTTAGAAAGAAGAAATAGAAGAAAAAGAGAAGAAGAAAGAAGAAAAGAGTAGAAAGAGAGAAGAAATCAACATCAGAACAGAAACAATATCAGAATCTCACATATCGCAGCGGAACAATATATAATAGATAAATGAATAATCTCTAAAACAAAGAACTATATCATTTTATACATACATCAATCACCAGAGTCAATATACAACAATGGACAGTTATATAACTTGTCCTCATACAGAATACACAGCGGAATAAATACTATCAGATACAAATACTACGTCTCGCCATCCAGCTTGCTTCCAAAGCTCCAGAATATCCTGATAATATAACTCTAGGCTGCCCGTGTGGAAATTGGTGGGCACCCAGAGTTTAGAAGGGAACAATAAACTCCGAGTCAGTCATGGTGACTGGTGTGAGATCGTAAAACAGTTATTCTTTAAAAATAAACAGCAGAGAATTTTAAAGTCAATTCGCAATGCTTTTGGAAAATGAAACTACCATAAGACCTCCCACCACACACACAATGCAAACGCAGAATTGGAGGAGATTTCTTCTTATGATAGTTAAAGATGCTTACTACGCAAAAAATCAAATTCTTTTTGATATTATTACTAGTGCATAGTGGAAAACATTTCGAAAGTATAATATTAATCTTAGCCAACATACGACCAGTATCGTATGCCTACTATAGCTACTATGTTCAATAGCAGGTTACCGCCACATTCCATAGCAGGTAATACAACTAAAACCGTACACGTCACGTATTGTTTCTTTGGATTTCCAACAAATGGTCAGGCTAAGGAACTTCCTATCCACGATGGGTACGTCCCTGGAATAGACGACCCGAAACCTAACTGGATCTCTGCCAACACAAGGCCGGGTTACCTCTGTAAAAATAGGTAACTACTGACACGCGTATGCCATCCCCCGATCGTCACCGATCTTCCCGAGGATCCCCGATTCGCAACTAACCACATAGATAATAATAATGCAGTAACCACAGAGGTTAAGTATCTGGGCTCCATACCATGATACCACCTTTATCCAGAAGGGATGACATACACTAAGGGGCGCTACTCCCTAGAACCTTGCTGCATCCTTCCTGTTTCGACCATTTCCGGGGTGTGAGGCTCGACGAAGTCTCGTCCACAAAGCTACGCTTTCTACAAAGCCATGCTTCGGGTCAAACAAATGATCAACCTATGATCACAAAGATATAAGATCAAACAAATGATCATATCGCAAATGATCAAACACTGATCATTTCACAGCAACACTCAGTATGCCACGTTACCAAATTGGGATATATCGCTGATAAATTTCAACTACATAACCTCTGAGCTCGTACGTCTCAGAGAAGGGTGTTAAGCTAAGAGAATAAATTCTCCGCCACCAACAGAAATGTATTTGAAAGAAATCAGCTTTATATCTCAAATTGTAACGTCAGACACACAATCCATACAAGTCTGTTCCGGGATCGAACAGAACCGAAGGCACTTCTCACGAAGCCCTTGCATATCCGGATAAATTTCTAATCACGTCCGGACTTTCCGTCACTAAGGGTGATAAAAACCTCTAAATCGGAGATCAGCCGATGTAAAGTAACTCGACGGTAATCCTTCCGTTTTCAAAAATATCCGGTCTTCAACACCGGTCTTCAAATGCAATTCATAACGACGTATCACATATTCGGAATGGGTTATACGACCCCATGGTCCTTTCCCGGCTAACCCGAATAGTGAGCGTTTATTCAAAAATAAGTGTGGCATTCAAATTCATCCAATTCACAACAAATACCTACTCAAGGTAATTATTGATAGTCGGTTATTTAACTATCAATAAAGATGCGCAACATCATCAGATTCCAAATAATTTTCCCAAATTATTTTATCTTCCAAAATATCTTTACTAGATATAAAATTTCCACACTTCAAAAATAAATCAACGTTTATTTTTCTAAACAGTTTCCCTTTCCTTTATAAATTCCATATTGAATTTACATTTTTCGAATATCTACTAATATTCGATTTTCAATCGTTTTCAAATATTCAATTTCGATTTATCTTTAAGAAGATAAAATCTCAAAACGTTTCATTTCATTTTGGAAAAGTATTTCCATACTTATTTAAAAATAAGTATTTCACAAATCTATTTATTTTCAACACTTGGAAAATATTCGATCTACTTAAATCCAATTAAGTATATATTTCATTCTTTAAGGAAATCCATTTTCTATAACAACATCAATTTGAGTCAAAACGAATGTTACGTAAAACATCGTTACGACGACTCAAAATCATTAGTATTGGGATTAGAATTTTTAAGATAGATATATAAATCCCAATACTATATAAAAACATTTCCTTTCGGAAATCATCTACTATAACAACAGTGTTATAGTCCATCATTTCCTTATTCTTCGAAAACGTCTATTTCAACAAGAACTGCGGAAATCTCTGCTTTCGATTTATAATACATTTTAAAACATCTTTAAAATGTTTAACTTCATTTTTCAATATCACTTTCCCAAAACAGTATCCATTTTACTTAACAATATATTCACTGTCCAAAATCGTGAATATACTTCACTAACCACATTTCAATATTTTCTACCCATTTTTATTTCCATAATTATCCACTATCCAAAATCGCGGATATATCTCCTTTATTAAACTTCTATGTTTAACCTATCAATTTCAATTGGTTTTGAATTTATAAAACAATGTTTATAAATTTCACCCTTTATATTTTATAACAACTTCGATTTGTAAATCTCCTTTATTAACAAATTCGATCAATATTTCATTTGTAGGCAAAAATCCAATTTATAAGTTAATTCCTTATAAATCTTCTATTCTACAATTTCATTCATTTTAACTTCACAATTTATACATCTATAAATTTCATATCTTCACAATTTTAAAATTCTATAAGATTCATATCTTCACTCATAAAAACTCGTTTTAAAATTCCAAAAATTTTAATTGATAAATATATCAATTTTTCTGTACATCTTTTATAATACTTTAAAAATCTCAATTTAACCTATTTTACAATTAAATCAACTTTCATTTCAAAAATCACACTTTGGTTATATTTCACCAAAAATCTTAACTTTTATAACTTTAAAATTCTAGACGTTTATTTTTCTGAAATAAATCAATTCAAAAATTCGATAAACGTCTACTTTTCAAAAATCACTTTAAAATCTTTTTAAAATAAAAGTCGTTATTTTTACATTTCAAAACTGAATCCGATGATGCAACAGCATCAATCAGTCCATCACAACAGTCAAATATCATATATCATCATATGATAACAGAATATATCAAAATATCTGTAAATAATCAATACGGTGAGGAATCCAGTTGGATCCCTCCAACCTGTTTCCCTGCATCCACAGATGTTAGCACAATACCAATTCCGCTCCAGTACGGAATTATCGCGGTATATAGGTTTTTATAAATCCGCTTACTAACGGCGCAATAGGGTCTCATCCGCTATACGAGGCGGGAAATCAATCAATCCAATATATACATATGCCAATATGTATATACTGCTATATATATAGATATATCCTATTATATCTAATATCACATCCAATAGCAATCAATAACTGCAAAATTCCACATTCAATTTGAGTGAGAAGATCTCACCTTGATTTCAGTTCAGTTTCAGCGTTTATTTCGAATAAAATTAAACGGACGTTTAACTTTACCCGAAATTTTCACTGACTCCAATCAACTCCAAACCAGCTCCATTGCAAAGAGCTCATCAATATGATTCCAACGCAAAAAATTTCGTCCGAAACGGACCTCGTATGAAGAAGTTATCGCATTTTAAAGTTTGAACAATTTAAAATATAAATAAATTTCATTTCCTTTTATAATTTACAACCTCAATCCAATCTGAGCCGTTGCTTTTCTCAACTCATTATCAGGCCGTCCCCCTCCCTTCTCCTCTCTTACGTTACTTTCACGTATACAAAGAACCCAACAACCTCCACAAACCCTAATTCACGCCACCCCCTCGACGACTTTGAAGACGATCAACGAGTGCAGTTTGAAAGGCCATCACCTAAGCCACCATCGGCTGCAAAAGCTTGGAGCTCGGCCTCCCCAGCGCTGAGATACAGCCCAATGAACGTGCGCCATTCAAATCCTCTTTGCCGTTGATTCGTGACTTCGATTTCGATCATAACCGTTGAAATCGAAGCTCTCGATACGCTCTACAATTTACTAGTTGAAAGTTTTGTGAATCGAGTTGTGGATTTGAAGAAAATTGAGGAGGAAGAAGATGAATTGCTGGCCATTGACTGTAAATGTGGCGGCTAACCCTAGCTGGTTGGGGTTTTGTGAAAAATGAATTGATGGAGGGGCTTTTATAGAAAAATACGCGACACTATTCATCCGAAATTTTCCGAACTCCAAACGAAGCGTGCCGGCTGGCGTTTCTAAGGTTTACCCCGCGTTCCGAACGCAATGGAACAGGTTTCGGAAGCTAATTCGATCGTCTGTGCAAGATATGAAAATAAACGATCAATTTAAATTAAACCGATTTAAATCGATTTCGAGGCGTTTTAATTTGTATCGGACAAATGGTAAATCCAAAAATTACGAAATTTGAAATCTTACAATAATATCACATTACGGATCCGATGAAACTGGTTTCGTCGAAATCCGACACTGTTTGAAAAATGACTATTTTAACTCGACGATTTAAAATTAAAACGATATCGATGCGTTTCGAGTTGCCACGGTCAAACGACAACTCCGATTGATACGAAAATTGAAATCCGATAATAACTAACTATTACGGATCCAATGGAACTGGTCTCGTTCAATTCTGAGACTGTTCGAAAATTGGCTATTTTTCAGTCGATAATTAAATATTAAAATATTCAATTTTCACAGATTAACTCCAAATTAAATTTTAAAAGTTCTATAACCTTTCTATAACTCCAGTATGATTAAATAAAATTTTACAAATCATTTTAAACACGATTTTCAATTATCTCTGGAATTTCACTATTAAATTATTGATTTAATTATCAAATAAAACCCGATATTCGAAAAATAAATCATTCGACTTCTAAATTCCATTTATTAATATTAAAAATTAATTAAATATTCGAATTTTAATTATCAAAAATTCTGGGTCGTTACAGACTTCCCCCCTTAAAAGAATTTCGTCCTCGAAATTACAAGTTAGGAAGAAAGGTCCTTAACTCGTCTACTATTTTCTCAATCTAATAGTGTTATCAATTTATCAAAACAAATCTTTCTATTAAAGATTCGTTATCATTCAACTCGTTTTCCAACTTCAATTATAAGTTTCAAACAACATTGTTTAACTTCTCAATTCAAATTCGAGTTTAAATTCAAATTTTAAACTTCCAAAAATTTCTCAAAAATTTTTAACACTCGAAATTTTCGAAAAATTTCGCCAGCGTCTCCTTTGCGCGGCTAATACGGCACGACTACAAAACGTCCCTACGGACTCTCAGATCTCAAAAAGAAAAGAAAAAGCCAAGCGGCTAGAGAAAAAATCATCAAATCTCATATTGAAATTCAAATACTTACCTTTTGTCGAGCCATTCAAATTTATCTTCGAAATTAAATTCCAATTCCTTTACAATATCTGTATATCCTACTAGCCATAATATCTAGTTACATATATTCAAACCATTTTGCAAATTTGATTACAAAATTTTCAATATAAACTGCTTATATCATTTTTACTTCACTGTTGAAGTTACACAACCATTGTCATTCAATTTTTCAGTTCACATTCATTTGAATTCAATTCACAATTTCAATTATCTTCTTTGAAATTTCACTTTCATTTATTCAAATTTATGCACTTATACTTCCTTTAATTTAACTCCACTCTTTAAGTTAAATTTATTCTATCAACATTCAATTTGTATAAGTTATCAACTTAATAATATTTCATAAATATCTTTATATAGCATCCCGGAGTTTACCAACATTTCAAAACCATTTTGAAAACAATTCAAATTTATCTTTTTGAATTTTCTAAAACAAAATCCAAATTTTCCAAACAAGTTCCATTTAAAACAATTTGGCAGCAATTCCTCTTTTGGAAACCCGAAAATGAACATCGATAATGCTGCAGTCATTACCGAAGTTATTTTCCAGCGACCGAAAAGAGTTTAGAGCTTTTCATCTCTCCAAAACATTTTTCAAAACCTTTGAAATCCATTTTCAAATCAAAAAAAAGTTTAAACTTTCCAAATCTCCAAAATTTTCAAATTCTTTTCAAAACATTTTCAAAAACTTCTCTGGAATTCCGTTTTAAATTACAATTCACATTTATAATTTACATTCTCAAATTTCATTTGTATATGGATTTTATTTCTTAACTTTGGAGTTACAATTTCAATTTCTTATTCAATTTCAATGATGATAATTCACTATTATTACTTCTAGCAACCATGCAACCATATACTATAATAATTTATAGAAAAACATTTCTTTTCTATACAAAAATAGTTTTGGGCAAAATTATCTCATTTACCCTACTTAAAACAATACTGTGCCGAATTGTTCCATTCAAGTGTTTAGAGATCCCTATCGATAGAGTTGTACGGACAATACCGACCAGAATCCATATACCACTCAACAAACCAATCATCACAATATAAAACAATTTTATATTAACTAACAAATACGCGCTCGTATCTATTATTACACTCAACTCATTCTAGAGTACTACTGACTCTATCTCTAATGAGTGACACCCAACAGAGCAGGGTTGTCGCTTAACCATATGCTCTGATACCACGCTGTCACGTACCGAAATTTTCGACTTTCGAAAATTCGACATCGATACTCACTTTATCGACTGCCGAGAAATCGAGTGCCGGAAACTCCAATAGTGAGGGTTTTAGAAAGAAGAAATAGAAGAAAAAGAGAAGAAGAAAGAAGAAAAGAGTAGAAAGAGAGAAGAAATCAACATCAGAACAGAAACAATATCAGAATCTCACATATCGCAGCGGAACAATATATAATAGATAAATGAATAATCTCTAAAACAAAGAACTATATCATTTTATACATACATCAATCACCAGAGTCAATATACAACAATGGACAGTTATATAACTTGTCCTCATACAGAATACACAGCGGAATAAATACTATCAGATACAAATACTACGTCTCGCCATCCAGCTTGCTTCCAAAGCTCCAGAATATCCTGATAATATAACTCTAGGCTGCCCGTGTGGAAATTGGTGGGCACCCAGAGTTTAGAAGGGAACAATAAACTCCGAGTCAGTCATGGTGACTGGTGTGAGATCGTAAAACAGTTATTCTTTAAAAATAAACAGCAGAGAATTTTAAAGTCAATTCGCAATGCTTTTGGAAAATGAAACTACCATAAGACCTCCCACCACACACACAATGCAAACGCAGAATTGGAGGAGATTTCTTCTTATGATAGTTAAAGATGCTTACTACGCAAAAAATCAAATTCTTTTTGATATTATTACTAGTGCATAGTGGAAAACATTTCGAAAGTATAATATTAATCTTAGCCAACATACGACCAGTATCGTATGCCTACTATAGCTACTATGTTCAATAGCAGGTTACCGCCACATTCCATAGCAGGTAATACAACTAAAACCGTACACGTCACGTATTGTTTCTTTGGATTTCCAACAAATGGTCAGGCTAAGGAACTTCCTATCCACGATGGGTACGTCCCTGGAATAGACGACCCGAAACCTAACTGGATCTCTGCCAACACAAGGCCGGGTTACCTCTGTAAAAATAGGTAACTACTGACACGCGTATGCCATCCCCCGATCGTCACCGATCTTCCCGAGGATCCCCGATTCGCAACTAACCACATAGATAATAATAATGCAGTAACCACAGAGGTTAAGTATCTGGGCTCCATACCATGATACCACCTTTATCCAGAAGGGATGACATACACTAAGGGGCGCTACTCCCTAGAACCTTGCTGCATCCTTCCTGTTTCGACCATTTCCGGGGTGTGAGGCTCGACGAAGTCTCGTCCACAAAGCTACGCTTTCTACAAAGCCATGCTTCGGGTCAAACAAATGATCAACCTATGATCACAAAGATATAAGATCAAACAAATGATCATATCGCAAATGATCAAACACTGATCATTTCACAGCAACACTCAGTATGCCACGTTACCAAATTGGGATATATCGCTGATAAATTTCAACTACATAACCTCTGAGCTCGTACGTCTCAGAGAAGGGTGTTAAGCTAAGAGAATAAATTCTCCGCCACCAACAGAAATGTATTTGAAAGAAATCAGCTTTATATCTCAAATTGTAACGTCAGACACACAATCCATACAAGTCTGTTCCGGGATCGAACAGAACCGAAGGCA
Organism: Allium fistulosum; assembly: GCA_030737815.1. Classification (NCBI taxonomy): domain Eukaryota; kingdom Viridiplantae; phylum Streptophyta; class Magnoliopsida; order Asparagales; family Amaryllidaceae; genus Allium; species Allium fistulosum. The sequence continues at coordinate 459,236,538 of CM060905.1, forward strand.
CTTCTCACGAAGCCCTTGCATATCCGGATAAATTTCTAATCACGTCCGGACTTTCCGTCACTAAGGGTGATAAAAACCTCTAAATCGGAGATCAGCCGATGTAAAGTAACTCGACGGTAATCCTTCCGTTTTCAAAAATATCCGGTCTTCAACACCGGTCTTCAAATGCAATTCATAACGACGTATCACATATTCGGAATGGGTTATACGACCCCATGGTCCTTTCCCGGCTAACCCGAATAGTGAGCGTTTATTCAAAAATAAGTGTGGCATTCAAATTCATCCAATTCACAACAAATACCTACTCAAGGTAATTATTGATAGTCGGTTATTTAACTATCAATAAAGATGCGCAACATCATCAGATTCCAAATAATTTTCCCAAATTATTTTATCTTCCAAAATATCTTTACTAGATATAAAATTTCCACACTTCAAAAATAAATCAACGTTTATTTTTCTAAACAGTTTCCCTTTCCTTTATAAATTCCATATTGAATTTACATTTTTCGAATATCTACTAATATTCGATTTTCAATCGTTTTCAAATATTCAATTTCGATTTATCTTTAAGAAGATAAAATCTCAAAACGTTTCATTTCATTTTGGAAAAGTATTTCCATACTTATTTAAAAATAAGTATTTCACAAATCTATTTATTTTCAACACTTGGAAAATATTCGATCTACTTAAATCCAATTAAGTATATATTTCATTCTTTAAGGAAATCCATTTTCTATAACAACATCAATTTGAGTCAAAACGAATGTTACGTAAAACATCGTTACGACGACTCAAAATCATTAGTATTGGGATTAGAATTTTTAAGATAGATATATAAATCCCAATACTATATAAAAACATTTCCTTTCGGAAATCATCTACTATAACAACAGTGTTATAGTCCATCATTTCCTTATTCTTCGAAAACGTCTATTTCAACAAGAACTGCGGAAATCTCTGCTTTCGATTTATAATACATTTTAAAACATCTTTAAAATGTTTAACTTCATTTTTCAATATCACTTTCCCAAAACAGTATCCATTTTACTTAACAATATATTCACTGTCCAAAATCGTGAATATACTTCACTAACCACATTTCAATATTTTCTACCCATTTTTATTTCCATAATTATCCACTATCCAAAATCGCGGATATATCTCCTTTATTAAACTTCTATGTTTAACCTATCAATTTCAATTGGTTTTGAATTTATAAAACAATGTTTATAAATTTCACCCTTTATATTTTATAACAACTTCGATTTGTAAATCTCCTTTATTAACAAATTCGATCAATATTTCATTTGTAGGCAAAAATCCAATTTATAAGTTAATTCCTTATAAATCTTCTATTCTACAATTTCATTCATTTTAACTTCACAATTTATACATCTATAAATTTCATATCTTCACAATTTTAAAATTCTATAAGATTCATATCTTCACTCATAAAAACTCGTTTTAAAATTCCAAAAATTTTAATTGATAAATATATCAATTTTTCTGTACATCTTTTATAATACTTTAAAAATCTCAATTTAACCTATTTTACAATTAAATCAACTTTCATTTCAAAAATCACACTTTGGTTATATTTCACCAAAAATCTTAACTTTTATAACTTTAAAATTCTAGACGTTTATTTTTCTGAAATAAATCAATTCAAAAATTCGATAAACGTCTACTTTTCAAAAATCACTTTAAAATCTTTTTAAAATAAAAGTCGTTATTTTTACATTTCAAAACTGAATCCGATGATGCAACAGCATCAATCAGTCCATCACAACAGTCAAATATCATATATCATCATATGATAACAGAATATATCAAAATATCTGTAAATAATCAATACGGTGAGGAATCCAGTTGGATCCCTCCAACCTGTTTCCCTGCATCCACAGATGTTAGCACAATACCAATTCCGCTCCAGTACGGAATTATCGCGGTATATAGGTTTTTATAAATCCGCTTACTAACGGCGCAATAGGGTCTCATCCGCTATACGAGGCGGGAAATCAATCAATCCAATATATACATATGCCAATATGTATATACTGCTATATATATAGATATATCTTATTATATCTAATATCACATCCAATAGCAATCAATAACTGCAAAATTCCACATTCAATTTGAGTGAGAAGATCTCACCTTGATTTCAGTTCAGTTTCAGCGTTTATTTCGAATAAAATTAAACGGACGTTTAACTTTACCCGAAATTTTCACTGACTCCAATCAACTCCAAACCAGCTCCATTGCAAAGAGCTCATCAATATGATTCCAACGCAAAAAATTTCGTCCGAAACGGACCTCGTATGAAGAAGTTATCGCATTTTAAAGTTTGAACAATTTAAAATATAAATAAATTTCATTTCCTTTTATAATTTACAACCTCAATCCAATCTGAGCCGTTGCTTTTCTCAACTCATTATCAGGCCGTCCCCCTCCCTTCTCCTCTCTTACGTTACTTTCACGTATACAAAGAACCCAACAACCTCCACAAACCCTAATTCACGCCACCCCCTCGACGACTTTGAAGACGATCAACGAGTGCAGTTTGAAAGGCCATCACCTAAGCCACCATCGGCTGCAAAAGCTTGGAGCTCGGCCTCCCCAGCGCTGAGATACAGCCCAATGAACGTGCGCCATTCAAATCCTCTTTGCCGTTGATTCGTGACTTCGATTTCGATCATAACCGTTGAAATCGAAGCTCTCGATACGCTCTACAATTTACTAGTTGAAAGTTTTGTGAATCGAGTTGTGGATTTGAAGAAAATTGAGGAGGAAGAAGATGAATTGCTGGCCATTGACTGTAAATGTGGCGGCTAACCCTAGCTGGTTGGGGTTTTGTGAAAAATGAATTGATGGAGGGGCTTTTATAGAAAAATACGCGACACTATTCATCCGAAATTTTCCGAACTCCAAACGAAGCGTGCCGGCTGGCGTTTCTAAGGTTTACCCCGCGTTCCGAACGCAATGGAACAGGTTTCGGAAGCTAATTCGATCGTCTGTGCAAGATATGAAAATAAACGATCAATTTAAATTAAACCGATTTAATTCGATTTCGAGGCGTTTTAATTTGTATCGGACAAATGGTAAATCCAAAAATTACGAAATTTGAAATCTTACAATAATATCACATTACGGATCCGATGAAACTGGTTTCGTCGAAATCCGACACTGTTTGAAAAATGACTATTTTAACTCGACGATTTAAAATTAAAACGATATCGATGCGTTTCGAGTTGCCACGGTCAAACGACAACTCCGATTGATACGAAAATTGAAATCCGATAATAACTAACTATTACGGATCCAATGGAACTGGTCTCGTTCAATTCTGAGACTGTTCGAAAATTGGCTATTTTTCAGTCGATAATTAAATATTAAAATATTCAATTTTCACAGATTAACTCCAAATTAAATTTTAAAAGTTCTATAACCTTTCTATAACTCCAGTATGATTAAATAAAATTTTACAAATCATTTTAAACACGATTTTCAATTATCTCTGGAATTTCACTATTAAATTATTGATTTAATTATCAAATAAAACCCGATATTCGAAAAATAAATCATTCGACTTCTAAATTCCATTTATTAATATTAAAAATCAATTAAATATTCGAATTTTAATTATCAAAAATTCTGGGTCGTTACAGAAGGGATCAGCAATGAGGCTGAGGGATCGGTACTTGACATTAAGGACCACTCTAATCTATCTTATTTGAACACTTAACACAAATTTGCCTTGGCAAACTCGAGCATGAGATAACAACGGACAATATGACTTGCATATTTGGACTGTCGAACTTAAGCTTAAACGACCAAACTTTCGGACTTCTCAAATTGGACTAAGTAATAAATTTGCTAACGAACTTAGATAACAGTCTTCATAATTCAATATGCTGGTCCGTCGATCCCAAAGCTTTTGTTGCCGATCAACTTTCTTGTCAATTGATACGGTCAGCGATGACAGTCTTTGTAGACAAAACTCCAAGTCTCGTCGTTTTATTCTTGCTTTTCTGATTTCAAACTGTTTATGCTTGTTTCACACAGCACTGCGCTGCACAAGTTCACACTTGACACGATGAGAACATGTTATTATTTCTAATCTCGATCGTCTACTGAGTATAGCTGACATAGATTCCAAACGCGAAGCGTTCAACCAACATGTCTTCTGATTCAGCAGCGAAACGTATCGGTTCTAAAGCAAAATCAAGTTCTGCCACTATATCCGGAAGACCTTCTCCAAGTCATCATGTAGAACAACCGGAAGCTTCTAATCCTCAAATTGATCTCTTCACTGATATTCTAGTTCTTCCAACGGAAACCATCAGCCCTGCTCCTGATGCCGTTGAGGGTGCCATTGTCATGGATAACCCTGTCGATTCACAAGCTTCTTGAATCGACGAATCCGCTCTTCGTCGATTATGTTCCATCCATGAGATTTCGTTTGAGGATGTTTTAGTTTCTACGAGGCAAGATAGACCTCACTTCCTCCCAGCCGGATATACAGCGTGCAACAAATTTATGCGCTGGGCTGGATGCGTTCCACCTTTTAACTCCTTCGTCCGGGAGGTGCTGAGGTATTTTGGGATCGCCCCTACTTAGTTGCATTCCAACAGCTACACTTTCATTCACGGTACTTTCCTCTTATTCATGAATGTTCTGTTCCGTTCGCCAACTCCCGAAGACATCGGATTTATCTATAACTTCAAAAGACAATCAGGAAGCTCTTCTTACGTCTTCCTTGAACCTTCGTCGAACTGTCAAGTCTAGACGGGCACCTGAAACATGCTTTCATTATTTAAGCACGAATGGTTCTACGTGCGATGTCCTCCCTGATTCGCAAGAAGATGGTTAGAAGGACGTAAGTGCCACTTAAGTTCAATAACTCAAGTCATAATTTCTCCTTTGAATGTACTAACATCCGAAGCTCTTTCAGGTGTTCGTCCACGCGCCGAAGGCACCGAGTTTTCTAGGGCCGTCGCCGCCATCTGTGCTACTCCCATTGAGGATTGGGATATTAAACTTCTCGTAATCGATGAACTGCTATCTTTATTCGGCCTATTGGAAGATGATCGCATAATCGGACTCCCCGGAAGCAAGGCGATTCCAAAGATCGTTGTCGAATGAAGAGAGAAAACAATCAACCCCGTCGTGCCCTCTGCTAAGGGGACTCAAGAAGATACTGAGGAGGGCGAAATCAAAGATTCTCACATTGAGAAACCGGAGGATGATGATGCGGGCCTTAGAAAAGCTCTGATGGTTGGTCCGTTGTAAGTTGGACAATCGCAGACACCTCCAGAGAGAAAGAAGAAGTTGGTGTACCGGCTACGCAGAAGTAAAACTGCATCGGACCCGAAGTTCGTTATTACTCCTCTCGAAGAGGAATCATCTTCTCAGGTTTGGAAAGACCGTTAAAAGGAGACTCCAATCTCCAAATTCCAGAAGACATTATATCCTATGACTTTTCAAATATAAACTTCGAAGGACTTAACTTTCCTACGAGAAGCGGTGAAGGCACCAAACCTTCTAATAGAGGGGAGAGCACACCCATGAGTAAAGCTACCGTCACCCGTTCGTTGAGGGGAACACTAGGACACTCACAATCACATGCACTCCACTACACATAGGGCTGTCAATGGGTCGGGTCAGGTCGGGTTTGAGTCGGGTCAAGTCGGGTTCGGGTTGATTTTAAATGGGTCGGGTCAACCCGTTTATTAAACGGGTCAGAAAAGCTCAACCCGAACCCAACCTGTTTATAAACGGGTTGACCCGACCCGACCCGTGTAACCCGATTATAAACGGGTCGGATCGGGTCGTAAATGGGTCGGGTCAACCCGTATAAGGTGTAAATGAGTTGTAAACGGGTCGGGTCAACCCATATAAGGTATAATTAGGTTGTAAACGGGTCGAAACGGGTCGGGTCAACCCGTATAAGGTACAAACGGGTCATAAACGGGTCGGGTCGGGTCGTAAACGGGTCGGATCAACCTATATAAGTATAAACGGGTTGTTAACGGGTCAATTTCGGGTTAGCGGGTCAACCCGAAACCCACCCGTTTATAAACGGGTCAAATTCGGGTTGACCCGAAAATGACCCGCCAAATAAACGGGTCGGGTTAACCTGCTAATTTCCGTGCGGGTTTCGGGTCGTGTAGGAAATTGACAGCCCTAACTACACACTTGTTACTGGTTTCTCTTACGACAACTTCTAATACGCTCTTATTTGATCTTTACAGGTACAATGTCTCAATCACGCGTCTTTGATTGCCTTCGAAGCTCTTCTGCTTATCATCGCCCAAGCCGGGATTCTGAGTCCGCTCGACGTAGAGATAAAGGGCAAGACAAAGATTATCATTCGAGGGAGTCTTACTTCTTTTCCAAGCGAAAGTCTCAATCTCACGCGTCTCACCAGGGCGAACATTCTAATCTTCCGGTTCAGAGTGGAGGAAAATTTTCTTATCGTGGCCCTTACGATCAACACTCTGGCTCTTTAAGTTCAAGACAGTCTCGTGAACAACGATCTGGCAAGCACCCACTCGCCACTTCTGAACCATCCCTGCCAGCTATTGCTCTGGACTCCTCTACAGTAGAAAAGTTGACTGAACTTAAAGCCACTTTCCCGAAGATTTGCTTCGATGGTCTCAAATTTCTCCCATCTATTCACGTTATCCCTGGGCATGCCAAGGAGAGCTCTTTAGCATGTGTGAACGACGTATTCGTTCAACATGAATCATTCATCCATTTGGTAGAGAAAGTTTCTGAAGTCTCCGTAGAGCGTCAACTCGAAATCGATCGTCTCAAGTTGGAGGCTATTCATGACAAAGATATAATCAAGCATCAGGATGCCGAGTTGCTTGATTTCAAAACCCAGCTTGCCGAGTCTGAAAAGAATGCCAAGGAGACGGCGGAGGCGGTGAGCCGTCTGGAAACTTCACACAAAAATGAACTCGACGCGACACTTCAATGCAGCAGTACACTTGCCTTAGAAAAGGACTCCTTGCAAAAGGAGAAAGACGCTTTAGCTCGCCGAGTTGAGGAGCTCAAAGAATTGCTGAAAAATGAGAGGGAGGAGAAGATTGAGACCCAGGAGGAGTCGCAGAAATACTGCGAAGAAGTTGTTGAGGCATGGAGCTTGAAAACAAAACTTGACGAACAGTTTGCCAAAATTGAAGCTTTGAAGGAAGAAGTCCGAGAAGAGGGCAGAAAAGAGATGTTTGAACAAGCCAACTCCCAAGTAGAGGCCACCATTGAATCCGGAAGGAACGAAATTAAGGACTTATTCGATCCACTGATTATCAAATATAATGCGAAGGTCCCACTCTACCGTGGCTTAAGCTTTCTTGACGAGGGTTATCTCGAATTGCTTGCCGAAGCTTGTAAACATATCAGTAAGATAAAGAAAGAAGAGTTGGGAGAAGCCGAATTCAATGAAGAAGAACTAGTGAGAGAAGTTCTTCGGGGAAACGAGCTGTCGGATCTGGCCGCCGCTAAACTTTAATTTTTCAAGGCTCCAGCATCTACTAAAGATGGAGAGGACATCGCCGAGTCTTCCGGAACTGATCTTAAGGGTTCTTTTCTAACCGAAGTAGCCGGACCGTCAACTTCTCATGACATGGGGCATATTTTCGGCTATGATCCGAACAAGTCGGGCTTTGGACCACAAATACTATCTCCCATCCTAGAAGGAGGCACTCTGACGACTACGGAAAGTCAACTGGATGTTGGTATCATACTAAACTTCCCCGTACTTGAAAAGTTCTTGCTCTTCATGGCAACGGCTTTTATCTAACATCCGTGTTTTGATAAATTTTGCTGGTCTTCCGGGCCCCAATCTGACTCCCAAAAGTGGTGCTGCTGCAGAACAACATGAGAGAGAGGCCGAGGACCCGGCTACGTTGAAGTTCCTGGGCCCGATGCCCAAATCATCGGTGCTCTTGATGAAGACAAAACTGAAGATCCGCTCCCAATCGATGACCCTGATGATGTGATAATCACCGGCACTTCGGAGCATACTACTGAAACCAGCATGAAGGAGAGGATTGAGGAGGAAAAGTTGAAGCGAGAAGTTAATGGAGAGCCCGCCAAGTTGGAAGTCGAAGATCTTGATCTCGTATCATTGCAAGTTATTCCACCGGGCAGGTCAATCCCTGGTGAAATCCCTCCTCCTTCCACAAACACTCCGACCAGGGGCGGCAAAGGATCTCGAAAGAGAAGCTTGAGCGGCTCCACCCCTGAAAAATCCAAAAAAGAAAGAAAGTCAAAGAAGTAACTGTTACTTCAAATCATTGTATATAATTTGCATAATTATTTCTTTCCCTAGTCATAGGTATACGGGTATGAATCTCGGTTTTTTGAAATAACTTGTACTGGAATTTTGACACTTATAAATAATTTTTTTTGTTTTCGATTAGACATCGTGTGAATTATTATTTTGATAGTTAAATGATTACTTCCCTTTCAGAGTACTTGTAATTTGTTGATTGCAAATTCTATTATTCACTATCTTCATCCCAAGACCTTCTTGCGGTCGTTGCCTTAATTCGTAAAGAACATTAAGCCGGAGCTGTGGGGAGCGGCCGTATTCAGCTTTTAGTAGTATGTGTTCCTCCTGTCAATTTCAGATTGGAGTTTGTGGAATAGAGAACGGTCGAAATCCACCCATCTATTCAGTTGTGTTTCTACTCCAGTCCGGACTCTGGGGATTTAGAATTATTTGGCGAGCGGTTGATTCATGCTTGATTTATGTTCATGCTCCAGTCCACGCTCCGGGGACTTAGAGTTATCTCGTGGGTGGTCGAATTACATCCGAATCATGTTTATACTCTAGTCCGTGCTCCGAGGACTTATAGTCGTCTCGTGGGCGGTCAGATCACACCTGAATAATGTTTATACTTCAGTCCGCGCTCCCGGGACTTAGAGTTGTCTCGTGGGCGGTCAGATCACACCCAAATCACGTTTGTTAACTCCAGTCCGCGCTCCGGGGACTTAGAGTTTGTCTCGTGGGCGGTCGGTTCACGCCCGTTTGATGTTTACACTTCTTCCAATCGCCTTGATTTCGCTTCAGTCCTACAATCCGGGCAGGAAATTTTCTAATCTCCAGATTGCCGACGACATTTGCTACTTATTACGTGTCCCACCCTTGAATCATCTACGTGAACTGTTAATCGAGCAAATTAATGGAGCTCACCTTGTTTGATCCCATCGAGGATTAGTACGATTGATCTATTCCGAACTCCAGGAACATGCAAAGGAAGTTTGAGACTTTATTCACCCAATGGAAAGGAATAAACTAATCCGTCTTATTACATATTTGAAAAATAAAATGCTAAAGCAAATATCGAAAGTATATAGAACTGAAATGCAAAGAAAATGTTCTAAGTGAAAGAGCGCCGTAAATGCTCGCTATTCCACGCTGTTAGGAGTGTAATGCCATCGACAGTCGCTAGCTTGAAAGTTCATTTTTCAAGCCTCTGTTCAATGACATACGCTCATTCCCATGTCAGATTCATATGTGACGGGGTCGGAAAAACCAGTTTCAGGACGAGATCGCCAACTTCGAAGGTTCTCGATCGCACTTTAGTGTTGTAATATCGGACGACTTGATGTCGGTGTGCAACTGCTCTCAAATCGGCTTCTTCACCCTTCTCACTTATAAAGTCCAAGGATTCCAAAAGAAGATCTTTGTTCGTTTTAGGGTCGTAGTAAGTCACTTGATGAGAATGGACTTCAAGTTCTACCAGAACCAGAGTAATGGCTTCGGATCCATAAGTAAGAGCGAACAGAGTATGGCCTGTCGCGAACCTGTGAGTGGTTCTGTAGGCCCAAAGCGTCGTAGGAAGTTCATCCACCCACTTGTCTCTGCCTTTTCCAGACGCTTTTTCAGAATGGACTTAATAATTTTATTTACGGCTTCAACTTGTCCATTTGCATGAGGATGAACGACCGCTGCAAACCTCTTTTCAATATGATATCTCCGACAAAATTCTTTAATTCAGCACTATCGAACTGAGTCCCATTATCTGTTACGATAGTTCGTGGAAGACCGAAGTGACATGATGTTTCGAACAACGAAATTGATTACTTTCTTGGTTGTGATCGTAGCTAACAGTTCTACCTCGGCCTATGTGGTGAAGTAATCAATCGCAACAATAGCGTACTTCGCACCACCTTTAGAGATCGGTAAAAAGCCAATGATATTAATACCCCTCATAGCAAATAGCCATGGACTGACCATTTGCGTGATTTCTGTTGGCAGAGCTCTTGAAACTTTCGCATGTATCTGGCATTTGTCACATCGCCCTACATAGTCGGTAGCGTCCCGGTTTATGGTTGGCCAATAATATCCATAACGGAGTATCTTCTTTGCCAGAGTTTGTCCCCCAGTATGATCGTCGCATTCTCCCTCGTGAACTTCTCTCAGAACACGCTATATCTCATTGTGAGCGATACACCGGAGTAGGGGAACGGAAAAACCTTTTTGATACATAGTTCCTTCTTGCATAATATACCGCGAAGCTTTGCGAAGAACTTGTCGCCTTTTATTTCTTCTTTCAGACGAGATTCCATGCAGTAAATAATCTTTAAATGGAGTCATCCGCGATTCCCTCTCGGATTCCGCTTCCAGTACTTGATCGACTTCCATCATATTTATACTTGGGGTATGTAATATCTTAATCGGAACTAAGCCCATCCGTTGCGCATCGTCGATATTGGCGAACTTTGCCAATGAATCGGCCTCTTCGTTTTGCTCGCGTGAGATATGTGAAGTGTCATAATATTCAAATTCTGACAACAACTCCTGAAATCGGGTAAGATATGGGGCAAGACGTTGTCCTTTAGCCTGATTGTCTCCTCTGACTTGATACACCACTAATTGTGAATCTCAAAAGATTTCAAGAGACTTAACTCCAAGTTCTCTAGTAAGTTTAAGTCTAGCAATCAACGCTTCATACTCGGCTTCGTTGTTTGTGGAAGGAAAATCAAGCTTCAGAGCATAACAAATTGACTGATTTTCGAGGGTTACAACTTACAAGCACAATCCCAGCTCCGGAACAATGATCATTGGATGCTCCATCGGCGTACAACTTCCACCGTACGATAGGGATTCCGCTACCTTCCGGAAGATCGTCTTGCACGGTAAATTCTGCTATAAAGTTCACCAACGCTTGACCCTGGATAGCTCTTCGAGGCAGATATTTGATGTCAAACTGGCTGAGCTCGATGTTCCATTTAAGTAATCTCCCAGACGTTCAGGTCGCTATAGAACCTGTCGTAACGACTGGTCGATGTAAACGTTGATCGGATGCGTATGAAAATACAGACGAAGCTTCCGTGATGCGATCAGCAAACAGTACGCCAATTTCTCTATCTTTGGATAATTTCTTTATGCTCTTGTTAATCGCTTACTGACATAATACACCGGCCTCTGAACGGTTCTCCTCGCGAATCAAGGCGGCACTTATAGCATGTGCTGATACAACCAAATAGACATACAACTCCTCGTGGTCTACCGGCTTTGACAAGACAGGGGGTCTCTCCAAATGATTTACCAGAGCTCGAAGCGCGTCTTTACAATCCCGCGTTCATTCGAAAATTTTCTTTTCTTTCTTAATTAAATCAAAGAAAGGAATGCACTTGTCAGTCGCTCTGGAGATAAATCGACTTAAGGCGGCGACTTTCCCATTCAGGCTTTGCACTTGCTTAATAGTCCTTGGCGCTTGAATATCTAAAATTGCCCAGATCTTCTCAGGATTGGCTTCCATTCCGCGAGTATTGACAATAAAGCCCAAGAATTTTCCTGACGCAACACTGAACGAGCACTTCAAGGGATTGATTTTCATCTCGTAATATCGGAGGATGTCGGACATCTCTGCCAAGTCTTGAATGTGGTCGTTTGATCGTCGTGACTTCACGAGCATATCATCCACATAGATTTCCATCGTCCTCCCAATCCGATCTTTAAACATCCGGTTAACCAAGCGTTGATAGGTTGCTCCGACGTTCTTCAATACAAACGGCATTACCATGTAACAATACAACACAACATCCGTAACAAAGCTGGCGTGTTCCTGATCAGGAACATGCATCGAGATTTGGTTATACCCCGAGTACGCATCCATAAAAGACAACAATTCGTGTCCTGCAGTCGAATCAACTAGTTGATCAATCCTTGAGAGGGGAAAACTATCTTTAGGACATGCCTTGTTCAAGTCTGAATGGGCGATGCACATTCTCTATTTCTCATTCGCCTTTTTCACCAGCACGGGATTAGATATCCATTCGGGATAGAGAGCGTCGCAAATAAGCCCATTGACTTTCAGTTTATCCACCTTCTCTTTAAGTGCGATGGATCTCTCCGGATCCATGCCTTGCCTTTTTTTTTCACCGGAACATATTTCAGATCAATGTTTAATGCATGGCTCGTGATGGCAGACGAGATCTCACACATAACAGAATGAGTCCAAGTGAATACGTCTAGATTCGCTCGGAGAAAATCAGCAAGTTATCTCATCATTGAAGGGCTGAGCTGTGATCCAATCTTCAAGACCCGTGATGGGTCGTCGTGACTGACCGTGATATCAATCGTCAGCTCAGCCGGCGCTGCCTTGGTCTCCTTGGGCTCA